>CM067379.1:18529271-20027399 GCA_034510155.1 Eucriotettix oculatus
TTTCTGTACAATGTGCTCATATATTTGTGTAGGCTTAAGAGGAAAGTTATCCCCCAAACTTAATATGTCATGATTAAGCCCCTCCCGACTTTGAATTAATTTATAGCCTTTATCATTGACACTTTTGTAATATGGTGAAAGTTTTCCCTTCCTTTTATTTAGATTTCAAAAACCCATTGATGAAATTTTTGTAATTAAGTAGCAGTTTTCCCTTCCTTTCACAGCACCAATCAGAGGATGGGGGAATAATTCTCCACCAGTTCCATTTGTGTATAAACAGCATTACCTTTTGCATATGTTCATCAGACTTTGCCATCTGAGCAAAGTAGTCATCAGGGCGCTTAGTAATAACTCCAATTGATATAAGGCGAGGGATTGCTTCCATGACAGCAGCTTGTGCTTGACGGTGGAACATCATTTCCCGCTTAAAATCATTCAGAACAGGATCTTCTTCAATACTTCCACTATTCTTGGAGTTCTTAAGAACATTTTGTCTGAGATTCTGTGTCTCCTCAAGCTGGAATGAAAAAATAAAGTTTCGTTAAAACAATTCAAATGATACAAGTACAAAGACTATGTCTAATAAGAAGGAATATATTATGAAAAATTTTAAAATAAGAATTGCAAAGGAATTTTGTTTAATAACAAACAATACCTTCATGGCCAACTCTGGGGCAAGTGGTGCCTGTCCTGTAACAACATCAAGACGTTCCACCCAGCGTAGATCAAGAAAAATATCTTCCAACCTTGATTTTAGACCTGCCTGTTAAAAGTAAACAACTCATTTAAATACACAAATACCAGAATTTCCGTTTAAACAACCAAAATAATGTGTTAACCCTAGTATGATGAAAATATAATTAAAAAATTAAGATCACACGAAAGTTTATTAAATAAAAAGCAATCAAGAAACCAACTAGGCTTCAGTGAACATGAAACTAAGTGAACTGAAAATTTTCGAAGTTTATAATTGTTCACAACATTACTGTCGAACTATAAGTTAAACCTAATACTACATTTCTGTAACCTACAATTAACAAAAATTGAAGAAATAAATAGCATACCACATTGTTTGTAGACTTTTTCTCTACAGTAGATATTGTGTTCAGGCCAGGCTTTAGCAGTCCTTGCTGGAATGCCTCTTGCAGCTAAAATATATTACATATTAAACGAGATTCTCACATGGCAACAGAACAACAAAAGGGATTTCAATAACCATATTCTAACCTCCAATTCAGAATCGTATTCTTCGTCATTGTCGAATTCCGCATCAGACATGGCTAAGAATATGTCAAAATCAAATGTTTCCTTCCAGCTGGAAATAAGAAGAAGATACAATAAAAAGTGTTAAACTCTGAACCACGTTGGTTGTTTCGAATCTTGATACAAACACAAACAAGTTATTACGAAAGATAAAAAACCAAAGATCTTAGTTGATTTATTTATGTTTGATATTTAACAAGTAATTTAGACTAAACAATGAAAAAGTGCAATGTAACTTATTAAATGTTTGTTATCTAACTATACGAATAATGAAGTAATGACTATACTAAACCCCAAAAAAGGTAAAATAAAAAACAACATTATTAACAGTGAAAATTGAAGAAATGGCTAATTAAATTGATAGCATAATTAAAAATTAAGTAAACGTCGCTCTGAATTAATACGATAGAAAGTTTAACCTGGCTAATATTAAATAAATTAGAATAAAGTGAACAGAGGTCCAAAGATTAACATAAAATCAAATTATTATCACGCTAAACGTTTTATGTCCAAGTTTAGGGATCTATTCACTTCGATAAATACGAAATCTGATCTTGAATTATAAATGAACAAACAAATACAGCCAATTTGTCAGTAAACTATTTTATATTTATTTAATTCATCTAAGAATGGATAACTTAATTAATTCAGACGAAACGTCGGAGAACGCAAAATTGTCCATTCTTAGATACATGTTATCTATTTAAATTTTATCTGATGACATTTACAAATATGGACGAAACGTCGAAAATGAATTAAATAAATATAAATGTATTTGCCGACAAATTGACTGAATTGTTTATTCATTTGTCTCTTCAGTTGGGTACAATTTAAAAACTGTGAAATGAATTAAAGAAACTTAGATTGTTGGGGCTGATAAATGCGAATAGCACAGGGCAATTAGCTTCGTATCTCATGCATGCAAAATATGAAGGAAAATAGTATGTAGGAGGATGGAACGACAAATAGAATGCGAGTTAAGAGATCACTTTTGTTTAAGGACAAGAGAAGAATATATTGACTTTGCGTCTAATTTTAGATGACAGGATAAGAAGAAACAGGCATTTTTAGATTTAGAAAAAGCCTTTGATAATGTGAACTCGTGCACACTTATCCATAACCTCGACAGAAGGCAGTCAGCACTAATTAGAATTGAAGAACATGAAAAAAAAAGCATAAATCAAGAAAGGAGAAAGGCAAGGATGCCCATGGTGTTTAGCTTATATATATATGCAACATGTGACAAAGAAAGTTAAAACGAAATATGGTAAAGGAATCATACCGCAAAGAGGAAAAGAACCTAGGGGAGTCAGAAGCCTTCGAAACCATAATAAATGGCATAAACGTGGTCCTGGAGAAAGAGTTCAACATGAGTATTAATACAGGGAAAACCAAGGTGATTGAGTGTAGTATGGGAAACGGTGGAATAGCAAAGACTGTTAGGTTCGGAATGGATATTTTGAAAGAAGTTAAGGAATTCGGCTACTTGAGAAGCATAATAACTAGAGTAGGATAGCACAGGGAAGAAAGAGGAATTTACTTACAGGTAATATAAGTCGAATATTAGGAAATCATTACTAAAAATTGTGGTATGGAGTGTGGCGTTACATTGGTGCGAAACGTGGTCGGTAGGAGTTGCAGAAGGTAAAAGAATAGATGCCTTTGAAATGTGGTACTGCTATAGGAGAATTAGATGTGTGGATAGAATCACTAACGAGAGTGTTCTAAACAGAATAGCGGAAGACCAAACAATATGGAGGACGTTGACCAAGAGAAGGGATAGATTAGTAAGCCACGTTTTAAGACATGAGGGTCTTGTAAAATTAGCATCAGAGATGAGTGTGTGGGGTAAGAACATAAGGGAGAGACCAAGGATGAAAAAATGTTCCTTAACCATTAGTCCTTAAAGCTACGGTATTCAGACCAACGAAGAGGAGGTAAACGGTTAACAATTAATTTCAATTTCTAGAGAAACTTAGGCTACCCGAGAATGGAGTAAACAAAATATAGGGCATCATGTCCTCGATTTTATTAATCACGTCCTAAGATATTTGTTGTATTTCGCAAATAATCTAGAATAGACTTGCTTTTGGACACCTTTTCCAAAATATTGAAATGTACCTAGAAATGGATCCTGCGAACCCTTAAACTTTAAGCCGTCTTCTTGGTCTTTATGTTGTGCTGTGGATGTTATCCGCGGACAGATTTCGCATGGCATGTTCTCTACATCCAGGCGTCGAGAAAGTCGTCAAGTCCTGGAACTACTACTGTGTTAAATTTATTTATTTTTAAACTTTTTATAAACTGTCGCAACTTAAATTAATATTTTAAATCCTATATATTTAAGTTGGAAACATCACTTTCATTCTTTGTCTGTGTGTGGTGAGTGAGTGGGTGCTTGATCACGGCCACTCGAGGTGACTCTCAGACATTTTACATCTGAATTTGGTGTCCTATAACCCAGCCAGGCAGCAACACGGAGAGCAACGTTGGACATAACGGGGATTATTCTCTGTTTCGTCACGAAGCCCTCGCGAGGTGTTCCTGCCCTATATCAAGCTCGAGCAACAAGGCGAAGACTTATTTGGATCGTCTTCTTTGTTGGCTCTGCAGCCTCTTGAGGGCCTTGACCTACCAGGACGACTGCGGACTGGCGCATCCCGAATCTGGAGTGACACGTGGTCCGCGTTCCACTCTCCAGACCCGTGGGTGGTTGTGAGGCAGCGACGCTAGCCACTAGACCACAGGAGGTCGGCCTTATTTGTACCAGGTAAATAAAATATTAGTTCATCCGTGGAATGAGTGTATGAGAAGTACTAAAGACTCGTTTTGTAAAAAATAGACCCTTTTCCGTAGATGAATATATCTGTTTAACCGTTGTATAGGTATCGCACATTACCGTCACTGTTCGAGACAAGCATCATCACGTGCTTTTCTTAATTCTGTCACTGTAAATTTTTACTTATTTCGGTCTTTATGATGAAGCTAAAATTTAATCTCTGATACATATAATTAAACAATTAATGACCTTTTACGAACTTTATTCTTTAAATTTAATTAGTAACAACGTTTCAGCATATTTTTATGCGTTCTTCAGGTTTTCTTCCTATAGAGGAAATATTTATAGTAAATTAAAGCAAGGCCATGTTTTAAGTCACGAGGGTCTTGTAAATTTAGCATTAGACGGAAGTGTGTGGGGTAAGAACAGAAGAGGGAGGCTAGGATGGAATAAGCTTAGCAGATTAGGAAGGATGCAGTTTGTGGTAGTTATAAATAAATGGAAAGGCTCGCGAAAGATAGGTTAGCATGGAGGGTCTTAGGACTGAATACCACCACAACAACAACAAAGAAAGGAAGCTGGATAATCGACCATGTATCACCCGAAATGTGTCATGTAAGATGACAATCCGCAGTCCACCCGGTATGCCAAGGCCCTGAATGGGCTGCAGAGCCAAGGAAGAAGAAGGTTAAGTTTAAACAAAGATGTTACTGATTAAATTTAAAGAATAAAGTCTGTAAAATGTAACGAACAGTTTTCTGATAAACATAGCGGTAAAGTGCCCTCTCTTCAGAGTAGGCGAGGTGTACAAGTGCTACCTGCGCTCGCGACAGCCCAGCAGCAAGTGGCGCGCTGTGGCTAATGGGACGTTGGCGGACTTAATTGAGAAGCGTCGTGCAGGCCGGGTCGATGGCGCATGTGCGGAGCCCGGCGATATCGACGCGAGGCGTCGCGGTGGTGCAGTCGCACGCGGACGCCCGACTCCGACGCCGTCGTCGCGGTAAGTCACGTCCGTCACTTTCCTTCCTCTCGCTTTGCTTCATTCTTTTTTTCTTCCGCTCCCCTTTCGCCTGACCTAAGCTCTCGCTGCAATCGGCGTCGCTCGTGAAGGTGGGACTGTCGACATGATAAGGGGGACCGTGAGCCCGAGGATGTACCTTGCTTGCGAGCGGAGCGACGAGTACCTGCAGGAGCTTGGCCAGTGCCATGTTATGCCATCGGCGGCTGCAGTGAGGGATAAGGGAGTCTGAGCCGCAGCCAATCGATCAACGCCTCTCTCACCTGTTAATGGCCTCGCTCTTGCCATGCCTCTAATATCGTGTAATTCCCTGTCTGCACCGATGTTTAGTCCTTAAGAAAGCAATGAACGCCTCTGGCGAGTAACTACGTCATTTAGAGACGATGCGTCGCGGTCGGCTTCCTTCAATATTTGAGGGTCTGTGCGCGTTGCCAATCAATGAGCTCCTTCCTCACCTGTCAGCAGATTCCACAGCGGCGCCTTCTCACCAACTAAACTATCAATACAAATTAGATAACAATCTGTACGACACGCAATTATAAAATTCTTTTACAACTTTCATTTCTCTTGATTGGTTTGAGTGTCAATTTAATCCTTCATTCTACTTGTTCCTGGGTTCCTCCTTATCTCCGTTTTCTTTTTGTCGCAAAAATTAACACGAGAGACTTAAAACATTCTCCTCTTCAAAAACTTAATTTTAAACATATACAGAATTATAAATACGTTGATGATTATCCCTTCTCATAAATTGGATGATTTCCTGAATGTTTTCAATAATTATTGTATTTACTTTTGAATTATAAAAAGAGTCCAGTCTGAATTTTCTTTAAGAGTCTATTTATATCTTGCGAAAGCTTTTTCATTTCCGCATAACTAGCACATCGCACATCCTCCCTAATCTGCTTTGCGTATTCCATCATTGGCCTCCCTCTTCTGTTCACTTCCCTCTAATGGTAACTTTACAAGACCCTCATCTCTCATAACGTGGCCTATTTATTAATCTACCCCTTCTCTTGGTAAAAGTCCTCCATATTGTTCTCTCTTCCCCTATTCTGCTTAGAACTTCCTCATTAGTTACTCTATCCACCCATCTCATTCTCCCATAGCACCTATACTTAGGGGTGTCAGAAGAAGACTAGGAAAACATAACAAATGACATGAACGTCAACCAGGAGGAGGAGTACAACATGAGAATTAATAGAGGGAAAACAAAGGTGATGGAGAAACAGTGGAATAGCAAAGGCTGTTAAATTGGGAAGGAATATTTCGAAGGAAGTTAAGGAATTCTGCTGCTTGTGGCAGTACAATAACTAAAGTAGAATAGTACAGGCAAGGAAGAGGAATTTACTTACGGCTAAAAAAATGTTGGTATGGAATGAGGCGTTGAGTGGGTGCGAAACGTGGACGATAGGAGTTTCAGGAAGGTAAAGCGTAGAAACTTTAGAAATGTGGTGCTTTCGGAGAATGAGATTGGTGGATAAAAATCACTTACAAGGAAGTTCTAAGCAGAATAGGGGAAGAGCGAACTATTTGGAGGGCGTTGACCAAGAGAAGGTACATGAGGGTCTTGTAAAATTAGCATGAGAGTGAAATGAAGAGAAGAGGGAGGCAAAAGGATGGAATACGCTAAATAAATTAGGGAGGATGTGGTAGCTACGCGGAAATGAAAAGGCTTGCACAGGATAGCCTTGCATTGAGTGTTTTATAAGACCAGAATCGGACTGAATATCACAACATGAGCATTATATCAGAAAACAACAAACAGAGTTTAAGCCACGACGTTTCGATGGCAGAGTACGTCATCGAAACGTCGTGGCTTAAACTCTATTGAACCCGGGTGCTTATTCATAATATGATAAGAAAGAACGTTTGATATTGGCGCATGGTGTGGCCGGTGCCTTAAAACGCTTACACGTCACCCGTGCTTAAAAATAAACCAAACCCGCTGTTTAGAGTGTTTAAAGTTGTTAGTTGCACTCTGTGCTTGTGCTGCAGCGCCTGCCTTACCATAGAAATGGCGGTAGTTGGCATGGAAACCATGCATTGCTCCGCTCCTTTCCGCCTGTGTAATTCGTTTTACTCTTTTTTTCTTTAAAGCTGTAGATTTATTTTTCTACGTCACTTGCAGACACTTTATCTGGTTGGTAACTATTTTCTTAACGGTGCGATTCTTACATTGAGAAGTAGTAACGGGATGTTTATTAAACGTCAGCCACACTGTCAACTCTTGTCTCGTCTCGCGTTACACACGGGACAGCTAATTTATGCGATTTTGTTCTACAAGAATTTGCCTGGCGATTGTCTGTATACAGTCACTTCATCCCGTATAGAATTGAGAACAAGGCCTAGTATGAAGGAACCTACGGCACACTAAGGGAAGGTGAAGCTGGTCGGTCTGACACACAAAAGAAAGACTAATGGAAAGTCTCGCCGTGAGGTTGGTTGCCGTGCTGACTTCTTGCCACGAAACATTGCGTGACGTTTAACTTAAGAAATGTAGAATCGATACACTACACCTCGGCAGTAAACACGGTCACAAGGTAACCACGCAAGAAGTTGCGTTTCTGCCGCATGCGTAGTGAGCGCGACCATCACTATAGCAAGGAGCACGGGTTAGTATACGTCCCAGGCGACTCGTCCAGCACGGCTTAACACCGAAGACCGACAACGACCAGGCACGGCTTACTTCAAACACCCACCCCACTGTAAAAAAAAATAAATCTGAGAGGTCTACATCTCTCTGCCCTGAAAACAAAATTAAGTAGTTTGTTCTTTATATTACTTTAACAAGTCACAATTTCTCTTGTTGAAACAAAAATTATATATAACATTTAAAGAATTGAAAAGAAGATAACGATAATGCTAATAATTTCAGACTGGTCAGTACAAACGCATATATTATTTTGGTTGACGTTCTTGTGGGATTCTGTCCTAATACTGGTCTCATACAACTCTTCAGCTAGCCTATCCTGTACAAGCCAACCAACTTACACATCTTCCCTAATATACCTAGCGTATTTCATCCTGGGCCTCCCTCTTCTCTTCCCTCTGATGCTAATTTTACATGACCCTCATGTCTCAAGCCGTGGCCTATTAATCTATTACTTCTCTTGGTCACCGTCCTCCATATTGTTCGCTCTTCCCCTATTCTGCTTAGAAGATCCTTGTTAGTGATTCTATTCACTTATCTCATTCTCCTAAGCACCACATTTCAAAAACTTCTATTATTTTCCTTTCTGCAACTGCTACAGTCCACATTTCCCACCCGTATAGCGTCACATCAACATTTTTAGCACTGATTCGCCAAGAACACCTGTTCAAATTTTGGTCGATATTGTTCCACACGTTAAAGATAGTATGTGGAAGTCAGTTTTACCCAATTACAGCTCCTCTTAGAATCGCATTTTTTGTCAGAACTAAACTCAGTGGCTCACATTACACCTGTTAGAGCCCAATCTCGATTTTTTCTGTTTCTTTTTGTGTGTTGGCCCTCTACTCTCACCCCTTCGGTTAAGGATCGGGTTGAAATTATACGCTTGCAGTATCGGGGACACACTATCACATTAAGTGATTCAAGATTGTATTTATATAAAATATTGGCCGTTTTTGCTTATTTATAATTTTCTGCCCGTAGGGGTTACACCAACTGTTTCCCAGTCTCAAAGAACACGTGTTAAATCGTGTGCGGAACATACATACAGTCACACACACATGCAATTTTATTATAGAGATGTAGTTTGTTCTGCTTAATGTCCATCCCTTTTTGTTATTTCCAACTGCAATCTGCTAGTAGAGTCTTTTACATACAAGGCGAAACTGAATACCAATCATTAATCAAAATTTTAAATATTAATTCAGGCTTGAATAGCGCATATTTGAAACAAAACTGTAGTAATAATCGGATGCCGCTTACAGGAATTGTATTAATTGTAATTTCCGGTGTAGTTTTTTCTGTTCACTAAATTACGGACATATGTTTGTGTTAATCCGAGCCACGCGGTTAAGACGTGTCAACACTTTTAACGAGCTTTGCGTATTCATGAAGTACGACGCACACAGCGGGAACGTTTCTACACCTCGCGTCTGCATCAGGAAGCAAGCGCACTTCAAACGGTGAGTAAAACAAACAATCACTATTACTGGAGAAAGCACAACTTACGGCATTATATGACCAAATCCCCTGAAATGTACGTTACATTTGAAAGTCACATTTTTATGATCTTTACTTGGGGCGTGTTAAGTCGGCTACCTCATTCCTTTTTATTTTACTGATAACCTTCGATGTTATATGAAAAGCCTATCGCATTCCACGTTGAGTTAGCCTTCATTCTAGCCGGAATTAAATAAAGCATTGTATTATGTAACCCTTAAAACAAACCTGTTCTGTAGAGTTCTTTATACGAGCCATTCAAACATCCATCTTTATTTTACAACACATGAGTACAACACACGCCGTTCAGGAAATATCGATTATTATTTCAAAGAGTTTGTCTGTATGTGCAAAGCACTCAGCGACGGAAACTGTTGATTGAAAACGAAGGAGACAAGATCTCTTTCAGTGGAACCAACCAGCAACCACACTCAGTTTTTCGGATACTCAAGGCATGTGAGGAAATCTGGAATTTAATTTTCCAGAGGAAAACTTCGTTAGTCAAAAATATTCTAGATTCGGAGAGTTCCAGAATTCGGAGAGTTCCAGAATTTTTACTGTCGCTCGAAAGGTCATCTTCTTTCTTTCTGACGAACTACTTTAACCACCTCGAGTGCAATTTGTCTGTAAGAGACACAATTTCGTCCATCGAAGAATATAAGACCTCGGGGAAAGGGAAACGAGTCAGTCCTTTTAAGTTTTGCAATAGCAGAAGCAGTTTCTTCCTCGATCTTAGGACGTAGCATCACTTATTCCTGGGCAAATTTTTCTTGAGTCTGTCGTCACAAGACGTTCAGACTTTTTTTAAAAATGACGTTTCACATCCACGGAAGTTTCACTCGAAAGGCGATGAATTTCAATGGTAGACGGTAGCTATACGAAATTTTTTGTCTTTGAATGTATATTTTAAAATAAACAATAGGATAAAAGTAATTACGGACCTCAGAGGTTCCCTATCGTGTTTAAGACTCCGAGGAACATTGGCCTCCAGAGTAATGAATATTCCGTTGACAGTCTATTGACAGTGACGGGTTCACTTGAACCCCCGATGTCATCCATCCGCAAGACGTTTCGGCAGTTGAGATGGTGCGCTACACCGACACACCTCAGGATCTATCCCAGCGTCCTCACAGGTCCTCAAGGGTGAGATCAGCTGCAGCAGACTCACGCCATTCACAGCTGAAACAGCAGCCGAAAACGCGGGCAAAGAATTAAAAAAATTGTAATCCAGCCGAGTAAGACGGGCGTGTACACAGCAATCGGACTAAGGACACAAGATAGAAGAAAAACGTATCCGTTTCATTGTTCAAAACTCAATTACCTGCAAATAATTCTGCATTGTGAACAAACCCCTTCAATTTGGGTAAAATATAATTAAAATGGATATAAAAGCATACAAAAATGTGTGCCCTTAGATTTTGGGGTCGCTAAGATGATTCCGCTGTTGGTATTACAAACTTCGAAATGGCGAATCCAATATGAAGGATCAAGACTTGTAAATTTAGCGGATTCGAGTAAAACTTTGTATTAATGTATTTTGAAGTCAGTGATAACGAATTAAATTTCGTACTGAAATGTTATTATACATCTATTTTTAGCTACATGAAGATGATCCGGAAACATAGGAAGGGAATTGAAATGCGAGAATGTGAAACCTAGAGCAAGGTAGCCAAGAGTTGATTAGCTACCCCATGCTTTAAGGATTGATTTTGTTTTGGTTCCCACCAGGTCTTTTTACGAAGCTTCCAAAAAGGGAAGCAACGGGGAATAGCTAGTTTTCAAAAAAAAAGCAAGTGAAACCTGTCCCTGCCCCCTGCAGATGACGGAAGAAATTGTGCCCGCGAACCGCTACCACCTCGAGCCCAAGTCCAACGTGCACCAGCCTGGAACGTGGACAAGCCACCAACAGATGGACTCAGAGCCTCCGGAGGTTCCACGCACCCCGAGGTACCAATTTCCCAGAAGGACGCAATTGGTCGGCCGCGCGCAAGATCCTTTCGGTTCCCCCCTTAGGGGGGAGTTGCACTTGCCACTTAAATGGACCTTGAAACTTGTCGGCCCATTCCAGCGAACCAGAGTGAGCTCCCAAGGTAGGTCTGCATCCTGCTACTAACAGATGTCAGATGATTATGGGGGCGGTTCCATCATCCAGCACACCACCGGAGTTCCCAAGGGCGATGCAGGCAAACGCCGGCGCCCCCGACGATGCACCAGTCCCCACAATTCCTACACCTTTGTCACGAATGACTTGATGGCCTCCTTAATCAATCTCGGTTGCTGTCACCCGCAGGACGGAAAGCCTGCTGCACAGATTGACCCCATGGAGAACCAGACGACCTCCCTTCATTGAGCCAGAAGAATTTTGTCACCACGGGCACCACGTGAAGGAATTCCCCTAACCTTGAAGGAGCAGAGGGTATGACATCGCTTGTATCCTCCCTAGCACAAAACCTTGCCCCGAGGACAAACCCCGCTGGTTCAGTAGAGGTGATAACGTAGCCCCCAAAAGAATGGCTACTAAACGACAGAAGAAACGGGAATCGGAGAGATGACTCCCGAACACGGCAAAGGGCCAATGCCCTATTGTGTCAAGGATCCTACCCTGCGATTCATGTAAAACAGATGCAGAGAAAAGTCTAAAAACCTACATCGTGTTTGACTTTTCAATACATAAGTGTGGGGGGAAACTGCGGATTTTATGAGTTTATCAGAGCATTGTTGAAAATTGTAGTCAATATCGCGTACCTTCGTAGCCTCGGAAATTGTCGAGTGATATGAACGGGGGATATATGACGTCTCCAAATGTCATGTAGAGGTCCCTGGGCGTCGTGAGGCGTCTTTGGTTGGAGTCGAGGCGTTCGACGAGCTGAGGGTGCTTGATCCGGAACCAATCTGGAGCCGCGACGACCAGCGCAGGCATCTCATCTTCGTTAGGTTCCGAGGTGAGCACCACAGCCGTGGTCTGCAGAGCCCCGGCGTCCAGAAGGCGTCGCAGGGCGTCGGCGAAAGCGTTGTCCACGTGTTTCGCCGTGGAGCGGTCGGTCTTGAGAGCGTGCGACCAGACCACGGCGAAGTAGGGCGAGTTAGCAGAGGCGAAGGACAGCCCGAAGCTGGTCAGGTACGAGGCCAGGAACTGCGTCTGCGACTGAAGGCCCACACACTCTCTGGGGCCGACGAACTCCGCAGTGCCACTATCCTGGTAAATGCCATTGCAGAACGGAGTGGTCCAGTAGTGCGGCGCCAAGGAGGCCCCGATGTTGAACATGGTGTGCGGCCAGTCCTCCGCCAGCATGGTGCGGTAGCCGTTCTTGGCGAAGAAGAGCCAGGCCCAGGGGCAGGCTTCGCGGGGTAAGTTGCTGCTCCTGACCGACATGCAGCGGGATCTGAAGGCCTCCGCGTCCAGACCCGTCAGCGCCGTACAGATGCACGGGAACGAGGCGCCGTGGACCTGCACACTCATCTTGTCTAACGTACACACTCAAAAACGCCGCAATCTAATCACGGACATACTTAAAAACTGGCAATAAATTTTATTCTAAGGACCTTTTCGACTTAATTGTCAGAAAATATTCACAGGCAATCAAATGAAACAGTTCAACAACGCAAAGGTTGATGTAATTTTATAGTCGGCGAGACATCTTGTTGTACGAGCTCAACGCATGCTTACTCACGATTCTTTACTTTATTATTAGCTTTTAACATCTTCCATACAACTCGAATCCCTCACTACATGTCAATCCCTGCCAAGTGGTACAACAGAGGTTGCTTCAACATCTCAGAAAAAATTATGCAAACCTATAAATGTCACGTGACCACGAACATGGCTGTCTGCTTACCTTGGAGTAACCCTTCATGTGCACGCTGTGGAGGCTACTCGTGAGGATGGACCACGTGCGCGGGAGGATCTTGGGGAGGCTCGTGGTGTTGAGGCCGCTGAAGCCCAAGATGAGCACGTTAACCTTCATCCTGCGTGACGAATCGTCGTGCAGAGGCACGAAGGCGTGGTAGCTCGTCTCTCCGGAAGTCTTACATCTCACACGAACGAACTCAGGACCGATCCTTTTCTCGTTCAGCACTTGGTAACCTTCTGCGGGAATATCGAAGCAGATCGGGTCGAAGCTGAGGGAAAACAGCAAACTCTAAAGACTGCGGACTGTTGATTCCCACGAATCTTAGTAGCGCGGAAGGGATGGAGGTAGTTACACTTCATAAACAGGACATTGACGTAAAGTACAAGACAGGCCAAAGCAGCTGCTTACATTTCTTTACTTAGACCTATGATAGAATACGGAGCAGCAAGTTGGGATCCTTACAGAGCGGAGCACATCAATACCCTGGTTAAAATTCGGAAACGAGTTGGGGTCGGTTTTTTGTTGACGGCGAACTAAATGGGAACCACTCGGTGATAGGAGGAAAAAGGCTAGACTTGGGGGAACTCTACAAAGCTTACGCGGCCTGGTCAGAAATAAGGGAGTGGTTAATTATTTCTCAAGAAAACGACCATAATTACAAAATAAAGGAAAGGAACCAAATAACCGATGTAAACAAGGTGATAAGGGACTGGAATGATTTGCCTGCAAGGGTACTAGAGGCTTTCCCTAAGAATGCAAATGTTTTCAAAAATAAGTTAGAAGCACTGAAAAGTTAGGTGCTTAATTTTGTATAAAAAAAAGTGACGTGAAATATTTTTAAATTATATTTTTAATTTTTTTCCTGTAATTATCTTTGTCCTTTTAATTTATCAACAATTTATCTCTGTACTTCAATTTTATCAATACTGCTACCGGGCAAATGACCATCTGTAGTAATAATAAATACATAGTACGAAATATGGTTCAGTTCACTTCTCACTGTCCTAAACTACTTCTTGTCATTATGAAATTACTGTTTGCATCCAAAGTGTTAAATTTGAAATCGGTGTACATATTAAGAGACAAGCAAGCACTATATATACCTGAAGCTGTTGTCAAGCGCCTGGAAGCAGCACTCGTCGGCCTGAGGGTTGCGCAGCCACAGCGCAGTGTCGTTGGAGAGGACGACGGGCGGCGTCAGGGCGCACAGGGGCGATCTCTGCTCCACTTTCCCATAAAACGCATCCTTCAACTTCACCTCGCAGCCCTCCGTGTCCAGCAGCGAAATCAAACGGGTCCTCGACGAATTGCTTCCTATGAACACTGCCACAAACAAACACTACTCTTCACATCAACCGGGCAGATATCTCGTAATTAAAGCGCACTCACTTATTGGCGAGAGCTTCGCGAAGGAGTGGTTGAAGAGAGACCGGATGGCCAGAATCCACGCAATCATCATCAAGGACAACATTAGCACGAATGTTATGTGGACGGTTCTCTGTCGAGATAAAAATGTCATTTCATAATTATAGTTTGTGGTGATTCATGACCCTTACATTCATCGGGTAAAGCAAAAATAATTTAGTTTTTGTTATTTACGTACACAGGACATAAACGAGAATGGCTTGGTGGGGCCGAGTAGGCGGGAAACGTCACCGTCTGCAACATTGTTGATGGCCTGGAGTAGATTGTAGATAGAACAGTTGGTTCGGGGAGCTCTCCGGAGAAGGTCGACGCGCTAGAGAGGAGACGTGTTTCAGCGAAGGAACATCCTGCACGGCATAAGAGGAACGGCGTCGCCAGGCCCTTGAAAACATCTGGTAGCGGCATTTTACCCGGTTTTTCCACACAAACCATCCTCGTCTGATTCGCGATTTTAATTTTCAACTATATCGTTCGTCACCCGCGTTCCCGGGAGCAGCCATTTAGAAGCTGCGTAGATTATTCTTTTTGCTTTTACCGACTGAGCCAATGATTAAATTGATATTCGTAAATTTATATTTTTTCCACTATAACTTAATTTGAGTTATATTTCTATTCAAATTAAATACATTATTATTATTATTGTTCGTTTGATTGTACAAAAATATTTTTGTTGGTGTAACCAACGAACACCACAAGTTGAAACCTCCAACACCATCATTCCATCTCTACTGTTTAATTCTGCGGGCATGTTTCACTGAATTTTAAGTCACCACTTTCAGCAAACATGGGCGGAAGGGAATAATCGGTTACTCCATTCATGATTACCGTTTTCTGATAAATTCACTGGAGTGATTTATACTTGTTGAAACCCGCTTTGAACACAGACAACTTCCGACAAGTGTCAATAAATAAGATTTAAGTTAAAGTTTATTTCATTATATATAGATAGATAGATAGATATAGATATTTGTAGTAAAAGTAGACTATAGTTGACTTCAAAAATAAAAACTGGTGCAGCAACGTTACTTACATAATTAACAAAATAGGAATTCAATTTATATAAACCAAATTTCATAAGAATTTAAGAGTAGAAAATTGTTATGTTTAAATGGCGATTCTTATTAATTTCCAAAAGCTTGGTTAAATGTAATTTAAATAGAATATATATAAAAAATCGTTTTTCAAATAATAAAAATAAAAGTTTGAATAATTAAATCAGAAAAGAAGTAATATACATAAAACCGAATCAACCATGCGTGGAATTAAAATCTTGTGTACCATTTTTCACGTTTATAGAATTTATATTTCACCTAATATGAATATGAAATATCGTATTAAATTTTAATGTAAATAGAAATTAATATAAAAGAAGGAATTATAACTGTTAGTTCCTCAAACATAGCCCGGGGCCCCCAATTAAAACTTTGTAATCACTTCCTAGACTATTAAAGGGAAGCTGCCACCACTTGGATTTACCCTCATGTAGTGTGTCACTCTCAAAGAATGTATTAATATTTTTATGCTAGGTACTTGCAATAACAGGCCTTGTATTGAATAATGGTCTCAGTAACAATTACCTATAGATCAATTGTTGATCTAATTATTTAAAATAGATGCACAGTACTTAACTAGTTTTATTTAAAACTGTGTATTACCTAATGGTTGTTTTTAAAGTTAAAAATGGCTTCTTCTTTCGAGACACGATACATGAAGGTGCTAATTTATTATGACCGCTCAAATATGTCGAGTAATATAAATAGTTGCAGAGAGCAAATTTTGATTTAAAGACTTGGAGGACATTTCGCATTCCTTCGGCGTTCAAACATAACAAATACTACTCTAAAATATTTCAGAAATTTGTAGGGGTGATTATGTTAAGTGGTCTTTAGAAGAATGTGAATGTAAATCTTATGGAAGAAGTAGAGTGCTTCAATGACAAAGTCTTTAAATTAATTAAAAACTTAATAACACGAAGAAAAATCTTCAAATAAAATTCAATTTATTCAAATGTATACATAATGAAGGGAAAACTGTTACTTACCATTTCAATGATAAAGTCTTTAAACTGATTGCAAAGCTGTATGAATTGAATGTAAATTTTTTCACTAATTACAATTTTTTCTGTGAATGAATTCTAAAAATCATTTCAAATCTATATGAATTGAAGGGAAAACTGTCACTAAATTACAAACGTTTTAATGATGAAATCTATAAATTGATTACAAAGTTCTGTGAAATGAAGAGAAAATTGTTACTTAATTACAAATTTTTCATTCTTGTTGTTCTAAAAATCATTTCAAATCTATATCAAATGAAGGGAAAACTGTTAATTAAAAACGTTTGAATGATAAAAAGCCTTTAAACTGATTTCAAAGCTGTATGAATTGAAGGGAAATCTGTCACGAAATTCCAAATTTTCCGTAAATGAGTTATAAAAATAATTTGAAATATATATGAAATGAAGGAAAAACTTTTATTTATAATATTTCAATATTATGGTATAGCATTCGTAGTAAAAGACGCAATTTGTACGTCACCGTTAGTATTACATTTGGGTATTTCTATTCCTCTTTAGCCAAGCTTAATTAAGACTAAATACACATCTATTGGCGTATTCAACGAATCTTACAGTTATTTCCCGTTATTATATTTTGAAACATGAGTTCTACTTCTGCCGGTAAGATATAATATATAAAAATAACCTGATAATATTAGGTAAATTTCTATATTGTCATGTACTCGGATTCCTTTAACAATTAAATGATTCATAACATACCGAAAACTTCTACAGATATAGAAAATAATATGCACGCATTACGATAAAATCAACGTCAGGCAACAGTCTAAAATAACAATTTAAGTAAAATGAATTGTTATATCGTACCATTTTAAGTGTTATACGTTTTTTGAGTAAACTTATCCTCTTCCAAAACCTCATCGCAAATGTTAGTTACCTTCAAAATCCATTACAAAGACTATAGAAAATTCCGCATACTGTCTGTGACGAAAAACTGAGATATTGTTTCTCGCTACTTCTTTATGTAATTTAAGCAGTTAATAAATATTTCTTTGGAATAAAGCGCTTACTACGTAATAATAATAATAATAATAATGCTTATTCGTCAGTAACACTTGAATAATTTAGTATAGCTAGTTTTAACTCTGTTTTATAAAAGCCACAGAGTTTTCATAGTAATTCAGCATAGTTACAAACCTGTAACAAAATTATAATTTTAATGTCTCACTTTACATACTAGTTTAAATAATTGGTCCATTGATAAATTCATTTAGACTGTACAGTTATGGGGGTTCTCTCTCTCACGTAAGCTATCAGAGCGTTTTTAAAATTATCTTCAAGGCTTGATTTAATTTCTTTGAGCAGTGTCATCCCTAGTATATAAGGATTTTAGTTGAAGGATTTTTTAATACATTGCTTGTAAGTAGACACTTTTATTTCAAGAGCTGTGAATGTGCTCACTTGCTTAATAAACTATAATATAAAAGAGAATCATTAATCATATATTTAGTTTGATATAATTAATAATTAAAAATGCGACCAAAGTTTCCAGACAATCCAAGTTTTAATGAGGCCAAAGAATAACAAAAATAAGTAAACCAAAATAATTAATACAATTACACGTTTCAGTTGAGATGAACCTGAAGAGGGTCCAGATCAAATCGGTGATGTTAGCTTCTACTGTTCCACCATTAACTATTTCGTCTGGACAAATCATAATGGGAGGTTCCCAGGTTCTCTGTCCATAGTTTTCACTTCTACCACTCTCGCGGGTAAAAGGTTAGCGTTCCTTTCACCATTTTTTCCCTTGTGAGAGAGTAAGAAGGGGGCAAGGTCGAGTGATAACTCCAGTAGTCAGTGATAGTGGATACGCACACTCCAGTATTGCCGGAATGATGATGGCGCGCAGGGGAAAGTCCTCAGAGTTCTGCTGACGACGCCGAGTCAGCCGTAGTTCGCAAGTAGTCAGTGAGTGACACGGACACTCGATGACTCCTCCACGTCCACACCTCGACTGAAACCAAGCAGCAAGGTATGTCTTCGCAACCAGATAAACGACGACGAGGAAGAACAGGCGCCAGTCTCTCGTGGCATAATCAAAATTACTTGCCGAGTCAGATCTCGCAAAGGTACTCTAATTACAGTTCACTTCACTTGCGATGCGGTCGAACAACATTCGCTAATAACAAAGCGAAAACGACGAGATGCAGTAGCTTTAAACAACATTCTGGACGTTGACCTTATGAAAAGTTCTATTTCTGTCCGAAGGAAACAAAAAAACTGCGGCCATTATTCTATTCCTGCTTCGTACGTGATGTTGTTGTTGTGGTAATCAGTCCTAAGACAGGTCTGATGCAACCCTGGTCCTGGAGGAAGAGTTCAGTGTGACGATTAATAGAGGGAAAACCAAGGTGATGGAGTGTAGTATGGGACACAGTGGAATAACAAAGGCTGTTAGATTGGGAACCGATATTTTGAAGGAAGTTAAGGAATTCAGCTACTTGGGAAGCATAATAACTAGAGTAGGACAGCACAGGCAAGTAAGAATAATATGAATATTGGGAAATTATTACTATGGAGTGTGTCTATGTATAGGAGCGAAACGTGGACGGTGGGAGTTGCAGACAGGAAAAGAATAGAAGCTTGCGAAATGTGGTGCTGTAGGAGAATGAGATTAGTGGACGTTCTAAACATTATAGTGGATGAGAGAGGAATAATATGGAGGACGTTGACCGAGAGAAGGGATAAATTAATAGGCCAATTACAATTAGCATTAGAGGAAGTGTGTGTGTCTGGGTGTGGGGGTAAGAACATACGAAGGAGGCAAAGGATGGAATAGGCTGTGGGATGTGGTAGCTATGTTGAAATGAAAAGGCTTACGCATGATAGGTTAGCATGTAGTGTTGAATCAGACAACAGGAAACTCCACACAAATTATGGCATATTCCTTTATTTTATGTCTATTTCCTTCCATTTAGTCTAGAAGAGTCATTTCAATACACAAATATCTATACCTTTTTACTTGATTCAAAGCCTTTAACTTCACTACACAATAAATTGTAGGTCAGGAAATGTAGTATATTTTATTTTCCCGAAATGGGGATACGTAATCTGGTATAAATAGGTATAAGAGAACATAATTCTAATATATACACTTCGGTGAAAGACCTGGCACGTGTTTCTCAGACGTTGCAATTAATAGCCATTTTATCTTGTCGTTTCCCTCCGACCTAAACAGGCTTTATTCTCGTAATCAGCCGTCTGCCTGCCTGACTGCTCTGGTGACTGCAAAAAACCTTCTAAACCAACATTTCTAAGCAAAGTTAACTTCGGAAGCATCACACTTTCAGGCAATACGCAACTTTAACCCTTAAGGGAACTGTGATCCGGGGAAAGAGCTTACGGGAATTTTCATGAATCTTAACTTCAACTCAAATGAACTGATCAGAAAAAGTCCTGAGGCGGGAGTTCTTTTATTTCCATTTCACTAAAATCTCAGAAATATTGAGCATGAACTATATTTGAAACGTATGTCTTTTTACAGAATAAAATATTAGGAACAATATATTGTTTTGTTCAATGTGTTAGATTGCGGTTTGCACTTTCTGTTTGTGAGATTTATAGGTATATTTTAACGTAACTTGGGTTTATCATGGACGAGGAATCCCTCTAAGAATTTCCTCTCGCAGGTATTTCTCCCCAGATTGACTTACGGGGCTCACCTGCCTCGTATTCTCTCTGATTTTTTCAAAGTTCTCACATGCCGAGCCACCTTCACGTATTTTAGGAGGTGTATGTAGTAGGATCGAAGACCTTGGGCATACGGTAAGATTTGTCCGCTGAGCCCAACTGTGTCCTAAAACCAGTGGAGACACGGAGAAAGGAATGCTGCGACCCCACAGCAAACTCATCTCCCGTCATTGGGAAGGGCGTGAGAACAGTACCCAATAGCCCGACCTACCCGATGCAGGTTTTCCAAGATTTTCCCTGCATCTCTTTTAGGTGAAACACCGGGTAGGATCCTTAAACTCTGGGGCCCTAGTCAATCCTTGGCTACCTTGCTCTACCTTCCACCTCCCCTTTTTTTTCAATTCCCTTCCTATAATATTAATGGGGATCCTGTAACCAAAAATATAGGTGTAATATTTGGCAATACTACTTTGCCATACAAGTGTTGTAGCCCCAAAAATTCATAATAATCCTTAATGAAACGGATGAATGTTACAGAAGCAGAAGACTTACTTGGAAGAACTGCATCTGGAAATGTCAGGGATATTTGTTTTACAATGACAGCTGAATTTGAAATTTAAATAATTATAACAAACACTCTTGAGACTATGTTGGAGTAACAAGAATGGTTTTAAAATACATTGCAGATACAATTAGTCTCATGCTAACTTATTTATGTAATCACTCATTATCCAATGGAGCTTTTCCTGATAGTATGCAACAGTATATCCAAGAAAGGAAGACAGTTTTGTAATCACTGGACAATATACCTTCTGCTAGTATTGCCTAAAGCATTCCAAAAAAGTAGTCTATAGTAGGGTTCTTGATCATTTAAGTAAATATAATTTGATTACCAGCTCACAATTTGGAATAAGGACAAAAAATGCTCAAGTGGCAAAGCAATCCACCTTCACCTATGAAATCTTAGAAAAACTAAACAGTCTAAGCTTTTGATTGTGTAGATCATAATTTCCTAATAGACAAAATGAATAATGAACCGAATAATTGGAATTTCCCATACTTGGGTGGCCTCTTACAGAGTTATTTTAAGGACAAATTTGCTGGACAAATGACACATATATTGGGATCAAATAGACTGGGGGTTCCTCAGGGTTCCATATTTAATCCATTGATCTTACTTAAAACCATAATTTCTTCCTCTCTAACTATACTGTTTGGAGATAATAATAATGATAATAATTTATTTATCAACATTTTATAACCTCAACAACAAGTGAAGAATTTAGTGTCGCACATGAACCATCTCCAGTCCCTGATGGTTACGGCTGAGGGAGTCAGGGAGTGAATATGACGTATTGCTAAATTTTAAGCCTGAGGAAGTTTCAAAACGGAGGTCAAACGTCGCTTTTCTGAATAAATAGTGATAAACTTATATGCTGATTTTTTGACCGTCTTTTTATTTATTGTAAATTTTAAACTCAGAAAACTATGTTGAAAATTGCATCTTTGTTCTGTCGATATTTGGCTCTGTTGACAAATGACCTTGTTGACCACTGCAACAGTCGGTCATTGTCCTACCACCCCACAGGAAAGACTTCACTGCCCATATCTAACGTATGTTCATCTCCTGTGAACACGGTGGCTGTGGATGATGATAGTTGACCTCCTCCCCGTCCACTGGCCGACTTCGCGAGTTCGGTCACACTTATCAGTCGTGGGCAGAGCCTGGTTATCACCGCAGCAGAACCGGAAAGCGCCGCTATATCTTCCGTCCAGCATTTGCTGGAAATGGTCCGCGGACGAACTTGCTGGGATAACAGAGGTAACGTTTCCAACTACTTGTCATACCACCTCATTCAGAAATTGATACGACAGTCAACATTTATTATTTATCGTTCGGGGAATCGCAACTTCATTATTCATCTACGTCCAATTTCAAAGATTAGAAACTGTTAAATAACGTGTGTTGAGGTTTCCTTCTCTAGAAAACGGTTGTTATATTGTGCCAAGATAACAACGAGAAACTTCCGATAGCGTGTAAGATGATATTTACTCTCTAATAGATTTTTACCGCAGAAAGTGCGGACGCGTCAAAGATAATTGTTGCAGTCAGAACTGTTAAGTAAAAGATAATTCTCTTTTAGCAACGAGGCAGCGTATCTGTGATAAGCTAGAGTAACATATTTTTCTGCTTCTGTGAATACATACTCTGGTAAATCTTGGAATATATGTTTACGTTCCTGTTGTCTTTATGAGAATAACCTATAAATAACAGGTATTTTTATACATCCGTCTGAAAAATTTCTTGGGGTTCCGTGATGCAACGCAGCAACGCCAAACTGAAATGTTTGTACCGGTTTTTTCATCCTCGTGCAAAATTCCTCGTCATCATCTCGATAGTGACAACGACCTTTGTCAACGTTTTGAGGCCTAACGAAGAGGTAAAACCGTACATTTTCATTATATGACCTGCTTTTGCTTTATCTCTAGATTGATCATTTACAGTAATCTGTAATCCTATAGTGAGACGTTGGTTGCAGTAGGAAGCAACTCAATTTTTCCTACGGCTAAAGATGAGTTTAGTAGCAGTAGTGACGACAAAAACTCTAAAATTCTTTCGTACCACATGCACTTAATAAGGGCTACCAATTGGTAGAGGAAATGTTATGCGTTTCAGATACGTATTATATTTTGTGTGTTTAGGTTTAGGTCGTTTTATTTCATACTTTAAAAAAATTATAGAACCGAAGTAACTTTTTATATCAATTGTAAAATTCACATCAAGATTTGTTGTCCAATTTATTAATTCAAAATTTTATAATTTAGCATTGGATTTCCCATCATTTCAGCCGCACAATTAAAAATAAATATGGAAAACTAAGTAATACATATTTTCATTACATTGATTATATCGTCTGTGCAATAGTTCAATTATTCAAACTTATCCGAAATGATACACATTAGAACCACTAAGAACACTCATTTCGCAAAATGACACGAGCAATTTACGTTATACTTATAACGCGTTATTTTCTTAATTTTTTTATATATAATTTCTATTTTGTTGTAGTTTAACTGGGTTCATTTACTACTAATGTTATATATAATTCTTTTTTTCCTTTTTGCTACCTAAATATTTGAGATACGACGCTTCACTCCAATGTCAGTGGTAGGTAGGTTGGAAATTTCCAGATTCCTGGCAACAATTACTTGTGCGCAGAGGAATTGTAGTCTTACCTGTTGCCGCGGATCTCTACCACATTGTTGGTCTTTGTTATGTTTTGACATTGTTGTAGTAAGTTTTTGTTTCCATTATTTTTCAATTTCAACTCACTAGGGTTAATTTTCTGTGGAAGAAAAAAATGCCGAAACGTTGTTACGATTAAATTTATAGAATAAAGTCTGTATAAGGTCATCAATTTGTTTAATTATTCTAACTTCATTTAAAATAAATTAGGTCAGCAGTCTAACTAGTCAGAATTTTTCTTTTTAAAATTCTTCCAACAATTAAGAGTTCCCCTTTTATCTGCAGTTCTTTTATTATAGCATCGTCATAATTATAAAAGCAAGAAGGTTTGAGTTTTTTATAGCCATAGTCAACTGCTGACACTTTCAACTGGTAGCCGGACTGAATACACCTCGAACTCATTATTGGTGCACAGCTAGTGACGTCACCGTCTGCGAAAGTACGGTGTCATTTATTTATTATCGCTTTACGGCAAACCTTATTGGTTTTGAACACACATATACAACTAAATCGGCCATATTAATCTGCCCCATAGCCATCACATACTAGCTAATTAGACGATTCTCGTCCCAATTTCCACCACTAGATGAACCCTTTTTTTGGCGAACTTGAGTGGTTTCCTCATATAACGTTCTTTTTGCATTTCTTGATGGTAAAGTATTTATAGAAAGGTTGGGTTATGACAGTAATTGGGAAGGTTGTCTATTGATAGAGAGATACTGAGAAAAAGTTTTACTGCCGTGAATGAGGATGAACGCTGGAAAACCGCAGAACTAGTGGCTTTATTTAGACACATGATTATTGCAGTTGAGGGAAGAATAAGGTGCAAGAAACTCGGGAGTTTTATTTTACGATGGGGGAAGGGGAAGGTGGCTTGACGTAGGAGAAGGTGGCTTGAGGAGGACCTGAAAAGAATGGGTATAATGAATTGGAAGAAGAAGGCGAAGAACAGAAATGAATGGAGGCAGGCGGTAAAGGGTTCTGCGAGAACTGTAGCGCCGACCAAGAAGAATGACATGTAGCAAATAAGGATGTACGATTGTTTAAAACACGGAGAAAAACGTTTGTGGAAAGATATGGGGGAGGGACAGAAACACTAACGAAAAATGAATTACTTTTTTAAGATTTTTAATTTGTTTTGATAAGGATCTACTCTCTCATTTTATCAATTATATTCTGCAGTACGAACACATGGCAGAATGATATAAAAACTATACGAACACTTCCTACAGTTAATTGATGGCATTTCGGCCGCGATGTTTGCCTGTTGGGCGTATTTAAATTTTTACCAGTTTATATCTCTTGTGCTAATTTTTTATTACACGTGAAGAGGTTCGCGAGTCGTGATGTGCAAAGCTTATCTTGTTAACTTTAATTTTGGTTCTGTCTAACCAGTCTGTAAGAACTTGTTTAACACGAATGATTTCTTTCTGAATACGTAAGTTTGTATAATTCTCATTTGATTTAGAACCGCCAATTAACGTGAAGCACGGAACGACGGCCCAATTATATCCTGCGATAAGAACGTGAGGAAATATCAACGGCTGATAGAAAACAATAGGTAAGACTGTTTAAGTATTTACAATTTAACAGTTTTATTGTCAATTGCAAAAGACGGATGAAATAATTTCAATTGAAAATTTGTGAAAATCTTGGGTCATATGTTATTTTATAATTTTTTTCTTAGCCGTATTTACAGTTGCACAAATTGGTGATTGTCATTAGCGAATTTCTAGATATTGGGAATTCAATTCATTTTAGTGGTTTCACAGTATGGGAACTAAGCACACACAACATCCACGCCCACGCCAGTATTCGAACAAAAGAACTCTTTGACGCGAGGCAGCGACGCTAGCCACTACACCACAGAATGGCGGCCATTTTACTTTTTGTGTATGTAATTATTTCAAGCATTATAGTTGAATGGATTTGAAGATGTGTAAAGACTTATAAAATAATTTCATGTGAAAATTCGAACCAATTAATGACATTCCACTTTTTTTTTTCTACTGAAGTGTTTTTACGGCTTTCGATATTTTATTACGTTTGCTTCACTGAATGTTTAATTGATTTGAGGCCTTTGTGCACTTGCTTTAAATTTCGCGTTGCACAACGCTTTACAAGTCGGGCAACTGCCTCCTAAAACTTGTGCAGTGAAGAAGGGAATGCTGCAAACTCGTCTCCCGCCATTGCGAAGGCTGTGAGAATAGTACCTGATGCAGGTTTTCTAGGATTTTCCCTGCATCTCTTAGGTGCCCCAGTCAACCCTTGCCTACCTTGCTCTACCTGCCACAACCTCTATTTTCAATCCGTTCCTGTGCTATTAAATGGGAGTCGCCTATTTCAGGATCACCCTCGTGTAGCATGTTAACCAAAAAGAAAAAAGAAAATCGCGTTACAAATCAATGAAGCGATGGGCTACGCAGGTCATTCGGCAAATTTATTAGTAAACTTCAGTCATTAATATATGAGGGCGGGCGGAAGTTTGGAAGGGCGTGGTTGCGCTTGTAAACTTCCCCAAGGACAGACTTTGTTGTTTCGGTCTCCTCTTTATTGATTCATGACTACTGCTCGATTCAAATTAGTTTCTGTCGCAGCAATCCTTTTATATTACACTGGACGGAATACACGGGGGGACGACGCGCTTACACTAAATCAAATTAGACCTCGCAGTACCATTAAATTAATTAACAGCAGTAGTGTATGGAGGATTGACCCCCATACGCGTGGAACAGTCCTGGAGCATATCTTGAAGGACTCCCTCACGCGCTGGACGTTCTTCAATGCCAGTCCTCAGCCCACCTCAAGGCTTCCCCATACACTCCACGTGTACGTTGTTTCCAAGTAATATTCAGAGACTGAGTGCATGAAGGATCTACTTTCAGCTTCCTCTTCATAAATTTCATACAAACTGCTCCACGTTAGAACAATTACTTTATTGTCCGCCGTTATTCATTCTCATATTAAACCTGAACTCTGTATTTCACAATTTGGATCTGCGTCTAAGAACCTCCCAAGTTGCTCACGGAACACTTGCACACGCAGGCCAAATATCAGAAACCTCGATCTGGAAACGGTTGTCATATTAAAAGCCTTCCGTTGTCAAAAGGAGGGTAAATTAACAGCTTAACGGCGAATAAGTCAGATTGTTTAAAATATTTTTCAACATATTAGTCGCAACGTTTGATATGTCTTAAATAAAGTATTCAGTCCTAAGACTGGTCTGATGCTAATCTATACTGAGAAAGCCAAGGTAAAGTAGGAGACTGCCTACAGCCGCAAAAATCACAGTTGCTAAAGTAAAAAATAACAACATATGTTGAAAACGTCTTAACGGATGGTTATTCCTCTGTTCTCAACGCTAAACGACCTCGCTTCTTCACTTTTAACAAGGGAAGAACATCCATTTAACGCTCTTTAAATAAAGCGAATTCCATGTTCCATTTGAATGTAGTTGGGTTGTTACCTTGATTTTAACGTATCGATATTTAAAAAAAAAAATATTAGCCAGCCTACAAATTTGTATTTTGTATATATACGACACTACAGCCCTTGGTGAGCCTTGGCCTCCTTTATTGTCAGCCTCCATTTTCCCTATTCCTAATCTTCTCTCCTCATTCTTTCACCTTCATAATTTTCAATTCCTCCATTACAGAGTTAATCCACCTTAACCTTGATCTTCCTCTTTTCACGTTCGAATAGTCTTGCATTGGTATTCTATCATCTTGCATCCTTTCCAGATGACCCCACCATCGTAGCCGTTGTGATTTTATGAATTTTACTATGCTTTCTCCTTTAATTATTTAACTAATTTCGTGGTTATACCTTATTCTCCACTCTCCATTCACGGTGCACAAGTTCTTCTCATTATTTTGCGTTCAAATTTTCACAATCCCTTTTGAGTGATTGTCCAGGTTTCTGCACCATATGTAATCACGGGCGTGACTTGTTTTGTACATCAATATTTTCATTGTCAGAAGTTTACTTTTCATTAATTTCATAGTTACAAAATATGCTTCATTTCCAGTAAGTTGTATACAATTAATAACTTGAATATATATTTGTAATATATTGCAACAGCGATGTACAGGCATGTCAGAGAACTAATATAAACAAGCCGCGTTGCTAGGTAACCTGCGATGCTCTTAGAATCTCTCTGCCAGCGATCAAACACAAGTTACTTTATTTCCTTTATGGTCGTATTCATATTAGCCTCATTATCTGTAATATTTCCGCGGTACCTAACACTAGATACTCCCTCAAATACTTTCTGTCCAATTTCCAGAGCCTTGCTTTTTGTTTGTGTGACTGGCATAACCGTACATTAATTTTTGTAATATTTACGTCTAGTCCCATTTCTTCGGCTTTTTGTTGTTTCTTTATACAGTTCCATTATTTCATTTTTAGACGTGGCTACAATGTCGGTGACGTCTGCGTATGCACACGTCTCACTCATCGTGTTAAAAGCTGTACTCCTTTGATGTAACGCTTTTATAACACAGTGCAGAGCCCATACAAATAAATTTACTAAAACTCTCACTATATTGTTTGTCAATTCTCACTTTAGCTGTCGTATTTGTCATTGTCATTTTTATCAATCTGATTATTTCATCAGGGATTTTCATTTGATTCATGGCCTCAATAATTTTTTTCTTCTTCTTCTATTTACGATAATCAAATATCTGCTTAAAATCTATGAACAGTATGTTCATATTGTTTCTCCGGACACCAAATTAGTTTACTTTATTTTAGTGACTGGCGAACCGAGACGTTTACGTAATAAAGGAATAGGAGAATACATTGTTACGGGTTTGGTCTTAATTATTTAGTCTTAAAATATTTTATTTCATCGTTTATTCTCCATGCATTAACATTTAGACGTGCGCACTGGCCGGTCACTTGGCAACGTTCTCATGGTACCTTACTAGAAGCTTAATATTAAAGCCATATCCAGCGGTGCCAACTTAATTAAATTTACATATTCTTTAATTTTACAAAAGTATTTACATTCATACATACATTGCTACAATCACACACACACATTGTTACATTCACACACACATACAATATAAAACGTCATGATTATTACTGAAGATTCTCGATGTATGAAGCTAAACTGACTATTGATTTATTCTGACAGATTTTAGGTTAGCAAACCCTTACACAGACTCGATATTTTCCAAAAATATAAATACCCCATTCATTTAACAGGAGCTTTAGACATTGTACTCGACCATAATCATAAAAAAATGTAATGCTCGTGTAATATACTTACAGTCGATTATGGTCAAGTACTAGGTTCCTGTCGAGAAAAAATATAGGCTCGAAGACTTCTGAACTTTTTTTTAATGACCAATAAATTAAAACTTATCTTCATGTTTCGGATCCGCGCGGTTATGTTAAAACTGATTGAAGCAAATTAACGACCAGTTTTAGAGACTTCTTTTAACGATTTAACGGCGTTTCGTTACCACATTTAAACTTCTTCAGGTATTAAAATTTGAAATTTAGAACCTCCAACCCAATGCAAGGCGCACAGGACCCGTGGCCCATATCATCTTCCACTGCCCCAAGCACTACAAACAGACGCGAGAAATTATTGGATCTCGTGAACCGAAAGATAAAACATTCTCGGTAGAGGCTAGTAAAAGGACTTTGGAATATTCATCTTTCAATAAAATTGTTGTTGTTGTTATGGCATTCAGTCCTTAGACTCGTCTGATGCAAACCTCCATGCTTACCTATCCTGTGCAAGCCTTTACTTTTCTATATGGCTACCTCATGCACCATAAGCTACTTAGCGTATTCCATCGTCGGCCTCCCTCTTCTGTTCACTTCCCTCTTATACGTATTTTACAAGACCTTTCATTTCTAAAAACAAGGCCTATTAATAAATCACCAAATTGTTCTCTATTGCCCTATTCTCCTTAGAGTTTTCTGGTTATTACTCTGTCCAACACATCTTATTCTCCTGCAGCACCACATTTCAAATGCTTCTATTCGTTTCCTTTCTGCAACTCCTACCGTCCACGTTTCCCTGCCATATAACGCCACGCTCCTTAGCAATGATTTCCTAATATTCAGTAAATTCCTCTCCCTTGCCTGTGCTATCCTACTCTAGTTGTTACGCTGCCCAAGGAGCAGAATTCTTCAACCTCCTTCACCTTCAAAATATCCCTTCCCAATCTAACACGCTTTGTTATTCCACTGTTTTCCATGCTATACTCCATCACCTTGGTTTTCCCTCTATTAATCCACATATTCAACTGTTACGTAATACGCTAAACGTTTCACGTAAGATCAAATGTTAATCCCTTAAAAGTAAAAACGGATACGTGAAGATTAAAATTAACGTATCTTCCCCCCTCCCCTAAACTGAAAGAAATTGATGGTTAAAAGAAAAGTAAACCTAATCCATTTGGTTTATCATAGTTGTTTCTCGTATATTTCGGCTGTTTTAGAAGTCTCTTATTTACTTGTTGATATTCTTGTGTTGTTTCCCTAACTGTTGTTCTGTATTTTTGTTTTTCCAATATTCGTAAATATCGTTAATTTAACCATTTAACTTTGGAGAGTCGGCAATAGTCGCCGAGCTTATAGCTGAGGTTGATCACCTCACGTAATACCAAAACAGGCTCTAAATTCGGAATGTTTGAAGTGTACATGTGTTGTTTCTGCAGATGGCGGAGGTGGCGGAGGGCCGGAGGTCCATGGGCTGGCGATGGCTGCTGACTCTGCCGGTGGTGCTGACCGCCTCCATCATCTACTTCGTCAACGTCGACAACAGCATGCTCTACGAAAGACACTTTACACGCAGTGAGTACAGACAGACTTCTTTCCTACTTGCATTTGAGATTTTCTTTTTTACCTCTGTGTTACGTTCCTCGATATTCAGTCTCCATCCACTCATCCCTTTGCAGTTACCTTCGGTTATGTCGTTGTCTTGATTCAAAAAAAATAATTCATTAACCTTCCACATTTTCTGAACGGTACATGTGACACTTGAAGTCACAACTCATCGTCAATTATTTTAAAACTACAGAAAGTTAATCATACGTGACTGGATTAAATATAAATATTAGGTTAGTTGTTAATCAAAAAAAACTGTTAAAATACTGGTATATCAGGACTCATTTCAGACAAATCACTCAAGTTTTAAAATAAAACATCAAAATTGCTCATATTTCCAAGGTTACGATCAAACTATAAACACTGCGTGTAACGGTAACTGCTGGTGGATTGAATGTCAATAATTAATAATATTATTTTCTCCTTTGGAAAATAAATCAACATTTAGTGCTTTAACCTGGTTTTGAAGTTTGTTCACAATGATAATTTAATCCGGTATTCCATTTTCTTTTGTCTTCCTTTACTCAGAAAAAAATGACATTTAGTGATTAGTTGAGTTGACGTGTCGTAGTTTCCAGTCTTCGCAGTACGGAAGTCGTGCAGCTTCCGACTCCTTATCTTACGTACTATGAGCGCATTCGTTAAAAATAAGGACTTACTGCGGTCATAACACATCTTCCTCCCACAAAGGCTATATTTTCTTCACGGACTTTCGATATTACTCCTTCAGTCACGCGGCCTCCAATCTCTGCATTTCCGTCTGACGTTATCACAGTCTCCAGTACGCCATTTTGTTATCGCCGGTTATCACAGAGCACAGGAATAAAATATTGAGAAAGACGGCAGTCAGCAGTAATTACAATTGAAGATCGAGAAAAGAAAACAGAAATCAAGAAAGGATGCAGTCTGTCGCCCATGCTGTTTAAATTATATATCGAAGAAGCGATGAAGAAAGTTGAAACGGAATATGGAAAAGGAAGACGAAATAAAAGCCCTACTCTTTGCTGATGACATTGTAGTATTAGGGGAGTCAGAAGAAGAATTGGAAAACATAATAAATGGCATGAACGTGGTCCTGGAAAAAGTTCAATATGCCGGTTAATAGAGGGAAAACCAAGGCAATGGAGTGTAGTGTGGAAACAGTGAAACAAAGGCTGTTACATTAGGAAGGGATATTTTGAATGAAGTTAAGGAATTCTGTTTCTTTGGCAGCATAATAACTAGGGTAGGATAGGCAAAGAAGATGAATTTACTTACGGCTAATATAAGTGTGAATATTGGGAAATCGATGCTAAAAATGTTGGTGTGGAGCGTGGCGTTATATGGGTGCGAAACGTGGACGATAGGATTTGCGGAAAGCAAAAGAATGGAAGTTTTTGAAATGTGTTGCTATAGGAGAATGAGATGGGTGCATAGAATAACAAACAAGAAACTTATAAGCAGAATTGGGGAAGATCGAACAATATGGAGGACATTGACGAAGAGAGGGAATAGATTAATAGGCTTCGTTTTAAGACACGTTGGTCTTGTAAAATTACAGGCAAGTGTCTGCTAAGCAGATAAGGGAAGTTGTGGGATGTGCTAGTTATGTGGAAATGAAAACCTTGCTGAAATAAGTTGGAATGGAGAGTTGCATCGGACCAGTCTTAGGTTGTGAGTGCGGAAACTTAAAGGGTAAGATACAAATAATTTTCCCCATTGGCATTTTTGTTAGAGACGTTCGTTACTGCGCGATTCGAGAATATAAAACTGTGAATTGCAGAAGCGCGCCTCAGTCCTCGACGCTGCCATGTACGGCAAGAATGACAGTCTCCGACAATACCAGATCACATATTAACAGAAGTTATGCCTTGTGGTTTGCATCTGTTCTGGCCTCGTCAGAAAACAAAATCCAGCTTCGTGATTCGGGGTGGTTCTCCATTGACCCGCTAGGATGATCAGGGGCGCACTTTTCCAACTCTGTGTGTCAGGTTTTCTTTCTCTACTCGCTGTCGAAAATGCCAACAGTTTGTACCCCTTGCTTCTGCTGCAACCTGTCCAATTATATCCTCAGCTGCCGCTCTAAGAAACCCACAAACCTTTAAATTATTCAGCCTATTTAAAAATTATCAACACTTAACCCTGTGCAGCTCAGGAGCTCTGAATGCCATGTTCACTGGATGTGCCCCAGATGCTCAGAAAACTCTTATTGAAGTTAATTTTCGATTGGTCAGCCTCCGCGCTCCTTGATTTGTCGTCTTTTTACATTTCGAACCTATTTATACCCTCGATCTCGTAGGATACCCTTGGTTTTCTAGTTAGGCTCTTTCAGGGTGTAACTGCCATCACACTTTGGAGGAGCGGTCTGTAATTTGGCGCTTTTCTGCACTGCAAAGACGACGTAGCGGGAGCAAGTGAGGGGTCTTTTTTTAGACTTCGTCAGCCATATCACACACGGGATATTCTTAGCACACTGGAGAACACAGACAGAAGACAAGCTTCTCTCATTACCGTAAATAACAGACCTGTGGTGAGGAAAGGAACTTTATTCCACTTGTAGCTTGCTTCATTACCGCCGTTTCCCTGCCACGGATTAACCGTTGTTTTCTTCAATTTCACTGTTGAGTGCGACATCATCTTCAAAAGTAGGATCCTTAGGTTGTCCCTCCTATTATCTTACATGAGCTGAACTATATGGTTCTTAGCCTGAGATTTACATTCCAACACGTTATTCTTCGCAGTGGGAATCGGAAAATTTCCATCAACAAACTGCACAGCTGTTGCTACTGCCATTTTTAATTACATTCATTTATAATTGGTAACGGGATGCACATGCAGCAGCACGCCCTGTCCTTATCATCTCAAAATTGTTCATTCCCCGGAGTTGCAAATATAGAAACAGCAAGTCGCGCACAGTGGTCCTCAGGTATCAAGGAGCTCCATTTACTAAAATTCCTTTCCTAGAACACCACGGCTTGGAGGATGTGGTTCCTATGAAGCCTGTCTTTGGTCAGACACTTCTTTAACACGGAGACAATGTATTCAGTGTCAAACATCCACAGATATTCCTTCATGCTTCTTCTTCCTTTCCTTCATTCTAGACATTCTAAAATGAACATCAGCGTTATTCTTTTTTATGTCAATTGCATTGAAAGACTGTATTTTTTTCCATTAGATTTGGGCCTGTCCCCCGGGGAAGAACCCTCCGCTAGCTTCGTGGTGGACACTTCCGGCTGCCGGATCCCCGCTCTGGACGCCATGGACCCTCTGGTGCGGCGCTTCGTCTGGATCGAGAAGCCGCTGACGTGCTCGTCGCGTCCGCCCCTCGTCGAGTCCAACGACTCCTCCCTGTGGGTGCGTCGCGACGCCCTGGAGGCCTACAACGTGACCGACGAGGAGCTGCGCTGCCACTACTGCCCCCTCTGGAGACCCGACGGTGATCCCAACAACTACTCCTACGGCGTGGACAATGCCGTCAAGTAAGACTCGCAAACCGTCTGTAATAATACAGTATGTTAACAAAAGTGCCGAATATTTTGATATCCGTAGACGCATACTTTCTGAGATCTGAACACTTGATCTGCAGACATTTGGTTGTGAATATGTCTCAATGACACAGGTGAAGGCATCGGCCAGTCCTGACACCAGTGTGCGGCCATTGGCAGCTACTACATGAACATACCATCTTCAGCAAGACCGCCGTAGCAGATTGAAGTTCTATCAATGACTCGTGCCAGGGTGAACTTTAATAACCATCGTGTGTGAAAAATCGTTACGCAGTTGGAGAAAGGGGAAATCGCCGTCACTTCGTCAACCTATGGACACGCGTTGTTGGACCAAACATCCTAACACACAGCTTAATGGGACTCATTATCATAAATTTTCTTGGAGAATGCGCCATGTCAGCGAAGGTGTGGAATATGGACGTCAGGAACTGGTGTACATTTCTTAGAAAGTATGCGATTCCTTTCAAAACATTTTAAATAGATAAAGAGGGAAGATCAAGTATACAGTTGTGTGTCAAAGTTTTAACTTTCCCTTAACCCGTATTTTCGCACAGTTAAAATAACTGTGAACGACCTGGAAATGTGGCCAAAAAACTGGGAGTCACCACAAACCCTTCAAAATCTGTAATAGTTCCTTTCACCCTCAATACCAAATATCCCCTTACTTATTCATTCTATATTTTTGGCTCCCAAATCCCGAATAAAAAGCTCCATCACTTACCTTGGACTTATTCTAGACTCCAAACTTTCCTGCAAACCCCATCTGACCCACCTTTCATTCAAAATTTCCATATCAGCCAAAGGACTCATTTTCCTCTCCCTAATCCGCCCCCATATAGTCATATGCATGCTGCATTTGGGGATCAACTGCCAACTCCAATTCTAATAAAACTCAAAACGAAGCAAAACGGAATCCTTAGAATCGTTGTACTTTCTTAACTCAGTAATTCACGAGGACATCCAAATTCCACTCGTCTCCACCACAATGAATCACTCCAGTGACACCATAGCACAGCAATCCTCCACAGAACCGCAGACTCAAACGAAAACTACCAATCACTCCTGTATAACCTATCAATAATTTCTGTAACAGTTAACTGGCTCATCATTCTCCCCTTTATTAAATAACTATTGCTTTATTTCTCTTCTTCAGATTCCCCCAATACCTTAAACTCTATTAATATTCACTGCCAACACTAAGTCAATCAAATATTACAATAACACAATTATGTTCACAGCTCTGTCGTTTCTCTCACTTTTAAATTAATAGTCAATGAACTTAAAAATTTATTCAAGAAATCATGTATATTATTTTATTACCTTGTAATAATAACAATTGTACTATCTTCGGATAAAAGTTTAATAATAATTTTAGAGTTAAAACAGATTAAGTTGAACTCTTAGAGAGTATTGTAACAACTATCATTAATTCTAAGCAAGAAGCCGTTGGTCTGAACCGGTGACGAAGAATTGTCCCATGAACAAAGAATGTAGTCATTCAGTTCCCCAAATCTTCATCATGATTCATAAACATTAACGCTTTAAAAAATGATTTCTTAGATAATTGATATGTCTGTCATAAGAAAGTAGCAGCTGTGAGTCACGACCATCGTAGATGTCATGTTGTTTTGGCAGGCAAAGCTTGGGGATCGGTATAGACGAGTGGTCCATCGGGAAACACATTAGTCAAAAGAGCAAACGACATCGAGTAAAGTTTCTTCGTCGGAAAACTTTTTAAAATGCCATCTTAATGAGGGTATCACTAAGCTGGTCTTCGCCAAAAAAAAACATCCTCATTAAAATTGCAGTACGTTCTCTAAGTTCGACGTTTGCTAACTGTTGTATGTACAGTCGTCTCTCTCAACATACCTTTCTCAATCCTCGACAGTACATCTTCTTTCACTTCACAGCTTATCTTGTGGAACAGGAACATTGACCGCCTAACATTGAGATATTTCCGACGAGTGAAGATTGATTGTTGCACAGGATCTCTGCGAACTGCTCGTGGTTGGACACGTCGACGACGACGCCGATCGAGGACGAGTTCGTGCAGGTGACTTGCCGGTCGCAGGGCCGCAACATGTACCGGGACTACTTCGCCTTCGTGCCTCCGCGGGAGCCGAGGTCCGCCGCCGCCGCCTCTCAGAGGCTGGCCCCCGACGCCGACGCCGTGAGCGTGCTCATCCTGGGCGTGGACGCCGTCTCGCGGCTCAACCTGCACCGCCAGATGAAGAGCACCCTGGCGGAGATGCGGCGCCTCGGGGCCATCGAGATGCTGGGCTACAACAAGGTGGGCGACAACACGTTCCCGAACCTGCTGGCGGCGCTGGCGGGGCTGACGGAGGCGGAGCTGCGGGCCACGTGCTGGCCCAAGGACTCCGTCGCCCTCGACGCCTGCCCCTGGATGTGGAAGGAGTTCGCCAGGCGCGGCTACGTGTCGGCCTTCGGCGAGGACGCCCCCTGGATGGGCATCTTCAACTACCTCAAGGTGGGCTTCGTGCGCAGCCCCACGGACTACTACACGCGGCCCTTCTTCCGCCAGGCCGAGGACGACGTGGGCCACGCGCGGCGGATGAACGCCAAGCTGTGTCTGGGCGCGCGCTCCATGACCCAGGTCCTTCTCGACTACGTGCGGCGCTTCACGTGCGCCACGGCGTCGCGACGCCCCTCCTTCGCCCTGTTCTGGACTTGCAGCCTGTCGCACGACTTCCTCAACCTCCCGAGCGCCGGCGACGCCCTGTACGCGACGCTGCTGCGGCGGATGGACAGTTGCGGCGCTCTCAACCGCACGGTGCTGCTGCTGGCGAGCGACCACGGCATCCGCTGGGGGCCCATCCGAGAGACGCCGCAGGGCCGTCTGGAAGAGCGACTGCCTTTCCTGTTCGTGGTGCTGCCCGAGTGGTTCCGGGAGCGCTACACGGCCGCCACGGCCAACCTCCGGCGCAACGCCAGGCGCCTCACCACGCCCTTCGACCTCCACAGCACCCTCCACGACCTGGTGAGCCAATGCTCAAAGTCCTCATTTCGACAAGTAACGTAACGTAACGAAAACTTATAAAATAGGGACCTCATAATATTATTACGTAACCCTTACATAGAGTTTAAAAATAAGGAAAAGGACCCTGCTGAATTTTTAAGCAAATCAAACACAAACGTGACGACATGGTTTGATGCATCAATTTGAGGGCAACCATGGGGGAAATTTCCGATGATTTGAGACAAATTTCTAGTTGAGTGAATGAACTGTTAACTGCCATGTCCAGTGTAGAGTTGGTCCTCGAGCGTGAGTGTGTTTGCAGACGTCGCCGTCGACGCTGCTGACGCAGGACGTGATCCACGACCGCAGCGTGGCGGCGAGGAACGTGACGCCGCGGGGCCTCAGCCTGTTCCTGCAGCACCCTGAGGACCGCACGTGCGCGTCGGCGGGGGTGGACAACCACTGGTGCACCTGCCAGCGCACCTCGGTGCTGCCCCGCGACGGCAGCGACGCCCTCGCCGCCGCCGCCTTCCTGGTGCGACGCGTCAACGAGATGCTGCGTCCTTACCGTCAGTGCGCGCAGCTCAGCCTGGCGGAGGTGCGCGGCGCCCAGAGGAAGGCGTCGCAGGTGGACGGCCCCGGCGACGTCGTGGTCACGGTGCGCACGACGCCGGGCAACGCGCTGCTCGAGGCGACGGTGCGGCGTCGGGTCGACGACGCCAGCATGGCGCTGGCGGGCGTCGTCTCGCGCATCAACACCTACGGCTCCCAGGGCTACTGCGTCGCCGACTTCCACCTGCGCCTCTACTGCTACTGCCTGTGACGCTGTCAGGCTACGGGGAATAGTACTCACGATTGAACCCATACATGTCTGTGGGAGTTTAAGAGCCATCTAGTTTTATGCTCATAGGTGTGACAACGTGGAGGGAACCAGTTTATGCTGTCTCGACACGGTACTTGGAGTAGAGTTGTTCACACACGTGCCACGCTCGACCAGAACTGTGAAACAGACGTCATGGGCCAATCATCATATCTGAAGACGACGCGGAGCAGAGATCCTTGGCGAAACTCCTCCGACCATTTCCACATTTCTAGTTGCAAAACAAAATAATACTTGCTTCAGCACTGGACTTATTCATCACCATTTAAAAAAAAAACGGGAACTGAGAAAGAACAAAGTGAAAACGTTTGTTGGACCACTCGAGCAACGGCTGATGTCCTCCATTTATCGACTTGAGCATGTCTGGTGCTGGTCATCATCATCAAGTGAACTGAACCGTACAAGTTGTAATATTTATCATGAGAATCAGTGAACAGAAATATTCTCGGCGGTTTTACTTTCGTGCCCGAGGACAAGGCTGTGGTCTCTTGGGGATCCTTCAAGAGACAGCAGGAACATGATGTGGATGTCATATACCGTTCATTTGAAAGATAAATTCTGGTTCTAAAAATTTGTTGTTTAATATTTTCGTTGTGCTGTTGGAAACGTCGAGCAAGACATCTTCGTGACTGCGATCGCTTCAAGGAAAACTGCTTTTAATTTTACGCGTCTGTTGTTGCTGTTGTATCGAAGCTTTTTTATAGAAATGTTTCTTGACTTTGCGAGGTTTAATGTACGTTGACTGTTGATGTTTCTGAGCATGCTGCCATGCGGCGGCATGATAATAATAATAATACGTGTTATAGCGACGCACAAAGTGTATGTATATTCAGAATGCTAATGTTAAAAGTAAAATTTTGTCGACTTTCTGAACCCTCCAGGACTAAACACAGATGGATACGTGGTGTATATTTTTCTCAAATCGATGATGATCAATTTGTATAATTTAACTTTAAAGAAAATAAAAGAACAGTTAATAGGTTAATCATACTTTCGATAATCATTTTTTCCCTTTCTTTGACTTGTAGCGTATGTATTTATTTATTTATTAATTTAGTGCAGTAAATGTTTTTTTTTGTGCTTGGGAGGTTGAACGCCAAAGAAAGAGAAATCTGAGGGTAGTAGCGGTTTCCGAAACAGAAGCTGGACCTAGAGCAAAGAGAAAGTTTTTGTCGCGGAGAAGAAAGGAGGGGGAGTGAGTGAGAGAGTGGGTGTAAGATCAGGGCACGCTCAAACATAAGGCAGTAGAACGGCGAAGAAGAAATTGATGGTGTGCATCCTGACGATTCGGAACGAGTTCCAAGAGACAGAAAGAGAGACGTTGGGTGGGCAAGTAGTAAGTGCACACCTGGTATTTGACAAAGTTGTTTCTGTCAGTCTGCCTGCGTCCCCTGAGACACAAATTTATCACACAACACATATTAAATTAAAGCTTTACAGACTTTTGTTGGCCAACAATTATGAATTTTTTTCTTTTCGATAACAGGTTAGAAGAAGGTGATATTGAAACAGGCAACTCCACTTAAACAGCACAGGAAATGAATTGGAAACGGGGGATGTGGAAGGTATCGAAGAGTTCACTAGGGTCACCGGGCTATAGGTTAAGGATCCGTTGTTTCACCTGAAAACGATGCAGGGTAAACCCCATAAAATCGGCGCCAGGTAAGTGGGGCTATCGGGTACCTGTCTGACGCCCTTACGAATGACGGGTGAGGAGTTTGCTGTCGGGTCGGAGCATTCCCTTTTCCGTGCCTCCACCAGGTTTAGGAGGCAGCTCGGCAGAAAACTACAGCAAGCAACACGATTAGACCAAAAAAGCCTTAGTTATGGGCATTCCAGATGTATCCATGAAAAAAATATGTTTGTAATCATAAGTACTAGGAGTGTAGCAGTAGTGACCAGGAGTTAAATGAAAATCATTATTACACTACTTTACACTTTCTGAGTTGAGCGACGCCTTACAAAATCAGTGCATTAGTAATTTCATATATCCTTTTGGGGACAAGCTAAGCCCTTGATGCCCTTAGGGTATCTGTAATACTGCCGTAATGACCTCAATTTAATGGTTAGTGACTTTAGGAAGCCAACTAAAAACGAAATCTATTTATCAGCACTGATCCGTGACAACATTTTTTCATCCAACGACGGCGTCTTGATCGTATTCTCTCTACATTACTATCGTAAAAAATTATTGGGAAAATTTCAGAACACGTAACTTTATATGTAACCAAAATTCAGCGTCAGTTGAGGCAGACTGCAGTAGAGTAGAGACGACCTCCTCACCACTGCATTCCAGGCCCAGTTGTTTACAGGTAACTACATTCTCGCGGCCTATGGACTAGACAACATCAACCATTGTGCACACTGTTTTTCTTTATGGAAACAAACACAAGCTCAGCAATCATGACATCACTGTAAAGGAACAGAACATTGCCTTCAGAGGTTCTCGTCTGTGGTCAAGTGGTGGCAGAGGGCCGCGAGGTCCGCGGGAACGACGCTCTTGAGGCTCACGGAGCCGGGCTCGTGGTCCCCCAGCCCCATCAGCGCCTGCACCTCGACGCCCCCGGGGGCGGTCTCTGCCACCAACAGCAGGTCCGAGCCCAGCGTCTCGGCCCTCACGACGCTGCGCACCGACAGCGGCCGGCAGCTGACGCTCATCCTGGCCAGACGCTGGTTCAGCAGCGACGCCATGGCCGAGGCCGCGCGTCGCACCTGCTGCTCCTGCGGCGACGGGGGCGTCTCTTCCTTCAGCGTCCACTCGGGCACGGGCAGGAACAGGCTGCGTCCCGGCGCGTCTGCAGACAGACGTCATGTTTCATGACCCGTAACGTGCTGGTCACAAACGAACAGAAAAGTATCGCACCTTTCAACTCCGTGCCTTGAAGGTCGGAACTGATATTTTGGAGACCCTCGACGTCGGCCAAGTGCAGCATCGTCTCGTGGACGTCGAAGGGCGTCGTGTATCTTCGTTTGTTGATTCTGAGGTTGATCATGGCCGCGGGCAAGGTGTTCCGGAACCATTTGGGCACGGCGACGGAGAGTCGTCCATCCGCCATGACGATGACGACCGCGCGCTCGAGGACGTCGTCCAGGACGTCGGCCAGTTCCTTGTCCAAGGCGTCGGTCGCCGTGACGTACACCATCGCCCAGAAGCGACCGGCGCTCGGCGTCTTGGCGCGCAGCGCCGCCCTCAGACACGGCCGCAGCCACTTGTCCGTCAAGGACGACGCCGGGCATCCACCTCCGGGGTCGAACTCGCGCAGGGTGGCGTCCAGGGGCCGCAGCCACACGTCGGTGGGCCGCGTCGCGAAGTCGCCCACGCACGGGGACTCCTCCAGCAACAGCGTCGCGGCGCCGGCTTCGGCAAAGCGCTTCCAGATCCACGGACAGTTTCCCGTCGAGTCCCGCAGGCACCGCGAAGGGAAGTCGAACTCGGGGACGCCCGCCAGCGCCGCCAGGAGGTCGGGCCTGTCGTCGACGGAGCTGTCCAGCTGCGGGAAACAGCAACAAACTACGTCGGTAGATGTTGACATATCCCAGCTATGAACACTTTTCTTTTGTCCCCTTCGTCCTCCGTCCTCCTCCCTTTCAATTCCTACGGTGAATTTTATTTGGTCCAATATCACAATTGAAACGGCAAACTTTTGTGTCTGTCGTCGATTGTGTCAAGAGTCGGTACAGAGCCGCAGCACGGATCCCTCTTGTGGATTAACCTTAAGGCAGACGCTCAGCACGAAAAGTAAAAAATCTCAGAAAATATCTTTGTTGCATTAAGCGAAAGTCGAGGAAAACAAAAACTGGGTTCAGCAGACACTTTGAGTCCATTTATGGAAAGCGTTTCTGCTAAGATGAACAATGTCCATGAATGCTCAAGGTCGGACACAGCGTTTCAGATAAAAACAATCTGAAATATAGTTGGTTATTTGACTGTAGGTCAGAAATAAATCCCTACAAATGAATAATTAAGGTTGCAGACACAAGACATTTGTGAAGGTTTCATTATTTGAATGGCGAGTTTGTTGAGATATTCGGATAGCTTGACATTGTGAGTGAGAGGACGCCACATCTCGCATCAGTGGCCAGCCTGTTTCACACCTGGAGGGAGTGTGATCTCACACAGAGACGATCCCGTCATCTCTTCCACTCAATCAGTTGGACGAGCAAACTTCCCGTTTGGTCCACGTGAAAGTACACTAGACTGCTTTAACATCCTGAACAAGGCACCTGCCTGCATGTAGGCGTCCATGTGGATGGCGTCGGCCTTCCAGAGGACGTTCCACGTAGCCATGAGAGGGTGCTTGTCCATGTCGCGGACCTTGACCAGCACGACGCTGACGACGCCGACGCGTGACGTCGTGTGAGGTCGTGTGAGCGCCGGAGGCTCGAGGAAGTGCAGCGTCGACCTGTCGACGCCCTCGCACGACGTCATCACCAGCTCGTAGCCCATCGCAGCCGCGTCCACGCCGTCCATCGGGAGGCGCCATCCCTTGCCGTCGCTGTACATACCATTCAAATATATATTTTACAAAGGTTGTTTCGGATAAGTTACTAAAATATTGGAACTAGTTTTTGGACTTTTATTATTAAATTCCTAATGAAAATATATGTAAACCATAGCCAACGTAGTTTCGGCAAACAAAAGATAACGTGTAACAAGTACTCAAGAAGACAAAGCAAACATACTGCTTTGTTTTCATTCCAATAATCCTGTACATAGCAAACATGAAATAGGTAATGGTAATAGTGACTGACTCGTTGGGCAGGAGGAGGGAATGCTCGCTCATGGACACGGCCTGGTAGCAGCACTGCAGCTCCTGGTGCGTCGGCCACAGGCGACGCCCGTCGTTCGCGACGTCTTTGTGGACGCCGCAGTTCGATGGCAAGTCTTGGAAGAACGGCAGCGCGCCCACCGTGGGCGTCTGCAGGAAGCACCTTTCCGCCGCCATCTTGCTCCTCGGCAGCCACTCTGTCAGGCCAACGAAACCAAACACACGCTCGTAATCAACCGCCAAACCAAGTTGTGGCCTCTCCCCTTTAATAGAATCTTTTCCCCGGTGTGACCGCCTGAAGGACGCTTCGTTGCCACATAGCAAAGAAATGTTATATTGCTTCCAGTCATCATTCTTATCAATTAAAACAGACCACTGTATATCAGATGACTATGTTCGTCACAACGCTCAAAGTTAGCTGACATTGCCGACCCAGGCTGAGACAGAATACTGTTCACACAATAAACTGAATCCATTCATCAAATAATCAGTGTCTCGGCCATACACAAACCACTCTTCCATCCTGTATGTTAATGACGCAAGATCTTTCACCCTGATCATTCACACATGACCTCTTCTTGCCCATTCAGTCCCCGTGTAACGGTCACACCGTGAAACTGTCCATAGTAATAATAATAACAACGGATTGTCTTACCCGTGTAAGGAATTGCGTAGTGTGAAGACAGGAAGAGCGTCAACATCACAGCCGCTGACGTCAAGACCATCACCAACAGCTTACGGTGGGCGTAACATTTTCGAAAACTGAAAAACACAACTAAGTGAGCAACAACTGACTCTCATACAAAACAAAAAAGCTTGCATGATAAGCGGTGGAGAAGCAGGCAGCTGAGTCAATAAGGAAGTTTCAGAGGTATTCTATTGCCCGCAAGTTCAGCTCCTCCCAACCCCATTACTATCGGTGACGTCGCAAATATTAATTGCGACATTTGTCGCCAATATTTCATCATAATATTAAATTATTAAAACATTTGTAACGTAATCACTGAAAAAATTTTTGTTTATTTAATTTTTTCCTTTCATTTTATAGGGCCTTGCAATCAATTTAAATACTTTTCATAGAAACATTTTTATTTAAGTAACAGACTGTAAGATTATATAAATACCATACGTCGCGAAAATATTTTTACTCCATGAAGTATAAACACTAAAGAGAATTCAAATCAGAGATGTTACAATTAATTACTTTTTCCGTCTTCTTTGAAGTCTTCATTTGGAAAGTAATGATTTTATTATCCTATAATTGTATGTCATGTTGATTTAAAGCCCCTGATGTTGTTCCAAACCGAAGGAAAGGAACTACTTTGTATTGAAACTTTCTTATTAAGGGACACGGAGACTCAAATTTCGGCCAAAATCTTGAAAAAATCTATTTTTTTAAATTTTCCTTATTAATATACCTATAAATTAAGTAAACTGAAAAAAGAAGTTGCCAAACTAAAGAAGGATGGCGTAACATATTTTTCAGGATAATTTTAATTAATATGTTTGTCTAGTTTAATAAATTATTACTGTTTTTCAGAAAAATATATATGTATCTCCTTCGTGATTTCCGTTACCAAAAACCTTCTATGAGTCACAAATATAAATATATTGTCTTCATTCTTTTTGTACATAATCTTCATTCTAATACCTTCAAATGCAAGTATTAGTTTTGTAATTGTTTAAGTAGTTTAGGTGAAAAAAAATTAAGTAACCATGTAAAAAAATTCTCCCCACAGTTTTATTCAATTTTAAAAATAGTACTGAAATTTGATAACAATGGTCAGACCTACATATTAATGTAAAAAAGCTAAAATATATTCAAATACGTAACGCAAGGAAACATTTTCAAAACTGACAAATTATGAAAATAATGTCCAATATACCTCAATTGAAAACAATTTTACGAAAACAAAATTTTGTAAATTGCTACTACATGTGCGTTGATAACACACAGTTAATATTTCAGCTAAGTAGCAATTTATGAGAATTTAAAAAATTCAGTCCCCCCGTGTCCGTTAAATTCGTCTCGTACCCCCAAGAGTCAGATTATTATACCTTCAAATTTACAATTTTGGTCTTGTGGGGAAGACTAATGACGTCACTTGTGTTACTAAACTCGTCTTTAGTCCGCCAACGTATTACGACCAATTCCGATCGCACTGCGATCTGCCACACTGACTGTTACACGAATGTCGGTCCCGGGATTATTTTAGCGAAGTTTCGAATGAGATCTTGCAGGTGAAAACTTACATTTTACGGACTAATCTTTTCTTCCGGCCGACCCGTCTCCAGAGTGCGGGCGTCGTCATCGTCGTCGTCGTCGTCGTCGTATTCCAAGGAATGCTACTCTGGCCATACGACGACTCGTTTATCTCCTTATTCATCGAGAATTTGTGAGCGAAAAGTCAGAGAGAACGAACGATAATGTCTCCACTCCCGCAGATATACTTACGAGGTTCTTGTTGGTGCATATCTCTGCTTTGTGTCAAAACACTGCGATAAAATACTATAAACTCTGAAGCTCTTATTTTTCCTCCTCAAGCCTGAGATGGTGGTTGTTTTTTAATATTTGTTAAATGATGGTTTTACATTATAAAAAATTAATCATCTTTTACAATTTTATTCTTTAAATGTAATTAGTAACAACGTATCGGCATAATTTTTGTGCCTTCTTCACGTTTTATTCCAAGGAAGGTGAAGTTAAGACAAAAATTTAAAAAAACGTCATTGAATGGTTTTATTACAAAACACAGACGTTAAATTTTAACTTTTCAAATGGTTTATATATGTTTTAGCGTTGAATACCTCTTTTTTCCAACAACGTCAGGTTTCTTCGTATATCTAAAATTTGAATATTTATATAAAAGGAAAATATGAACAAATATAATGATTGACACAAGACAATTATTTTTTCATTTTTCGTTTGTCTCCTACAATTCAACAGTTGAGTGGTGTTCGTAGCCTACTACTTGATAGGAATGGCGGCTCTGCTCCGACGACGAGGCTCAACGACTGCTCAAGGACATGGCTATTGCCAACACTGGCTATGTACAAAATGAAGCATTCTTTAACCTTAAAAATGATCAGGACTTTTTTAAAAAAAAATCCTTTTTGTGATGGCGGGAGGAGCGGAACTGTTCTTGCACTTTGAGGAAAATCTTTCGAGCGTTGACTACTAAGGTGAGAATAAACTACAATAACTTGGATGTTGAAAGAAAAATTTTATTTTCTAAATAAATGCACTTGACAAGCCACAAAATTTTTGAATGTCATGTTGAAGTCTAGCGAGTGGAGGTGTTGAACTGGCTGTAGAAGGCCTCCGTGGGCGTGTTCGTGAAGACGAACTTGTCCATGTAGTCCTGGTGGATCTTCTGCTCCAGAGCCATCCTCTGGTTCTCCTCAAACAGCTGCTTCGTCAGCTCCCTGCGACACCAACAACCAGTGTCGACGCTCATTTCATACGTCTACAACGTTTCGTCCATGTTCGTGGACTTCATCAGGCCGCAAACGTAGCTTGACTCGTTTAATATTTACCCGATGAGATTCACCAATATCGTCGAAACGTCGTAGATACATTAAATAAATAGCAATAATAGTCATTGATAAATTGACTGGATTTTTTCTTTTGTTTATAACAATAAAACCCTCTTACCAAATTAAAAAGTATTTATCAGCCCGTAAGAAATATTGCGCCACGGTAGAATAATCCGTAAGAAAGAGAATGGGAATATTTCTCATTTTACATTTGTATTTGATAGATTCCCTTTAAAAGACGAAGAATTAGTTTGGATTCAAACAGTCCGCTCATTTGTGGTTAAATAATATCACAGTTTCCTGGTCCTCTTTTCTATAGTAAAAGAATTGCAGGAGGCCGTGGGTTTAAAATATCGAGGAAGACGAGTTACCCATAACCTCTACAGACACAAGTCAATTAGAATTGGGGGTAAGAAACGAAAGCAGAGATCAATATAGGAGTAAAAGTTGGATGCAGTCTGTCGTCCATCCTGTTTAACTTATAATTATATAGAACAGGCCGTGAAGAAACTTAAAACGGAATATGGAAAAGGAATCTTACTGCAAGGAAAAGAAATATAAACCCTAAGGTTTGCTGCTGATATTGTGGTATAGGGAGAGTCACAAAAAAGACTTGGAAACCATAATGAACAGCATGAACGTGATTAATGCAGGTAAAAACCAAGGTGATGGAGTGTGGTATGGGAAACAGTGGAATAACAAAGGTTGTTAGACTGGGAAGGGATATTTTGAAGGAAGTTAAGGAAATCTGCCACTTGGACAGAATAATAAGTAGAGTAGGATAGCGCAGGCAAGGGAGAATGTTTCTCACAAGTGTGAAGATTAGAGAATGTTCGATTGAGTGGCGTTATATGGGTGCGTACCGTGGAAGGTAAGAGTTGCAGAAAGGAAAAGAATAGAAGTTGTCGAAATGTTGTGCTGTAGGAGAATGAGAAGGGAAGCGGGAAGTTCGAAGCAGAATGGAAGAAGAACTAACAATATGGAGGACTTTGAAGGCATAGATTAACAGACCACGTTTCGAGACATGAGTCTTGTAAAATTAAAACATTTGAAAAGAAAATCTCCCGTAGTGATTTAGTGTAACACGCAGAGGAAAGCGAGCCACCTGGGTTCGACGCTGCCCTACACTAGAGGCTGCTACTGTCGCAGGTGCGTACCTTTGCTTCCGGGTCAACTCCATGTCCCTGAGGGCCACGTACCGCGCCGCGCCGTTGATCATCTGCCTCCAGTCAGCCTCCTTCCTCTCCTCCGCCTCGTCCCGCAGCTGTCGTCACACACAAAGCACACACTAGATGACTAGTAGCTGGACCAGAGGCACCCGCTCCACTCCACTCACCTTCTTCTCCTGGATCTGCTCCAGCTGGAACTTGCGCACCTCCAGGCGCTGCTGAGGGGTCATGCCCTTGTACTTGGAGGCGATGATCTTCTTGGGGCCGAGGTTGCTGACGGCCGCCTCGGGGTTCTCCGTGAGGAAGTCTCCCGTCAAGCAGTTGTAGATCTCGGCCTCCTTGTCCTCCAGCTCCTTCAGCGCCTGCAGCTGCTTCTCCGACGACTGCTCCTCCGCCTGCAGACATACGTCACTGTAAATCTCACTCGCGACGTGAAATGGAGTGAAATTAATGTATTTCTTATTGGACCACAAGCCATAGATCAGAAGTTCAAAAATTAAACTCCTACAGCAATACAAAATAAAGAATACAGAATCACGATACTAAGATATCGGAACAATTTACCTGCTGGGAAATATCTGAAAGAATATTTAGGCTCACATGCAAAGACATTTACCCTAAAATGCCGTGCTTCCCAACTGGGAGGCAATTTGATTGTTTAAGGGTGGGGGGAGAGAAATTAGAAACTGACCTCATTTGTAATTTAAAAACCAACGACTTGCAATTGTACAAAAATAAAAAGTTTGATTTTTTTGGTTAACAGGCTACATGAGGGTGATCCTGAAACAGGCAACTCCCCTTTAATAGCATAGGAAGGGTGTGGGGGGGTTGTGGAAGGTAATGTGGCTATCTCGCCTCCAGGAATACGACGGACTTGACACTGAAACTCACTAAATGCGATCCCAATAGGAAGAATTCCTCACAAGGGTCTCACTGAACCCGGACAACTTTTCCGGCAATGACCTGACATTTAATGTTGAAATTATGACACAAACTAGATGGCTTCGGAAATTTACTGGACTCCTTTCTTAATAACCTGGAAGTGAAATGAAAACCGTACGCTTTGCCTATGATATTGTGGTATCAGGGGAGTCATAAGGAGAGTTGGGAAAAGTGAATAAATGGCATAAACGAGATCAATATGAGAATTAATAGAGGGAAAACAAAGGTATGTCTGGGAAACAGTGGAATAACAGAAAGTGTTACATTGCGAAGGGATATTTAGAAGGAAGTTAAGGAATTCTGCTCCTTGGGCAGCGTAATAACTAGAGTAGGATAGCACAGGCAGGGAACAGAAATTTACTTCCGGCTAATATAAGTCTGAATATTAGCAAATTGTTGCTAAAAATGTTGGTACGGAGTGTGGCGTTATATGGGTGTGAACCGTGGATGATAGGAGCTACAGAATGGAAAAGAATGTGGTGCTGTAGGAGAATGAGACGGGTGGATTGTTGTAAGCAGACGCTGACCGAGAGGAGGGATAGATTAATACGTCACGTTTTGAGCAATGAGGGGAGTGTGTGAACAGAAGAGAGAAACCGATGTATGACTGCGCTTAGCAGATGAGGGACCGGACTGAGTGCCACAGTGATTATTCAGATCATCGTACGAGCGCCTTGTTGAAGCTGCTGGTGGCCTCCTGCAGGCGCCGCCGACACTCCTGCTCCAGCCTCTCGAGGTCCGCGGCCCTGCGGTCCTGCGCCCTGACGACCTCCGCGTGCTCCTCCTCCGCCTTCCTGCGGGCCAAGTCCGCGCGCTGCCGCTCCTCCATCTGCTGCGACAGCCACGCCTTCAGCTCCTCCGACTGCGCCTTGTGCCGCTTCTCGCTCGACAGGTCCTCGCCCTGGAACCTTCAACACACAAGCTTCCGTCACATTCAAACAACTTATATAGTCCACTATGTACCTTGATACTGTTTCAAACATTCGAGGAGATTATAGACGATTGGAAAAACGCGTACTACATTTTTTTACCTTTATATTTATTTATCCTTACACAATAACTCTTGTTATATAGCAGTTGTGACTTTTAATTCGCTAACATAACAATCTTAATATTGATCGTTTCACAACTTTGCCTGGAGCGTAGGCAACACCTTGTACTTGCCAATTGTGCGTGGTGACTAACTGTCAGCTGTTTCATTTTGAAATATATATGTTAATAAAAAGCAACTTTAGTGCCCACGTTCATGGCGTTTGTACATTCAGAATCAGCCTGAAACTAACTATTAAGGATTTTGAAGATAACAGGAATAAAATATCGGCATGTTTTTCGGGAAAATCAGTTTTCCTCTTTCTTTACTCCTGAACCTTAGACTTCGTTCTTTATCCTGTATCTTGCCTCCTCCTCCTCCTCCTCCCTTCAGCTTCGAAGCAAGACTTCTCGCCTCCCTTCAACTTACGACTTGGACTCACTTCTTGGCCTCACCTACTTCTTCTTCCCTTCGACTTCCACGCCACGCTGACCTTCTCACCTCCCAGGCAAACGTTTCTTATGCCACCCCACGTGATGTGTTTCCCCCAATTATCCCATCACCTGTCGCCAAGCCAAGCAGGATTTTTTTCGCTGACGAAGGGAAGGGTGTCCTTGGGGATTTATCGGGGGTTATGTCCCCGGCGCGGAAAACAGCCCTAATCCTTTGGACTTGCGTGCAGACAGGATTTCTGTGGCGCCTCCTTAATGCAGGTATTTGTCTGCCTACCTCTAAATTTCAATCGTTGAAAATATAAATAGGTATGGCCTCTTGGAGGAGTCCACAGAGGATTCTCACGGGAGTGAGGAGGAGCGGCATTGCTGTCGTGGCACAGGAGTTTGCTGACCTCTGAGCCGACGACAGTCCGCAGCTGGTGTCGTCGTCGTCCTGCCGCGGAGGTTTGGCCTTCTTCAGGGCGTCGGGGTCGTTCAGGTCAAACTCGCGCCTCGTCTCGGGTCTCTGGTAGATGTTGCGGAACTTGTCGATCTCCTCCTTGATCTTGCGCCTCTCCTGCGGACAGACGAGACTCGTGTCAGTCAGCCGCGTGGCGCCGCGTCACGTCACGTCACGTCACGTGGTGGCTTACCTTCTCGAGCTGCCTCTCCCAGCGCGTCGCTATCTCCGCGTCCCTCGCCTGCTGCGCCAGGAAAGCCTCCTCGGCCCTCTTCTCCGCCTCGTCGCGCAGCTTCCGCTCCACCACCTGCTGCTCCAGCGTCTCCTTGTCCACCTGCCAACACCCGTCTTAACCACTCAGACTGTTACGTTTTCCTGCGCGACACTTTTCATCACTCCCTCTACTGTTCACTTCCCTCTAATGGTAACTTTACAAGACCCTCATCTCTCAAAACGTGACCCATTAATCTATACCCTTTCAAATTGTTCTGTCTTCCCCTTATACGCTTAGAACTTCCTCGCTACTGATTCCATCCACCCATCTCAATCTCCTATAGCACCTTCTATCATTTTCCTTTCTGCAGCAACTCCTACCGTCCACGTTTCGTACCCATATAACGCCACGGTCCATACGATAATCAATTCCTAATATTCATACTTTTATTAGCCGTAGTTAGTTTTTCTTTTTTTGGCCTGTGCTGTCCTACTAAATGAAGCAATACGGACAAATTTAACAGGCGCAGACAATATTGTCAATTCAGTTTCCTCCACAAGACTAATTACAAGTAGCCCGCGGGAAAACATTCAATTGTCAAACTGTCAGTGGATTCTGTCAAACATGTCTTTAGCTGGACTCACATCATTGTGGTTGAACCAAATTATTGTGGGACATTAATAAATTCTAGTATTAGGGGAATCAGAAGACGACTAGGAAACCACAAGAAATGGCATGAACGTGGTCCAGGAGGAAGAGTACAACATAAGGATTAATAGAGGGAAAACCAATGTGATGGAGTGTGGTATAAGTGGAATAACACAGGGCGTTCGATTACGAAGGGATATTTTCAAGGACGTTAAGTAATTCTGTTCCTTGGACATCATAGCAACTAGATTAGGATATCAGAGGAAAGGAAGAGGAATTTACTTACGGCTAACATTAGGAAATCTTTGCTAAAGATGTTCGTATGGAGCGTGGCGTAATATGGGTCCGAAACGTGGACGATAAGAATTGCAGAAAGGAGAAGAATGGACGCATTTAAAATGTCGTAGTATAGGATAATGGGATGGGTGTGTAGAATCACTAACGAGGTAATTCTAAACAGAAGAGCGGACAATATGGAGGACGTTGACCAAGAGAAGGGATAGATTAATAGGCCACGTTTTAAGACAGGAGGGTCTTGTAAAATAAGCATTAGAGGGAAGTGAACAGAAGAGGGAGGCCAAGGACAAAATACTCTAAGAAGATAAGGGAGATAAGGTAGTTATGGATACATGAAAAAGCTTGCGTAAGATAGGTTAGCATCAGACCAGTCTTAGGACTGAATACTACAACAACAACATTAATCACCAACAATTTGACGTCATAGTTTTCTGACATTTCGGCCGTAACCGTCAGGGGCTGGAGATGTTCCATGCACGACACCAAATTCTACACATGTAAATTCAATAATCTTTTCGACTGAGAAATATGATGCATTGGTAAATTATAAGCCTGAAGAAGTGTCAAAATTGACGTGAAACGTTGCTTTTGTTAATAAATAGTTATATGCTGACTTTTTGGTCATCTTTTTATTTAATGTAAATAAGAATTTTACTCTTAATATTCAAAGTGACACAAGAGACAATAAATATAAACTGTGGTCTTATTGTCACTTGAGATCTTTGAAAAATGGCTGTTGATTTTAGCGCCCTTTTGACGTTGTTTCACGTTCGTAGGCTACTCGGGAAGGTTCACGAAGTTCGTGGTCTAAACCGTGTCAGGGGGCCGAAAGACGACTAAAGGGGAATTCAATCCCTTCAGCGTGTACACGTCAGCAGACTGACGTCACTAGCTGTGAACCAATCACGAGTCAGGGTCGTGGGATTTACAGCTCCACCTGTCGCAATGTACGGTCAAAGGAATGAGTACCTACTCTTCCTTCTAGTACTATTAAATGCGGAGACTGATACGAATATAGCACAATTATCAACAAATGAAAAAATTCCTCACCGTTTGGCTCGACTATATAGCTAATGCTGTACCTTGATCAAGTGAAAATATAAATATGAAAATTCATTGAAGATTGTTTGTAGTTAGTTCCGTCACGTTGAAATGAGCTGACAGAAACAAGTCACCATTTTAGTTACAGATATTTCAGGACTGAGTAGTCTATGAAAGTGAACCCCATAAACGGGTAAATACTTTTCCATCTCGCGTACACACACAACCGAAAATAGCAGCAGCGCGTTGGCGCAACGAGCGACGATCGAAGTTGATGACGCGGCTTCTCGGAGGGTGGATGAAAATCGATCCAAGAAAACCCCGACAGTTAAGATAAGGCGGCACTTGTCCAGAGATACGTACGCCAATGAGCCGTTGCCGGGCGTTGAAGATTCTTCCTCTCCTCTCCTGCTCCGCTCTTTTGCGCCTCTCTATGGTCGCCGCCTCCTTAATATCCGCAGGTAACATCATCGTGAATTTTTATGGTAAAACAAAAATCTGTTTTCGGCAAATATAACTGGATCGAGTTTTAGGAAACCGAACCGAACCTAGTAATCCGTACAGTGGCCCGGTGTAAACTAAGCAGCGTTTCCAAGGCAACTAAACACCGCTCAGCGCGTCCATGGATCAAGCACCAACTACAAGCGCTTGCTTGCTTCCTTCCTTGCGACGTGGCAAAACTTACAGACGTCACGGCATCAGGCTTCCGGCCGAGCAAACCGGTTAAGATTACGCGTTATCAACCCTAATTATTATAACACACATTTCTGGTCCTTTAAACGCCACGTTTCGCATTTTTACCACTAAAAACCAAATTTGAAAATATTAAGGTGAATTCTAAATTACCATTGGCCATTTTGTTAGATTCTTTCACGGTTCCACGATAAATGGTCAAGTTTGCCATCGTTTATAGCAGGGTTAAGTCACTTAAAATAAATCAGAAAAGTTGGCCGTGATTTGGGAGAAAGTGGGGTCCGGGATGCAAGGTCTTGTTGAACCTTCATATTTACACTTAGTGTCTTAAATATTTTCTGCAAATTTTCTGAGAAGTAACTTTTTTTGTAATGTGCGAAATTCATTGAAAATTGTTCACACTGGTCAAGATCTTTCAATTTCAAAATATATTTGGCACTGGTTACACATTCACTCTTTAAAGGGCTTCAGACTGCCACAGACAGGTTATGAATATTTCCGATCATTGCTATTCTACGCAGTAGAAATACCTTCGCCAGTGCCAACTGCGCTTGAAAGTCAATTTATTGTTACAGTTGGCATTATTTGGCCTTCTAGACTTTTATTCAGATACTGAAATAACATTTTATCATTAATCGCAAAAGTAAGACTGGACTGTCATTTCATATTAATCAAGTGGCAGTGAACATGTTAAAACCCCATTTATAGAACTCTCAAATCTACCATTTGTAGGAAACCGAAAAAGCTTCTGTACACATCAGTTTTAATTTACTACTTTACCCCACAATCCAAAGAATAATATTCAGCAGCAACGTAGAATGAAAAAATTAGCCAAGAACTTTAGAAGCTGTCTTATCTCAATTCTGAATTACATTGTTAAATCTGTTTAGTACAACCAAAATAAATTTACCAAGATGGATGACGTAAATGTACAGACCGCATCAAGAACAATTACACTTCAAATCTCCAAAAAATATCTATTGTAAAAGTCCTTGCAATGTGTGCTGAAACTTAATTCCTGTCCAGCAAACTGATATTGAACAATATTAAATTAGATGGCTTAATGCAAACTATTGTAGAAGATAAAGTGGGATCAGGGGAAAGGACTATTCAAATTGGACAAATTTAGACAATTTTAGACAATTTGCTTATCAATGTTTTTGTACAAATATTTTACAGTAATATGAAAATAATTACATTTATTGCACAAACAACTGTGCAATACAGAACAACTTCCAATAAAGCTATCACGTCATGCTAAACTGAAATAGCGTCTTCCGTCTCCTGTCGCACTGGGAAGGAAAAAACTTAACCACCATAGTAAATATACACTAAGTAAATATTTAATAGCACCTTTCACTTTAATTGAAAAATGTTTGTATTAAATACACAACAAGCTTCTGATCAGTCCCATGATTTATTTCTATATAAATAAAGCCTTTTTTTTATAAATATATATGTATAGCACTGCATACCTCATCACCACATTTGCTTACATTGTGTGTAAACACAAGTGGACAATATTAACAAATAACAACACAGCAAGAAAAGTGCCCCTCCGTTTGCCGATCAGTCACGTTTTGCGACTGGGGGAAACCTCTGCCAGCTCTCAACACTACACAGGTTGTGAGGAAATAACTTCCAAAGTACACTAGTGAAGTTTTGTACAAGAATGTAATGTGAAAGCGTAACAAAAGGGAACTAACTACGTACTTACATCGTATATACAAAATGTGAAAACAATTTATCATTGTCTCATTCATGCACGGCATGAAAATTGTAAAAATATACAATTATTTTATCTAAAGTAGTTCAATCACCCTCTTATATAAAACTGTTCAGGTATGACCACGGCCCCACAAGTGGGTTTCATGCTACACCAGCCAAGAACAAAAATTGCAATTTCTCCTACAAATTCCTGTAACACTACTTTGGACAACGTAACAATAAATAAAAATTTAAGAACCTTTCAAACAAACCGATATAAGAGATTAAACTTAACTACGGACCACAGCCTGCTGTACGATATCCGTCTCCCTCAACCTAGATGTCAACAGTTTTTGTTTCCCAATAGCTTGGCCCTCCATCATGAGGCGTACATTCTGTTGATCTCGTGCTGGTATCTCTCCTGGATGTCCTTCCTCTTCAGCTTGAACGCAGCCGTAACCAGTCCCATGTCCGGCGACCAAACCTCTGTACACAACTTCACAGCAGCAGGAATCTCAAACTTCTCCAGTTTACCTGCAACAAAAGAAAGTTACGAAATTGTTTCGTTCATCGAATGGAATGCAAAGAATAACAAGGCTGGTAAATAATGAATCATTTAAGAGCATATAATATTCAATGAAGGTAGTTAAAGTACTTTCATAACGAATCATAAGGCCAATATACTAATATAAACTGTTCCAAGTAATTTAATTTGGAAGTAATTAGCAAACAGAGGTTTATTCTACATCACCTTATAGTTTTCCCCTTGTAATAGAATGAAAAACATTTATACACTACATTAAGTTGGTGAAATGGAGAAGTGTAATCAATGTGGTTCAAAGTCCTATTTAAATGAACTTTAAGTTTAAGTTAGGGAGCAGCACCAAGTTTTAATGAAATGCAGGAATACACATAAGGAACACATCTGTTAGATCCTAGGAACATTGTACAAATCCATTTATTTTACATGCTCAACCTTTTAAAATTCCCAAGTTCTTCAATAAAAAAGCAAACTGACAGCCTTAACAAAAGGGTCCAATTTTGTTGTGGTTAAACTAGTACTAAATAGCAATTATTAAATCAGATTAAATCTAATAAAATACAACTTCTTACATTTTTTGCCATGTTCAGCAAGTTCCTGAATGACCGCTTTCTCCACAACTGGATTAGCACACAGAAGTTCAAAGTCCTGCTCTGTGATGTTGTGCTTCTTTGCTAGCTCTTCCAGATGCTGAGGGCTGGGAACCACAAGAGCCACGGTGTACATCTTCGAGGGGTCTCCGTAGACGCATATATTCTCCACTAGGGGGCACGTCTTCAGCTCTGCCTCGACTTTGCCCAGAGAGACGTACTCTCCCAGCTGCAGCTTTACCAGGTCCTTCTTGCGGTCTATAACCAACAAATGAAAGATTTTAATTATAACTCTGCCATGAAAGCTAAGCAAACTATAAAGATTTAGCCAGATGAAGAAATTCAAATATCACCCAAATTTTAAATTTATTATGTTAATTTTTTTATTTAATATAAAAGAAGATTTCTGATTCTAGGATGAAAACTAACAGTGAAGTGAGAACTACACAGTGAAGAGTTTCCCCAGCTTGATTAACAGTTGTTGATATGTTGGGGGTTCAATGTAGTGGGCAACATACCTATGATTTTCATAACACCATCTTCATGGATTTCTCCTATGTCACCAGTCTTGAACCACCTACGGCCATCCTCATCAAAGAAGTCTTCCTTAGTCTTCTGTGGGTTCTTATAGTACCCTGGAGAGATATTGTCACCACCAATTATTATTTCCCCTCTGGGATATGGCTTGTCTGTAACTTTGTAGTTGCCTTCATCCCAGTCAGTCAGCCTGATGTCGCACACTGTGGTAGGAGGTCCACAACGGCCGGTGGTACGGTCGTGCACTATAAAATTAATTTAAAGTTTTGCACTAATTATGCATATATTTTCCATTAATCTGATTACAATGGCTCTGTTTTATAACACTTATTAAATACCATTCAAAGTATTTCACAGTTAATACACATCACAATTTAAAGTTCATTACACATTTAAACAGATAACAAAATTAGAACACAGATTTCAGAACAAACTTTAAAACTTACTGCCCATCACAGTTGCGCAAGAGCAGGTCTCCGTCAGGCCGTAGCCCTGAATCACTTGCACACACAGACACACCTTAATAAGTTCATGTGTGTCTGGTGACAGAGGGGCACCTCCCGACATTATCATTCTCACTCTTCCTCCGAGAAGTTGCCTTGGCTTACTAAATATCAGCCTGTAAATAACCACGTCATAAGAAAACTGGCTACATTATCAATTCTAAATTTTCTTGTAAACTATTTGAAATTTACTGACAAGAGCTTATGTGGTGGAAAATAATTACACATCTGCCCCAATTTAATTAATCTGGAACTAAATTTTATAAAAACATGGTTGAATAGTTAATCCCCTCACCATACTACAAGACCATTTATTTATTCTTACAAAACCTACAACAATTTTTAAATCAATGGAAAATAACTTATGTATCTTGAGCTATTTCATTTGAAAACAATTTAGTTTTTTTTTCGAATTACCCAGAAAGTTTCACATTGATGGTTCAGAAAGGAGAACATAATTTTAATAATAATCATTTAATTATTACAAATATTTCGCACAACTACTATTCAATTTTCTGATAAATACAAATCCATTAGCCTACATTACCATTGTTATGCTAACTGAATTTGTGTGTGCCAAGAAAATTAAAAAAATAAATCAATGATTACTTGTTGAGCAGTGGCGTATCAAAGCCTCTGGCCATCCAGGTACGTCTGTAGTTGTAGGCAAACTTGAAAATTGCTTGCTGGAGTGGGCTTCCTTTCGAAACCTTGTCACCGATGCCTTTAGATATGCGGTCCAAGATTAACTGAACACAAACCAGATCTCTTTATAAGAAATACCACAAAGAAAAAAATTGCAATGTATGCATGAACATATTCTAAACTTACAGGCACTCCACTCAAGCATGTTGGCCTCAACATAGAGGCGTCACCTTTGGTTCCCTTCTTGATTTTGCTGGATGTGTCTATCATGGTCAGTGGGGTTGAATATCCTATCGGAATTCCACACAAGAGGCACACCGATTCTGTGAATAATATTACTCTTTACTCTCCCGATTTCAATTTTGCCTTGAGACAATTTTAGAACTGATATAAATGTTATCCAATACTAAAAAATTAAGTATTTAAGAATATGGAAGTGGATACTATTGAAATAATGCAACTCTGGCTGAAATATGAAAATTATTGTAATGATCACTTTAGTATTTGAAAATTAACACTAGTTATGCATTTGTAAACTACAAATATTAGGGTACTACACATATTGAAGTTAATATAATAAGATTCTGTATAAGTAAGAGTATAAAAGAATTCATGATTACCTGACGAATCTTCAAATGGCTTCACTTTACCAATGAAATATTACTGAACTTTATTTTATTTAGAGAAGAGCCCAATTAAGTGATGTAATATTTAACTTCAGACTGACAAAGTATGTAACATTTATAATATTCAATTGTAACCAAATTCATAAACTTCTTTACTCACCGACTAGAAGCTCAAATACATGAGCAAGGGGTAGGAAAGCTAGGAACACGTCATCATCATATATCTTGCAAGCATCCGAGAACGCCTTAAGTGTGCTCATCATGTTCCTGTGAGTCAGCAGAACTCCCTTTGGGATGCCAGTGGAGCCACTCGTATACATGATGATTGCTATGTCGTCTGGAGATGGAGGCACGCCCACTAAAAACAACATACATTAATACGAGCACATCACTTTAAAAACAACATAAATTAATACATGCACATCACTTACTAACACTATGAAAAGGAAGATTCGACACCTGAAGGAAACTCACAGGACTGCTGGAAATGGTCATCTTCGGAAATGTGTTCCTCTCCTTTCACATCAGGTAACACTTGGCTTGGATGAGAGGGAACATGGGATCAGTTTAAGGTTTTATATAGTGTTCGAACCACATAACCATGCTCTTACCTATATCTGAAGTAGCACCTTGCTTCACAACCTGGGAGAAAGGAACAATTTGTACACCCTCTTTGAAACCAGAGGTGTCAGTTTTCTTAATAGGATCCTCAATGTAAATCAGAGTCTTTACATCAGGGCACAGACTAAGAATGTTCTGGAACTTCGGGAGCAATTCATGGGTCGTGATAACTGTTGAAACTTCAGTCTCATTTATCCCGTGTGCAATGGCCTCGTCTCCAAGAGTAGCATAGATTGTCACAACTGTAAGTGGACAAATCACATTAACTTAATGCATAGCTAATAAAGAATTTAACAACAATATCAACAGCTAATAACTCAAAAAATAAACTGTTTAAAGTTAACAAATCTAAAACGGATGTACAAAACAAAGTAAAGATGAAATAATAATCACACAACCTTCCTAACAGACGACCTAGTTTTTACAGGTGATTAGAAACTGAAGAGTTGTGAGAACAGCGTCAAGCAGAAAATAAATTAATTTAATTTTTCCTGGCTTTCATATTATTCAAAACCTGATGAAAGTTACAACGCATCCGACACTGATATTTATTACATCACTAATTTACTGTCTGTATTTTCATTACTTGTGGCTATTAACTAAATTTGGTAACTGTAAATCTCATTGGACAGTCAAGAACTCTGGTGTGGGAGCTGAACGCAACCTCATGATTAATTCCCAACTGTGCATTTTCATGTATAGAGTACCTTTGGTGAGGGGTCCTCAGATCCTCTACACAGTATTGAGCACATTCGCCACTTAAAAGCCAGTGGATATACACAAGGTCAGATGCTTTCCTCTTGAGCCAAACCCCAGAACATTGTATAGTCCAAACACACAAATGCCCAGTAATGGCAGAATAAAATAAAATTTTAGCATAACAATTATCAGCAAGAATCATGTATGTATTGTGCACTACAAAGAGAATATAAAATGAAGTATGCAAGGATTCTTGAGAACATATAGTGTAATTACAATGATATCCAAAACACTGCGTCTAGTTCTATATCCTACTAATGTGTAGTTTTGTGTTGAAATTTACACAATTTTTCATTACCTGGAATGCTCTGTTTAAAGCAGCCATGTGCAGCAATCATCCATTCAGCTCGTGTCTCGGCAAAGATTACCAGGTTCTTACGAGGTTCATTGCCAAGTGATCTGAGACCACGTCCAAAGCTGGCAGCAATACTTTCAACCTCTTTGAAGGACTTCCACTGATAATCCCCCAACACAAACTAGAAAAAAAGAATTTACTGAAATATTTACATTTTATTTATTCAACAAACTAGTGCAGTGATACCCAAGTTCATTAACCAGGGTATGTTAATCTGTAATTATACAAAATTTATTAAGTTTGAGAATACTATGACTTTTGGAATTAGCAGTACCTTTTTAAAAACCCTCCCATTTGGCTGAACTTCATCTTCTTCTGCAAGAATTTCTCTGGTGCCAAGGCAACGTTTGTTGGAGTAACTGTTTGCTACATGCACCAAAACCTTTTCCAGAGTGTCCACTTTGTCCCTTATCATTCGTAAGTGGTGCATCTGTGGAGACTCCACACTACGAAATGTGATCGATTTGTCCTCCAACGCCACTGGTTGGGCCTAAAACAAATTAATGAGTAATAAAGGACATTTTAGAAATTAGCACAGCAATGTTTTTGAATCTGACAAAATTGCAGCATAATAAAAATGATGAGAAACTTAACATTTAACTTCTGAAGAAGAAAAAAGTACCAAGAAAATATTTATTGAATATTCCTGTTATACATGCAGTAATATTATTATAAATTAATTTTAGCAAAAAGTAATTTTATGCCTACCTTCAATCGTTTTGACAACCTCTTCTTCTCCCATGGTCTTTGAAGAATTAAGTAAACAGGATATGTAATTACATCACACACAAAAGCTATGACTTTAATGGCACCAATGGTGCCAGTAATCCAGATGCTATCCATGTTCCTGTGAGAGGAATGAAACATTTTAGTTACCAGTATAAAATGCAACTACCCAAATATTGAATCTATTCAAGCATAGTAAACATTTTCAAAGTTAAAAACAATTCAATTTTTGGAAGTGCTAGCTAGTATTACAAGAGGAATTTGGAATGGACGCAAAGTACAGTGAAGCAAATACTACAAGTTTCGGGACAATGCATTCACAAAGTTTTCGTTAAATTTAATGAACCCATTATTGCATTCTAGGATCTACAAACAAAATAAATTGCCAACATGCTATGACGTTCAAAAATTTCTCATGCTAACTCCTTTAATTTCCCGACTTGGAATTGTCATGCCTATTCTTGTGATGAACTAACTTAGTCTTTATATACACCTCTTAAGCATGCACAGTTAACATTTGAAGTTACTGCAGTGTTCACAATTCAGTCCAATATTAATCATCCAGTTGTCCTAATCAACTTGTGAAAAATTAAAGTTGTGGAACTATAAACGTGCAATTTTCCCAACAAGCAGTATACCGATTTAACTTCTTTCTTTACTCACGGACTGTCTTCGAACATTTTCGTAGATCCTGCTGCAATTGAAAGAGAAAATATTTATCATTTAGTATAAAAGAATTTCTGATAAATAGGAACTTGTAAAGTAACATCAACAAATTAGACATAAAATTTTATTAGTCTAATCCATCATTGTTATAACCATGCAAGTATTTTCAAATATGTTGTATCAGTTTAAGTCTCTAAAATACAACACAAGGTTGAAAATATTTGTAATAATTTCTGAAGTAGTTGTGTTGAAGTTTGACAGGGCTTGGAAAATTTATAATAAATTGTTCAGTACATCTTTATACAAGGTTTGTTAACGAATAGGAATATATTTTTTCTCGAACCGTGCAGGGTAAGTCACCTGTGTGTTATTGAAGTAATAATAACTTCAAATGCAACTTCACTGCAAGTGCAGTTTACTGCCATGTATGAGATTTACAGAAATGCAGTCTTCAGTTATTGGATAGACCATTTATAAATTTGTTGTTTGTGGTATTTATTAGTCTGACTGGTCTGATGCAACCCTCATTGCTAACCTATCTTGCGCAAGCCTTTACATTTTTATATAGCTGCCACATCAGACATACTGCCTAATATGCTTAGCATATTTCATCCTTTGCCTCCCTCTTCTGTTCACTTCCCTCCAACGCTAATTTTACAAGACCCTTGTGTCTAATAACGTGGCCTATTAATCTCTATTCCTTCTCCTAGTCAACGTCCTCCATATTGTTCGCTCTTCCCCTATTCAGTTTAGGACTTCCTCTATCCACCCATCTCCTCCTCCTATAGAACATCATTTGAAAAGCTTCTTCTGTTCTCCTTTCTGCAACTCCTACCGTGCACTAATGGCACCCATACAACTCTTACACATTCTAAAAATTCAAGATGGTTGAAAGTAAGTTTCTTATATTTACACACCGATGAGAGCTAGTTTATCATCCGTGTGTTAGCCGGAAGTAGTCTCAACATCAGGTACAGCAACATCGTGATGCCAAAAATATTACAAGGCCCACAAATGAAAAATGGGTCACGAAACTACACGCTATACGTTTGCTATTATATTTGGGAAAGTAGTTCGCGTGCGCGTTTGTAATTTGCCCTCGTAACCAGATACACTTTTTGACCTTGAACTGGCCCGACTTTGGTAACGCCGTTTGCCAAATCCATCATCGCTAACCTTTCCCAACTTGGAACGTCGCCCGCTCCCGACTTCTTCTTCTTCTCCTCCCTCCCCTCCTCCTAGATAAGACGTCGAGCGCTACGCTACATTCGCGGTTACGAAACGTCAGCCTTTCCGAGGAAAATGTGAAGCAAGGTAATTGCATTTATGTAAATACAAAATGGTGGTGTTCAAAACAAGTTGTGGGAAGACTAGCGATGTTCACCTGCGTCGTCAACTTGCCTATGAATCGATCACAGGGGTTCAGAAAATAAAAATTTATTTACTTGCTGTGAATTGCACGCTGAAGCATGTCTGCAAGACTCGAAAATTACACGTGATTTTTATTTATCCTAGCAGTCCGTTTCTGTTTACCCAGGTCAAAACCTTTGAAAGCATTTCTGTTTTCCACGCTCCTTCCGTAGGAAGTCTATGGGAGGTTCTTTCCTGTGATCCATCAATATTATGCAGGCTGCAGAAAAAAAATAGCCAACCCATTACTTTTTCCGTTCGTCATTTACGTATATGGGAAGGATATTCTCTTTCCGCGTCAACCACTTCCTGGTTTTCCCTGTACTCTTCGTGGCGACAACGCAGTATCCAAGTTTACCCACGATTAATTTACCTATCCCCCCCTTTTTCCGTTTACTATCAGATTTTGCGAAAACCGTGTAACTGTTTTACTGTGGCAACGATGCAATTCATTTTTAGTTTTGTAGTAACGCAAATAAAAACCCTACGGTCTCCCAATGATATTGTAGTATTAGGAAAGTCAGATAAAGACTTTGAAACCATAATAAATGGCATAAACGTGGCCCCTAAAGAAGGTTTAATAGAGTGAAAACCGATGTGGTGGATTGTAGTATGGGAAACCGTGAAATAACGGTTGTTATATTGGGAAGGGATATTTTGAAGAAAGTTAAGGAATTCTGCTACTTGGGCAGCATAATAACTAGACTAGGACAGCATAGGCAAAAAAATATGCATTTACTTACGAGTAAAACAAGTGCGAATAGTAGAGAATCATTGCTAAAACTGTTCTTTATACGGGTACGAAACGTCGTGGACGGAAGAACTTGCATAAAGGAAAATAATAGAAGCCTCTCAAATGCGGCACTATAGGAGAATGCTGAAAATCAGATTGGTGGATAGAGAAACTAACGAGGAAGATCTAAGGAGAATAGGAGGACGTGGACCAAGAGAAGGGATAGATTCTTGTAAAATTAGCATCAGAGGGAAGTGTGCGGGGTAAGAGCAGGAGAGGGAGGCAAGTGGGATGTAGCAGTTATGCGGAAATGAAAAGGCTTGAGCAAGATACGCTAGCGGGAAGGGTTGCATCAGACCAGTCGTAGCACAGAAAACAACAGTATCAAACTATCAATCTGAGATGCATCATTCGGCGTATTTCCTTCTGCTCCAACGAGAAATCTAAGAGGGGAAAAATCCAGTTGATGGACTAGGATTGCCTGCAACACGATTGTTTATATCAATAACAGGATGTTTAGGCAAACAGACGAAGGTTAGACGAATATCGATATTAATCTCGACCGAAACTGTTTAATATACTCTAGTCCGATTAGCCGAGTGGTAGAGTGGGAGAGGAGGTCCGCGGTTACAGTCCCTGATCCGGTCGGCATTTTTCCATTCTTGGCTTCCTTCCGAACTGTTCCATGTAATCAACAGTCAAAACTAAGAGGGTGGGAGCCAAGTGCAATGAAAAATCACAACTTCAGAAATATCCACTTTTGTACGACAGATACGAACAAAGCTTTCAGAGAAAATTAAATTTGAAGTTCAAAGAAAATGTATAATAAACCCGAAATCTATTTCCTCGGATATTATTCAGCCCGTCTTTCAACTAATTAATTCACAATACCAGTCAATGTGGGCTAAAATATTAAATTTTAGAATAAATACAAGACAGGAAAAATTCCAACCGGACCAAGGGACTCGAACCCAGGACTTCCCGATATCCAGCCGGGTGCTCTACCAACTGAGCTAATCCGAGACGACGTCCAAGGACCGGCTTAACATCTCTGTTCCCGTAAACCAGTCAGGCTCACCTACAATTCACTAATCTCACTCTTCACACCCTAATTATGCTTTATTAAGCTTCAATTTAAGGATTTTCACTTTCCTTAGACTATTTAATACTTAACGTAAAAAAAGGATGGAAGCAGCTGCTACTTATCATAGCTGTCCTCTCCCTTCATATTGGAGTGCCCGCTCTTTCTTCCCTTCCATATTCATCCACCTTCATCCTCTTACCCCTCCCCCCTTCCCTTCACCATATACCCTTCTAATCATCTCTAGTTTTTAGTTAGTATTAGCGTTAAAATATTAAATATGTAAAACAGAAGAAATTTCTGTAACAAATTTTTGTAAGTTTATAAAGATAAGGCCTGTTATAGATTTACAAGAAAACAGGCTAATTATGTTCTAAATAATTAATAAAAAAAAGTTTCTCCGACTAGAATTCAATGCGCCTGTGATCAATTCCATTCTTCACGTATTTCGTATAATCTGTCCTTGGACGTCTACTGACGTTTGCAAACGCAAAACAAGGGCAACGTGAAACGTGCCACCACCAGGGGGAAAATACTCTACGCCAAACTTTCAACATGCAGACTGTACACACGGAAATTAAACACTCACTGGTGACCTCCGCCATATTTTTCTCCGTTAAGCATGATCCTACGTGTCACCAGGGGGGAGGTGAGATTGTCAACTCCAAACTTTCAACATGAAGACTGTACACACGGAAATTATACACTCGCCTCGCCGGTGACCTCCGCCGTATATTTTCTCTCTCAGTTAGGCATGATCCTAGGTGCTTAGGTAGATAACGTACCAGACAATATGGCACGAAACGTACTAAAAATAGTCCCTCTCACTCCATCCACATTTTTTGAGGAATATTAGAACCGGCCACGAATCACAGAGACGCGGAAATCTGTTAATACTAATAATTGAGTCTTTCCCCCTTCCAGAATTTCAGTCCACACAGACCAAGTGGAGATTTACAGATACATTTGAAGCATTAATGTAGACGAGTACTGCTTTATTCCTCCTTAAAATGCATTACCCAAACGAGTACGTGATATAATCCAGTCCTGCGTTCGAAATGTATTTTAATTTGCAGAATTTTAATAAGGCGCCATGTAAATCAGAGGTAAGGCGATTTACATCGGGACACCTTGAGTGACCCACCAGTGGCGAGACGACGAAGGCGGACCATAAAACCGGCTTCACAATTACACATTTTACGTCGTCTAAGTTTAGACGTTTAATGAAAATTGGAACCATCCATCAGGTTTCGAGTAAACTGCTTGGACGAAATATTCTACAGCTGGAGGACGAGGATGAAATCGGCGCCGTACAATTTCGCAACAAGATGCTAAAAAGCTGGTGGTAATTAGAGGAGAACCTACGTTCAGCGACAAACTTTGTGAACCTCCGCCAGTGGTAGACGGGCGGCTTTATCGTTTAGAAACCGAACCTCTAAATATATTTTTGCAGAAAGTAGACGGTCTAAGAGGTCACGGCCAAGTTGCAACACTCGCTGGATCATAGACTAGTAAAATTAAACTCGCTCAATACGGACTACTTTCTGCATAACTAACTATCTGATGAAAATAAATCATTTTAACTCTGTTAAACTCTGTGCAAAATATATTCCCAGAAAAGGAAGCTGAATTCAAACCTTATCGTCCTCGTTTTTCCCTTATACCCATTCCCGTAGTAATGGTTTAATTACTTCCGCAAACCGAATTATATAAAAAAATTTCACTTTGTTTCAGTAAATTTACTCAAACGTATTTTGGTAGAGTGTTTCACATCTTAAATGTTTTACACATACCTCAGATTATCCGTAGTCGATTTATAAAAATGGCGGCACGTTTTTATGACGATAACCAGACCATATTTGTAAGTAACCCTCAAGTATTAGTCAACTTCTCCGCAGAACACATTTTTACCACATTCGACTTAATGCAGTCACCGTGTCCTCAGAGTTGCATGGTAAGTAATGTCCTAGCACCCTTTTAGAGGCGACGGGTTGAAATCCTCGTCCCGGGTGAAGGTTAAATGTTTGAACTTGCTATGCGCAGCGCTGCACCGCAAAGTTGCGCAAACTGCTTACTTAACCATGTTGCTGCCGCGGTTATTTTATCTTTTTTTAGTTCTTCCAGTTATATATTAGAACAAACGTCTCCCTGACAGAATTTGCAATCAAAACTCAGTCGAGCACTGGGATTGTCAGCACGTTTTTGAAACACCCTACATATTTTTTGTTATACGTAAATGAGTTAAATCATCCTGTCAGTTTTTTGTATAACTTAATTATTAAACATAACGTTTCGTCTCTCATTTGAGACTTCATCGACCGAAGGAGTCGTGGAGTGAGACGAAACGTTGTAATATTTGATATTTAAATTATATACAAAAAACTGACAAAGGCCAATTTTACTCATTGTCTGTATATTAATTGTCTGATAAAAATATTTTTTTGTTTTTATACGTAATTTCGGTTATCAAGAAGCAATACATCACAAAATAAATTTTGGTAACCTAAAACACGGTTCTTTTTCCCCACCACTCCGCATCATCCTCAGCTCATTTATCCTACTGTAGGACACTTTCCACACACTATCACTTTCTTTTCAGTCATTCTCTGCCAACATTCGTAATAATGAAGTCTTAAAGAAACGACGAACATCCAAGAAATGTTTATTTTGTTCCCCGAAATTGTATTTAGGTCCAAGAAGTTTGGTACATTGGGTTTTAATTCAATCCTATTCATAAAGTAGGTAAGGGACAGTTACCAGATTATTAAAATATTCTTTATAAAAATAATTTCAGAGGTACAGTGTCACAACGCCAGAGGGTAGGGGAAATTTTTTTATATGGACCACTTAAATTGATGTAGTGCAAAAGATTACATTTTTAATAAAAAGTTAGTATTACACGATGAGTTACCAGTAGCTGTTAAGGACATCAAAATAGTTTAATGCTAGAGTTTAAAAAGAAGGATCAAAATGTGAAGAATGAATTTCAATTCAGAGTAAGTTCTGTATTACGTAGAAAATACAATTTAGAATATGTAATTAGCTTTATTAAGCTAATTGGAATAAATAGAGCATTCAAAATTTCGTGGTAAGGTGGCTGATCAAGGACTTGTTACCACTGGTGACCACCGACCTGTTGCAGAACACTTTGCTTCTACATAAACACTTGAAGGCGCCGAGTGTCCACACATCATCCTTGATGACGTCATCACTGGGGCAACATTGACACGTTCAAAAGCGAACTGCACAAACACGAACGTGCAAACATCCGACAGCAGAAGCGAGAAAAATAAGGAACAAAACTGATTGGAATGGGTAATATCACACAGACGCGCGCGCGAGAAAAAAAAATTCAATATAAATTGTATTTAGTTTGCCACATTGGGTTGTAATTCATCTACACCAGGTTCACTCGGAATAATACAAATCACGAGATTCAAAACAGAGCTAAGGGGATAAAGTCCCTGCAATACTTTCTGTGAAATTAACTGGTTCCTGTCACACTGTCTATAATAACGAATTGTTACATATTCAATAAATGAGTTAAATCAGCCCCTTATTTTTTTTAAAAAAATGAATACAAAACATTACAACGTTTCGTCTACCATTTGCGACTTCTTCAGGTACTAAAAAAATTACAATTGATTACATTGGGCAACATTTTTAAAAAATAACTGCACACTGATTTTTGTAAGTTTAAAACCATGTTTTGTATTTAAAATGTTTTTAATAACATATTACCCAATGTAATCCATTGTTAATTTCTTTTTAGTTCCTGAAGATGTCTCAAATGAGACTAAAGGTTGTAATGTTTAATATTTAAATTTAACAAAAACTAAGATGCTGATTTAACTTTTATTGTATATTTGTCAGATTTAATTATGTTAAAGATTTTGTCTAGCGTTTGCAGAATATTAGTAAGAAAGAACGTCAGGTTTTCGTAGAAAGCTAGGCCACGAAGTTATTTGACACGTTATATAACAATGCCAAATTTGCGGATATAAATTGTGTAGTTAGTGTAAGAATATTGAAAATGACGTACATTATACAGACAGGCTGACAACAGATAGAAAAGGAGGAAATAAAATTAGGATGAAATTAGTGAAAATTATTCGGGAGTATAAAGTGGACAGGTACCGTCGTAACGTCCAGTGGTGGACCAATTTAGTTGAACCGTAATCCAGAGATACTGCCGGGGCTTCAAGCATACTTAGAACCCAAAAAAAGTACGATACGATAGTTATAATAAGTACAATTACACAAATTCTTATTTAAAATGAAACTGCTGTATATTTTTTAATCTAAATTGAATAAAAAAATACTGCCAATGTGAGACCAAAAATTTAATTCATATAATTACGACGTTTCGTCCATATCTTAATTTCCACCCTAAGAGTTTGAGGACTGTTCACGACAATACTATCCATATTTATATTATTTTATCCATTTAAAAGTTTACCTGATAAAGTCCACAAATATCGGACGAAACGTAATTCTATTAACAGACTTGTGCTTATAAAACTTGACTGTATTCATTATACTACAACGACCGACAACAGATTTTTCAATCAGAATTATATTTTGACAAGAGGCCACGGTGAAGAGATTATTTCCAAAATCAAATGTCTGCACATTTTAAGTTCTAAAATTTTAAAAACGTTTTTCAGCTCTCGTGGTCGATAATTAGGAGGGCAATCATCTTCTCGTTTTTGAAACGAAACGAGGGGCCATAATTCCAGAATGGGGGGGAAGCTAACGAGCTGCAAAGGGTATTCTGATCGTTAATTTCAAACTGACCCGTCTTTTGCTCAAGATTGCTCCATCGTCAACAGGTATTCGCTTTGTTTCGGGGCATTGAAAAGGTAAAGTGAACGAAGAAACCGTTTTCAAGGTAACGCGAAATGGCAATTATCCGAGCGGAATATGGCGGACAAGAAATCGCAGCAGAGAGATTGCGACACGTGTAGAGTATTTTTCCTTTTAACGTTCCAGGGAATTAAGATAGGTAAAAGAAAAACTTGGTAGCGACACGAACGAAAATAACTATTTTTTGGTGTTGCGTAGAGGAAGAGCTGGCCGTGTTACGTGACAGCACTCCGTATGCCGTCTGCTAAATAAAATAAGAAGGTAAACTTTTCGCAACATCACGTCCTTTAAGGAACAGCCTATCACGGTCCGAAGGTGACGCCGTCACAAGATGGCCCCCGACGAGTCTCGGGATGAGAACGGTTCCTGTGCAGTGCCTTCAAGACACGCGCTTCATCAAGATTCCTGCAGCCTCACCTCGCCTCACTCCACCAAACAAGAGCTAAACATTGGACCTGATCGCTCCCCATCCAGCACTTGACGCACGCACTTTGCCCTCGCGTTGCCGAGTCACCGTCATTATCGCAATCACCTGAGCGCAGGGTCTCGAAACCTTGACCAGGCTCACCATCAAGTTTAAAATAAATTATTTTTGGGTTACACCTACTTTTACTGTTCTGCTCAAGTCGTTAATAAGAGCTGTCCTGAATTTCCTACTATATATATAAACACTCGGGGAATATACTACCAAGACAGCGAAACTCTAACCAAGTAAATTTTCCACAACGTTGCCTAGCTGGTTGGTCGGACAAGGGAAAACCGTAAACAGGGCCTTCCCTTATCACAACAAACTACCTAAAGCGCAAAATAAACGTTCTTCAACATGTACTGCCATCAATTACAAAAATACCTCCACGATAGACACCGAAACATCCATTAACAGGTGGAAAGTTGAATTCTGAATGGACAGAAATAAGGGTGGGAGTTCCATAGGGTTCAGTGTTGTGTCCTAATATACAGCTACCCAAATTATTAGATACATTTTCTAAAGCTGCAAACGATGCAAGTAATTTAATAACAAAGACACTAAATGAAGCAGCTCATTTATTAAATTATGTCTTTCCGTTAATGGCTTAATTTATGTAAAACCAATTTTATGCAATTCCAAACCAACGCATCCTTACGATCCGTAAACTTTGTAAATAATAAAGAAATACACGGAACTATGTATAGTAATTTTTTATGATTTTCTGTGCAGTGAATAGGAAAGAACGCGTTAATCCACTATTAAAAGCCACTTCCTAACTTAGCCTCACCCACTCTAAAGGAATTTGTGAAATTATGTAACTTGTAAAACTAGATACAAGATTATCCTAATAATACTGTAATAAATTCATACAATTTGACTGGTTCCATATTCTCCACCCATTGCTTCACTTAAGGATCCACGGAACATGACTTGTGTTACAGGATTTAAAAATTTGTTTTAAAAAAAGCCACGATTCAGTAAAGCTAAGATAGAAGAGTACACTGATAGAATACGTTTCGGTTTCGACGAAACGTCAAATAAGGTGGCGAGAATTTAGTATTATAAAAAGAAAACAATTCACGACGACAAAAAAAACTTCACATCAAGGTTTTATACTCTAATTTCTAAAGCGGAACAATGCCGATGACTTATAATATATGAACAATTTCAACGGACGTTAAATTCTCCAAGGATCGCATAATATTTTTTAAATTTATCCGGACTGCGGCAGTATTTACTTTCACCTGAACATTTCTACAAGGTAGAGCAGAAGAACCGATAACGCCTAGGGTAGGCGACCCCTTATCTCAAATTACAACAACCTGCCGAGTGTTGCAGGGAAAAGAACTGTTTAAGGTTTAAGCCTTCTTGACACTTGGAGGATTGAGAAAATGGTGGCGAAACCGTCCTAGAGATTGTAGCCACAGCGTACTTACACGTGGACAGTGAAAATGAAAGGAGAAATGGATGTGAAGAAGCGACTGCAGAAAGTGGCATGCTGCATGTTGTTTAGTTGGAAGATTCAGATATTCGTGAAATGGAGAGAAGTAGCACAAAGCCGGAGTCCGGAGGAAGGTCTCAACCTCGTCAACAAATGAAGCATTAATTACATTTGACTCCACGATCAAATGTAAACGTTTGAAAGGAGGAAGGGTGTGAAACGGGGAGGAAGCGAGGTAATCATCAGGCTGCACTGGAACACTTCCAGAAGTCTTGCCCTGAATTGCTCCACTCGCCATTAGGAAGATCTAGAACATCAGCTTCTGAACTATCTCTATGTCCATTAATAACCGTGATTACTCATTTCACTGTCTTAACCTTAGGTACGATTCTTTCATCTCGCAAATTTCGGTTTCCAGTGCGCTCCAAGTCAACTTTAAGGTAATGGTCTTTCTTGCGGAAGCCTTCTCACTGTCAATATTATAGCATATTCCCTCAACACCGTCAGAACCATAAACTTGTGCAAACCATTTTTAGCAGAGCACACCTACGAGATTTGCCCAAGTAATCGTGCCGTGACGCCGGAAGCGCCGCTTCCAGGTCGTGCCAGGTGGTGGAGAAGACGACGACCACCAGGGGGCAAAACTGGCAAGGAGGAGGAGTAGAGAGAGAAAACTTGTCCCACGGCATAGTTGCAAGGAGGCAAGTGTGTCATCCAAGGGCAAGCACTGGCCCCAGCTGTACCAGTGCCGGTGCAAACCTATTTCCGGAACTACGCCAAAGGGTGTTACACAAGCCATCAGCTGTGATGCAACACAAAACCGCCACATCAGATCGGTGACCAACATAATTTCTGATAAACTGCTCAGGAGATTAATGAGCCAAGGTCTTTACACTGGACCACGTGAGAACGGCGGAAACACTAGTCACGGCAGTTTCAACCAAACAAAATCAAAATTATCGGAGGCACGCTGGAAGAAATGAGGCATTCGAGCAAAACGTTATTTACAATCTAAGAGAGCAGAGAAAACCCAATGTGCCATAAATGCGGACAACTGAAACTTAAAAAAAATAGCGTATATTAGAGGTAGAATTCTTCCGAACATTACGCAAGTGTTTACTAGAAAAAAAAATGCCAACTCCATTCGTCAGCAAGAAACATTCCAAAATAATGACAAATGTTTGATCCTTTTAAGTAAAGCGCTCACAATACAACATTTTTAATCACTTTCTTCATAATTAAGTACACCTTACAAATGGAGAAAATTAAGAGGACGGCAAATAGAGAAGTTATGGTTCCTTCAGAAGCCTGGGTTCGCGTACCGTAATCGTCCGATTAAATATGTAGTGCGCCGAGTTCCGTTGGAATGACCTGAAGAGGACCGCGTGTATTATAAATACAGTTTGTGTGTGAGCGTGAATGGACGGAGCAGGCCCTAAATATAGCCAGCTCTGTAAGTATGTACCTGTAGAGACTGCTCACTCGCCTTCTCCTCTCTCTACACTGACTGCTGCTCGATCACTCAGTCACTCACAGATAGTCAGTCTTCCCCCTCCCCTCCACTCCACTCCACTCCACCTTCCAATCCCACCACCGTGCTGCGATTTTGCCCATCTGCCTGGCGCACTGCGTGTCAAACATCAATTCCTTCCTCATCCACTTACTGCGTCCTCTTTCCTGTATAATCTAGCTTCTTGCCTCTTACACAATCATTAATTCCGTATTCTTATAAACATGGAATCATACTGCAAGGAGAAGAAATAAAAACCCTAAAGGTTTGCCTATGATATTGTAGTATTATGGAAGTCATAAAAAGACCTTGTACAAAACGAATGGCAAGAACGTTGTCCTGAAGGAAGAGTACAACATGAGGATTAATAGAGGGAAAATCAAGGTGATTGAGTGTAGTATGGGAAACAGTTGAATAACAAAGGCTGTAAGATTGGAAAGGGATATTTTGACGGAAGGAAAGGAATTCTGCTACTTGGGCAGCGTAATAACTAGAGTAGGATAGCACAGGCAAGGAAGAGGAATTTACTTACGGCTAATGTAAGTGTGAATATTAGGAAATCATTGCTAAAATGGACTATGTCGCTATATGGGTGCGAAACAACGTGAACGGTAGGAGTTGCAGAACGGAAAAGAATAAAAGCCTTTGAAATGTTGTGCTATAGGAGAATGCTAAAAATAAGATGGGTGGAAAAGGTAAGTAACGAGGTAGCTCTAAAAAGAATAGGAGAAGAGAGAACAATATGGAGTAGGTTGACCAAGAGAAGGGATAATTAATAGGTCACGTTGTAAGACACGGGGGTCTTGTAAAATTAACAACTGAAGAGGGAGTCCAAGAGGTAAGGATATGTGTGAGGTTGTGCTAGTTATGGAGAAATGAAAAGGCTTGCGTGAGATAGGTTAGCATGGAGGGTTGCATGAACCCAGTGTAAGTCACCTCGCAAAGCATTCCCAAACTTTTGCACTTGTTAGTGAACCGAATGTTTGAGTGACAAGACGTGCTTGCGAGCCGTCGGCAAAGAGCAAACATTTCGTTCACGGACACTGGGAATCGTTTGCGTGCTTCAGGGGACGGCTTTGTTTACCTCGACTACATTCCTGCTTCGCTCTTCTTCGTTAACTATAATCCCTCCATTCGCGACTTTTTTGTCAAATGATACTACTAATTCTTCGACTCACATAGTTTCAAAATTTTATGGGGTTCTTATTTAATGCTTATGTAGAAGGAGACATTAACTTTCGTATCCGGACGCATAACCAACAATTGGATGCACACATTTCACAGTTTGTGATAGGAATAAATTCGTTAGTATCTTGGAATGCACATGAAAAAAATAGATGCAATACAAAATTCAAGAAGATGTAGTGGCTAAACTTGTCCCGACCTCGAGCTTGCAGATCAATTATTGAAAGGTGCCAACCAGATCCGTGGCATGTATGTAGCAAACGGCACCATTCACAACGACCTTGTCGCTGCCTGGATCCAGGATCCCACTAAAGAGCGCACAATCAAACACTGCGGAATAAAAGGAAGACACTCGAGTGGCCCGTTCCAGCCGCTCTTAACTCAACACCACAACAGATGACTCAAGAAGAAGACGCACACCAATCCTGAACTCTCAACAGGATCGCAACCCAACCAAATATTTAGCTGACGAATTACCTAACACAACTTATATTTTTCTGACTGGTAATTAGACACGATTTTTAAAGATTAGTTTCAGAATTAGAGGAACGAAAACGCGTAACAATTGCCGAGATATAAATATACAAACTGAAAACTAGAGCCAAATCATCAGTCCAGATGGAAAACAGACGAAGACTCGAAGGATTCTGCAGGCTATTTATATATTTAAAAAGAACCAACAGAAGAGAGACGGGGTCATCCGCAAATATATTTGCGACATTTTAATAACATCAATATTTAAAGATCGGGAACTAATGTTACACATGAAGCCTTAAATCAATACTCGATTACTTTTCCATCACCATGTTAAATAACAAAAGGCAACAGAAAAAACTGCAATACAACTTGAAGAATCTAATAGATTTTATCCCACCGAACATAACCAAAACATGTGTGTATGCATGTTAATAGTTGCACAACCTGCCGATTTAATTTTATTTGTGTGTTGTGGTATTCATTGCTAAGACTGCTCTGATGCAACCCTCCATGCTAAACAATCTTCCGCACGCCTTTTCATTTCCGCATAACGAGCTTAGCGTATTGAATCCTTGGTCTCCCTCTTGTTCACTTCCCTCTAATGCTAATTTTACAAGACCCTGGTGTCTTAAAACTTGCCCTATTAATCTATCCCTCGTCTTGGTCAGCGTCCTCCATATTGTTCGCTCTTTCCCTATTCCGTTTGGGACTTCCTCTATCCACCCATCTCATTCTCCTATACCACCACATTTCAAAGGCTTCTATTCTTTCCCTCCCTTTCTGCAACTCCTATCGTCAACGTTTCGCATCCGTATAACGCCACACTCCATAGCAACATTTTTAGCAATGATTTCCTAATATTCACACTTATATTACCCGCAATTAAATTCCTTTTCCTTGCCTGTGCTATCCTACTCCACTTATTACGCCGCCCAAATAGCAACATTCCTGAACTACCTTCAAAATATCCGTTCCCAATTTATTCCAGTTTCCCGTTACCTTGGCTCCCCTCTATTAATCTTCATATTGAACTGTTTTGTCCAGGACCAAATGCATTCCATTTATTATGGTTTCCACATCTTCTTCCGACTCCCCTAATACTGCAATATCATCGGCAAAGCGTAAAATATTTTAAATCGTCCTCGGCCTTCTAAGCCATAGAAATATAGCTTATGTCACGAAAAAAATACAACAGAGGTCTCCAAATTAATTATACATCTACACCGATAATGTCTACAATTTTTATGCTGTTAAGTAAGTTTCCGAAATCTAGTGTGAAATCAGATCTTACGGTTCAGTTTCTGAAGTATGTTAAGTTACTTTCTGCTAGGGAGAATAATACATAAGGTAGGGATTTCGCGAGGATAATGGCAAAAGTAAAGTAGAAGGAAGTTTTGGGGCAGGTTAGCAGCGCATCATGAAGCTGGGAAGAAAGGTGGGGGAGAGTTACGTAGCGGTGATAAATACGACGTGCAACGGAGAATGCTACGAATGACCTTAGTGGTTACCCTTTGCGTAATAGTGTAGAGAAAGAGAACAGCGCTGGTGTCGGAACCCTGGACTTGGAGATTATCTGGGCACCGGGGACAAAGTGCGAGAGTCCGAGTGAATCTCCGGCGGGCGGACTTTGGTGGGGATATCATCGCGCTATATCTCCATCAGAAACACCATCACCGTGACGTCCTTCCCATCCCATAAAACGTCGCTTCTCATCGCAGACATTTCCGCCTAACAACCAACAGAGAACGTATTGTGTGAGGTAAACGACAAAGCCACCAATAGTCAATAAAAATACGAAATGCATTTAATATATCTCTGTCTTTGTTCTTTTAATGTCTTTCAATATACTGTTCTCACCGTGACTCCTTGTTAACATGCAATTTACGCAGATACGAAGATGGCGGAAGGTCATCCAAGGAAATGACAAGTTGTATAACACGGTAGAAATCACTGCAAGCCAAACATTGAACTGTGCACCATAGGCCGTAAGCATAGGGCGCCAGGTAACGATCCAAAGGAAAATAGGAAAAGAAAACCACATCCTGCAACTAAACCTAAGGGAAGAATCGGAAAAGAAAAAACAGAGAGGAAAAATAACACTTTTTAGCAGGAATCTTGCAGACGTACGTATCTCTCACCTTTACACTAAACCAGATAAGGTTCCACGTGACGACTTGTTTGTCGCCGACAGAGATCAACTCGTTACATCAATACACTGATAAACTGAAGAGAAAAAACTACGCGTTTTCCAGAAACAACACAATCAGGGAAAGTGCTTGCTCCCAACGAGAGAACGAAATAGAGATTTTATATTTATACAAATGTAGCACTTCAGTCTCGGCAAAACTGAAAAATCAAAGTTCAGAAGAGTAAGAGACCACACACCACGACCCACCCGATGCAGGTTTGCTCTGCATTTCCTTCAGGGCAATTAAACGGATCGAATCCTTAAACTATAGCCCGGGGACCCTAGTCAACCCTTGGCTACCTTCAACATCCTCCTTTTCAATTCCCTTTCCATGCTATTAAAGGTGGGTTGCCTGTTTCAGGATCACCCTCATTTAGAGAGAGAAGGAACACCTGTGGGAGTTTTCTCTCGCAGGTTTGTCTCTCGCGGGGTTTACCTTAGTGAATGCCTCGTACTCTATTTTTTATCAAAGTTCTGACATGTCGAGACAACTTCACCTATTTGAGGAGGTGTACGTACTGAGGTCGAAGACTTTTGGCATACGGTAAGAGTTATCGGGTGATCCCATTGAATCAGTCGGTCAAATGCCTCCTAAACCTTGTAGAGAGACGGAGAAGGGAATGCTGCGACCCCACAGCATACTCGTCTCCAGTCATTCGGAAGAGCGTGGAATAACACCCAATAGCCCGGCCTACCAGATGTAGGTTTTCTACGGTTTTCCCTACATTTCTTTGAGGCGAATTAAACGGATCGGATCCGTAGTGAACCCTTGGCTACCTTCCACATCCCCTTTTTAATTTCCTTCCAATGTTATTAAAGGGACGTTGCCTGTTTCAGGATCACCCTCATGTAGCCTCTTACCACACGCACCTCCCCCAAAAAAGGAATAAAAGTTAATTAATTTGTCCGATCCTGCATTTCTAATATCTTCAAGAAATATAAATTTAATATGCCTGAATTTTAATTTTGATCGTTGAATATTAACTCCCCTGGGGTTTTTAATCAACTTCAATAATTCGACGCCAAAGTGCGATTTTAAAATAGTTTTCCCTCTCTAGTTTAATTCTGGAACATCTGCAGCAGTTTTATTTTATAGTTTAACGACATTACGTGAAATACATTTTCAGAAATAGCCAATGAATCGGACATACGTTAAAATATAACCTTTAATTACTAATTTAATACCTTTCACTCACAATTCTAGAATCAACGTCCGTATAAAAATTTAAACCGTGGACAAGCTAAAGAAGCGTAGTCAAACAAATGATTAAACACCAAATTGTAAGACATGTCAATGGTCATATTTATCTGACTAAATTTATTTGTTCACGTTTGGCTGCTTTTTTAATTGATAGCAGGATTTTATTTAAACATAATTGTAAGTGTTTTAGAAGGTCTGAAATGACGTCGCCTTGACAACGGTCTGGTTTGAGCAGGTGCAAGACGGTTGAAACGACGAACCTGCAGATAACTACTTACAATTGATTCAATTATAAATCATAATCGGAGGAGATAAGATAGGGAATGACGCTGCAGAAGCTCGGGAGCTGACAAAATAGACTTTATGGTCGTAGCCACGAGTTGCGGTAATCGTGTGACGTAACGTCTCACGAGCGACACACGCATAGTCAGCCACACGACGAAACTAGGCTTTCACTCAAATGTACAGAGATTACAGGCAGGCAGGCAGGCACGCCCCCGCATCCCATATGTTACACTCTCGTGTGCGCAACAATTATAAAGTAGAGAAAACACATAGCACCATCTCTGGCAAGAGATAAGACATCGGGCAGACGACAAAACTGTGTCAGGCGTTACAACGAGAGAAAATATTTGAGGAGAAACACCATTGGCGCCAACATTACACCCAGGTATACGAGGGCAGGAAATATAAATATACTATGGTGACTCATCGCAAGCTACCAACTATTAAGACAATTTTTACCCCAAAATAAAACATTAATGCAAAAGAAAAAGAAGGTCTCCGCGTCAATGAAATCGATCCTCTGGAGCACCAAATTTCAATCTCGACTTCGGACACTAGCCGTCAATCCTGCAAAGATTATTTACTATAGGAAACATATACTGAAATATAAATCCAGACTTCAAGGAGCTCTATACATGTCTTCATATCATGGAAACTAATCTGTCTTGTCAATTCAATTTCCTTCCACGTCGACGCTACAGTTCTTACCCTCATCCACCTCTGTCCCATAGCCTTCCTTTTCCAATTCAGACTTTCCTAAAAACCCTTTAGCATTTACATTCATGGCATTCTATGTATATTACATCTTATCCCACCTTGTCTGATTTTAACAAAAATATTCATTGACCAAAAGTGTCTACGGTTCTGAGTTTGTCCTTGCTCTTGCAGCTCCCAATGCACGTATTTCTCCCCAGATTGACTGCGGGGCTCACCTGACCGCATTCGGAATGCCGCGAACTCTATCTCTCTCTCTCTGCTTTTTTAAAGGTTCTCACAAGCCGAGACATCTTCAACTATTTTAGGCGGTGTATGCACTGGGGTCGGTAAGAGTTTTCCACCGATCCCATTCGATAAGTCGACCAGATGCTGTCAAAAAACTAGTGGAGACACGGGGAAGGGACTGATGCGACCCCACTGCAATCTATTTTCCCGTAATTCTGAAAGGCGTGAGAATAGTATCCAATAGCCCGACCTACCTGATGCAGGTAGTTTCCCCAGCATTTCTTTTAGGTAGGATCCTTAAACTACAGACCCAGGACCCTACTTCATCCCTTAGCTACCTTGTTCTACCTTCCACATCCCCCCCCCTTTTCATTTCCCTCCCTTTGCTATTAAAAGGGAGTTGACTGTTTCAGGATCACCAACATGAAGCCTGTTACCAAAGGAAATAATTTAAGTCTTTTATCTTATATCTGTTATTTGGTATTACATATTTAATACACAACTACAAAAAACAAACAATATAGCAATTGTTATCCGAACGTACAAATTTCTGTTGTTCAATAAAGGGGTAATTCTTTGGTTGAGTGTGAGAAGTCATATCTGGACGATTTATAAACTTTATGAATTAAGAACAAAAAGGTTGGGCGTGTAGCTATGATTTCCGAATTATACCGATAAACCTTTCGAATGCTGAATATCATATGAGTGGATAGAGACACTAACGAGGAAGTTCTAAGCAGAATACGAGCAGAGAGAACAGTTTGGAGGACTTTTACCAAGAGAGGGAGACTCGTGTTGAGACATGAAGGTCTTGTAAAATTAGCATTAGAGAGAAGTGAACAGAAGAGGGAGGAAGAGGATGGAACTCGGTAAGTAGATTAGGGAGGATGTGGTAGCTTGCGCAGGATAGGTTAGCATGGAGGGTTGCATCAGGCCATTCTGAGTACTGAATACCACAACAACAACGATAAAACAAAACCGACACATGGTATTTTCAGTACATTTTTAATCAATTTGTGTCTCTTCGACGAATAACCGATACGCTATACGTAGAAATTGATTGAAATATTATGAATAATAATGAAAAATAATAATTAACACAAAGTTGTTCGTTTTATTTCAATAGTATCAACTGTACCACTTATATAAATTACAAATTGCCTCCTTTGGGGCATGAACATTCCCGCTATGTCTTAATATGGCCATGTTTGTTTAGTTTCGCATTATCACTAATATTTCTGTCATGAAATATTTTACAGTCCTGTGACGGGTCACATTTCGCAAATCTTGCTTGCAGACTTTCTGCCTACAACGTTGTCATCAATTCTCAGTTCTCGGCAACTTTCATACAGCGTTTTGTTCCTTTCTTCTATCTATAATTATATCTCAATTTAAATGAATTATTTTATTTCAAATGGACGAAGACCCTCATGTCTCAAAGCATGGCCTATTAATCTATCCCTTTTCTTGGTCAACGTCTTCAAATTGTTTTCTTTTTCCCTATTCTTCTTATAACTTCCTCGTTAGTGATTCTATCCACCTATCTCATTCTCCTATAGTACCACATTTCAAAGGCTTCTATTCTTTTCCTTCTGAAACTCCTACCGACCGCGTTTCGCACCCATATAACGCCACACTCCTTACGGACATTTTTAGTAATGATTTCCTCATATTCATACCTGTAAGTAAATTTTTTTTTCTAGCCCGTGCTATCTTACTCTAGTTATTATGCCGTCTAAGTAGCATAAATCCTTAGCTTCCTTCGAAATATCCCTTTCCAATCTAACCAGCCTTCGTTATTTCACTTTTCCCCATACTACACTCCATCACCTTGGTTTTCCCCCTATTAATCCTCATGTTGTACTCTCCCCCCAGGATCACGTTTATGTCATTTATTATGGTTTCTAAGTCTTCTGACTCCCTTAATATTACAGTACCATCAGCAAACCTTAGGAATTTTATTTGTTTTGCTTGTAGTATGATTCCCTTTCCATATTCGTTTTCAAATTTTTCATCATTGCTTACTCCTTTCTTGATTTCTGCTTTCTTTTCTTGTCCTTCAATTCGAATTACTGCTGACTGTCTTCTGTACAGGTTATGTACAACTCTTCTTCCTCTATATTTTATCCCCGTCATCTTCAACCCTATATACTGAAGTTATTTGAAGTCTTTGCTCGGTGAACTACCAAGACAGCTTTGAAAACTTGTGAAGGAGACTTTGTTTTCACTCACGATGATGGCGCCACTCTGCCACCGACAGCCAAATCACTAACAAAATTTTCAGCTCAATAACAAATGTGAACCCCGTACAAAATCCAGGGCAATGATGGAGCGAAAGTTTGGGGGAGGGGGGTGAATCAGCGTCACCGCAAAGGTGCAACACCTTGAAATTATTTTCCAAATATGGCAACTCGCAGACCCGTGTCAAAATCTTGTGTAAAATATTCACTTGAGGTACAGTCATATTTGATATTCATAATAGAGGTTTATGGAAAACAACTTTTCAATGTTTTCTACTGTAGCCACATACCTGGTGCACATTCTATTCACTCAATTACGCTATTTATTCCATATTAGTATTTTTCCGTAACGTGCCATATTTTGGTAACAGAAGACTTAATTACGAGGCAATTTAATTTGGAAACTGTCGCTCATTCGAAAATCCTTGCAATAACCAGCACAGTGGCGCTCCCGCGTAGTCTTCTTCCCGGGAAAACCTCATCTTGTCCACTTACAAGAAACCACTCCCGCGACATTTCATAACACCCACCCACATGTTCAAGTCTTGTTACGCGCATGCCGATTGACACTGATGTATGATAAAAGTGTGGCTCTAAGGAAGGTCTTCTTGGAATGACAAACAGGGAACTGCGAGGGCATAGGAGGGGAAAGGAAGAAAAAGTCTTGTCCAGCGAGGAATCCCATAAAGTTAAGGTTGTAAGCCCGTAGCCTTCCTATTTGAACTTTGTTCATCTGTCGCCCTCTGGTCCGCGTGATTCTCTCCTAGAGACCTTCACGGTCTTTCGTCGCAAATCCTGGGAAACTCTTGTCTTACATCGCGGGCCAATTACGGTCACGCCATCTCTCTCCATAACGCCCGGAACGGAGATCGACAACACTCTGTTACGCCTCTTGTGATCGATCCCGTGGTCGGAGAAAGACACGAAATCCGTCCGTGACACACTGAACCAAAAATAAATGACCAACATTCGGAAATCGTGTGCAAGTTTTACGCAGCCACAACATATACGGAAAACCGCCGGCTCTTTCCTTTGGGAAGTCCACGATGTTACTGCAGACTTGAAAAGCAGGTTCGGTGTCTCGACAAAATTATATATAGCGAATTTCAATTTCTTGTTTCAAGAAAGAATAAATTAATGCCATATAAAGACGAGTGTTAAATTATGCATCTGAGACAACAACAGGACTTGTAAAGCCGTGTTTAATTCTAAACCGGAAGGGACGAGAAGGGGCGAACTGGACGACCCAAACTGAGGTGACTTTAGAGGTCGCCATGAACAGGAAAGCCAAGGCCCACATCGGGCTGTTGACTCCATGATGATGATGAAAGTAGAAGGGGAAATTTCCAGAGGGATACAGGTGAGTAGCGAACAGTAACGAACATGGTAATTCCAAAAAGAAATAGGACTCCACCCAGTTAATTCAGTCCAGCGGTAGAAAAGAGGATTCTCGCCATTTGTTAGGAATACAATAGTCAACCTACACACACACACGCATCTGCTACAACGCACAGCGTGCTTCAAGACCGCAAGTATATTTCAGCAGTGAATCCCAACTGCCGAAAAGGGTTGTTAAAAACTCAAGTTGCTGATCCGTTACACCCAGATCATCATCCCATATTAGCACGCAGAAGAGATATTTCAGTAATATTTCTTTAAAAAAAGGGGGAAGGTGGTGGCGGTTGTTTTCAAACAGTTTGAAACACCCAGCAAAATTTCCGGCAAGTTTTCAGCAGTTGTTTCGAGCTCATGACGAACGATCGTAAAGTAAACCGGTTCCCGACACCAATAAAACAAGACAACCTGCACGGAAAATCACTATGCGAAAATTTATTAAATTCAAAAACATCACCGGAGTAAATCAAGGTAAAAATGGACAGAAGTTAAATAATGGTACAATTACCGAAACAAAAGTAAATTACAAACACGTATGAATAAGCGAAGGGAAAGAAAGGGAAAAACTACTTCGGATGGTACCAAGGGCGAACGTCAAGTTCAATATAGATTTTTTACGTAACTTTATTACAAGCAATAAGTGAGAACTAATCTTGGATGTTGGTTTAAAAACATCAAGTTCTCCAACATTAATGTTGAACGCAATTAAACAAGGAGCTAACTCCCCTGCATATATATTTAATTTCAAACTTCCCCATCCCTATGAGAAATAATGCTACTCACTAAGGGGAAGGACGTGTTAGTCCTTTCATTAGAACCTCTTCAGGTGGATTATAAATTTTATAACTAGTACATCACTTTACGTCACTTTTGCAAAAAGTATGCCTGAAGACGCCTCAAAAGGGAGACGAAACGTCGTATTTATGTTAATTAAATGGCAATAAGTCTATGTGTTGACTTATTAGGTCGTCGTTTTATTTATTGCCAACTTAAAACGAGAAAACTATGTTTGAATTTCAAATAGTTCCACCGGAGTTTGAAACCACTAGAAATCTTGATCAGCAGGCGAATTAAACAATATAATTAAATGTCAGCAACATTACGATAAAATAAATATGGAGAATCGGGCCTACGATAACGGGGCTAAAACTAAAAGGAAAAAAAACTTATGAAAGGCCAAACCGAAATGCGAAAAAGTGAGAAAATGCACGCGAGTTTTTCCACTTTCATTTCCAAATGTTGTGGTTTAAATTTATCATCAAAATCAGAACGTACTCTCGGTGACAAGGAAACGAACATTAAACAAATATATAATAAACGACTTAAATCAACCTTTGTCCGTTTTTTAAATTTCAACATTACAACGTTTCGTCTCTCAGCTAAAATTTTGGCTGTACATGGAACCTCATTCCACTACTCCTTTGGCCGAAAATCTAAATATTTACCTGAAGAAGTCTCAAGTGAGACACGAAACGTTGTAATGTTTCAATTTAAATTAAAAGAAACCGACAAAGAGGCTGATTTAACTCACTGTATATTTATTTGTCAGATAAATTAATTAATTAAAAAATATTTCTACAAGATGTTGTCCAAATAATTAATTTTTAAGAAAACACTGGTAATATATTTTGGCTGTTCTTCCTGGCAAGTAAACAGTGAATTTTGGTAGATAAAAAAACACATTCTTAACAAAGGGAAATTAAAATAAGATAAGACCTGTCTGGATTTTTTTAGATGAATTAAAAAATTAGGTAACATATAGCCATAAAATTATAAAAATCAGGAAGTTGTTTTTCTATGGTGGGAACATCCACCAGATCGATTAATATAAATAAAATCAAGAGACAAGCTGTTAAAATTTAGCACCTAATGAACAAGAAAATAAAACATTAATCGTTTGAAAATAAATTACGAATTCCAAATGCATAAAATGAGTTCTAGAGAGTAACAAATTCGGTGCTGTGACAAATTTGTCCCAAAGGTTTCCCTGCATGACACAATACCGTTTTAAAATAATGAATTTGGCACGTGTGTAACGTAGTAACGTGTATGTATACAAATAAGAATGCTGATCCGTGAATGACAATTTTAAATTGTTTTAAAAAATCAAACCATCCCGCTTCCCCGTAAAAATAGTTAACTGAAAGGTAACAAACGATTCAGAAAGTTGAGGCTAGAAACATTGTCACTTTGGTTATTTACTAACAACATTTCTATAAGTGGTTAATTCGTTTATGTAATAGAAAAACGGAAAGTCGAGGTGTTGGGATAGTTTGGACACGTCAAGTGTTGAAGTTTCCTAAGGGCAACGCAAACATATAACGTGACTGTGCCTCAGTTTTTTTTTAAATAAAAAGAAATATTAACTGTTGGGAAAAGCATCAAGGTATCCTTCCCAAACGTCTACGCCGGGAAGTAAACAAAAATGAATGGTAACAACGCATATGGGAAATTCAGGTTGGAAAGCAGTCTACGAAGCTTCCTACAGGGCAAATGTCAAAACTTTCGGTTTAGTTTTTCTTGACAGGTAACTTTGTAAAGAAAAGGAAACTCACTTCGGCGGGTGTTAGACGTTGCAATTATCCACAGTTCCGTTTCTCACCGCACGGCCTTTTCTCCCGAAATGACACACGAATGACGGCAAAGAACAACTGCGAAGAGGTTTAATTTAAAAGAAGAGCAATGTACTCACAGCACAGGAGTCCGGGAGCGGAGGCTTGCGAAGCACGACTCGTGTTACACATGCGTATCTGAGAGAAGAACGGAGCTGGGCTGCGGGCCAATGGCTGTCGCGTCCGGGCAGTGGCGTGATCACTGACGTAGTACGTGGCCGATCAATGACTGGCCGCGGACCTTGCGCACTAGCGCCGACGCTCATTCGCTACCCCCGCAGACGTCGCGGAACGGCGGATCGCACAATTTACATCTGGAACCGCCAAAATATCGCTTAAACACAGACTCGCGCGCGCGATCCGAGTTTCGGCTGTTTCGTAGCCCGGTCACGTTAGCCAACGTTCGCGCATAGCACCACTGAAAATACGTGCATTAAGAGACATCTGTGATCAAGATGAAGTACTGCACCAGGATTTAGTATATTCAAGCAAGGCGTGTTAGCTCCTTCGTACAAACACAGTTCAGACGCACCAACGAGTTTTATCTATACATATTTCCGTTATGCTTTGCACGTAACATTAAAGGCTACTTGCCCATCAAACGAATATAATAGCCGTTTTATTCACATATGTTTAAAATATAGTTCAGTTTTTAGCTCATTGGAAAATTTTAAAAATAAATCTAAAGCATTAACTTTTAGATTTAGAGAAACGGCTGTTTTAAGTTGGGCAATTATCCGCAATAGTTGTAATTCGATAATACACGTGAAAATTTATGGCATTTGGTTTTCGTATGAAAACCATCGTTTTTCTTAAACAACAGTTAAAAGACGAGTTTTGGCTACCTGGAATTGTATAGAAGACAGAATAGATCAATAATTCAGCGTTATGAAGTATCTTAGAAACTCTACGAAGGAATTGCTACAATATCTGACTGTTGGGAATAAAATAACGCAATCAAACTATACGTCATGAACATTAATAATAAACTTTTTATTACACAGTAATAACACTACGTTTTGTTTCTTAAATTTGGAAAACTCATCTTAAATGAGTGCATGTCTAAATTTTCATCCACTTTAATCTCTTGATTTCCTTTAAAATCAAACCTAATAAGGTTCTAAACTTTATGGAACGCATCTACGAATTAAAAGGTTTACTATTTAGTTTTCCTGTGGAATAGGCTGACTGTCTTATTTATTTATGGATTGAAACATAATTTGATTTCGTAAATATAGCTGGACTGAATATAATATAATAATTGGAGCAGAAATTAATTGGGAGAAACAAGTTAGCGTTATACTTTGTTCAGATAAACTTTGACAGGAGACTCGCACGGAAAAAATCATTTATGAACTGAGACTAAAAAATGTAAATTTATTAATGGATTGATACGGAAATGCCAATAAGAGTATTTTAGATTTTTATTCAAATGTGAAAATACCTTGGCATAGTTTTCACATAATCACTACGTCACGTCGTGAGAATTTTTAGCTTCTTATGGCGTGACAAAGTCTTTAGATCCTGTGTCAAAACTTCTGTGTCAAGCATTCTTAGCGTTGGTCACGTTGGCGGCCCTTGGAAGTTGAAAGTGTTTTGTTACTACTTAACTGCGAAATTTGGTTAGCTTTGCCTGTGGGAAAGTCGCGCTTTTATTTGGTGCCTGGACATTTCTGGCTATTGTGATCGCATGTGGTGGTGGTGATACGAAGACTTTGTTTCCCTGAGAAACAATTTATAATTTTTCTTAAAAATGGTTGTGTTGACAAACTTACCGCCTCCTAGTAGCGGGGTAAAACACGAGCAACCCGGCACAGTTGCTCTCATCAACGACAAGGAAATAGGAAAAGGCACCTTGTTCATCACAGAAAGGTGAGAATTTTAACATAATGGTATCCCGCCCATTGTTGTTGTGTAATTTTTTTGTATAAAACCGGAGTCCCCTTATATTTCCGTGTCACCGTATTCTTGTAATTTTCCTTGCGTGGATATTTCAGTTTTGCATGATGCGCATTCCTGACTTTTAAGGACTCTTTGTTTTTTATTTATCGTAAAAAGTATAATATAATTATTTTATTTATAACATATACGATTGGTGTTATCCTCATATTTGTCTTAGAATTTCAATATATTTAAACAATTAAAATGCCTTTGACAACAATCGTGATATGCATTTGAAATTCAGCCAGGTTTGTATATTTACAGTATCATACGGACACTTGAGTTTGACAGTTATAATAAATCATTTTTCTTTTCTTTATGGAAATATAATTTATTTTCAACAAGAACAACATTTAAATTCTCTAGTTCAAATCAGTGAACTGATGAAATTGACTTTGTTTCAGTTATTGCTTGTATAAAATTTTGTTTACTTTAGCATCACAAATTTAGATGCTATTTTTTTCTGCACAAAGTAATTTAAAATTGGTCCACACTTAATTTTTTTTATTCTTTTTATTTTAGCCAACTTTCATGGGTCAATAATGGTTCTGGCAAAGGATTCTCTCTTGAGTACCCTCATATTGCACTACATGCAATATCCAGAGACCTACAAACTTATCCTCAAGAATGTCTGTACATGATGTTGGATTCTAAGTTACCAGGAGATGGTAATATTTTTATTTAGTTAAATGACTGAGAGGGCTCATTAAAATAGTGTTATTGAGAACTCTTGTAATTTTTTTTATTGTGATCTGTCTCTTTATTTGTTATTGGATTAATTTCCTAGGTCGACTTGATTAATTACTCCTTTTAGAAAGACATTGTATCTCTGGAAAGTAAGTAAAACTGAGGTGAATACAAAAAAATATTAACTGCTCACAGTAGTTGTGGGAAATATGGACAGTTTAATTGGTTAATTTCAATTTTGTGCATTTACATGTAGAGATGTTCCTGCATAGTATGTCAGTGTAAATAAATTGTTATGAATTATCATGTATGTTATCACATTGTGTTAGTGAGTTGCAAGGTGATTACATCTTTGTTGGGCACAAATAGTTATTTGTAAACTATATCTATGTTAGTTATTGCGAAAGGGCGATTCATTCATTATATATTTGTATATGAAAATGTAAATTTCAACTTTATACCACTATGCTAAAAAATTGTTTCCATTTTCTTCTTTCTACACAGATAATGAAGTAGCGAGGGAGAGTGAAGGCAGTAGCGATAGTGAAGAAAGTTCAGCAGATATGACAGAAGTGAGGTTTGTGCCAGACGATAAGGGAATGTTGGTTGCTATGTACCATGCCATGTGTGAATGCCAGTCATTACATCCAGATCCTCCAGAAAATGATGCAGAAGGTATTTTTATAATATAATTAAGAATCCAAACTATATATCTTTAGGATTTTTGGCTCACTAATGTAAATTGTATGCACATATCAAGCTCTACTTAATAAAAATACAGTGGCTATTGAGTATCATTTCAGCTGTAACTGTTGCAGGATGCAGTCCATGATGGAAAATTATGTACTTTTATGTTTTATTTGTTGTTTATTTAAAATTTACTTGAGGAAGCTCATAAATCTGGACAAAATGTCATAAATATAACTATAAATAAATATTGTTTGCTGACTAATTGGATGTATTGTTTACTTATTTATACTTAATTGTCAGATTGTTAATTTACTGAAAAATAGGCCTAATAAATGTAAACTCAATTTGTGCATTATATAATTTTGAGGAGTCACAACTATTAATTTGAATCATATTATCATGTTTATTTAAAGATCAAACACTCAAAACATTTGTAGTTGAGGTGAAATCCTCCACAAATTCCATTGATGAGTACTTATTTGTATAAATTTGAAGGAATGTGCTAATTTCAGTGAATTTGTGTGTCAGTGTCTGTATTATGTCTGACGAAAAAATAGTTATGTTTGTAACTATTAATCTGTTTATCAGATAAAAATTCTGAAATTAATGGGTTCATTTCTCTTGATCTTTAAATACAGATTTGGAATGAAAAGGGTGTGGTTATTACTTTAAATATAAACTATTGATTAAAGTTTTGCATTTAATATGAGAGCAAGGAATCTTAAAAGGTTTAAAGAAATATGGTAATAAAAAATTGACAATTTGTTTTTATATAATCCAAACTTTAGTGGTTGTAATATTAATATAATTTCTTCTTTTAATCAGATGGTGATGAAATTTTTGAGGATGCAGATGAGGAGGAAGGGGACGAAGAAAGGGGGTTCCATCTCGGGGCAGGCGATGCGCCTATAATTATTAACAGTGAGTAGTAGGCCTGCAGCCAATTTCCCTCACAAATTCCTGATTTCGCAGTTTTAAACTGTCAAATGAAGCATTTGTTTCGCTGTTTAGATGAGAGGAATTTATCTTTTGCAGATTCAAACTACATAGCGTCTAACGGGAATGCAGCGACAACAGAGGAACCAATGGAAATTGAGGCTGGGCAGTTTGAGGATGCCGACGGAGATCCCGAAAACTGAAAAATAATTTTAAGGATGTTTTCAACACAATGAAATTATGTGCTGTATGGGAGCTGCATATTTATGTTCAAGAAATAATAAATTTTTATATTTTTGTCTGTAATTTGTTCATTGCTCTTAAGGGAAGATGTTCACCAAGAGAAGATTAAGGGACCATGTTTCAAGAAACAAGGGTCTTGTAAAATTAGCAATAGAGGGAAGTTTATGTAACAGAAGAGGGAGGCCAAGTATGGAATACACTAACAAGATTAGGGAGGATGTGGGATGTTGAAGTTATTTGGAAATGAAAAGTCTTGCATAAGATAAATTAGCATGGAGAACAGCAGCATTTGTCATTTTTCTATTAAACACATTGTCTTAAATTAGTTGGATCTGATGGAATTATGTGAAAAATCTTGAAGGGGAAGGTTAGGTTGGTGTGTAAAACACTTTTAAATTTGCATGACATTATAGGAGGGAGGTATTTGCTATCACACTTTTATAAGTGAGTGCAAACTGTTGTAGTCCACTCCCATGTGAGTTTACAATTGATGCTGCTGTTAGGAACTGGAATCAACTTTGTTATATTAAATTTCATTTTATATCCCATTCGTTAGTTGCAGATAATAGAAATATCTCTTGGGCTCTGTGATAAGGTATCTACAGTTAAACGACCAAATCTTAATACGGTGTGGTTAGTACCTTTCTGCGCCCACAGTTGGCAACGGTGAAGCGTGTGTGCTGGTGGTTCAGTTGAACTGGACCGCGGCGCTTTCGTTAAGTCTCGTACATTGTCGCTTGCGGGTTTTTTTTGTTTGCACGATTAGGGCCTTACGTAAGAAAGTGTCTTATTATTTCCACTTGATATCGACGAGTCCGATCCCTCCACGAATTCTCTTTGCCCTAGTAACCCATTTTTATGCTGAAACAGCGATTTTATACGTACATGCACGTGTTATAGTTTAATTTTTAATTCATTACTGACTGAACTGTATTCTGCGTATATTGTATGGTAAGTTCAGTGTAAATATTTTAGAATTTTATTCAACAACAACATGTTGGCGCAAGTTTAAGACGACAGTAATATTTCCTTTCTGTACGCGTTTTTTGCGAGATAGATACGGACCAGTTTGTGAACATTATTTAGTAATTTTTCTTCCTTCTTTTAATCAATGTGTCTCATGATATACTGCTGTTAGACAGTAATTGACCGAATTGTGTATACAGAAAGATGATGAATTGCTAAATTTTGTGCTTGATGAAGTCTCAAAAGGGAGACGAAACGTCTAATTTGGATAACATAATAGCCGTATTCCGTCGATCCTCCAGTGAAGCAATGCTTCGAGGGTATGGAATGAGTCAATAGTTTTACATAAATTTTTACATTATTATTAGGATAATCTTATATGTACTTAAATAATTACTTAATTCCACAAATTCCTTTACAGAATTGTGAACTAAGTAAAATTAATTAAATAGTCATAAAATCAATTGCTGACTTTTGACTGCCTTTTTATTTAAATAAAGTTTGTGTAACCTAATAAACTGTTATTCGTGTCATAGTAATCTATCTATAATGTTTGAAATTGGTGACATTAATATGAATAATTATTCACCCCTTTCATTGTTATTCATTTTATTTAGTGGGACACACTAGCGAAATGACACCGTAGTCAACAGTTAAAAGTAATTGGAATTACTTATTAGAGATTGTCTTATTTAGATACCAACTGTTATTTTATAAGCAAACATTGTATAACATTTAATGTTTGATGCAAACTGCAAACCATTAAAATTGCAATACTTTAAACTTCAATTCTCTATTGAAAATTGCGTAATTGATAACTCTTCATCCATATGTTTGCAGATGATATCTTCAAGATTAATAATTTTAGTACTATTCGGTGTAGTATCCTGTCAGCTTTCGGTAACTGAGGATGAACTGTTGAACTGGTGTTTAGACTCCAAGTATCACAAGGAAAGACCTGGGCCAGAATCTGAACTATATAGTCAGGTATGAGAATATTTTTGCTGGCCCATTTTAAATATAATTTAATAGAATAAAATAATTTTACAGCCATTTAAATATCAGATGTTAATTGATTTAATAATTTAATAGATGTATCACATCTATTTTATGTTAAGAGAAATTAGTGAAACAACCTTTAACTGACAAGTTATTAATATATAAAATGATGTTTTGGTACCTATTTGTACCTTCCTCAAGGTTAACAATTCTATTTTCAAATAAATAAAGCAAATTAGCAAATCAAATACAGGAGTTAACAAGTAGTTCACACACTGGCTATTTCTTCCAAGGAACAATGTGGTACATAGACACTGAACAACTATAAATTTATAGAAATTTCGGTTCATGTAGATTTTCCTGGTATATATTCTTGATAAACATTTATTGGGGTTTCACATAAGAAAGATGGCAGAGTACGCCATTGAATAGTCACGGCTTAGGCTTAATTTAACCTGAGTGGAAACCCAAGAACTGTTTACCCATAATAAAAACATGTCTGTTAAAGGTTGTTTCATTAATTTCTCTTAAATATAATTTATTGTGTTTTTTAAATGCTAGATTGTGAAATGAAACATACTCTGTATCGATATATATATAATTAGTTACGATGCTTATTATTTCAAATACATAGAAGAGGTTTTATTTAAAAAAAAGTGGGCTACAACAATGTGAATGTTCCTTCTAATGCTAAAAATAAATATTTACTTTCGTCCACATTGAATGTATCCCTTCATTATTCACATTTATTTATCCAAATATTTACAACTTGTCACATTACCGAGAAAAGGTTTAATACAATGGTCCTTGAGGAAGAGAAAACATGAGGATTTATAGAGGTAAAACCAAGGTAATGGAGTGTAGTATGAGAAACAGTGAAATAACAAACACTGTTAGATTGGGAAGGGATATTTTTAAGGAAGTTAAGGATTTCTGCTACTTAGAAAGCACAATAACTAGGGGCGGTAGAAGTATAGTACACATAAAGAGTAGGATAGCACCAGCAAGGAAGGCTTTAAGAAAAGAGAGGAATTCTAGTCTAAGGAAGTGGAAATGCTTCAAATGAAGCTCAGTAAAGCATATTACTAATTTTAGAAGAAAGACCAGGGACTCCAACCCAGGACCTCCCAATATCCAGCTCAGTTGGTGACCACCTGGCTGGATATTGGGAGGTCCTGGGTTCAAGTCCCTGGTCCGGTTGACATTTTTCCATTCTCGACTTTCTTATAAAAATAGGAATTTACTTACAGGTAATATAAGTGTGAAAAGTAGGAAATCATTGATATAAATGTTTGTATGGGCTGTGGCATTATGTGGGTGTGAAACTTGAATGATATGATTTGCAGAAAGGAAAAGAATAGAAGCATTTGATATGTGGTGCTATGGGAGAATGAGATGGGTGGGTAGAATCACTAACCAGGAAGTTCTTAACAGAATAGGGGAAGAGCTAACAACATGAAGGATGTTGACCAAGAGAAGGGATAGTTTAATAGGCTACATTTTGAGACATGAGAGTCTTGTAAAATTAGCATTAGAGGGAAGTGTGTGGGGTAAGAACAGAAGAGGGATGACGAGGGTGGAATTTGCTAAGCAGATTATGGAGGATGTGGTAGCTATGTAGAAATGAAAATGCTTGCACAGGATGGGTTAGCATGGTGTGTTGCATCAGATCAGTCTAAGGACTGAATACTACAACAACAGCAAAAAAAACTATAATTTCTTTGAAAAATCGTTTCTCAGTGTATCTTGCAGAAAACATAGCACCATTATTGAGTTACAATCCTAGTGACATCTAATTTGAGTACGTTTTATTTTCAGTGCACTCCTTGGAAAGATCGCTCGTGTTGCACGCATAATACGACCAAGGATGTCCACCACGGGAAGTTGTACAACTTCAACTTTGACCATTGCAGCCATATCAGGAAAATGTCACAAGATTGTAGGAAGCATTTTGTTCAGGACCTTTGCTTTTATGAATGTTCTCCCAACGTGGGGCCATGGGTTGTCAAGGTTTGTTTTCTAACTGCATTACTAAGAATGCTTTATGTGGATGAAGAGTTCTCAGGATGCCAACCTGGGTGATCCTGTTTGTTTGCTACAATGCATATTGAATACTTTGTATAGATCTCTTAAGTGATTGCAATATTTTCATATTTAGTAACTGGTTATGGAAACAAAAATTAATCACTTATTTAAAATTGAAGGTTAAAAGACACAGTAGACTAACTCTATTATATTCATATAATCACAAAGATTTTCATTAATTCAAATGTAACATTGCATTCAAAAGTACTCTAATGCTTACTTCTTCAGACAGGAACGAGATAAAATATGAAGAAATTTACTTTTCAAAAGACACTAGCATAAAAGATGTTGATTACTGTATTTCACCAACATTATAACTAAGCTATTTCTCAAATTGTAATGCCTTTAGGTGAACATGAAAGTGAGGAAGCAGCGCTTTCACAATGTACCTCTGTGCCAGAGCGACTGTGATGCCTGGTTCGAGGACTGTGCCGAGGACTACACCTGCAGTTCCAACTGGATTCGAAACTGGGACTGGACCGACGATGGCAACAAGTGTGCCAAAGAGGCTGAATGCAAGACCTTCAAGGACACGTATGGCACTGCTAAGGATTTCTGTGAGAAGGTAATCGTTTTTACACGTTCATTGCCAATGACTCAAAGTTGCATCTGTTCCACTGACGCTTTTGAGCGTTTTCCGATCACTGCTGTTCTATGCAGTAGAAATACCTTCGCCAGTGCCGACGGCGCTTGAAGGCGTTTAACAATTATACTTAAAACTATTGTTATGACACTGAAATAACATTTCATCATTTATCAAAAAAGGAAGATGGCACTCGAAGTAATTTCATGCAAACTATTAACTTATACTAAAAAATGTACTTTTATCAATTATAAATCAATGTGATACAATGGCTGTAATCGTTTGCCTCATACAGACACTTCTTGCTAGTGATCCGATCAGTCGACAGCTGGTTTATAAATTGTCGAAATGTCAGCGAACCTCAAATAAGTTACTGATCTACATCGTAGTTCTTTCTAATTGTTTAGAACTAGAAGTAACATTAAATAAAAAGGTGGCCAATAAGTCAGCATATAAATATATTGGTTTATTCAAAAATGACATTTATATATAAATTAAAAAATTGTATGTCTGAGGAAGTCTCAAAGAGTTGTTTTTGAATAAGCAATGATAAATTTATGTTGTTACTTATGGGCAGTCCTTTTATTTATTGTAAATTTTAAAGTCAGAAGACTATGTTGTTAAATTAACATTTTTAGTCTTCGAGGAAGTGGATTGTTTTCTAGTAATTAATTTTTGATGCTGCTGGTTCTGACTTGACACACAAGATTCAACTCCTATTTGATGCAATACTTGGCTTAACAGTTGCACATTAACCCCTCACAAAACAATATTTTCTTGTGCGAGAGACTCAAGTTCATCTTGCGTACAGGTATGGGACGAGTCTTGGAAGTACACGCCAGATGACGAGCCTTGCATGAGGCTCTGGTTTGACAGCAGCGGCGGCAACCCCAACGACAAGGTGGCGCAGCTGGCGGTGCTGACTATGCGGCGAGCAGCCTCCACGGCCACATCACGCGGATCGACGATTACGGCGTTGATCATTTCCGTAGTACACTTGTTGTTGCATACCTGACAGCAAAAATTCTTTCTGCCAAATTGGAGAAATTTGGCCAGTAGTAGACATAGCCGTAATATTTGTTTCCTACAGGACCAGGCTTTCAAGCTATAGCTTACGCCCCCCCCCCCCCAAAATGTATCAAGTTGAAGATTTATCAATGGACTTAGAACATCTCAACTTATGAAGGGCCTTGTCTGCCTACCACTTAATTGCTCAATCATGAAAGGCCTATACTAAATAGCAATATTATTGTGAAATTTTTAGCTATAGTAGTTATTGTAAATATAAAGCAATAATCGAAGATGTACCAGTTTTTATACTTTTTATAAACTAGCTTCCTTTTAGAATTTGTCTAATTTTTTACTCTGAAACCAATCCTGCCAACAAAGAAGGGAATTAACTCAATTGAGACAGACATCTGATGCAATAAGGAAGGTGCATTCAGTTTTGCATGCTCACAATTTACAATTCCCAAATCAAAATGAATCGCCGCATTAAAAAGTTAAGATCAGCGTCTATACTCGTGACCTCGTTCTTACAGAACCAGGCTACCGCCCGTGAGGCAGATTTAATTAAAATTACAAACGGTGACAAACCTGCAAAAATATACTCGAGGTCAAGCCTCCAGCTATAATCACATTGTAGAGTATATTGAACAAGTGGTTGCTTAAAGTGAAAGGAAGGTGGCAATTAAAACTGGAAAGTAAAAAAAATGTATTAAATATTGTGAAAATAATACTATTCCATCATAGGTTGAGACTGTCAGGATGAGAAAGTAGTCAGAGCGAGAGGCAAAAGCTTTATTGAGCTAGAGGTGCGGTACAAAAAGTTGTCTAAGGGAAGGCATCGTCGTCGTCTTCGGCCATCTCCTTGGCCAATTCCATGTCCTGCTGCTCGCGCTCGCGACGCTCCTCGGCGGACTCGAGGTCCTCGCCGTAAGCCTTGGGCGGGTAGCGCATGGCCTTGACGCTCTGGTTGTGCAGGTCGAGGCAGAAGGCGATGCGCTGGTGGAAGGCCAGCTGAGGCTCCCTCGTGCGGTACACGTCCGAGGTTTCCTTGCTGCGCACGTAGCCGCGCTCAGGGTCGAGCGTGGCCTCGACGACGCCGTCGCGGATGGCCTTGGCCACGATGAACTCCGCGTCCTCGGGAGAGTCGAGCCCCAGCTTGCGCGCCACGTCGGCGGGGGCGATGCGCGAGTACGACAGCCCCACGCTGCGCACGGCCGTCTTGATGACGTTGTGGCGGAGGCGCAGGATGAGCGTGAAGGTGTGGTCGGCGCGGAACTGCGCGCCGAAGTTCTCGAGCACTTCCCCGAAGCGCTGCAGGTTGCCCATGCGCACGGCCTGCGTGAGCTGGAAGTAGGGCGCGAGGGAGCGGCGCAGGGCGGCCTGCCGGAACACCTGGCGCTCGGGGATGTCGCCCAGCAGCAGCTCCACGGTGACGGCCAGCTTGTGCACCGTCTGGCGGAAGCCCACGGCCGCGGTCTGCGGCGCCTTGCGCAGCGCCTGCACCAGGTGCTTGTGCGCCGCGGAGTACTCGAGGCGCGCCGCCTTGATGCGCCCCAGGTAGTAGAAGAAGCGCGCCCACTCGTTGTTGGCGGCCGACTCGGGGAACACGGACTTGGACACGAGCTTGTCGGCCTGGTCGTAGAGGCTGTAGTGCAGGTAGTTGCGCAGCAGACAGTTGATCAGCACCGCCTGGCCGTCGTAGTCGTTGCGCAGCGTGGCCGTGCGCAGGCGGGAGTGGAGGCGACCTCGCACGGCGTCGGGACGCCCCGCCAGCTCGTAGCTGCGCGCGTGGTAGAAGTGACACTTGGCGGCGATGGGGTCGAGCGTGCGCCGGTTCTGCGCCGCCAGCTTGGCTGCCAGCAGGTCGGAGCAGCGGACGGCGTCTTCGTAGCGGCGCGCGTCCAGAAGACGCAGCAGCACGAGCAGGTGAGCGTACGCGTCCACTTCCGGCAGCGGCGCCCTCGCAGGTCTCTGCGGCGTGGCCCCCGGCGCCGCCACCGCTTCCTCCACGAAGGCCAGCAAGGCGTCTCTGTCCGCGGGCGAGTGCGCGTACAAGGAGCTGACGACGGCGCGCAACACGGGGGCGTCCAGCTTGCGGCGAGTGGCCGGCAGGGACCGCAGCACGCGGAGGATGAAGCGCGGCTCCTTACTCTGCACCGCCTTCTCTATCTGGCGCGTGTGCTCGCGAATCTCCAGCACCACGCTCGCGGCGTCGCCCTCCTTCTTCGTGTCGGCGCCCTCCACCTCCGCGGGACTGTCCGCGTTCTTCATCTCCACATCCTCGGACACGCCCACCATCCTCGTCGGTTCACAATTATTCTCTGAAACGAAATGTAAAAATCGACATCATAATATATATACGGCTACATAACGGTGATGGGAAGGGAATATTTACATATACAGTCGCTTTGCGGCTCAACTGCGACAATGTTTATTTAAGAAAACGTTTGGACTACAGAGAAAGATGGGAGTTCCTTTTAAAAGAAGACTATGATCCTGTCTCACAGAACTGTATTCAGTTGTTAATATGGTAGGCACTGGGGTAGTTAATTTCTGTGTGAGAAAGTTCCTAACTTTTTCTACATATTAACTATCATAATTGTGACTGGTCCTTGTATGATACTACATGAATATATTACTGTGATTAAACTTACAGTCCACTTCATCTATATCCTATGTACCACACTTCAAAAACTTTATATTGAATAATGGCCTGAACCACAATAGGTGGCATAAGTAGGGTTTTATGGTGTAAATAGTTGACATCAATTTCAAACCGGTACATGTGCACTTTACTTTATCTGCCGTTTCTGTCTATCTGGACCAATTCTCCCATCCATTAACACTAACAATTGAGAGTTTGTCCATGTTGCCTTGTTTATGTGACCGTTTTCATTTTTATATTTTTTACAGACCAGTATCCAATAATCGAACAATTTACAAGGGCTCCTTGGTTATTATAACTTGAATATTTTCCATTTTAAATACAAGTCTCTGGAAAATTATTAGAAAATTAATAGCGACCAAGTGTTGTTACTTCCAGTTATATGTGGATGAAGATTCTCAAATTATGGTAATATAAACTGTGTGAAAGTTAGATGAATTTGCCCAGATATATAAAAGTTTTAATTTAATCCACACAAAAATTTCCTATTAAGCTTTGTAGGAAGGTTGTTTGCTTGTACTTTGTATAATTTATTATATTATACAAAATTATTTTACAGGCTTAGTTGTAATTTTAATGTAGCACAAGTCTGCCCGATGTCTGTGGTGGGTAAATTTCATTACAGTATGTGAAACTACTAGGCTGTCCAGCCAGGGTCGCCAGAACTGTCAATGTATCGAGAGTATATTATTGTCCCTCTAACGCTAAGCTTTACTAGACCTTCTCTTGGCTAAAGTCCTCCATATTTTTCTCTTTCCTTATTCTAAAATTGTGTATGAACTAAAAATAAACCAACCTGACAGCTTCTATGACAATTATGGTGCTTTATAGTATTTTGAAATTTCAACTTTTTGTGTATGTATAAGGATTTACTTCCTGAACAAGTAATTTCGGATAGTTTTACTTAAGTATTTGAATAATATTCCCTTCAAACAGTGAAGTTAAAATTTAAGCAACTTCCAGCTTGATTACAGCCTGATACCAACTATTGGTTTTATCAAAGACATATCAAATTGTATTCTGTTCAATTAACTTGCTGCCAATTCATAAATAGTCAATTGCCAGAAATTTATATTTACTCTAATTCATTTTACAAAATTCCTGTCACAAAACAAGAACTTACTTAAGTTAACATTGTGAACTATTATATTTTGAAAACAGGAATTCATAAGAGGCAATATAATTTGAGTATCAATGGCGGTGCCTTAATTATATTTTATATTTAAAAATCATATTTGGAATTTCACGGTAAAATGAATAAGGACTCGTGACAAGTTATAAAATAAAATCACTTTAGTCAAACTAATATGTTTGACACAAGTCTCTAGTTCCAAGTATAACTACAAATCATTCACGCGTCGGTTATAATTACACTAGCCAAATTTATAATACATCAGAATCTGACTTACAACTGCACTAATAGAAACATAACCTATTGTAACATGGGCACATTAAACAATGACATTGACTAACGCTTGACAATATGCAATTTTCAATTATAACTTCAAAGCTGCAACACAATTAATATTTATAAAACCTCATAATAAATAACTATATTTCATTTAATTTATGAGTAAAATGGAAATAATAAACAAACTAAACGGAAGTATAGTCATGAAGATAAGATTAAACCGTAATTATCACTACTTTAAAAAAATTAATATTACAGAAACGTATTATTTTACCTCTTTTCAATACTAATCAGCATTTACGGCCGCAAAAAGGCCCGACACAATTCGTATCGTTTTCTTAAAGTCAGCACTGCTTTATGCTGCGTAACTGGTATCAGAGATATTCCTCAATCCAAAGAAGCTCTCCACCGCTGGAATAAAACGTTAAAAGCGTCTCTGGATTTTATTGTAATATATTCATTGTTGAGTACGCTTCCTAATATAATTTATAATATGATAACTGACAATGAATATAAATAATTTATTATTAATTACTTACAAAAATTACTTGCGCATTATTATATTAACAATACAATTTCTAATAAACTAGGTTTCTTACAAACATCCTGGGAACTCGTCAGGTTCACACTCCACATAATCTTGTAAACGGATTGTACAAGAATCGTAGTGCATCAGAAAGTTTTGTTAATATAATAATTTTCTAATAATTGTCGTTAACAATTAATTTTTAACTGACTTCTTGGTCGTTAAATATTTTTTATAGTTTCGGGTCAGGAAATCCCAATGAAAAATATAAAAACAGCTCATAAAAACCATGTATGTACGGAATAACCTTATTTTAGGTTCTCCTTAAACAAACCATTTAGTATTTAGACTGACCCCTAGATTGTCCATGACAGGGACACTGGTATTCTGCATTAACTTATTTTACTCTTACTGCTACTTGCTTTTGTAAATAGAAATTTTAGTGTCAGCAATCCACACACCAAAATCTAACATTCTACCATGTACATCAAACATGTATTTAGTCCTCTCTATCAGAGATGACATGGATCTCCAACACTGAACAAAACACCAACCTTAAAATTCACCATTTATTTCATTAAACATATATATGTATGAAGGAAGTAAAGAAAAGACCCAGGATCTCAAATATTTTGTATGTTGCTGCTTCGTGGCCTTATGAAGTATACTATCAATTAAAGGTTAGTCAATCACTCTCTCTCCTATAAAAATGAATTAATTATGCATACATTCATTTACATATATATTATATATAATATACCATTAAGGTCTACTGAAGTTTTTTTTGAAAAGGTGTATTAAACTGCATTTCCTAATGTTAACAATGAGAAAGTGAAATTTCAGATGTCTGTTCTTATTATATGAAAATTTTAACTATATACTGGTTATAGAACATTACAGAAAGTCACAGTGACAAAATAAAAGGTTCTGATTAAGAAACGGTAAAAATTGTATTATTTTATATAAAACAATAATTGAAGTATTAACTTTTCATTATTTACATAAATTTACATTTGTCATTGACTTAATAACAGATTCATCACTATGCCTAGGTTATTTCTTGACTTTGTATCTTTTGTGATGTGAAATCTTCCATCACCATTGCTGATGTATCTGTGAACAAAAAAAAAAAGAAGCATTTATGAATTCTCTCTTGATTAACTATAATTTAAAATCTGGTTGAAATAGCTTACCTATGTGAGTCGGTTCAACAAATACTGCTGTTTCACTGGACGCAGTCTTATCATTTGAACATGGAAAACTGACAAAATTTTGTAGATTTGAAGTTGCAAAAAACATAGTGTCCTGAAATACAAGATAATGCATTATGAAACTTCTGCATCAATACCATTGAACACTCAAATATTACTTGAAGATACAACTTAGTTAAAATAAATAAACCAATATCACAAGTATAAAAAATGGTATGAATAAATTGGTGTAGTAGTTACAACTATGTTGCTTTGGTAAAGAATAAATTTGACTAATAATGGCTGTGATTGGAATATACTATTTTCGCAGATGAAGATTCTACATTTTGTTTCGACCATACTAATAGGAATACAAATAAGTTTGGTCCTTATTTTTTATGTCAAAAATACATTTATTTCAAAACAAAATGAAAAAACAGGTTAACTAAAGTATTACCCATCGCTGTTTATGACTTTTTCCTACACCTCGGGCAATTTTCAAAATCCATTCTGAAAAAATATCTCATATTCTGAGGCCATCCAAGTTTCAAGCCAATTTACGATTTCTGTGAAAGAAGTTAACTGGTGACCTGCCAAATCATGCTGCATCAATCAGAACAAACAGTTACTGAGAGAAGCAATGTCCAAAGAGCATTGGTGCAGTAAAATTTTCTACTTGGGTGTTTAAAATCATCTTCTTGCTTTAAGTGGCTGAACATTGTCATGCAGAAGAATAACTTTCTCATGTCTTTGCTCATATTCCGGAAATTTTTCTTTTAATGTATGACACAAACATATCAGTTGTAGCCAATAATGGATTCGTCAGGTTGTAACATCTTTTGGTCCCACCAGATACACAGCATGACTATGCTTTGGTTATTTGATTTTCAATCACAAGAAAAAATTGCCTTTCAACATCTCTTGGTTTCAGCTCGTGAGAAACCCAACTGATTTCTTTTTGATAAATCCTATGGATTTCAGTCATTTGAGTCACGCCTTATGTAACTGCAAGCTCCTTTTGTGTTTGAGTTGGATCGTCATCAAGTAATGCCTCCAATTCTTTGTTTTCAAATTGTTTTGGCTCTGCAACACTGAAAGCACCATTGATCAAACATCCCTACATGATTTATCAGCTCACCATAAACTACCACAAGCATTCAATATGTTTTAGCTGCACTTTTCTTCCAATTGAAGCAGATGCTTCTTAGTTAACACAAACGTTGACATATTCAACACAGTGAAACACAAGGACTTATAATGAAACTCAAAGGGATATAAACTGAATGTGATTGACAGATGTCTAACCAAAACATTCATAAAACAATCGTTTGAAATTGACCAAACTAATATGTATTCCCATTATCACAAAAATAGTGAAACACTTTTTTGTTTATAAATTGTCCAAACATTTGCGTTACTCAATCTTAATACACCCATAAAGCTGCTAACTCCTTGTTGAAGCATCATCATTTGTACATAACTGCTCAAAAGTTGTCATTAAAATCAACACTGAAGAGGAGGATATATTAATTTGATATATTTTATAATCACACGGATGATATAATAAGTAGTTTAAATTCTGTTTCCTTTATAACAGTCACTGTTCTGCAAAACTATTTAATATCATAAATACACACACATTAAATATGACACTTTAATGCTCATAAACTATGCAAACAAATTAGTTAACCATACAGACAATAGATGCAGCCTATATCCATGTTGACCCAATTCTTCCTCCTCTTCCGGGTGAACATTAAATTCAAGTTTCGCCTCAGTTATCCTTTAAATATCTGACTCGCATTAGTTTTTCTCTGCAGAAGACTGTAGTTTGTTATTTTAATTATGTTTGACCGATAAATCATCCTCTCATGTAAAAATTGTTTTTATTGATCTGCAGACACAATAAATTATGGCCTTATATTTCTGTTTATAAAACCTTAACAAACAATGAATTTATAAGAAGAACAGAATTTAACTAAATTTCCAAACAAACTTTGAGCTTTATAAAATTCAAAATTTACATAATTCCTTAACATAGTATAATTAATATGATATCTATATGGTAATAATGTACCTGTGTGTCTACCGCTGCAGATGGTTCAGAGCATGATACACTGTCTTCATCACAAGCAACTCCAGAACTTCTGCTCTCTGTCAAGAAAGAGAAACACTAAATAAATACACAAGCTCAAATGGGAATAAGTTGAAAACAATGCACATCTGTCACTTCTGGTGGAAATAAAATAAGTTCTTTGTTTATTGAAACTAGACATCTGTTAATTTCATCTAGCAAGTGTGCCTAATGCATGTTAAAGTGTAATTGTCACTATATATTGTTTCAATCTTAAATCATTAAATCAATGATTTTGTTCATTCAGTTTTTAAAAATTATTGTCTCATTTTCTGTGAATTACAGTTTTTCATTAATTGTGAATGATATCCCTAATTTATATTCAAATAATTGTAGATGTTTGAAGTTAAGGATTAACTTTCAAGTTCAATGAAAAAACATCTGACAGTTAATATAAATAAATAGGTGGCCCGAGTCAGAAAAGTATATTAATTGCATCTGCATTAATCACGAATGACAGGAGTTGGTCCTTGGAATAGAAACAAACTTATAAAAACCTAAAGGAGGATGAAACTACTTTTTTTATTAAAACAATATACTTTTCTGATTCAATGAATGTCATTTATCTATTTATATACTAAATTTTACTTTACAAATATGGCTTAAAGCTTATAAGAAAATGGGTGCAAATAGACTGCATGTTATTGTCAAACGGTTATAAGACTAATTGATTGAAACATGCATGTGGATATTCTGTAAAAGGAGAGCTGTATGCCACAAAACGACAACAATTGAAGAGTACTTATTTGGTTCTGAGTTAATAAAAGCTTCAACAAAGAATGAGTATTGTAATTTAGTGTATGTCAACACAGAAAAGAAGTAAACATCCATACAGGTTACAATACCCGTGATGTATTATACAGATAACAGTAGTTGCACTCACTTTAGTGAATAACTTTAAGCAACCAGAACAAAAGAATCAAGTCTCATAATCAGTTAATATTTTAATGATAAAGAAAATCAATTAATGAGGTACTTCAATGACTTGGGACTAAAAATAATTGAAGCCCAAATAATTATTCTTAACTTATTACTCATGAGGAAGTTATTTTTATTTACCAAGATAATTTCATAAACATAATTCTTAAAAACCTTGTTTATTTCCTAAGAGTTAATTTTGTTTTGGAACCCTCCATGAGAAGCCCTGTCTGCACCCTCTTTCACTACAGTGCTGTATCATGTCCTTTAAAAGTTCCTCATATTCAATCAAATAGTGGTCACCATTCTTTAAGAACAATCTCTTTCCTTGTTATGTTTTAATAATTCTATAGAAATATAACAACATAGCTCTTCTTTTTGCCTTAAAATAACTGAATGTTGAAGACCTTTCTATTATCTGTCTTGAATAGATGTGCTGAATTGATCCAAACAAACAAAAACAAAATTCTAAATCAATGTTACATTTTGTAATGTTCTCTAAACATAGGAAGAAAAACATTTAATTGACACATTAATTAATTTTTTGGTCAATCCTGTAATATGACTCCCTCTGTCTCTCTCCAACTACTTACACCAACTAATAGTTTTACTAAATTGACTCGTCTCACCTCATGAAAGTGAATAACATTGATAAGCAAATGTTAAGAATCTTGCAATCTTGTATTACTGACAAAGCATCCGGCAGCCATGTCATTCATACTTTCTGCCTCGAAGAAGGGGCTCGGGCCTTCGAAAACTTGTCGCGTCACCGATTCCCTTGTAAGACAAACACTTGCTATCCCACCTTCCTACCCAAATGTATCTGTGTATATATTCAATTCCACTTAAGTGTGAGTTGATTACTTGGTAAGCATTTCATCCATGTTAAAGCAATAACACAGGTTTTGTACCTACCATCATCGACATACTCAAGAGAATGCAAGCTTATTTCTGCTGATGTTAGAGCTGTGTTAAACATATCTATGACATTGGAAGAAGAAGATGAGTTTACCACCAAAGTGTCCTCATTTTCTGTCTCTGTGTTTTTATCTGAAAGGAAGGAATAACTAACATAAGTCATCCTTAAAGTTTTCATCAGAACTCTTGACAAATAAATGTGGAACAAAATAGGACAGAGGAAAGAGCAGCATAAAATGATAATATTGAAAACCATAGATTAATTCACATTGAGTACAGTACATTCCTGAACACTGCTTTAGTTTTGGAGGCCACATTCTCTTTTCTATCATTTAATTAAATGATATGAAGTCCTGCTAAGTTAGTTAATGTCTTTTTTCTTGACTTCATACTATTGATTATTCTATTTTCCTAGAATACTTATAAGGATTAAAAGATAAGATGATGTATTACTGTCTTTTCTGTCTAAGAAACGTCCCAATCATTCACGGATCAGTCTACAAACATTCTGTCTCTTGTAAAATCAAGAAATACTGGTGTTTAAGCAATATATATATAAGTCAGGAAATGACATTGTCATGTTAATTAAAACAATTAATAGGGAAAGGACCGAGAGATAGAAAGAAGGTGTCCTTTCCCTATTAATTGTTTATATAGTAAATGAGGGAGAAAGATTGGAAATATGCTTAGAAACATATGTTTGGCACAGAATTATGCTCAGGGTAAGACATATGTCAAGCATAGAGAAGAAAGGAAGAAGGAAGAGAGACTGAAAATATTCGGCACCGCCGGGACTCGAACCCGGATCTTCACAGAGCCTCCGCTGTAGCCGCAGAGCGCCTTGACCATTAGGTTACGTTGCTGGTGCGTCAAAGATAGTCAGTCGTCAGCTAGCTGATCACTGGAAATGTCTTCCTAACTTTCTGATGAAGGGGGCGGTGACTCCGAAAATTCAAGTACTCTAAACCTCACAAGGTGTCTACCATCTATGAACCTCAGGTAAGTCACCTTCTTTCTATCTCTCTGTCCTTTCCCCATTAATTCTATATATATTACACACATGGAAAATGTAAACACAACAGCAACAATCTAAAATGATGCCATCACACATAGTATTAAAGTGATAAATTGTGATTTATCCCAAATGTCAGATGAAAAAATTACTTACGTTCCATGGCTGGGTGGATGGAGAAAATTCCAGTCTGAGGATCCAGTTCACCAATCATTTCCACTATTTCCTGCAGTCCATCTTGTTGAGAAATTTCTTCTTCAGATTGATTCTGGTCACGTGTTACCTGAACAAAAATTTATTTTAAAATGGTTTAGTATAGCTACAGACCTACTTCTACATTTCACATTCGTATGGATTTCTCATCAAATTCAGAGCTAGCGAGATTCACTTATTTTTTAATGTAAGCAAAAATTGTGAGTATAATAACACAATCAATGTGAATAGAGAAATGTACATTCATTATTCCTGGAAATTTACCTGGTTAATGGAAATTGGAGAATCATGCCTCGTGTTTCCTTGCACCTGAGTTTCTAAACTATTTTCATCATTCGGTGCCTTACTGCAGTTCTGAGGAAATTCTAGAAAAAAAAGGTGAACGATAAAGGCTCATGCTTCATATTTAATTAATGTTAAAATTTATCTCATAACATACCAAATGGAGTAGCGGTCACGGTTTGCTGAGGCATTTCAACTTCTTGATCTGTAAATTGAAATTGAGAATGTCAACAGCCACTTCTCAAAGTACAATTAAACTTTGATAGAAGAAAAAAAAAACAGTTTTTTCTCACCTTTCCTATCACAATGGTTTGAATTTTTGTCCGTCATTAAACAACCAGATGTTTGAACAATCTCGGTGAGAACTGTTGCACCTTTATTTACATTGTCTAGGTTTAGGTCCAGAACTATCACATTACCCTGAAACAGAGTATAATTACTACAAAACTCTGGTTCAATAGATCAAGCTTGTTAAAATTAATCAATATTACAAATAAAAAACTGAGTATAATAGACACATGGCGATTGTTCATAATGTTAAAGAATCACTCACATGAGATGGGGAGTTCCCAGTGTTACTGACATTCGGACTCCCAGACTGGAGTACAATTGTTGGTTTCTGTAGAGTTACAGGTGAAATAGACGACTGGCCACTGTTCAGAGAAACAGTTTTTCCGACAATATACTTTCCTAGCATTTCCTAAACAACAGAAAGATATTAATCTTAACTAAACAAATGCTGTAAGTTCAAATGTAACTGTGAACCGATAGTACATAACAAATATTTACAAAAAATATGATCCAGGTATCAGTTAAATAATTTTCTAAAGATTTGAACTATTAAGAAGTCTGTAATTTTGATCATTTATTTTGAAACTACCTTTGAAATACTAAGTGGTAAAGTATTGTATATATGTGAGAATTTATTAAATATGAAAAATATTAGTGAATCCTAGAAGGCTGCAATTTATTCTAACACATCAGGAAAAGCTTGTGTTCTTGAATTAAATCCATACTAGAGATGGGTCGGAACCGCTTCTTGTGAAGAGTCATTCAAATAGACTTTCTGCTCCTCCCTTATGAATTTTCTTCACCCAAATATGCAGCATATGCAATACAATTATATTTGTGTGTATGTATGTGTGTATATATATAGTCATTTTGTTCAGAGTGAACAAAAGCAATGCACAACGGGTGAGCAGAGTGGAGCCTTTTTACTTGGTAGCAGGAGACGTAAAAAGATTCATTCACTTCCTAGTTCGGAGTGAGAGGGAAGTCACTCCTTGGAAAGAGTTGTTCAATTTAAATGACTCACTCCTGAGCGACCCATCTCTAATGTATACCAAATGTTCAATCACTATAAGAAAACTAACTTTTAATTATTTTCCATAAACAAATATTACATAAAAATAAATATTCAACTACTTAAGAGTGACAATCAGCTCACAAACTTGCCTACACATTACTAGACTGCTTTGAAATAAAAAGTTTTTTCATTCTGTCAGTGGAACCTTTACCTAATGTCTACAGCACTTCTTAAACAAGTTTTATAAGTTCAATTGTCAGACTTCGTTTTATATAAGAAATGCATATTTAAAGTTATATAGTGTTTCCTACCTTTCCTGTTTGAGAGAGAGATATAGATTTACTCAGTCCTGGACCAGCAGGCTTCTGTAATACTATAACATTTGGCTTGGCAGCTCCAGGCTTGCCTATACTACTTCCTTGTGATGTGATATGTACAGCTTGCATCGGCTTTGGGACTATTTTAACACCAGGAAACGGTCGGTGTACAGGAGCCGTGTTGGAGCATTGAATGGATGTGGAACTTATGCTCATAACTTTTGTACTGGGACCTAACAAATGAAATGCATTATTAAAGCAAATTTGGCAATGAATACATGAAAAGTTTTAATATCAATGACAGTGAATGGCAGTTATTCATCAACTAGATAGAAAATAATATATTTCTCCTTAATTGTTAACAATTATAACTCAATGGACTTAAAAATAAATGCTACCTTAACCCCTCCACATACAATGACATCGCGGAGATGCCAATCATTTCATGACTTTAGAATCTCCAATACATCACTGTAGTTGAGCCAAATTAAACAGTATTATTTGGGCCCATCAAATTCCATTTTAATATGTATAATTTTCTGGGTATCACAATTTTGGTTAAAGGTATTACAACTAATTGGTTTCTAAAACAGACATTTTATGGGAGTTCTCGTAATTATCACTCAATCCTTTTATAAATGGTCATAGGATAATTTACTTGTAAAAATGATTCACCTTTCCACCCCAAGTGTGCACACTTTCTAACTTAAATATATTTTCAGATATTTTGATGGCTAATTTTTAACCATTTGGTTTGTATCAATAAGCATGTCAACACTAGACTACAAATCACCAAGTTAACCCAATAGATCTTTTTTTTAAAATAAATTTAATATTCTTATATTATTAAAGAATCTACACTTTAAATTAACAGAATTGTTCAAATTGAACAACATTGATATCAAATATAATCCCACCAATTCTTTATCACTTGGTATTATAACAATTTAGATAAGCACATTGTGATATGTACAATTTATTGTAAATACTGTAATGTTTGTTATATAAAACAGGCATTGAAAAAACTCACTTCAAATAATTTTTTTCTAATTTAAAACAACCTAGTGACAAAAATTCAGTTCTCACAAAACATCAATATAAATAATCATAATTTTTATACGAAAAAATATTGGAATATTAATTATTTAATTGTAATGTGTGAACAAGTATTTTGTTTGTTAGATATCAATTATTTTAACTGACTCATTAGCCAATACATTTTACTTAGGTGTTTCAAGTATATAAATTATCAAAGCATATTAAACAATCAGTAAATAAAAGCTTAAATCAACTGTTGCTAAAAATTAATTAATATAAAAACATTACATTCATTTTAAATATTTATCCTTGGTAAGAGTTGCGGAAAGGAAAATAATAGAAGCTTTGTGGGGCTATAGGAGAATAGATGGGTGGATAGAATTACTAACCAGGAGGTTCTAAATAGAATAGGGGAAGAGAGAACAAGAGTTAAAATAATAGACCACGTCATGAGACATTAGGGTCTTGTAAATTTATTATTAGAAGGAAGTGAGTGGGGTAAGAACAGAAGAGGGAGGTCAAGGATGGAATACAAAAGCAGATTAGGGAGGATGTGGGAGCTATGTAGAAATGAAAAGGTTTGCTTGGAGAATTTCATCAGACCCGTCTTAGGACTGAATACCACAACATGTTTCAGGCAAGTCAGGACCATTAGAGCACCTGAAGAAAACTGGAACTGGTGTAAGAAATAACTGCCAGCATGAGAAATTCCTAACAGTTATAACAAAGTACACAAATATTAAGGAAAACTCTACTAATAAACTTACTACTGGATACAGTTCTTGTCACCATAGAAATGCCACTCGTGGAGTTCATGACATAAACTGGACACTGAGAATTTGACGAAAAAGTTGACTTTGGCAGGATTTTTGCACCGGCATTTGCATTAATGGGAACAAACTTCATATTCACTGTGAACCAGAAATTTAAAAACTTAGAAATATATTATTACTGCTGCAAGAACAGTGTTACACAATATAAAAATTCTATTTACTGAAAAGAGGTTGAAAGTCCTTAGAACACTGAATTAAAATTGATTTGTAACTATGCTTCTGGAATAATACAAAATAAATTGCCACAAAAAGATACAAAACTCAAAATGTCTTGTAACAGAGAACTTCCAGTCTCATATGTTGTTACGAGACCTTGATTTGAGGCATTCATATTTGAAACCATTATGCCACAAGTGTCATCACAAAATGGTAGCAAAATTGCTATAAGGAAAACAAAAGTGTCCTCAGTCTGTTTTCGGTTTATTAAACACAAGTCACAAGCCAACATATTCGGATCAACTTGTGTTAACGATAGTGGAGCAGAACAACTAGTCTCCTGATGTAAATGATAATTTATTTCAGGCCATCTTTGGTACATCTATAATATTCAACATTGAATTTAATGTTAGCTTGTTTGACTGAAACTGGAAATATTTCAGAGCAATGGTATTATTACCAAATAAGGCTGGACAAATAGTATATTTCTTTAACCTCTAATTTGCAAAGATTTGATAATTCATCAGGCAATAATAAAAGTTTTGCTCCAGTTGTTTACTAGGTTTTAATCAAAATAGAAAAATAAATTATATGTTGTGTAAGCTAAGAATTTGTAAAGTACTTACGCGAGTCCTGTTTCATGGTACCACATGGCCTTGTAACATTTATGCTACTCTTTGCATTACTGATTGTGGAAGAAGGACTTGTGGTGTTGGGAACCTGATGAGGCGTGACTGGTATAATAATTGAGCCAGATCTTGAACGGAGTTTCCCTGTTAGCTGCACTGACTTGGAGCGTATCTTTGTATTGTTGCAGTGGGACGTAACAAATGTTGGATTTGTTGCCACAGTTTTCTGAGGCCCTGAAATCAGAGGCTTTAATTCATGAAATTGGAAAATATTTCCTAACATCAATTTTATTCACATATGTGGGTTTACTATTGTATCCCTTCCCTCAAAAGGATGGATTTTTTTATATACTTGTCAAGTGCATTCAAGATCATATTTAATAACTAATTTACAAACTTTGTCTATGAACACAAGATTCAGGAAGAACTTTAATTATTTTTTAAAGGGAATAATTGTGTAATGTATCACAAAAGTGTTCTTTAATTGGCTTACTTTTGACATTTCTAAAACAGGGACAGTATTTGTAACATATTTATTTAATTATTTTGTAATAACTGAAGTATGTGTTTGTTCAACAAACAATTTCTCAACTCTTACTTTAATACAGCCACTCCTACTTCAGTACATGAAAGAAATAATTTTATTAATTTTAGAGTAAAGTAACTTGGATATAACTTTTGTAAAAGATGAAGTCCACTCACCTGAGGTAACAAAAGTACAATTGCTGGTAGCATTCGATGAAACGGTGACAATGTTGCTGACTGTGCTAGAGAGAGAAGAGGAGGTTTCTACAGCTGGTGTTTGGCTGTTGAAGAAGATAGAGGCTGGCCTCTGAGATTGAGAGGGATTTGATGATGGTGTGGCCATGGACTTTACTACAGGCACACTCAGAGAGCGTTGTAAAATACTGGGTGAGCCTGAACCACTGGAACCAGACACTATTATCACCTAAAAACATTGAAACTACAATCATAACCTTAAACTAACAGTTGTTGAAAATCCTGATTTAGATCTTTTATTCTCCATTTCAAAGAATTTTTGTCAAGCTTCATGAGATAAAAGTCTACTTATAATCAAGCCAGTGGTTGCACTGAAATCACTTAATAACAAAAAGAAATTTAATTATTTCCCTCATTCAATTAATAAACAAAGCAAGAAATAGTTAACTATAAAAAACATTAAGTAAGGCTGTAGAAATGATTAAAAAACCATTTATTTACATCTTCTACACAATGAGCCATGATGTTTCTGGATCCAAATAATATCAGTATGATGTTTAGAGAACATGCTCTCTCTCAAGATAAGGATGTAACACAATTAATAAGGACAGGAAGTTTAATGATGGCAAACACCATTGTAGGTGTTCTTCAAATTTTCACATTATGACTGACCATTGCTCTGAACGAATGACCTTTTCCCTGAATAAGGGGCGGTTGCCTCTGAAATTTGAAGTATACCTACAACGGTGCCTGCCATTTTTATATCTTTCTTTCTCATATACGAGTCAATGAAATATAAGTTGCCGAAGTCTAAATAGTTAATAAATTCGGACAGGAAAGTGAGACAAAAAGCAGCAGTTCACTTACCTAAAATTGATAGTAGGTGTCGACTGGCATAGTATTGTGAAATTAGCTTAGGTTCTCAAAAATTTATATTTTCCTAGATACATATCAGCCAATGCTTACTATCAGTTTAAGATAAGTCAGCTGCTCTCTATTTCCCTTTCCTATCCAGGTGAGCAAATGATACAGCACCATTGATGACAGGGGAAAGTTATTCAAATTTTCGAAAGCGTTTGCCTTCTTGTTCAGGAAAAAAGTAGACTCAATCCATGTGCTCACCAACAGTGGACTGTATCCTTTCCACCTGAAAAATTAGACTAACACTTCTGACAAACCTCCTCCGCTGAACTTCAATTCAGGTAAGCCTCCACCTTCCTCTTTCCTTTTCACATAAATTCCATTAATTATGTTGACAATGTGACACCCTTACTTGCTGCTTATGTACAGGATGTAACAAGACCTCACTGAAAACTGATTAGAATGACGGGCCATGCAGATTGTGCCAACTATCCCATACATAGTCCATACATGCTGTCAGCCCTCACTCTGTCACAGAACATACTGTAGGTTTGGTTGTTAACAGTTGTATGTTTGTGGTTGTGAGACTTTATCTACATGGAGGACTAATTATCTGTACATGTTTTTTTCAATAAATCATTATTTTTGTACAATTGTTTGAATTCAATTCTGACCCTTACAAGCAAAAAATATATTTTCTGTATGGCCAATCATCCCTGTTAGTTTGAAAATGACATATTGTTACACTGTGTATATATAAATATATAAAATGACTGTAAATTTTAAGAAATTTAGCTTGTCTTCATTGGCGACACCAAACTTCAATTTCAGATAAGCCACTACCTTTCTCTCTTTCTTTTTCATACCAATTGCTTTAGAGAGAGAGGAAGGAAGAGGCTTACCTGAAATTAAAAGCCGGTGTCACTATTGAGGACAAGATGAAGTTATTCAAACTTTTGGAAACATCTGACTGTTTCAAAAGGAGATACATTCAAAGTGCTGATCAATGACGGACATCATCAACATTATTTGTTGACTGGCCCAAGTAGTGCTATAATCTTTCCTAAAGGATGAGCTTTATGCACACGAATCTCTAAGTCTATATTGTATCACATTTCTCAGAATAATTCCTAAAGTGTGTTAAGTAAAGTATGTGCATGCATGCTTTTCTCTGAAAGCTAGAACAAATCTCACTTTTTGCAATGTGTGCGCAGTTGTAGTGGTTGTTGTACAAGTTGTACTAGTTGTGGTGGATATCCTGTTTGGGGTTGATGGTAATGATATTTTAACAGGCATCAAATTCATGGACACAGGAACACATTTTGATACAGTTTGCTGTGATGATGCACATTTCTGGACCAGTTGTGGCTTCTGCTGTTGCGTAATGTTTGAAATCTGAAATTAATCTCTGTATTAAATTTCTTCAATTTAACAATTATGATGTATATAATAAGCTCTGAGGAGGAGCTATGGTGATATGAACAGATTAACCAATACCTTTAAAGGCACTTGAGTAGAACATGTTTCAACATGTTCTGAACCATTTCGTTCAGAGGATGAAGACCTCCGCCTCTTCCGGCTACATTCATTTTCTCCCTCAGGTACTTTCGAACAAGGTGATACGTTGTGAAGTGAAGTAATAACATTTGTTATTGGGCTTACTGAACTCTGAGGGGAGTCTGATGCAGGAACATTGGACTCATTTCTGGGGGATTCAGACCTGTAGTCACACCCTACAACAAAATACATTCAATTCAGCAGAAGAAAAAATGGGCAGTGATTCCTATGCTGCATTTATTTTAACATAAGGTTCTATTCAAATTGTGAGATTTGTTTTTAAGAACAAATATTTTTCCATTATCATTGACTAAATTAAATTTCATTTTTACATAAAGTATCTGCACAAACTTTTTCTTTTTTTAAAAAAACTACATAAGTTCAACTATTTCTCATTTACATAATAAACAATCAGATGACAGTTTACATGTGCTATTATAGAGTTCACCTTTTACTTTCACAGTTTCAGAAGGTGGAGAAAGTTTGGCATTTTCAGCAGCTGCAAAATTTGCCATGTTGTTAGCCAGCAAGGTAAATGCAGTCTGAGGTACTAGTCTTGGCATCAGGGGCATCAGACGGCGTCCCTCTATGGCCCAGTCAGTTGCCGTGTGAGGACCTGCAATGCTGAAACAAATGGAAAGTATTTAGACAAGTATTATAAAAGTAAATTTACACATTTTTGTTGTTATGCTGGACAGTAAAATGCAGAAAATCATTTGGGCATTAGTATTACAATTAGAACAGAATATATGTTGTTTATTTCCTTGATAAGATGCATTCTCTTGATCTTGTTCTTACCTGAACTATTCTGAATAAAAAGTAAAACACACCAATGTAAAATGCTTATTTTGACATGTTTTATATGTTGCAAGACAGGTGACAACTTATAAAACACCCAAAGTATAAGTACTGTAACAAAATTCAATACTATATCTTTCCAAGACACACAAGGTTAAGTCATGATACCTAAAAATTACAGAGTTGGATCCATTGTTTGCAACCAAACATCTAAAATGAAAATTTCCAATAACTGAGCAGGTAAAATGCTGAAGCTTGAACAGTCAATTGTATTTTATTTTATTTACAACTGCATCTTTAGTTTCTCACACTGTTACTCTTTAACCTGAAGATGGTTTCTTACCATTTTAAATGTTGTATTGAATCTCCCTTCTTTATATATTTAAAACTTCTACTTTTGTAGATGCGGAAAAAATGTCTACCAATAAAAACACATAAGCATTACACACAACACTAGAAAAGTGTCAAAATGAGTATAATATCAAAATTTGTAAATACTTAAAAACAGATGGATTATTTATGAAAACAGAAAGTAGAATGATCACAAAAGAAATAAAATATATAACATCATAGTATCAATATAAAAATAAATACACAATGAATGTTTTGTTACAGGTAGTGACTTACTGTTGAGCAATTGTTGCTAGCTTTTCATCATTAACAGCCCTCCGCACCTCAGCTTTATGTCTCTCCATTGATATGTTAAGTGTAGCAGCAATGTCTTGAAGCAGCTTACGTTTCTCCTCGCTTAGTTCTCCTTGCGCTCTCAAAGCTGACACCAAACTTGCATATGCTTCCAGTTCTATGAAAATGCAAAGAGGAAATCAAATAAAAGATATAAGATTAAATCTAATATGGTTCGAGAGGAAATAATCAATTGCAAGGATAAAGTAAGGCAACAGTTTTACACAGACAGTGCTTAAGTCCTGAAACTTTCATGGCATTTTTTCAGACATAATCATGTAATTACTTAAAAAAATCAAAAACCAATTTCATAAATTATCAAAATTCTTGGAGTGAATGTGTGTTGCATAACACAATTTTAGAAATACTATTTTAATCTTTTTAGATATTTACTAAGAACTGCAAAGCTGCACAAAAGATAACTTACCAAGCCTTCGAAGAATCCGTTTACATTCATCACGAGACATATCCAATACCATAGGCCACATGATTCAGGAGCAAATATAATTTACTTTTCATTAAATAAAACTAAAATTTCACCAATTATATGCCATTTTAATTCTTCAACTTTGTCCAGTTTCAGCAGCTTTCTCCATCTTTAATAAAACAAGAGAGCTTAAATAATACTAAGATAGTAGCATATTTTTTTAAAACTTAAAAATATTCTCACTCAAATAAGTGTAATAACCTTAATTGTCAGTATGTTTATTATAATTGATCATATATACACATAAATTGTAATAAACTGCTGAAAATCAAGACCGTTTCATTTATTTAATGTCAGAAAACTAACCCTTCATTCTTACTCAAATTAAACTAATTATATTGGTCTGCAAAGCCTCTATTTCAATGGGAATTTTTCAGTAGTATGTTTTCGTCACTACAATTTAAGCTTCTTTTTTGCACATACTTATTTAATATTTAGCTACATAGTAAAACCACTTTAAGGTTCTCAGAGGGGAATAAATTAATATTACAATATGTGTAAATTAAAATCAAATATACATTTCAGGATCAGTTTCTACTCAGCCTACGAGTTCTCAAATATGTAGTTGTTAAGTCAGCAATGGGGGTCATTCATTACTGTAACAATTCTTATCATTCCATACTTGAATAAGGTTCTTTGAATTGTTCTATCATTAATTACCTGTAACTTTCTTTGTTTACTATGTTTTAATATTGTTATCTCAAAATAGTATGTAGATGACTGATTTGTTTCTAAGAAATCCAGACACATCCCATATCACTTTGTGTGATTCAATGGATGAATAAATAACTTAACTAATACAATACAGAGAGAACAATTTAATGAAAAAGGACTTCTATAATGTACTTATAATGAAGGTAAAACAATATATAATATAGTTTTCCTCAATATATTGTGCAAGTTATGTCTTGTGTTACAATTGAAAAACATTAACCTTTTTTTCTCTCACCAAAAATAGTTAATAAAATCATTGACCAAATACATATTAATCAATGTTGTATGCATGCACAAATAAAGTAAGTAAATATAGACTTTGTAAGACCAGAACAAACTAAATCTTTCAAAGATGCAAGAGTGTGACTTAGGAGTGGAAAGATGGTTCAGATTATAAACCGTTTAGTTTAAATCATAAACAAGCAATAATGTGAGTAAAACGGGACACTTAACCAGCAGACAGAAACGAACTGTCTCATTGTAAGTAATAAATTAATCAAAATCATGACTTCTGAGAATGTAATACAAAAACTACGATTGAGTGGGAAAATACGGATACAAGTAAAGACTAAATCTCGCCACTCTTTTAAAAACCACATAAGCTAATTATAAACTAGTAAAACCGTCACCTATATTACTTAAAATCCAAATGTTTGGGGTTATGTGGGTAGATCTATGCCTAATTTTTGAAGGCTTATGAAGTAAATTAGACGCTTACTTTAAGATCCCGGAGTACTCCACAATAATGACGTTCATCCAGCGAACGAATGGCCCTATAAAATTGTTAATTAAGACGTTTATTTACTATTATCTCAAATCTAAGCTGTCAACAACAGAAGCAGAAGCCATTGTTTACAACAAAATCATAGATGCTAGGTAAAGGAAGACATCGATTCCTCTAAATGTCACGTTGACACTCAACAATTTTGACTCGATTTTAATTTTATTCGAGAGGACTCTGTTCCGTTCCATGCTAAACAAATTCTTATTACATAAATAAATAAAAATTCTATTTTATCATTCAACTGGATCTCTTCAGCTGAATGAGAAACTCATAATCTCAATCAACGTTAAAATTGCGAAATATCGTTTACCATTTACCGGAACACATACTCGGCAAACTTGTACAAAAGCATTTGCTTCACAACTAGTTAGCCAGAAAATAATACACGGAACACAATTTGAACTGTGTAGATAGAGAGGAACTCAATAATTCAAATGATTAATGTGCATTCATCCATTTTGTTATTGGCTCTGTAGGGGCGGGGAAAATCGAATAAAAGTATTTTCATGTACTTTATTCACAGGAATGAAGTCAGAGGAGACACTAATCAGTAAGAGAATTTTGTAAAATTTGTCTCTGTAGCTTATGTATATAACTAGTAAACAAAAGTAAATGATTAAATATTGTAAAAGGGCCGTATGAATTTTTAAAATAATAATAAGTATAATAAATACAGTTTTATCGTCCATCGATGCCGTCGTAGCTCATTCAGCCTTCCCCGTGTCTTGAAGATCTTGGGTACATAGTATTTTTCGAAACGCAACAGGAAGTTTCAAATAGAAACTGCCAAAGTAAACTCAAAACCTTTTCTGGAACCATGAGACCAATAAGCACAAATCTCAGTTCCACGTCAGACTCAAGTCATTGACTTGTCTGGTACGTCTGCCAAAGACGGAGCTGCCCTCGAGACTGATTGCCAGCCGCGTAACACGCCACTTGTCAAAGGTGTACCGACGACAATACAGGGCTACAGAGAACACGCCGCGACAATCGACCATATTTGCAATTCTGCGGCTCATGTCACGAGATTCACGGGTTGGGGAAGCTAAAAGGCCCTTCGGCACAAAACCGTTCCAAATGGTGCGGTACGTAGGACGCTGGGAAGTGAGGTAGTCATGATCGTGGGGGTCTCAGCTGAATACACAAGTTACCACCGACAAGAGTTCAGTAAGTGTGTGAAAATCTCCATTTTTGTAAAGGAGATAATGATTAGGCGAATTCTGAAAATCAGATGGGTGGATAGAATCACTGACGAGGAAGTTCTAAACAGAATAGGGGAAAAGCGAACATTATGGAGAACATTGACCAAGAGAATAGATAGATTAATAGTCCACGTTTTAAGACATGAAGGTCTTATAAAATTAGCATTAGAAGAAGCTTGGGGGGAGGGAGAACATAAGAGGGACACAAGGATGGAATACTCTAAGCAGATTAGGGAAGATGAGAATGTGCTATTTATGTAGGAATGAAAAGGATTGCAGAGGATAGGAGGGTTTCATCAGATCAGTCATAGGACTGAATACCACAGCAACTTACTGAGCGCTTCCCTTGCGGGGGATTTTCATTGTTGCTGTGGTATTCAGTCCTAAGACTGATCTGAAGAAAGCCTATACTCTGCAAGCCTTTTCAATTCTCCGTAACTACCACATCCTCCCTAATCTTCTTATAGTATTAAATCCTTGGCCTCCCACTTCAGTTCACTTCCCTATAATGCTAATTTTAAAAGACCCTCATATCTCAAAACGTGGCCTATTAATCTATCTTTTCTCTTAGTCAACATCCTCCATACTATTCTCTCTTCCCCTATTCTTCATACAACATCCTGGTTACTAACTCTATCCTCCCATCTCATTCTTCTATAGCATCACATTTCAAAGGCTTCTATACTTTTCCTTTCTGCAACTCCTATCGTCCACGTTTCAAACCTATGTAACGCCACACTTCATACGAACACTTTTAACAATGATTTTCTTACAAGAACCGTAAGTAAATTCCTCTTTTTTGAGAAAGCCATTCTTACCTGTGCTATTCTATTATTTACATCTACTATACCTCCACCGCCTTTAGCTATAATGTTGCCCAAGTAGCAGAATTCATTAACTTCCTTCAAAATGTCCCTTCCCAATCTAAGAGCTTTTGTTTCCCACTGTTTCTCATACTACATTCCATCACCTTGGTTTCCCACTATTAATCCTCATGTTGTACTCTTCCTCCAGGACCAAGTTCATGCTATTTATAATGGTTTCCAAGTTTTCTCTGACTGTCCCAATACTACAATATCATCGGCAAATCAAAGGGTTTTTATTTCGTCTCCTTTTCCATATTCCGTTTTAACTTTCTTCATCGCCTGTTCTATATATAAGTTAAACAGCATGGGCGACAGTCCGCATCCTTGTCTTACTCCTTTCTTGACTTTTTGTTTATTTTCTGGATCTTCCTAATTACTGCTGACTGCCGTCTGTAGAGGTTACAGATAACTCTTCTTTCTCGATATTTTATTTATATCTTCTTGAAAATCCATAATAGTGTGTAGCAGTTCCCATCATACAATACTTTTTCTAAACCTACAAATACCATGAACATGGGCCTGTTTTTTCTTATCCTGTCTTCTAAAATTAGACGCAAAGTCAATAGTGCTTTTCTTATCCCTACATTCTTCCTAAAACCAAACTGATCTGACTCGCATTCTGTTTCTCGTTCCATCCTCCTTTATACTATTTCCATAGGTTGTTTTTTATGCATAATAGAATTTAGAAGGTCATGTTAAATGATAAGGGTAGCTTAATGCTATACAGACGGCAATTCCATGCTCTTTAAATTTTTAACTCCCCCACGGTCACGCCCCCAACATGTGATTGGTGCAGAACTAGTGACGACACAGTCTCTTAACGTGTGTAGAATGAAAGGAAATTGTGACGTATTAGGTTTGGCCTATAATAACCTGAGTCAGAATAAGAGAAATAAAATATATTCCTGATCTCTCCTCAAAGCTGAATGTTGTATGGGTGCTCTGTGGTTACTAGTCAAGTCATCTAATGATCCGTGTCACAGTCAACGGGTTTCATAGTCGTGTATGCGTAGGGGAAAGGTTCAAGAAGCGAATGAAGAAAGTGCGTGCAAACGTTATAAATACCACAGTGACTTATCTGTGCGAAATGATGTTTGTGTCTGGCAAAGTGTTGGTCGGAAAAGTAATTCAAAAACGTGCATAGTGGTCACATTTCTATTTATCATATTTTTAAACCAGAAAGTTAATTATATTATCTCAATTGCATTTAAAACTGTGCCGAACCGTTTGTTTATGGAGTCCATGGGGTAAATTTATTTCATATTAAATTAACCGAAACTGGTATGAACATTACAAAAGCATACCTCGGAGAAATATTATTGCTGGAACATAAATAAACACAATCCATTTCTGAAATTGAAGATCCATCTTTAGGATCGACGTTTTAATGTGGCCAAAGCAGTGAGATTGGTGCGCCTGTCTCTTCGTCATGACGTCGTAGGAAGTGTCACAGGACATGTAGGAAACATGGCTGCGGAAATTAAGCCTGCTGCTCCGTCAAGCAACCACAGGTTCAGCTCCACGAAGAAACCCGTGCTTCTTTCCAAGTTAGAAGGCTGCAACGACGACGTTAGTGCGGCCATCATCATCCCTGGGGAGGACGGCGTCATCAGCGTCTGCGATGATCGGTGAGTGCATCTCCCAATTCCCTCCCTCACACTCACTCACTACCAGCCTGAGTAAATAATGCTGACTGTAAGGAGTGTGGTGCGCTCGTTTGCACGATGTGGTTACGTATTTCGTAACAACTCTGATATTTGTGTTCCACGGTGAAACTTACAGGGGTTCAATTAACTACTTGACACCGTAATTTTTATGTTGACGTTTCTGTTAAGCCCATAGCTTCTGCTCATGTCACTAATGAAGAAAACACGTGATAGACACTAATATTGAGCTGCTTATTATTTAGACGTTACGTATTCTGTTAAATATGAAACTGCGCAAATTGTTTAAATTAAATTAAGGAAAAGTTAAAAATTTAAAACTGAATTGTGTGTTCAAATTGTGTTTAGTAAATAACGAACAAGTAGTTTATAATGTATATTGTACATTTTAATTCTTGGAACAATTAATTCTATTGTTTGTGGTTTGCAATTTGAACAAGGAGACTTTCAATTAAAGTTATAAAAGAAGAATACAAACATAACATACTGTGATTCCATTTACAAATATATAAAATGGGGGTGATTCATTCATGTAATGTCATATGTTGATTTTATGTTTTACTAAATAGAGACATTTAATCCAAGTAAATGAAAAAGTTGTATTTATAATAGAATTAAATTGTAGAAAATTGAAGTTAATGCTGGTGGAGTTATATCTCCCATGTATACGCCCCTAAATCATGATTGATGCATAACTAGAAATGTCACAGTCCGTTAATGCGAATACAATAAAGGGAAAATCCTTATGAATATGTTTGGAGGATCATATTACCATTAAGTAATGTTAGATAATTAATTTTAATTTACCAGGATATTCTGGTAGTAAATAATATAATTTTAAGTATGTCTTGCCATTTATTATTTTGAAACATAGTGGTGCTTGGTATTTTACAGGACGGTTAGGGTGTGGCTCAAGAGAGACTCTGGCCAGTATTGGCCTAGTGTGTGCCATTACATGCCCACTGCAGCTACTGCATTGTACTATTGTGTGGAAACAAGGCAGCTATTTGTTGGCATTGAGAGTGGATCAATTTCAGTAAGTATTATGTATATGCACATTAATATTCGGGAATAAATAAATATAAAGACTGCCAATAAGTTGGCAATTAATTTAATTACTCTGTAGTTAATCCAAATACGACATTTCGTCTCTGTTTTGAGACTTCGTCACTCGTAAAATTTAGCAATTCATGATTTTTACTTCATGACTCCGAAATGATTATGTATGATGAGAGGAATTTGGTGTCATGGAAAGTCAGAAAATTGTTTGAATTCTGCAATAATATTAATTTTTAAAAAAAGAATTAGAATTTGATAGGACCATTTCCTTTAAGTTTCATCATTATTATAGATCTAAAACTTGTAAACACTTGAGAGGACTCTATAAAATGTAATCTGAACTCTTATGAACTGTGCAAGATGACTGGGGTCGATTCAAGTGGAAGAAATTGATACTCTAATGTTACTATTATGAATTTTAGTTGTAATATTTAAATTTTGTATCAGGAGAATTGTTGCATGATGTACAGCACCTGTAAATTTGACAGAAATGTGACATCTGTGTGTTGATTAAAAAAGTGAGAATATTTTGTTAATTCATCTTAAAATATACTTGCCATTTTTTTTCAGGAATTCACCCTGGCATCTGATTTCAACCGTTTGACTACAGTAAGAACTTATGTGGCCCATCAAGCAAGAGTGACAAACATAATATTTGCCCTGAACTGTGAATGGATGTTGAGCATTGGACGGGACAAGTTGTTTCAGTTCCATTGCTCAGAATCTGGAAGACTTCTTGGAAGCTTTGCGAGTGAGGCTTGGTGCACTGCACTCCAGTATCCTTAAAAATAAATATCTCACATTGATTTAACATCCTTAAAAAGTTACAGCAAAAGTGAAATTTATTTTTTCTGCCAGCAGAACTCCTATTTTGTATGATCTTTTATTATATTTGTGACAGCTTGTCAACACAATTCACAAAGTACATTAAAACCAGATGAAAGGATGGAACGTTGGAATACATTAAAAAATATTCTATTTGTTAAAATTTTATGATTTTCAGAATTCATATTAGCAGTTAACACAAGTATGGCCACATTCATTTTCTGAAAGCTAATGCAGTAAGACAGGAAATTGTAGCTTTTTAGTATTTTTGTTCTTACTGGGATATGTTTTTCAATACACACTAATAAAATGAATACACATTATCCCAATTATTTATAATAGAATGTTACCATTTTCTCAATGCTCATTGTGTTTAACTAGAAGGGAAATTTACTATTAACTGTACCATTCCGATATTCTCATTTCAGATGAATTAGTATCATTGTGGAATATTCCATATTTTTATACACTGCTATAGATTTCACGAGTTGTCCCAATTTTAGTGATCAAAATAATCTGTTTACAGTAATATATATTCCTTAATTTACGGACATATTTGATTGCCAATCGAAACATGCATTTGTGGGCGATTATTCTGGACAGATTACCATGCTTAAGCTGGACAACACAGGTGCCATGGTGATAACAGCTCTGAAAGGTCACACTGGCAGCATTCGTACCCTTGGATGGGACTCTGAGAAACAGCTGCTATTCTCTGGAAGCTTTGACCAAAGTGTGATAGTGTGGGACATTGGTGGGCAACAAGGGACAGCCTATGAGCTCCAAGGACATCAGTAAGAAACCAATGTTTAATTACTTTATAAATTCAGTTAACAGACATTATATATACACCTTTCATATCATACATTGAAAGGAAACAGTAAGGACAAATTTAATTTCTGCTTAACATTTCTGATAAAATAATCTATAATCTAGACGGCTTTAACATATCAAATTTATACAGACTGAAATTGTGTTCAATCATCTTGAGGATGCAATGTATACCTATAGATTTTCAATACTACTTGCAACTAGATACCCTTTGAGGAATTCATGATATAAGAGTGACTGTATGAGGCAAAATTTTATTTAACAACCCTGATTTAAAAAATTTGCAAAGAATGCTTGGATTGTCATTCATTATTTGAAGATTAACTTTGTAAACTATTGTCTTACTTTTCAGCAATAAAGTTACTGCTCTATGCTATGCCAGCCTCAGTCAGCAGCTTATTTCTGGTGGTGAGGACTCTGTTATTGTCTTCTGGGACATGTCCCTGGAGAGGAAAGAGGTAAGGTGTTCATTCATATATTTTATTAGTGGTTACTTATTTGTATTTAATAATTAATTTTATAAAAATTCTCATCGATGAGAGATTCTCGGTTAGTTATGAATATTTATTTCAATTACAGTGTGTTTAAATAGGCTCTATTATCAAAATTAACAGTTAAAATAATAAATTTTTTTATTACTACCTATCGGGTAGATATGTAGTATGTTCCAATATTTAAAAAATGCCTTCATTTATTTGGTTTGTTTGACTTTTAAAACTATATTTATTTATTGGAATTAGTTTTATTATAAGGAAGTAGAAATACTTTCTCTGGAAGCTCTATCAAGAGCATTTATTTTTAATGAAAACTAGGTTTTCCCACAATAATTTACTAGTAAAAGTATTCTCAAGCTTTCTACTCAAAGCAACTGATTTTATTTCAAAATTTTGTACATTTGATATGCTTTCAGAATTAATTTTCAGTTTTATAACAAATCACTCCTTTTAATTATTCCAACAGACTCCGGAGTGGCAGGAGTCTGACTGCTGCCAACGTTGTGAGAGACCATTTTTCTGGAACCTCAGGGCTATGATGGACCAAAGGCAACTGGGATTGAGGCAGCACCACTGCCGCCTCTGCGGTCGCGCTGTCTGCGACAAGTGCAGCTCTGGTCGCTCTTCGATACCAGTTATGGGCTTCGAATTTGATGTGAGGGTCTGTGACCCATGTAATGGTCAGCTTAAAGATGTGGAGTAAGTTTCCATGAATCAGCTCTGTCAAATGACTCTGTGTTATTAATTATAAATTCTATTTCAGAGACAGTTATTGTTTTTTCTGCTTTATATGAGGCAATAGAGCTCCTGATTACTTTTTAATTCATTTAGCCTGTACAATTACACTTACCTTGTTAAGTCTGCAAATATTTTAGAAAAGTGATGAAAATAAATGTGTGTTATCATGTAATATATAGCTTGCATGACATTGTGGAAATAGTGTGTTTGTATATTTATTTCTAGTTGTGCTACAGTCCTACTAATTGTGTATACCTTTTACAAAACTAATAATTCTGTAGCTTTTCTGGGTTTCAATGTCTCACAAAGTCAGAAGCTTAAGTGTTTTCTGTGAATAATACCAAATGTAAAAAAAGTTCTAATCTGGTTGTGTTTAGTTTTTTGTTGATTGTAATACAAGATTTTGTTTGTATTGGTTGCCTACTGAATTACTAAAAATACCAGGAGACTTTAATTTTTACAGACATAGAACTTTTATAATTTGAATGTAAATAGTGTTTCAATGGACACATTCCATTAATTGCATAAATTTTTGCAGCAACACACCGATGGCCACATTTCATGATGCCAAGCACAGCATAGTGTTCATGGATCTGGATGAGCCCCGCAAGAGATTGCTGACGGTTGGACAGGACCGACTAATCAAAGTTTGGGATGTGTCCGCTCTGCTGCCCTAGAGTTACCATTTATTTTACCTGGGAGAAAATATGTGATAATCCTGTCAGACTGACAAACATATAACTACTGTATTTATTAATATATGTATATACTATGTGTAAATAAACTTAATGTGACAGGTGTGCATAACAAACTATGCGTTTGTTCAACTTCTGTCTTGGTTTCAATGCGACCATCATTCACGGACCACAAATAATTGAGCACCTTCTGGTGACACTCAAGTTCCTGGTCTTAAACCGATCAGTTGTCGCTGTTCCCTGTATCGTGAAAAGATTAAATTGAAAGCTTGTACATAAATAAAATTAATTTTATAGGAAATATTTAAAAAGACTTGATGTTAATAATGATTAAAGTTCTGAAGATTATTTTCGCTAATGGAAGTTAATGATGTTAACCTTGCGTTGTCATATGTGTTGATAGTATTTAAAACTCGTTGAACATTTCCTAATTTTATCTGTAATGCGGGAAAAAGTTGGTATTGTTGCTTTGAATGTTGTGTATTAACTTTATTAGTGCATTATATTCTTTATCAGAAGAGTCGACGTAATTTGTCACCAATGTTTTGGGATTCTAATAACCAATATAAAGAAGACAATTTGATGTGTCTGTTGTAAGGTTCATTTTATGAACCTGGTAATACATAATTTTTGAAAAATCTGCTTGGTGTAATAATGCAAAATTCCAATTGTGCGAATTGTTTAATTGTGTGTGTATAAAGTTATTGGTCCCAATGGTGTTACATTGTGCAATTAGATGTTTTCTAATGTCTTTAAAACTTGTAGTTTCGTTGTTTTCTGATTTAAGTTTGAATAGACAAATGATTTATACAACTACTTGTTTTTTTATTTTTCCCCACCATGAACCAGTTAATAAAATATCAATTATTATCTAATAAGGCATCACAATGAAATGCACGATATGTATGGCCAGATTCTATAACTTCAAGAAAACTGCTTAGGATCCCTACTTTTCTAGTTAACACACTCAGATGAACTTGTGACAAAATAATTGTCTGAGCATAGCCTAGATAGCAACTGTAAATCCTGGTCTAGTGTTTAGACCCATTCTTTCTTTATTAAAAATGAGTTGCAGTCTGTTTTGGAGTGTAATTTGTTTTGAGAGGCAGCTACTGAATTTACTGTGTACTAGTTTCAATCGAAAGAGATGGACATTTTCATAAAATCTGGCATAATTGAAAATAAAGTAATAGAATGTGCCTGGGACCATAAAGAAACATTTAAATTTGCAGATCAGACATGTTGGTCAGATAGACTGTATGATGAAGCAGAATAAGAACAACAACCAGGACAGTCTCGGGGAAAACATCTTTATCGTATTTATAATATTTTAAGGAGCTTTCGACATTGTGTCATATTCATGTTATTAGCTTAATGAGACACACAGTGCCTCGACATTAACAATAAGTATTTTAAAACACTTTACACTGAATACATTTGTACAGTACCACACCACTGTCTTGACTTTGCGGTCAACGATTTAAGCAAATAAGATGAACGTGACACAATGTCGAAAGCTCCTTAAAATGTTATAAATACAATAAAGACGTTTTCTGAGACTGTCCTGGTTGTTCTTATTCCATTTGCAGATCATTTCTGGTAATATTCTCCCCCATCTAAATTCTTGTGCATTGACTAAATAAATAAATATGTACGTGTACTGTTATGAGAAAGGGGACTTAGACCCTCAAATATTTGGTATATAATTCCTTTGTAGACTAGGGACAGCAAATATCACTTCAAGGCCGTTGACTGAGATATCACTTGGAATGCTTTCCTAATCATCTGTGGAAGGGGGTGGCTGCCTCCAAAATTAAAACTCAGCTTGGTGCCTGCCAACTTTACACTTCAGGAAAGCCACCATATTTCTATCTCTTTTTCCTGTCCTTATTAATTACTTTAATTGGTCTCACAATGTCATTTTATCCTCTTTATTGTTCATACTGTAAGTACAGTTACCATAACTCTATTAAGAATAAAATTGTAAACACAGCAGAGAACATCCAGAACCGTTTTAATTCCTCCAACTAATAGTAGTGTTTTCTGTCCCCACTGGTACTGTCACAGCCACCCCGTTGTTGTTGTGGTATTCAGACCTAAGACTGGTCCGATGCAACCTTCCATGCTAACCTATCTTGCGCAAGCCTTTTCATGTCCGCATAACTAGCACATCCTCCCTAACCTGACTAGCACATTCCACCCTTGTTTCCCTCTTCTGTTCACTTCCCTCTCCTGTTAATTTTACAAGACCCTCATGATTTAAAACGTGGCCTATTAATCTATTCCTTCTCTTGGTCAACGTCCTTCATATTGTCCGCTCTTCCCATATTCTGCTTAGAACTTCATGGTTACTTTCCTTATCCACCCATCTCATTCTCCTGTAGGACCACATTTAAAAAGCTTCTATTCTTTTCCTTTCTGCATTTCCTATAGTCCACGTTTCGCACCCATATAACGCTAAAGAACGGGAATATATTATAAAATGCCAGTTCGTAGTTTTGGAAACTCGTTTACCTGTGGTCTATTGCTTGAAAGGAATTGACAGAGCGAGGAATGAAGATAAATTTCTATATGCACCTCTCTCACAAAAGTACACAGACTCGATATTTATTTGATTGAATCGTAGCTATAAGTTTTCTGAAAATTTGAACAATTCGAAATTATTTTGTCCAACTTATATTCCAGTTGGAGAATCAGATATTAAACCCATAATTTGCAATTGGTGTTTTAATCACCAACTGAATTACGTAGTATGAAATTATCTGATTACTGACACAGTAATGGTCGCGAAGAAATCTGGCGAATTAGTGGCAGACAATGACAGCATCATTTTTATTTAATTGTACTGTAGATGGCGTTTTAATTTATAAGTCCTTGTGGTTGTTTTAGTTACAATGTCGTATCGTGTTTGAAACTGTATTTATTTCCAATCACTGCTGGAATTTAAATAAATATAAATACATTATGGCTTCTTCTTTGCTGAAGCTTATATACAATAACTTATTCAGTCATTAATTAAAGCCGCGAACGCGAATGGTTTGGCGTCCAAACCAATTAAAGAGGGAGAATAAGGAGGATAGTAAGGTAATATTTGAAAATGTCGCGACACAGTCACAGGATTTCCAGGCAAGAGTCTGGCGCTGAGGCGAGGAGTCCAATTGAACACAAACTACGAACGCTAGTAGCCGCGGGCTCTCATGAGGTAGGAAGACGCAGTTGGGGCGTCGGGACGCTAGGGCTAGGGCTTGCAAGACGGCGGGGGCGGCGCTGTGGGGCACGAGTAGGCTCCGGGGTCCACACACAGCTGTCCGTCGAAGACCTCCGCACCAGGGCAGCGCAGCAGCGTCTTGGCGCCACCGATGCAGAAGTAGTAGCTGCGACATCCCGACGCCAAGTCCTGGAAGAAACCGTCGGAGGACGCGCAGTCTGGGGTGGGCGACGCGGGGCTGCGGGGAGCGGCGGTCGCGGGGCAGCTCCACGAGGACGGTTGCACGCAGCGACGCCCGTCGAATACTTTCCCGTCGGCGCACGTGAACGCCGTTATCTTGTAGCCGCCGATGCAGTAGAAGTAGGAGCGACACGAGGACGAGGCGTCGGGGTGGTAGCCGTCGGAGAGGCCTCTGCAGTCGTCGGAGGCGAAGGGGCAGCTGTAGGAGGCGGCGTCGACGCATTCCTTGCCGTCGAACATGGTGCTCCCGGGACAGACGTACGTGATCTTGTTACCGTCGGAGCAGTAGAAGTAGGAGCGGCAGCCGAGCGCCGGGTCGCGGTAGTAGCCGTCGGGACGGCCGCTGCAAGCGTCGGCGCAGGCGTGACCCGCAGCCGCGACGCAGCGACGCCCGTCGAACACGCGGCCCCGGGGGCAGACGAGACGCGTGCGGTTCCCGGCGCCGCAGTGGTGATAGCGACGGCAGTCGTCGGGGTCGCGGTGCAGGCCTTCCTTACAGCCGCCCCACGGCTCCGGCCCCGAGCACGGAGCCTCGGCGCCGCCCCCGGAGTCGACGACGCACCGTTCGCCGTCCCACACGGAGTCGTCGCCGCAGCGCCCCCACAGCGTCGTCCTCCCGGCGGCGCACAGGCGGTAGCCGCGACAGCCGTCGGCCAGGTCGTGGTGGAAGCCGTCGTCCAGCTTGGCGCAGGGATCCGCGGGGCGGCGCGGCGCCGGGCACGACACCAGGGGCGCCGGGACGCACATGCGGCCGTCGAACAACGTTCCCTCGGGGCAGCGCTTGCGGTGCAGCTGTCGGCCGTCGGCGCACAGCACGTAGTCGCGACACCCGGCGTCGACGTCCGCGTGGGCGCCGTCTCCCAGGCCCAGACAGGCGCGCGACGTCGCCTTAGGGGCCGACGCGATCTGCGGGGCGGGACAGACCACCTCGGTGCGGCGTCGGCACGCTGCACCGTCGAAGAGGAGTCCCGGCGCGCAGACGCCCACGGCCGTGAGGACGCCGCCCTCGCAGAGGAACCAGCGGGAGCAGCCGGCGTCCGCGTAGCGTCCGTTGACGCGGCCCACGCACACGGGCTCCAGGCACGTCGGCGCCCGCTGCGTACACGCCTGTGGACAACGTCTCCCAATCTTGGAACTATTTATATTTTCTTTGTTTTCAGTCTCATTCTAGAAATTAAATTATGTAACACTATTTTTTAGTTGTATTCAATTATTTTAGTTTTATGTCCTCGCGTCTTTGTGTTTTACACACATTTGTATCCAAATCATTTATATTTTGACTCCTTTCTCATCGCATTGTGTCATGTTCTACGAATAAAATAAATGTTTTTATCCACCCATTGAATATATTTATTTAAATGTTCATTGTATTCACTGGACCAGGATATTCTTCTTAATAAAACACTTAACCACAATTACTGGACCTTAAACACATTTATATCCTCACTATAAAAACGTGAACATAAATATCGCTTGGTGTAACGCACTTGTGTCTTTAAAGATGTAATGTTGGCAGTGTAAAGCACGGTGATGTAGAACTGGTTAACTGGACGCAAGTGATTACGTTGGTGCAATTGTTTCCTTGCATTTGCTCCTCGTGCATATTGATGTAACATGTGTGTTCTGAATTATCTTACAGATGAATATGGCTGACGTTTTCCTAGTGAGGTCCAGTAATTTCGGTCAAGTGTTTTATTATATTTATTTAAGTTCAGAGTATGGACCAATAGATGTTATGTCGAGGCTCTCCTGACCTGACTGTCGACGTCGAAGGCGAAGCCCTGGGGGCAGAGGAAGGACGCCGGCAGCCCCGCGTGGCAGCGGTAGTATCCGCGACAAGCGGCGCCCGGCGTCGGGTAGAAGCGTCCTCCGGTGCCCGAGGGACACAGCAGCTCCACGCACGGCGTCGACGTCAACGCCTCGCAGCGCTGCGACGCCTCGTCGAAACGACGCCCCTCGCACGAGCCGCGCTCCGTCACGCTCCCGTTCTCGCACCTGGAACACACCAAACCATGTTCAGAACCAGACTGACTGAATTCACAACCTGGAGAAGGATTTGGCGGTGCAAAAGCAAAGGTAATCGGCTTGAGAGAAATTGAACAAATTTGATGACTGCGTGGTAATTCATAGACACTTTGGCGCCTGTCTGGGTTTTATAAAATCATCGAAACTCCGTGACACCTGGTATTTTCCCCAAACGTCGGCGGTAAGTAGGGTGGATGGCTCCTACCAAATTCTAAAGGCAAATGCTTTTGATTGGAGAGGACTTCATCCCCGCCACTGAATGAAATTAAATAACGGACGCAAATTGATTTTCAAGCACTAACAAGTTGTAAATTAAGAAATTGGCGATGGGCAATTGGAAATGAGCATTTGAATGAGATAGATGGAGAAAGACTTGCAGTGTAAGGGTACACAGAGAGAGCAGGATTGAGAGACTATTTCAATCCGTGGAGTGGTCTCGAATTGGCTGAACTTGATCGTGGCGCCATATGAGAAGATTAATGTTCATTTTCCAAGAAGGAAGTTTAAAGGAGTTCGTTGGGACCGGCACGACGTCTGAGTACGAGCGGCGAGTCCCGGGCAAAGCATTAACGTGCTATTAAGTTGGGAAAATATTTGAATTTTGAGTCACAACTTGAATTGTGAATTTATTTAATGAATTATACTAATGATTTTCGTCTGTATAGTTTAAATTACGAATGATGCGAATTTCGGACAATTAAATTTTTAAAATAACAGCACTTTTCAGTTCTAACGTTTACAATGAAGATATTTGTAGGTACTGTATTATATTTATAAACTAATGAAATAAACTTATTCGTCAGAAATAATTTCGTCCCCAATGTAGGGTCTAAAATAGATTTGTTGATACATACGTACAAAGATATTAGCTGATTGTTAAAAATAATTAGAAATTCATATTCCTGAATTATAAATAAAAAATCCAGCCAATCTGTCAGCAAACAATATTTATTATATTTGGCCGGCATCCTGTGGCCTAGTGGCTGGCGTCTCTGCCTCGTACCACCACAGAGGCCCAGGGTTCGGTTCCTGGCAAGGGCAGAATTCCTTAACTCCCTTCCCAATCTAACAACCTTTGTTATTCCGCTGTTTTCCAAACTACACTCCATTACCATGGTTTTCCCTCCATTAATCCTCTTTTTCCAGGACTCCGTTCATGACAATAATGTGAATGCTATTTAGTTTTAGATAGTGCCGTGCCTGTAGTAGGAGCCGCAGGTGTCGGTGTGGTTGGCGTAGACGCCGTCGCCGTGGAGGGCGCAGGGGCTGCGGGTCACGCAGGGCGACGACGTGGGCGACGCCTCGCAGCGGCCGGTCTCGCCGTCGAACTGCAGCGTCGACCCGCACCGCAGCGTCTGGCGCCGTCCCGCTGAACACCTACACAGAAGAAACAGCCATCTCTTGTGCTCGGCGGTTACACAAGACGTGCTTTGTCTGAGAGCGATAACGAGGCTCGTCAGCGCCATTACATCAACACCAGCAAAAATCAAACACTAGACTCATCGGCCACTTCCTGTCTGTTGCACCGATTACATTACTTTCACGTTTCGAAAAATGGTCACGAGTTGTAAAAAAAACTACACGTTTATTATTTCAGTAGCCGAGTGTCCGGCGTTGCCCACATATAGTACAGTTGAACGTCGTCACGTCGCTGGGCGTATTTTACACCCGGCCACGGTCGACCAAAATTACAATTTCTGATACATTTCAACAAATTATTCGATTTGTAGAAACTCGGTACAGTTATTCTTTTAAACTTAAAAGAATATTACCCATAGACTGTAATGAGTTAATATAAATTTAGGAGGAATTAATTTTTTTAATATTTGCTTGGTAAGAACAGGGGGGAAATACCCCAGATCACAAATACCACCTGTGCTAATGGTGAGAACGCGTCCAGGGTGTAGGACCAGACAGCGGAGAATTTTACCACGTCGCAGGAAGATTTTATATAAAATTACCTGGATCATGTGCCACAAAGCCCACCACAAAAGCCATACCCTGTTGTGTAAATAGTGCTCATGTGTTGTTCTATTTTTAAATTTTATTAAAACAAATGTATTCCCATCATAAAATACTAATAAACCAGAAAAATGTGTAAAATCTAAATTAACCAAGAATTAATTGGGTGCTCACACAGGAACAGATTTCATCGGCAGATATCTGACAGATTTAACAAATATGCCGCGAAATCTGAAGGTCGTTCACACGTTAACAGTGTAGCTCTGCCGGCAGTTACCTTACGATCGAAATCTGTACAGATTCTCGTATGCGCAATACATTTGTCCTCTGCGAGGGGATTTCTGTTTACTACCTTAGCTAATTATCTCTAATTACGAAATAAACAAGTCAAAGGACTACTTTATTATTATTATAGTAATCAGAAATTACCAACACAATTAATAATATTAAGAAGCTATTTTTTTAATGATTCAGTGGAATAGTTTAAATAATAACATTTTATATTATATATTTTAATTGTAATAATAACATTAACCTATTCTGGCTTCTGGTTCACCACTGCAACCAACAATTGACGTTATAAAACTTCTAACATTCTTTTCAAAAGACGGCTTAGCGTAACTGTAACAAATTTGACACGGAATCTTTGGAACACGCAGATAAATCTGTATTTCAGCGCTTGACGACCGTCAATTGTTCATATCTGATCTGTACGTGTAAAGGCAACGCGCTCCAATCCGGCCGATCAGATCTGCCGATTAAATCTGCTCGTGTGTGGACAGCCATTTACAAGAGTGCATCTTTAAATGTAATTTGTAACAACGTTTCGGCCTATTTTTATACCTTCTTCAGGTTTTCTTCCCATAGAGGAAATAATTTGCTGTAAATATTTCCTCTGTAGGAAAAAAACCTGAAGAAGGCATAAAAATATGCTGAAACGTTTTAACTTAATTTAAAGAATAAATATTGTAAAAGTTCATTAATTATTTTATTATATATAACAAACATTAAATGTAAGTTAAATTTTTATAATTTTGTAATTATTATTGAAGTAGTTTATAGTAATATAGCACGTGCGAATCAGATATGAGAAAATAATCGCTGTAAGTTTAAGTGCAGAAATGGCAATATAAAGTGTTAGAGTTTTGTGATGAACGGTGAGCAGGCACCGAAAAATAAAAACCCTCACGTTTCATTGCTCTATGAGTTGCCGAGGTCTGGAAAGATTTCATTTCGGAGGCACCTCTAACTCGAGAACAGAAATGGCCAACGAATCACAGGGAGTCAGTCACATTACCTGTGGTACAGAGAGCAGGAGAGCGGGTCCCTGTAGACTCCGTCCAGACGCTGCTTGCAGAAGACGTCGTCGCCGTCGTCAGCGTCCTGCATCTGCGTCACATGAAATAAATCAAGAGAGTTGGTGGGAAATGCAGTAACTGTAAAGATCGCGGACGGTAGAGACGGAGGAAAGTCCCGGTTGGCAGAACCAATTCTGAGTACATAACACGCTGTGGTAACTTCAACCTCTAAATAAGGTAACACAGCTGCCCTCTACTGTAAACGTCACTAAGCCGTTTATCGGGTGGTAGTAGTTGGGGAAAACTATAGAAACCCGGGACGATTACAGACCAAATCCCAAGACTCGTCCCAAAAATTTAAATAAACAAAAACTGGACGTTATCCTGATGCAGGTTTTCTAGGGTTTTCCATGCATCTCTTTAGGTGCGACACCGGGTAGGATTCTTAAACTATATCCCGGGGGCCCTAGAGAACCCTTGATTACCTTTTCCTTCCTATGCTAATAAAGGGAAGTAGCCTGTTTCAGGATCACCCTCACCTCACCTTCTTCCCAAAAAATGAACCAATCCGACAACAATATATTCTGATTTCAATTAGAAGACCGACGACAGTTCGTTTATCGCAAAAGCTTAAAATAAGTAGCATAACATAGCTTTGCTACGTGGCTGCAGTGTCTTCCTTCTTTTTTAAGGCGGACTTTAATTATCGTCTGTATACATTTTGGCTGCTGCCTTTCCATTTTATATTCTCTCTAAACATATGAGCTACCTGAACTCACTTGCCTTACAAATACATTAAAAAAAAGTCCCATCTATTAACCCTTCTCGGCATTTGTAATTAGTACGCGTTAAATGTCTGTACAATGAGTAAACTGTAATTTCATTAAATATTTTTCCCCAAGTCCAATTACTTCTAGAGGCATTTCCTTTGACCGTGTTCTGGTCTACATTCTTGGAAGTCCATTTTCCAAATATAAGTCATATTACACATGTTATTATAGTAAATATATTACCACGGTTACATTTACGGGAAACTATACTCGATGAGCAGAATATTTTTTAATTAAAATTAATTTGAGAGCTGTGAAAAATGCTTTCTTTGTTTTGGATTGTAGAATCTTTGTATATTCAGACAAGTGAGTGTTACTGTAATGTGTTTAGGGAAAATAAATAATTGATTGGTTCAAATGAGTTGATTTAGTGAGAATCATTAAGAGAAATATATGAAATATTCTAACAGCCACACTGAAGATCTGGGAATACAACTTAGGTCGAAGTGTTGATTATTGGATACTAAGTGTGACATAATAGATTCATAGACGTTGCATAAAATGGATCCTCATAGGTCAAAACCCTTGGGAATCTCCAGTATTGTTTCATAATTACTCTGCGTATCAATTGATCCGATCAGATTTAGTTATAATCACGTGAGTCTTACCCATAAAGGATCATCTTTGTTGAGGCCGTCCTCCAGCACTGGAACGCTGCACACCAGCGGCAGTATTCCTGGAACCAGGACAATGAGAAGTCACATGCTTGTCGGCAATTGGCTTAATTGGTTCTTTGAATTATTTCCCAGTCGAGTTCTTCCCATATTTAAAGGAATAGAGGCAGACACGAGCCAAAATTTAGGCATCGGAGGTAGAATATTATATCCATCATCATATATGTAGAAGAGCTGTATGACGGTAGAAAACTAGATCAGTCAGTAATAGATGAAGGAGGTAGATGATGAAGTTGGGGAACTGAGTTTGACAGGAGCTGAACGACCTGAGAAACGATAAAGCGCCAGGCATTGATAACATTCCAGCGGACTTGATAATATCATTGGGCGAAGAAGCAATATCATGGCTGTTGAGGATAGTTTGCAAAATTTAGGAAACAGGAAGAATATCAGAAGGTTTCAGTAAAAACATAATTATACCCATACCGAAGGAGACTGGGGCTGATAGATGCGAACAGCACAGGACAATTAGTTTATCTCATGCATGCTAAATATTAACGAAAATAGTATATATAGTGTATACGACAGGAAAAAATATCGAGAAAGAAGACATATAACCTCTACAGAAGACAGTTAGCTGTAATTAGAATTGAAAATCAAGAAAAGAAAGCAGAAATCAAGAAAGGAGTAAGTAAATGATGCAGTCTGTCGCCCATGCTGTTTAACTTATTTATAGAACAGGCGATGAAGAAAGTTAAAACGGAATATGGAAAGGAATCATACTGCTAGGAGAAGAAATAAATCCCCTTCGCTTTTCCGATGATATTGTAGTATTAGGCCAGTCCGAAGAAGACTTGGAAACCATAATAAATGGCATGAACTTGGTGGTCCTGGAGGAGAAGTACAACATGAGAATTAATAGAGGGAAAACCAAGTTAATGGTGTGTAGTTTGGGAAACAGTGGAACAACAATGGCTATTAGATTGGGAATGGATATTCTGAGGGAAGTTAATGAATTCTGCTACTTGGGAAGCGTAATAACGAGAGTAGGATAGCACAGGCAAGGAAGAGGAATCTACTTACGTTTAATATATGTAGGAATATTAGGAAATCATTGCTAAAAATGTTGGTATGGAGTGTGGCATTATATGGGTACGAAACGTGGGCAGAAGAGGACTGAATACCACAACACACAACATAATTTTGTTGCACTGGCAAAGATTCTGTGATAACCAGGTATAAAATAACTGCCAAGTAGAAATCAATACATTTCAGTGGTTAACAAGTCACGTGACGCATTCAGTGGTGAACGTTACGATAAAACGAGGAAGAAGAAGAAGAAGACGGAGGATATTGTGGTTTAGGATTTCCTGTAGGGCCTCTATTTCTCTGATAAGCGTTCAATCAGTGCTGGTGAGGTATTTGGCAGCACTGCACTCGACCAGGGTTCGTATAGGACGAGGTCGTGCTGTCACCTTGGTCTCTTACTGTCACAGTTGTATTAGAAACGTACGTTTTATACGGTGATCGTTAACATCGACGCTTCTCGCTCTAGCAGCAATGCTGAGAGGCGTTTACATACAAGGAGACAAGTCTCTTCAATAAGGCGACATTTGTGAGACCAGCTCAAAATGAAGACAAGAGTTAACTCAGAGACATGCGCGAGGAGATTAACGAACTTGTTGAGGTGGGAAGTGAGAACCTTTAACTGGAGGACGAGGTCGTGTTCTCACCTTGTTCTCGTACTGTGTCGTGAATCACTCGCATTGTTCCACCACGGTCTCGGCGACCAAAACCTACTTATTAATCTCACAAGGAACTACGTTCTCCTCACTTCGCCAGATCCATCAACTCGACAAATTGTGAGACGACAGCAAGCAATCAGAGTGTTTCCTATTATAGGTTGAAAAGAAGGTCTGAAGCGATGACGCTGCATGCTCATAAATGTATTTCAGATTCTTTAGAAATCTAGTCATTTCTAATTTATCACGAGAACAATCACAACAGCCTGCGAAATCTTGCTGCTTCATTCCTCCTACCATTATATTAGAATTCAACCATGTTTAATAGATATTTAGTTTAATTAAACATTGTAATATCACAAATTTATTGTTCTTATTCGAGTTAAATACGTAGATTTTTTTTTGATAGGAAAGAGATGTTCGGTCTATTCTGAAGTGTGCATTTTTGGTGAATCTTGGAGGAATAATCTTGTCAGAATAATTATTTAGTAATAATAATGACTGATTTAATTCAAATCTTGCTTGCTTTTTTTATGCAAAGAATTTATATCAGATCTTATGCCAAGCATAAACCTTTAAATAATAATTAAATATCAAAATTTAAAAAACCTCGAAACGTTTGTTATGTCTTTATATATGCTCGTCTAATTGATGGTTGTGCAAATTTATTTTAGAAAATACGACGTTAACTTAAATATTTACAAGTAACTATGCTCACGACTTAGTATGCGTGAAACTTAGGCAATTAGTTCTTTTTATTTTGCCATGAAAAAGAAACAACAGATACAGAATTTTGATGAAGTTGAATTCATTGAATATATAAAAATAACGGCATCATTTATTTATGATTAGTTCGGGCAAACCTTATAACTCGCAGTTGGTTAAGAATAGGACCCGCTATCATACGTTTCGGAGCCAATTATTATATTTATTGTGATAGATTATGTTTATTTCATTTGCTTTTCAGAATGAGCAATTACTAAATATTAAAATTTACCTGACGCGACAAATAAAACCAATGTACGTATAAATCATATCGACTATCCAAAGAAGATTATTATTTCTCAGGGAGTTAGCTCTCTGCCGCCGATAGGTTATTTACGACAAGAATACTGCTCAACAATAGCTGGAGTGACAATGCTCTCTCTCATACTGCCAATATTACGCTTATAATTAAACAGTAAGTCGGAACGCTGGTTTTCGCGCGACAATTCAATGGGTTACTAAATATTTATATTAATATCTTCAGAACTGTGCAAGCTATCAAAATGGAACATATGAAAGTTTAATTAAAATTCCTGTTCCAATTCCTCAAAATTTTATTGAAATACGTTGCGCCGTTTCGAGACAAATTTCAAGACAGTTCAGTTTTATTTATTGGTGTATAGATGTGTTCACGATTGATAAATATTTATAATTGTGGTGGAGTATTTACTCAAATTAAGGAGAAATGGAGCAGATATTTGCAGTAATCTAAATAACAGACCGCAAAAATATAAATATGTTTGGAAAGGAAAAGTATATTCCGGAAATGGCTGTATGTATATTAAGCGATGCTTCCGAGGCCAAAGAACTCGGGACGGGACGGGTCCAGGCCGCGCTTTACGGCGAGCCTGTGTGGTCCTGAGCAGCGTCGCATCCGGCTCCAGAATCCGGGAGAGCGCCTCCAGCCTTGACCCGGCTGACGTCGTCTCTTAGCGCAATCCATCTCCATCTACATCTCCATCTCCAGCAGCGGCATCGGCAGGCCACTGCCCTCTCCTCACACGAACCGCGGGCCCGAGGAACCAGTGCACGCGATAAATACCAAGGTCGTGACCAAGGGCGTACCTGACCTACTGACATTCGCAGCCGGATCAAATCCACTTGCGCTACGTCGCCCTCACGAATCACGTTATGTAAGGCGCCTCATGGAAAGTAAACAATATCGTGGTTCAACTCATTCAAGTCCTAGTTGCCGGTACATAACGTACCGACACGACATCGAGAACAGGAATGGATCCTAAATGGAGCCTTGCGGAACTCCATCTCATACCTATTTTACAACACACGTCAAATTCAAATTTCTTCTACTGGAGTCTGTGAAGTTAGTGCTTGGCTGATGTCTTCTGACCGCTCAATTGAACACATGATTTTCACTTAACTGGTCGGACGCAGAGTTGTGAATTAGTCTCAAGGCCAACGGCTCGTAACTCGGAAGGTTCCGCAATTGCGGACGAAACTTGCGTGTGAAAAATAAACGACAATACAATTTTGAAATATAGAAACAATGTACAAGATATTTTTCCCAAAATTTATCCACGCTTGTAAGAATTCACTGAAATGGAGGAGTAAAAGATTAAAAAACTCCACCTCATTGACTTCATTTCAACAAACTATGTTGTTTATCTTTAAACCTTCTCGTTGCGGGAATATTCTCCTCAAACAGCGTTGTAGTTGATTGTTACGATCACTTATCGTTCTGTTTAAAGAAAGAATATTTCCCTGAGGCCTCGCTTTTTTTTAAAAAAAAATCTGATAATCATCTATTCCTATATAAGTTAGTGACAGTCGCCAAGTTCTACAAAGCAATTTACATGGGAAAAGAGTTTGTAAAGGGAAACAGTTGTAGTCTTTGCTGGGAGGAGGGGGAGGGGGGAGGATGGTTGGAAAATCCAACAGCAAAAAGTTGTAATTTAATGTTTGAGAATTTAAATATTGTTTATGTTCAACTTAATTTCAAATAAATATTAATTGACAAAGGGAATTAATTTGAGTAATGATAAGTTGTATCAACTTATATGTATGAATCATGAGCGGGAAGACTAAAAACAAACGTGAGGACATTTGTTGATATAATTAGAAATTTTAATGGATTATCTGAAAAGTTCAGTAAAGCTATTCAAGTAATGATAAAACGTAATATAGTACAAATTAATGCATTTAAAATTGGACTTATAAATTACGTGATGTCGAGGCATTATTAATCAGGCTCACCACGAGGCTGGCGCTCAACAGATAATCGTTGAGGAATTCATCAGAAAAAATATTAATAACTAATTACCAATCATACATGTTTCAGGAAATGACGGATAATGAATTTAATATAGTTACGCAGGTGATTTTGAAGAATAGATATAACTGTCTATTCAATTGGTACATATTAATACTCTAAAAATCAGGATCTTCACGGACGTATAAAAAGTACTTAAAACCATGCTCTAAGTGCTAATTGAACACGGGCTGATTCATTAGCGGAACGGTATTATTGTTATTTTCTGTAGCGAGAGAATATTCATCTCATTATTTAGTAAAATTATATATCAATAAATATATGTAAATATAAATACAAATAAGATAAGTGGTTAGAAGTTGATTTAAATAGTCAATTTACCATCCATCTGATTCCCCTAATTTCTCTACCTTATAACGAACCTTCCCTGAAGTTTATCTAGACCATTTTACAGATAAATAAGGATGCCAACAACCTCCACCATACTCGAGTTTTGGACGAATGTGAGATTTTTATAAGTTAGTTCTTTGCCTTTGACGCCCCTCCCCTTTTTCTTTAAGATTCTCATTTCGAGTTATAAGTAGTTTCACGCTTCTCCTGTCGCCGAATTTACTTGTTCTTCTAACCCTAAAATTGTGCTTAAAAAGATTCCTCGCTATTTGCACCTCTTTACTTGGCCTCCATTCATGTACCTGTACGATACTTATTAAACGTTATTGATTTCCTTTACCCGATACTTATTTTCATTTTATCAGCTTCAGCACAAGTATTTATTTAATCTAAGTCGTTTTGTAATACGCATTCTTCCGAAACTCTTTTAATTTTGCTATAGACGACACAATGGTAAGGATAAAGTCTAATTTTAGAATATCGGAACCATAGTTGCATTATCTCCATATGTAACACGTCGACTACGCGTACGTGCAATATTTCACGTTTAATGAATGCGCCAGAATACACCATTATGTTTATTTCCGCGTCTCTCGCAGATGACGTCATCTTCTAATATGGCCGATATTTTCATACCGTAGCGGTATTGTTCAATACCCGTATGTCTGCTTCAGGATGAAAATGTCTTTCAAACATTCATTTTTCCACGATAACATCCTTAATTCCTTTCTTTTTATGTAATTTATCGACAAATGCTAAGTAATTCATATATTAATAGCCAAGCCAGACAATATAAAACCGCACGTACCGTTTCTTCTTATTTTACGCAGAGCTCGCAAGATACAACAGCTTCCATAAATCTAAACGCACAGTACATTAATACAGCGAGTAATAAACCTCGACGACAAAATTTCCGGAATGGATTCCTCATATTGAGAGAATAAAAAAGGAGTAGTAGAAGATGGGTTCGGAAATTCATAATTCTACAGTTATCGGTAGTGCATGCCTTGTCCGCGAAACTCCGGTGCATTGCGGAAGCATGTCAGACAGTACGCACTATACAGCGCATTTTTGATCGTGTTGGAAACTCGAAACGAAGAAGAGCATCCGCCTGTATCAGCGAAAATGAGATCATTCTCAATATTTGAGTTTTGAAAATTCCGTACTTACGCATCTCCGGACCCATGTTCTACTACACTGTTTTCTTTTCTTCTATGTGAGCGGTTTCATGAAGTCTGATTTCATAATTATTAAAAAAAATATTAATTATATCTACAAACATTACATTATCTACACCAATAAATGAAATTAAAGTGTCTGTCAGGCCGAAAGTTTGTCTTGAATAGGCTTCGATCGGCTCAACGGAGTTCAATTAAAATTGGAGGCTTCTAAAATAGGAAATTTAAATTTAATATTCGTGCATAGTTCATTGCGATAATGATATTAATATAATATAAATATTAATTCTGCGGGAAGGTTACTTGCCAACGCGCGTTTAAAGCTCCAATAAGTGAAGGCGAGTTACCTATAATGTTGATCGGTTTATGCCGCGAAACGGCTCGACGGATTTCAATAAAAAATTCAGGGATTCAAACAGGAATGTTAACTTAAACTTTGTTTCCGCTATCTTGCGGAGTTCAGAAGATATTTTTGTATAAGTCCAGTGAATCGCCTCGCGAAAAGCGGCGTCAAAACCAACTGCGAGTTATAGGTCCCATTGCCCGTTCCTATATCATGCATCCACTTTTTTTTTCTTTCTTTCTCCATGGCTCTACAGCTCATTGAGGGGCCTGGGCCTACCTAGTTGACTGCGGACTGTCGTCTTGCATGGCACATTCCGAATTTGGAGTTACAGGTGGTCAGCGTATCGATCCTGGAACATTCTTAATCCCGGTCTTCACGACCATGACAACACAAACATCCAAGCCCATGCCAGGATTGGAACCCGGGACCTCTGGGCTGTGAGTCAGCAACGCCAACCACTACACCACAGGAGGTTCGCATTCATCCACTACTGTGTTATAATAAGCGTAATTTTTGCAGCATGAGAGAGGGAGTTTGAAGGTTTGCCGTGAAGCGATCATAAATAATACCGTACTTTAGTTTTAATGGAGAATGAAAGAGGTATTTCCGCGCGAAAATAATAAATTTAATATTTTATTCTTCATGTAAACTAAACCTGCGTACTCTTTTCTCGAAAACTAATAAATTGCAATTACTATTTTATATTATACACATAAAATTAGAAAGGACATGTAAATTTTTGAGTTCAGTTTTTTTAGTTTTGCTTTTGTAAACTTATAAATGTTATTGTTCTTGTGAATATTATTTATAACTTAAAAAGTATCCTATTTCCTTAATCGGGAACTAATGGGATGAATAATAAATATCGTTATGTTCTTTGTATGTGTTTTACGATATTGCATTGGTATTATTTGAACTTTTGACTACATGCACTTCGTTGTCTCCAGCGAATATCTTGAGTGGCATTGCTGGATAAGGGTCTTTTGAAGGCGCCCGACCTGATAATTAGGAAGAGCAAGTTTGCTCGGTACTCGCAGCGGCGCAACGCGGATCTGTCCGCCATTACGCAACGGACACACGTAAACAAAGCCATCAGCGTCCAGGATACGCAGAGGAACTCCCAACGTGACACGATGTCGACACACGCGACCTTCCCTTGCAAGCAGGCAATCATCTCATTTCACATTGTGTTTTATTAGCGCTTTCGTGGATTGTGTGCTCTAGCGGAACTGTCAACGGACTAAGGCAAGGTGATTCCCTAGCACCTCTATTGTTCCATAGCCATTGAAAAGGCAAAGAGGAGAACAGTTCAGCCACTAGCATTTCATATCATGTGGCATACGGAAAACCCTTGAAAGCAAGTATACGGCAGTTGTTATACACCAGCAACACATACTGTAATTGATACCTTTAAATTTGACAGAGTCCAGAGCTTTGAATATTTCGGAGCGTTGATAAACAGCAATAATCATGTATCGGAGGAAATCAGTACAAGAATCCATCTAGCTAATACAAGTTATTATTCAAATCAATAAGTGAAGTAAGGCTTTCCCGGTGTAGTTCATGCAGAAGTAGTTCTCGGGTTTCTACTCAGGTACAGGTGCGATTAAAACGCGTCGTTTCGACGATCACGTGCTCTGTCGTCATCTTCAGCCAGAAGAACTATTTCAAATCAAGATTACTCTCATTTAAAACCAAATGTATATTGTATAAAACTTTAATTAGATCTACATTAATGTGTGGTCGGGAATGCCTCGCACTCTCTCTGGGTACTTTTTATCAAAGTTCTCATATGCCGAGACACCTTCACCTATTTTAGGAGGCATATGGCAAGAGTTGTCCGCTAATCTCATTGGATCAGTCGGCCAACTGCCTCCTGAAACTGGTGGAGACACGGAGAAGGGAATGCTGCGACCCCACAGCAGACTCGGAAGGGCGTGAGAATAGTATCTAATGCCCGACCTACCTGATGCAGGTTTTATAGGGTTTTCCCTGCATCTCTTTAGGTGAAACACCGGGTAGGATCCTTAAACCATAGCCCGGGGGCCCTAGTCAACCCTTGGCTACCTTGCTCTTCCTTCCACATCGACCCATTTTAAGGCCCTTCCTATGCTATTAAAGGGGAGTTGCCTGTTTCAGGATCACCCTCATGTAGCCTGTTAACCAAAAAAAATACATTAATGTGTGTACCTGAGACTCAGTAAAATGATGAGCTGAGGCTAGGCACATTTGAACGGAAAACTGGAATGGACTTGTTAAAGTGGGAGAGATCTGGAGACCAAGACATAATCATGAGCTGTAACAGTTGTATACATCTCCTGGTATTATGCAAGTAATAAAGGTTTCCAGGTTGAGATGGGTGGCCCAGTATAAGAGAAAGAGAAACCAAAAAGAATCCTGAGTACAAAGTAAATGGGAAAAGAAGAGTGGGACACCGAAGACTCCGTTGGATGGACTGTGTTATTAACGACATCACGAGACTGGGTATCAACAGCTGAGCTGGTGGACTAAAGCAAATGACAGAGACGAATGAGGAAAATCTTGAAAAAAAGCCGAGGCCCATGAGTAGCTGTAGAGCTACTCATGACGATGATGATGTGCTCTTTATGTCCAGTGTCGATTTCCTGCCTTCATCAAATTTTCGGCAGAAGCTGATGACGTTCCCCTTACACTGGTCACATATCAGAAGAATGAGTCCTGTAACCCTCATCTCATTGGTCCCTTCTATTATATATTCCAAAGTTGAAGAATCTGTCAAAGGACTGCCTTTTGGGCTGGAGGGCCAGTATTGCCATGGACGCACTGGTGCTCTGGAATCCGTGTCACATCTCATCAAATCGTATTTTAATTACATCATTTGTCATGTGTAATTATGTTCGAGACACGAAATCAAAGAATGTAAGAGGAGAATATCGTAGTTGGCGGAGGGGATTTATCTCTGGAGGAGAAGGGGGAATGCAATGATTATGCACTTCCTTATAATATTAGTAAATGACATAAAGAGAATTCTACTTCAACTCTAATACTAGTCTGAGCCGTCATCAGTTCAAGATGGCAACGATCATACACGTTCAAAATCACAGTTATAAAAACATCTCTTGTTTATAAAAGAATTACCAGGTTATTCTTTATATATTTCCACTTGTACATTCGCGATCTGAGTACAATAAGCTTTTCTCGATTTCGAATTTGAAACTAATCATTTATGAGAGCCCAGCGGTACCAACAGCGTAAAATGAAATGCACCAGTTTTTTTATACGATTATTGTTCTACCGATAACTGCGTAACAAATTGAAACATAAAAGGTAATTTTCCTATTATTATATCACACAAATACATTTTTTACTATTTTTATTATCATATATAAATAAATGGAATTGAATCAGAAAACTGTTTATATTGTTTATTACAAACAGCGTGCATTCACAAAGACGTTTCGTCCTGTTCTTGGATCTCTTCAGTCATAAGAATTTTAATATTTTGTACACAATCCTTTCTTGCATTAATTATTTTAACATTATTAATATTTAGAGGCCTGTTCTAACTGAAATTGATATATCTGAAGAGGTCCTAGAAGCGGACGAAACGTCGTTGTGATTTGGATTTTTTTTGTAATAAATAGTCTATTATTTAGTAGTTATTTATATTATGATAATAAATCTCAAATCTCCTTTGTCATTCTTTAATCATTGGCGTTAGTTCTGAGTGTAATTTTTTTTGGTAGAGTCTTTATGGCGCGAGTGCGCCAGAAAAGATTATTCATACTTGTTTTAGACGTTAACAATGGCCAAAAGAAACGAATGAAGCACAACTGGGACGTTTCACAGCAGCTGCCACCGTTTGAACGGTTTCGAGCAAACATAATCTCAACATGTGAGGCGAAAGGGTCCTGGCGCCGATATGCCGTAACTAGAATATACCAGCAAATTACAACGAACTGTCTATACGTTTCAGTATATGAATCCTTTAATATCTTAAAGAAAAGAGGTGGACACTGCTTCTAACTGAAAAATAATATTTATGTCCGTAAAAGTTGCAAACAGAAGAAACGAATCAATAGCGAAAATAATTAAAAAACAGGCTAAGTTACGTTTCAGCAATAGTTGGTATTTTCGTCAGGGTTGAAGCTTAATTAAAATTAATAAGACTCTCTGAATACGTTGCGGTACAATGAAGCGAAATAAACAGGAAGCAAAGAAGTCAGTATGAAAGTAGTTAAACATTCTTGGCTATCTGCTCTAATTACAGTGATGAAAGATTTTATAAAAATAATTTAGAAAAAATTTAATTTTTTATTATTCTACTCTACCACGGTTCAAAACGCTGGGCCTTAAATTCATCCTTTCACATTTTACGTCGTTCATTTCACTCATTTTCTTATTGTTTCAGTTTTGGAACTCTTAATCTTTGCCAACTTTACTCATCCTCGACGGAATACGAAAAATAACGTCATTGCAATGCCAAATTTCACGATCGCTGAAGTTTACTTTCGATTACTGATTTTATTAACCTAAGATATGATCATTACAGTGGGACTAGACTAGCCGCAGGTTAAGTAAACATACTGTAATATTTCTTGTGGGGACGAGTAAATGTTCTACATTTTAGAAAATTTATGATTCGTGATATGCTGACAGATAATTTATGATTCCCTAGACCTTTTTTTTTTAGAAATACAGGCACTAGTTGCTAGTAACCCGGACTAGAAAATTTTTCTTTTTAATGTTACATTTAAATCGATTTTCAAATTCAATGTTTAAATTAATCTGACATTTCTAAAATTATTAAATTAGCAATTATACTATTCAACAGATTCCGTCCACAATTTTGGGACTTCTTCAGATAAAAAGATACGTAATCAATTTTTTCTCTTACGATAAATTTTTTGAATCGATGTAAATACGATTACTTTTATTGAAATGTAGACGTCCAAAAGTGAAAATTTTGCGTCCTGGTCTGATTGTACAATGGTAAAAAGAATAGTTATTTGTGTTCATTCTGATTAGTCTGCTAACCAGCATTTTCAATCTTACACAATATTTTTAATCAACTAGTAGTATATTAGCAAACAAGTCCAAGAAACGGTCGTCCGCTCAACTTGTGATGATGACGTCACGTTTCATGAACGTTTCTTGGAACTTACTGTTCATAATAAATGAGGTAGTATAAACTAACGTGGAGTTTCTTGTGAAGTCGCATCCCTCATGGATAAGAAGAAAAATCCAATGAAGGTCTTAGAAGCGACGATATGTTGCTTGGGGCTATTTAGATCACCTGACCATTAGTGTTTAATTCCAGTGAGTGTATGACTAACAAAAAGTCGTCCGCCAAATGCTCACAATACTAAAACTAGGAACTTATTTATAAGATAAACTTTCCTCATAAAATTGGTGAATATCGAAAAACGGAGACAGTTCTGAGAACGTCAAAGTAGTGAATAAACTGAAAATATAACATTTAGTTGTATTGATATTAAAAGTATTAGTATTACATCGTATTCTATTGATCCCATATAGAAGTGGATCTTGAGGGGTATGGAACGAGTCATAGATTGTACATAAATTACTATTAACTCCGTGTTGCTATTTACATTCATATCATTATGGTTAACTTACAATAATACATGCTTCAGTACTTAGAGAAGACGTATAATTTGTACTCTATATATAATATTGATAAATATTGCTAATATCTTACACTAGTCTATAGTCAACGCCATGAATTATTCGGCCGAGTAGAATGTTCAGGAAAAAGTTAGTTAGTTCACGCTTGAGCTTGTTTGTATTTATTTTCAACTGTTTAATTGAGGCTGGAAGTTTATTAAATATGATGAACTTGTAAAACAAAATATCGAAATACAGGGGAAATAGTGCAGTAAAATTGTTTATTCTAGAATTTGTTTTATTTGGAGGGTTAAAGTCATATAATATCGACACTGAAGCGTCACGATAGTACATTTACGTGAGTTTCCGACTGTAAATCAATTAAAATTTGTCCACAATATCAAAGACGACATTAAATAATTACGAAAAACATAACATCCTTTACAATATAAATTGCTTAGACTGTAACTCTTGTTACATTAGCCAAACCAAATGATTGTTTTACACCTGAAGAGTTTCAAATGATAGGAACGAAACGACGTGTCATATTTTAGTTAATAAATATTGTTCAATTTTGGCCGTAATTATTTGCCTGTATAACTATTGTGTGTGTGTTTCTCTACCGGAGAAGCAACTGTAATCATATTTTACTGAATTGCCAATACAGGAGTTTCTCGATCGTTCCTCTTCGAATTAAAATTTAGTGTAATGGAAAATTATTGAGTGTGTTGCCTATTACACTATTTATTTCATAACTTGTTTCTCTACTCTTTCCTTGTTTTGCTTTTTTCATGTTCGAAGACCTGGAGTTACAGATTCCTCGACGTTCAGTGACTTATACGTTCTTTTTTGTGTTTGTGCTTCTCATTAGTTTGCGTGTGTTAGGTTTATCTCGTGTGTTGTGTAATTTCATATTAAGTGATTTGTTTTACTTTCGCTCCTTTAAGTCGTATAGATAGTGTAAATATCATATTATACCCTTAGTGAGTTATTTTGTAATCTGCACGTAGTGACGCGCCATATTTCCTCATTCGAGGACTAATGGAATAACCAGTGAAATTAAATTAATCGTGAAAGTGACAGTACATTTACCTGAATCTTCGACAGTAAATATTACACGTGTGTGTGTACGTTTCAAGGAATAATTTACATTTTTATTAATAACATTTGGCATCGCTATGAATGAGGTTTCTGGGCTGCCGGAGTGTTACTCGACGAGCATCATGAAAGCTACCTCAGAGAGGAGGCAAGAAAAGGGATCCTACGAGGCGTCCATTGCATTTAGACAGAACACAAAGTGTGGCCGAATATTGTATTTCAGCAATGAAGCCCTAAGACAGGGTTTCAACACTCCAAAGTAACTGGCATGAGGATGGACTAAGAAGACTGAAGACTTTACAAATCACTGGCCTTAATTACCGATTTCGTTAAAAGAGTTATGGAAATATACTTTTTAATATTTCAAGAAATCTAATTTTGTAAAAAATGATATATTAAACTTTCATCCTGCAGAACGCACATCACTCTTCAAGGCTTTGAGTTAATACAAAACACCTACTTCTTGACTGTTCAAAGTGGCAGATTGTAAATAGGCTAGAGAAAAAAGAAGAATCCTCATGCAAGTTATTCTTTATCCTGAGCCGCAAATCGAACAATCTTCATACACTGACAATGTCTGCGGAAAGGGAAATAAATATCCAACTTTTTTCCGTATTACACAAAAAATGTCATTATGAGTTAAGGGGAAATATTTATTGGTTGTTTCATTTGGAGAAAAATAATTGTAGCTCTAGTAAAATGAAAAAGCGATGAAAGGGGAAGTGAAATAAGAGCAAGGATTGAGCCAGTTTGTGCTTACCTAGGAAGACGACGGAGGCGAAGACTGAGGAGTCCATTCCATTCCGTCAGAGCTGAGGTCGTGCGCTGTCCATGCCTCTCCTGAGGAAACTGGAGGACCGGCTTCCCCTCCACGCGCTTATGTAGCCTCAGACTTACTCTGCCTACCTGCGTCACAGCACCTTCACATTCACTACTCCAGGGGTGATGATGAGCTGGCTCCTCTCCTCTTCTCTTCTCTCCTCCCCTATCCCAGGAAAGAAAGTATGGAATAAAATAATAATGAGGGAAATTAGGAAATAAATCGATTCATTATAATATGAAAATTAATTGCGTAATTACGTCTTAATAACATAAGCATAAGAATGCCTTAAAATCATGGTTCATGCAGCAGAGACTTCACTCTGGCTCCACGTTTCCTGGACTCTCTTTATGTACCTGGCGTTAGATGCTATCTTCACTTTCTTATAACACCTCAGTTTGATGAAAAGTTTTTTTTCCCGCTCTGGACCGATAATTTTCTCGTCCCTGTGAATGAACTACTTTTCGCGACTGCGCCACGTACTTTGCATGCATTTCTACCCCGTGCTTCGGTATTCCAAGACTGACTGACGGTAACACTTTACCGCGTCTAAACGAACAACTACATAAATCAAAATGAATGTATCTTTGTTTGACCCTTATGAGTTCCTATCCGGTTGTGATGAAATTTTGTTGAGTTGCAGTGCTCGCTCCAGAGAAGGTGGTTTCGGTCCATTCCTTTCCGCCACCTTCATAGTTGAGAAGGGTTTCAACAGGAGATGCAGAGTCGCCACGAAGCTTTACGGATTCGTTGAAGCCGAGTGAGATATATAGTTATCGAGTCGTTACAACAAATCTTAACGAAAAGGTACACTTTGGCGAGCATTCATTCTTTCATCTCCATAAGGTACTGAGAATATCCACGATTTCTTTTCTGCACACGAATATTTTTGACTTCGTTGAATTATCTGGAACATTTTTACACCGTTAAGGAACAGGGTGTAATTTGGTCTCCTTTCACGTGCCGAGGTTAAATGTTTTAGCAGGTACAGAGACTGCTTCTTTTCTTATTTAATGTACTTTGTGTATGTTGGAATGTCTTAATGTGCCTGGATAATTTTTTAGTCCTCTAAAGTACCCCATATTTTTCCTTCTCTTACTGCTAAGTCTGATAAGGTAAGCGACCTAATTGAATATACCGGTTAATTCCGGTTAATGACATAGGTGTGCCCTCAAGGGGTTAATGGTCCAAAAGAAGAGGTCCCCTAAAGTTGGGGACAAAACGTTTTGTTTTATAATTACTTTATTTTGTATAAAATTCTATTTCTGACTTTGGCCTGTTTATTGGGAATTTTTTTAAAGTAGTTAGATTAATCTCCCTCTTTTATTTATAAAAAGTAACAGATTACGTGACAATTAAATCATGCGTTGACCAATAAATTAGTGTTCAATTAATTCATTTCCGGGGTAATATAAGTACGTAGTGACCCGGGCAACACCGATAGTGATTAAAAAAAATTCATGCATTATAATAATTCATATAAAGAAACTGCAGTTGGCTCAGACTAGTCGTTATCGACGAGGTTAATCAGACTAAGGTTACCTCGAGGTGATATGTAGGCCCTCAGGTACTTTTACAATCGTCATGTATTTACTGAGAGGAAGTCTCCTTCAGAATCTCTAATTAATCCACGCGACTAACGTCCCATAGTTTCGGATTTTACGTTGTCGACGAGCTTCATCTGCACAGATCTTTGCTAAACCGGAATGCGAGATGCAGAGAGGACGCAATGTTTGAGGAGGTGAGAAATCGTCGTCCTTAGGATCCACCGATTCGCAATACTAGACACTAGAAAGAAGAAAAAAATCTGTTCCTTTCATGAAAACATCAACCAATATCAAGAAAAAATATAATAAAAATTGAATAACAAGGTGATTGCAACAAGTTTAATGTTTCTTCCAGAGTTAACCGTAAAACAATATTTGGTACCTCATGGACACGACCTGACTTTGCATATTTTACACGTCCATTTTGTTCAATGAGTTTCGCCTAGTGTGGTGTATTGATTAATACATTGCTTTGTCAACCCGTTATTCAAGCGGAACAATAGACTCTTCTTCCTCGTATTGGAGTTGGTAAAGCACTAACTTCTGACAACGTAAATCTTTCAATATAATCCTGCTCCATCTGATTGTTTTCGTTCGGAATAAATAAAATGAAATAATGCAGTATGGCTGCTTCTAAAAAGTGTAAAAGCAACCTGTGCCGATCGACATAACCTGTATGGTTCTTGCTATCATTTATCGGGACACAGAAATTCTTCCCGATCATCCAGTTTATTGCGCATTCCAAGCACACTCATTAAATAAGACTATTCCAAAAAGAAATCATTGGAAGAACAATAAGATAGTCAGAGGTGTACACAGCGTAACCACTACTATTTCCAATGTTTTAAAAGTTATTAACTGATATATACATAAAAACATTCGAGACATTATAGAGAAAATGTACACAACATAAACACCATCACTAAAAAGCAAGAACGTTCCATTTTCCCAACTACAATCGAAAAAGAAAATTCCCTGTGTTTCCAAAAATGGAAGTATAGGAAGAAGGATGCGTCGTGGTGAAAGAACTATGAAAAGGGACACTGATAGAAGTGACTGCTGAGATCTGGAAGAGGATCCTGCTGGAGGATGACGCGGACCAAACATCCGGAAAGGCGATTCTCAGCGGCCGGGAATTTTAATTGGATCGGACATTAGTTTTCGCCGACTGTCGAAGAGTCGGATCCGTGAGTCGGCTTGGCAGAGCTTCAAACCTGCAGGCCGCGTGCCAAAGCCAACGTGGTCCTCCACCACGCTGACCTTTCAAATCTGGCAGTCTCGGGACTCGAACGTGGGACACTGTCACTCAACCTACGACTTCCGAAAGTAAATTAGGACCCAAGGACTCTCTTTTCCATCCATGTATGAGTACTAATAAAACAATACCTTTGTATAAGGATAGAAGAAGAGAAATACACTCCTGTTCCGAGGAGTAGGTGATCCAGGCCACTTTCCATTATGTGGTCCTTGTCTTAAGGAGGGGCAGGATGCGTCTTACCTTTCTACAATAGGACTCCATCTTTGATAACGCATGTGAGTCTGAGTTACGTAGTTGTAACCCTTCCGGGCATTTGGTCCTTGAGTAACCCTATTTTAGATTAGTATCACATGTCCTGTGATGGCTCCGGTTTGCGGATTGCCCTCCCCGTTCAGGCATTTGCAAACGTTCGGGAAAGCTTTGCGTGGACCAGACTTAAACGCAACATCATCTACGAGCAGGCAAAGAGCCAACAGGAAATCTATGAAAGCGATGTAAATCCTCCACACTCTGCTTACCGTATTCAAACAACTTGAATGATATACCTCAGCCTTTGTCGACTAATCTTTCCCAGGTCCGATTAAATCTGATCTTATTCTACAATTATGACTTTTAAAGCCTATAAATTTTGTTTGTCCTCTTTCTGTTTTTCCCCGAACTATATTCTTATGCAGCAAATACCAGAAATTTGAAATTCAAGGATGCTAACGCTCATGAAAAAATAAGAGAGCTAAGACGGTTCCTTATCCTAAATAACAACGCGAATTGTCGTCCTCTCTACATCCTTCACTCTCTTGTTACACCCTCAACAGATTCATAACCATGCTCGTATCCAGTGTGCAGGTTCCTTCATGGGGACGAACTCGCCTCTACGTGCGATATTCATCCACCACGGTGATCGGCGACACGCTCAAGAAAAAGGTTCCGTGAAAATTTAAATAATTTGAACGACGACTCACTCAACTCTAAATTATCATTCCTCGTCCAGTTGAGAGACGATTTTCATACCACGTATTCTGATGACGTCATGAATCACTCCTTATCCTCAGGTGGATTTTATACGCATTACTCAACGAAAATGCATAAGAAATCATTGTGAGCACAAAATTCGACAATTTAAATGAATATTAATTAGGCGCAGCTTTCCAATATTCAGATATTTAACTAAAGACGTACTGTATTTTTATTAACTCATGCAATTTGTATCCCATAGCGACGAACTGTCAATTCCGTAGAACAACTTCTTTATTCACATTTATTTAATCCTCTTGTTTGATGTAATCCGTTATGCATTCCAGTTCCATGTCAGTTTATGAACATGTTTCTGGAGCCATCGTCGTCGCTTCCTCCACCGACCGTTCAAAGTCACTACCCGCGATACATGATAACTTCATGAAGTTGGTGTCAGCTTTTAAAGTGAAACATGTTGGAGCACTGCTTCCACCCCATTGAACTAAGGATTCATTTTCTCATAATAAATTATTCGATTGAGGCTTGAAAAAAAAATTGTTGAAAATTGGGACACGGTGAAAGTAAGCTAGCTGATAACTGTAGGACGTTAATGTCGATTCACATCCCCCAGGGGCCTTTGTCTGTAAACTCAGCGGAAATTATCTCGTACTGCAGTTCATGAACGCGTGATGCAAGTTCCAAGGTTGTGTGATCCATTCACTGGACTTATTTTCCTGTGGAAACTTCAAACCGAAAACGGATCGCAAGAGACGGGAGCAACGAACCGGCTGCCTGTTGGAAGGAGGTGATAGCAGATCCGGGCGAGGACCTTGGCCGACATGGAGTACGCAACTCTATTTTCTGTGCCAAGCGAGGTTCCGGGTTCAACTCCCGCACACCAAAACCAACAGGACTCAAGCCATTAAACCTACATAAACACATCGATTCCCTTTTTATGGAACGAAAGCGACGGCCAAGCGATTATCCTCAACGAGCCTGTTTCTGATTTTTTTTTTAAAAAAAACATTAGTTACATAATGATTAATAAAATCGGGTTTCATCGAATTATAACGTTTCGTCGTCAAAATTAGGAATTCATCAGGTGCAAAGGAGGTACACATAAATGTTGTACAAAATGCCATGTTGTGACCAACATTCTTCCGTTTTCTTAACTTCATGTATCGAAACTTCTGTAAATTTCCATTGGACCAATAGCAGGACGTGGGCGTCTGGAAAGAAAGCCATAATAACGAAACAAAGGCGTGTTCAGTTACAAAGATGCATTTGCATGAAATCGGATTTCACTAGAAAAGTGGACGTTCCTCAGGTTTACGGGTGACTAAAGTTGTAGAATATGATTGGTTATTCTCCCACTTTATTACATTGACAGAACGGAGACGGCAGAAGTGAATCTGTTTGGACTTTCTCTCTGGGTTCTCTTCAGCTCAGTACTGTGTTTCTAATGTATTACACTTAATCTTCAAAACCATTCTAGCGTCTTCGATTCCGTTCACGTACACAATCTTTCCTATTATCTATCCTGTATTCTCCATACTTCTATCGCTGAAGAAGATGATGAAAATATCCTTAGCCCGTCTACCTTTCGGTCTCATCAATTCCTGTCCTCGGCTAGGAGTTTTAATTGCAAAATACATCTTATTTTGGTCTTCTCAAAATTTATGCAGGGACAACAATTCAAAAATGTTAGAAATGGAAAGCAACTACTTCGATAAAAATACATTATTCAACTTATAGTTTTGTATTAACTGCGTTAAGATATACAAACCTACGTATTTGACTGTATGTAATTTGGTCTGATAACAACACGGTAGGTGCACAAAAATGAGATGTTTCGTCACTGACAGTGTATTTTGAGAACATAGTTCAACTAGACAATGTGAATTTGTGAGAATTAAAATAAATAACGATGCATAAAATTAAATCATTATAAAAACTATTTAATGAAACCATTATAACACCATCTCGATTTAACAATGAATGTTATCAATCAGAAAGTAATTAATAAATTAATATTTATAATTTATGGCATTTCTAAAGGAAACATATAAAGGATTATAAATATGGCTCAATTTTAAGGTATCATAATGTAATTTTAGTGTTTACATTTACTATGATAAATAAAGTGTCTGATAAATTATAATTACATAAATTTCATTGCAAATCTATAATTTCAACATTATCCTAATCAAAAGATTCATTATTAAATTCCGTAGATAGATTGATACTGAAGTGTGAGGTTGCAAGCTTAACATGTGAATTTTAACACGTTGTCAATTTGACGCAGCATTCAGGTATTTTTATAGTTGAGGAATAGAGGGTTTCCCAGAAATTTCCCCGTAAAGAATGACTTGCTTGGTTATCGTGGTTTCCAGTCCTCCACACTTCTGTCTGGAGAGCTTAAGACCGTCTTCATCTTTCCACTCCCTTGAAAATTATAATCCCCCGTTAACACGTTCTTACATTTGTTCCTGAAACTATTTAAATTTTCTCTCCTTCAACGTAGTTTTACACGATTCACCTTGACTGTCTTGTGCACTATCTCTTCTCACTCGCGTCGTGTGAACACGCTCAAGACAGTCAAGAGTCTCTTGTCTTACTATGACTGTCAGAAAATTTAATTGATGGGTTTCTCATCAGCTAAAAACACAGAAGTATTTCAGATTTGCGCCTCTGGAAAGTCCGGTGTGGAAAATTCAACATTTTCTTTCTGAAACGTTTACAGTTCTCAGTCAGTTCAACTACATTCATTGATCTCAAAGTAAGGATATTATGACAAGGTAAGAAACGATCTCGTGCAGCATCCCTCCGCTAGATGAAGAGGGTCGGTCATCCTGGTGAAGGGACGGCCTTGTCCGGCCAACGCGGATCTCTGCTCCTCTCCTCAGCCAAGGACAGGCACACAAGTAAACAAACAAGCAACCTTCTCTCCCCCCCCCCCCTCTGGGTGTCTGTCTGCGTGCACTATTACTACACACTACCGTTTTAATTTCAATCACAGTTCACAAGTACAGGAAATTAACTTCAATGATCTAGCGAACGATTATTACCTGATGCACAATGTTTAAAACACTCGTTACGTTATATAATTCTAACTGTATATTTTCATTATTATTATATATTTTATAGAAGACCTGTTCTTCACTACGGCGTTTCATGAAACTCTGACTTCAACCAACGTCCCTGGTCCATATCCTTGGCACCCCCAAACGTATTACGCTATATTGTGAATAGTATTTACTGGATTGTGCTAGAATTTATATCGGTATTCGACTGTAAAAACATTAAGAATGAATGCTTGGACCATTCCCTGTATGAAACACACTAACGCTTACGGTGCTCAGGTCAGTTTGTGACGAACCTCGACGCCACCGTCCTGCTAATATTGTATTTCAATTGCGTGGTCTTACCAAACTAGTCTTTCTCCTGACAAGTTTGATTCTTACAATAATTGAGCGCATGATAATTAACTGTCCTTCAGTCAATGAACTTTTTATTCTAAACATGTATTTTTAATGTATGCATTTAAACTTACTACTGTATATTATTCCAGAATTTCCATTTAGAATACACATTAATTATTTATAACTCTCTTCCAGCGATACACACTCACATCTCTTACTTTTATTACGCGACTACACAAGTTATTTATCGACAGTTTAAAGAGTTCAAACCCTAATGAAAATGATTATGAAGAAATTAAACAATTTAGGAAATATATTGACAATTTAAAATTGTGAAACAATTCCTAATTATCAGTTAAGAGTATCTCACTTTGGTGAAACACACAAACAACACAGCCAATGTAGTCAGAATTACATTTTAATTAACATTAAATAACAATACACACAGTATAACTTTCACTCCTTCTTAGGAGTCTCTAAGCGAAAAACTACATTATTATCAATCTTAAAAGTCCTAAGAATACATACTTTACATACGTGTTATTAACAACATAATTGTATCAAGATATATGGGACATTACTTACAATTATCTCACGAATTTAAAGATAAATATTCCATTTAAGTTACTGGAATCAGTCTTCATATTAATAGACGAATTATTCCAATTTATATGCAACATTTCACTCAGCAAAGCAAGTATCGACACATAGTACTGTGTTTATAATATTTCAAATCTTTTTATGGGAACTAAAATTACATTCTGATTAAATTAGCTGCGTTATTGAATATAAGCCACTTATGCAGTTAAGTTTTCCTTTTGGGAATGACTTGAAAGAAGAAATGGGTCTGGTTAACGTTAACAGTGTTGAGACGTTGTTGTGGTATTCATTCCAAAGACTGATCTCATGCAAATCTACATTGCGTAAGTCTTTTCATTTCTACCATTATTTGCCTCCCTTTTCTGTTCACTTCCCTCTAGTGCTAATTATACAAGACCCTCAAGTGTCCACGTTTCAAAGGGTCTATTCTATTCCTTTTCCCAACTCCCATCCTCCACGTTTCGAACCTATATAACGCCACACTGTATACGAACATTTTTAATAATGTCTTCCAAATATTTATACTTACATTAGCCGTATGTAAATTCCTCTTCCTTGCCTGTGCTATCCTACTCCTGTTATTACGCTTCCCAAGTGGCAGAATTCCTTAACTTCCTTCAGAATATGCCTTCCCAATCTAACAGCCTTTGTTATACCGCTGTTTCCCATAGTTCACTGCATTACATTGGGTTTCCGTCTATTAATCCTTATGTTGGTCTCGTCCTCCTCGACCACGTTAATGCCATTTATTATGTTTTCCAAGTCTTCTTGAGACTCTTGTAATACCACAATATCATATGAAAACATTACGGTTTTTATTTCGTCTCCTTCCATTTTGACTATTTTTCCATATTACTTTTCAACTGTCTTCATTGCCTATTCTATATTTAAGTTAAAGAGCGTGGGCGACAGACTTACTCCTCTCTTTATTTCTGATTTCTTTTCCTGTCCTTCAATTATACTTACTGCTGGTTGTCTTCTGTAGAGGTTATGGATAACTATTCTTCCTCGACATGTTATTCGTGCCATCTTCAAAATGCTTAATAGTCTGTTGCAGTTAACATTATCAAAGGCATTTTAACGTATGCTTAAAGCAATGACACTGCCTAAACATAAAATATCGCTTCATAGAATTGAATTTGTAATGTTATTTTGGAAAATGATTGAGTATATGGAAGCTCTAATGCACATACGGTTCGATCGTGTGAATATCAGGTTTTTTTTGTAAATCTTGTGTTCCGGATACTCGACAACTGGCAGCGCGAAAAAGGAAAAACAAAGTAACAAGTTAAACGGCGTCTTAAAAGAAATGCCATCTTGCGTATAATTGGTTTAAAATTACAAGCCTGCCCAGTCACAGCATCCGGTTCTCGGAGGCCTCTGGATTTTCTGGACCAATTTGCCAGTCCTGATTTCAGAGGCTGGACACAAAAAACTCACAGGGTCCTGCAGATCTGATGCAAATTACTCGACAGATGGACCCGAGGACTCCAAACAATGGGACCAAATATTAGCGGTACGCGGATTCGACGAAAGGTCAGATGTAGTTGTGTATGTTATTTAAGAATGTTTCACTTTTCCTATTTCCTCAGTACAGGATAATGGAATAAAACTAGTTTATTAAAGACAAAGCCTACTTTTATCATCCGTCACGCGACAGATCAGAAATGTAGTCTACGCAAAATTACAATTTAGTTGAGTTGCACTACCTACCCCTCCGATATATTATGTAAGGAAGTGAGGAAGGCATCGTGCCGGCTGTGGATCCGGGTTCATGTCCTCGCGTCGACCAAGCGACCTCTGCTCACATTCCAGGGACACCCAACACACAACACAGACACATTAACACTCATCACGTACCGCTTCAAAAGTGGCGAGTCTCCGCCACACAAGACTGGGGACATGCATGGAGTTAGGAGAACATCAGCTTGGTTTTAGGAATACAAGCAATATTGACTCTGCGTCTAATTTTACAAGACATAATAAGAAAAAAACCGCCTACGTTCATGGCATTTGTAGATTTATAAAAAGCCTTTGATAATGTAAACTGGAACATACTACTAAGAATCGAGAAAGAAGACTTATCCATAACCTCTACAGACGACAGCAGTAATTACAACTGAACATCAAGAAAAGAAAGCAGAAATCAAGAAAGGAGTAAGACATAAATAGAACAGCCGATGAAGAAAGTTAAAAAGGACTATGGGACGGGAATAAAATGCAAAAAGAGACATAATAAAAACCCAAAGGTTTTCCGATGATACTTCGGTATTAGATGTGTCAAAAGAAGACTGGGAAACAATAATAAATGGCATGAACGCTGACGTGAAGTACAATATGAGGATTAAAAGAGGGAAAACCAATGTAATTAAATGTAGTATGGGAAATAATGGAATAATAAAGACTGTTAGATTGGGAATTTTGAAGAAAGTTAAGGAATTCTACTACTTGTGGGATCTAACTAGGATAGCACAGGGAAGGAAGAGAAATTTACTTACGGCTAATATAAGTGTGAACATTATACGTATGTTTGTATGGAGTGTGGAGTTATATGGGTCCGAAACGTGGACGGTAGGAGTTGCAGAGAGGAAAAGAATAGAAGTCTTAGAAATGTGGTGCTATAGAATAATGAGATACGAGTTACGAGCCGAAACAAAAATTAATTAATATTCTTTGTTTCGTTTCGCTTGCCTCAGTAAATAATGCTGTCTGTAATTTATCCATAAATGGTTACCCCGACGCCCTATAGGCGCACAACAAATGTGAATGGGTTTCCCATGCGTCGTTCCGCTGTATAAGGCAAAACTGCCATATCAACTCTGAACAGAAATGTTCTGGAAAATATCAAAGGATAATTGCGCCGTTTTTACCTTCATGTCCGGGTTTATTTCTAAGAAAATTTCAATATGTTTCATGTAGAAAACCAGCAATAAATGTACGTTGATTTCCGTTTCCTGGAGAGTTTGATTATGGAGTCCAGAACCGGTCCATCCAGACGACATTCCTACCGACGTTCCGCATATTCTTCAGCCAAATTAAGAACTGTTCTGTGTTTCATAGCTGCGAATGCCTTACCAGTAACCATGATCACTAATTCTCAATCCGGTCCTCTACAGAATTAAAGCGACATTTGTATTGGTCAGGAATTAATGCATCCAGTGCAGCCGTGTTCCAGATACCAATCAATTTTCTCCCATTTACCAGCGAAAATGGATCCCGTGCACGATGCGCGATTCCTTGAACATTCTTTCAGTGTCCCTAGCGTCTGTTGGACATTTTTTGGTGTGCGTGGGCATTTCCAGGGCGTAGGGGCTCAACAGTCCCGGGCTGGGTCTTCCTGGAAAGGTGACTGGAAATTTGGGGGAATTTCTGACCACAAATCACAGCCTTGGGTGCAACGCGACAATAGAGCATAACGCAACATAATAACATGGGGCACGCCTCTCCCCCCCCCCTTCCACCACTTATAGTACTGTACATTAGGGCGATGCATAACGTCGCCTTTGCAAACCACTACATTAACCTTCTTTACATTTGGGATAATGTTTATTATGGTCCTGTCGTGGTCAGATGACGCTGTTTATGTGGGAATATCCGGCCGGCCTAATGACATCTATATATATCCTCCAAATCAACTAACTGCCCAATTTTATATGGCCTGATGGTGGAACTATTTTCTCTCCTGAGATATACAAACTGATCTTCAATAGCAGCGCTCGGCATATGAATCGAATATGTTCACCAATACTTACATTTTGCTGTAAACAAAAGGGCATCATGCTACATCTTGTTGGCAACACTGCTTCCGTGTATGTATTGCACAGATTACGTACCAAGTCTTGCAAGCATTTACTCTTTGTTCTGCGGCCGGTGAAATCTGTCTTCTCTGAGACTTGGAAAGAGGGTAAATTGCTAGCGGAAAACAAGTGGTGCCACGATCATGACACTTGATGATTGGAAGAATGTGGTACGGTCCGTTCTCATTCTTTATGTGTGGAGAACAGAAATTGAAGGATAAAACGCCTGCTTACAACAGTCAAGCATATCAGAATACTGTTGATTCTCTTATTGTTCGTCATGTCTTTGACTCTTCCTTCTGTTTCGTCCTGCAGCTGCCCCCAGTTGTGAACAAAATTTTTTTCAGTATTTATCCTCGTCGGACTTGCAGAAATGAAAATAATACAAGGTTTCGAATTGTCATGCTGCAGAAGAATGCTGAAAATCAAACAGAGTAACTTACCAGGAAATTCTAAGCAGAATAGGGGAAGAGCGAATAATTTGGAGGACTTGTACCAACAGGAGGGATAGATTAATATGCCACGTTTTGACACATGACGGTCTTGTAAAAATAGCATTAGAGGGAAGCGTGTGGGGTAAGATCAGGAGAAGGAGTCAAAGGATGTAATACATTAAGTAAATTAGGGAGGATGTGGCAGTTCGGTATTAATGAACAGGCTTGCGCAAGATAGTATAGCATGGAGGATTGAATCAGACCAGTCTTAGGACTGAATAGCACAAATAAAGACGGGAAAGAGAGATAAAAAGTAGGTGACTTACTTGAGGTTCACAGATGACAGACACCACGTAAAGTTTGGAGTTCTTTAAATTTTCGGAGGCACCGCCCCCTTCATCAGAATATTAGGAAGACATTTCCAGTGATTGGCAAGCCGGCGACCAATCACTGGAAATGTCCAAATATATTTGTTTGCTGATGTATTTGGTCATATTTAAATCTATGGCAGAGTCAGAGCAAGTAGGAGCTCTTCCTGCGTCCATCTCACGTCACAGTTACGTCGTAATTATTGCGATATTTTAAAAAAAGTTAAGTAGAGAATTTATTTTAGAAACCCAGCCGCAGGATTGCTGCAAAAGGAGACATTCACAGACTGCAATACTCAACCATAAGTTTATTATCTAGAATCGGATACTTCAACGTTCCCTTGCTTATTGTGGACGTTGCTCGCTGCCTTTGCTGAGCCTCCTGGCAAATCTGAAGCCGGAACAACTGACACGGTTCATGTGTTGCCTATGAGCAAGGCGCATAACGCCGTCGATACTAGTTCCAAATTATTGAACTAATTCTGATACTGGAAGCATCAACATCAACTACATTCCATTTCCACTCCTCTAGTCCATGCTACGGCATGCACAGTCCTTTTTTTTTAATTGTCACACCTCTATACATTATCATTAGTCAATAAATCATATTAATGCCTTATTATACTTTCTAATCAATTCCAAATTTGCCAACTTGACTTTATATTCGAAAAAATCAACAACGTACTTACATTGAATTATTGAGGAAGAATCTCTTTGTACATTATCAGTCACTTATTAAACATTCAGTGTAATAAAATTCCGTTTACATATATTGCGTAAATAGTTTCTTACTGTGAATAATAATTAAACTTTTCCTTAAATTGCCTGTTAATTTAGACAAATATTCAAACTTTCGCCTTAAAACCACAGTCAGCCATGGCGCTCATCCGCCGCAACCAAAGACTCTACACTCAACTCCCCGCTTACAAAACTCTGCATATCTTTATCTACAAATTCGGCGTCGGTCACAGATTTTCCTTATCATCATCAAAGACTATTAAGTTCCAACGATATCTGATAATACCGATTCCTGGAATGAGGATTCAGTTGAAAATAAAATACAATTTAATCTGCATTCATTTGGAAATCAATTTCAAGTGAAACGTCAACTCATTTTTGTTCTTGAATCCGTAACAAGCTTGTGCCTCATGATAGAAATTCTGGACGCGTCTGTAGTGGTAAATGATACATTTATTACAGACCAATCACCGAAAATAATTATTTGACTAGCAAATAAATTATGCTACGTGACTAAAACCCCCCAATCTAATTGATACTGTTATGAAACATGGCGCAGCATAACAAATGATTACCATTGGCTTTGTTTGTATTAATCCATTTAAACCAGTTGTGGTTGCATTTATTTGGGGGGGGGGGACGAGGCAACTCTTTAATAGCATCGGAAGGAAATATGAAAGGGAGGATGAGGAAGGCAGCATTTTTTTATTATTAATTCGCACTCCAACTTACTTGGAAACACGTAATGTTAAGATTAAGGAAACAAGAAACTATTGTCACGTTTATTTTATTCATTAAAATGACACACTTCAAATGCTACATATATGCATCAATAGAAATACTACATAATTACAAGAATGAGACGAATCAACCAATAGGTGGAAAAACAAAGACGTTCTAATGAAAATTAAAAATTATGTAGAAACAAAGTTTCTCGTACAATCATATTTGAAATTACCAAAATTATCTTAAAAATTTATGTAAGTGAATATCTACCATTGTAAATTACTAACGCAGTCTGGCATTTTGACTTTTCCTGATACACAATATTACCAACTTATGATGAATTAAGTTCTCTGTAAATTATTACAATTTAATGATCTGCTGATGAAAAATATTAAAAGAGGGTACATTTTTTTCATTATTAATTTCACTCCGTGACATGTAAATAGATATTATTTAGGTTGGTGTCTACCAGGTAATGAACACTAGCATCGGAGAGTTTTTCTTTCACACGTAAAAGTCTTTTATTTCATTGATGATGGTACTTGCCTGATGCAGAGCCTTGAGCATGTTGCTGTTGACTTCCCGCTTCTGGGCGACGTGTTTGGCCTCCTGGAACAGGTGTTCTGTGTTCGGGGTCCTGTACAGCGTAGTTATCAGCTCAGACTGAATCTTGTCCTTGACGAAGTTCACCAAGTGAAGCATTACTGCCTTGGGGACCATATCCAGTACAGTTGTTCGGACAGTCTCGAAATATGACTGCAGCAAGTTTTCTAGTACGACACAATCTTTCTCCTCCGACTCGGTCATCAGGTGTCGCTCGTAGCCTTTTAGGTTGGTTTTGTTCGGTCTGAGAAAAACAATCGACCCGTCCCCTTTCACAAAACTGGGATTACTCGTTTCCTCTCCGGGTTCATCTTGCGTCAACAGCGCGCTCTCTTTGTCAAAATGAGGATGACGCGTGTTGATGTACGCCAACTCCATAGCAATCAGATTTTGAATGGTGGAATTAACTTTTACCATCCGCTTAGCGAGTAAGGTTGAAACCAAGTCGAGTAATCTGTTGCGCAGGGCCGGGAATCTCTCCAGCAAGATTCCCATTTCTGCGCAGCATCGCGAAAGCATCTGCTGCATTTCCTCGAGGACGAGCTGCGCACAGCGGAGAGAAGGTTTTTCCAGGCATTCAATCTTATCTTTGGCCAGTTTCTCAAAGGCCAACTCGGGGATGAAGAGAGCGGGCCTCGGGCCTGTGGCGTTGTGCATCAGCGTTAAAATATCCTTCCGCGTCTGTCCGACAAGAGGATCAATTGCGTTCACCTCGGTCTTGAACGTTTTGTGGAATATGTAGCAAATTTTGGCTCCTCCTTCGAGCGTCTTCTTCTTCAAGTTAGCCGAAGCCCCTGTGATTGAGTTGCTGTACGCTGAGGAAAACTGTGCGATAATCTGCAGCAACGCTTCGTTCTTGTCTTTGACATCCTTACCGTACAACTTAACAAGATCGTCGTGCTGGTCGATCATTCTTTGCACGTTATCCTTCAGCTCTGGCAGGCACTTTTTGATGTGTTTCATGAGAAGTTGGTTCAGCGTTTTGGCGAGAAACGGAGTTCCATTGCACTCGGCCAGAGACGGATATTTTTTCATTAAAAACATAGCCTCGTTTTTCTGTGCTTCCGTCATTGGTTTCTTGTCCTTGATGTCTTTCTGCGATCTGTTGATGACCCCGATGATCCCCAGCTTGACGGGAATCACTCGTCCGCTGAGAATGTCCGTGGCGTCGGTTCCTGCGTCCATCAAGTCCAACTTGGTGACCACGGCCAGAGTTCTCTCACCATGCGGGTCGCAATCCCTGGCCAGCTTGAGGCTTTCATTAGTAGCCATATCGGTGTTCGCAGTGACCACGGCCATTATGATGGAATTAGGGTTCTCGATGTATTTCAACACCAAGTTCCGAATCTGAGCTTCTATGTCATCAGGTTGATCGCCGACGGGAACTTTAGTGAGACCAGGCAAATCTACTAACGTCAAATTCAAAACTGTTGGAGAATATAACTTCAACGAGATCACTTCCTCGCTGATACCTTTGTTGTTTCCGGCGATTGCTTGGGTCCGGCTTTCAATTTCGCTGCGGATTTCCTCGAAGTCGGTGAAGATTTTCTTTGAGTGAAGGAAGACTCCGAACTCTTCGGCGTCCAACGTTCCCTTGGATTTGCGACGAAGTGGTCCGGGCTCTTTGGGGCAGTGGACCAGCTGCAGCACCAGCGGCGTCCGGGTCACGATCCCAGTCCCTCTCGGCAGGAAGGAACGGCCGACGATGTTCTCCAACACGGAACTCTTGCCGGAACTTTGGGTTCCGACGACGACGATCTGCGGCAGCTTTATACCGTCCGATCCGATGGCGTTGAAGACGTCTTGTAGTTTGTTGATTATCGGGATTAAAGATTCCATGTTTGATGGTGGAGCAGAGCTGTTGACTGCGCCGAAGCTAGATCCACACTGAAGGAACATTCGACTCTCGGCGCTTTTCTTGAGTCAGCATTTGTCTGTCTGTCTATCGCCTCCGTCGTCGAATGGGCGCTCTAGGTGATAACGTGCCTGCCTGTCCGTCCGTCCGTCCAGACCAGCGCGATCCTGAGCCTCAACATTCATTACACACAATCAAGATAAAGCATTAAATAATTTAAAACTATAAACATTAAAATTAATATGTTGTCGATCAAGTCCTAAGACTGGTCTGATGAAACTCTTTATTTCAGTGCTCTACAAAAACCTTAATAGTGCGTTACTGTTCACATTATCAAACAAATACCATGAACGTAGGCCTGTTTTTTTCTCATCCTGTCTTCTAAAAGTCAATATTCTCCCTAAAAACAAATTGATCTTTTCCTAATTCCATTCTCCTATATACTATTTTCGATAATATTTTGCATGCATTAAATACTAAAGTAATTGTCCTGTGCTTTTCGCATTTATCAGTCCCATCCTCTTCGGTATGGGAAAATTTTGTTTTTCTAAATTATTATAGTATTCTTCCTGTTTATTAATATATATATATATATATAATTAACGTTTACTTTTCAACTCCAGTCTCTATAAGTCTCATGCATGTTTAAAAGAAAAAAGGTTTTCCCGGTGTATTTGTTGAAGAAAATGTTCTCGGGTATTCACCCGGGTCAAACAGCGCCATACCGTATATTCATGTACGTTTTGTATTATTACGTTACTCTTCGCTTAGTTTACCATTGTAATCTTTTCTTGCATATATATATATATATATATATATATATATATAAAGCTTCCCAGCTTTTCAACGCCTATATAGGGGAAGTCGGGGGACGGAACGGGGCACTTATTGTTTAACAATTCGAATAAAAATTATGCATAAAATTATTAAACATTATTTTATTCTATTACTTACGTAATCAAATATCAGTATAACTAACGTAGGTTTTCCCGGTGTAACTGCTAGATAAAGTTTTTTAGGGATTCCAGCCGGGTAGCGTCGTTCATTTGCCACAACGTTTCGATGGCTTGCACCGCCATCTTCTTCAGGTGAAGACTTCACCTGAAGAAGGCGGTGCAAGCCATCGAAACATTGTGGCAAATGAACGACGCTATCCGGCTGGAATGCCTAAAAAACTTTATCCATCAATATAACTTTAAAAAAACTTTTAAAATCTTTTTGATGATTTTTTTTTAAAAAAAGAACCTTACAAAATATCTCTAGTTGCCCCACACCCCGGGGTTGCGGATGTTTTTGCATTAACAATCAGTGCAAGGAAAAGAAAGATCTTAACGCCTTTCGTGTTTTATTTCTTATATTAATTTAGCGTAATGTTGGTCACTTTATCAATTTGTTCCTTTCGCAGAGAGATTTTTTTGCAACTGAACAGTCTTTGCTAGCTCCTATTTTCCGATCCTTTTCTTTCTTAATCTATTCTTTTTGGGTGCAGCATCGGGCAAGTCGTTCTTATAAGATGAGTCTGGTCTGGTCGACATTTTTCCTTTCTTGTAAACCAGTAGTAGGAGTGAATACCACAACAAGAGGACACTAGTACGGTACACTCTCGATTATCCGCTTTGCGACTCAACCGCAGTGATCCATTTGTTAAATAATCAAAGTGGCCAACAAAGAAGACGCTCCAAGATCAAAGTCTGTCAGTGTGTAGCAGTGGGGGGAAGGAGAATTCTGTCACTCAACTGTATTCTTCGGTTATTATTTTTAATACTTTCGTAAAATAACTAATAAATTTTGAAAACCACCGACCCTTCGACTAATTATTTTTCTTATATTCATCTTTACAAACAAAGAAGAAAATATATTATTACAAAAAATATTACAAAGAATTTTATGTATGAAGTAAGTGCTGCGGACGTGATCCCTACCAGCAGAGCATCTATCCTGCATTGTAGCTCAACATTCCTGTGGGAAATGAGAAATTGCGCATGCGCAGCAGTGTTTCATTAACCTGTCCGCCCACAAACTAAAAATTAAATGTATATAATAGTTATTAATGTCTGTACGTTTGATATATGTTTAAATGAGCCCAAAAACAGACAAAAATTAGTGAAACATAAAATATAATTTAAGTTATCTACATATGTCGGTCCTGACATGGACTCTCTTCATGTTGAACTGGATTACATTGCAGGAAATTATAACATTCCAATTGCAACAAATAATTGTGAAATAACTGAAGTTGAATGTACAAAATTTTTAGGTATATCCATGGACAATAAATTTAACTGGAAGGATCATATTAATATTCTCCTACGAAAATTAAGCTCGGCAACCTTTGCTCTTAGAATTGTCAAGTTGTAGTGATCCTAACATAAGAAAATTAGTTTATTATGCATATTTCCACTCTATAATGGCATATGGTATAATATTCTGGGGCAATGCATCAGGGAAAGATAAAATATTTACACTTCAAAAAAAGGCTGTTAGAATATTATGTCAGGTCTCACCAAAAACATCTTGTAGGGGACTTTTCAAGAAAACTGGAATACTGACACTCATGTTATTTGTTATTAATAACAGTAACCTCTTCACACTAAACTCAGAAATACATGACTTTGATACCAGAAGTAAAAACAATTTACACAAGGAAGGGAAGTCTCTAACCGTAATACAAAAGGGTGTACATTACAATGCTATTTGCATATTTAATAAACTTCCCACCTCCATTAAACAATTAAAAATAAATCCAAACAAGTTCAAATATGAACTAAGTTCTTACTAAGCCACTCCTTCTACTGTGTTGAAGAATTTATGAAGCTGAATGTATCATCATAGGGTAGATATTTATAATTATGAAAGAACATTATTAGAACACTAATTTTTTAGTATAGGACGTAAAAATATTTATCAATTTTATATATAAGGTACAAATTGTATGTCTTCTGTATAGAACTTAAGAAAATCTTATTATAAGTTAAAAATTAATGAATAGTTACAGTATATTTTAATATTAATAAAGCAACCTATGTAAAATCTCTGACTCGTTCCACATCCTTGAAGCTTGTGCTTCTCTATAGCATCTATGGAATATGATTTTATACTTATACTGTCCTCGTGTATTCACAGGCCAAACTAACACGAATTATCCGTTATTTCAAAACACATTTTAGATACTAGCCACACTATTGACTGGGACAACTTCCAAATTTTACACTATAACTACAAATCCCGATTAGTTTCAGAAATGCTTCAGTATTAATACTCTCAGTGTATTTTTGTCTTTTGCTTCTTCATTTACTGTATTCTTTGTATTTTCAGCAAAATCTTTGGATTTCGTGCATTGTAATTCAGTTCAACCTGAAGATGGTCTATATCAGAACCGAAACGTGTTATATTATGTTTCACTAATTTTTGTCTGGTTTTGAGCTTATTTAAACTTAATACCTAGATAGTATTATTATAAAGGTTCTTAAAATTAGGAAACAAATAATTTGTTCTAAAGTAATGAATTAGGTGCATGTCTTGATCACACATCTGCTGTGCGTATGTGTATAATTGTCGCCATCTTTCCCGCAGATTGTAGGTGTGCTGTCTGGTGTGTCCACCTGTCGGCGGCGGCAGGAGGAGGCGAGGCCAGGTGCCGCCGCAGGTCCGTGGGATGGCGCGCGAGTCGACCTCACCTCACCTCACCTCAACCTCACCACCGTGTTGCCACGCACGACGCGAGGCTTCCTCAGTGCAGTGCTCCGATCTCCTCTCTGCATGGATATCCTCGTCTCGTCTCGCCTCGTCTCGCCCTCGTCCTCGTAAGTACGCCTCGACACCGGTTCTCATTTACTTCACCCCCTCAAATTCCTCGCTAGAGCGTAACTCATCCCTCCCTCGGGGTGCGCGTTCGAGGTCTACCGACCACAATGACGTTCCTCAAGTCTTATTAATCCAAAGACAATGCACTTAACCGTGACCGCTTATTTAAATGATTCTGAAAGACGCGAAACGCAATGTAACAAGAGTTGTGTCAAGTTTGACAACCTTGAGGAGATATATATATAAATAAATAATGTGTAACCCCCAATAAATCAGAATTTGCTAAAATTTATATCAACGCAAAATGTTTCCTCCCTATGTTCAGGGACATCTTCAATTGTATATATTTAACAAACTTTTACATGAATTAAAATAACTAATGAAACCGAATAGATTCACTACCTACTACGGACAAAAAATTGAAACGACGTTTCGTCACCACATTAAGGACTTCCTCAGGTTCAATCTACCGATTTTAAATTCTAAAGAGGAAAATCTAAACTTGACTGCCTACAAAGGACAGCTTCAACCGAACCGTTTCGGTTAGTTAATTGCTGCCGACTTAACAAGAAGCTTCATTAAGAACAAACTAACCTAAAAAAAGCAGTATCTGTAAAATCCTCTCAATAAATAATTAATGTAATAATTTGTTGTGTATCATTTTCTCGTGTAATGTAAATTAAAAATTAAGGCGATCCCAATTGGCATTTACTACAAGTAATCAATTTTTAAAATTGTATCAAATTGTTAATAATATTTTGATAATATTTTTGCTTACTCATATTACCAACTTTTGTTTTAACGATGCCGCTTTTAAACTATTTTACAATAAATTATGACAATTTCATACGTTTCAGTTTCTCAAATGAATCGGTAAATTTATAAACTTCTACTAATAACCAATATTAAACGTTAATAGGTATGTTGTTCATTAGCTTTCGCCTCCTGCAAGACTCCTTTTATATTATTATTTTTTGCATTTGTCAGTATTTGAAATAATCGTTTTCAATGCACTGTAGAACACTTGCAACCACATCTATAAAAGGTCCATTGTAAGTTACCGGATGTGCCTTTGTAAGGAGAAAATAAACTCGGGACGTGCGATATAAATTTTTTCATCGATCAGGAAATTTCATTTTTGTTTGAGAAAAAAAGGTAACTACCAATTTTACTGCAACTATTTTTTGAATTCGCTGTCTGGAAATTGTAATTCTTTTTCTAATGCAACATATTGAAGAAAACACGTGATATTTATAGGATTTTTTTCAATAAGGGCACACACGGACCTTTCAAAAAAATAATTTAAAATGAAATAACTTTGAGCGGTTTTTTTAAAAATAACTTTTAATTAAACAACGTATCGGCTCATATTCGAACCTTCTTCAGATTTTTCTCTTCACAATCAAATTATTGTTACATCCAATTTTTAAAAATTCAACATATTATAAAATGCATAATAGTTTTCTGACTTAAATAATTACAATAAATAAAAACCGGCCAAAAAGTCAGCATTACATATATATATAACTATTTATTAGCAAAAGCGACGTTTCATCTCCATTTTGAGATTTCTTCAGGCTTTCTACAAACATAACATTACAATAAATTAATTCTGAGTTGTATGTTACAATTTGGAATTTATAGATAAAAAACATGGTTAAAAATTGAAAAATATTATAAAATGTTTAAAACACCCATTTTTTTTACATAAAAAGAGGTTAGATGCAGAACTAAGAAATTTATTTAGCCACAGTTTAAATCATCCGAACTACCTTCCCCCTTCGGTACATAGGATGTAATAATAATTTGATTGTGAAGAGAAAAACCTGAGGAGGGTGCGAATTTGCAACGAAACGTTGTTTGATTGAAAATAAAAAAACTGACTGAAAAAAACGGTCGAAAATCATTTTACTTTAATATCAGACGTGAATTGATTTAATATTTAAAAAAGAATTTAGTTAAGTCCTCACACACAGAGAGACAGCTTGTTTTATTCAGGTTCAACACCGACTCGCCCTTATTGAAAAAAAACCTATAGTATTTGTACTTGTTGAGAAGCTGTATGTACGGTAGACGAAATTGCTTTTAAAAATGTGCCTAGTAACAAGAAAAAATTACATCATAGTTTTCGGACTTAAATATTTACAAATTCTATAATTGTTCTGACTGTACTTCGATTAATGAAGCTGAAAAATTTACGGCCAAAAATGGTCAGAATTAAAATTGTTTATTAATTAAATTACTTCACTACGTTTCGTTCCATTACTTGGAACCTCCTCAGGTGATCTTTTTTTTTCTTTCTCCATGGCTCTACAGCCCATTGAGGGCCTGGGCCTACTGAGTCGACTGCGGACTGTCTTCTCATAATATGTAGGCATATTTAATATGTAATTTATATACATATATATTTATAATATGTAATTAATACATAGGCATATTTAATAGATTTATATATTTTTTCATCTCATTACTCAAATTATAATTTAATTTGTAGATCACCTGAGGAGGTTCCAGGTAATGGAACGAAACGTACTGAAGTAATTAATTTAATAAACAATTTTAATTCTGACATTTTTTGGCCGTAAATTTTTCATCTTCATTAAATATTTACAATAGATAACAACGGCCAAAAAATATATAACTGTTTATTAAGAAAAACAACGTTTCATTTCCATTTTGAGACTTCTTCAGGCTTACTACATACATAATATTATATTTAATAAGTTATATATAATAAGTTGTAAAATTAGCATCAGAGGGAAGTGTGTGGGGGTAAGAACAGAAGACGGAGGCCAAGGATGGAATACGCTAAACAGTTTAGGAAGGATATGGTAGCCGAAATGAAAAGGCTTGCGCAAGATAGGGTTGCATGGAGGGTGGCATCGCATCAGACCAGTCTTGACTGAATTCCACAACAAGAACAAGTTATATATTGAATGGTGACTTTTTTATGAGAACTAGTTGGCCACGAGGCGGCCTGTCCTCACTCTCATACACGAGATTGCGTGTGCAGTCTCAACAAAGATGGGGGAAGCCATTTTCGCCCATGAGGGTTGAGTGTCCTCGCGAACTAGGGCGTTCTCTCTTCACCAGCCGAGTATTGTTGTATCACGGGGCACGTGTGCAGCCAGCAACAATAACAAAAAGGGCGTCGTCGCACTTCCTTCCCCGGAAACCAATCATCCGGACTACCTTCCCCCCATCCAGCACGACCGACCAAAGTAGGGTAGGGAAACCTGTCCGAGCTGATCGTTGACCCAGGATAACGGAGAAAATTCCCCGGCGTTGCGTGTGCGCGCCACTCCAATCTCTGCGCTCTTCTTCAGCTCACAAATAATAATAATATCTCAGAGACACGGGAGACTCGCTTCAGAGCACTTGGAACAAGTGCTACAGTTATATCCCCTACGTACATACTCGAGACTGATGCACAGTCTGTTAACCTCTCTACACTGAAGGGGCGTATTACGTTTAGCCACCCTTCAATTATGCTCCCGATCCGTTCTCATACAAATTACATGTATATTATATAGCTGGCGTATAGTATACTAATGCTCATCTTTAATTATTTGTTTTAATCATGCCTCTGAGGATTAACAGAGATAAAACCAAAGTGATGGAGTTTAGCATGGGAAATAATGGAATAACAAAGGCTGTTACATTGGGAAGGAATATATATATATATTATTCATATAAAAAAATTTAATTCTAACTTTATCAGTTACAATATTAAAATAGTGATAATACAAAATAAAAATACTTTTTATAATTCACCAGTAAACGTGAAGGTTGGTTAGTCCTTTGGACAGCCTACTCTGGCAGGTGGGTTAGGTTTTAAGGCAGGAATATTTTTGAAGGAAGTTAAGGAATTTTGCTGCTGGGAGCAGCGTAATAACTAGAGTAGGATAACACAGGCAAAAAATGTTAGTATGGAGTGTGGCGTTATATGGGTGCGTAACGTGGACGGTAGGAGTTACAGTAAACGAAGACAATAGAAACCTTTGAAATGTGGTGCTATAGGACAATGAGATGGGTGGATTAGGTAACTAACCAGGAATTCCTCAGCAGAATAGGGGAAGAGCGAACAATATGCAGGACGTTGAAGGGATAGATTAATAAATAGGCCACGTTTTAAGATATGAGGGTCTTGTAAAATTAGTGTTAGAGGGAGGTGTGTGGGGTAAGAACATAAGAGCGAGGTCGAGGATGTGATACGCTGAGCAGTTTAGAGAGGATGTAGTAGCGGAAATGAAAAGGCTTGCGCAAGGTAGGATAGCCTGGAGGACTTAGGAGTGAATGACACAACAGCTATATAGTTTATTATCAGTAGCAGTCGATTTATTTAAAACATTCAAATGAAAATAACAGCGTTTCGGAACCTGCTTGATTGAAACTTTACGTAGTAAAATTTCTGCAGCTGGAAATCATTAATCATCACTCAGAATGCCTGCGAAGAAATCTGAGTTTCACTAATCTGTCTACATAACTTTTTGGTCCTAAGAAGTTGAAGAGAGTAGAAGTGGGTATCGAAACGTTGTTCCTTGAAAGAAATTTGAATAAAGTGTGTGATATTGTTCGAACAATAAAATTATATAGCTGAAAGGAGACGTAATACCTGAAATGTCAAGTATTTTATTTTCATCTAAAATATTTGAGTAATTAATGACCTATTTAGACCATATTTCAAGTTCATTGAATGAAGCATGTGTACAACTATTTTGCAAGGATTGTCTGAATCTCACGTATGAAATCAGCCCGAGTGTTTATTGATTCTAATTGTTTTTCCCCGCCTTCGCAGAGTTTTTAGTGTGAATGAGCGATCTCTCTGGTCGGACGAATAATAAGCACGCTGACAGTCAGTTCTACCAAACTCACTAACGCAACATGAAAAAAAAGTACAGCACGGTGGCCATCTTAATTACAAGTGACGCTGCACAGGCGTTACTGTAGCTATTTTAAACCTTACAACATTTACTATCAATTGAAATTCACAGAGTTAAAACAATATAACAAGATATAATTCAATAAGATGAATATAACATTCATCAACTTTGTTAAATGGCACGTATTTTTCTCGGGCCTTAGTTAAAGAAAACCTTTTACTGAACAGAAGGAGCTGGAAGAAATAACTTCTCACAGGTTGCGGCGACGAAGATAACCTTGACGTCATCGGGAAAGGGAACACTACAGACGACAGACAGATTAAAAAGCAATTACTTGATTCATGTAACTACTCATTACAAACATTTACTACAGCCATGTCAACGATCTGCTCTTAACCAAAATTTCAGTAGTTTTCGCGACGGAAATTTTCATCGCGAAAAAATAATAGCCTGTATAGAATAGGGTATAAACGCATAAATTACGAAGCAGACCGTAGTTATGCTTATTTTATTTGGTAGACGTATTTCTTGACTCGCAGTCTTTCGTCTGCCAGTTAAGAGTTTCTTTCCGCGTATTACCATGCAGCTTTTTAATAAACGTTCCGGCCATATTTCAACACGGCTAAACTCCGCTTTAATAGCACAAGAAGGGATGTTGTTTTATGATTGGAGCGTACATAGAGAAACCTTGGTGTCTGGCTGCTACGTCACCTCCTCCTCCCACTTGTTCCAGCAGCGGACAATGCACCTCCTCGTGCTTCCAGACGCAAGTCACATGACGTCCATTCTCGTCACAACTCACGTGCAATCTCCCACCAACTCACTCACCTAGACACTCCTGCCGCCATCTCAAAATAGTCTACATTGAACTTAAACGGAGATTGGAGTGACGCGATTCAGCTTTAATTTAAACTTAATCCGAGACTGCGTTCAAATAATGTCCACATTCACACAATAAAAATTCTTGAAAGCTATTACAAAACACTACACGTCGTTTCCCACACGTATGCCATCTGCTGGAATAAGATAAACAAATATATTACGTAGAAAGTACCACCTCACTGATATTTCAGGGTTCCCGTATATCACTTAGGAAACTAGTTTAGTGTATTTATTTAATTTAATCTGAAAATATTCAGAAATTATTCTGCCTTTCCACATATATTCGTTATGTAAGATCATGTTGTTGTTGTGGTGATCAGTTCTATGACTTATCTGGTGCAAGCCTCCATGCTAACCTATCCTGCGCAAGACTTTTCATTTCTCCATAGCCACCGCATCCCATATCGTCCATAATCTCTTTAGAATAGTCCATCCTTTGCCTCCCATTTCTGTTCTTACCCCGCACACTTCCCTCTAATCCTAATTTTACAAGACCCTCATGTCTCAAAACATGGCGTATTAATCTATCCCCTCTCTTGGTCAAAGTCCTCCAGGTGGTTCTCTCTTCCCCTATTCTGTTTATAACTTCCTCCTCAGTGATTCTATCCACCCATCTCATTCTCCTATAGCACCACAATTTCGAATATTCTATTATTTTCCTTTCTGCAACTCCTACTGTCCACGTTTCACACCCATATAACGCCACACTCCGTACGAACATTTCCTTATATTCATACTTTATATTAGCCGTAAGTTAATTCCTCTTCCTTGCCTGTGCTATCCTACTCTAGTTATTACGCTGCCCAACTAGCAAAATTTCTTAACCTCCTTCAAAATATCCCTTCCCAATCTAACAGCCTCTGATATTCCACTATTACTTTCATACTACGCGCCATCATCTTGGTTTTTCACTTTACTAATCCTCACGTAAGATCATGGTACTATCGAACTAAAATCTGTGCTTATTTTAAATGAAATGTTTAGTTATAATTTTAGTTTCGAAGGTTTCTAAAGCGACGGCGGGCAACCCCAGACATGCGGGCTACATCCGGCCCTCATGCCAGACTTGTCGACCCGTCGCTATGTGCCTGTGGATAAATTTACAAGTCAGATTCATTTTATACGTAAAACGTTTCTGCAGTACTTGCTGTTAATCGTTCAAATGCCGACTGTGTGTTTTACTAATTGAACTCTAAGATTAATACATTTGAGCTACTTTTTGAGGTCCTTCATAATTCACTTAACTGAAAACAAACAGATTACGAGTTTCGTGGTGGAATCTTTCAGGTGGTCGGCGGCAAAGCAGACGCTTTATTCCAGACTCTAAAAGAATTTGGCAGCCGACCCGATTTCGATATCATCGGAAGTTCTGGGAGGTCTCCCGCGGCAGAATATCCCTCACTCAAACAATGTAACGACTTCAATTATAACTTGCTTCCGCGATGAAATTTACTTTTCCCATCTTGAACAAAATAATTAGTCACTTCTCAAATACATATACTGGAACACACTTAAGGATTTTGAATAAAACATCGAAAAAGGAGGCTTATCCATAACCTCTACAGAAGGCAGTCAGCAGTAATTAGAATCGAAGAAAATAAAAAAGAAATCAAGAAAGGAGCAAGACAAGGATGCTCCTTAACTTATATATAGAACAGACTATGAAGAAAATTAAAACGGAATATGGAAAATCAATCGTACTGCAAGGAGAAGAAATAGATCCCTATGATTTTCCGATGATATTGTGTTATTAGGGGAGTCAGAAGAAAATAAATTAAATATTAGAAGGGTACAACATGAGGATTAATAGAGGGAAAGTGAAGATAATGGTAAAGTTGAGGAAATGTTAGTTGGGCAGCATAATAACTAGGGACGGTAGAAGTATAGTAGACATAAAGAATAGGATAGCACAGGTGAAAAGGAGGAATTTACTTTGAGTGAATACTATTCTAAAACTGTTGGTATGAAGTGTGACGTTATATGGGTGCAAAACGTGGACGGTTGGAGTTGCAGAAAGGAAAAGTATAGAAACCTTTGAAATGTAGTACTATAGGGGAATGAGATGGGTGAATAGGGTAACTAACGAGGAAGTTCTAAAAAGAATAGAGGAAGAGAGAACAATATGGAGGACGTTGACCAAGAGAAGGGATAGATTAACGGGGCACGTTTTGAGACAGGAGAGCAGTAGAGGGAAGTGAACAGTAGAGGGAGACGAAGGATGAAATTCGCTAAGGACATTTGTGAGGATGTGGATAGGAAAGACTTGCGCGGGATAGGTTAGCGTGGAGCAGACCGCAACAAGAACGACATTATTATACTTTAATGAGTAATGATGTTTACAATTTAATTTCATTAAATATTTTTCTTCAAAACTAGTATATTTTTTGGGTCAATTCTTATGTAAGTACGTATGCCCCGAGTTGCGTCGGTCTTACGCATGGCGAAACCTCGAGGTTTTCAGTTGTCTGTATGCTATGCGCCAGTATGAAAAGTTAAAAAGATGTGGGTTTGATACACAAGCCTAATGATGTTGGGTTGTAATATCCACTGCTTTCCCTGTTGGCGATATCTTCGTGGCGGCTGCTGATAATAAAACTGGTTTCACGTGCATCGCTCCAAGTTCCCTGTTTTTTTTTTCATTAACGTCCGCCCTCACTCGCTCTGATAACAGCAGGTGTCGGGACTACAGCTACTCAACTAAACTTATACAGGAATAACGCTCGTCTCCAAAACTTTAACTTCGCAAAATTTCCCAACGGAATATTTTTCTTGTTCTTCAGGTATCATTTGACATTTGATAATTCAGTTGGGTTTTAGGCTCGTCGAAGTCCCTGTAGCGCAGAGGATAGCGCGTTGGACTTCTAATCCAAAGGTCGCGGGTTCGATCCCCGCCAGGGATGTTGCTAATTTAATTTTTTTTGTACGTGAAGCGTTATTTAATTCACATCCGGCGTTGTTAAGGAAGGTTCCGTTACGCTAACAATAAGGCAACATTGCCTCTTAATTATGAAACACAGCGACCGCGATGTCACCAGCCTCTCCTCGTCATATACGGGACACGGAGGACGCTTCCGTCTCATGTTTCTCATAACGAAGAAACTACGAACTGAAGTAATCTTTTTAATTGTGTTTCCATAAAATTCTTCTTCAAGCAGCAAGTTATTTATTTATTTTCAGTTGGTTACAATAATGATACAGTATATACATTAAATAGTCAATACAAGAAGTAAGTTATTTAAGACGTAATTTGATGAAGATATAAACGTATATTTATTCGGTGGGACTCGTGTAAATAAATAAAAGTACTATCCTCCGAATTTTTACTTCAAACTCTTCGAAGAAAAAATTAGTGTGGAGGTAGACCTATAACATATATCAGGATTCTCTAGGGTTTGAAATCGATAACAATTTTTACAAATTCATTAATAAATGACATTAATTTATTCCGTAAATTTTTGCGTAGGTTTCTGTAAAGATGTACCATAATAATAATAAAAATTTAAAAATATATTTTCAAATTCAAAATTCCATATCCCTTTGTCTATTATATTATTCCTTTTTAAATGACATTATAATCTCAAAAAATCAGCAGGTGGATATCGTAGATACGGCACGACGTTTCGGTAACTGTCACCGTAACCATCTTCAAAAAATCGAGGTCTATCAACGATATTCTCCGGTTTAATTTCCAGATTAAATTTTCTACAACAATTACACCGGGAGAACCTCTGATCATATATAAAATTATAATATTCCAACAGAAGGAAATGACCTCTGCTTCTACGTCAATGACATTTTAACCTCAATGATCCAAAATTTTATATTATTATTCAGAGAATTTGCTGCTTTCCTGTCCGAAATCCATATATATATATATATATATATATATATATATATATTAATTGCAATAGGGTACTTTATACTATGTTTCTAAAAGGTGTAATGACAATGGAGTATAATTTTTCGTTTTTACTTTAGCAATATAGGTCCTAGTACTCTCAGTTTCTCCAATATGTCCCAATTATTGTCACAATCATTACAGTCTATCGTTTCATTATGAGTACATTTGCTACTATCCTGAGGTTTTTCTTCTTCTGAAATTGAAGTTCGAGAGCAGAATTGGATTCGTCCAAAGTGTATGTATTCTCACAAGAATTTTTCTTCTTTGAGCAGTTCTTCAGTTGTTTTGCTTGTTGGTTGTCTGCATCGACTGGCTATTTGTCAAGTAAGCATATTAGTGTATTTTTTCTGTCACGGCTGTTTGGGGGTTATGCTGAAAATATTGAATCTATTAACGTCTGTTTTCTACAATATTTAATTTTCGACCGATTATTGACAATGGTTTTTATTTTGCCGAACAGACGCTTCGTCACCACATTTCGGACTTCCTCAGGTAATCTTAAATTTTGATGAGGAGAAGGAGACAAAAAAAGTAAGGTTTACTCCATACAAGGGATTAATCCTGTCAAGGTTTTTTAATACGACTGTGAAGGATCTCATCTGTTGTGAAGGATCCTCATACACTATTTCTTTTAATTCAGCGGGCTTATTAATACGAATTCCATTAACCTAAAATTATCTTTTGTAAGGACAATTAAAGTCTGTAAATAACGTGTATAAATGAAGAATTAACAACCCGTGTAACAGACTTACACAGAATTTCTAATAGAAACTGTAGATTTTGTTTATTGTCAGGAACCACAATGGATTGTCGAAACGTCTAGTTTATGTTAAAATTTCTTCATATTTTTGTGTAAAAGTCTGTTACACTGGTCGTTAATTCTTCATCTATATATTATCTTGTGTAAAATAAATCACAACCGTGGCTGAACAGCTCATCATAAATTAATGAGAGATTTCTCACAAATAGCGAATGGCATTTAATAATTGCCTGTTCGACCATCAGCGATATGACTGGAAGAAGAAGAAGTGCACTATTTGGGTGTAATCGCTGGTTGTCTTGGTTGAATAGTTTTCTTGTTGTGGAGGAAGTGAAGTTTGTCTCTTCGGGATAACGGTGCGTTCCACTTGTGAAAGGCCTGACCTTGGTGGACACAGGACGAGGCTCTGAATCCCCTCTACATTTCAATATCTCACCCCCCAAATATCAGTTGCACTCTACTCCTTAAATACATAATTTTCTTTCCCGGTAGCCAATAGAAGCTAAACCGAAATCATAGTCTGATTGGAGTTTATTACGAGATTCTTTGTACTTTCTGTTTATAATAACTTGTGATTCTGTAGGGATGAACTATTAATTATTATCCTATTAACGAAAGAATTAAATGGAGTAAACAAACGACCAGATACAAAGGTTTTATTCAGTTGTATCGACGTTTCGTTACCATACTTGGGAATTCCTCGGGTAATGTTAAATTTTTGTGTGAAAGAAAGGTGCGAAATGAATAAAAATTATAAACTTAACCGCCTACAACGGCAGCTTCAACCTGAATATGGCGATGAAACTCCGATTCAGTTAAATTAAAACTTTATCTGTATCTGGTTGTTATTTTTTTATTTAGCTACGTATAGGACTCAATATAACAGAAGGAAAATGCAAATAAATATTTCACTTTATCCTCAGGAGTCTTGTTAGCCATTGTCTCTATCATTAATACTGAAATGAATAACCGTGCAACTGTGTTGTCCGATATTATATTATTCACCTATGCTCTTTTACTTATATATAGAAGACACCATGAAGAAAGTAAAAAATAAATATGGAAAGGGAATCGAACTGCAAGGAGAAGAAATAAAAACCCTAAAGGTTTGCCTATGATATTGTAGTATTATGGAAGTCATAAAAAGACCTTGTACAAAACGAATGGCAAGAACGTTGTCCTGGAGGAAGAGTACAACATGAGGATTAATAGAGGGAAAATCAAGGTGATGGAGTGTAGTATGGGAAACAGTTGAATAACAAAGGCTGTTAGATTGGGAAGGGATATTTTGAAGGACGTTAAGGAATTCTGCTACTTGGACAGCATAATAACTAGAGTAAGATAGCACAGCAAGGGAGACGAATTTACTTACTAATATAAGTATGAATATTAGGAAATCATTACTAAAAATAGAGTGAGTCGTTACTTGGGTGCGAAACGTGGACAATTGGAGTTTCCTCGGGAAAAGAATAGAAGCTTTCGAAATGTGGTGTTATAGGAGAATGGGATTGGTGTATAGGGTAACTAACCAGGAAGTTCTAATCCGAATAGGGGAAGAGAGAACAATTTGGAGGACGTTGTCTAAGAGACGGGATAGATTAATAGGCCACGTTTTGAGACATGTCGGTCTTGTAAAATTGGCATTGGAGGGAAGTGAACCGAAGAGGGTCGCCAAGGATGGAATACGCTAAACAGATTTGGGAGGATGTGGGATGTAGTTGTTATGTTGCGCAGGTTAGGTTAGCATAGAGGACTAAACACGACAACAAGTAATTTAAATTCGTGTCATTGATAAAATCACATTACAGTTATATTGCATTTGGGAACAATATTTTTTTTCTGGGTAGTTTCCACAATATATTAGTAAAATACTTCACACGTAATGCAGGGAGTTAATTACTTTTTTTAAAAAAAACAAATGCGGTTTTGGTGATATAGTTGCAGAGGAGGAGCCGTGGTTTCCTTAATTAACGGGTCTCAGGTTACGAGAGGAGAGGAGAGGAGAGGAGACGCCACTAGGCCGGCCATTCCGCTCCAGTTCATTCTCTGGAAAGACGCTACACTCCATTACTTTTATTAAAGAAATGCGCTAAATATCCTTTTCCGGATAATAAATTAGGAGAAAACAGGATCTGTATATCTCCATCTCAATTTAGGGAAGAAAGACGACAGTTTTTCAACCGACGTGAGATAGGAATTTGATGAAGATGCTACGGGTCATTCCATAACGGGAATGGTAAAAGATGCAAACACGAAAAATAAAGATATTATTTTTGCATGTGTGCTGGATGAATTCCGCGAGTTGTCTGCGGAACCTGAGGTAGCTGACCTCTTCATGCTTCAGACAAACGCAACGAGCATTAACACGGAAACCAACCGACGCCACGTTGGGAGGATATTGGCATAAAACATGGATCTGCTCACATCACAGTAAAATAAAATATGTTTAAAGCTTTTCTTACTTTTTAGCCAATCATATTAAGAAGTGCAATTTAATGCCACATTCCAAATTAATTTTGTAAGCCTTTTCTTGTGGCTTATCCGGTTGTAACAATTCATTTCAATTTGCTTTCAGCTATTCGAAGCCCCCTTTTGCTGTTGATCGGCTTTTCTCAGAAACATATTAGTTGCCAGTACTTGGTGTTTAGGTTTTCTGTTCTTTTTCACTGGTCGCATAATTAAATACCTATATAATTTTCAGTAAGTATATCTATTTTTTGATCTGCATCATAGTTTTCTGACTTAAATATTTGCAATATATAAAAACGGCCAAAAAAGGCAGCATTAAGTGTATAACTATTTGTTAGCAAAAGCAACGTTTCATCTCCATTTTGAGAATTCTTCAGGCTTAAAATTTAGCAATACATTTCGGCCGTAACCGTCGCTGGAGAAGGTCCAGCGCGGCTCCAAATTCTTCACATAAATTCAATAATCTTTTTGACTGAGGGAATCAAGGAGTAAATAGAATGTGTTGCTATATTTTAAGCCTGAAGTGTCTCAAAATGGAGATGAAACGTTGCTTTTGCTAATAAATAGTTATACATTTAATGCTGCCTTTTTTGGCTGTTTTTATTTCTCGTGTGAGGAATATGAGTCGGTCTTTTTCTTGCCATGTCGTTGTGCTAAAAGAGATGTTTGGTCCTTGCCAGGCAGATGAGTTGTCCGTGAAGGCATGCGCCAGGAACCGGTTCTAAGGTTCTCCAGGCCACCATAGCTTGTAGCTCGCTTACCAGTCAGCGTTTCCTTCATCTCCAACCGTCGCTGACGACATCTTGGGGCGGCCGTACGCCACTGGTACGCAAAAATCCACAATTAATAATAATAATACCATCTAATCGCAAATTTAAAACATTTTAAACCTAACCCATCGGCTAAAGCAGGTTAATCAAACAATGGATTAACCTTCCTCCAGGTCAACATGTCAATTATATACACTATTTAAATTTTTTTATTCATTATTTTAATATTGTATATACTGCTGGAGAAAAAATAAAAACCTTACGGTTTGCCGATGATATTGTAGTATTAGGGGAATCAGAAGAAGACTTGGAAACGATAATAAATGACATGAACGTGGTCCTGGAGAGAGTATTCAATATGAGGAGGGAAAACCAAGGTAATGGAGTGTAGCTTGGGAAACAGTGGAATAACAAGGGCTGTTAGATTGGGAAGGGATATTTTGACGGAAGTTATTCTAGAGTAGGATAGCACAGGCAAGGAAGGCTTTCGAGAAAAAGAGGAATTTACTTACGGGTAATATAAGTATGAATATTACGAAATCGTTGCGAAAAATGTTCGTATAGAATGTGGCGTTATATGGGTGCGAAACGTGGACGATAGGAGCTCCGGAGAGGGGAAAAAAAGCCTTTGAAATGTGGTGCTATAGGAGAATGAGATGGGTGGATAGAGTAACTAACGAGGAAGTTCTAAACAGAATAGGGGAAGAGCGAAGGTTTGGAAGCCCAAGAACTATTGAAGCAGAATAGGGGAAAGCGAACAATTTGGAGGACGTTGACTAAGAGAAGAGAGAGATTAGCAGGCCGTATCTTAAGACATGAGGGTCTTGTAAAATTTAGAGAGAAGTGTGTGGAGTAAAAACATAGAGGATGACCAAGGATGGAGTACGGAATGCAGATTAGGGAGGATGTGTATTGAGAAGAAGAGGAAAAATTTGTCGCTGGACGCAGGAAGCGAGAAGGTGAAGGATCTTTGGTGGAGAGAGATCATCTTTGGATTTGGGAGAAAGCGTTCATCTTGCCACGCTTTCATTTTGGTTCGAGTCTAATCAATTGGAATTAATTTAGAAGAATAGTTATGGTAGTATAGAGTATATAGTCACAGTCTTGGTATCTTTTAATATATATATATTGGGGTGAAAAGTGGAGAAAGAAGTCTGGACGATCCGACTATAGGGTTCCTGTCAAAAATGTGGTGTTCTGAGACGGTATAACATGCAACATGACGGTGATCTTGGATCAGACAAATCCCCTCCAACAGCATAGGAAGGAAATTGAAATGGGAGGATGAGGAAGGTAGAGCAAGGCATCCAGGGGTTATTAGCTTTCACGCCCGAGAGAAAAAGTACTTATAAGTGCATTAGAGTAACTGATTACTGTCCGGGGTAATTCTTAATTAAGTTGGTTTATTGAGTCATTACAGTACACTGTAATGTTCACATTGAGCCAATCCCTTCCCTCACCCGCCTGGGGTTACGTAAGTCTCCCTGCGAGGCTTCTAATCTGCACGCAATTATGCATTGCCCCCGACTGTACCTACCACAACACACGCCATCTCATTCACGTTATTCCTTCAGATCTCAAACAACAAATTGTCTAATACTAACATACAGCGATCCATCCACAGTTTCGGGATTTCTCCAGGGAGTATTCCTCAAGAACTCCCAAAATAGTGAACGGAACCTCGTATATAATGTGTTTAGTAATTTCAAACATTCTGACTTATCGGCTGTTTCATTTAGAGAAGTCAAATAATTGAATATTCCATATCTGCATGTAGCAGCTGGAGGAATCCCGGTGTTCAAACTCGTGCAAGTAGATCGGGTGGGTGGGTTAGATGCTTGTGTCGTCTGCTGGAGAATCGACACGCTGACCACGTACCACTCCAAATTCCGAAGTAACAGTCCGCAGGCCAAGGTCAGGAAATGGGCTCCAGAGCCAAGGAAGAAGATCGGCTACAGACGGCGTCTGTCAGAGACAAATAGGCTAGTGTTTCATCCGCGAAACTTGAGCGCGATCTGGAAACAGTATCAGGAGGGAGGCAATGCTTGAACACTGCTAACTTGAACAAATATCCAAATCACTTAAGTGTCCTTTGTTATTTATTGTTGTTGTTGCTGTGTCCAGTCCTAAGACGGGTCTGATGCAATCCTCCATATGACCTACTTTAACAAGCCTTTTCATTTACGTATGACGACCGTCAGATGTGAAGATTCAACGCACAGACTAATATCCGGTGATGACATCTGGTGGCGCGTGACGTGCAGCAGCGGCCTCTCGGCGTGTTGCGTGGAATGTTCTTAAGCCTGCCCGAGGTGACAAAATCTAATTTTGCACGCTTCGTGACGGTAAAGCAGAGGCTTAGGGCCGCGTCCTAATAAAAACAACCGTAGTCCATTTCTTAGTTCAACGGAATCACCACCACCGTCGATTTATTTTCGTGTTTTCCGGCGGTTGTTTTTCAATTGCGAATAACTGGCAAGCTTTCAAGAATGAAAAGAGTTTCAACTAAAAAAGTCAGTATATATATATATAATCATTAGAACTTAAAAAATTTATTTCCCATCACCACTGCTTCATTCCACGAATTGTATTACGTTTGTTTTTCGTGTTGCAGTTTCTATAGAAAATAGTAAATAAGTTTCTTTTTAGCAATGGCGCGTAATTTTTTGGTGTCTTCGGGTAATTCTGACTCTTGGCGAAACAGTCATAACGTCCCTTCATGCATTCCTCTGACTGACTAGCGAGAATATTTCCTTCACAGACACAGTCCTCTGCACGAATCAAAGTTAGGGGTAAGGGTAGAATATTTTGAGATATTTATAGTTAATCGTTATCGAATTAGTTATTTTTCAGTTTTCCGACATATTAGTTACTGACGTCACGTTTGAGGCAGTAAACTGCTCAGAATGGTCGGAAAATTTTGGGTCATGTCATGTCTTTTGTTGTTGTGGTATTCAGTCCTAAGACTAGACGGATGCAACCCTCCATGCTAAACTCTTGCGCAAGCCTTTTCCTTTCCTCACAACTAGCACATCCTAAATCCTCTCTAATCTACTTAGCGCAATTAATAAATTGTTGTTCCTTGCCTGTGCTATCTTAACCTAGTTTCCTTGGTTCACAAGTAGCAGAATTCATTAACTTCCTTCAGAATATCCATTCCCAACGTAACACCATTTGTTATTCCACTATTTCCCCTACTACACTCCGTTACCTTGGTTTTCCTTCTATTAATCCTCATATTCAACTCTTCTTCCAGAACCATGTTCATGCCATTTATTGTGGTTTCCAATTATTTGTCTGACTCCCCTATTACTGCAATATCATCCGCATACCGCAGGGGTTTTATTGCTTCTCCGTGCAGTATGATTCCTTTTCCATATTCCGTTTTCACTTAACGCATAGTAGAAGCCAAAGAAATTATTAGAAAGAGGCGTTTTAAGTCTATTTTGAAGACATATTTTTTTACAATTTTTCGACTTCTTATAAATTAAAAATTTGCAATTTACGGAAAATCGTGACGTGTTGGATTAAGATGAAGAAAGGTCACTGTCTCATTCAGAGCTATGAAACACATGTTATCAGAAATAATAATTATTAAAGAGAACCATTTCAGGATTGTGTAATAGAAGGAGATTTACTCTCGGTTTATGGTTTACCGCGTTTCTTTCTTCGTGCCCCTCGATGGTGTATGTTGAAATTAATTCTTGGGTGGATATAAACATATTAAAATGACTGAAACTGTATCATGTGACTCGTCCCCGTCGAAAGCATACTTGAGTGATTATAAAGAGTTTTGTAAAGACGTCAACCTTATTTTCGGTAAATCATAGGATGAGAGAAATTGAAAGTTGTTAAGCAGGCCTGTTAAAGCAGAGATTTGGTCAGTGCGCAATATAAAAGTTCGCTTTCCCGCGACAAGCTGACTTCCTCACCACCAATTCATCCGGGTTCCGTTAGTCTCAGATTAATCTCTCATTTAGCCACGACGATTTCAATCAGTTCCACATCTCATGTAGAATAATAGACGTTTCTAACAGCTGCCGATGAAGGACCTTCCAGATCCGCTAATTGAAAGCTGCAAGCAATTAGGGCAATTAACGACGACCCACATAAGTGACGGCTGCGGTTGGTTTTTTACGCCCCGAAGATGCATCGAAACTTCTGAAATACATTCTCTGTGACTTGTTACAAGCAATACTCGTACTATCCGGATCCAATTACTTTTCTTGTTGAAGGGTCTGACTTTGTTAAGTTGCCGAGAAGACGGACGACACTTTCGCGGAACGTTGAGAAACGACGGCGATTTCTTCTTCTCCTCTGCAAATTGGCTCCATTCGTCGCGGATATCGCAAGCTTTAATTTCTCTCCAATTAACCACGTTCTCCTTCCTTGCGCCACCCAAGTTTCTCATCTCAGCACAGCATCACCATTACACCCCGTCGTCTGACAGAACCGTGGAAAATGTCACATAGGGCAAAAGGAAAAATGTTCTGAAATTTCATCCGCGTGAATAATTTTATGAGAATCGATGCGCTGACCACATTCGGAATATGTCCTGTCAGGGTGACAGTCTGGTAGGGCAACGCCCTCAATGGGCTGCGCAGCAAAGCGACGACAAGAACATTTTTATAAAAGCTTCTTAGGTTGGCCAAGAATACCGTTCAATCATATTCGTTTGCTCAATGCTTTCGATTTGGTATGAAACGACGTACGTGTTGCGTTGTCTCGGTTGTCTTAAACTCCCCGCTCTCAGATTGCTGTTGCAGCAGAGTTCCTGACGCACGGGCTGACGCTTGCGCTTTTCACAAATTCTCCTTCCATCACTCCGTCACAATATATAACGTTTGATGAAAAGATAATCTGGCACTAGTGATAGAAAATTAGTTAAAACAGAATGTCCCTGAAAAATTTGAATTCGGCAGGGAACGCGATGTCTACAGTTTAATATATCAAAATAGAGACTTATGGAAATTCTCTCACAAGTTCATGAAAATTGTATAATTACAGTTGAAACTATTTTGCTCCACCTTCTACATCCGCCCTTTCCACTTCCCTTCCTCAGTTATTAAAGTGGAGTTCCCTGTTTCAGAATCACCTTCATGTAGCCTGTTAACCAAAAAAATAATATTGCGGTATAGGCCCTTCTGCTATTATTTTTTCTTCCTAACCTGAAAAATGGGTTGCCCGAAGAAAAAAATTGCCTTCGAACAAGGAAATAATCGCCTCTTTTTGGGCCTGCCAAAATCTGACATTTTAGGTGGTTTCCAAATGTTGTAGCAAGCCTTAACCCTAGTGTAAATGGCAAAAATTTAATAGACTCAAAATAATATGAGAGCGAAAAAAGCGTAATCGTCGAAGAGAATCAGTGATTGGCCTGTTGACTGCCGTGAGGTGATGATGGACCAAACGTTTCTACGATGTCGGACTCTGTATTTCCAAAGGAATTATGTGGAAATAAAACTTAACGACACTCGTTTATTATCTACTTTAAGAAGGGCTAAGGCCCAATGTGGAACGTTTTTTTTAGATGTTAATCAAGATTTTGACAGTTGACCTATATTAGACTGGTTGTATGTAACCGACCGTGAGACTTTAACCAATTGGTAAAGTTTACCGCCGAGGCTCTCGAGCAGATCAGCTGTCATCTTCGTCGCCTTAATGGAGTGAGTTATCAGACTTCCCTAATGTGTTGATAATCAGTTTGACAGCAATGACAAGCCCCCGGCTTGTCCGCAGATCCTCGACATTAAAAGCCCGTGTCAATCAAGTGTAACGCACGTCCTGCTCAAACGTGAAATGTGTCAATAACGATTTCGTCCTCAAAGCGTAGCCTACTTTGGATGAATGCTTGCTTATTGGCTCTATGAATTTTCAGTTACATTATTCGTGTTCAGTTATAAATAGAGCTAAGATTTACCATCAGAATGGAAACATTATTACGGGGAAGTAGATTATCACGGTAAATTTACACAAAAATTTTTAAAACAAGAAACCAAAAAGGAATTCATTAATTGTTCGAACCTTATTCCCGGTTATTGATGTAACTTCCGGTATGAAACAGTTTTTCATAATTCTGATCTGCCAGTTTCTACTTTTCTTCTTACAGTAGTACTTGGTAAAAATTTTCTTTCTAACTGTCCTTCATCTTCTACATTTATAATTTTCCATGTTTCTTGCATTTGATTCATGTGGTTGTGAAGATCTTTACCACAAGTATCGTCTCTGACAACCGCTGAATGATTTAACTGCTAAGGAAATTCATGGCTGATACTTCCAAACAGAAAATAAAAAAACGGTAAAATGATTTCCGCCCCATCTGCCGATGCAGCAACATATGGCGACTTCCTTGCATGGTACCAGGAGTCGAGGGAGGGAAAAATTTAAGAAACCAAATGTCGCTGCATTATCATCGCCTCAGTGATCACGGTTCATCATCATAGAGATGAGACTTTAGTTTTTTAAATGCGTAAAATCTATTGGTAATTAGAGAGTTGGAAGTAACGGGGTTAGTGCCCTAAGTAAACTGTCTAATATATCGTCAAGAATGGTTGCGGAGTCGAAGAAAATGCGACGAATCAGAAAGCAGTCACCAATCTCGCGTGAATCGTGATGTCGGCGAGGTTCACCTATTTAATAGAAACAGGAGGTTTGTTGTCACATCACAATGGTGGTGTGTTGAGGAGGACATCAAGGCACAAAAAAATTGGGGAAGCTACGATCTATAGTTCTTTTCAAATGTTTTTCCTGGTCCCGTCGAATATCGTTTATCTATTTCTCTGCTCCCATTCGTCGTAAGCGAGAACAGCAACCATTACATAGTAATGGCACTTTTCAATTCTGCAGTTCTGTTTTGACCTGGAGTACATTGTCGACCACGGTAATTGTTGAGTCCGGGTCACGAGATATTATGACTTTCCATTCCTGGTTGACGCGACGTCGAGCTGCTGAAAGTGCTTTCTCCGGATGACCTGCTTTTAACCACCGCTGTCCTAAAATAATTACCAGGACACAAGCGGCTGCCGATCAACAATTACAATCCATACCGAAATGAAGGCTATTTACGTTGAGAGAGATAGGGGTGCGGTAGGACAGGGGAAGGGAGGGGTGGAGGGGTTTAAGAGAGTAGAAACTGCTATGAGTGCTATTAAAACTCCTCCCTGTCTGAAATTGCACATCATTCACGATTGCGGTTCATTAGTTTTACGTACATGTGTAGATCAGGAAAAGCAGAGGTCCCAGAAGACTACCCTGAGGAACACCAGAATTGACGGGGTGGAACTTGGATTGTTCACGTGCCTGTTTAGAGACATATCATTTGATAAGGGTGTTTTTATTTTGAAGAGTGACCCTTTGTGCCCAACTGGGAGATGCCAAGGATCATTTTCAAATTATTTATTTACGTATGTTGTAAATGATGGAATTTTCAATTAATTTGACATGTGTAAAATTGACAAATAAACATAAAGAGCCACTTAATTATTCAACACATTCGATACAATACAACTTTTCGACCTCAATTTTGGGACTAAGATACGTAGTTAAATTTATTCTGATACTATATGTGTGCATCTTTGTTTGTGTGTGTGTGTCAATTAGAAAATACAGATCCGACAGTTAAAATTTAGCGTCTGAAAAGGCAGCGCAGTCATAACTGACCAGACGTTAATTTTCATTAATGTCACATATTTTCTAATTTCATACTGCAAGAAGAAGAAATAGAAACCTTAGGCTTTGCTGATGATATTGTAGTATTAGGGGAGTCAGAAGAAGACTTGGAAACCGTTATAAGTAACATGAACGCCTTCCTTGAGAAAGAGTTCAATATGAAGATTAATAGTGGGAAAACCAAGGTGATGGAGTGTAATATAGGAAGCAGTAGAATAACAAAATCTGTTGGGATATTTTGAAGGAAGTTAATGCAGCAAAATAACTAGAGTAGGATAGCACAGGCAAGGAAGAGGATTTTACTTACGGCTAATGTAAGTGTGAATATTAGGAAATTATTATTACAAATGTTCGTACGGAGTGTGACGTTATATGGGTGCGAAACGTGGACGGTAGGAGTTGCGTAAAGGGGAATAATAGAAGCCTTTGCAATGTGGTGCTATAGGAGAATGAGATGGGTGGATAGGGTAACTAAGGAGGAAGTTGTAAACAGATTAAGGAAAGAGTGAACCGTATGGAGGACGTTGACCAAGAGAGATAGGCTACGTTTTGAGACATGAGGGTCTAGTTAAATTAGCATTAGAGGGAAGTGAACAGAAGAGGAAGGCCAAGGCTGTAATACGCTAAGAAGTATACGGAGGATGTGGGATGTGGTAGTTATGCGGAAATAAAAGGCTTTTGCAAGGTAGATTAGCATGGAGGCTAGCATCAGACCAGTCTTATGACTGAATACCACAACAACACACACGTCATGATGTATTGATGATGATCACAACACCGTGTATCAGTTAGATGTCTAAAGATTGGTGAGTGGCAGTTATTTGTGTCACTACGAATATATTTTAATTGTGTTATCGATGATTACGATCTTACCAAAGACTGAAAGCCCTGATGTATTAAACTGCATTCATAAAATATAAATAAGTGTATAAAAGCTTTCATTGCTTTTTATAAATTGGAATGGAAGGAGAAGTGTTCCGTCGAGTGACCGTATTTCTCTTTTAAACTATTCGTGAAAAGTCTCAGCTGAACAATATTCATATATGCAGGGCGTTTAAGCTGGTGATATTCCACGTGAGGAAATTAACAATGATATATGCCCTACAAGATGAGAGAGCATCAGGATAAGGATCGACGATTCAGTGGGAAAGTAAGTGGTGCGGTCTTTTCCTGATGGAGATAAGGACCAGCTGACTTGAAGAGGCTCCTTATCTCACCTACAGATTAAGGTTCTTAACTACTGTGTGTGGGAAGAGGAAGCCCTTCAACAATTCACTCGACAGCAAAATCAACAATCTCCTTTGTACTTTTCCAAGAAGAAAAGAAGAGGGTGGCCACAGGGTTATTAATAGCATCTATTGGATTGAGAAAATAGGCTGAGAGCGTACTGAAGGACAATCATTTTATTTGTAATCTGAATTCTGGGGAAGACGATAAAGAATTACGCAAGACGCGGGATAGGAAAGTGGCGAATTCCCATTCAGTTGACGTAAACATTTAATTAGCATTTCCAGATAAACTTGCTGGCTGACGCAGTCACCAACTTCTTTCCTGCCGAAATAATCTAGAAACACTCTGAAATATGCAACTGTATCATCAACTATCTACTTTCCTCTTTCATAAGGTCCACCAATCTCCTCGCCCCCATCGTCAATCAGGTTCCCCTTTTCCGATAAATAGTGTAACCTGCTATTTCCCCTCGGTTCAGCTGGAAATAAGGACAATTTTAATGTTTATTAATCAAATAAGTGCTTCTAATACCTCATAAGAGTGAATTCTACACTTAATTCAATTTTGCTTGCCTTCTGTAAATGGATAATGCACCTAAAATGTATTGTATCGATATAAGTTGCAATAGGCTTGCACATCAGTTATGCATTTGTCTTCAAGATACTTCTGATTTAATTTCCCAAGATTTTTGCATTTATGTGGTCCGATTCCACTAACTGCTATAAAACTCTTAATTTTATATATATATATATATATATATATATATATATATATATATATATACATACATGATAAAGTTTTCTCTTTAGGTTATTTGCTTATTTGTTTCAAATTTTTGTAATCTACAGAAGAGCACAATTTGAGAATTAATAGAGGGAAAATTAAGGTAATGGAGTGTAGTATGGGAAACGGTGGAATAACAAACGCTGTTAGATTGGGAACGGATATTTTGAAGGAAGTTAAGGAATTCTGCTACTTGGGAAGCGTAATAAGTAGAGTAGGATAGCACGGGCAAGGAAGAGGAAATTACTTAAAGTATGAATATTAAGGAATGTTGGTATGGAGTGTGACGTTATATGGGTGCGAAACGTGGACTATAGGAGTTGCAGACAGGAAAAGAATAAAAGCTTTCGAAATTTGGTGTTATAGGAGAATGGGTGGATAGAATCTCTGACGAGGAAATTGACAGCAGAATAGGGGAAGAGCGAACAGTATGGAGGACTATGATAAAGAGAGGAGATAAATTAATAGGCCACGTTTAGGGAGATGAGGGTAGGCCAAGGATGGAATACGCTAAACATACCAGGGAAGATGTGGTAGCAATGTAGAAATGAAAAGGCTTGCACAGGATAGTTTATGATGGAGCGTTGCATCAGACCAGTCTTAGGACTGAATACCACCACAACAGCAGCAGTATCTTCTAATTATAAATGTTGTAATGGCAGTGCAGTGTCAATTTAGCATTTTGAAATAAAATTTATTAAATAAATATTTATTGATCGAGTTTTCAATATTATTGAGACTGATAAAAGAACCCACGTAGATGGTCTACATAAATATCAAAATTAAAGAGCAACCATATTAAATTTATATCCATTGAAAAACAAGTCTGTTGCATTCCTTTTACAGTTTTTTAGATATTCCAAAATGTCTAATTGTAAAACTTGAGAAAAATAATTTTATAACAGTTTCCTTCACAAATAAACAGAAACAACTAGTATGCCAACTTTTTTAAACACTAGTTATTAAAGTTCTCTACGACTTTTCGTCCAGATTGTTCCAGCTTTTCAGGTTTACGAACTAAAACAAAACAGATTTTTTTGTTAACTTTGAACAGTTTTATGTAAAATAGAAGTGAATTATTGGTTGAATTTTGTGAAGTAGAGATGCTGCAGTCACCTTCACATCTTCCTCTTGAAGGCTACACCGGTTAACTACTAATTTTCCATGATGTTTCCTTTCCAGATAATCCGATCTTTTAGTTGTACACACTGTAATTCCCATAATTTGCCAGTGTTAAGTTTTCTGCAAATTACGTCTTTCGTATTCGTGATTTTTTAAACGCCTTTCCTTCTTTTGTTTTTTTATAACAGCACGTTTATTTTAACGAATGTCCAATCATATATCAACGTAATGCTCGATATCGTCTCTAAATTTATAATTATTACTCGTTTTACTAAATTATCTTACGCCCAAGCGTAATGAAATATTTTCGTGACGATGGTTATATTTGAATATATTTACCTCAAGTAGCTCATTCTTCTGATCCCAGGGTCGTCGAACGGTATAAACAAGCATGGCGATTCGTATTATTTACATCTCCAATATGAATTCTATCTGTTTCACCATTAAAAAAGTGTATTTTTTGACAATATAATACATCACAGCATATCGCCAAAGACTATAAATACGTAGCCTACACAGATTATAATAAGTTCTTCTTGTTCCTCTTCATTGTTAGCCTTGCAAAGGACTGTTACAAGTCGGTGAGAGCGAGGAATGTATTCCTCTGTGTGACGAACCACGATGGTGTCGCCCTTCCCATGTTGGTTGTGCGCGTGTTAAGTGGCACACGCACGTGCGTGTCTCTTCTCCTCCACAGGTGCGCATTCCTCACACGATCCGAGACTAATCAACGTCTCCATCTCAACTGTAGCGCCGGCAAACCAGTGAACCAGGGTGCCAGGGAAAACAAATATCTTCTAAACTATTGTCTCAGAGTTTCGCTCTCGTCCCCTCTAACAGGTGTCTAGATCCTCTCATCATCCTCGCCGCGTTGAATCCTGAAAAATCATGCTGAAGATTTATTTCAATCAAACCATTCAGTTTAAATACACGTTGTGTACACGACGTAGGTCAGTTTTATTACTGTATTCTTCGTTCACGGCCAAGAAAATATTTATTTGGCTTACGATTAAAGTAATTTAATATTTTTGGAATGGTTCTTTTCCTTGTTGAGAGTTTTTGAGTGAGTTATTGATGCATATAACATGAAAAGAATGTCAATGAAATCGCAAATCTATCGCTCAGATCGTTGATGTCGAGCTCACTTTATATTTATTGTAGCTCGTATCCTCTTTAAACCCAGATTTCGTCAGTTTTGAGCAAAGACTGCAAAAAATTTTCCCTGCCTTAGGTAACTGGTAATAAAATATTTTATCTTCCCGCAAGTGCAAGTGAAATACTTTTTTCCTAATGCTTGGACGGCCCTTTTTTTTTGTTCTCGATATGCCAGAGTATCTCTGGGAGCTTTCTCTCTCAGAGGAAGGATGAGCTTACCCTCGGGGATGCCTCGTTCTCTCTCCGGTTTTAAGGTTCTGACATGCCGAGGTACCTTCATCTCATTTAGTAGGTGTATGCACCGGGGTCGAAGACCTTGGGAATTCGGTAAGTGTTGTTCTCTGATCACATTGGGTCAATCGGCCAGCTGCCTCCTAAAACCGTTGGAGACACGGAGAAGGGAATGCTGCGGCCCTACAGCGTGAGAATAGTACCCAAAATCCCGACGTACCTGATGCACGTTTTATAGGGTTTCCCCCCGTATCACGAGGTAGGATTCTTAAACTACAGCCCTGGGGCCCTAGTCAACCCTTGACTACCTTCCACACCCTCCCCATCCCCCTTTTCCAATTTCTTTCCTATGATATTAAAGGGGGGGGGGTGCCTGTTTTAGGATCTTCGTCATGTAGCCTGTAGCTCCCATAACAATCCTGTCATTGGGAAGAGCGGAGGCAAGTACCCAACAGCCCGACCGACGTTTCGTCCCCAACTTTCGGGACCTTTCAGTTGTTTAATTAAAACATTAACATAAATTAAGTGTTACACCGCCAACATCCAGGCCCGAAAAAACCTTTGGCCATTTATTGTATTTTATTTTATTTTAAATGAAATAATTTTTATTTCAGACTTGTATATCTGTTAAAATTTCATCATCATATCAATATGCGTTTTTCTCTTCCAAAAGCGTCAAAAAATTAAGAATACTTGATGGTATAAATCACTGTGAATCTGTCGTTGACCATCACAAGACTTGAGAATTTCCTCTTTCTCCCATTGACTTCACAAGTTAATATAACTTACCCTGCGAATCATTGACTCACTGAAAAAGTTTTAAAGAATCATTCCCTGACAGACGAACGTAAGGGCGCAAAACTCTACCTACCGTTGACCACGTTTCCCGTAATTTGAATACCTGGGAGATGATTCACGCATCTTTTCCAAATTTTAACCAGTTTCAATTTCGTCTCCTGTAAACACCGGGTCATTAAGCTTATTTTTCAGCAGGAACGCGCGACCTCTTGGCACACTCAGAAATTAGTCACGTTTACAACCGTTGCTAATATCTCCAGTGAAATAAGTAAACATCAAGGCCAAAACTATCACTGTACACGTACAATTACTCTAAACGGCAGACAAATCCCTCAAACGAGTCAAATCAACTGCATATGGATATGAGACTCACGCGGAGAAGAGAAAATATCCTCTAGTAGGAAGTCGTAACAAAAGGCGACCTTTCGCAGAGAAGTCAATCTGAACATCTTCGGGTTGTAAGTGGTGATTGTTCTGGAAAGGACGACGCAAACTTGGCCTCGCAGAGAAATCTCCAGGTTCTGAAGCAGGCGATACGAATGACATCCTTTCCGTTCCTTGCTTTCCTTCGCCTCATTTCCGTAACCGGGGCCCATATTAGTAAAATAGATCGGAGGAAAAAACCGAACAAACAAAAGATCTGAGACACGTGGAAAAGCGACCTTGGATGTGATTAACCGCTTTTTAAAAATATCATTTGTAATTAAAATACACTCAAGGAGCACGGGCGAACATTTAGGTTCTACTTGTCGTGTCTCATAAGAATCTGATTTGCTTGAATGAAGGTTTTGGTTACCTTGAACAAAGCTGCTGCTGTTACGACACGAAGGTGTCTTCATTAGAAGACGACGGTAAAAGAAACGGGCAAGAAAAGTTGATGGCCTTTTGAAGACTGACAAGGATCACCTGGTTGGTGCACAATCTTTGGCCGAAGCGCTTCGCACAGTGTAAAAATGTTGTCACGTTTCTGTAGGATCGTGAGGAACACACACTGTTTAGAGGTTATAGACGTTCATTTAACACTAAGCGGTGTACCAAGACTCGTACTGCGAAAGACTGCCTCCAGTTCGAGGTCCAGTACAATTTATACACGCATCCAGAAACAGAACATTCTCGAAACAGAGACGCAAGGTGAGCAAAGTAAACCAATAATAAGTGAAGTCAGCCCAGCTTGCTACCCCTCAGCTATGACTGCAGATTCTGATATACGGAGATATATTTAATAGATTTTTGGGTGTCTGTCTAGGAAAACACGTCACCAAAAATTGAGAATCTCCTCAATTATTAAACAATTTCATCCAGATAGCCATTTAATTTCACTAGAAACCCAGTCCTGCATTAGCATTCTGGTCAAGTCTCCATGTCACCGTCATCACGAACCCCTTTACCTTTTTTATTACTAGCTGAGAACCCGGATATATATGAGCCAGAGAAATGAATTTTAAATTAATGTCTTGGTAAACTCGTCATTTAACTGGAACCGAGATATTCTCTTTTTCAACTATTAAGCACTTTATACCGATAGGGAGCTTCAAATTTATCGGGATGATGTTTGACCGTACCATGATTCAGGAATTCCCCTATGTTTTATGAATTGTTGATTAACATGCTTTCATTTAGATTTCTATCTTAATTATGAGGCCACAATTTATAAATTAATTTTATTTTTCTGTGTCTTTTTCTTACAGACAACTCCGTTGACATCTTCGATGTTGGAGCGCCGCGGTTGATCTAAATTTGGATGCAGTGAATTTATTTAACCGTATTCGGTAAGTGTTCGCACCTACTGTAGCCCTGTATGTTCAGCTGGTCGGGGATAAGATAGCAAGCTCTCTCACATTTCCGCAATATCGCGTCAGGTTGACGTCATCGACTCACGTCTCTGGATGAAATAGCAAGTTCCAGCACAACGTACGCCCTGACACCTGCTTCACTTCATTGCTATTGCAATCATTTGTGCCAACCTGTAACAATTGTTAGCTTCGTGGACTGTCGGAAAGTTGGTAGAAAAGAAAATTACAGAAAAACCCACCGAGGTTTACAAAGGCAACCTTATTTTTTTAGTTAATTTAACATTTAAAATAACTATATTTTTATTTTAAACAACATTACAAGTTATTTCTGATAACAAATAAATTGTTCACCTAAAGCGCATGTTTACAGAAATGTTTAATTGACACACTTAAATTATTATGAAAATTTCCAAAAAGTTTATTCTCTGGATTTTTGGTTGTCTTTGAATCTTAAGTTTTTTATTAATTTATATTAATTAACAAGCTGCAGCCGCGAATTCATTCGCGCGAAAATAGTTCTTTTTTATCTGCCCTAAAAAGAAAACAACAGGTACGGAATTTTGGTAAACTTGAATTTAATGAATATATAAATAGTACGGTATCATATATTTATGATGGCTTCAGGGCAAAAACTTATAACATGCAGTTGGTTTAGAACAGGTCCCGACTTCACACGTTTCGGAGCCAAGAAATATGAGCAATTATTAAGTATTAAAATAAAATTAACCTGATGCGACAAATAAGACCAATTTATGTATGCACCGTATTGACGATCCAAAGAAGTTTCTTATTTCTTATCTCTCTGCCAACAATAGGTTAATAACGGCGCGAATCCTACTGCAACAATAGATGGACTGAGAATACTCTATCACACACACACACACATGCTGCCAAAATTAGACTTATAATAACACGGTAAGAAGGGTGAACGGTTTCGGAACGCATAATAGGACTTGCAGTTGGAACAATATGGAGGATGTTAACTAAGAGAAGTCATGGAATAATAGGTCACGTTTTAAAACACGAGGGTCTTGTAAAATTAGCATTAGAGGGAAGTGAACAGAAGAAGGAGACTAAGGATGGAATACGCTAAGCAGATTCGGGAGGATGTGGGATGTGGTACTTTTCCGGAATTGAAAAACTTGCGTAAGATAGGTAACTTAAGGAAGTATTAAATTCTCATTTTATTTAATTCCCTTCACATTGCCACTACTATCATAAATCTGTTGATTAAAAGTCGTCTTTCAAGAAAACGAAATTTATCGTTATATAAATTTATTTAAAACGCTTTGCGTAATTTTAATTTTAAAATCCAGCACGCGAAACAATTTGAAGCTTATTGTGAAAACAAAAAATAACTAAATCTTTCCAACTCTTCGTAAGGAGGAAATATATTAATTACGTGTAATGTCGTTTAAATTCTCACTTGAAATTATTTCGTCAGTGTATACGCATCGTCAAGTCTATTAGATTGTAGGGTTTGATTTGCACACGCAACTGGAGATTGTCAGGAGTTGTGAGTTGAAGAGTGGCGGAGGTTAGGGCCAGTGGGACGGTCAGTGTCTAGGCCACGAGGACGCTGCTCCATATTACATTACACTTGCCCGCAAATCACTCTATTATGAAGGATCAGACAACTCTTCTTCCCAATGTTTCATCGGCGCCGTTGCCAGGTCACCTACGATGGTGACGTCATTGCAACATTCCAGCAGATCTCGACGACCTTAAACAAAAAGCTAGGGGCAGTTCATAGAAATTTCTCATAACGGAGGTCAATATGATTTTCACAATGCGTATCGATTTTTTTATCTGTACATGGCGTTGCTTAAAATAAAACTAACCCCACAATGTTTTTAACAGTTTTTGTAGCACGGCCCCCAAAGGCTCCTAATCAGCCTCTAAAACAGAAAATTTATTTTACAAAGAAAACCTACAATTTCATAATAATTCTGTGTAGTCAATATGTGCCGCTATTTTTGCTAATTATCATACAGCTTGTTACATAATTTTTCAAATTTTGAATGATGTTAACTTAGACAAAAAATTGGTCCAAATAATAAACTTTAAAAATCAACATTACTGAAAAAAAATTTTATTTAGTAGGTATTAAAGGTTAGATTTTATACATTTGGCTTACATTTATTAATAAAATTTTTTAATAACCTGAAGAAGCCACAAGTATGGTCACGAAATTTCGGTTTAATAAACCCTTTATCTATAATGGTCGAAAATTAATTATATTTTATTATCTGGATCTATATTCTTACCTAACCAGTGTTTAACTTACTTCAAACTTGTAATTAACAGAATTATTTAAGAAATATTGTTACTTTTCCTGTAGTAATACCATGATTAAATTTAACTAATAAAGTCCAACGTATGAAGACTAAAAGTAGATGGAATTAGGTAAGAACTTGGTTTGTTTTGTACTGGTAGTTTAATTTTTTATGTTTTTGTTGTGGTATTCAGTCCTAAGACCTGTCTAGTGCAACCCTCCGTGCTAACCTATCTTGCATCTCATATCCTCCCTAATAAGCTTAGTCTATCCCATCCTTGCCCTCCCTCTCCTGTTATTACCCTACCCTAATGCTAATTTTACAAGACCCTCGTGTCTCCAACCGTGGCCTATTAATCTATCCCTTCTCTTGTCAAAGTCCTCCATATTGTGCTCTCTTCCCCTATTCTACTTAGAACTATCCATCCATCTCAGTCTCCTATTGCACCACATTTCAAAGGCTTTTATTCTTTTTCTGTGTTCAACTCCTATCGTCCACGTTCCGCTCCATACCAAAATTTTTATCAGTGATTTTCTACATTGACACTTATATTACGCGTAAGTAAATTCGTCTTCCTCGTCTGTGCTATCCTACTGTAGTTATTTTTCTGCCCAAGTAACAGAATTCCTTAACTTACTTCAAAATATCCCTTCCGAATCTAACAGCCTTTGTTATTCCACTGTTTCAATTGCCTTGTCTTCCCCTCTATTAATCCTCATATCGAACTTCTGACTCCCCAAATACCACAATATCATCAGCAAACCATGGACCGGAAGTGTCCGTTGCCTGTGATGATCCCATTGGCAGTGTTTTAGTGGTGGTCGGGGGAGAGCGAAGCGAGTGCTGCAGGAAATCCGGCCAGTGAGCAGCACAGTTCCGCCGTCTGCATCGTCGTGCTCTGCTGCAGACAGACAACTCTACCTCGCGCCACAGGTTCCCGTGATAACCAATCTTGCTCTCAGGATTTCCCCAAAAATGGTGGTGCTAAACGTCCTCCTCGACTCTCCCCGGTACTGAATTATCTAGTCCCGTCGCGTCTGCATCAACATCACGTCGCAGCGTGGATCCGTTCTCTATCACTCAGTTGTCAACATTCTCCCCTCTCATCTTCTATTCTTTCCGAGGTGATCTGTGTTATTGTAATTAGCAGCCATTACACTCCACTTGTGTTTAGAGAGTGCTCCCAGAGCCCACTTCAGATACTGATGAACGTAGTGACCAGATACGCACAAAGGGAGAAAGTCAGGAAGCCCTTTTCCGGCACGTTTAAAAACGATCTCCCCGTTTTAAAATATTCTTCTTTTTCTCTTCGATAACAACTAACTATTGCACTTTTTTCTTTCTTATAAAGAAAGAAACAATAGTCTACAATTCACCTTACATGATGTTGTTGCGGTATTCAATCCCAAGACTGGTCTGATTCAACCTTCCATGCTAAACAATATCTTGTGCAAGCCTTTTCATTTCCGCATAACTACCACATCCATGTCCTCCATTATCTGCTGAGCGTATTCCCTGCTTGGCCTCCCTTTTCTGTTCTTACCTCACACACTTCCCTTTAATGCTATTTTTACAAGACCCTCATGTCTTAAAACGTGGCCTATTAATCTACCCCTTCTCTTGGTCAACGTCCTCCATATTGTTCGCTCTTCCCCTATTATGTTAAGAACTTCCTCGTTAGTTACTCTATCCACCCATCTCATTCTCCTCACATTTCAAAGGCTTCTATTCTTTTCCTGTCCGGAGCTCCTATCGTCGACGCCACGCTCCATACTAACATTTTTAACAACGATTTCGTAATATTCACACTTGTATTGCTCTCTTTTTAACGAAAGCCTTCCCTGCCTGTGCTATCCTGTTCTTTACGTCTACTATACTTCTAGCATCCCTAGTAAACATATGAAATGATTCGACCTCAGTTTTGATTGTTATAATACAAATGTGTTACACGCCGAACGAAACTAAATATTATGCGAGATTGATGACTGTAATGCTACACTGTTTATCAATTAACCAGATATGACTGAATACTGAAATAATCTCTTTGCTCTCCCTTCATGCATATCTTTGGTTATATCTTTCTTTCACTTGATTCGTAGTGCGCAAGCATATGACGTCTTCGGGTAATGGATGGAACGTAGTGTATTAGTTATTTTTATTGGCATATTGTGAAATTAATTTTTTTGTGTAATAATCAATTCAGAAATCACTTCTTGGCCAATGGAGAGTTTAGATACAATATCTTCTATTGTTCTCGGTTGCGTCATCGTGTTGCAGGACGCTTTCCTGTACCACAGATAAAGTTTACTCCGTGACGACGATGAACAGGCAATTGTATATTCGGTACAATCGTGTAATTTCCTTGCCATTGGCACCGCTAATATTGTAAAAAGCAAGAATACTGAGTGGGAAAGTAAAGGTCTGAGACCGCTAAGGAGAAAACACGCTGGCCAATTACAACAGGATAGTGAAGTGTTACTAAGGAACCTAGGCCCTACTCTGCAACACCAGGGAGGATGCGAGTGACACAGAAAAAGATTATTTTAGGAGCGAGGTTTCGTAGAAGTAAATTAGCGCTATGCACGAACTGAAATACAATATCTATAATAAATGGCATGAACGTCGTCCCGGAGAAAGAGTTCAATATGAGGATTAAAAGAGGGAAAATCAAGGTAATGGAGTGTAGTATGGGAAACAGGAAAAGGGTATTACATAGGGAAGTGATATTTTGAAGGAAGTTAAGGAATTCTACTACTTGCTGGAGAATAATAACTAGAGTAGGATAGCACAGGTAAGGAAAGGGAATTTACTTACTGCTAATATAAGTTTGAATATTAGGATATCATTTTTTTAAATACCTAACCGCTCTATCAGTAATTTTCAAATGCGTTCAATGGACCAATTTTGAGCTTGCGGCGTCGCGGGAAATATATTAAGGCCGACCTTTCCTTTCGAAATAAGCACGTAATAAAATATAAATAAACTTCGCTGGTGAAGGCGTTGAAACGTTTGAATTATCCCCACGTTGGGGCGTCAATCATAATTATTACTTTATCTTGTCGTGGATTACGTAACGATGACGTCACGAGACTCCCGCTCAGGTATGACTATCTCTGTCCACAGATAAATGATCAGTCAAGATATAGAAAAAAAATCCGGAAATTAATTTATCGCTAGTTTTTAGTCCCTAGATTTGACCTACTTTGATTGCATCAGACCAGTCTTAGGACTGGATACCACGACACACATGAACTGGACCCTCGAAGGGGGATGCGGTGAGGAGGACCAATGTAGAAAATAAAATATACAACGACTTCCACGTCAGGTATCAAAAAATTATAGCAGGTGTTTGTTGATTGGCCGTAACAGCCTCTCGGCGGCTTGTTCATCCGAAGGCGTCAACGCTGGCTAACAAGGTAATTTCAGAGAGGTTCTCTTTTTGTGGATGGTTGCAATGCGCCAACCAGAGACAACATGACAAGTCCATGGTGAGTTGGTTCGAGTGGTTCGTCTGGCTACTGTGACATTGACGGGACCTTAATTAGTGTCAAGAGCACTGGAGAGTTGACACCTTTTACGCAAGACGGCGCTCGGAGATAAGACCACCTGACTCACGTTCTTGTTGTGACGACGAGATTTTTGACGTTTCCCGGCTTATTTCTTATCTCCCTGCCTCCTCGCTAGAGTCGTGAGTCGTCGCACAGATTCCCGCGGTTCCTCGCCGTTGAAGGTAATTATTCTCTATGTTACTCACTTTCTGCAACCTTTATCATCACTTTTGAACGATCCTTGACCGTTTCACAAGTCGGCAATTCACAGTCGTCCTCCCCGAAAACGCCCAGCTACTGGATTTTCATTCCTTTTACTTGACAGCACTCACTAGTTTGTTGCCACATTTCGGTTTTATCTGAGAACTGTTTCAATATTGCTCACTCTTTCGAATATCCACGTTCATTCTTCTCAAACAACAGTTTGGAAACAAAACGTTCCTTAATATTTAAATGAGGCCAAAATAGACAAAAAAAATTAGTAAAACAACCAACTATAATTTAAAAGCAACTCTACAAGTTAAACTAACCAATAATACACAAATTTATTATATTACAAAGATATTATAGTGGAGCCAGAGAATGTAATAATTAAAGAACCAAAGAACAAAATTTTAAATAAGCAAAGATAATTATATATATAATGCATTATATTTCATGAATTAAAACATTATATATGCTACTGAGCTAATCCGTGCCCTTTTTTACATTTAGAGTATTCACGTTACGTTTAATTTGAAGCATTTCCGAAACTAAACGGGATTTGTAGTTACTGTCTTTGTCTAAATTTTGGAAATTATCGCAGTCAATAGTATGGTTAGAATCTAAAATATGTTTTGAAATAACAGATAATTTGTCTTGTAAAAACTTGATATTGGAACTGGTGCTGATGGCTCGTTTAGTTTGGCCTATGTATACACAAGGATAGTCAATACAATTTAATAGATAAACTACACCTGCTAAAGCCCGTGGAGACACGGAGAACGGAATGCTGCCACCCCACAACATACTCGTCTGCCGTCATTCGGAAAGGCTTGACAATAGTACCGAAATTTCCGACCTATCTGATACGGGTTTTCCCTGTATCTCTAGGTGAAACACCGGATAGTATTCTTAAACTATAGCCCGGGGCCGTAGTCAACTCTTGGTTACTTTGCTCTACCTTTCTCATCTTTTCTTTTCAGTTACCTTCCTATGGTATTAAAGGGGAGTTGCCTGTTTAAGGATCACCCTCATGTAGCTTGTTAACCAAAAAAAAAACAACCATCCCTTGGAGGCGAATTAGAAATAATTTTTTTTAAGGTTGTATAATAGTTACCGAAACGCGAAACGTCTTTCATCGTTTAGACGTGTCACACTTCTCTGCCTTTTAGCGGAGGGAAGTCTGTAGTATATACCAATTCAAAGATAATGTTTTCCGATACGATGGTCTATCTAAAAACTATGTGTTAATCTTACTGGTGGAACGTCGCTGCCGTCGGCTCCCAAAGCAAGTGGCTATTTTCTCTGAAAATCAGAAATTGCAAGTAAATATTCGGGGCCCGAGGGTAAGAAAAGGCGCCGCTTGGTCGTCCAAGGTCACGAAACCTGTTTGTGTGTGGAACGTGGAGCCAGGCTTATTATTATTGGGGAGACGACGGCCGTCTTAAACATGCAAATTTTCCAAAAAGGCGGAGCAGACGCCACCAGGCGGAAGAATGACAACTATTTAGCTGGGGGGGGGAGGGGAATCTGTTTTCCTGGTAATAAGAGAGTGTAAGGCGCATACAAAGGCTGGCTGGATAAGGTCATACACCATCTTCCACGGTGGCATTCGTTGCTCAGACTTGGAGACTTGGAGGAGGACCTTAGTGGGTGAGGCTGAGGGTGACTGCAGCCTCCGTTGTGGGAGGCGTGGTTGTGACGTCACATCCGTGCCGTGAATGGGCAGGCTCGCGGTCAAGGTCACGGCCAAGGCGATGCCAAGAGGTCGCTCACCTTGGAGGACCAATCTCAGATCATCAGCAGCTTTGCAAGCAGCGCCATGGCTTGAGTTGAGAGAAGCTTACACAACAACTTGGCCAACGAATCTCTTACCTCCACACAACACCAAGAAACTTCCAGGTGACACAACTGTGTTTCGCTCTTCATCTACAATACATGTATACAATTGATGACCGAGTACAGACTTTATTCTATAAATTTACTCGTAACAACGTTTCGGCATGTTGTTATGCCTTCTTCAGGCGTTTTCCTCCCACAACAATGTCAAAACATAACAAATAATTACATCAGAAGTCCAACAGTAGTGGTAGAGATCCGAGGCTACACGAAACACTTCATCTCCTTTTCGCCATGTATAACAATTAATAAGGACAGGAAAGAGAGATTAGAAAGTAGGTGACTTACCTGACTTCGCAAAAGGCAGGTACCATGTAGGGTTTTGAAATTATTGATTTTTCGGAGACACCGCCCCCTTCATCAGAAGGTTTGGAAAGCATTTCCAGTGACGCCTATGTACTTGATTAGCTTGTCAATTCAAATCCTCCAAAACAAGCTACTATTAGAGTGATCTTCCTCCATAACCGTGCCTTTCCAAACACCCTTTACAAGCTTCTCATATTCCACCCTTGCTTCAATCACACAAAAAACCTTCCCGTGTGCCCCATTCGTCTTTTCCCTGGACTTCACGCAGAAAAACGTAAAAAAAAACAGTCCTAATTATACGCTCACGACGGACTCGAGTGATTCCCGAGAGAGAGAAAATTAAAAGACAAACTGTGCAATTATATGAATGAATGTGTGTGACATGAAGAGAAAGGACGGACGGAAATGGCGGGGGGGGATACAGTTAAGTTGCTCAGACGAAACGAAAGGGAGCTTCCTCAGAGAGGAATAACCTGTTGACGGCCAATAAAGGAAATCATAGTAGAACTGGAAGTTTAACATGCTGGATCACTCACCAGTGTGGAAAGAGGATATCAGAGGGACGAACCTGTGATGCTCATCTGTAGTTGAAGATTGCTGTCGTAAAACATCAAATAGAATGCGAGTCAGGGGAAGAATTTAGGGACTTGGTAGGCTTATTCAGGAGAGGATGTGAGTTATTTCCTGTTCGAAACTTTGTATTTACCTTCCTTCTTTCACCTTCTCAAAATAAAATTGTCGATACCATTCCATACTTGACGATTCCCCGCTTTGCCTTTCCCGGCTGTTATTGACGCTGATTTGCCACATTCAGGGGACTCGGGGAGTTTAGTTTCCCACGTTTACTCCGTCCCTCGCGTGTGCCGTTACCTCTCTCTGTCTTTAATTCTGCGTTATGAGAAGACGCAAGTAATGGCGACGACGTCAGACACATGACGGGGGTGATTTAGTGCCTTTCCTGCATCCGTGGCGGTGATTAGTGGAACGTTCCAGGGTTCAGTGACCCTGGCTGCTCTCACAACGTCCACGGGACGCTGGTGCGTCCGCCGTTTCATTTACATTATCTTCATCCTGACCACATGTTCCATATAAACAGCGGCATCTGACCCTTAGCTGTCCGTTATATATATATATATATATATATATGTTTCTATTTCAGAGTGGTTCAAAGTAATGCACTTTACTTTCCAAATTAAATGTCGTTGTTGTGGTATTGAGTCCTAAGACTGGTCTGATCCATGCTAACCTATCTTGTACAAGCCTCTTCATTTCCTCATAACTAGCACAACCCACATCCTCCCTAATCTGCTTAGCGTATTCTATCCTTGGCCTCCCTCTTCTGTTCTTACCCCTACACACAGTTCCCTCTAATGCTAATTTTACAAGACCCTCATACCTTGAAACGTGGTTTATTAATGTATCCCTTCTCTCGGCCAACGTCCTCCATATTGTTCGCTTTTCCCCTATCTTGTTTAAAACTTCCTCGTTAGTGGTTCTATCTACCCATCTCATTCTCCTATAGCACCACATTTCAAAGGCTTGTATTCGTTTCCTTTCCGGAGCTCCTATCGTTCACGTTTCGCACCCATATAACGCCACACTCCACACGAACATTTTTAGCAACGATTTCCTAATATTCACGCATATATTAGCCGTAAGTAAATTCCTCTCCCTTGCCTGTGCTATCCTACTCTAGTTATTAAGCTTCCCAAGTAGCAGAAATCCATAACTTCTTTCAAAATATCCCTTTCTAATCCAACAGTCTCTGTTATTCCACTGTTTCGCACACTTCACTCCATTACCTTGGTTTTCCCTCTAGTAATCTTCATATTGATCTCTTTCTTTCGGTTTCCAAGTGTTCTTCTGACTCTCCTAATACCACAATATCGTCGGCAAAGCGTAGGGTTTTTATTTTTTCTCATTGCATTAAGTAATACGAAAGAAAATTTCGAATCGGTCATATCTCGTGCGCGAGCCATGTACATTTTAATTTCTGTTATTTCTGATTAGGGGCTTGAGTCGCCTCGTGTTGTATGGACGTGGAACCATTGTTAGCAGATCACCGCATCCTCATACTTACCGTGTAGTAAAACTTTCGATGGCACGTAGCTTGCTGAAGGTCACCTTTCCTGCTGGAGAGATGTTTTGCTAACGGAACCAAAGTCAACGAACTTGCTTCGGCAACTTACTTGCCCCGAGGCAGACGGAGTGTTACAGGCGTGTCTAGGGGTAGCCTCCTCCGTCTAAACTTTATATTTCCTACCGCCGCTGTATTTAATCTGCGAAGGACGAACGGAAAGGAGGAGGAGGTTTGAATCTCAGAAACATGCGTTAATAAAGACACTACATATAATGAAACACCTCTTCAAAGTTGTTGCGAACATTAACTTTACTAACGCATACCACAGGTTCCGTCCTGCTGCTCTAGACCGTAATAAATGCATTAACCGCTGTCCACTTAGTTGTTTCAGATACTAACTCTTACTAATATTTTCTGTTGAATTAGAGGTAAGCGGCAAAAGCAAATGGGACTTTCTCCGTTTGTAGGAACGCGGGCGATTACAAGGGAATTTTCAAATTTGAGAGTTTTATTTGTGGTGGCTAAGGAGACGTGTAAAGTGAAGGGAGTCCCGTTAGGTACGCAAAGGACAAACAAGGCGACGTCAGTCAGTCAGTCACCTGCGTGTCCTCACACTCTGCTGTGAAACTTATTTAATATAAACACTTTACATCTGATAAAATTGATGTATAATGTTAACTAAATTACCTGAGTAACAATCAGGTCTGCTCAACGTATTACATCCTTCACCTCTATCTTCTCTTCACTTCCTTCTAATCCTAGTTTTACAAGACCCTCATGTTTTAAAACGTGGCCTATTAATCTATCCCTTCTCTTGGTCAAAGTCCTCCATATTGTTCTCTCTGCCCCTATTCTGCTTAGAACTTCCGGGTTCTTTACCCTATCCACCCATCTAATTCTTCTATAGCACCATATATGGAAAGCTTCTATTCTTATTTTTTATATTTTATTTTATTTATTTAAACAACAATCATAATTACAAATTCTATAAAGCTTTTTTATGTCTGAGAATCATTTTGTCAACTGAATTCATTTTAATGTCCTGGTGGGTGGTCCTCTTTAGTGATCAAGTCTTTCTGTATCGCAGCAGAGGTCGTGTAAGGGGATTTCGTGATGTTTATCACCCCTCTCGTGAATTATTTCCATGGTTGAATGTGATCCCTGTGTCATGGTACTGTGGGACTTCCACAGATCTTCTCATCACATCCGAAACGATCCGCCACCAGCTCATCCTCGACAATCTCTCAACCTCTAAAAGAGTTCGACTCGGCATTGCATCAACATAGTTTAGAGAATGCTTGCGTTACAAAGAAGTTCAAAAGCCGAACTAGACAAAAACCGTAAAAAATAGTAATACCAAATGGCGCGACCTTCTTCGACCTTGACAACAGCTAATACACAAGGACGCTAATATCCGCGTCTGACTCACATATTTCTCAACCGCATGGCACGATGAAATTTTTTAAAGTTCTTATTTTGAAAGGTACACAACCACGCCATCTCTATCCACCCAAAACTCTAGTGATTTTTGTAGCAATCTTCACGTTTTGTTTGTTTTTTCATCCCGTAAACTCTGCTAACATAAGTCAAAATATAAATGGTTATTATTTCTATCTGACTCTTTTGAAAACAACCAGCAAACAATTTTCGTTAAAAATAACATTTCTTCCATTTAGTAAAATTGGTGAGGAGAGAACAACATGGAGAACCCTTTTTGATGCACCACGAAAAATTTGTATTGGACGGAAGTGTGGGGTAGGAATTGTTGTGATATTTGGTCCCAAGACTTTTCTGATGTAAGCCTCCATGCTAACCTATCCTGTCTAATGCCTTTTCATTTCCACATAACTAACACATCCCACATCCCCCCTACCCTTCTTAGTGTATTCCATCTTTGGCCTTCTTTTCTGTTCCATTTCCCTCTAATGCTAATTTTACTAGATCCTTATGCCTCAAAACATGGCCTATAAATCTTGGTCAAAGTCCTCCAAATTATTGTCTCTTCCCCAATTCTATTTAGAACTTCCTGGTTAGTTACTCTATCCATTCTCCAATAGCACCACCTTTCTATTCTTTTTCTATCTACAACTCCTACCATCCACATTTCACACTCATATAACGCCATATTCCATACGAACATTTTTAATAATAATTTTCTAAAATTCACACTTGTATTACTCGTAAGTAAATTCCTCTTTTATTGTGAAAGAAAAACTCTAGTTGTTATGCTGCCCAAGTAGAGAATTCCTTAACTTCCTCCAAAATATCCCTTCCCAATCTAACAGCCTTTGTTATTCCACTATTTCCCACACTACGTTCCATTACCTTGGTTTTGCTTCTATTAATCGTCATATTGAACTATTTATTCAGGACCCTGTTAATGCCATTTATTATTGGTTCCAAGTCTTCTTCTGACTTCCATAATACCACAATATCATCAGCAAACCTTCAGGTCTTTATTTCTTCTCCTTGCATTTTGATTACCTTCCCATATTCATCTTTAACTTTCTTCTTCGCCTGTTATATGGTGGGAGTATGTGTAAATAATAGAGGAAGTCCAAGAGTATTATATGTTACACATAGGTTGTGGACCATATTGGTTATGTGGAGATGAAAAGATTAGTGTAGGACAGAATAATTAATATTTTCAGAACTTATAATTTTTTTTGTAACTTCCAGATTAATAGAATTAAGATTCTTGAAAATTATCTTCAAAGTTTTGTTGAACTTCAATTCTTATTTTTATTTTCCATATTTGCAGGTGGGACCCTGCCTTGATGCTCACCGACTTGCACTCTGAGCTATGGTGATCGTCACGAGGGTAAGTACTGAGTTTGCATACCATTTTGCCGGGAGAAAGTTTCGAATCAGGTGTACTATTTGCCAAAACTTTACCAGAAGTCAAGCAATAATTAGAACATTGTCCAGAACTACTTTGTATTATAACTGTTAAAGTAAAAACTAAGGCATGGAAAGTTGAAGTGAAATTGAATCGTTGACTTTGAATGAGTGGCTTGCACCTTACTGTCTTGAGGGAACCGAATGAACAAGTGTAAATAAGTGATAATTCATAAATAAATAACCAGACAATTAGGTCTATAGTTGAACATCAAATTGAAACTTCTGAACTATATTCATGGATAGAGTAACATTTTGTCCACAGGGAGATTACATCTGGATAGAACCAGTCTCAGGTCGAGAATTTGATGTTGCTATTGGTGCTCGAGTAATCTCTGCAGAAGGCCGCCGTATACAAGTGAAAGATGATGATGGGAAGGTCAGTTTAAACGAAAATATATTCTGTAACCAATTATGCTACTCACTTTTTAAAAAAGTATAAATAAGCAAGTATTAAGAATTGAAAAATAGAAAATTATGTATCCAGAATATCATGTTAGAATTTTTTAATGAAGCACACTCCACACATTTTGGAAATCTAAACAATAAAAGCAATTTATTAGACAAATTAGCATTATAATTGAACTTAGAATTATTTTAAGTCTAGGCTCTGTACATTACATATTTTTTCCCAAATGTTTTCCTTGAGTAAATTTTAATTATCTCAGTTATTGGTGAACCGTAATTTAAAAATTCTACCATTTTGATGTTAGAGTGAATTGTAATTGTTTATTGGCAGTAAAGTGATAAGAAACAAATCTCACATTTGGAGCAATGTAATTTACTTACAGGTTTCATTTATTAAGAAGAATAAACACAGTTGCAATAGAACAACAAATGTTTTTATTTTATTGTAGCAATGGAATTTAATGTAACAAAAATATATAGTAATATTTGGTTTGATCAGTTGGTTAACAATTTAACTGTTAAAGGATTTTCTACATTATTGTGAAACAAATCAGTGATAAAAATTACTGTTTTCATCTTATTACAATTTTCTGTCCAAAAAGGAGCAATGGCTTACACCAGAGAGGCGCATCAAGGCGATGCACGCCACTTCGGTGCAAGGAGTGGAAGACATGATATCACTCGGAGACCTGCATGAGGCTGGTATACTAAGGAATCTTCTCATACGCTACAATGAAAATCTTATCTATGTAAGTGTATACCAGAAATAACCTTACCCATCTTTTTTATATTTAAGTTAACTTAATTTTTAAGTTCCAATCATCTCTCTTCCAGACATACACAGGTTCAATCCTTGTTGCTGTCAACCCATATCAAATCCTGCCAATATACACTGCCGAACAGATAAAGCTATACAAGGACAGAAAAATAGGTGAATTGCCTCCTCACATATTTGCTATTGGAGACAATAGTTACACCCACATGAAACGGTATGGACAGGACCAGTGCATTGTCATCAGGTAGGTGGTCTCTACAGTAAAACAGAAACAAATTGTCCTCTATTGGCATAGCTGATTGGTAATCATTATTACACTTTAAAATGCATTTACAGACCCCAGAAAGAAGTATGAAATTTTAAATATTGCAAATATGTAATATACATCATATAAACAGTCCAGTTCTATGAGCACCCAAAATGATTATTTATTTTAAATATAGGGAGTTTCTTATGATAGACCATCTTCAATAGTCCTTTAAAGAACTATCACAGAGTGAGGTTTCTTAAAATTTGGCACAATCAAAACCCACAAATATTATGTTAAGAAACTTGAAGAAGCAGGAATATTGTCATGAAATATAAATTATTTTATATCTTGGAATCCTTTAATTCACCCATTGATTGAACTTTCCTTTGAAAACAGTAAATGTTCCAATATATTTATTTTATTAAAATTATATTGTACTGGGAAGACAAACACTTGTAACTCTAAACAATTTTTTCCATTAACTAGCAATAAACTCAAAATCTCACATATAACTGAACTGTATATTCTGTTTTTGTATAGTGGTGAAAGTGGAGCTGGGAAAACTGAAAGTACCAAGTTGATACTTCAGTACTTGGCTGCAATAAGTGGCAAACACTCCTGGATTGAGCAGCAAATATTAGAGGCTAATCCTATTCTGGAAGGTAAAGACTTGCGAATTTACTACCTATGTAGATAAATAAATTTTAAACACTTATTTAATGACCCACTATAATTTTGAGTGACTACTCCATTTCATATATTATTTTCAGCTTCAGTTATATACATTTCTTTATATTCCATATTTTCTTCTATTCCATTGTCGTTTCTTCAATTTCTAGGATAATAGATTAATATTAATAGATACCCATTTTACTTGAAGTCATCAAAATCTAATTTTATTTGTATTTGGTTTGATGTAGTTAATTTCTTTTGGCATTTTGTAACCTTCAATAATATAAATTTTGAACTATACATTATATATATATAAAATAAAATTCATTTTTTGTTTTTCATAGTTTTTTATATTACAGTAAATATTCCTTGTTGATTTTTACCTTTAGCATTCGGAAATGCCAAAACCATCAGAAATGACAATTCATCAAGATTTGGAAAATACATAGACATTCATTTTAACAATCAAGGAGTAATTGAAGGAGCAAAAATTGAACAGTACCTTTTGGAAAAGTCACGCATAGTCTCACAGAATACAGATGAACGAAATTACCATATATTTTATTGTATCCTTGCTGGAATGTCCCGAGAAGAGAAGCAGAAACTGGAACTGGGAGATGCTTCGCAGTACCGGTATCTTACGGGGGTATGTTTTTTCCTCCACCCTTGACGTACAAGTCTAAATATTCGAGTAACGTAAATGCATCATTCAACTTTTCCTTAATGTATGTATGACAAAAGGCTTTCTTGTGTGATTCAAGGGTGGTAGTATCACGTGTGAAGGAAGAGACGATGCAGCTGAGTTTGCAGACATCAGATCTGCAATGAAGGTCCTCTTGTTTACAGACCAGGAAATTTGGGAGATCTTAAAGTTGTTGGCTGCTTTACTCCACATAGGGAACATCAAGTACAAGGCAGCTGTTATAGGTGGAGATAAATTTGTGCCTAATTTATTCAGAAGGAATCAGTAAAATGACCTTGAAACTAATGTGATGTGTTTATGATTAATAGATAATTTAGATGCAACAGAAATTCCAGACCACAGTAATGTTCAACGTGTGGCAAGCCTTCTTGGTGTACCAAAGCAACCTCTAATTGATGCACTTACTAGGAAAACTATCTTTGCCAGTGGTGAAACTGTGGTAAGTAATTTCTCTTGCCTGGTGGCAGTTTTATAAAGTAGAGGTCCTCTCAGAGTGGAGTGGTTACTAGTCTCCCACATTTGGGTATAATTTCTGGTTTCAGTTCTTTAATAACAGTTTAGAATACCTGTTGTTTATTAGTATATTAGAAATGATATAACATCAAACATCCCAAAATAAACTCCATAATCACCAAATCCATAACCTCCTTAATTAAAAGCATCCTTAACCACCCAAACCCCATGATCCAACAATTCTATTACAAACCTTCCCCATCTCTACCTTTCCATCGGCTCAAAATAAAACTCTCAATCAACCTTATCCTTTCCTCTGAACATTAATGTTTACAAGTTAATTTATGTACATTATTATAATTTTGTAAACACATTATTTTAATCTTGTATATATTGGAATAATTATTGTACCAAACAGATAATATTGAAATAAAAGTTTTTAAATGAAATAAATATAAATGATACATATACAATAGTATTTCTTATATTTTAGATTCTTTTGGTACTATATAGTATAGTTTCTCTAATCTTTGATTGAAGGTGTCTACGTTGTCCAGAGAACAGTCTGTCGATGTGCGGGATGCATTCGTGAAAGGAATTTATGGGCGACTGTTTGTTCTCATCGTCAACAAAATCAACAATGCCATATACAGACCCAAGGGTTCAGCAAGGAGTGCAATAGGTGTTCTTGATATATTTGGTTTTGAAAACTTTAATACTAACAGGTCTGTGTTTAACTTCAGTTGAAGTCAATCTGTATGAACATTGTTATATGAATTTAACATTATACATTTTCTTTTTAGCTTTGAACAATTTTGTATCAACTATGCAAATGAAAACTTGCAACAGTTCTTTGTGCAGCACATTTTCAAATTAGAGCAAGAAGAATACAATTTGGAAGGAATTAACTGGCAACATATAGAGTTTGTAGATAACCAAGATGCTCTGGACCTGATTGCAGTCAAACAGTTGAACATTATGGCCCTCATTGATGAAGAATCCAAATTTCCAAAGGCAAGTAGCAAGTTATTGCCCTGATAGAATATTTAATGTGCAATCTGTACTTTATATAAATTGATATTTATTACTATTTCAGGGAACAGATCAAACTATGTTGGCAAAGTTACATAAAACTCATGGAAACCACAGAAATTATTTGAAACCAAAGTCTGACATAAATACTTCTTTTGGATTAAATCACTTTGCTGGTGTTGTCTTTTATGACACTAGAGGTAAATATATTAAATTTTGTCCATATTTAAATCTATATTTAATTGCAAACATTTATTCATTTTATCATGAATAATATAGTTGAATTCTTTATCATCAGGTTTTATCACTCATTTTTTAGTTATTATATCCAACATAAACTATATTTAATTTTTATTACTATATGATTTTGTTTCCAATTATATTTTACTGATTATAGATTCTATAAAATTCCTATTTTATTTGTCTCCTTTTCTTTGGCTAGATTCTTGTTTACTCACTTGCAATTTGGTTTAGCATTTGTTAATTTCATTTCAACACAATGATTCATTTTTGTTATCTATAGGGAAAAATTATTTTTCATATGTTCTCCCCACAAAGATATGTTGGATGATATATAACTGATTTAATTTAGGAGGGTGTGGAACTTATATGCTTTTTTAGTTGTCCCTGTTGGCAAACTTTATGAACTACATCTTAAGCCAAATATATTTTGTTACCCATGTATTATATAAGGACTAAACTTACAGGGTTCCTTGAAAAGAACAGAGATACATTCAGTGCAGATTTGCTCCAACTCATCCACATTTCAACAAACAAATTCCTCCAATTACTATTTGCTGAAGACATTGGCATGGGATCTGAGACAAGGAAGCGGACTCCAACTCTGTCAACACAGTTCAAGAAGTCTCTGGATTCGCTGATGAAAACATTGAGCAGTTGTCAGCCTTTCTTTATTCGCTGCATAAAACCCAATGAATACAAAAAGCCAATGGTATTATTATATACTTAAGACTCATCCATTATTAAATTAATATGATAAAATATTTGTTTTCTAAAAATTTGTTTTTCTTCTTATTAAGATGTTTGATAGAGGGTTGTGCTGTCGTCAGCTCAGATATTCTGGTATGATGGAAACTATTCGCATTAGGAGAGCTGGCTATCCTATTCGTCACAGCTTTGTGGAATTTGTTGAGAGATACAGGTTTTTAATACCAGGAATTCCTCCATCTCACAAGGTCAGAACAGTTTATTATGCACTAATTATAAATTCCCTTACTGAAAAAAATTAAAGAAATCAATCAAATTGTTTTAAAATAAGAGTACATCCGATTAATTAGCTGTTCTCTATTTCAGACTGACTGCTGCACAGCTACAGCAAAAATCTGTCAGGCAGTACTTGGAAGATCTGACTACCAGCTTGGACATACCAAAGTTTTTCTGAAGGACGCACATGACTTGTTTCTCGAACAAGAGCGTGATAGGGTCCTCACAAGAAAGATTCTCATCCTCCAGAGGTCAATCAGAGGATGGGTATACAGGAGGAGGTAATTGCATTAAGTATTTTCACTCACAAATATTAACATCTCACATTATGTAGTAATTACTATTATATTTATTAACAGGTTTTTGAGGATGAAGTCGTCTGCTGTGATCATTCAAAAATATTGGAAGGGTTATGCGCAACGCAAGCGATATCAGAAGATGAAAGTAGGGTACATGCGTCTCCAGGCGTTGATTCGTGCGAGAGTTCTTTCCCACCGCTTCAGGCACCTCCGTGGCCACATCGTCGGACTGCAGGTTAAATTTATTGCCACCTGGTATATTTATTTGACAATAGTTAACAAGATCAGAATGGAATAAATCATTTGCTTCAATGTTTCAGGCCAGAGCTAGAGGGCACTTGACAAGGCAATGGTACCGCCAGAAGATGTGGGCCATCATTAAGATTCAAGCCAATGTCAGGAGGATGATTGCTCAGAAAAGATACAAAAAGATAAAGGTATCAAAACAAGCATTGTTATGATGTTAGAAATCGGTAATATAAATTTGTCTTATTATATTAATTATATTTACATTGCAGTATGAATACAGACATCACATTGAAGCTCTGCGATTAAGGAAGAAGGAAGAAAGGGAATTGAAAGAAGCAGGCAACAAACATGCCAAAGAAATAGCAGAACAGAATTATAGGGTAAAGATATATTAAAATATTTTTGTTGTTGTAGATTATCTATTATCTGTTTGATGCAAAATAATAATAACACCTCAAATTTATAACCTTTTTTAGGATCGAATGAAGGAACTAGAGCGCAAAGAAATTGAGCTGGAAATTGAGGAACGGAGGCAAATGGAAATAAAAAAGAATATCATTAATGACGCAGCTAAGAAGCAGGATGAGCCAGTTGATGACAGCAAACTTGTGGAAGCAATGTTTGATTTCCTTCCTGATTCCAGTAGTGAGGCACCAGCTCCAAGGGAAACATCTGTGTTTATGGTGTGTTACATTTGGGTTTGAATAAATTAGACATAGGAACTTGTTAAATCTACTTTTACAAGTTTCTAGAGTCCTATCGTGTAATTCATATTACTTGGTTATAATTACAGGATTTACCAGTTCCCAAGGCAGACTCTCAAGAGATCATCTGTCCAATGCAACAAGTCACTGATGATGAAGAGGATCTTTCAGAGTTCAAGTTTCAGAAATTTGCTGCCACATATTTCCAGGGTAATATTACACATCAGTACTCGAGAAAGCCATTGAAACATCCTCTGCTGCCTCTTCACACGCAAGGAGATCAGCTGGTAAGAATTCAGCAATGAGTAGATATATTCTCAGTCAGACTGGTGCCTTAAGAAAGTCCTGAATACATGTATTCATGCCATTTTTTCCATGAGTACTAACTAATTAAAATATATCAGTAATTGCTTTGTTATTTTATAGTGGTTTAGATTTGCTATGAGCTACCTTTACAAATTAAAGCATTTTATTTGTCTTCAGGCTGCCCAAGCTCTGTGGATCACCATCTTAAGATTTACAGGAGACTTACCAGAGCCTCGGTACCACACAATGGACCGTGACAATACATCTGTCATGTCTAAGGTTACTGCTACACTTGGTAGAAATTTCATCCGCAGCAAAGAATTCCAAGAAGCACAGATGATGGGCATGGATCCAGTAAGATACATTTTCAGTTCTTCTAATTTGTATAGATGTACATATTTGTCAATATTTATAATGTTTGTAACACCATTTAGGATAGTTTCCTGAAACAGAAACCTCGCTCAATTCGGCACAAATTAGTATCACTGACCTTGAAACGGAAGAATAAACTGGGCGAGGATGTGCGCCGAAGGCTGCAGGATGATGAGTACACAGCAGATAGTTATCAGACCTGGCTTGAGTCACGGCCAACATCCAATTTAGAAAAACTACACTTCATAATAGGGCATGGCATTCTAAGAGCTGAACTTAGGTAATCTTTATTATTTAGTTTGGTACTGACATGTAAATTATATTCAGGGAATATTTTATGTGCAAGTTGTTGTGACAGCTATGAAAATTTTGTTTATGACATGCTTTGTTTATTTATTATTACAGAGATGAAATATACTGTCAGATATGTAAACAACTCACAAATAACCCTTCAAAGTCCTCGCATGCCAGAGGCTGGATTCTCCTTTCACTTTGTGTTGGCTGCTTTGCTCCATCAGAGAAATTTGTAAGCTATCTCCGTGCCTTTATCCGAGAAGGACCTCCGGGATATGCTCCTTATTGTGAAGACAGACTGAAGAGGACATTTAATAATGGAACTCGCAACCAGCCCCCTAGCTGGCTTGAACTTCAGGTACTTACTTGGAAAGATGATTTAATTGTTGAATCTTTATAATTCAGCAGTATACACGAATTATCATCTTATACATTCTTATTTATTCACAGTGTTCTGTTATAGTTGCATTTGTCACATTTATTTATTAAAATCTTTTTGATTATGAGTCCTGCAGTTTAGGAATATTTGTAGCCTGAAATGATTTTATTTTTCTCTTGCTTTTTTTAAGGCAACAAAATCAAAAAAGCCAATAATGCTGCCAATAACTTTCATGGATGGGAATACGAAAACTCTTCTTGCAGATTCAGCAACCACTGCTCGTGAACTTTGCAACCAGTTGTCTGACAAGATTGGTCTCAAGGACCAGTTTGGATTTTCCTTGTATATAGCATTATTTGACAAGGTATTTATTTATAGTGGTAAAAAATAGAGCAATCAGCAATACAGTCATAATGATATTTATTGCGATGAGATAGAAATGTTATTATAAACATTGCTTTTGAGAATTATTTTTTTCTAATACTGAATTTGGTTTTATATATGGAGTTTGAGTATAAATTTTTTAAAAACCTTACAATAACTTAAGTGTGGGTAAATGTGTAGCAAACATAGTATAGTTAAATTTTGATGGCACAAATATGTCATTTTTTAACTTCACATGTGACCCTAACATAAATGGCCTGCACATGTAAATGAAGTAATATATATTCTATTAAGATTGACCTAAGTGATCTGACTTCAGGTCTCGTCCCTGGGCAGTGGAGGCGACCATGTTATGGATGCCATATCACAATGTGAGCAGTATGCCAAGGAACAAGGAGCACAGGAGAGGAATGCTCCATGGAGGCTCTTCTTCAGGAAAGAGATCTTTGCTCCATGGCATGAACCTACTGAAGACCAAGTAGCAAGCAACCTAATCTACCAGCAGGTTGTCAGAGGAGTGAAGTTTGGAGAGTACAGGTGTGACAAGGTGTGTGCCTTTATTTACAGATTTACTCATTATGTCATTAAGTACTGAGATATTTATTTTATTACTTGATATGCTCTAAGTCAAATGCTAATGCTTTTTACATTTCTGACTCCCTACTTCATTAGCTAGACATTCTATAGTTATCAAATAATATATTACCTTCAATGTAATATATTAATGACTTCTGACACAAATAGTTACTATTGTGAAATGTTCTTACATCTTACTTGAGAGGTGGAGATCTTTTGTCACTTTGAATAGAAGTATTTAAAGTTGTATTTTTCTATTGATAGGAGGAAGACTTGGCAATGATTGCAGCCCAACAGTATTACATTGAATATAGCACAGACCTAAACATGGACCGTCTGTACAACCTTTTGCCCAGCTACATTCCTGATTACTGCTTTACCAACACAGAGAAAGCTGTTGACCGCTGGGGCCAGTTGGTCATCCAGGCCTATAAGAAGGTTTACCATTGAATTCTTTCTCTTTCATATGAATTGTTTCTTCATGTTCAACTTTTCATTGAAATCTTTTTTTACAGAGTTATTATTTGAAAGAAAAAGTTCCAGCCCTGAGAGTTAAAGAAGATGTTGTTAGTTATGCAAAATTTAAGTGGCCCCTCCTCTTCTCCAGATTTTATGAAGCTTACAGAAATTCTGGTAAGAACTACACTTGTAATGAGGAGAAATTCAAAATATTAATCAAGGCAACACACCATACAAATTACTTTATTATTACACTTGAAAAATGTTGAACACTATTGCTGAAAAGTTGTTGAGTTTTTTAAAACTTATCATAATGTATATGAATTAAAGTAGTTGCATGACATTTTATGTATGTAGACAATAAAGGAAATTGACATTTATGATATTTAAATCATTGTAATAAATTGAAAATTTGAATATCAGAAATATAATTCATTCAGTTCTGATTAATAATAGTAATATCATTATTATTAATTTTGATTGCAGTCAATGATTCTTCAAGTTTTATTAAAGACTAATTAAAAATAAGTAATATTTATATAGAACTATATTTATTACCAAATAACTGATTTGTTTTCCAGGACCTAATTTACCAAAGAACGACGTGATAATTGCGGTGAATTGGACTGGGGTTTATGTTGTCGATGACCAGGAGCAGGTTCTCTTGGAATTGTCTTTCCCTGAGATTACAACAGTATCCAGTCAAAAGTAAGTAAACTACAGCCCAGATGTGACATCCATTTCTTATGCCATATGTTTGCTGGGATTTAACAACACTTTTACAAATTTTATTTATTTAATGTCATTATTTACATGCATGGTATACTCTTTAACTGATTAATAAGTGTTATATTAATTAGCTGCAATGAAATTTATTTAATCTCTTTTATTGTCTTCAATTGTGTATTGTCAATCTAAAACTATGATTGATCCTCCTAACAATATTTATGCCATTTTTTTGTGATATTTGTGATGTAACAGACACAATTATTGTGTACTCTCCATTATTAACAAAATGGCTGTACATTGTATCTAGACCATAATATTACAGATTAACACTTGAATTTTGAATTAAATTTAACACATTTCCAGAACAAATAAGGTATTTTCGCAAACATTCACTCTGTCCACTGTACGAGGGGAGGAGTTCACATTCCAAAGTCCAAATGCAGAGGACATAAGAGATCTTGTGGTATACTTCCTTGAAGGGTTAAAGAAAAGGTCAAAGTTTGTAATAGCACTGCAGGACTACAAAGCTCCAGGTAATGTGTTACATACAAATACACGGAAATTACATTTCTTTAAAATTAAATATTTCTACATCAGAAGTAATTGATTGTTTGCTTTAACAATACCTTTGTCCCAGAAAATTTTCTAACCTGAAAGTGATTCCAGAACAGAATTCTCTGCATTGATTTATGCTTCTACAACAAATCTTTCTTTAATGTCTCTGATTATTTTAATAAGTTGTCTTCTATAACATTTTCAACTTATTTATATTAATAAGTAACAATTTTTTCCTTACTGGGAAATAATGGTATTGTTTATAGCTTAAAAGTCATAAACAAGCACTGAAGTATGAGCTATTTCATGATTGTAATGCAATTGTCATCAGTTGTTTTACCACAAATCTGGAAATTTTGTGCTGATTGATTCATGCATATGGTATCATTGTGGTATTCAGTCCTAAGACTGGTCCATGCTAACCTATCTTGTGGAAACCTTTTCATTTTGTCATAACTAGCACAAACCACATCCTCCCTAATCTGCTCAGCTTATTCTATCCTTGGCCTCCCTCTTCTGTTCTTACCCCACACACTTCCCTCTAATGCTAATTTTACAAGACCCTCGTGTCTTGCAAATGGTATATAACTTCCAAAATAGGTGATCATTATTAACAATGCAATCTGGTGGCAAGAACTCATGGTGGACAATGACATTAGAATTAAAGAAATGCTGGGTATAAACTTAATCCTTGTTGGATGAATGCACTTGTATAAGTAGGATTGCCAAATGTCTGTATCACCAGTATTATTTATTCTAATTTACAAATATTCAATTTTGATTTTTGCTAAATTCAGAATATTAAATAATGATTATGATATGAATTGAAAACTATCAAGAAGTTATGAATAAAATTGAAGACCATGTAAAAGGGTTTTCATTAAAACTAAATTACAAATTTCTAATTTTCATTTCATTTTTATGTGTTGTACGTGTATTTTTAACTAACTTTTCAAAATTTCTGGAGAATGTATTGACTGATAGTTACTTCCTTACAGGGGAAGGTTCTTCATTCTTGACCTTCCAGAAGGGAGACTTGATTATTTTAGAAGATGACAGTACAGGTGAAACTGTTCTGAATTCTGGATGGTGTGTTGGGCGCTGTGAAAGGACTGGAGAGAAAGGAGACTTCCCAGCTGAAACAGTATACGTGTTGCCTGCCTGCAGCAAACCTCCACAAGACATTCTGGTAAATTACTTTGATACCTGATGTTAATATCAGAGATACACTTAGAAATGATAAGCATGGCAGAGATTGAAGGTAGTGTAATGTCATAATGTAGATCAAATGCCTGTAAAACATTACTATTTCAGGCTTTATTCAGCTTAGAGGGAGCAGAGCATGGTCGGAAATTACACACTCAGCAGGTGAACGGGACTGACAACAGAGAGAAACCACACAATCTGGCAGAGTATTCACTTGACCACTTCAGGTTCGTGTAAAAAAATAAAAAAATATATATATAATTAACTTAGTATTCAATATGTTTTATATTTCAAATTGACTTCAGATAAAACTAAATAGTCATTCTTGTTCCACATATTACATCAATTCTATACAGTTTCATTTAGTGTTGGTTTCTTTTCAAAGAAAATAACAGTTATATATATATAATATACTGATGCAGCCAGTTATATGTCACAGGCCACCCCCAAAACGGACCATGTCCAAAGCTCTGACACTAACAACTGCACGCCGTGGTGGCCCAGATGAACTTTGGAGGCATTCCCGAGAGCCCATCAAGCAGCCACTTCTCAAGAAATTGCTTACCAAAGAAGAACTAGCTGAAGAAGCCTGCTTTGCTTTCGCTGCCATGCTAAAGTACATGGGAGATTTACCTTCAAAGCGACCAAGAATTGGAAATGAATACACTGACCAAATATTTGATGGTCCACTAAAGCATGTATGTGCATTATACTTCTTTGTGTGATTCAAAATAACCTGCTTGCCTTATTTTTCATTAAGTTCTTGTTACTAACTTTCAGATAGTTTATGATAAAGTTGTTGGTGAATGATTGATAATAATTTGCAGGAAATCTTACGAGATGAGATATACTGCCAGGTAATGAAGCAACTGACAGAGAACCGGAACCGCATGAGTGAGGAGCGAGGCTGGGAGCTCATGTGGCTTGCCACTGGTCTCTTTGCGTGCAGTCAAAATTTATTAAAGGCAAGTTTTCCTGCATATTATCTTCTCAATCTACTAAATTTCATAATAAAAGTGTGTATTTATGTTAGGAGCTCACATTGTTCCTGAGGACTCGCCGTCATCCAATCTCCCAGGATTCTTTGCAGAGACTTCAAAAGACACTAAGGAATGGTCAAAGGAAATACCCACCTCATCAGGTTGAAGTTGAAGCCATACAACACAAGACCACACAAATATTTCACAAGGTTTACTTCCCTGATGATACAGATGAGGTACAGTTCATCTGTTTAATAAATGATTGAGTTATTTCATTCTTGAGGTTGTTGATCATGAAATACATATTTCTTTATTACATAAATAATAATATTGATATGTTTTTAAGTATATGGTTTAATGCATAGAGAGAAGTTGGAGAACTTATTTTGTGTGCAGAACACCATAATATAGCCTGAATTTCTGAAGGAAACTTTATTTTGTTGCCGAATGTAGTTTTGGTAGGATCATTTTCTGAATTACAGAAAGATAAAAGAAGCAACAATGCATTTCAACCAAAGATAAGTTTAGTTTGAAGAAAATAATTATTTTAACAGTAGGCAAATTAATGATGTGACATAAGATTTGTTTAATCAATATCGTCTGTGATGTATGAAATTAGTTGACCCTTATTTACTGATCAGATTCATACTATATTTTAAAATTAAATAGCATATTGGTTATTTTAAGATATAACATACAACCATCTACATTAGAAGTTACAGCTCAATGATTTGAATTATTGCAAATGACAAATAACGAATCAATTATCCTTCACTTCAGAACAACGATAAAAATAAATAAATAATCTCATTTTAAATGCTGAAGTTGTTGTTTGTGTATTTTAAAGTTGATGTGCATTATAAATAGTGAAAAAAAATTATTCTCGTAGGCTTTTGAAGTGGATTCATCAACCCGTGCCAAAGATTTCTGTCAGAATATTTCTCAACGTCTGAATCTAAGATCGAGTGAAGGTTTCAGCCTGTTTGTCAAGATTGCTGATAAAGTGATATCTGTACCAGAAGGTGACTTCTTCTTTGACTTTGTGAGGCATTTAACTGACTGGATCAAGAAAGCGAGGCCTTCAAGGGATGGCAAGTTTGCTATTCTTTAAACATTTTATGTTTTTATAACTAATAACAAACCATATTTCATATTAAGAAAATATTAATAATTACTAGTTTTGTGTGAAAGTAATTTCATGCAGGAAAGATCAACTTCCAAATTAAATTGAATAAATCACTCTTCGTCTATATCCAGTCTTTGTTATAATCTGATATTTAAGGTTTAATTAGAAATTGATTAAAATATGCCACTTTACAGGAACCTCTCCTCAGTTTACATACCAAGTCTTTTTTATGAAGAAGCTTTGGACAAATACAGTTCCAGGAAAAGACAGAAATTCTGATTTGATATTCCATTTCCACCAAGAATTACCTAAGCTGCTGAGAGGTAACTAATTTTAACTTTCATGTTTGGTAGACAAGTTAGTAATATATATTTTACCTACATTTTTCTTATTCCATGTCTCAGGTTATCACAAGTGTAGTAAAGAAGAAGCGTCACGTCTTGCAGCACTTGTGTACAGAGTGAGATTTGGGGAAAGTAAACAAGAACTGCAGGCCATTCCGTAAGTTTTCTTATTAGCTTATGTTAAGAAATATTTATATTTTTATACTAACTCATTGGCATGAATCATCCAGTACTTTATTCTTCAACTTTCCATTGTTATTGTGTAAAAAAAAATTGTAGAATATTTGTATTAAAGCACTTCTTGCCATTATTTCTTCATGTAAACATGTTAAATTCAGTAGCATTTAAAAGTTTTGTGTTATTTCCTTAGTCAAATGCTTCGGGAATTAGTGCCAGCAGATCTATTGAAAGTTCAGAATGCCAATGATTGGAAGAGGTCTATAGTTGCTGCATACAATCAAGATGCAGGTGAGCTATTAGCATATTACTCTTTGTTTGTAAATCATGCATTCACAGTGAAAATATATTATTTTCCTTACAGCATATAACTTATAAATTAATAGCAAAATTTACAATTCATACATATATATTCCCAGGAGAATATTTTAATTCATTCTTTTAGTTTTCTGTAGTATTAATTTCAGTGAATGTTGTTGTTGTTGTGGTATTCAGTCCTAAGACTGGCTTGATGCAACCCTAGCTTGTTCAAGCCTTTTCATTTCTACATAGCAACCACATCCCACATCCTGATTAGCATATTCCATTCTTGGCCTCTTCTGTTCTTACCCCACACACTTCCCTCTAATGTTAATTTTACAAGACCCTCGTGACTCAAAATGTGGCATATTAGTCTATCCCTTCTCTTGGTCAATGTTGTCCATATTATTCACTCTTCCCCTATTCTGCTTAGAACTTCCTCGTGAGTGATTCTATCTTCTATAGCACAAAATTTCAAAAGCTTCTATTCTTTTCCTTTCTGAAACTCCTCCATGTTTCACACTCATATAATGACACACTCCATATGAACATTTATACTTATATTAGCCATAAATTTCTCTCTTCTGTGAAAGCCTTCCTTGCTGTGCTATCCTACTCTTTATGTCTGCTATACTTCTACCATCCATCCCTAGTTATTATGCTGCCTAAGTAGCGAAAATAATATTTCTATTAGGAGCATTTAATCCAAGCTTATTTGATTTTATACACCTTTCACGATTAGCACTGAGAATTATTTTAACTGTACGCTTTAAGACAGCTTACGCTCAGCTCTTAGAATAGATTGTCACTTGGTACATTTATGTTATTATGCATTGAAAAAATTTAATGTTCGACCTAATAAGACATTACGTACTCAGGAAACGGGTCTGTTCATTGATCCATGTTTGTTCTCTTTAAATAAGGTATGAGCCCTGAAGATGCCAAAGTGACGTTCTTGAAAATAATTTATCGGTGGCCGACATTTGGATCGGCATTTTTCGAAGTAAAACAGACAACAGAACCAAATTATCCTGAAATGTTGCTGATAGCCATAAATAAACATGGGGTGAGCCTCATCCATCCACAAACAAAGGTAAGTTCAATTGTCATTTAAATATTATCAGATTATTGTGTTTACTATCACAATACCTCTGAAAATTTTAAAGTTTTTCTATAAATAATTAATAAGGACAGGAAAGAGAGACAGAAAGCTGTTGGTATACCAGAAGTTCACAGATGGCAGGCACCATGTAAGGTTTTCAGATTCTTCAATTTTCTCAGGCACCGCCTTCTTTTTGCACAAGGTTAGGAAAACATTTCGAATGACAGCAAGGCATCGACAGCTGGCCGTCACTTGAAATGTTCTCCTAACATTCTGATGAAGGGGGCAGTGTCTCCAAAAATTCAAGAATCTGAAACCCTACATGGTGCCTGCCATCTGTGAACTTCTGGTATGCCACCTGCTTTCTGTCTCTCTATCCTGTCCACATTGTCAAGTTAATTAAAACATTTAATGCCATTTTCTGACACACACAAACCATCTGGACAGGAAAGAGAAAGATAGTTGGTGTCTCCAGGCTAGGTAGCAAAAAAAAAGTTAAATTTTCAAGGGCCAAAGCACTTTTCCCAAGGACAGAACAGGATTGCATGTCACATGGCTGGTCAGTGACTGACCACAAAATATGAAACAGCAGTAACCAATGACAGACAATTAAGCATTCATTTTGTCTTCTGGGAGTATCAATTTCCATATGCATATATTTCTTTAGTTAATTTGAAGTACCTTTGAGCATTCTGATATTTTGGAGAAGTTAGTTTCATTCTTTCAGTAATCTTTAAAATTAAATAATTTTTCAATTCATTTTAGGATATCCTGGTAACACACCCATTCACCCGAATCTCCAACTGGTCTTCTGGCAACACGTACTTCCACATGACCATAGGCAACTTGGTTCGAGGCTCTAAACTACTGTGTGAGACGTCCCTGGGCTACAAGATGGACGACCTCCTCACATCCTACATATCACTTATGCTCACAAACATGAACAAACAGAGGGGAACTTTAAGAATCAAGTAAAGTAATAATGGCGGCCGGCTCCAAATATTTCTACGGCGGGTGACTGTTTTAGGACAATATTGCTAAATTAAGAAAATAATAAGAATACTCATACAATAATTTTTTAACATTCTAATATCATAGCAAATGACTTTTAATCCCGATGTGAAATATAAGAGTAATGTATATGTGGTGTGTACATACAATCAATCTCAGTTACGTGCAATATTCAGAAAAGCTAATTATATGGCTGAAGACATACGGTGTTGTGTGTATGGTTACACAGTTGTATCCAATAAAACTAAAACCATAACCTCTATTAGCCTGTTCTTAAAATGCATAGCAAACATCATAAATCCTCTTTATTAGTTATGTTTAACAGAAAATAAATGCTATAGTTTTCCCAAGTGTTTTCAACTGGACAACAGTTTGACCATATACAACTATTAATGTAAACATGTACATATGTCAATAGTGTTATCACATTTATGCTATAATTTATTTGTTTTCTTTGTAAAATTTTATTGTGTAAACTTGAACTCTTTTTTTAACTTTTTCTGTAATATTGTAAAATGTATAAATATTTTATACTGTTGTAAAATAGAGCTGTGAATTGAACTGACAGTAAAATTCCTTAACTACTCCATTCATTACAATATGTTTTATTAGTAAATAAATTAGGAAAGAAGGTTCTGAAAACTTGAATGGGTTATTTAACATGCAACGTTGGCAACTGAAGAGAGATAACACTTTAAATCAAAATGATAGGAAGTTAAATAGGAGGAGAATATTTATTGCAGAATGTTTTAGTGTGAAAATTTCATCAAACATAATTGTAAAATGAACTGACAGTAATAATCAACACAGAGATAAGACTTTTTTTTATATCAATTTGAACTTAACACACAAAAATGGGAAAGAGAAATCTTCAAATGTGACTATAGTTGAAGAAAAACTTCTCGGGTTTCCACCCGGGTAATGTCAACAAACAGCGACATTTCGACAGCTTTCACTGCCATCAAAACATCTCTGTTTTTGTCAATATTACCCAGGTGGAAACCTGAGAAGCTTTTCTTCATTCAATCACCAGGAAAGCCTTCCATATTTAGTGACTATAGTTATTTGCAAATGGTGTATAAACAAAGTATCCTCATTAGCTGCAACACAATTATATCAAACCAACGTGTATAAATATCATATGTGACTGTGGACAACTACTTCCATATTGTAGTGGGGGTAGACAGCAGCTCACTTCTATTATGTTCCTTGTTGAGACAAGTCGTGGTGTAAATTCAATTCTGGCATTAGAAAATATATTGCTTTCAGTTCAGGATATATTGTATGTCAAGAAACACATTCTCAAAGTGTAATAGATAAGTATAGCGTATGTCGTTACAATCTCCATATCCTGTTTCTATGAAGACAACGTTTTTAACTACGACAGTAGCATTTTACGAGGTCTGTTGTCAAACGACAATACTCCCCTTCCTCTTTTCCAACTGCACATGTTAACACACCATGTAGAATCTCACAAACTGTAATATTTATCTAATTTAAAATATAACGCCAAAGAATGGTGTTAACAAATTTGTGCAGATAAAATTTTTTCCCTCAGAAATGGAAACAAGTTAACAATATTCTTATTAAATTAACTTCTCATTCTTATGAAATACATTATTTTTATTTTACACAATAGGGTCAAATTTTGATGTATTAATCAAGTTAGAGTATCCAGTGTGAAATCTGTCAACGACGCCTGGGAAAGGCCTTGTAGTTTATTTAAATCACCGTAACTAGGTGCCAAATGTTAGTTACACTCATACTTAACACATCACTTCCCATGCGAATTTTATGAATGAATTTGTTATTCTCATTTTTAATAGACTGAAAAATAAGAAATTTGTTATCAGTAGATTTATATTGCCTGGACCGCATAGGTTTAAACCTGTGGGATTTGAAGACTTTTCATGCCGAAGCTGTAACATTTTTAATTTTAACAACCCTGACTATCGATAGTATTTGTTACTGTTGAAATATAACACTGAATTTTGCCTTAATAACCGATTGCTTCAAGTTGATTTGCATTATCCATTTCACAGAAAAGTTTGTTGCAGCTCTCCATGCTAATCTTTTCATCTGTACATAATTATAGCAGCCCACGTCCAACCCCAATAAGCTTAACACGTTCACTGCCGATGACACTTTAAAGCATCAAGTTCAGATTTGAATCTGTGCCACCGACGCTTTTGAGAGTTTTCCAATCATTGTTGTTCTACACAGTAGAAATACCTTCACCAGTGCCAACTACGCTTGAAAGCGTCAAACAATATATTGTAAAATAATTGTTATGGTTAGTATTATCTGGTCTTGTAGACTTTTATACAGACACTGAAATAACATTTAATTATTTATCAAAAAATTAAGATGGCTCTCGCAGCCATTTTATAGTAAGTCAGTGGCAGTGAATGGGCTAACCTGAGTTTTCCTCTATTTTTACCCCACACACTTCCTCAAAGTATTAATTTAACAAGCTATTCATGCCTAATAGACTATCTCTTCTTTTATTAATTGCCCTCCTTAATGTTCTTTCCTCGGCAAATTGGTTCAAGAACCGATTTCATTTCATAGTTAAAATAGTTTGACTTATCATCATGCTTCATCTGAAGTACAAGGTAAAATAATTTACCAGAACAGTAAAGACAAACTTACCAGTGACAAGGTTCTTTCTCATCTTTATCATAAACTGTTATATATAGAATATGATTTTTACTCTTGCTATTACCACAGACAACATACCTGGCCAAATTTTATATTTAATTTTTCTGCTATTAATAATATATTTCTCTTTATAATGATCACCGTTTTAAAGGACACAATAATTTAAATAATTTCAGTGCAAAAGATGATATTCACCCTTCTTAATTTAAACACACACTTCATTTATATGGCTTTATATATTTTTAATAACATATGTGACAATAAAAGACTAGAAATCTACCAACTGCCTGGGAAGAAAATGCTGCCAATTAATTTTTATAATTGTGTTCATAAATAATAATATTTATTCAAGTGTCGTTATTAATATGCAAAACCAATGTAAAAGTAATGTTCAAGAAATTACAATATAATACATTGTACTATATGCGTCCCCAGTAATATTTGTTTACACAACTCGTGTAGATGACTGTCAAATATTTATATATACATTGAATGATAATTCATATAAGAGAGATTCTGAGTAACCAATTGACATATACCTTATGACAAATGATCAAAAAAAATACTTGGAAATTTCTACAATACGAATATACGAAATCAAATATATTAAGTAGCTATCTTTTCTTACAAATGTTTTCATTGTACATTATTACAGAGTTCAAGACATGCAGCAATTTCTATATCGCACTTCAGGTAGGCATGGCGAAGAACAGCTCGACAGGATTTGATAGATAAACTGCACCATGTTATACTGTCATGGAGAAATATTCACAGTCAATACAATTTGACTACGTATACAGACCACAGTTACAATTAAAATAAAATAATTATATTAGACTGAATTCTGTGCAGAAACAGCTAATTATAAAGCCCTTACAGAACTGAATATGAGAAATAACACTTTAACTGGCATAGAATTGAATAGGAATAACAATTTCTGCAAACTACAGATAAAACTATACACTTGGAGAGGTATAGTTCAATATTTTTCTTGTTGTAGAAGTATTTTCCAGAAACCTTAAAAAGAGTATCATACCATAAATACAACAGATTCAATAAATCAAATAACATGAAACTGCAATATCAAGTGCTGACTCATATACAGTCACAGAGAAGCTGTGTTCTAGGCTTCAATACTGTTAACTTTTTGTGATCAGTGTACCAGGGGTTTTGTTTCTGGTGCAGTTTATTTATTCAATCAATCCTGTGAATTGAATTCCCAATTTGACCTAATATCTGATACATTGCAGACTAGTGCATACGCTTTAGACAATTTTTGTGGGCTGTTGTTTCTCACAACAGTCTGTCATGTGCAAGCTCTAAAGTCCAGCCTGGTTAGACGGATGATGTGGCCAGGGAACATCAGACACAGCAGGCATGCGCCCAGAACCCCCACTGCGCATTATGTCTTCTGCTGGGGGACACAAAGGACGGGGACCGGGCTCTGGCGTGTATGTGAACGTAAGCCCAGTGGCATAAATTATGCCATCATTTCTGACCAGGGACACCGGGACCTGTGTGGGTTGCCGCACCCACAGCCATTCACCTCTGAAGGATGATATTTCTGGCACGACGCACAGCATACTCTCCTGGCATCGATACATGGTTTCCGCCTCGACGTCACCAAACCAGACCTGAAGGTTGGGAGTGAAGTTTTCCCCCGTCAGCTCCAGCATTGCGACATCACCTCCTCCATTCAGATGTAAGCTATGAACCACCGGAACCGGAGTGACAGGGGCCCGGACAGGTCCCATTCCTTCAAAGAATTGGTATTCTGCTTTGTCAGTACTGATGATAGTCCAGCAGGCGCCGTCATTTATCATCTCCTTGTTGGGTTCCTTGGGGCAGGGCGTTGCCTGGAACTGGATGATCCGCTCTTGTGAGAGACACAGATACATTCGCTCAGTGTCCTTCATGTAGAAGGCACATTTGTGCAGCTGTGAGACTGGGTCGTCTGCTTCCAGAAGAGCCATCTGCTTATCGACCTTTCGGATGATGAGCCTGGGCAACGCCATACCTGTTACACTGCACACGAGTTTGACAGTGCTGCCGTAATGCACATAACCATCACGAACTGCAAATTCTTCAGACTCCGACTCGTTGTCATCCAACAAGTGTATAGTAAATGCTCCCCACTGTGTTGAGCTCGCGTGGAAGTTACCATTTTCAACGTGGAGATACCGGGTGCTCACCGTCTGTGACCTCAGTCGATTAAACAGTGCCACCTTAGTACCACTCGCTATACACAGATCTGCATTCTTCAAGGACTGCTTCTTCTTAGAAGGCTTAGATATCACCTTTATTCTTTTACTATGAAACACACCAACATCATGCCCATTGCCATAAAACATCTTCACTGATAGCATGAAGTGTTTCCTTTTGTCCGAGTCAGAGATATAGAGTGTCTTGGCAGCACAATACTGCTTGCCATTGTTGAGGTCAAGTTGTTGCATGTCTTGATCAGAATTTCCAATACCAATGAAGGCACACAATTGCGCCGTCTGTTCAGTCTCGCCATCTCGCAGCATCTGCTCCTGACGTAGCCGCCATCCTTCCCCAAACAGGTAGATACAAGGTGGTGGACAAAAAAAGCGTTTTTCATTGCCATAGGACTTCTGTGCTACTTTTGCGTGCAGGATGACAATCACCATATCACTCCTCTCCCTCAGGTACCTCTCCATAGCCTCCCTGGTGAGCCGTTGCTCCTCTGGCCTGTAAAGCATCGAGCTGAAACGCTCGAAGAAGTTGGGTGGAGAAGGGGGTGATTGCAAGCTGTGGGCCATGGCAGGGAGACCGAACTGGTGCGGCATTGTTGGACCTTCACATTGGGTCAAGCCAGGAAATCTCACACATTATAGTTCCAAGGTTGCCTCATGAATGTAAGTGACGGCAAGCACAAACAGATGCTCGATCCTCACGCAGCTGTGATGTCAAGAGTTGACGTACCTGGAAGAGAGAATAAAACTACTATTTATTATGCAACAAATGAAATATTAATGCTATATTAATTGAAAATGAAATAGCTAACCATAGTTTAATTAAAACTAAACTGCATATAATTCGATTGGTTGGACCATAGGTCAAATACCAAGTAGGATACATCATCAGTAGCAAAGACAGAACAAAGTTGTGGTACAGCAGCTGGTATTCCAAGTGTTGTTACAAAAATCAAAGGAGGCCGCAAGCATCTTCTGTTTACCTGACAGTGTTTTCTAAACTTCTGAAAGACTTATGATGTGAGTGGCTATTAAATTGAAAATTCAACTGAACTTCAGTTTAGAGTTTGAATAATTGAGGCTTTATTTACATCTCATTAAATGCATAAAATATTAATTATATTGAGAAATAAAAAGGAAAAATTTTTCACAATTTTAATATTAGTCATCGAAGTTGGAAGTTACAAACTCAAAAATGTTTTGGTAAATTAGAAATTTGAGTTTTACATAAATATCAATAATGATACACAAGTTTTAAAATGTGGTTAAATAATGATAATGAAAATAAAATTTGATCCTAACTATTTTATTAAATTTATGCAAGGGAAGTCACAAAAATAATATGAATTGTTCTGGTTATGAATTAAACAAATAAATCAACAATAACTTGTTATTCCAGATAGTGTGTGAAAGGTATTTCATACATCAATTGGCAGTAGTAATTTGAAACACCATAGTCAATAAACAAATAATTTAAATTAGATTGGAACTTACATACAGCATTATACTTTTGTAGTTTTCTTAAAATGGTCACCTAAACTAAGAAATAGCACTGACATACTATCAAATTGCACTTAATTAATATCTAATTATCACTAGTACTACTTTTTAATGGTGGTATTGTATGCATTTTTACAATTAGTAGTGATTTAAAACTCATAATAATGGCCCAACTCATTTCTTGTGAATAGTTAAATGCTTAATAATATGCTAAATAATGCATATTTAGGTTATAAGTGTACATGAAAACTGGATAAGTTTATTATGTAAATTGCCCATTGGTGCACAATTTTAACAAAAGAAAAAACTGACATTTTCTAAAACTGTTACAGCATTTAAGTGCTCTATTACTTTAAATATACAAGCTTCTGCATAGAGCTTGAGGTAATCTCATATGCTGAACCGATTTTGTTCTAAAGCCTATGTTCTTTTTAACTTATAGCCCACCAATAAAATTGAAAATTTTCGAACTTGTAATTCTTAACATTGAAATTTCAGAAATATTATTTACCTTGTCCATTATTCACACAAGTCTTATGTGGTCAACAATTACAGGGTCTACCATGATGAAAATGAATTATTACAATACCAAGTTTCAGGTTAGACAGCAATGACTATAAATTGTTAAATAATTTATATAATTCTAAAATAATGCATGTAATGTCATTTTAAAGCATCGTCATATTATATTTAGAGGGATTTTGTGAGCTAGACGATTCAGTTGGCTACCGATACTGTAACATGTACATCAATGAAACGATTCGTTTGAAAGCTTTTAGTCCCAAATTATATCAATTAAGTGATGTGTAAATACATCGTTTATTAACAATGGGTAGCGTTTTTACATGTTTGAAAGTAAGATAGCAAGGAGATGACGCATTGTATAAGCACACAGTCAGCAGCTTATACAAAACAAAAAAGTCATGTTTACATTTTTAGCCAAACAAAAAACCCCTCGGTGAATTTGTGAGTTAACCTTCCGATTAGACCCACTAATTGAGCGTGGCTTGCTAACCGATGTCAGTTTGTCGACGTCGGTGCACAGATAACTCACCATTTCTGAGGTCCGTACGGCACGAAATCATTGATTTGCGGAGCGGAAAGCCATACTAGCGTACTTCACAAACATCATTCCGGAGACACCTGCTCGCCCATGAGAATTTCCCACGGCCCCTTTCCCACGCAACTCCGCCGCTGCCAACACAAGCCCGACGACTTTCCCCAACGCCAAAAGGGTGTCTCATTACTTCACCAATATTCTTCCGGGGAACAATTAAAAGTCGCAAATAGAGCCCAACCATTAATCGTAAACAGGTTATGTCTTCTTTAGAGGACGGAGTTCACGTTGCACTCTTAATATTGTGGACATACTCGGTCAATCTGATTCTGAAAGGCGAATGTATCTCAAGTGTACAAAATACAGCAACAGAAGCTTTTTATCTTTAATTCTACGGGAGATATGTATTTATGTTTTTTTAAGAAAAAAGTAAACAGTGGTTGTTTGGAAGGGGTGCTGATGCTGTTTCTTTCTTCTGTTGGGATCCTTTATCTAGCTGTACGAAATGTCACCCAAATTTCCAATCACGTCCTCACAAGTGCCAACGAGAAATGGGTTCGTTAATTTCGACAACTGTGATATACTGTTTTATAACATTTTGTTTTTGTTAATCGTCGTCAAATAAATAATAGTAATCAACAGCATTAATAGTTTTTATGTTTTTATTACGATGAATTGCGTTTACTATATGTATTTCCCACTTAGCTATTGTTTCATTATTGTCTGCGCTTTGTAAATAAGTAAACAGGGGTTATTTATAAAATAGCTACAGGGTTACATAAATGGAGAAGACGAGTCTCACGGTATGTCCCCTCAGAAAATTAAAGCGGCGAGTGGAGCGTGACTGCAGAGGAAGTACAGCGCATTCAAGATAAGCACTTTACGGGGTTGGGTGAGTCTCGGTTATTTCGTCCGAGTTCAAGCTGCTAGTACGTGTTCATATATATGCCGTATATAACCATTCACGCAAATACGCAGGAGTATCACCTCTTCTTGCCGCCCCGTTCTTGAGGTTTCCAAATTTGTTGGCACATTGCGTGGTCTGCTTTTTCTACGCCTGAACTGTACAGAGATTGACCACAAACCAACCAAATTGGTGCAGCCAACATTAAGCCGGCGGCGTACTTCACCAAACCCGTAAGTACTCCAGTGGTGGCAGCTGGAAGAGTGAGAATCAGCTGACATTTAGTTCAGGATGAGAATACAAAAAGTCTTAACAAGTAGCGAGATGACATAACGTTGCGTGTGTGATTCAATCTCTACGAAGGCTATACTCGATTGCAGGCTATTTCCTGTAAGGTTACGAATTCTGCACGTTTGACAGAAAATTATGTATGAAGTGGGCGAGGTTAGGTAAGACGTAGTTTTACCTCACTTAACTCAATCATAAGTGCTTCTCACGGTTTACCCAAGTTCTTACATATCACAAAGTTCCATTTGCTGCTATATGTATTTAGCTTGCAATTATCCTGGTTCATTTGTATTCTATTCATCCCATACTTGTTCATTGTAAATATTAACACCACTTTTCAAACCATCTGAATATCTTCAATAATCTTTAAAGTAATAACTTGAAACAACATTTTTTTAAAATTATGCAAAAGTCAATTGGACATTCTAATCCCATGCTGAAGAATTAATTAATATCCAAAAGAGACATACAACCACAACTCGTGTGACTCGTTCAACTTTATGTAATCACTTAAAATGCATCAGTTGTTTAACAATTTTATACTTAAATGTAATTAATCAAAAATAATACCCACAGCAATTAAATTCTTTTTTTTAAAATTGATCAAAAAATATATTTTGTTTTAATTTTGTTCATACTACAAAAACTGGGCTTATTTAATATATGATACTTGCTAGAAACTCAAACCTTATTTTTATAATTAAAGGTTTAATATTTCACTTTAATATTTATGATTTTATTCCTTCGATTTGTTAAAGTGTTAAAATTTTCACATTTCATCATTCTTATGTGTGTTAATGTAAAAAAAGGGTCAGGAAACCGTCAGTGACCTTGGGAAAAAGTATTGGTTTCAACAAGTAAAGTGCAGAGCCACTGACGTTTCTCATATTTCAAATTGGATACTGCTCACAAAAAAATATCCCTTTTTTAAAAAAAATATCATCTTCATTTCACCGTTTAACTGTTGATTGTTGAGATGTTTAATTTGAAATATTTAATCACATTGTCAGGTGTGCACACATACAGGAAATTAAAGCTTTCTTTTAGATGTCTTAAATGTATACAAATAGAGATTTAAATGCCACTTCCAGATCGCACACTTTATCTCTGTAAAAGTTCTAATTCAGTTTATTGTTCCTGTTCATATGACTCGGTAGCAACATTTATACCTGGAAAATTTACATTTATTCATCACACACACAATTTTCCAACAAGTCCACAGAAACAAAGTCAAGTTATACTTTTCAAAATAATATTAAATGCTCTTACCTACTACAGAAACACGCATGTTCAACTGTGGAATGAGCAAGAGTCGGCTGAAGGACTGAAGCAAAGTGAATATCTGCCGCCCGTGCTGTCGTAACAGAATCTCCAAGTATGTGAGTTCCTCTACTCCCCTGTCGCTTTAGTGAAAGGCGGGATCTATCTTGCATTCCCACGGGAAAATGTGCACACCAAATCTCTCTCCTCCAAGTACAAGGCCAAGCAAGTTGGTAGTTCCCAGCATCCCCACCATTGCCCCTCCAGCCCATTCAGCTGGCACTAGTATGAATGACCTAACAGTGCAGCAGACTCTAATCAGCTGTATTATTCATATTCACATACTGCTGTAATTAAAAGACCCATTTAAATCTCAACCTTTTATCTACATTTAAATTTTCTTTCCAGATGTTGCAGACCTGTTTAATTAGCAGAAGTTTTCAAGGAAGACAGGATGGGTGTTCATGGCTTATGGAACCTTCTGGAACCATCAGGGAAACCTGTCACTTTAGAATCACTTGAAAATAAAGTTCTTGCTGTCGGTATCCTTTTTTGCATTGCTGGTTGTTTATATAACTAGACTGAGTGTTTGTGGTGCTCCAATATATGTGTTAAGATGCAATAAATAATTTAATTCCTGTTTCCATGTACACGTTTTTCAATAGTGCATGTGTGTGTACTCAGAGAAGTATTTTGGTGAAGAAGAGACTGGAAGTGTACCATGCCAGCTTTGATTGACTTATAGAATTGTTCAGTTTTTAGTTTTATAAAATCAACAAAATAGAATAGTAGTTAGTTATGTTTAATTTTATACTGAGTTATAAGTAATATGGTGTATTATTAATGTTTAAAGTAAATTTGGAGAAAAACTTCAAGAGTTATATCATTAAATAAAATGTAACGAATGAAATTAGAGTGCTATCAAAGAAACTTTATTTGGCTGTGCTATCCAGTTTCAGTTTTAAATTAATAATATACAATACTGATAGTAACTGTAATGTGTTTGACATGTACACATTTTCTTCTTGTGTACACAAGCTCAACAGTTTGTGCTCAAAAAGCATAAATACTGGTTATGAAATTATAAGAATCAATCTTATCTTTATAAAAATATGTGAAAATGTAGTTTAATCTTTTCTTGTAAAAAATGTTAAAAGTTTTGTTTTTATGTGATAACTTTTCTTGTTATGATCCCTTAATTCTGATAACCAGATGTGTCCATCTGGCTGCATCAGGTGGTTAAAGGCTTTCAGGATTCCCAAGGTAACCCCCTCCCAAACGCTCACCTGTTGGGGTTGTTCCACCGCATCTGCAAGTTGCTCTTCTACAAGATCAGACCGGTCTTCGTGTTCGATGGTGGCGTCCCATACCTGAAGAGGCAAACTGTTGTAAGTTCCCTGAGTGACTGTTTCTCATGACCCCGGGTGTAATTAAGCTCCTCATCAGCAAAAGGTTATTCTACAGTAGACCTGCACTTCCTGTCATTGTGTGAGAATGTTGAATTATGATAATTATGTGCTATTGTGGGAACCAAGAGTCTTGCCTTGTATTTCCTTGCCTCAAATGCCCTGAATTTTCCCACACACACTTTTTTATCTGCTTGAGCCTCAGTTTTCACAGTTTAGTTTCTTATTATCTAGATTAAATTATCAAAAATTAGTGATATAGTTAATATGATAAATCATGTATTTGTGGTATACATTTATTTTGTCTTTCAGGAACAACGGCAACAAAAGAAGTCTAGAGCTGTGAGCGAAGCTGAACGGGTTAGGGAGAAGTTGATCAACAACTTGATCAAACACAAAGCCATTAACACAGTCTTGGGAAATAGATCTGACAATGTCACCATAGCTGTAAGGGCACGCACCGTTGAAGATGACATGTTTGCTCTACCTCCTGCTGCTGCTCCTGCAGACGAGACTAAGAATAGGTTTATCTAATTACTTATGGTATATTATTTTTACAAAAACAAGTATGCAATAAAAGATTTTTTTTTTGTACATTTCATCATTTTCAGATCTGAAGAGGATGAACAGAGTGGTAGTGGTTCAGATGATGATTATTTTTCTGGTAAACATATTCCTAGAGACCTTCACTCCATAGATGTGAAGAGTGAACATTTTAAGTCCCTCCCAGCAGATGTCCGACATGACATCCTCACAGAACTAAAGGAAACAAGAAAACAAAATTCATGGGGCCACCTCCATAAAATGCCAAAGGTACGGAATGTAAACTGATCACAAACTAAGTGATCAGTTTACATTCTTCTTTTTGAATTGATATTGATTAATACATAAATATCTTAATATTAAATCTTTTGGTGCTGCATGACATAGCATAACACTCGTCTCTCTACCAATGATTTATTGAGCGATATAGATTTTCAAAGTTGTTTTGTACCTTTTGTATAGTTGTGTCTTTCCTTCTTGTACATTAATATTAAAATTCATATTAAGCATTTGATGATACAAATCTCATGTATATGATCAAAATAAGTAACTTTGTTGATAAGGACAGGAAAGGGAGAAGAAAGGGGGTGGCTTACCTGAAGTTGAAAGATCGCTGTCACCATTTTGGATTGTAGGTCTCCTACTAATGATCAGGAGATAAGGAAGATCATTTCGAGTGACAGCTGGCCATCACTCGGAATGCTTATATAAATACACAGCTTATTTTATTCCATTTCAACAACCACTCGCCCTTATTGTAAAACCCTATATGTATATAACAAGTACTGGTGTGACTAAGTAATTGAAATAACTGGCGTGGAAATGAAGATAAGAGAGATAGTGCTTTACCTGAATTTGAAACTCAGCTTGGCCATTGAAGATGGAAGGAAGCTCTTCAAAATTTTTGTAGGTGTTTACCTTGTTTTTCAGGAGAAAAGAAGTTACATGAAGTGTCCTGTCAGTACATTTTGCATAATGTACAAAATTCATGATTCAGAGTTGTTATCCTTTTACTTCAGGATGTGCTATTCATATTAGACAAGTGTACAGTCTTGTATTGAAACTCATTTGGGGCTTTATGCCCTCTACAAAAATATACAACTACTTACTTGCGGTTTTGTCTTCAGGTTTCTGACGACTTCTCAACGTACCAGATGGAGAGGCTGCTGAAGCGCCACTTGGTGCAGGTGTCGCTTGAAGAGGCAGAGAAGGAGATGGGTGGCCACACACTCAGCCTCCGGGAGATGGAGGAAATGTTGAAGGAGCGAGGTGTGGACACAACCTTCGATATGGGCAAGCGAATCGCCTCTGACAACGTAACTCGGTACATATACATAACAGGTAACAACACAGTGATTAGAGTCTCTGTATGGTGTTACCAAGTTGCTTTATTTTGTATATATTTCCTAATTTTTGGGATAGATTCTTATAGCTGTTATTTTCACTGGAGGTATTTTTCAATTGTTTCAACATGGAAATGTAGGTGGTACATTGTGATAATATATTTTTTTTGATATTTCTAAGGAAATCCCTGTGTTGTAATAAATGTATAAATTTCTTTCAGGTTTCCAACCGGGTCAAAGAGATTATCAGTGACATTTCAATGGCTTGCTCTGCCATCTTCTTCAGACTTCTCTTTGACCCAGTTGGAAACCTGAGAGGAATTTATACATGCCGTTCACCGGGAAATACCTCGTAATTGTAATAAATGCTCTGTTGTAGATGGTAACACACAAGTTCATTTTGAGTAAGGTTAACAGAAATTTCAGAAACATATTACTGACAGTCATTTTATTTTATTAACATTGTTCATGGCTATTTTGTCACTAGATTTGTTTACATAAGATAAATTTGCTTATTTAAAGGCTTCTTTTTGTTAAAAGTTTGAAGTAAAATTCTGTAATTTCTTTATTTTATAGAAAGTGGCAAGGATGGAAATCCCCAGAGTAAACCTGTAAAAGACAACACTAAAGATATTCATCACTACAAGGAAGAAATCTGTAGCGATCATCTTCAAGAATCCAAAAATGAAATATCAGAAATATTGAGTGTTATTGAAGATGGAGATTTTGAGAGTGATTGGTCTGAAGAAGACTGTAGATCCATTTCTGAATCAGAACCGTGTGAAGAAGATAAAAATTTTAAATTGGCCAAGGATTTTATTTTTGAAAATTCAGGTCTTACTCAGAAGCAGATCTTAAAAATTATCAAGCAGCAAAAGAAGGTAACCATTAATTCTAAATTGAATAAATCTATTGCTGAACCTTCCACTAGTGGAATTGATCTAAAAAATGTGGTGTTAAAAGAAAAGGCACAATCGACTAGTCTTTCACTGGACAATGATGACGAAAAACCTCCTTCAGGAATGGGAACTAGTATTTCACACACAAATGAAAATAGTATAACAAATAGCCAAAGTAAATGTTTCAGTGGTAATAGTAATGCATCAAGCACCAAAGAAAGTGTGGCAGTTGCAGAAGTAACTGCTCATAAAGAAGTACCAGGATTGCTTGCTGAGAGGAGTATTCCAATGGATTCTCAAATCAAAGGCCCAGAGACTTTACCTAAAACATCAAAACAGTCTTCTGATGAAAATTTGCAGGAAAATGATGCTTTATCATCAGATCTGCATGAAGAATGTTCCAAAACATTGGATACAAATAGTAAAACTGTAAAAGATCAGATTGTGCAGGTGTCAAGCGATAGTGATGGAGATTTTGAAGAGGTAGATACGTCTCAAACTCCCACCATTCGAAACAATGATACTGTCAGAAAAAGTAGCCAAATGTTGGAAATTACCATTTCTAAATCTTTTACAGACATTAAGGATGATATATTTGCAGATATATTTTCCAAAGATAAACCAGAAGAGTCTGATCATACTGAAGAGCTAGTTTGTAAAGTACCTGATGAAATTAACACTATGGTTGATGGTAAAGAGTCTGAAGTTCAACCATCAACATGTATTGACAGTAGCCAACAGGTGCTCAGTCCCCGTAAAGCTGATACCTCTCAAGTGAACACTTACATTGAACCAAATAGCAGGCTAGTTGGCCAAGTGTCTTTGAAAGAGGATCATAGTGAACTTGAACTTGTAACAAAAGCTAAAACCGAGTCCGAGATTAAAATCAGTGAAGAGGAATTACATCAAATGAAGGTAAAAAAATAATGTTAAAATGGGAAAATAGTTTAATAAAAAAATTTGTAACGATACAAACTACTAAATTATTGTTTATGTTATTTTAGGATTCCTTGGCTAAAGAGCAGAACATTTTGCTGTCTGAAAAAGGCAGACAGGATAGGCTAGCAGCCAGTATTAGTGAACAAATGACCATGGAAGCACAGGTAAGGTATTGAAATTGACATAAATTTAACTTATACTTAAAAGCTAGACCATTATTTATACTCATTTAATAAATGTATATTACATTGGAAATACATTATACTGATTTAGCACAGTTTATAAAATTATATTTCCAGTCTTTAAGCACTGTTTTATCTACATGTGCTGAAAATTTAATTAGTGGTTACCTTAAAAGTATCAACAAATGGAAATACGTGATGAGGTAGATCAGTTAATCTGGTTGACCAGATCAAATAAGTTTATTGTTTGGAATGGGTACAAAATAATAACACTTATTGAATATTCACACATTACAGATAATTGAAATAATATCATTGCTATTTTTTATCCTACAGTACGGTCTCTTCAAAAAATCATGTATAATAAATGTGGTTAATTATAGCACAAATGTTGAAATTCTCTGACAAAGATTATTTCTGATTATACTAACAATGAAACATTGTACTACTAAATTTGATCAAATTTTATGTAAATCTTAAATGGTTCTTGTGAATTATTTAATTGTGAGTACACAAAGGTATACCAAACTTCAACTTAAATGGAAAGTTGTGCCACGCTTTTATTTCTCTTCAATGCTACAACAATACATACATAAATTAGTCCATACTTCTGTAATATCACATTTCACAAGTGTCCTGCTGCTTTGTATCAAGTCTTCCAATTGTCTATATGCCATGTCTTGTTACTCCAGAAACGTGATTTAATAAACTTTTACCTTGGTCCAATTTCACTGTTGCACACCAGAAACTAGTTTGAAACTCCTCATATACTCTGATTTCTCACCTTAGATTGTAAAATGCTATTGTAGCAAATTATTTAACAATATAAAATACTTGGATGTAATTTCAATAAAACAAATAGAAGTGTGAAAAGACTCTAAGGCTATTTATTGTTTTTGTAATATTTTTAACATTTGTGCTATGTTACCATGTAAAAAAATCAGAATTACCTAAAATTGCTGATATTTTTTGTTGGTATCAGCAAAAAAAAATGTTCTGTTGGACTATGTTGCAAGATTGTGTACTTTAATGTTTTTTTTACAGGAACTGATTCAGCTATTTGGTCTGCCATACATTCTCGCCCCCATGGAAGCTGAGGCACAGTGCGCCTTCTTAGATGCAATCAGCCTGACAGAAGGAACAATTACAGATGACAGTGATATTTGGCTCTTTGGGGGGCAAAAAGTCTATAAGAATTTCTTCAACCAGAAGAAGCATGTGATTAGATTTCAAGCTGTCGACATTCAGCAGTATTTCAGTAAGTTTTCACAATTTTCAGAAGCAAATTATGTACTAGAATGAAGACTTTCCCAGTGTAGATGATATATATACAGTTCTCGGGTATCCAATCAGGTCAATTGAGAATTTAAACACATCGTTTCCCTGTTGATCCGGCACTGTTAAGACAACTGATGAAGATGGCAGTGCAAGCCATTGAAACATATTTAAATTCTCAATTGACCCAGTTGTAAACCCGAGAACTGTATATGTATATGATGTACTATCAACTGCATGGGAAAGAAAATGAAGTGATTATATCTTGCTATGAAAATTTAAAGAGGAAATATAACTTAAGTAGATAAATTATTTATATTGTACTGCACTAACCCTTCCAACTTCAGCTTGGTCTTATTATGTTGTTAAATAATAAATATCTTTACATTCAAGACTCACATTATTCCTCATGTAATGCCCATTTATTGTTGGTGTATTTCAATGTATCTAGTAAATGCTGTTAATTAATCAAATATTGGAATATTGTTGTAAAGTTTATGTACATTGAAGATATTTACTTATACTGTGCAGAGCTGACACGCGAGCAGCTGATAGCGCTGGCATTGTTAGTCGGCAGTGATTACACTGTCGGCCTGCAGGGTGTGGGCCCTGTTACTGCTCTGGAAATTTTATCATCATTTCCTTGTGGAAAGGATAATTCAGTCAGCAGCATTACCGAAAGTCTACAGAAGTTCAGGGACTGGTGGGTCTCTGGTAGTCGAATGGGCTCTGGCGGCAAAGCAGCCCTAAGGAATAAACTGAAGAATATTAGGCTAAGTGAAGGTAAGTGAAAACATTTAATTTTTCGTCCATAGTTCTAGAACAGTGTTCCTCAATATGGGTCCCACGTGGTGGTAAGTTCAGAGGGGCAATTCAGAAATGGGCTCTCAGGAGGAATAATACTTATTGTATTACTATGGCGTGCACAATGTGCATCACTATGGCCATCTCGCTTATACAACTAGGAAAGACTCAATATTGAAGCTGATTAAAATAAAATATAATCTCTCTGCAGCAAACATAAAGGACAAGGGTCTCACTAAATTTAGTACACTAATCCAAAAGTGACCTTACATTTTTGAACAAAATTAATACTGACTATTAAAAATTGAAATATTATGTAAAACTTCTTTCATATAAATTATTTTAGCAGTCATATATGTTTTAAAAATTTACTTACTGTTTTTTTTTTCTATAAATCTATAGTCACTGCTTCCCTAAATTCAATTTTTTTCTTAAGCAAGTTGTAATTAGGCTTCGTTTAGTGAATAATTTAATTTTTGATTATAAGAAAAAATGTACAGAATATGTTACACAGGGGCATGGTAGAAAAAAGGTTGGGGGGAAACTTTTCTAGAATTTACTGAAATAATTATCATAATAGCCATAGCAATTCTAATGATAATAATTTTAGTCGGCCCTCATTGTGTCAACCTTTGTCATACTTCTTGGATTACCTTCATTTTTTTAGGAAGACCGTTTGTCTCTATGTTGTTACTTTTAAAGGGGCTCCATTATTAAGACTTGGGCAAACAACTTTGATCAATTGAATAAAACTAAGCTTTAAATTGTTATAGTATTTTATTTTGTAGGATTTCCCAACAAGGCTGTCATTGAAGCATACTTTCATCCAGAAGTGGACCAATCAAAGGAAACATTCTCTTGGGGGTCACCTGACCTAGCAGCTCTCAGAAGCTACACTCTGGAGAAGTTTGGCTGGAACCAGACGAAGGCAGATGATATTCTGCTTCCTGTTATAAAGAAATTGAACGAGAGAAATGTGAGAGACTTTTTCTTCTGTAACTTATTCTCGGTTACAAGCAATAATTGAAACTTAAATGTTTTGGTTGTTTTCTATTTATTCTACCTATATAACATAAAACTATTAAATATTTTACATTCAGACATTGTTTTCTAAGTATGAATATTTGATTTCTACTATAATTCATTACAACACCTATTATTTGTTTGAAAATTTCACTGTCCTGCTAAACCATTCATGTACTTCAAGTGTTCTTAAATGAATTTTTCATATTATTTTAGATGCAACGGTCAATTGATAGTTACTTCCAAGTGAAGCCTATTCTAAATTCAATCCAGGGAAAGTTGAGTAAGAGAGTCCAGAAGGCAGTCAGCCAGATTGATAGAGATGATGGCAGTTCAGAGGATGCCAACCTGGAACCTACTGTGAAAAGACGGAAGAAGACCAATGTTTCCAACACACAAGTGGATGAACAGGGTCCAAGTTCATTGGGATCTGGCAGAGGGAAGCAAAAGTCTGGCAGGGGTAGGATCACACACATTCCTACCAAGCAACCGTGTGAGCAAACAAGTGAGTTCATCACACAGCGGCAGAAAGACAAGATCAACGCTCTCAAGAACAAGCTGAAGGCCATCGAGGTCTACAGGAAGTCCAAGAAGGGTTTGGACACGACCGCGCGATGCAAGAAGGTCAGGAGGAAGGAGTTGCCCTCAGCAAGGTTATCAGAAAGCAGTGATAGTGATTGAAGTTGTGATTTCAGTATTAAACATTTAATTGAAATATTTTGTACAGACCTATATTTGGGTTTTAAATATAATTTTGCTAGCAATGTTGTGTTCTCTTTCCCTCATGCTCACAAGTAAATCCCTCAGTCAAGGGACTTGGAGATAAATTATTCAAGAATATTAAACAGGGATATGAGAAATGATTTCAAAAGTAATTAGTATTATTGTTTAATTTGTTAGGATATTTTTAACAGTGCAAGGCACTGTATAATTATGCACTTCAAGAACTTCTATGTTTAACAAATGAATATCAAATCAGCCAAACTGTCAAAGAACCATAATATATTTTACTTATTACAAAGTCTTTTAAATGTTTTGTCGCTAATTTGGGGACTTTATCTGGTAGAGACATACATAGACGAATTTATTGTCGAGTTTAATATCTCCATGTTGAAGGTGTATTCCATTAAAACTAGATAATCCCGTTTTCTCTGCTTTGTCAGATGATGCTAATGGATATTTCAAAATAAATTGGGCAATAATATCCAAACAATTGGATATTAACATACTGTTGAGCCTGAGAATTAAATCTCCAGTGAAATTCAGAATACAACTTCAGGACATATTAATGAGAAAAGTGACCTTAAAGTCTATAGAACCACCAAAAATTGACGATGGTGTATAATTGTCAGATTCTAGCTTTTTATACTCTATTCTCACTAGGTTGTAGTTGATTACGGGAAATTTGTGGAAATTTTTTAAGTATTACAAGGACAAAATTTTTGTTTCATTTATTGAAGGGATATTACAAATATAAGTTTAAAATAATTATTTTTTTAAGCAATCTGCAGCACAAAGAAATGTTTCTTTGTTACATGTTTTGCAATCACTATGGGTTTGTTTATACATTAATAATGTAATTCCATGTATAGTTAACTTCAACATGACAAATTATTTTTGTATTCCAAAAATTTATGTTCGGCTCTGTGGTCCAGTGGTTAACATCACAGCCTTGCATCTCAGAGGTCCTGGGTTCAATTTCTGCCTAGGGCGTGGGTTCCTTAACATAGAAAACTGAACTAAACAGCAAATCAGTTAATCAATTAGATAGACTTTATTGATCTTTAAAGATTTAATTCTTAATCAAGAGACTTTATTGGCTAGTTTGTTGATTCTAGTTAGACAATTTAGAATTGTTGGAATTCCAGCAAAATTTTCGAACTTCCTCTAAAACCGATTAATTTTATCGTCCAAAATATAAACACTTATTACTGATTTGAGCCGGGAATTTGTCTCTGTTGTGTCTCTCTGGATTTCTGCCCGATGTGTGTTGGACAGGCAATAGGAAAACGAAAATAAATAGCAAAATCTTTAGTAATCCGTCTGTGAAGTTTTTACAGTCTCGTCTTTTTGTTTGACGTCTGTCCAGAAACCTCTCGTGTCGTCGCAATTATAGGCGTAAAAATTTTGGCCCGTGGGGGGATCGAACCCACGACCTTCGCGTTATTAGCACGACGCTCTAACCAACTGAGCTAACGGGCCAGTCATGAAGCGTATTGTAACTTTATCGTCCTAATTTGAATTGTTGGTGAACAACGTACTGACCTGCCAAGTTTACAATACAGACTGTACAGAAATAAATTTCAATAAATGTATTTTGAGGTTTTCTGTGATTGAGGATGGTGCGCCAGCCGCATTCTGCAACTTATTTTTAAAATGAAGCGTTAAAAATATTGTAGGTTTGTCTTAACGAAACGTAGCACAATACATAACCTAGATACCAGAGATAATTTTTCACATATTCAATTGTTGGTTAGTTATGGCTGATCTCTGCTTAGTTTAATGTCTCGATTATGTCGGCGATTACATATTACGATTAATTTAAATCGTGAAGTTATCTGTGTGGCTTATCTCCAAGTATGCATTTCTTCGAGTCTTAATACTTAGCAGTGACAGAAATGCGACGAGATTTAAAACGTAAATATTAATGTCTGCGAAAACAGTAAAGAGAACTGCAACCTATATGCAGGTAACCTTTTTAAAATGGAAAACAATTCAGTAAATTTTTTTGCCAACGGACAAATTTTGTACATTGTGGTTTTAATTTTCTATTTAATTACCAGTTGCTACTTTGTCCTAAGTACTTTAGCGAACAAATTTTGTTTTTTGTATATCTCATACCCAGGGTTTTTAACTGTTAAAATAAGAAGCTAAGCTTGCGTCGAAAAGGTTTGGAACTTCTAGTTTTTTCCCCTGTATTGTACTCAATTTAAAGGTTATATTTCACTTTATAGTTTTTATTTTGGAATGATATTAAGTTGTTCCGTCGTTTTACGTTCAAGATACACGTAAGACACTGTCACCTGATTGATAATCGCACTGCTCGGAGTCACTATTGATTGATCGCATCCAGGTTACGGATGCGACCGATCCTGGGCGTTTTGTCTCGGCAAAGAAGTCATCAACGTTGCGGTTTTTCGTTTATTTAAGTTGGAGGAATAATAATATAGGGTCGTATTGCGGACCAATACACTAAAGAGTATAGATACTCTTTGCAGTAGTCATAAGAGGTTAGGTTAGGCCGCGCATGACGTGACGTCAGTTCCTGAAGCTTTATTGCATTAATTCGTGGGGCGATTGTGGTGGAATCGAGCTTTATCGTCATCATTTGTGGAGCTATTGTGTTGGAATGAGCTGTTTCGTCATAATTCGTTGGGTGATTGTGGTGGAATGAGCTTTTTTCGTCATAATTCGTGGGACGACTGTGGTGGAGCGACGACAAACTTAAGTTCGTGTAAGAATGGAAGGCAAATTGGACTAGTTAAGAGTTCTAGGGTCATGTAAATATTGTAACTTATCGTTTACTGCTGGCGCATGTCAGCCATAACATAATTTAAAAGAAGCAGATTGACAGATTGACATGGACGCGTCATCGGCAGCCGCACTGCGCGACGACCATGTCTCTGTAGCCGTAGCGGTAGGTGACGACGCCGCGATGGTCCACGTAGAGCACGGAGATGGGCTCGAGGCTGGTGGGCACGCAGCATGCCCTCACGGCCCTGCCAGGACTCACGCTGTGCACCAGCGCCTGCACGATGGCGTGCTTCGTGGGCGTCAGGTGGTCGCTCACGGGCCACGAGCACTTGCCCGAGCACTGGAACGCCTGCAAGACCAGCCAGCCCCTTTAATTCCCCCTTCACAAACTTCACATAAAATTTCATCATTTTAGCATATTTAATTCAAATGTACGACAGACTGCATACAATGGCGGTGTTACAAATCGTAAAAGACTTACTCAACTGGACGCAAGTGACTTGCAGGGTCAGAGTGGAACAGGAGTTATCTGAGGAATTCCGTGTAGGGATCTGAGTGGATAATTCGACAAATGACAATAAATCCAAGTGGTGGCATACGCTGATGATGTTGCATTGGGAGCATCGAGAGAACTAGGACTGGTTTAAGAAAGTACACGATGACGGGAGATCCCAACAGAGACAGGCAACTCACTTCAATACAAATGAGAGGGAAATAATATATAAACGTGGAAGAATTTAAATATTTAGGGTCGAAGATAGAAGTAGATATGCGTCGCATATATATTAATAGAAATTATATATGCGGATCTCCTGTTGTCTGTCTAGTGGCTAGCGTCGCTGCATCACAGCACAGAGGTCCCGGGTTCGAATCCTGGCATGGGCTTGGATGTTCGTGCCTGGGATTAAGACTGCTGGAGAATCGATGCGCCGACCACGTGTCGCTCCAAATTCGGAGTGTCCACAGTCGACACGGAAGGCCAATGTCCTGAATGGGCTCCAGGGCTAAGGAATATTAAGACCTATGTAATATATGGATTGAAAGATGACATAAAAGGTTGGCTATTGCGACGGAAAAGGTAGACATAACAAAAATATTAGAGCCTTGAGAGAGGTTGGAAATCAAGGATATGTAAAACTGCTGACACTTTGCGGACAGATGAGTATTGTAGTTAAATCGAGCTGGTCATGTACAGACGTTTCCAGAAATTCGGAGCGTCCAGAAAGTGTTTTAAGGGACAAGGAGAAGAGGAGGACCTAAAGAAAAGGTGACTTCACGACATAATATAAGACGATGGGAAAACGGAGAAGGAAGACTGGAAAGAGATGAATGGAGGCAGATATTGTTCTGGAAGAACTGAAGAAGAAGAGAGAATATGTTTAATTCCTTTTACACGTGATCATCTCCGGAGCAAGAAACCAAGCACTGTCACTCTGCGTTCATCTCTTGCGAGAAACGTGCTAATTTAATTAAATCATTTAAAATGTATTAACTGTATTATTTTCATAATAAATAATTTCACAGAGTAAAGTTTCGCCATTTCTTCTCACGTATCAGTGTTTAGCGAGGGTATTCTCTTACGGATGAACTGTGCAACGCGATAGTGAATGCCGTTTAAATTCAGGTGCGTACCAAGACGTCGCATCTGTAATGTCCTGCCATGGTCATGACGCACGCACTCCGCCTGAGAACCAGTGGAGGAGTGAGCGTGATGCAGCTTACCTCTTAGCCAACCAATCTTTCGACAATAGTGAGACTCCATAGAGCAGCTGGGAGAGTTCGAGATCCAGTGCCCGGTGAAGTACCTGAGATTGTTCCTCTGAGTTGGTCGGCAATAAATAAAGAACTGCTTACTCGTCAATAAGTAATAATATTATCATTTAAAACTTCGTGTATAATTCAGCATCGAATGAATTACGGTAATTATGAAAACCTCTGAGTCGTCGAGGAATATGATTAAGATCTGTCCACTGTACCTGTCGGTTGTTTTTGGTTACCTCGTATCCGCTGGGGGCGACGATCCAGCGATCGTACTGAATCTCCGCGAAGTCCACGTAGAGGGGACGACGACGACACGCGCTCCTGGGGGTCCGGGTTCGGGTTGGCTTGCTCCACACCTGGTTCGTCTCCTCCTCGTAGTCCTCAGCATCCGCGGCGTCGCGGCGAGGCCGACGCGCAGGGGGCGACTCCTGCAAACCTGACACTTAGATCACATCTCATTCACCATACCGTTCCGTTTCATTACATGGACTCGAAATTGACCGGATGTAAACTATGCTGTATAAATCATTCATGCGGCGGAGGTTCGACTGGAAACCGAACAGTGCGACAGCTGCGAATCGGGCAGTGACAATATACAAATAAAATCGTGGAAAACGATGGATGGAGGATGAGACAATTCGCTTAAGTTGTCAAAACATCCTCGTTAAATGTAATTTATTTTAATAATTACTTTGCATTAATTTAGCAAAATAATAATATTAATTAGTACACAAGTATATGTTTTTGGTGGCATTAATTGTGAAAGTAATGCTTTGTGACGACTCTTACAAATTATGGTTACAAAATGTGTGTTGTATTTAAAATGCCGTTGTTTGTATTGGATTATATTCAATCCTATCCAGCGTGCGCACACATACAACACTGGAAGTATTGGAAAATAAAATCTTTCGTTAAATCTACTCGCGGCCTGCTCTAGTGGAGGATAAAAAGCGTAACTTCGCGTACAAATCGAATGGCATCTGTCGAGGACTTTTTGAAAGTGTTTAGACGGGGGCGGGGGACTTTTTACGACATAAAAAACCGAATATTCGAAAGCGAGGAAGAAACCTTTTCTGAAGTGATCACCAGAACTCAGTAAATATTCCGTCACAATCGGATAAGTGGTATAGGGATGCATACACTCATTTTTTGTTAAGATAAAAGCTAGGAGCTAACCTCAGCGTACTCGAGGAGGAGCAACGGTGGTTCGAGTCCGGAGACGACTTGCAGGGCTCCGTGCGCCGAGACGGCGACGCTGAGTGGCAGCTGAGGCAGCCGTGGCAGCGCCGACGTCACGTTGAGCGTCAGCCACGTGGCGCGCGGCAGCCGGAACGTGCGACGTTGAGAGACGAGCGGAGCGGCGCCCATCCACGCGCGGACGCTGCCTTCCAGGGGACCTGCTCAGGGGAACAGTGAACGTGTGATAAATGTTCCTGTTCGAGAAACCGTGCATAAAGGCGTGCGTTTGAATTCCTTCCCACCGACTTTGACCAGAACAGCCGAAATCGGAATACAACTAAAACCAACGCCGCATGAGCAAACCATAAAATTTTATTAAGTTTATGTGGGCCAAAGATATCTAAAAATGTTGCATACATTTTAATTAGATATAAAATTCCCCGCCACCACAAAGGCACAGAGATTCTGCTCACTTCTGTAAACTACGCAGAGACCAACAAACAATTACGTGTGTTGAAAACACGAGTATATCATCTCTGACATCTATTTATTATGCTCGGCAACGTCAAGGCGAACGGCTATTTAATGCGTTATTTTAAAAATAAGTTGACTGCGTGCAGGAACTGAAACACCAAGCGTCCTCAATTATGTAAACTCTGAAACTGACCGAAGATTCAAAATGTATTTATGGAAACTGCAAGTGCTTCTCGGAATCAGAGAAAATAAAATTAGTTACAAAATCCCCTGGCAATTTCTGTACGGTCTGTACAAGTAACAATAACAATTTTTGTTATCAAATAATTTGAATCTGGACGGTAAAGATAGGAGGTACGTCAAGAATGGCCCGTTAGCTCAGTTGGTTAGAGCGTCGTGCTAATAACGCGAAGGTCGTGGGTTCGATCCCCCCACGGGCCATGGTTTTTTACGTTTCTAAATGTGACACGTGGGGTTTATGTATGGACGACTTAAGACATAAATAAGAGAAATCTGTTTATTTTCGTTTTCATAATGCCTGTTTCACTCACACGTATAGAATAGTACCCGACCTACCTGATGCAGGTTTTCCCTGTCTTACTTTTAGATGAAACACCGGGTACGACTAGTCAACCCTTTGCTAACTTCCGCATCCCCTCTTTTCAATTCCCTTCCTATGCTATTAAAGGGGAGTTGCCTGTTTAGTAAATCCTTGGTTACTTTTCTCTACCCCCCCCCCCAATCCCTTTTCAAGATCACCCATATTTAGCCTTTTACTAAAAAAGTGTTTTCCTTATTAAGAATTAGGTACCTTCAGAATGAAAAATATCTCAACTCCGAGAACAGTCAATTATGAAATTAAATAATAATTATTTTCGTCTGTATAGTTCGAATTTGTAAGGAACACATAATTAGAAATTACAATCGTAATGTGGACACAACTAGGTTAGCCACATTCCATATCTTACCTAATTTGCTTACCATATTCCATCCTTGGCCTCCCTCTTCTGTTCTTACCCAACACACTTCCTTCGAATCTTAATTTTTCAAGACCCTCACGTCTCAAAACTTGACCTATTAATCTATCCCTTCTCTTTGTCAAAGTCCTCTCTTCTCTATTCTGCTTAGAACTTACTGCTTAGTTACTCTATCCACCCATCCCATTCTCATATAGTACCACATTTTCCTTTCTGCAACTCCTATCGTCCACATTTCGCACCCATATAAAGATATTGTATTGTAGATATAAAGTTTACAAAGGTTTCGACAATGGTAGAAACTAATTAAAAAAACGAAATAACGCTTCTCAAAATATGGGATACTTTTTAACAGCCTGTATAACACACACAGTGCAAGACATTAACTTATTTGACTTCTCAGGATAGCCGACGGCCAAACATCAAACAGGAAGAACTACTACTCAATTATTTTAGAGGCAATTTGTTTTCTCACGTTCTGTGTCCCATTTTTTCTTCCTCCAGCTGACGGCGATTCTTGGTTTTCCGTCTTCGTGTTCTTCGGAGGTTAAATAAAATATGCTTACAGAAATTAAAGTGACGGAAAATTATCAAACTTGTTTCTCGTGAACGTGTACATTTCCCTATGTAGACAGACGGGAAATTACAGGAAGCATATATATTGTTTTGATGGGTAACAGGTTACATGAGGGTGATCCTGAAGCAGGCAAGCATAGGAAGGGACTTGAAAAGGGGGGATGTGGAAGGTAATCAAGTGTTCACAAGTGCCTACCCGGGGTTTCACCTGCATCAGGTATGTCGACCTTCTGACTACGGGAGACTAGATTGTTGTTGGAAAGCAACAAACCCGCCTCCGTGCATCCGTCAGTATTGAGAGGCAGTTAGCCAACTGGTCCAATGGGATCAGCGGACAACTCTCACCGTATGCCGAAGGTCTTTGACCCCCGTACATATACCTCTCAAACCTGTCGAGGTCGTCTCTGCCTGCAGGAGTCTTAATTTAAATACTTTTGCCATGGACCGAGCGGGGAGGGAAAGAGGAAGACCAGGAGAGAGGAAGATACTCCACCTAGTCCTCATTCTCCATCCTCGTATTCTACTTTAGACGAGGCATATTTTTGTTGACTTTATTCTAGTTCAGGTCAAGGAATTTCAGATCCGTAAAGAAATGTTTGTTCAGAGATAAAATTGTCGGGATGTGTAGAAACGTAGAGAAATATTATCTTTGGGATGATTGTACTAGATTTTAACGTAATTTTCAGAATGAGATTATTAATGAGACAAGTGTCCAGTTAATTACAAATAATGAACGCGTGTTTACATAATTTTAAATGACCTTAGAAAGTAAAGCCGTGGAAGGTTGTATAATTAGTAAAGTGTCGAGTGACTGTGGCGATCGTGGCCTTTTTTGTGATTGTAAGGGTCATGTCATGTTCCCTGTTGTATGGTAATCGCTCGCCACTTCCGCTGCCAACTGATTCCATTCTCTTTTTAAAATTAAATCGAGTGTTTCATCCGCCGCTGCAGTCGATGCACCTATTTCTGCCACTTACTTATATTTATATATTTTACGACTTCCCCTATTTTAAGTGTTATCTTGTTGTCTGGAGGCGTGGAATCCGCTCTTGTCGATAGTGTGGGTGATTAATGGTGATGGACTCGACCTATTAATATCGGAAACATCGTCTGGGCCTTGAAACGAGAGAAGGGAGCTTTAACTTGACGATTAACCTACGATAAACAGAGATTCCAGCCGCAACCATTACATAATCTGCGAAAGATATCCCTTGGCTATTATATAAGTTCTCTGGTTTTGATAAAACACCGGACGTTAAATACCTCCATAAAGCCATTTAAACATTTTTGTATTTGAGGCCATTCATCCTGGAATGCTTCCACATCTATTTAAGTAATTCAACTTTACACGTCTGCATTTCATATAATTCTGGAGAAATCTATGCTCAAAAAGAATTAGTGTCTAGTCGTGGTATTCATTCTTATGACTCCATGCTAACCTATCCTGCGCAAACCTTTTCATTTTTACATACCTGCCCCATCCCACATCCTCCCTAACCTGCTTACTATATTCCATAATTGGCCTCCCTCTTCTGTTTACTTCCCTCTAATGCTAATTTTACAATACCCTCATATACGGACTTTATTATTCAATCCTTCCTCTTGGTCAAAGTCCTCTCTTCTGTAATTCTGCTTACAACTTCCTGGTTAGTTACCCTATCCATCCATCTCATGCTCCTACAGCACCACATTTCGAAAGCTTCTATTATTTTCCTTTCTGCAACTCCTATAGTCCACGTTTTGCACCCATATAACGCCACATTCCATGTGAATATTTTTAATAATGATTTACTAATATTCATATTACCCGTAATAAATTCCTCTTCTTTGCCTGTGCTATCTTACTCTAGTTATTATGCTGCCCAAGTATGAGAGTTCCTTAGCTTCTTTCCAAAATATCCATTCCCAATCTAACAACCTTTATTATACCCTCCCCCCATCCTCCTACCCTACTCTCCATCACCTTGGTTTTCCTTCTGTTATTCCTCAAGTTGTACTCTTCCCATAAAATTAATATTAAGGTTTTAAAAGACATGACCTCATCTACAAAGAATTGGACAAAATACATAATTTCTTAACAGATCTAAAACTTTTGTTGAACTTTACAGAAATGATAAAATGCATTACACTAAATAATATTATTTTTTGTCTAATGTAATTTTTTTTACAAAAATAAAATGTCAGAAGTGTTCTTTTAATTTATTTATAGTATAATTAAATAATTATTCTGACAATTAAATATATAATAAAAGATTTGTCAGTATTTTTTTAAATTCGGCCGAAGGAGCCTTGGAGTTGGGTTCCGTGTACAGCTAAATTTTTAGTTGAAGAAGTCTCAAATGAGAGACGAAACTTCACGTCCTAATATGTCATATTTAATTTATAAAAATACTGACAAGGAGGCTAATAAAATCATTCATTACATATTTATAGTATATTTTCTTTGTGAGATTTACCGGACTAAAAAAAGTTTATATTAAAAATTTGAAATTGAAGTGTGAGATGGAGATATCCCGAATACTAATTTGAAAATATGTTTTAAAAAACCTGCCTAAAGCGAAGTTATAGGCACTTGTGAGACAGTAATGCCGTTGTCCAGTGTCATTATTATTCCAGCACTCCAAAATGAATTCCACTGTAAACAGCCTCCAGTGAGTTTATTATTTCCGTTTCCTGCAGAATTCGTTATTTGTGTTGCCGGAGTCCTGGTCCAGGATCCGAAAATATCATGTACTCTGCTTGGGGAGTATTTTTCTATAATTCGAAATGACAGACAGTCGTACAATGGAAAATTCTCCTCAGTGCATGAAACACTTGCAGGCGATTATACGAACAGGGTATGAAGTGATCAGACACCTGATACAGGAAAATTTTTATTAATAAAAATAACAATTGGGGGCTGGAATAGTCTGCCTCTTATGCTAGCTGCAGGACTGCCCAAAAACTTTGAAGCAATTAAAAAAAAGATTAATTATTCATGATACAGATTAATGTAAGAATATTAATACGGTTAGGATTAAGAAAATCCAGTGATATTGAAAATGAAGTAATATTTTAAAATATTATATATAATATTTTCTTAATTCTAGTGTAGTGAAGTGTAAGGGAAAAGGTGAAGGGAACAGTAGGGCACCATTACTCGTTTTAAAATATACCGTTTAATTGCTATAGGGGAATGAGATGGGTGGATAGGGTTAGTAACGAGGAAGTTATAAGCAAAATCGGGGAAGGGAGAACAATATTGAGGACGTTGACCAACAAAAGGGATAGATTAGTAGGTAACGTTTTGAGACATGAGGGTCTTGTAAAATTAGCATTAGAGAGAAGTGTGTGGGGTAAGAACAGATGGGGAGGCTAAGGATGGAATACAGTAAGCTGTAGGGAGAATGTGGAATGTGGTAGTTATGTGGAAATGAAAAGACTTGCTCAAACTAGGTTAGCATGGAGGGTTGCATCAGACCAGTCTTAGGACTGATTACCACAACAACAGTTTAATTGGGGTTATGGAGCGGTGTGTTTCTTGTTTATTTTTATCTTATTTAATTTTATTTTTTCACCTATTTTCTTATATAACTCTTATATTTTAGTTTCTGTATTTATTAATTTGATATATTTTAAGCATCCCCACGGGGCGATGCCCATTGCAATGAAATCAAAGCAGAGGGAGGCACATGGAAGTACTCTCACAAATACGAAACCCTAATAACGGGTGATTGCGAGGTTCTCCTTCGAGTAAGTGTACAGGGATGAATGTGTAACCGTAACTTACCAGAAGGTCTAGCCCGGAGCTTGAGCTGTGCCGACATCAAGGTCTCACCAACTTCTACAGGAGGCAGCCGAAAGTCCAGCAAGTGTCGAGGAGGCATCTTTCCAGATCCCGGGACCCAAACTTCAAAGGAAAACAAAAACCCAGGACAGAATCCCTGGCTTAGAAAACAAATTGTCCTTAAATAATCTAGAATATGAACTGTAAAAAAACGAGTTTCATTTATTCGAGGGCCGACTGTAGCCCGTAGGATACTACTTAGGGCGGCAAAATTTAGGAGAGAAGTGGCCGACGAAATAGGCCCAGTTCCTTCTCTTTTAACAAAGAGATAAGATCCAGTTGACGGTCAACACTGCCTACAACTGTTGCTACGGGTAAAACACCCCTTCCGAAATTAAAAATAATAAAAAGAAATACAAAAGGAACCGTGTCTACTGCCGCTGAACTTAATTGACTAATAAATTAATTGTAAAATACGTTATTCGGCATTCTCCAGAGAAATCAGGTTCCAAATATATTGTTTTAAATTAATTTGGATATTTTTAACCAGTTTTTTTTTATCATCGATTGTAATGTTTACGTCTGAACATATAAATATGCACATTAATGGACGAAATCTTCAGTGTATTGTTTTAAATGTTATATGTTGCAAATTCTTGGTAATAAATTTCGTTTGGACTTATAAAAAAAACAGGGTTTAATTTCTTAATGTTAATTTTATATTTCAATATAGAAGTCTTCCGTAAATTTGTATTAGTAACATTGTTTTAATTCTTTAATCTCTTTCCTGTTGACATGGTTCTTCGGTTATTCGTCTTTAAAATTAATTAAAAAGACTTTTTGAAATTAAGGAAAGGGGGTTTTCCGCGGGTGTGCCTACGGCTCTACGTTTACTCGCCAGGGTAAAGACTGACCGTGAGCAGAGGGAAGGACGCCCCTGACGACGGTAGCGGCCGGTGAAGCTCCCTGGCGCTGGTTCACGTGGAACAGGTCCATCATGGGTTGCGGAACGAACGTCTTCCTCCTGGTCGGGGCCTGAGGACTGTGGCAGATCTTGAGCAGGAAGCAGCAGCCGCTGAGAGCCGCCACTACGAGTACCAGCAGAAGCGTCGGTCTCAAGTCCATCGCATTCTCTGCGTCCAGACGCCAGGCGTCGCTCTTCAGATAACGGCGTCCACGTCACCGCCTGCCACATCTGCCGGACAAACGACAGAACAATACTAATACCCCTGAAAATGCCTGCAGATTAAAAATAATTCAGTTTTTCTTCTTTTTTAACTTTACAAAATATGTTGTTGTTGTATTCAGTCCTAAGGCTAGTCTGATGCTAAATCTATCTAACGCAAGCCTTTTCATTTACGCATACCGTTTACATCCTACATCCTCCTTAATCTGCTTATTATATTCCATCCATGTCTCCCTTGGTTTTATAATGCAGCTTTTACATTATTATATTTCTTTTTTAGGTCATGTCTATTTTACATAATTCGTGACCTGGAAAGCTTTGCGTAAGGAACGGCTGGGATATTGGGTTTAATTCCAAGAGCATAAACATAGAAGTTGTTTATGGTTACGTAAATGTAAAGAGACTTACACGGCAGGAATCCGATGGCTTAACCCATCCTCACTGAAGCCCACTTTTTCAAATCATAGTCGCTAATAGAGTTATACGTCTAATAAAAATATAATAAGAGAAAGAGTTAGCTATCATTTTGAATAAGTCCGATTAGTTTGACCTTTTTTTTATTTCACTAAAATGTAAATTAAATCAAATGTGATGAAGATAAATAATTAATTAGTGGTTAAGGAACAGAAAAATGGACTTTACCAGTATCTTATGTAGTAGATTCATAATTGTAAATAATATTTAAATAAATCATTGTATAAGAGTATGTAAATTATTGTCGCTGTGGTCTCTAATGACCAGGCAGTCGATGTGACCTTTATAAATAAATAAATATATTTTTAATGTAAATTATTTAGTAGTTTAGTCGGTCAAGAGTTTCACGTTTCTTTCTGTCATCATCAGAACTTACTTTGAGAATAAAATTTCATTCGTTATAGAGTTTTACCTCGCAATTAGGATTATATTTAACAAAATATTATCTTTTCCTTCAACGACGAAGTTCAAGCTTCTTCGGTACTTTTCTTAGAAGGTAGGTCGCAAACTAATTTCTTTACACCAAATTAATGTGAGGCCAAGGCGCGACCAATGATCTTATCAAAAATAAAATTTAATGTTTGTGCTGGTGCACAATAAATTAAACGAGCAATCGTTCATTTCGTAACTCTATGATCGCGATCGACGATTAATTTGACTTTGCACCTCGCGCTCTTCCTGTGCTATGTTCGATGTAATCACAACCATTGTAAATCAGATGAAGTTGTTTACGTGATTCGGCTTCACGTAAGGAGCAGTGAGCAAGGTTGAGCGCCAGCGCTGCCTACGCCTTGTCTGACAAATATGGCGACGTCTGTGCCGAGACCCAGGCCCAGGCCTCAGTGACAGCTGCCCAGAAACACGTCTGAAAGTCGCGGCGATGGCCACGTTGCTGGAAAACTACGAGCAGCAGTACGCCGTGCTCACTGCGGACATCACGGCAAAAATCGGCAAGCTCGGTTCTTCCCAGGGAGGTAAGGACGACGGCCGTCTGCTACGGAACCTAACCTTATGCGCCACTCCCGAAACTTAAAAACACTTTACTTACCTCCGCAGACAAGAAGACCCTCGTTCTGGACATCGAGAAACATGTGGAGGAAGCGCAGGAATTGGCAAGTGGACTCGCATCACTTTACTCTTGACAATATGCTTGTAGAATTAATTCTTTAATGTTAAGTGACACATAACGTTACTGACATACATTTTTCACTGAACCGACATTAGTAAAATGTAATGAGTCCTCTGAGTAGTTTTAATAATATTGGCTTAATGGAGAGAGAGAAAAAAGCTGATGTACTTAAGCTTCTAAGTAGCATCAAGGGATAAAGTTTTTTTGAGCTTCAACATTTACATTAACCACATATCTCTTTGAAAACGGTTATATCCGTAGCCAGAAATATGAATAAATTAATTATAATACATTTATCTGTGAAATATTTTCAAAAGTCGAAAATGTTTACTGACTGCCTTTCTACTTTGGACGGTTGCATTTTTCTTTTAGAAACAGATTGAATTTCCATAGTTGAATAAACGTGTTAAGAAAGGGTTGGAGCCCTGAATACTCCAATACTGTTCAATTGTATACTAGTCCATATTTTTACCAGCTACTGTTCCTTTTTTCATGTGATGAAATACACCCCTGCCTTTATTTGCACAAATTTGTATGAATGATTTTGATCTCTTACCTATAATATAATGGGGCAATTAAAAATTTATTTAGTTGAAAAATCTAAGTTATTTTACCTTTATGATTTGTTAGAAAGTTAGTGAGATATTGTTGTTTTACTGTGATTCTTTTCATTTCCAATGCAGTTGGAGCAGATGGAGTTGGAGGTTCGAGAAGTGGAGTCATCTGCCAGACCTCGGTTGAGGACCCGAGTTGACAGCTACAGGGCTGAGCTGGGCAGGCTGAGTCAGGAATTTATGCAAGTCCGCAGTCCACCATTCCAAGATGGTAAGTGTAAATGGTGACTCTAAAATTTTAGATTTTGAGAGTTTTTGTTTAATGAATTACAAACTGACAAATGCAAAGTGAATGTGTTGTTTAGTATCAGAGCTCAGCAATTTTTTTATCTACACATTCAAAAGAAAAAATATATATGTATGCATCAGAAAATGACATTGTCACGTTAATTAAAACAAAAAGGGCAGAAAAGAAAGCTGATGAACTTACCTGAAGTTCACAGATGACAAAGGCTCAAAATGTTTTCCTATAATATTCTGATGAAGGGAGCAGTGCCTCCGAAAATTTAAGAATCTGAAACCCTACATGGTACCTGCCAGCTCAGGTAAGTCACCAGCTTTCTGTCTCTCTTTCCTGTCCTTATAAATTATATATCTATAAGGTTTGTCAATAAGGTCGGCTGGTTGGTAAAATGGAATAAAACAAGCTGTGTTAGGTATTAATGAAATTCTTTTTTTACGTCTTTTACTCCATTTCAACATTGACCACCCTTATTGAAAAATCGTATGCATGCTGCTTCACCTTGCCTCAGCTGAACCCTGGATTATATTATAATTATTATTTTATTGAGTACCTGGTATTATTTTAAAATAAAAATGGCAAAAAATGTGAAATTTATGAAATAGTAGTGAAAATTTAGTTTTTCAGGATGTGCTTGGTTTCTACAATATCCTCTTTCCTAATTTGGCCTCTTGAATACCTTCTACATATACACTTAAAATTTTATTCAATTACTGTTTGGTTTACTCACTGCTGTGGTGTTAGCAATTGGTTTGAGAACCATTCTCTCCTTTCCCAACCTTATTGGGGCGTAACTTAAAACACACTTTGCCATGTCTGCGCTTTTTTTCATGCTCTTGATGGCACATAAGAATGGAGCCTTATCTCAGAAGGCACCACTCTACAGGCAAAAGAGAGCTCGTGCTTCTCATTCTCCCTGTTTGGCTGCAATATATATTAATGTTATGATTCTTTGGTTTCTTACGATGCACGGAGAAAAAATATTCTACAACTACTCCACTTTTGAATTGTTATAAACTTGTAATAAGCATTTAGTATCTTTTTAGGATTCTTTGGCCAAGATGATGTGTATGGTGGAGGTGGGGGAGTCAGTTTGAATGAAGAACAGAAACTCAGACTGCTAGACAACTCAGAGCGACTAGAAAGAACCAGCAAAAACCTTACCACAGGCTACAGAATCATTCTGGAAACAGAAGAAATAGGCAACCAAGTGCTTCAGGATCTACACGGACAACGTGAGACAATACAGCGATCTAGGTCGAGGGTAAGTAGCCATGAGTTTAATGCCTATGCTCAAAACACACATGTAATCTCATTCAAGTTTCAATATTGTCATTTTTAGTTTATTGTCTTTTGAATCGTAACACTTCTACTCTTTCAAACTGAAAACACATCCAACTTCTGGCTTAGAAGTTTATTAAATATTTAAAATACTTTCCCGTTTAATTAAATAATTCATGTTTTTTACATTAAATTATGGTTACTTTGTTGGTAATATGACCTTCATAAGGTGTTCATTCTAATGTATTTTTACAGTTACGAGAGACTGACTCTGAAATTGGCAGGAGTTCAAGGCTTTTAAGTGGGATGCTGAGGCGCTCAGTGGTGCATCGATTTGTCCTGTTTGGTGTGGCGCTTGTTTTTGTTGTGGTGATTATTGCCGTCATAGGCTATGCAGCCACCAGGTATATCTAAATTTCACTTACTCCTCGACCTTGTAAGTTATTCATTAATCAGGTCTCTTATCTTCAGAATATGTTTTCATGGTTGTTTAACAAGTTAGGTTTTCAAGACTCTGTGATTAACTGCATGTGAGGGCAAAATAAACATTCCTTATAAAGAACTTTAATTTCTATTGTTTACTAATGACTTTGGACATATCTAATACAGAGAAGTTGATTGAAATTTAAAGCAAACAGACTGGCGTGGTCATCTCCACCTATCTTCTTTCTGTAATCTTTTCCTAATATACCAGCTACGTTGATCTTATTGTAGGTAATTTTTTATCATTTCATATTGCTTATAAATTCTAAAAACTGTACACTTGAGGCAACATCAGCATTCAAAATCCTATGATTACATATTTTGTAATAGAGTAAGAAACCGTTTTGAGTAATGGAATTAAAAATTTATCAAAGCATTTTAGTAATGTACTCTACTCTTGGATTAAAAACTTTTCAACCATTATTTAAATTTAAATTGTTAAGGTTTCTTTTTCATTTCAGTATATTAACCTCTATTTTTTGAGTCTGTTATTAATTAATTTACCACAGTTACTCATGACAAAAGTTTCTGTGACTTTTTGGTATTACATTTTGTTCACCTCACACTAAATGTATCAAGAAGTATATATGGGAATGCAAATAGAAAAGGATTCCCCCTCCCCAGTTCTAAACAAATTTGTAGTGATAATATTTTGTGATGGTATTAAGTGTTTTAGTTAAAGGAAGTGGAATGCTTCAATTGAAGCTTACTTAGAAAAAAATACAATAATGGAAAAATGTCAACCGGTCCAGGGACTTGAACTCCAGACCTACCGCTTTTCCAGGCGGGAACTCTACCACCAAGCTAATCTGAGTCGACACCCCAAGGACAGATTCAATGTCCCTCCATTCCTGTAACCTAAGCCAGGCTCGGTTATGTCGGCTCAATTTAGCTCAGTGGTAGTGTGCCCGCCCAGAAAGTGGGAATTAGGAGTACGAGTCTGTGTCCTGGTTGACATTTTTGTCTTTCTTCTAAAGTGTTTTAGTTATTAAAATATTTATGTGATATCATACAATTAACTTAAACTATTCCATATGGGTTTATATTTTCTTATATCTTGAAATATGTACTGAATGAGTAATCCTAGTTTTCTGAGAATTGTATAGTGTTACTACTTGTAAATATCTAGTAATTTTTTAATAGGAAGGACCCATTTTTTGCTTCCTCACACTGTCCTAGTTTTTCTCTCTTAGACTGCATCTGTCCCAATGTTTCAGGTGAATGTCTGATCGTAGCATGGAGGAACGAATGGATTTGTCCTTACTTCAGATTTTATCCATACTACATTCTCTGTTCAAGGCTGAATGTGTTCTTTCTCTAGTGTCCCCAGGGTGAAGTGAATTTTGCCGTGAAGAAATTAATTGTAGTGAATGATTACTTTTAGTACCTCCACAGAATGTGGTTGAATGTAGCCCCACATTTATTACCAGTGGTAAAATTGTGTAAAAATTGTTATTATTTAAATAAAATATTTTTGTTATGTATTAAAATGAGGATCTTTCTTCATTAGTGAACTTTGACAAAGTTCCACCTGATCTCATATTTTTATGATTAGTGTACACGTTAATGATGATTGCAAGGTAACACAGATTAGAGACTGGACTCCCAGCAGCTATATAGATTTTAATTTGTATCGAGGAACATTACAAACACTTGGTGCGAGCCAAAGGGTTTTGCTCAATTGGAATCTAGTTCTCTTCCTTGCAAAAATGTGACCATATTTTGTGTTCATATATGTTGAAATATTGGGTTGTATTTATTTATATAAGTTTTTAGTGATAGATATTTGGAAGAAGTTTTTTTTTAATTTAATATTTTTATATCAACACAGCATTTTTGAAGTTTTATAGATTTTAAAGATTATGTGAACTTGAAATCCTTATTATCCACTCAAATATATTGTAAATTATCTGTAATAAATTAATATCACTGAATTAAAATGTGTTTCATTTTCAATCACATAAACTTTGAAGGAATGTTTGCTTCTTGTCTGTAGATATTAAGTTTATGCTAGTCGATTTGGATCACTTGATTAATTACGACTAATCTCCACGGGAAATAACAGGACAACAACTACAGGAACTTTTATAATGGTGTAAAATAATAAATATTCTCTGAATGGTCGGCTCAGTTTAAATATACATAAGCTGATGCATCATCTTGAGTGTATAGACTGCTCAACAAACTTGGTTGCTTTAATTTTCATTTACAGATCCATTTGCTTAGTCCTTCAATAAATCCTTGTCATCTATTATATTTTCATTAATACCTTATGTGAATATTGCAATTATATTGTACTGGGATGTAAATTCATTATTGTTAATTTTCACAATAGACCTTGACTCTTAAGTATGTTTATGTTCGCCAATTGCACAACTTGGCAAGTGATGAAAGCTCTGAAAACTGTCAGTAATACTATTGGAATATACACACACTTTTATAGTATTATAGATCATTATTCTATGGTTCACAACGTTAGAAGATCAATATTCTGAAATGATTTTTGCTTAGAAATCTCTTTGATGAAAGTACTCAAAACACCGATATTGTAAAAAATGGTAACAATTAACTTTTGGCCCTAGATGTTCAGATAGGAACATAAATTTTTTTTGTTAAGGTTTCAATTAAAGAATAATTTATTTACTGGCTATCGTTTTAGACTTGGTCAAGGTTTTATTTACTAATTAATTTATGTGCACTCGCAGGAATGTATATTTATACATACACTAGATATATTATTTACAATTCATTCAAGATATAAAGTGATCTTCGGCTTATACACTCTTCTGCTTATATTTGAAGTACTTTTCATGGCTTATTTTCAGACAATTTGGCAGAGAATTACACAGAGTTAGTCCTTTTGTGTCGGTATTTTTTCCTAAAACTTTTATTCCTTAAGGAAATATTAAAATTGGTCTTCTTCCTGTTGTTGTACTGGTGTACATTCTCATTGGTTGGATGAGTCATTATTTTTCATTTAACCAATAAAATCTATTTGTCGACATACAATGCTAGCATTGTTAATATATTTTCTTTTTGCAAGATAGACTTTCAATGTTTGCGATTCCCCGCTTTGAATATCATTCTTAAGCACTTATTACCAACCTGCTTAAATTTGTTTTTGAACAGGAGCCCCCCTCAAATTTTTATGTTATGTAGGAAATGAGGAATATATTATGCCAATATACACTGTTTTACAAGTATACAATGAGATGATTGATTAGATAAAGCCCTTTGCTATATTGATATATTTAATGTGTTCAATTTATTGCTTTCATAACTGGTTTGTCAACATGCAGATTTAAGAATGTAGCCTATAACTTTTCTTCCATAATGTTTATCTTCATACTCAACTTGGTTCAATACTGTGTGTTCTTTTTTGAAAATATATAATTACAGTTTTAGCCTCATTATCCGATAGGATATTGGAATTAAAATATCTGAGAATACTATTAACAGAGGTAGTTGTAGTAGAGGTGGAGACTATTGTTACTCATACACCATAGTTGTCTAACTTTTTAATACGTATATTGTGATCAACACAGTCGGTAGCATTTGATAATTCAAGAAACACACTAGCATCTTTATTAGCAGCGTCTAGTTGTTTAATGATTTCACGGATAACTGTAGAGGTCCCAAATGTTGGGGATGACAGTTTTTATTTTTAGTTACATATATTCTATTACTGACTTTTGGCCGTTTATTGTCTTTTATTTATAATTTAATGTCAGGAGACAGACATCAACCCTCATCAGATTGAGATGTAATATAATAACAATAATTGCTTTATACTTGAACATTCAACTTATCGTTATTGCCAACTTGTTGATGGTACACATTGGCGTATAAAAATGCGTTTAGTTAAATTAAATTAACTTTTGTAATTTTATTTTCTCAAAACTATTGTTCAATAATTAGTAGTTGCTTTTATTTAATGTAAAAATGCACCTCTGCTTATACAATATGCGTAGTATCTCTGACTTGAACGGTCTTACTCCTTGAACTTCTTTGAGGTATCGTACTTCTTCGGGTAAGCCACAGCATAGTACAAAAACATGCTTATTTGAATACTATCCATTATCATCCTAGTAATTTCTCATCTTTGGATACTTAATTGTTAGCATCTCGGTAGAAAATGAGTGTCTTAAATTTTATTTATGCAAATTTTCATTTTCAAACTTCATATTTGTGTTCTGTTATAGATTGAACCATGGTTCAGCGATTGGTTTATAGACGACGTTTGTCGTACAACACGAAAAGCAACAGGAGACGAGTGTAAGTAGAATTATATACTGTATTAATAGTTTTTCCCGTTTTAAAGATCAGATAATTGGCTTTGAATATGTTTTCGTAAATAGGTTATGGTACGCCATCGTGGAACATGTTACTGTGTTCTCTTTAGCTCTATGTTTTATACTACTGTAACACCTTTATTATTGTCGTCGTTTAGACCTAAATTGTTTATTGTTTCATAATTACTTAGCTTAAGGAGTCTTTCTACTTTGTGGTTGTGCATATGAAAGTCATCGTGTGTATGTTTCTGCCGAGTGTTTAACTATTAAAATTGTATTGGTTTAGTGTTCGCACTCCTGGTGGGAAGTTGGTATATCAGTACTTGAAGAAGCCGAAGAAGATTCCGAGATGTGGTCAGTGCAAAGATAAGTTGAGGGGCATCCAGCCTGCTAGGCCTATGGAGAGGTCTAGGATGTGTAGGCGAAAGAAGACTGTAAAGAGGGCGTATGGTGGTGTATTATGCCATAAGTGTGTGAAGGAGAGGTTAGTATATTGGATTATTTCATTTCATACTTATACAAACACATTTGCTTTGATTAACAATACACATTGTTTCATGCAGTAGTATACTGAAATGATTTGGGGTGTGTTCCCTTTGCGGCCCACAAATATCAATTTGAGATTGGCTAAGGGGGATTTTGATTCTCCAAATGTATAAAACAGGAGTTTGTCTTCATTGTGTACACGTAACAGACTAGGATGTTACTAGTTGGGCACAAATCATGAGTTAGGGGAATATTCGTGGAGAATGTGACTCCAGGAGTTCCTAAATTTCAGTAGCAATTATTTGCAGACAATTTTTTAAATCGCAATTCACATCCTTTCTCAGCATTCTAGAGATTGTATATTTCTTCACAAGAAAGTGAAAACTGTCAAAATTGCCTTAGGAACTTGAATGATTAGAGTTATTATTAATGTGCATAAATGCACTTTTTAATTCTGCAGTTGTCTTTTATTTAGTATTTGAGCCTTGTGATGATTTGATTTTGCAATATTATTAAGTAAATACATTACTATGAATAAATTCCTACTGATAAACTTCAACTTTATGGGTGCTTCACAAATATATATTCAATTGGGTAAAAATTGAAATGTATCCTTTGTCTTTATACATTTAATATTAATTTACATTATTGGACACCGCTTAATAGGAATGGATTCCAAATTTCAATATGAATTTACACTTCACCTTTTATAACTCTGCATTTCAATTTTAATTAAGCAAATGTCCTATTTTTTATTAATGTATGTGTGTATCGGATAATTTTTCTGTGCAATAACAGTGTTTTCTTTGTTACAGGATTGTACGTGCTTTCCTGATTGAGGAGCAGAAGATCGTTGTTAAGGTTTTGAAAGCACAGCAGGCATCAAAGCCTAAAGAAACCAAGAAGTAATTGTATGGCACTGCTTGTAAAATAAAACAAAAAATTTAAATGTTGTTTGTAAAAAAGTATTTTCTATCAACCCACCCTATAATTATCGTGTGTTATGTCGACATTTCAGAGTTTTCTGCAGTACACAATATATTTTAAGGTCTAAGGAAACCTGAAAAGATGTTTCATTTCACAAATTACTATGGGAAATCTGGACACTAAAGACATAATTCTAAGCTATTTGCTATGCTTCTATTGTTTGAGAATAAATGCATTTTCATGTGGCAGAATGCAGTGGTAGAAGTGATCCAAGTATTGGAATGGTGGTTTTATTAAACATTACTTTTAATTTCTAAAACAAATTAATATTTTATTTTGCTGCCTAATGATGTGACAACTTTGAGCTTCATTTGCCATATATATTATTGTGGAGTCATACTAATTTTGTCTGGAACACTTAGACCAATGGGATTCATTCCCATGGATCTGACTAGTATTGGGTTGTTACTGAGTGCAAGTTGTAGCCTCTGCTCCTCCAAGGCAGGCAGAAGTGTTGGTTGGTGATGGTTATCACCTTTGGTGGTGAACAGATTCTTGCTGGCAAGTGGAAGCAAGGATGTGCAGTACTCCACGTAGTCAGTGTGGGAAGATGTTTCCTGTACTGCCAGGTTAGAGGCTGTGAGTGGCTATGGTGTCTAGTGGATGGGAGATAGCGCTCCACGAGGGAAACTGGTATGATGTTGGTAAATACCAGCTGTGGGCTTCATATGTTGTATGGACTGCTTGCACTCTGTCCTCAGAGTATCAATGATGAAATAGCCTGACCACAGTCGCCAATTGCTGTTGTAAGGTGGTAGATCTAGTTTGGTCATTCTGGTTGACTGGAATGAGCTGAAGTGCAACTCCTCCCTGTATGGTGGTCATGAGCATGTTACTTCCATAGGAGACTAATGATGTTAGGGGAACTTTGAGTTTAGGGGGTTCCTCGTGGTGGCTCTGTCCATGTCCTAGACCAATGCACATTAGACTCAAGGTGGTTGTGGTTACATGGACAAACTTTTTAATGGAGTAGGACCCCTTCTGCATGAAGGTAGCCCACACACACTCCTTGGAGGATTTGAAGAAATGCTTACGGGAACCAAATTGTACATTTTAAACGAATAATTTTCTTCACGTCACATTACTTATATCGTCATATAGACAACTGAGGCAATATATTAACAAATAATCCAGTCAATTAGTAATATATGTTGTATACATTAATTATTTATTTCCATTAATTAAGCATTCTTTAATAACATATTAACAAATAATATACAAAAATTAAATTACAAAACAAAAAAATAAAGCTTACAAATTTTTGTCCCTGACTTACCCTTTAATTCTGTTCTTAAACTGGTTAACACTTATGTCCACAGGTAGCTTGTTATAGGCGATCAAACCTTTTTAAATATGGAATTCATAGTGCTGATTTTGTTTCTACATTCTAAACAATAATCTTCTTTATTCCTAGTTTGGTAATTATGTACATTACTTGTCTTACTCCTAGATCCTTAAGGTATCCGGGTAACTTATCATTTGCCAACTTGTATATAAATATGGCAATACAAAATATTTGCTGCTTTACTGCCAATTTAGTTCACTTAACACCAGCATACCTGTTTCTCCTAAAGATATATCTCATTGCTCTATTGACAATTTTTCAAACAGGATCTAGGATATTGTGTGCAATATAGTGCTACAGTACCGAAGGTGAGGCATTACAAAGGTTCTATACACCAGTTCTTTGGCTTTTTTGGACAACATATATCTTAATCTCCCTAGGAGACCTACTTCTTGAGTAATTTATTAATAATAAACTCTATATGTTCACTCCATTTTAACCTATTGTGTACACTTTCTTAATGTATATAGTACTATTTACAACTGTGGGGCTTCTGTCCAGCCAACTATTTAAGTATAAGCTACCATATGTGAGTTTACAGTATAATTCTTAATGTGTGCTTGATGAAGCAATGTTGTGTTTGTAGAAATCTTTTTGTTCATAGTGGACTGGTAATTTTTCTTATTCAGTTAATTTGGGCTTCTATATTTTGTGTATGAGCGATTGCTTTGGATATTAATAAGTTATTCAGTTTAAAAATGCAAATGTAAGTAAACAGAATAGAGGTAATGGGAGGAAATATGTGTGTAGTGTGTAATTTAGCTTGATAAATTTTATTTCATATATAACCGAAGAATTACGGCCAAAATTGGTCAGAATTAAAATTATTTATTTATTAAATTGTAGCACGATGTTTCGTTCATATGCTTGGAACCTACTCAGGTGTGAAAACAATACCAAAAGTAATCCAGAAAGTTGTTGTAATCACAAATAGCACAAAGATTTATTAACAAATTTATACGTGAAGCACAAACTGTCCCCGAGACTTGTTATTGAACTACTGCCAGTAGTTGTTTTCATACCTGAGGAGGTTCCAAACAAAGGAACGAAACGTCGTGTTATAATTTAATAAATAAATAATTTTAATTCTTCGCGTGTATTATTCGAGATACAATTCTAAAAAAGTCCTGTAATATATAATGCTAGGAGGATTGCTGTCTTCTCCGAGACGCCGATCTCTTAGCGGTCTGACGTCACTCAGTCGTAGAGTGCGAGCGAGCGAGGTTAGAGGAGATCAAGATGGCTGCTGTGGCTGGCAGCTCGTTGTGGAGCGGCAAAACTGGTCTTCTCCTGGGTCTGGGGACGTTCCTCGGTTCTGCCTCAAGTGGTGAGTTCAAGCTCGTGTCTGACCAACTAAATGACCTCTGTCTGGATGTCGGTGACAGCAGCCAGCGTCAGTTCTGGGATGTCTTGGACACTGTCCCACTACGGCCCTGCTGGCTTGTTTATCAAAACAATGAGGTACAAATGTTGTGGTGGGGTCGCTCTGTCACGGACAGGTGTCTTATTCGGAGTGTTCGTTCCTCAACAGTTCCATTCTTACTCCACGGGATGTTTCAAATACTTTACGTCTAAATTTGTCGCCGTTAGACGTTTTATTTTATTTTTTATGGTCGTGCTCGCGTTTTTAAAATATTCTGCTGCTCGAACGTATTTCTGAAGTGTTACGCTGTCGTCATTATATTTGGGTTGTCAGTGTTTGCTGTCAGTTATTTTGGACACAACTAATATCGCTGTTGGACAATCGTTTCGTCAACGCTAACCTGTTGGTCGATAAAAGAAAATTGTTTGGCTTTATAATTAATGTGTTTTGCAGGAGACGTGTATACATATTAGTTCGTCTTTGTTGATATTCTCAGATATGGAACTGTACTTTCTTCTCTTTTTTTTACAATCACTTCATTAAGTTATTTTGCGTCCACTCGGTTGGCCTTGGTTGTTATTAATAATACGTTTTTTATGATCACAGGACTTAAATATTTTGTTTTGTGACTGTGGCTATCGGTGGATAATTCCGTTTATGTGGGATTGCTTTAAAGTTTAATATCACTAAAAGTGACTCTGTTTACATTAATTCAGCTGACTTTCTTCCAATGGTTTTCGTCGCTCCAGAATATTTTGGACGAGCTATGTTCAAATAATCCTAAAAATTGTTGAGGTTAACTGCTTTGGGCAATAGAGTATATTTTTAGGACGATTCATTTATTTATGTCAAAATGTATGAAAACTGTGGTTGAATGATAAGCAAATATATGGATATTCCACCAAGTTATTTATGTTCAGTATAATTCAACCAAACGGTCCTCAATTTGGATTGTTACAACAAAGGAATCACGCCATTTATTTATAAAAGCTTTCGAATCAAAAATCATCAGCAGCTAAACATGTAAAATGAAGTAAAGTCATCAATTTTAGATGTTACAACAACACCACAACCACGCCATTTACTTACAAAAGCTCCCTAATCAAACATCATCTAATCAGTGCTTTCCTTCACCTTAAATATTTAGCTGATGATGATTTTTGATTCGAAAGCTTTTGTAAATAAATGATTCGTTGTGGCCTTGCTGTAACAACTAAAAATTGAGGACTGTTTGGTTGAATTATACTGTACTGAACATTCTAATATCCAAATATTTTAATTTATTTATGTTTGTAATTAGAAAAGAATTACGTGGAAAAAACCCACTGAGACAGTTTACATGGCATTCAATTGCTAATGTATTTTATTTATTCAATTTAGTCACAACTATTACAAGAAAAATAAATAAGTTCAAAATAGCTGTTTTAAGTCACCATAAATTATTTCTCCTGCAAATCAGTTAATTTTTTCTTAAAGAAACTAATAATTGCAATGTAGAAAATTTATTAGTTTTTGATGGCTATATTTATTTGACATCAATTATCTCAGTGAATAAATAAACCGGCCAACTTGTCAATAAAATAAAACTTAGTGTTCAAACATAGTTTACTGACTTGTATTTACAATAAATAAAGAGACCGCCAATAAGTTAGCATATAAATGCATTACTATTTAATTTTTTTTTAAAAAAAATACGACGTTTCATCTCCCTTTTGAGACATCGTCAGGCCTAAAATTTGACTCAGGGTGACAAGTAAATGACATGAATTGATAAATTTTATACCTTAAGGCAGGCGAAACGTCGTATTTATATTTATTAAATGGTAATAAATTTATATGCTGATGTTTGGCCGCCCTTTTATTTATTGAAAACCTAGTGTTACTTTCCAAGAAAATTTATTCAATTGTTTATTACATGTCGACTGATTCATTTACTTATTCTTAGATTTAATATCTTGAGAAAGAAATTTTTTTTCTTACAAGTTTGATATTTCTCGCTTGTCTATTTTGAGGTTCTTAATAAATTTATTTATTTTATGCCTTGGTATTGGAAATAATTGCAAACGCGAGATTAATGTGATGAACTTGTGTAGTGTTTCGTTTGCGTGAAACATGACGTTTCGATGATTAGCTCCGCAATCTTCCTCAGTGACGTATACGTCGGTACGTTTTGTTCCGCGTCAGTTGTTGCGCTGGTAGAAGCGAAATGTCGTGAACCTTAGTAATTAAAGTTTACATTAAAGCGAATCCGCCGATTTGGTCGTCAATAATGGCCATAAATACCAATTCCAGTTAGATTTATTGGTTCAAACGAGACTTTCTCTTTCCCAATATCGAAGTTCGTATAGTCAAATAATGAAACTCTACAATTGTATGAACTTTCCGTTCTGTCGCAGGATTCACTAAATCTCTGTGAAAGCGTTGTACGTGTAGCTTCCTAAATTTGGTCTCGTCATTATCGTTCAATTTAATCTTCAGTGTCTCGCTTCCATCGGCTCTCAATCTCTTGGCCACTAACATTGCAGGCGTAGGTACAATCCAGGACGAAAATTTTTAAATTTTGACCTATATTTTTTTTTGTCAAAAAAATCTTGAATTACTTACTTGAAAATTTCAAAAACACGAAGAAAATTATAAGAACAATTCAAAAACACAAGAATTAGCGAACCGTATAACAGACAAAACAATAAAATTGAGAAGAAATTAATAGTTTCGTCAAACCCTTGTCCAATGTTGAAGCCAGACTGAAATATTATGAACAAAGATGGTACAAAACAAAGAGTAACCCAAAGATGTGACTAACAAGGAGTAATGAATAAAACCATCATACATTGAATTTAACTGAGAAGTGTCTTGTTTTACAATAACAGAAAAATTATTGGGTTTATATAAAGCATTTCTGAAATTATTTTTTTATAATTTACTTCCTTATCTCAAAATAACTGTACTGTCAAAATTAAAAGGATGATTAAGTTCCAGACAATGTTCAGAGATAGGAGACTTTGCTAATTTAACTTTTCCAAATTATAAACATTCTCCTATCACTGAACATTGTCTGGAACTTAATCGTCCTTTTAATTTTTATAATACTGTTATTTTGAGATAAGGTAAAAAATTATGAAAAATGTTAATTTCAGAAATGCTTTACATTAAGTCCGATGAATGTAAAACAAGATACTTCTCAGTTATATGTATGATGGTTTATTAATTACTCCTTGTTAGGGTTACTCTTTGTTTTGTACTATCTTTGTTCATAGTATTTCAGCCTGCCTTCAATATTGACAAGGAGCGCATGGGTTTGACAAACAAATTATTAATTTTAGTTCTAAATTTTATTGTGTTGTCTGTTATATGGGTCGTTAATTTTCATGTTATAAAGAACTTTATTTGTAACCTACCTGGGGACCCGGCGTTGCCCAGGTATTTATTTATATTATTGCTGTACATCGAAACCGTCACAATATTAACTCCAAATATACTCGCAGTATCTGGGAAACAGTCCAAAATACCCTCGGTACAATAGCAGGAATAAATATATTTTAAGTATTCTAACAGATTATAAATTCTCCCATACTTAATGATTAAATTTTTCTTAAATCGCATATTAAAAGTTATAATGTAACACAGCAACTCGCGTTACACCAAACTCGATAGTTGTATTTTTATTTACAATCTTAGCAATTACTAAATTTTAAAATTTACCTGACGCGAGGAGTAAAACCTATTTATCAATTTATGTATACATCGTACCGACAAGATCTCAGCCTGCTGCAACGAGTGGGATGAATGATATAGGACTTACAACTCGCAGTTGGTTTACATGCCGCGGCAATTCCAAGAAATATTCCCGTAGAATTAATATTTTTATTTATATCCATATTATATAATCATCTTCTGCAATATATCGAAATTAAATATGTACGAATATTAAATTAAATCTCCTTTTTTTAAAAACCCTCAAATTTTCATCTAAATCCGTTGAGCCGTTTCGGAGCCTATTCGAGACAAACATACGACAGACAGACATTTCAAAATTATTTAATGGTATATTTGAATAATTCCCTAAATGCTATAGGAGAATACTGAAAGCCAGATGGGTGGATATGCAAAGAGCGAACGATATGGAGGACGTTGGCCAAGAGAAGGGATAGATTAATAGGCCATGTTTTGAGACATGAGGGTCTTGCAAAACTAGTATTAAGGGCAAGTGAACAAAGATGGATGCCAAGGTTGGAATACACTAAGCAGAAGAAAGGCAGGATGTATTAGCTATGCAGATATGAAACGGCTAGCGCTGGATGGGTTAGCATGAAGGGTTGCATGACACCAGTCTTAGGACTGAATACCACAACAAGAACAATTCCCAAAAGCAAGGAAGAAACGTGATAGTATTTGAATAAAGCTTCTATTTTGTATGTTAATTGGTCGTATTAATTTATCATATATAAACTGTAGGTAAGCACATGCTCTCATTTTTTACTATCAATTCAAATTCTTCTAGGAAAGTTGGTTCATTAGACTCTTCCCCGAAATTGGTCTTCTGATTACATTATCCTTTTCGAAGTGTCTGGCTTTTTGGACGTACCGGCTCATGACGACCCTGTGCTGTGTTGATCACAATGACAGAGCTCCACTGCAGGTATGTCGGTACAAGGTCGGAGTAATGAACCAGGAGAGGCGTTCATCCGTGACGGAGAGAGCTTCGTGACTCCAGCTCTTCTGGTAACGCACCGATCCTCCTCCCAATACCACGGCACACTCTGCCCAAATATTTCCTCCAGTTTTCCAACGTCATGCTGCAACCACATCATATGCTTTAATAAAGGCAAATCCCCTCCCCGCGACTGCTTGCTTCCCTTCTCGTCGTTTTCACTAAATCGACCTCTCCTGTTACGAGTTCTAAACTACAAAAATGTTTCTAAGGAGCCATTAGAAAGGAACAAGGCTCTGTCCTTTTTCTGTTGGAGAACTCCGTTGCAAAGTTCCGGTTCCTTCTTCTATACTCAAAGGTCCCCTTTTCTTCTTTATTTTCTTCGAAACCCAGCCTCACTCCGTTTACTGTTTACCTTGTAGTTGCCCCTAAGACGAAATTTCAATTGCCTGTCGCAGGGATTATCCTTGGTTAGTTTCAGGTAAACTCGTACTGTCTTGCTGACGTCATGTACTTTCATTCACAGACAGGAGAAGTGAACAAGCGGATTTCTACTTCATTTCCGAGAATACCTTTTACAAAATGTCCACATTTTCACAGGTGATTACGTGTCTTGATACGTTTGATTTTTCTATTAGTACCTATCTTAAACAGAATTAATTCATTGACAAGCCGTCCTCACATTTCAGACTTCTATTAGATTTCTTCAGGATATTACTACCAAAAAAAATTATAAATACAATTAATGGCGATGGTCCGCGATACTAAATTCTTCACATGTACGTTCAATAATCCTTTCGGCTGAAGGACCCAAGGAGTAAATATGATGAATTCCTATATTTTACGCTTGAGGAAGTCTCAAAAACGTCGCTTTGGAATAAAAAGTAATAAATTTATATGGTGACTTATTGGCCGTCTTTTTTATTTATTGTAAATTTTTAAGTAAGGAAACTCTGTTGTAATTGTAAATAAAATCCAAGAAATGATCAAAAGTCAGAAGTAGAAGAATTTTAAAATGAAAATAAAACCTTTCGTCCATAACTTTCCGAATCTCTTCAGTTATTTCTACCAAAAAATTAATAATATTACAATAAATAAAAAGACTGCAAAAAAGTTAGCATTAAATATATCACTATTTACTCGCAAAAGAGACGTTTCGTCTCCATTTTGAGACTTCCTCAGTCTTGTTAATTTTGTTGTGCTATTCAGTCCTAAGACTGGTTTGATAACCTATTTTGCGCACGTCTTTTCATTTCCTTATAACTAGCACACCCCACAACTTCCCTAATCTGCTTAGCAGATTCCATCCTTCGTTTCCTTCTTCTGTTCTTACCCCACACACTTCCCTCTGATGCTAATTTTACAAGACCCTCGTGTCTTAAAACGTGGCCTATTAATCTATCCCTTCAAAGTCCTCCATATTGTTCTCTCTCCCCGTATCTGCTTAGAACTTCCTCGTTAGATATTCTATCCATCAATATCTTCTATAGTAAACCATCTTGAATACAGATTTTAAGAGAAAGATTAATTCTAGAGTGAAATGGTTTATCGCAGAACACCATCGCTGAAGTTTCAGGTGACAGTAGGGAAGATCAAGAGCTGCAACTACTAGAATAAGGAGGATTCTGGAAATTAAATAGCAGTCTGGAACCACGGAGGCAGATTGGATCCAAACTAAGAAAACTGTGTATTGCGAGGAGTAGTAAAAGACATCCAGGGCGTGAATGTCCCTAAGACTGGGACAGTGATCAATCATGAAAAAGCGAAGCAATTTTTCTAAATATAAACTTGGTAAAACAAAAAACAACATAAGCCACGCGAAATCTCTCAGAAGATTGACAAGAACCAATCGTATGTGACCCAGCACAGCAACATCTGCAAGACAAGGAAACGAAATTTTCCTATTTTTTTCTTTCGGTGTTTGAGGGTAATTTTTCTGGCACAGTGGGGGCAGGTAGAGCAGTCGGGGATTCAGACTTCAAAGGGATTAGAAACGGGCAAACACAATAACAATGGAGAGAGAGAGAGACGAAAAGCCGCGTAAATAATTTTCCAGCGAGATGGGAAACCCTTTCCAGGCAAAAGAACGGTTTCACATGACGAACATATCTGATCTTTTATAAGAAGTAAATAAATGATTAAAAGCGAGATGTGATGATTGTTCTGACTATATCACAGGAGATTAATAGGTACGAAGCGTTGTGTTATTTACACTCTGGTATACAAATATTGCTTCCTACAATTCTGACTAATTTGGCCGTTATTAAAGATGGATCTCTTCTCATTTGTTCTTTTTAGACTCTCTTCATCTTTATTATCATTTCTCTCCACTTTATTCGTTTTCAGCGCCCCTCCAACACGTATTTTCATAACTTTCCAGTTTACTAATGCCATCGTTTCTAATCCTTCGGACATGACCAAGGTTCTTCCTCAGTTATACATTTGATTTGCTCTTCACAGGGGCTGTTTTCTCTACGAATGTTGCCTTGGCCGTTGGCCTTATTTCCATCATGCTGTTGCCACCATTCGCCAATAATTTATTCCTGTCTAAAAATACTATTTTAGCAATTACCGTCTACAGTAATGGAGTACAAGTAGTTCAGTCGCGCGTAATAACTTCTCCCCCCAGTTCAGCTTATTTCTTCTTAAAATTGAAAGCCTGAAGAATATTTCCATTGTATTAAAGATGCGATGCACATGCTTAATTATTACTGTGTGCGCGCGCCTTCACGTCTCACCTCGTTAATGTTTAAAACTGTACTAGTCTCAGGTCTGTGATTACGATCTCGACCTCTCGACCGCAGAAGTTTAAATATGTAGTAAACTTGTATATCGATTATCTGAGGTTACTAAGGCGGAGTGTTTGTACTCTTTCATATATTTGTGAGTTTCTTTTGTTTACTGAAGTGTGGACATATTTCTTAGTAGGCAGTATTTTCTAGACTTACAATTGTGTTCATTTCTTCGCAACATTACTGCCACAGGAACACAAGTGAACAGTGAATTCCTACAAGGAATGGACATACAGTATATGCATGTGTGTTACGGGAGAATTATATGTTTGAGTTTGTAACGCGACCCCAATTCCTGGAAGAAGACATATTACAAGATCAAGGCACTTCTTTTTCTCGAGACGTGCAAAATTAGCCTAATTAGTGTGGTTTACTTAATCGCTCTTTGATTTGAGGTTATAATTGTCAGATATTTACGTACTTAAAAGAAAATTATGTATAGAAAGAAATAATGAAAAATTACGATGGATCAAATACCACACCAGAAAGATTTTTCAAGAATTGACGCGGTTGGATCGAGCCTCTTTGAGATATTAAGTAGACGAAAAGTGAGCCATGATTACTAGAAGATAGTGAATATAACCTTACGGATCGTGCGTCGTGTGCTGTACCGAGTCTGGTCCGAGGAATGCAGACGTTTCTTTTGTGGATCTCTACAAAGGCAGGTGAGGAATAGCGCGCACAAAAGGAAAAGAATTCTGGAGAATCGAGATCAAGGGCAGCAGGGGCAGATAAGGAGGAACCCGGGGAATCAAATATTCAGTAACCAGACTTGGGTGGGTGGGAGCAACCTTCATGGCCTCTCATCTCAAATCAAGTACCGTACCATTTTCAGTTAGAATTATGTAGACACAAAACATTGAACATTCTGTTCCTTAATTTATTGCGACATAACTTTGGGTGAATCTGCAGAGAAGTTTTGCCTGTTTATAATCATATATAAAAACTTATGTGATAATATATCAATAAAAGTCTGTTAAAAAATGAGCTAAACGACCAATACAGACAACCCAAGCTTTTTGAACTTCACCAGGTAAACTTCTACAGAAAATTACTACAAAAATTGATTAAATATAATGTAACCATATTTCCTTAAAAATAAATTATTTGAATATCCAGGGCTTCATTCATTTCGTTAAAAATAAATAAATATTGTTACTTGAAATTTTCAAGAACAAATCCACCTTATAAATTCCCAAATGTTGGGGCGAAACGTTGTAATATGAAACTTTGTATGCCTCTGTATCTGTAGTTCAATATTAGAGTTAAATTTCGAACCTATGGTAAAGTGCTGGTCAATAAAGTAGGTATTCTTAATTTCCTGTGTCACCTTGTATAAGAAGTAATGTGTAACTTAACATATTTGAAAAATTTAACGTCATTAAACATAAAAAACATTATAAAGAAGTTTACTTAAAATCTTTTCCGTTGAGCACACAGAAAAAAGAGGTAGAACGTTCACATTGTTCAGATTCCGATTAAATGCAATAGCGAAATTAATATATTTTCTTCTCAGTCACCCGTATTACAAATATCATTAAAATACAAATTTGCAGTATACCCAATTTGTTGAATAGCTTCCGGGGATAAAGTCCTTGGAATAATATTGTCTTAAGACGCTGCAGAAGTTAAAAACAACTTGCTTTTTCCTTGTAGGATCACCCCCCAAAAATAGAATACCATTAAGACATGTGTTTTTTATGTTAACACAACTTTACATTATTGTTTCTGTGCTTTATAAGGGTGTTTGTTTGTTATTACCACTTGTATTTGCTGCACAGTGAATCGGTTCACGGACAGTCTCTGCACTTTGATGATATACGTTGGTAAATCGGCAGAAACTCTTCTCCCAACTATGATGTCGTAGGAGCGTCACTTCTCATTTGACAGTTCCTCTCATTAGCCGGGTTAATTATGAAATGAAACGTTTCGCGGGCAGAGTTGGAGGTGTATGAGAGTTCCTTTGTTGTGCTTCTCGCCCGGCGTGTCTGTCCGTGACACCTGAATTAATTCGTGTTCCTCCTCGCCCGGCCTTGGGCCTTTGTGGACCTTGATGAATGGAACGGATGGAACAGCCGCCCTGTTGCCACCTCAAACCCTTCCCCGGGTCATTTGCGTGGTGTGTTATTTTTGGAAGGGTGCCCTCCGTTAGGGTGTCGGACACATCGCGACACGTTCTGAAATCTAAATACGTCTTCTGTAGTTTTACTCCAAATCCTCCATAAAGAAGAATAATTTTTTTTACTTATTTGAAACAAATTTTACAATATCTATTTTGCCCAGCAAATTCTGCTAGTCGATAGAGTGTCACAATCCATTTCTTGCAGCACCGCAATTGAAATCTCGGATTGCGTGAAGATGCTCGGAGACTAAGGAGTTTTTTTTAACAAAAATTATGGTCACCCTTCAAGGGAACCGGCCATAACATACATATTCTATGTTAAACCTTATCAGTTGGTGGTGCTTCACCGTTCACGTAAAATCTTCCTTTGACAGTAAATAAACATCGCATCGTCAAGGGAATCCCAGTTAAGAACTGACGAGAAGTACAGTAATATGTCATATTGGAGGCACATACCATATGCTGATTGTCTCTGAAAGTGTCTACCACCAGAGGTGGCGAATGCCTACGACCATCCTGTTGTTTCTCTTGTATTCATTCCTAAGATACTGGTCTGGTGTTAACCTATCTTGCGCAGACTTTTCATTTCCGCATAACTACCACATCCTCCCTAATCTACTTAGCGTATTCCATCCTCGACCTCCGTCTTCTCTTATTACCCCTCACACTTCCCTCTAATGCTAATTTTACAAGACCCTTATGTCTCAAAAACGTGGTCTATTAATCTATCCTTTCTCGTGGCCAACGTACTTCATATTGTCCGCTCTTCCCCTATTCTGTTTAGAACTTCCTCGTTAGTAATTCTCTCCACCCATCTCAATCTTCTTTAACACCACATTTCAAAGGCTTCTATTCTTTTCTGCACCTCCTACCGTCACGCTCCATACCAACATTTTTAGCAATGATTCCCTAATATTCACACTTAGATTAGCCGGTAAGTTAATTCCTCTACCTTGCCTCTTACTAGTTATTATGCTGCCTGAGTAGCAGAATTCCTTAACTTCCTCCATAATATCCCTTCCCAATCTTAGAGCCTTTGTTATTCCACAATTTCCCATACTACACTCCATTGCCTTGGTTTTCCCTGTATTAATCCTCATATGGAACTCTTTCTCCAGAACCACGTTCATGCCATTTATTATGGTTTCCAAGTCTTCTTCTGACTCCCCTGATACGACAAGATCATGGGCAAACCGTATGGTATGATTCCTTTTCCATATTCCGTTTTAACTTTCTTCATCGCGTGTTCTATGTTAAAAAGCACGGGCGTCAGACTGCATCCTTTCCTTAGTCCCTTCGTGATCTCTTCTTTCTTTCCTTGAGGTAACCTACTCTAAAGTAAAACAATAATGTGAATGGAAAGATCCACTTGTGTGCGTCCTAGTTATCAACGACGAATCCATTAACACATTTCATATTAATAGATAAATGAATTATCAAATCCAGATTACTTTCCGAAATGATACTCGTCAAGTATAATACTAATTATCTTAATTGGTGCATCAAATAAGTCCTGATTTTCACCATAATTAACCGAAATAAATTGACATTACGGACCATGAGTTTTTATTTAATTCATCCGCCGTTTGTAATTCAACAGGAAATGGTACTACAAAGATTGCACCAAAGAGAATGTATTACAAGACTAATTAACAAATTTCCCAGTTGCTTAATAACATTAGTAATAACACATTCTTGGATCACATTTGGTTGGAACTGTATTTATAAGTGAAAGGAGGGCGTGGTGAAATGTCGGCGTCATCCATCTTCTATATATTTTCTAAAACGCTAAGCTGTAGGATGTTGGAAAGAGAGAAACTGTAATAAATTTCAGTGAATACAAAATCAATTAACGTCTGTTTCTTTTCACAATAATTAAATCAAATAAATTTACGACCGATTGTAGACAAAGTTTTATTTAATTCAACGTAAATTTAAAGTCTCAAGAAATTACCCCACGAAGTCCGAAATATGACGACGAAACGTCGGTTGTATTCAATTAAAAGACTTTGTGATGGATCGTAAATTTATTCGATTTTAATTTCAAAGAATTAAATTAATCATAACAGTTTTTTAATCTTATTTACTAGATGAGTTGCACTACGTCTCGTCTCTAATTTGAGATTTCTTCAGGTATACTAAAATGAAAATTACAATCTATTACATTATGTTTTTAATAATACAATACATACAAAATGTAGCTGTTGATGGACCTCACTCCATTAGTCCTTCGGCCGAAATGCAGGAAAGTACCGCAAATCCGGCCTAGGAGGGTCGGAGTGAAAAATATCAAACACGTTTCACGTTTCTATTCTCTCGGTGTTCGACATTGATTTAATAGTTTCACTAATTCCAGGTGACGATTGCGGGCATTAGTAATGGCAATCCATTATTTTCCTTCAGTACTGGAAAGGGTTAAGCTCTGGATTGCGTGTGACGGTTTATGTAATCTAGGGATTACTGCACTGTATCAGGTCTAGCGAACAGGGAAGGGAAAGTCCCCATTAAATATGACAGTGATTTGGCTGCTGCAAGACCACGAGATGGTCGAGGTGTTGGAAGCACGTCGTTTGTTGACCGCCAGCCGCCGCTGACCTCTTCGTAAAAATAAAACCTGACACGTCCCTAAAAGGCAGCGACAACTGCAGCTACCTGACTGCCTCACAAAGGAGAATATTCTAAAAATAGAACACAGACAAGCCGCCAACTCTACACGCACGCTGTCGCATCCACGCATCCAACGCTAAATGTGGGGGGTCGCTTGATAAGAATTTTCGGGTCACGGGTAACAGATTTACTTAGGATAAACGTGCAAGAGGAGCCGAGGAAGGCGAGGCGAAGCGAGGGTACTGCGAGGATGCACCTATTAGGTCAATTGAAAGGAGAAAAGCAATTTACCAAGTGAGCTATGCTCGGAGAGTCGAGACTAGCTCCATCCACGTCTGGCGTCTCAGTACCTCAATGCTGTTACATTAAGATAAATGTTTCCCATATTCTACCAAAAAAAGGAATTGCTAAAGAATTGCTGGACTGTCTTTTTCTTGGTTTGAACCGTATTAAGCGGTGTTGAAACAGGTGAAAAGTTTATTTCTCAATGGGCAGAAATGAAGGTGGGAGTACCACAAGGTACAGTGTTGGGTCTTCTATTATTCCTAATATACAGCTACTCAAAATATTAGATGCATTATTAAAAGCTTTGCTATTTACAGATGATGCAAGTGTTTTCATCATAAGTAACAAGGACGCACTAAAATGAAGAACAGATAATAATAATATTTTCTTTACAAAATATAAACCTAGTAATTAATAATAAGGAAATGCAACTAAGTATATTAAAATTTACTTTCTGTGGTCAAGAAGCTGAATTAAAAAGAGCACATTAATCAACCAAAACTTTCCACAGCAAGAGTTATCTCTAATTATATGGAGATGCAAAGATGAAAATTAGTATGTAATGCATATTTTCATTCTGTATTGTCTTATGGGATTGTATTTTGCTGTGACTGCTCAGCAAAATAAAATGTATTTGTAATCCAAAAAGGAGTCAGTAGAATAATATGTCGGTTAACCTTGTCGAGGAATTTAGGCTTACTTATCCTCCCAAGTTCCAAATCATTAATCTTTGTGATTAACAATAAACATTTATAGACTACTAATTCAGGCTTATACATAATCTCTACCGAAGGCAATCAGCAGAATTAGGACGCAATTAGAGATGAAGAAAATAATGTAGAAATCAAGAAAGGAGTAAGACAAAGATGCAGTCATGCTCTTTAACTTAAATATAAAACAAGCGATGAAGATGGTTAAAACGGAATATGGAAAAGGAATTATACTGCAAGGAGAATAAATAAAAACCCTACATTTTACCAATGTTATCTTAGTATTAGGGCAGTCAGAAGAAGATTTGGAAACCATAATAAATGCGATCATGGATCAAGAGTTCAATATGAGGAATAATAGGGGGAAAACCAAGCTGATGGAGTGTGGTGTGAGAAATAGTAGAATAACAAAGGCTGTTAGATTGGGAAGGGATATTTTGAAGGAAGTCGAGGAATTCTGCTACTTGGGAAGCGTCATAACTAGAGTACGATAGCACAGGAAAGGAAGAGGAAATTAATTACTGGTTATAATATTATTGTGAACATTAGGAAATCATCGCTAATAATGTTGGTATGGGTGCGAGACGTGGACGGTAGACGTTGCAGACTGAAAAGAATAAAGCTTTTGAAATGTGGTGTTATAGGAGAATGCTGAAAATCAGATCGGTGGATAGTGTAACTAACGAGGAAGTTCTAAGCAGAATAGGAGAAGAGAGGAGAATATGGAGGACTTTGAAGGGATAGCCACGTTTTGAGACATGAGGATCTTGTAAAAACTTGCATAAGTAGGAAGCGTATGGGGCGAGAACAGAAGAGGGAGGCTAAGAAGTTTAGGTTGGATGTGGGGACCACTTGCAATGTAAGTCTCTTTTATTTATTTTTCCTTTGTCGAGGGCATAGAAAAACTAGCTTTTCCGTTACGACAAGTGTCTGAATAACGGTGGCGACCTTGACCAGAAGTAGTGTGAGGTAGCGATTCATAGTAAAATGACACGAAAATTATGTTTTGTTATTAAAAAAATATGTATCGGTACTCGCTCTTAAAACGGTGCTCGGGATGTTGTTAATTTTGTTACGGTAACGGTTTGACCAATAATTTGGAATTAGGGTGCGGAGAAGCATTCACGAAGTAAGAACATAAAATTAGACTAATTATGCAGATTACTGTAATTAAAATTTTTATTCGAAGTAATGTCACATCGAATCGTTAAGTTCGAAATATACATTTAAAATATTGTAAATTCTGCGGGTAGCAGATAATGGTGGATTAATTCATGCGTTGGTAATCCGCAACTTGTGCGTGAAAAGTGGACCTGTACTGTGGTCACTGAACGTCGGCGAGTCTACACGTGGCAAACAATACAGTCGTGTGTCTCACACATTAAACGAACTGGAAATATATATAGGAAGCTATGCACATAGACGTTGTGGGAAGGCTTGGTCATCGATGAGATTGCCGCTAACTGGATGATTGGACCCACCCCCCACTTCCTCTCCTCTCATGAATGAAGGAGCACCATCATCTCCCATTTCCTCGTTTACCTTCGACTCCTTACTTAATTCTTTAACCCTTTACTCGTTCCATTCCCTTGTATTCTTTTGTCACTCCCGTTTTCTTATAACGAACACTTCATATATATAATTACTAATACATTTCGCCATTCTTTATTAATTGTGTCGGCAATGTCGGGCCATTTTATTTTTCAGTATTGCATTCTTTATCACACAGCTGTTTAAAAATTCAACATATCCAGTATAGAAGAAGAAAAAAGTAAAATTGAGGCCATACACAAACAAGGCGGCCTGCACTAAAGAAACATATTGACTTTGGTGAAACGGCATAAAATTAAAGAAAGTTACCAGAGAAGAAACTAGGGAAATTCCCTTTGTAAACAGAAACATCGGTAGGGAGGTGAAGGACGGAATACACTAAGCGGATTAAGGAGGATGTAGTAGTTATGTAGAAATGAAAAGGCACAATAAGTTAGCATGAAGGGTTGCGTCAGACCGGTCTTAGGACTGAATACCACAACAACAAATTTAATTATGGAACATATAGCATTTATATATTTACCCAAATTAGAATCTACTTTATAAAAATTAAACACATTTTAATAAGTTTCTCCCAATAATTTGTTTTTGAATTTATCTGGTGGTTTCAGGCGGAGAAATTTAAATTAAAACAGTTGCGGTGAATGTATAAATACGATAAAATTGAAATCGATCCTAACAAATCTTGAAGAAAAAGTAAAATTTATTAACAAGTATAAATTGTGTGACAACATCAATCACTTTGTAAAATTTCATGTATTTCTGTTGTGTCCATTCCATTTACCCTCTTTGAAACTGTATGACAAGTCTTTTAGATATGTGAGTGTTGGTATCTTGCTGTACTTCCTTTCGCCGTCTCTCACCACATAACTTTCATTCTTCTACATTTGTTTCTTTTTTTGTGACATGTAATTTGCCCCTCAAGCCTTCCACTTTTGTCTGTATATATCTCTTCCTCATTCTATTAATTGTTCAAAATATCTTAACTTGCTGAATTTTTGATCAGCAGTAAGCATGTGCTACGATTTATTTACTGACTGAACCATTCAAGCGTATGGAAATAATATTTTTCTATAATTTTTTCAATGTTTACAGCTCACGGTGTAACATGTTACTGTGACGGCGACTGCCCAGATGATTCCAACGGAACTTGCAGCGGCAGTGTGGGAAGCCAGTGCTTCACAGCTGTGGAGGAGTCCGACAAAGAGGAAACAATCTGGACCTACGGCTGTCTGGCAGCAGAGGGGGGCTTCTTTCAGGTGAGACTGCTACACAGACAGCAAGTTTTTTGCCAAGTGTTGACTCGAAATACTCCAGACTTAATAGATGATGTGCAGGTTCTAAATTTCAAAGTTGAATGCAGTGGTAGCATTATATATAATAATACTATTAATATATTTCTGCTCATGTATGTACTCATTTCAGGTCTTACTGTAGGGACAAAAATTGAATTTGGTAACAAAATAAAGCTTGTACAGAATGTTACATTTTTAGTTTATTCATATTTATTACATTTTTTCTGTTCCCCAAGGGGCTTTTTCAAATATACGTTGAGTATAGTAATGATGTTTTTGTGATTTTCATTATTCTAAACACTTTTTCATTAATAATAATTGTTAGCTCTAATTGACATTCTGCTTGTTCAGTACACACATAAATTAATTTGATTTATAAAATATTAATAACGATCTACATTGGGAAATCGAGTTCAGTCATCCAAGTTTAATTAGTTGTGTACTTTTACAAAACCAGATCACTATTTATCATACTAACATGTTTGTAATTCTGAATCGTGTTAGTAACGAAGTGGGTTCCTAATTGTAATGTGAATCATCGTAGTTTTGCCATTCTATTATGTCTATATAAATGTGTTTGGGGTTTCATACTTTATTGGGACTGTTTTGTATTTTCATTTAAATTGTTGTATTAATTTTCAGTGCAAGGGCAACTCTGTGCCACATATAAAGGCCAAATCAATATTGTGCTGCAACAACACGGACTTATGCAACAAACAGCTTATGCCAACATTGGAGTACAGGAGCACGACACCTCCCCCGGGAGATTTTTTTGAGGAATCTGTTCACTATGTTGCCCTGATTATCTCCATCACCATCTGTCTCATTGTGTTCCTCGTCATTGTCACCTGCATGTACCTCAAGTGAGTATTCTGAACAAAAGTAAATACAGTAATGAAATGTGGCCAAAACAAGTACTAATTGTCATGTGTGGACTACCTTCAATAAAGTTGGCATTAATTTTTTTTCCAACTTGTAGGCTGATTTACTATTTACTAAATATTTGTTACATTTTTTTATTAGAGACAATTATTGTTATACATATAATAATGTTATGATTGTAGAAATTAAATACATTTTAATAATGAAAAAGTCTTACATTTATTATGATATATAATAAATAAGTCAAAAATATATACTTTGCACTTCTCAGTTTCATTTTCTGGATCATTTTAGATACAAGAAACGAGAAGACAGAAGACAGTTATACTATGGTAACAACTGTGACCCCTTCCTTACAAGCAGTGGAACATTACAAGAACTCATTGATCAAAGTTCCGGCTCAGGTTCTGGCCTTCCTCTGCTGGTGAGTAAAGATGAATAAAGTTTTAAATATATGTAACATTAGTTATATAAAATAATAACAATATGATGGTTTGTGCAGGTGCAACGCACTATCGCCAAGCAGATTCAGATGGTGCACTCTATAGGCAAGGGTCGGTATGGTGAGGTGTGGCTTGCCAAGTGGCGAGGGGAAAAGGTTGCAGTCAAGGTGTTCTTCACTACGGAAGAGGCTAGCTGGTTCAGAGAGACGGAGATCTACCAGACGGTGCTCATGAGACACGAAAATATATTAGGTTAGTATTGTGGTGCATGTTCCAACATATTTATGGAGCTGCAGTTTATGTATTATTAATTCTCCAAATTCCATCACTAAATTGAAGAGGAGACAACTATGTCACACACACCCAGTTGTAATAATGAGAAGTTATTTCATATTATCACATCTCCAAAAACATTTATAAATTAACATATCAGAAAATTTTATTATCAAATATGGTGATTCACTTAAGTAAATAAATTGATGGTTCTAATGATGAAGCATTGTCGAGAGATCTACAAGAATGTGGACAATATGAACAGTCTAGACATGTCAACCTCAAGAGTCCTCAGATAGTTGCATTTGAGAAATTATGATGATCCTACTCTCTTACTATAAATTAATTGAAATCATTTAACAAATTTACTAGCAATTTATTTCTTAATGGACTGTAGGAATATGCAATGGTTTTATCACATTAAATATTTATAAAAGTGTAAAGACACATGTATTTGAAATTATCACAAAGTCACAAGTTAAGAAATACGATAGTGAGTAAGGATAGAAAGATGGGAGAAGGATAGAAACTTGCTTGATAAAGCATATGTCAGCATAGTATTATGCTCAAAGAAAGACATATTGTAAGCATAGAGAGATATGGAAGAAGAAAGAAAGAAAGGCTGAAAATATTCGGCACAGCCTGGAGTTGAACCCGGATCCACATGAAAACCACAACATAACCTCCTGGTGCGTTAACCAATTCTACCTCACTGCCAAGCATGACTTGCTGAATATAGTTGGTCTTATTTGATAGTTTTCAGTCATTGTTTAACTGTCTTGTCTGAATGGGCCACATGCAGGCTCTGATTTTGTCATGTTTGCTCTAGTCAATTAAAATCAAGTTAATAACGGGTAATAGTTCACTAAGTGTTCAATAGTAAATTATTCTTCCCAGTGTTCATAAACAGCCTTCCTGTTGCAGGCTTCATTGCTGCGGATATAAAGGGCACAGGCTCATGGACGCAGATGCTACTAATAACAGACTACCATGAGAATGGGTCCTTGCATGACTACCTCAAAACACACGTGCTTGATCCATTTTCACTTTTGACTCTGGCCCTGTCTGCAACTAGCGGCCTTGCCCACCTGCACACAGAGATCTTTGGTACCCGGGGAAAACCTGCCATCTCACACAGGGACATCAAGAGCAAGAACATACTTGTTAAGAGGAATGGAGAGTGTGCCATCGCTGACTTTGGCCTGGCTGTCAGATATCTCAGGTATAATTCATGTTATGATTATCATAAACACAAAATATATGTTTTTATGTTTGAGTACAGAAGAATGAACATAACAGGAAATTTTATTACCTCAAGTAAAAAAATTGATGGTTGATATTCTATAGAAACGAGAATTGTTCATCAGTTATTCTTATTTTGGCAACATTTACATTAATTGCTAATTAATGCTGTTGTGAATATGTTCTTTGTTGAAACATCCAAGTCAAAATCTGAATGGAAATATTTTGTACAGACTCCAACCCAGAACCTTGCATTTCGGGGTGGCTGCTCTACCATCTGAGCTAATCAGAACTGATTCATGAGCCCAAGAAGATCTGCCCTTCCTTTGTATACCCTAAGCTCAACCTTTAATTAGTATTATCTTGTATTATCAACTTGCTAGGGTTCTACTTGCATTCTGTTATGAGGATTCTGTAAAAAATTACCAGTCATCTTTGTATTGTACCAATTTTATTTTACATAACAGGAATCTCTGTTCATATGAATGAAATTTTTATTAACAATGTTATAATATGTATTGTGTGAGTAGTTTTATAGTTAATATTTATTATTTCTAATACAATTCTTGGGTTTCAACCCGGGTCAAAGTTTGTTTACACTACGCTTCGACAGCAAGCTCCGCCATCATCGTCAGGTAGAGACTGTGACCTGACAGCGATGGTGGAGCTTGCTGCTGAAACATTGGCTAAACAAAGTTTGACCCGGCTTCAAACCTGATAATTATATTTGAAACAATTCACTGGGAATAATATTTATTAATAATATAATATTTATTATTATTTGAAATATAAACTTTGTCCTTTATATTTTTAGCAACTATTTAGGAAGTTATCATTTTCATGTTAATTATGATGCAGTTTCTACCTATGGTTCTTACTTACTCTGACATGTGAAACAATTGAGGAAATCCGTCTATTAAGTAATCAGTGAAATTGTTGCTCACTTTATGCATAAGATAGTAATTATATTTTAAATTAAGTTCATCTGGATAATATTTTTATTGTTTTATTGTAATCTGGGAAATAGTCAAAGAAATAAAATTTCCACAAATATTAAATATTAATTTAATGTTTGTACATTAAAAATGGATGCTTATACTAGTGTATTAATTATACTCTTTTGTTATTATCCTCAGTGAGACCAACCAGATTGACATTGCACTCAACACCAGGGTTGGTACACGACGGTACATGGCGCCAGAGGTGCTTGATGATTCACTCAACAAGACAGCTTTCGAGTCCTTCAAAATGGCTGACATGTATTCACTGGGGTTGGTCCTATGGGAAATGTGCCGGCGATGTACGACTGGTAACAAACTGACCGCAGCTGATGATTACCAACTTCCCTACTATGACTGTGTCCCCAATGATCCATCTTATGAAGACATGCACAATGTCGTCTGCGTCAAGAAAGTGCGGCCACTCATCTCACCCCGATGGGACTCTGAGGAGGTTTGATATTTTTATTATTTCTGTAGGACATGAAATTTATTCTATTTCAACATTTTACTGTTTGTGGATTCTTTATGCTCCATATTCTCCCTGTCTTGGAAACTAGTTGCATTTTCTATTATCACTGTTATTTTAACTTTCAGACATTGTTCTACATAGTATCATTCTGTTTGTAACAAATTCTGTTTTTGACCATCTGTTTTCTTCCTTCGATATATATATTTTTTGCAAGATTTAGTTGCATAAGTGGTTTGGCATGATCCTTGATATTCAGTTTCCTGTAACAATCCTTTTATTCAGAAATTTTTTTAAATACCTTACGAATTATAGCTTCTGAATCTCCATAGGTTTCTGTTTAAGCATATGCCAACTTTTCCTGTATTACTTTTGACTCATTTGTTATCTCCTTGTTTTTGACCTTTAAATGTCTTGAAATTTTACACCAATTGTGGTTTATCAATTTTGTTACTTTCAATCACTTCTCCTCTTTGGACTACTGTGTTAGTATATGTTTAATCTAATTGTAATTTCTGTAACATTACTTTCAAGAGAAATTAAATCATAAGAAGTAATGTTTTGAAATATTTAAATCTATATATCTTTAATTAATTCCAATTCAAAATTATATGTACTAGTCTAAATCAAAGTGTGATATAAATTGTCACTTTGCTTCTTTGCCCCTTAGGTTCTGCGTATTCTCTCTAAGATTATGCAGGAGTGCTGGCACCCGAACCCCGTGGTGCGACTGACAGCCCTTCGGGTTAAGAAAACGCTCTGCAAGCTAAACTCTGACTCTACGCTCAAGATCGTGTAATACTGGAACAAACCAGGGAGGATCTTCGTCTTGATATTCAAAAGATGCTGGTGTCGTGAGAAGAACGTGTGGCATAAAGATTTATTTTAGGCATACAAAATGCTTTCAGTTGTTCAGGTTGACATCTCATTCTTCTTCCACTGTTGATTGATATATTTATGTGTGTAAATATTGTATGATACAGCGTGTACAGTATTAACAATTCGTGTTTGTTAAAAGGATTCGTGGGTGAATTTTTTTAGATGCTATAACTCTGTGAAGAAGTCTTATTTTAAGTTTTAGGAATTTGTAGATAATTGAATTTTTTACGTATATATATACTCATATTAATATTAGTGACTGAATTTTTTTTAACTGTTGGTGAATACATTGTGAAAAACTAACTTATGGCTTCCAGAAGTTTATGTACAATCCATGGGCCACTGAAAGTTGGTTGTACTGCCTAAAGATTTATAATTGAGCTTTGTAAGCTCGAAAAAAAGTTTTATAGAGACTGGGAGTTAACAGTGACGGAGTTCCATTTGACGTGTGTACATATGAAGTGGGTCAAGTGGCTCCCATATCTGTTGGGAGAAGCGTGTGCCATTCTGGGACGTGTCAGAATCTGGTAGTATTTTCTCCTGGTATTTAAAATACTCATGACTTGTAAATTTAATTTTAGTTTCAGAGCATTCTTATATAAACGCTTTCTTTATTAACCTTGAATTTTATTTTCTTTACCCCATCCTTATTCTTATTTGTGACAATATGCAAATAATAATGCAAGTTATTTTTAATGAAAAAATGCCTTAAGTAGCCAGAAAATTAAAAAAATTAGCTTATTTGTTAAAAAGTAGATTCATGCCACATTGGCCAGATAAAATATAGATTTTTGAGGTGGATGATTATGGAGGTCATGTTCTACTATGAACTGTCTGGTTAGATGAGTCAATTTTTTATAATTATTATTGGTGGGGGTAAGGCTCAAGGTCAGGAATAAGGAAGATTGCAAAATATGAAGACATAGTGGAATAATTTGATTTTCTTAACAGGCTACAGAAGTGTGATCCAGAAACTGGTAACTGTCCTTTAATAGCATAGGAAGGGAATTGGGGAGGGGGGGGGGTACAGCAGAGAGAGGAAGGCATTCAAGGGTTGACGATGGCACCTGGCTAGTTTAAGGATCCTACCTAAAGAGATGGGGGGCAAACCCTGCAGTCAAGAAAGTGGCGTGACACTGTACAAATGTATTAACCATGTTTTAAAATACTTATTGCTAATGATGGGGCACTGTGTGTATTATAAACGAGTTAAGCTAATTAGATGAATATGACACAATTTCGAAAGGTCTTTAAAATATTACAAATCAATAAAGACGTTTTCCTAGCATGTCCTTGCTGTTCTTATTATTCTACTTCAGTCTATTTGATCAACATGGAAGAAGAGTTTGCTGTGGGGTTGCAGCATTCCTCTCTGTGTGCCTTAACTAGTTTAAGAGGCAGCCGAATGACTGATCCGATACGATCAGTGGACAACCCTTGCCAAGGTATGTTACCCTCAAACATGCACCTCACAAATGAGGTCGAGGTGCCTTGGATTGCGAAAACTGTGAGAGACCAGAGAGAGGAAGAGGCATCCTCAAAGGTAAGAACCCATTATCACTGTTGGGGCTTAAGATAAGCTCCTTAGGATGTCGTTATTCTTTGTTGCAGAATACATTATTTAAATCACATATAAGGAAATTGTTGGACAACACACTAATGCACAAACTTTGTTCCATATAAAATATGTTTGAAGCTATTCTTGTCTCAAATGAAAATATGAGTAAAGTTGTATTAATTTATGGTCAAGAGATTTGAATTTTTTTCTCATATTATTAAAGACTCCGTATGAATTCTGTAAAAATACATTTAAGTTTCTGCTTGAGACGTTATCAAATTACAAAGCCACACTCCATACCGACATTTTTAGCAACAATTTCCTAATATTCACACTTATATTAGCCATAAGTAAATTCTTCTTCCTTGCCTGTGCTATCCTAGTCTAGTTATTATACTTCCAAAGTAGCAGAATTCCTTAACTTCCGTCAAAATATTTCTTCCCATACTACACTCCATCACCTTGGGTTTCCCTCTATTAATCCTAATCTTGAACTCTTTTTCCATGACCATGTTTATGCCATTTATTGTGGTTTCCAAGTCTTCTTCTGACTCCCCTAATACTACAATATCATCAGCAAAGTGTAGGGATTTTATTTCTTCTCCTTGCAGAATATATAACAGACAATTAAATGTAATTTTTTGAGACATGTTATTTCATAGCTCTGTAAGGTCTGTTCTGTTGTAACCTAAAATATGACAAGCCCCCCAATTAATTTTTTTTTTTTTGAGTTGGCGAATTTTGGAAACAAATTATGAAGTTACAGAGCCAGTTGTGATACAAAAGTGGTCCTGATTTTAATTATAGCAATATATAATGAAGTGGTATATAGAATTAGTCATAAATTAATATACAGAAACCCAGTGTAAGGTATAAGTTGTGTATTTTAATGGAAAGCCAAATAAAGGGATGTTTGAAATCAAATTGACGCGTGTGGCTGTGACAATTTTATTACAAGTTATGAATGGTTAACTAGTTCAGACATGGTCTTGTCATCAGTTTTCTGAGTTGAATATACGAGATCATTCAGAGTTTTTATAATTGAACGTGTAGCTGGAGGTCGCGTCCTACCAGTCGCTCCTCTCTCGGAGAATTGGGTCCAGGTTCGTGGAGGTTATCTTCACGGAAATGCGTCTCCGTCTTTCTGAGGTCAGAAAAATAAATACGAGCACAGACAAAACACGCAAAATTCGTGTCAAGTCGACACCGTATAGAAAACAGCTCTTTAGTGGAGCTCGGGGAGGGAAAAACTAATTCCCCACTGCAGAAGAATTTCTGTCTCTGCTGTAATTCCAACTCGTCAGCTCGACAACTACTTTTTTGTTTGTTTATTAAGATATTTCCAATATGATCATTTTTCACATTATTCAAATTGGATGAATGAAATTACACTGATGGGAGAAGTGGTCCAGTTCCGAATTAAACAAAATGATACATGAATACAATAAAATTAATCTTCAGAGATCTGTTGGTCGCTTAATCTTCAATCTACGACGTGATGTCAGTTGATTTGCTAAATGGCTAACCAATTCGTTGTGGTGTCCTGGTTGATTTTGACGGTAACTTTTTCATCTTCTATAGTAGGAAGGATTTTTGACTGAAGACGTTGAATAGTTTTTGAATTTGAAGGCTTGGTGCATTCCATAGGTGGATACCATATGTCCATATGGGTTCCGTCTCAAGGCGTTCTCGACATCTTGATGACAACTCGTCCAACCTTACTCACGATCCGTAAGCTTTTCCACATTACACTCACTCGGCGAGAAAGACGGTCTTTGCACAAATTGTTTTTGCTGAATTTCTCTCTTGTCTTTACACGGAGGCGTGTTTGCTAAGCAAGAGAATATTCATTTGTTTAAATTCGAGTACCAAAAAATATCTAAAAAGTTGATAAATTGCTGATAGTTATTAAATAATATTACAATGTCAGGAAGTATGTAGGGAGAAGAGAAGCAATATTTCATTTTGTATAATTTTAGAAGACAGGATAAGAAAAGATAGGAGTCCGTTCATGGTATTTGTAGATTTAGAAAAAGCCTTTGATAATTTTAACTGGATCACACTATTAAGGACTTTGAAGACAGCAGGAGTAAAATATCAAGAAAGACGAGTTATCCGGCAGTAAGCAGTAACTAGAATTGAAATGGATGGAAAGAAAGAAGAAATCAAGAAAGGAGTAAGGCAAGCATAGTCTGTTGCCCATGCTCTTTAACTTATATATATATATATATATATATATATATATATATATAACATGCGATGAAGAAAATGAATATGGAAAGGGAATCAAACTTCAAGGAGAAGAAATAAAAACCCTACACTTTGCTGATGATACTGTCGTATTAGGACAGTTAGAAGAAGGCTTCGAAACCATAACATGATGATTAATACAGGGAAAACCAAGGTAATGTAGTGTAGTATGGGAAATAGTGGCATGACAAAGGCTGTGAGATTGGGAAGGTGTATTTTGAAGAAAAGTAAGGAATTCTGCTGCTTGGGGAGTAAAATAACTAGAGTAGGATAGCGCAGACAAAGAAGGCTTGCGCAAAAAAAGAGGAATTTTCTTACGGAATATAAGTGTTAATATTAGGAAATCATTGCTAAAAATGTTCGTATGTAGTGTGACGTTATATGGGAGCGAAACGTGGACGGTAAGAGTTGCAGACAGATAGAAGTCTTTGAAATGTGGTGCTATAGGAGAATGAGATGGGTGGATAAGGTAACTAACCATTAAGTTCTAAGCAGAATAGGGGAAGAGAGAACAATTTGGAGGACTTAGACCAAGAGAAGGGATAGATTAATGGGCATAAGGGTCTTGTAAAATTAACATTAGAGGGAAGTGTGTGGTGTAAGAACAGAAGAGGGAGGGCAAGAATGGAATACGCTAATGAGATTAGGGAGGCTCTGGGATGTGATAGTAATGTGGAAATGAAAAGACTTGCGCATGATAGGTTAGCATGGAGGGTTGCATCAGACGAGTCTTCGGACTGATTACCACAACAACAACAATAACAAAAGCATTACAACGTTGATAAATTGCTGATAGTTGCTAAATAATTACGAAAGACATCGATATATAATTATTGACAGTTTCGAATATCGAATTAATTATTCTCAATTTTTTTCTGAATCACGTACATGCTGGTCTAATACGTGACAACTTGTCGTGGATAAACGGACAACGTTCCGAAACCTATTTCCATCATCGCCGTCGGGAAAGCGATGCCGAGTTAATAAAAAAAGTCTAGTGTATCCTTCTTTATATATCCTCTCTGCCTTGGACCCCAGCTTCAATTTCTTTGTTTATCATTCAACAAACGAAGCAGCTCGCTCTAGTTAATATAATTCTAATTAATTACCAAACTTAATTCCTTCGTTCAGCTTTCACCTTACTGCACTTCGGTTTTTCCTAACCTCATGCCGCTTGAACATAAACTATCAGAGCTTATAAACATTTTATCCCGTTAATTTAAGCTGGCCGGACCGAACATTTCTCTTCTCACTGATCGCAGGCTAAACGCGTCCTGACAAGAACAACAGTGACAACACTCGTGTCTCTTTCACGAAGAAACTACGTCAATTAGCCAAGGTCGCCACGATAATATCGGAAAAAACTGTTGTTTCTTACTCAGTTTTAAAATAACATTCCTCAGTCAAGATAAAAAACAAAGACAATTTATAAAAAAAATTACATTATTATAACTTACTTTAAAAATTAGCAGCAATGGAATTGGATCAAGGAGTCGGATAAAAAGGAAATAATATATAAACAAAACTTCTTTCACGTAAAGATGAACCACGATAATTGTTTTTCGAATCCACGGTGCAAAGAGGATAGATACTCTTTGATTCTCTGTACATCAAAACTTGTATAATTTAGTATTCTGAAGGCAAAGAGGCTACTAGCAGGAACTGAGATAAATGCGTAACGAAATCAAAGTGGCTGTTTGGGAAATCTTTGGTTACTGTTAGCAAGCAGTAAGGATTCACGGAACTGAGTAATTACACAGAGACGTTTGCGTATTGCTGTGCTGTTTTTCTTGTAGATGGGCGCGTGCTGAGGGGAAGGAAGGGAAGGGAAGCGAGAAAGCGCAGTCGGGCTCTGGAAGTCGAGGAGGAAGGACGTCCAGGCTTTTCCCTCCCACTGCAGCGCCCGCGACACAGGGTAAATAGCTCATCTTATCTAATATTATAATTAGGTGTTCTGCCTTCTGGAAGGTCCTTTCACTTGGTCTATATGTGTGTGTGTTTCTCCGCCTCTTAGCTTCTTCCTCCATCACACAATATCCCTTCAAACTGCAGTAACCTGAAACTCAATCCACGATGTGCAGTAAACAAATTATTCTTAAGATATGCCTTTATTTTAAAAAAGCAACAGTGAAAATAGATCTCAAATTTTGTCCACTTCAATTATTTTTAAAATCCCCTCAATCACCGATTTTAAAACTTTCCATATATTTCTTCTTCCTCTTCCTTAATGGAAATGTTTCTGCACTATAAGATTCGGAAGAAAAGTTTCAAGTAATTACACAGAACTTTGGAAAATAATTACAGGCATTAAATGAGCTAAAACAGCCTCTTTGTCAGGTTTTATTTGATTAAATATTGAACTATACTACGTTTCGTCTCTCATTTGAGACTGCTTCAGGAATAAAAATTTATCTCTTCATGGAACCTCACTCCATGATAACGGCCGAAGGAGTCATGGAGTGAGGGTCCATGAACAGCTTAATTTTTAAACCTGAAGAAGGCTCAAATGAGGGACGAAACGTGGTATACTTGAATATTTTATCAAATAAAAACTGAAAAAGATGCCGTTTTAACTCATTTAATGTATATTTAATTGTCAGATAAATTATTTAATTCCCAGTATTGGTTAGGACTCAGACGATTGCGAGTAAAAAGTGCTATAGGACTTTGGAAATCGGACATCGGAGAGGAGGATTTTCGCTTCCTCATAAATACACTGATCAACAGGACTCGTGGAGAAGCACGGAACCTTACAAATTATGTACGTGAAGATTGAAACGGTCTTCCTGCGAAACTTACTTACCAATTAAACAATTAATGACCTTTTACAGACTTTATTCTTTATTTTTAAGTAGTCACAACGTTTCGGAAAATTTTTATGTGTTCTTCAGGTTGGAACAACTAGACAAATTTTTCGGCCTTGTGTCAATATTTGAAAGGTTTCAATTCTGTTTAAAGTCTATTATATGTAATTAAAAGATTGATGATCTGGTACAGACTTCATTCTTTAAAGAAGGCATAAAAAATTGCCGAAACGTCGTGACTAATTAAATTTAAATGATAAACACTGCTCAATGTCATTAATTGTTTAAATGTATAAAGCAGACTTTAAACCTTATTTAGCTATTACCAAAACTCGATTTTTTTGAAAAGATACATTAAAATATATTAGTAATACATCAATTAAACATAATAGTTTCATGAGTATGTTTTATTTTAAATTGCGCATTAGTGTTAGGAGGTTGTAGTGAAATGGTTCAGTGTCGTGACAAAGTGAACGCAGCGTTGTTTTATCCATAAATGTGACTCAGGAGAGTGACGCGTAGAATAAATTTGTATTAAAAATTAAGTCACGCAGAGATAGTGAGAAAGGTGAAGACGTTTTGTTCTTACGTAATATTTTAATTTTGGCTACAATAAAAATGAAAATTTCGTACGAGGGTTAAGGACGACATGCGGCACAACGAAGGCGACGTGTGTACACACCTGATCGAAACGTTATGTAGTATTAATTATATTGGCCACTTTATTATGTATTTGTCCAATTTTAACTTCAACAATCGTCGTCTTAAACAAAAAAATAAATATTAAGTTTAGTTGATGGAACTCTATAACCTACCATATCCAAGAGAAGTATTAAGTAACTACTTCGAAGTACTTCAAACACCATAAACATTAAGTAATGTAACGTAATTGTTATTATGGAAAACTTGTTTCAAGTTCTGCCACGTGGTTTCTTTTGTCGAAGCTAATGCCGAGCTTTCCGTGGTTGGCCGAGCGTTTCACGAAAACCCTTACTCAGGGCTATTATACATAGTAATTATTTCTTTAACTTTTGAACCGTAGATCCGTGACTGGTAAGCTCTAAGTACTTCTATTTATTGTGGTATAAATGGCGTAAAGCCATGGTCTTAGTAGTACCAAAAAAATTGTGTAACTCGCCCAATGTATGGTTCCCATCAGTCTCGGTTTAAGTTTTATTTGCACTGTCCGGTCCGTCTTAGGTCGTTTTCGAGGAAAAAAAATTCAATCTCTCATGGATCTGGTTGTGTCCAAGGAGCGAGATTATATCGTCGACGAGGAAAGCTTGACGCTGAGTAGTTTCCTCCTGACAACTTATGAAGGTGATTTTGAGACATTTTTCTTCATACCTTTACTTAAAGTCGCATTAACTGCTAAAAAGCTAAGGTTATTAGGACTACTGTAGGAGAAAACTCATGTTTACTTGCATAACGGGTTTCACAGTTTGTAAAAGTAAGACTGACCAAACCAGGCAATGGAGCTTCCCGTTAGTAAAAGAAACCACGGGTTTCCAAAGATCGTCCACGCTGCATCTATCATACGTACAAAATAATTATGATCCAGAATACGTTAGTCTGATTTTTTCCTAAACGAGGAACTACTTGATTACAAAAGTATTGTTCTTCTCCGCGCAACAATACGAGATTTGAATTCAGCCTGTCCAGTTGTTTCGTCGCGTTGAAGTGAACCATTATTAAACTAGTTTCTCTTTCTATTTGGATGCCCTACAGTCAAACCTCATTTCGCTTTAATACGTTGCTGTACTTCCCGACTGATATTTTCCCAGTTATTCCGGGAAACGAAGTTTTCTAAAACATCGCCGGGTGGAAATGAACGCCATCAAACTTTAAACGTATTTTTAATGACGTTACAGTCACTTTAACGGTGAGACACAACGTCTGTCTTGCCTGTGACGATAAATTGCTCCTCTAAACCTAGAGGGAAGTTTCTTCACCACTTAAGTACATCCATTCGGAGGAAATTGCGGTCGGAAATGCAAAGCCTCAAGTTCCCCGGGACACACCTAAGGAAAACATTGTAATGAAGATTGTCGAGGAAACGACAGGAATTCAACCGCTCGTCCGTCATCGACTCCTCAAACTGCACAGACGTAGAAACATGCGAATATGTGGTTCCTGAGTCGACGGCCGAGGAGGAAACACAACGTGCACGGAGAAAACGTGAGACACTTCAGTGGGACATTTGGGTAATGTTGCTGAGATGAGGAAGAATCTGCATGTTCGCCTCTACTCTATAAATATAATGAAAGTGTTTAGTGTATCATCAATTTGTAAGACACGTTTTACACCTGTGGCTTAAAATCGTTTGCTCTGTGAAATTTTGGTTGATTTCGTCTAGTACAATCAACGCGCAACGTCCACCCGCCGAAGAAAAAGGCAAATTTTGCCACATCTAAAAAATTAGTCCATGAAGGCTTCGGATTGTAGTTTTTTATTATTAGGCCAGTGATGTATTAACTGCACACACAACACATACGAAACTTTCCCATTTTTATTTTGTATCTAGCTGCGTGCTAGGAGGGGTAAAACGCAAAGCAAAAATAAAAGTTCCGCTGTGAGTCCAAATTTCTTTAGTCAACGCCAGAAGGTTTTGTGATACTAAATTTCGCTATCAGGAAAACAATTTTTTTTGGGGGTTAACAGGCTGCATGAGGGTGATCCTGAAAAACAGGCAACTCCCCTTTAATAGCATAGGAAGGGTTTTGAAAAAGGGGGGTTGCGGAAGGTAGAGCAAGGTAGCCAAGGGTTGACTAGGACCCCCGGGCTATGGTTTAAGGATCCTACCCTGTGTTTTACTTAAAGAGATGCAGGGAAAACCTTAGAAAACCTGCATCAGGTAGGTCTGGCATTGGGTACTATTCTCACGACCTTCCGAATGACGGGAGACGAGTGTGCTGTGGGGTCGCAGCATTCCCTTCTCCATATCTCCATGAGTTTCAGGAAGCAGTTGGTCGACTGATCCAATGCGATCAGCGGACAACTTTTGCCATATGCCCAGGGTCTTCGAACCCAGTACATAAACCTCCTAAAATAGGTGAAGGTGTCTCGGCATGTGAGAACTTTGATAAAAAAAACCGAGAGAGTGCGAGGCATTCCTGACATAATCAGGTGAGCCCCGCAGTCACTCTGGGGAGAACGCGAGGAAACTCCCGCAGCGCCTATCATCAGTAAAAGCTTGTTGGTTGATTAATAAAGCAGAGGGTTCATTTTAAGACCTCGAGTAAGAACGGTCCATTAAGGAAACGAAGTGGAAATAAAAGGATAAGACACGAGCCAAGTGGGGCGTAAGGAGCGATCGATAAATTACTTACTCTTGGTTGGAATAAACAAGGGCTTGTGGGTAAAGTTCAAAAACATTTTTCTTACCGGAGCCAGCCGAGAACTGTAAAAGGAGAACTTGTATTAGGGACAGATGATTCGTGATGGTCGGAGGTCTATGACTCCTCCAGCTTATCAGTTATTCCTCAGAGGCGTGAAGCTCCAGGTGCTTTGTGACCTGGTTCCTCTGGCAACCCGCATCTCCCTTACCCTAACCACAACACCTGCCCTCAATATCCCTTCCTTCGTCTCATGACGTGATTGTGAGCTCGTGTTTCTCAGCTCTTCAGAGTCGACTATCTGATGGAGATGCTTGTCCGATGCTGGTGCTTTATTGGAGGCTTCCGCTTGAACGCTATTTAGCCGCCTTGTCCTGGTCAGAGTATCTTATCGGCGGGAAGCTTTCTCCTTTGCTGCTATCTCCGGAAGTGTCCCCAATCAACCCCTTCCACTCTTCCGGAGCACTTCCCTCCAAGCCCAGCTTACCAAATAAAACACTAAGACAATCGATACAAGAAGGTTCAACATGCTCCACATCGACCATCATGAGTCCTTCGATTTTATCAAGAGTCAGAATCTTCCGTTACTACACAGAGATTTGAAATGTCAACACTTGGAGTCAATAAAGGTTTAACATTATTATTTCAAATCAGCTTCAGAAGTGATCACCATTTAAATTAAGTAGTAACTAAATCCAAATAATGTCCAAAAAAACACACCAACTTTTCTTAACTGAAATGACTCGGATTAGGTCAGCGGTAGACCGCCCGGCCGGAGATCCGGGGTTCAGGTCCATTCTTGTCTGTCTTCTAAAGGAGGTGACGCAATTATTTGGATTATTACACTAAAATTGGATGATTACTATTATTTTATTCTCCTTCTTCTTCCTTGGCTCTACAGCTCATTGAGGGACTTGGCCTACCGGGTCGACTGCGGAGTGTCGTCTTACATGACACACATTCCGAAGTTGGTAAAAGCCACTGAAAATTGGGTGGAAAGAGTAGTGGGTGATCCGCTGGTCGTCAGATTGACCAAGAGCTTTTACAGGTCACAGTGATATTATTTTACAGCTCACTGATAACCTGAGCTCTCTCACGGCTAACTAATATTATTAGGGTATTCCATCCTTATCCTCATCCCATATACTTCCCTCTAATGCTAGTTATACAAGACTCTCATGTCCAAAAACGTGGCCTATTAATCTACACCTTATCTTGGTCAACGTCCTCCAAATTGTTCTCTCTTTCCCTATTCTGCTTCGACCTTCCTGGTTAGTTACCCTATCCACCCATCTCATTCTCCTATAGCACCACATTTCAAAGCTTCTATTATTTTCCTTTCTGCAACTCCTACAGTCCACATTTCGCAACCGTATAACTCCACATTCCATACCAACAGTTTTAGCAATGATCTAATATTAACACTTGTATTACCCGGAAGTAAATTCCTCTTCCTAGCCTTTCCTACTATATCTACTATACTTCTACCACCCCTAGTTATTACGCAGGATTCCTTAATTTCCTTCAAAATATCCCTTCTCAATCTAACAGCCTTTGTTATTCCACTGTTTCCCATACTAAAATCCATCACCTTGGTTTTCCCTCAATCAGTCCTCATGTTGAACTCTTTCTCCAGGATCACTTTCATGATATTTAATATGGTTTCCAAGGCTTCCTCTGTCTCCCGTAATAGCACAATATCATCAGAAAACGTTAAGTTTTTATTTCTTCTCCTTGCAATATGATTCCTTTTTCATAGTCCGTTTTAACTTTCTTCATCGCCTGTTCTGGGCGGCAATTACATATTCATAAACCGTAATTGGATGTGAACATTTTTATATTTATATGTGTGATGTCCTTGTTATTTTAATGTTAACTTATGAGGGTACACTGTTTTATTTTATCTGTATGATAAACTTATTACACCCGCTTTACGGTGAAGTTCGTGAAAGTAACTCCTGTACTGTTATAAGAGGTGTGGCATGTGTTGTTCCTCTTCCTCCTCCTCCTAAGTTTGACGTTGTTCCTTATATTGCACGCAATTAATTTGACGTCTCCAGCAAGAGAACAATGTTTCCAGCAAACACACCTGGCTGTTGTGAGATATGCGCCATTATCGGGCTCTGTGACGCATTTCCCGCTTTTACAGTTTGTGTGATTCTGGCAAATTTGCACACGCGGCGGCGGCCAGGGGAAACTAAGGTAAACTCTCAAAACAAAGTTAGGTCGTAAAGGGAATTTAAGTCTGCGGCAAGTTTGGAGCCGCCTCCGCCGCCTCCTCAACTCAATACAGACAAGACTGGAGAAACGTCGTCAATCACTACAGAGATTCTTTTTGGCTCCATTTTAATCCGTATGACCCTGTATACGCTAAATATACCTTACAGGGCGAAAATTGCTCTGAAGGGGAAAAAAAACCTTACTGCTGGTTACCCAGAGAGGTTACGCGGGTCGCCACTCGTCGACCCCTGATGCATGGCTACATGAGGGTCATCCTGAAACAGGCAACTCCCCTTTAATAGCATAGGAAGGGAATTAAAAAGAGGGATGCGGAAGGTAGCCAAGGGTTAACTAGGGTTCCCGGGCTATACTTTAAAGATCCTACCCAGATGCAGGGAAAACACTAGAAAACCTTCATGGGTACTATCCTCACGCCCTTCCGAATGAGACGAGTTTGCTGTGGGGTCGCAGCATTCCTTTCTCCGTGTCTGCGCAAGATTTAGGAGGCAGTTAGCCGACTGATCCAATGCAGGAAACTTTTTCCTTATGCCCAAGGTATTCGGACCCAGTACATAAACCTCCTAAAATAGGAAAGGCGTAAGAATAATACCCAATGTCCGACCTACCTGATACAGGTTTTCTAGGAGTTTCCCTGCATCTGTTTAGGTGAAACACCGGGTAGGATCCTTAAACTATAGCCCTGGGGTCCTAGTCAACCCTTGGCTACCTTGCTCTACCTTCCCCACCCCGCTTTTCGATTCCCTTCCTGTGCTATTAAAGGGGAGTTGCCTGTTTCAAGATCACCCTCATGTAGCCTGTTAACTCCCCCTCCCCCCCAAAAAATCTTCACAATTATTTATTCGGTAAATAAATACTTTATTTCGTATCAGAAAAACTGTTTTATCTTCGGATAAAAGTTGTCTTCAAGAATTTTTTTAAAAAAGTAGACCAAGCACACACGTAGCAAGGCCTCTTTCCTAGAAGTTCCTGTAAGTTATTACATAGTCAAAGCTGTCAGCGACGAAGGAGAGAGAGAGAGAGACAGAGTGTTGGTGCTTTTATCAAGTTGACAGGTCGAGGGGAAAGTCGCGTTTTCATATTTATGTGAACATTACACAATTCGCAAAAAAAAACACGCATAATTGTGAAGAGGAAAACAAATATGCGCGAATTGAAAGTACAAAGAAAAGTAAACTGTTCCAGTCTGAAACCGACGAGTCAGATGACAGATTATTTATTATTTCGGTGCATATTTTCATTTCGACTGAAACTGTGACCAGACCAACTTGGATCATCCCAGAATAATTTGGTAATACTAATAGTATCTGTAGAGGGGTATATTACAACAGTAAAGATAGTCATATGAAAATAATAACAATTAGTAGATCCATAACTTAGTCTATGAGATATGTGTAAGTGTAATTGGAATAAGGCGTCGAGTCCAATGCCTCGCCTGCCTGTCTTTCTGTCTATATGAAAGCACGATACCGTCATCCACATGAGTGAATCATGATGATGATTGCCTGTGGGCGAGATGGAAGGATATGAATATTGAGCGGGCCGTATCTAATCGAGATTAAGCGTCCCTGGAATAAGGTGATAAGTGGTCCACCAGATGGTCACCTCTACTCCAGGGCTTCCGTCTCTGAGGCTTGCTTCTCTCACACACCACAACACCGACTAGTCATAGGATTCTATTTCCAGTGGATTCACTGAAAAATTCCCTAGTTGACAAAATTGTGATCGTTTGAAATTTTGGAGAGGCTCCAGACAGAATTTGAAGGATCGCCAGGAAAATGGTGACGGGGGAGATGCACACTATCTCATATTATTTTACTGAGATAATGTATTTATGACTCTAACGGACCGGAACTAATATATTTTTATAGAATTTAATTTAACGACCAATTAACAGCAAACCAAGTTTTTATTTAATTCCTACAAATATTCTTGGAAACCATAATACATGGCATGAACGTGATCCTGGAGGAATATTAATAGAGGGAAAACCAAAGTGATGGAGTGTAGTATAGGTAATAGTGGAATAACAAAGAGTATTAAACTGGGAAGGGATATTTTGAAGGAAGTAAAGGAATTCTGCTACCGGGGCAGCACAACTAGAGTAGGATAGCACAGGCAAGAAAGAGGAAATTACTTACGGCTAAAGTTTGAATATTAGGAAATCATAAAAAATGTTCTGAGGCGTTATATGGGTGCGAAACGTGAACGGTAGGAGTTGCAGAAAGGAAAATAATTGAAGTTTTAGAAATGTCGTGCTATAGGAGAATTTGAGTGGGTGGATAGAATCACTAACTGAGGAAGTTCCAAGTAGAATAGAGGAAAAGAGAACAGTATGGAGGGCTTTCCCCAAGAGAAGGAATAGATTAATAGGCTACGTCTTGTCCTGTAAAATTAGCATTAGTGGGAAGTGAAAGAAGAGGTATGCCAAGGATGGAATACACTAAGCAGAGTAGGGAGGATTGGCACCTGCTTGTTATGCTGAAATGAAAAGGCTTGCGCGAGATGGGTTAGCATGGAGGGTTTAATTAGGCTAGTCTTAAAACTCAATACTACAACAACTTCACAAATATATATAAAATCTATCGTTCTGGACTGCATCCATATTTGGAGTCTGGATCCGCTACTGGTGCATTCCCCATTGTACCTTATTTCGTCAACATATTTTACATCCTGTACGACTAAAACAATGGACTTTCCTCATTTCCTATAGTCGGCTGGCCGCAGATATGGCCGCCTCACGTGTTCCGCACGTGCCACTAAGATGGCGTGCTGCTGCGTTTTTGCGAGTGTTTACGACACACACAACAGACAACTGGTTGGAACCAGCAAACTAAAAGTTAAACGCCGTGTGTCTGAAAGAATTGAGTCGCGTGTCCCGCAAGGTCACTCTCCTCCCAGGAAACTTTATCTCACTCATAAAAAAAGAATATTTAAGATAACGTAAAACCACGTTTTTCATTATTACCTTTCCAAGAAATGTCCTTTCTGAGGAGAAATAAATGCCGGATCGTAGATGCTTTTACAAGTAAAATTGGGATCGGTCAAGTCGTTCTTAAAAGGGGATAATTAAACATAGGACAGCATAAAGGAAACTGAAAGTTCTAGATGGATTATTTCATGTTTTTGAGAACTCTTCTAGTATTAAACCCTCTGGTGTAGAGTAAATAATGAATTATTCACACAATAATTAACAAAAACAACCTAATATTCATTATATCGTATAAATTAAGTCACATTTATGGAAGAGTGTCACAATATAATTCACAGAATGGTTATTTCCCCATAATTACCGCTTCTCACATCCTCCCTAATTTACTTAGTGTATTCCATCCTTTGCCTCCCTCTTCTCTTCACTTCCCTCTAATGTTAATTTTACAAGACCGTCATGTATCAAAACCTGGCCTATACATCTATCCCTTCTCTTGGTCAGCGTTCTCCATTTTGTTCGCTCTTCCCTTATTCTCCTAAGAATTTCCTGGTTAGTTACCTTATCCACCCAGTTCATTCTCCTATAGCACCACCACATTTCAAAGACTTCTATTCTTTTCCTTTCTGCAACTCCTACCGTCCACGTTACGCACCCATATAACGCCATGCTCCTACCAACATTTTAGCAACGATTTCCGAATATTCACACATATATTAGCTGTAAGTAAATTCCTCTTCCTTGTCTGTGCTATCCTGTTCCAGTTATTATGCTGCCCAAGTAGAAGAATTGCTTTACTCCTTCAGAAAATCCCTTCTCAATCTTTCACTCTTTATTATTCCACTGTTTCCCTTATTACAGTCCATCACCATGAAAAACAAAGAGAGCTAATTATATTGCTGGTGAATTCCTGGATTTCCCTGGCTTCGATCTGCCTTGTCTGTCTTCATTTTAACGTCGAATGCTGTATGGAAAATGTTTTGCCGTGATTAATCACCTCCAACAATTCGAAATTTCATTTCATGTTATCCGATACTCATATTTTTTTGGCACCTTGTCTGCTTCCTTTACTTGCTAACTGTCCTCCGCATTTTTTTGCAAGGGGGGAGGGAAAAGCGCTTCCGTTTCTGATTCCATGGCTACTCCCCATGAAAACATTCTCCCATAACGGGCGGAGGCTCTAAACTTGTCGCTAAAGCAATCTGCTAGGCACCGCTATAGAAATCACATGACACCATGTGTTCAATTTAAAGCTTAAATGTTCTACGAGGGATCCCAAAGTCCCTTGGGGAAAATTTCATATATCGAATTGTAATCGTTCTCGTTTACGTCAACAAGAATTTAAAAGAAATGCTCATCCTGTATTACGTCACTGTGACGGTAATTCGTTGACGTCATCACGTCAATGAGGTTAGTTTAGGAGATTATCAGAGATTGTAATGTCATGTTGCAGGAGAGAGAGAGATGTGGTGCTGCTGCTGCTCCTGGTGCAAGGACAGCAAGGACGAAGCGACGCTGCTCACAGGCGGCGATGTCGACAACGTGCGCAAGATTTACAGGTAATGTCATACACATGCACACACACACTTCACTCCGTTACCTTGGTTAATCTCCAGGACCACGCTGATGTCATTTCATATGGCTTCCAAGTCTTCTTATGACTCCCCTAATACTACAATTTCATCGGCGAACCGTAGGGATTTTATTGCTCGGTAGATTTCCTAATTCCTCCTACTTGTTTCCAGTAGCCAATCGACTGCAACTTCACATAGCACCCATTGGCTTGTATTTGAACAGCCAAGAAGTAAATGTTTAGTAGCAGCATGTAATTTTTTTATTCATATGAAAACCTTTTATCGTAAAGTTTGGACAATAATGATTCAGTATATACAATATGAAAATAAAGAATACAAAATTAAAATACTGATATAAATTGCATGTTGACATGGAGGTAGGTTAATCCATTTAATTAACCTACTTTACTAGATGAGTTTCTGTGTGTGAACCTGAGAGGCATACGACGTTGGTGGGTGAGGGTTGACAGACAGTGAACTGATTATTGGAGGACATATGAGGATGTGGCATGATGGTAAGGTGGGTTGGGGGGGGGGGGAGTATGACGTCGATTGGGAGTTTCCTTTTGAGGCGGCGGTAGCGTGGAGATGGAGAAGGATTGTCATGGAATTGCTGGATGGAGGGTTTTTGGTGGTTGAGGGGGCTTTTGATTAGGGAGGTTATGGATTTGGAGATTACGGAGTTTACTTTGGGGAGTTTGATGTTATGGTGGGTGACGGAGAGTTTCTAATGGTGCGTAGGATTATGCTTTGTTTAGTTTGAATTTTGGCTGTTGTTCGTCATATGGACGAAGCACAGGACCAGGTGGGTTGTATTATGGAGAGGCATATGAGGCGTTTTGTGCTGATGGTGACAGTGGCTTTTCTGTTTAGGAGGGTTGCAGGATATAAACAAGGGCCATCGCAAATTTTTTCAATTGGTTCCGTACAGTAGACCGTCCTAATTTGCTATGCGGTTCTTTCTTGGGATGGCACTTGTTGACCGTTAGAACCCTTTATGCTACTGTCGTGTGAGCGCTGCACACACACGCGCAATGCGTCGCAGACCTCCACTATGCGTAGTTTTACTACATTTCATCGTATATTGAAAATTTGAAACAAAGCCACTGACATACGAGTCGAATATTTACTCTTAGATTTTATTGCAGTTATAGATCCAACAAGCTCGTAGGATGAAGCATTGCTGTATTCAAAGGTTGTCAAAGATCATCTGGAAGCAGCTCTGCGTTCTTTGAACTAACTCATACCCCTATCATTGCTTCTTTTTCAAGTCCATAACTTTGATCCTGCATTTTTAATTCGGTCCACGATGAGCTTAGATTCGTGACAAAGCAAACAAGTGAGGATTGCAAACGCTTGCCCATCTAGTGGGATCTGTGCGAAACCTGCACACTGTACGATGCTACCTACGTCTTTGAAATTTGAGAATATTCAGTCCAGAGGTAAAAGAAATCAGACTGCTTAGATGGAAGTAGACCGCATCGCGAACATCTGGCCCGAAAGCAAATACAGTTGTTTCATTCCACCGGATGACGTCAAAGCTTTCAGTGAATACATTATACACAATCAATCATTTATTTTAAAAGGTCCTTCGGCGTTCAAAAGAGACGATTTGAAACTGTGATACTTATTGGTGTGAGGACGCATAAATTACATGAAGAAGAGGTCTCGAAAATTATTTTCTAAAACTTGCCATCTCGCTTTATCAGAAATTCGGTAATTGTGCTATAGACATGCTGAGGCAGTTAGGTTGGGTGTGGCATTATCTACTTTTCCCCGATAGTGACCATCCAGCTGGTGGCGCCCTTATCACGTGGAGTTCCTCGTCTTGTTCTATCGTGTTTCTGCTAATGAACTGACTAATCTCAGAGTTGATACGTGCCTGTCATATTACAATCAGTTCTTGAAAGCACCATAGTTAGATAGACTTTCTAAGGTACTAATCCTTCCTTCTGCAACTTAAATGGGCCAATCGTGGTAAAGTTAAATTGTTAGAAACATGCCTACATCGGCTTTAGTTTTTTTCTTTAATTCACAACACAATTGGTAAAGACAAATCAACAGTTGTTAAAAGATGGTGTAAAAGTTGACAGAAGCATTGATAACATTAAGAGAGACTGGGAGAGGAAGAATGAATAAGAAAGAAGGCAGCGTCATGTCCTACAGTAAAAAAAAACAGTCCAGCTTCACTCCGAAACCTAAACAAATTGGTTATGTCGATGTTGTACTTAACATTGTAATGTATAAGAAGTGCCTCTTTTTTTTCACCCCATATGTTTACAGTTTCCTACCAATTGTCCTAGAACCCCAATACCGTTTTGTTGCCGTAGCGCCACAACTCCGATTTTGAGCATGCGCGATCACATTCTCCATTCATTGGGAAGTGAGACTGTGTTGTATTTTTCTTTGAGCGTTTCGAAATGCTGAAAGGAACTGAAGAAAACCGCAGACTTAAATATCACATCACAGATTCGTTTTTTGAATGTTATTTTGGGACGTATATGCGGAAGCAATAGTGGAATGGTGTTGTGGTGATATTCAGTCCTAAGACTGATCTGGTGCAACCCTCCATTCTAATCTGTCCTGTGCTAGCCTTTTCATTTCCACATATCTACCACATCCTCCCTAATATGCTTAGTGTACTCCATCCTTAATCTCCCTCTTCTGTTCTTACCCTCACACATTTCTCTCTAATGCCTTGAAATGTGGCCTATTAATCTATCCCTTCTCTTGGAATTGTTAGGAAGGGTATACGATAATTATTGAACATCGTGAAAATGGACACAGTTAGCCGAGGTGCTGTCAATCATCAGTATATACAGACGGCATCTTTTCTTTGATGAATATTTACAAATTGGTTTCTCGTTACGACTAGTGCCTGATGAAGGGTGGTGACTGTGGAAAAGTAGTGTGAGGTGTAAGGTAATGGTTAATAATAAATTACTTGGAAAATAATGTTCTATTAGTTTTTAAAGAAATATTGGTACTTAATTTGAAAACAGTAGTTTTCTTAATAGTTTATCTGGTATGGTTTCCTTATGGAACTTTTTTCACCCGAGACTATTTGTTGCAGTTTTGGGAAAACTGGTTCACAAGATGATCTAGATGATTCCTACCAGGATCTGAGTGGCATGGACAAGACAGATGGCAGCGCCTTGGGGCGAATCATCGTCACACGTGTCCAACCAGGTCAGCATGTTGTCCATATAAAGGCTATTTTTTACATCCAAGCAGCTGACAACCAAACTTGGCCACTCAATTTCCACTTTGCTTATTTTCCTTTAGGCAAAAGTTTAGAGACACATAAATTCAATGTGGTTAATAAACCAAAAGTAAAAAGTATCTGTAACATTTGGGGTGAATGTGATTTTGTGAATGACACATAATCTGTAGTTAATCCATACTTGTCTTGTGTTGGCTTGATCAGTGGTTGGTAAAACATAGCTTTAACCACTTATGTGCGGCTCCTCCACAAATTAAGTACAGGGATACTTGTACAGTCTGATTGAAAGTAAAGTTTATTAAGTTAATATAAGTAGTTAGGTGACTCAAGTATACGAGTGTGGATGAACGAGTTGGAAGGTGTGGACCTTTGTGAAAATACCTCAATCATATTCAATGCAATTTAGCAAAGGATAGCTTAGAAGTTCCCTGATTAAGATAATAACTGTGAACCTGCCTATATACTGTCAAGATCAGCTCTGATATATGGTTCTTTTGACTAATGATTTTGCCCTAGTCCATAGCTTGTACCACTCTCTGGTAAGGTTCTGTGTCAAAGCACATAATACACTCAAAATATATTAGTAATAATTCCAAAGACCAATACATCATAATCATGCTGTGTGAAAAGTAATTAAATTGAAATTTGATTTGTAAATTCAAATAGTTTTTAAAAAGAAAATATTTCCACTATGAATAATTGCCATCAACTAATCTTTACTTTTATTAAAGTTTTTAAGTCATTTACTTATTGATATATTTGATGCTTTTTGCACTATTTATATCTCAAGCAATCACTTAATTAAATTATCATCTACCATAGTTCACTTTCATATTTTCTAGACCTGCACGACAGGGGTGACTACAGGAGTTCTGGCAACTACAGCCCCCGTACAAGGAAGTTCCTGCCTCCACCCAGTCCAGACAGGGTTGGAGTCTTTGAAGCCAAGAAGAGAGCGCCATGGCACCGTACCATAAGCCCTTTCCGTTCTAAGGTCTCCGCTGCCCAAAGCAAGACCAGCTCACTGTCACAACCGCTGCCCATTATCACAGTCTCCTCACCCGACATTGTGAGTATATCCTTATTAACTGTGATAATTTGGCCTCTGTCCACTCGTTTACAACAAACTCTTACTAGCTTTAACTGCTTAACCCGATCAACTCTCATTTAAATACCACGTAGGTAAATACATTGCGCTCTCAACTGAATATGAATGTATTTTCACACTTAAATGTTTATAAAAAGTAAACTATTGAAGGAAAGTTGAAGTTATCTTTGTTAATAGATGTATTTTTTTTTCAGTGTTTTGATGGATGTATCTTTTTAAAGCTTCGATTTGTAGTATTTTATTATTCATGGTGGGGCAAGATGGAGGTTTTACAGAAAGGAGGGGGGCTAATATGTGTGACCTTGGACACTGTGTAGTAATGTCCATCTGTCATTTTGAGATATCATTGTTAGTCTCACTGGCTTATTCATAAAATACAAGCGAGTTGACCTTGTGAAAGTATCTGATAACTCTGACTAATTACAAAAAAAAACAAAAAAAACAAGCATATTCATAATTTGTACAATATTTATAATAAGTGTATTATAAGCGCGTCCTCATAAAATATGTCTCTCACTGAGATGTTGATTTAATACTCTATTACATAAGCTGGTACTTTCCATGGTATTAAAGAAATAAAACTTTTCATCATCACAATGACCTTTCTTATTCTGCATGTACTATTATGTTATGTGATCAATTCCTTTTACATTATTAAAGAGAAAAGTTTTCCTTTGTTTTCTTATCAGATAACGGTGGATGTAAGTCACAATATAACTGAATATAGAATATGATTCGGGTTGTAACCTCAATGCCATGACTTAAATCTATTTTTATTTACTTGCTCAGGAACTCCAACAGCCTTCTTTGTGTGCTGATAAATATAATAGCTTCCTTTGTACCCCTGAAAAATTTTTGAAGCTTAATTTATTTATTGTGGAGTCTCCCAAAAATGTTTCAATTTCATGTGAATAATCTGAACTTAATATTGTCCAGTGACAAAATATTTTCTGTAATCATACAGTACTAGTAAAAACAGTGGGGCAGTATTGTAGAGAACCTGCTTTCATATTTCATTGAAACCAAAGTATTATCTGTCAGAAATTTAATTGGTAAATATATTCATCCAAATAGTAATTAAATAGACCAAGTTTTTTATTCCCAGATAAACAGACTAGAAGCTCATCACAAAACAGAATGAAACATTAAGTTCTCTTTACAGGTACGGGATATAAAGCGTAATGAGATCAAAGCCCGTGTGCAGCTGAATGAATCTCCAAATTTGCGTCATGCAGGTACTGTGGCAGATGTTAGTTCCATCAAGGATCTAAATTCACCTGCCAGCTGGCTCAAGTCACAGAGCATGCAGGTATACCACAAATAACTCAGTATTTTGTTTTCCTCTATCTAACTTGTAAAACACTTCACCTTTTCTTCTGTATGTCACATTCACTCAGGCTACTTACCATTACTTTATATACATTTATCACACTTATATTTTATCTAATTATTCTTCAACCATGTGAAGAAGATAGTTCCATCACCTCTACACCTGCTTTGTTTTAATTAGATCCCTTGGGATAAGCACTTAATCTACTTACCACAAACACTGTTTGCAGCTGTTCTAATCTGCTTCATCATATTGGTTGATGGGACAATTACAACAGATACAACCCTGGGAAATCAATTTAAAAAACCCTTGTACTGTTTCTAGTTTTTTTAAAAAAAATTATGCTATGTACTCTGGCATCTACATAATTTACAAATTCATTTTTGTTTTATGATAAAATGATTGCAAGAGTTTCACTCACAGGTGTTGCATTTTCAAATATTAATCTATTGATTTGAGATCTTCAATAGAAATTGATATTCATATATTGATCAGATCTCAATTTATTATTTTATTTTTGCATTGCATCTCCAGGAAATTTTTAATTTGCTTGGAAATCATATTCTTGTATTCAATGTGGAGTTTTGGATGCCCCTAATTAATTTATACAGAAATGCAAAATATGAACCGCCCCCCCCCCCCTCAGTTTCCTAGCAACCTTAATGATAATTTCGTGTGGTATAGGACATCAACAGCACAACAGATCTGCAAGAGGAGGAAGAATCTGTAGGTGATGACTTGGCCCGCAGCTATGGATTGGACAGGAGTCTTTACCCAGCAGACCCTCACATCGGCAAGTCCTCCGAGGCACTCGAGGCCTGGTCCCCGATGGAAATAACGAACTGCAAGGATTGCCCTCGGCTACAGGAACAACCGAGTGGGACAGTTCACTTTACAGCTTCCTTCTTCCAGAAGTGTAAAAAGTTAGTATAATGAAAGCTGACCTTTTATGTTCCTCCCCAGAATAGATATTGGGATATAAGGATGATCATCTTTAGTTGGTACAGTATTTTAATAAATCAGAAAAATAAGACTTGTTCCACCATATCAACAAAACAACATCCCACATACAAAGACTATAATGCTATATGAGATTATTTCAGCATTATATGAAACAGTGTTATTTAAATAAAAAGTTCTCGGGATTTCACCCGGCAGGTTATATCATTTGTAAGATAAATGTTTTGACAGATATCTCCGCCATGTCATCAGGTGCGTGAAGACGATGGCAGAGTTAGTTAGCTGTTGAAATGTTGTATTATACAAATGATATAATCCGCTGGGTGAAATGCTGAGAAATTTTTATTCAGTCCATCCACTGGGAAAGCCTTCAATCTCTAGTATTATTTCAGTTGAATTTCAGGAATGAAAAATCTTGCCTGGGTCATACCCACTGCTCTGTACACGGCTTTACCAATTAAGCAACTTCAGCGAATCAGTACGGGACTTGCCATAGTCTAGAGAACACCAAAGTCCAGTTTCCAGTTAAGCACTTAGAATTTATATAAAATTGTAAGCAAACCTACTCTCTAATGGCATATGTTATTCGTGAGTGTCATCCGACAGTTCATATACAGAATTAATTTATTGGAGTGTTTCCTATTTTAAAGCCCTTGACTCACTCTCTTGATCTTTGCAGACTATATGTCCACATCCACAAACTGGAGGGCTTGGTACCCAAGGATGATACATATTCATTTGACGTGATCCTCAAGTTGTCAATCATACCCCTGGAGAAATCCAGCAAAGTCTCTGCTCGATACAAGGCCTCGGCCAGCACGGAGGTGGAAGAGGACTTCCAGTTCACTCTGAAGGACACCGTGGGCAAAGTACTGAGGATATCCGTTTACGACCCTGAACATCACGGCAAGTACAGTGCCATAGGACATGCTCTCTTTTTCCTAGAGGACGTCCAGGCGGGCAATCAGAGGAAATACTCTATGAAGCTCTACAAACAGTCACAAGTAGGTGTTTGCACAAAATACATTTACCAGAACCACTTGTAAAATGACTATTACAAACCCTATTGATATGTTATTTATATAGTATAGACAATTCCAAGAGTGGAAATATTTTTTACAACTGATACACTTTTAACAGCAGTAATTATGAGTTCAGAACAAGATTTGCAGCATATCTTAAAATGCTTGTGTTACTTAATGTTTCAAGCCTGGAGTTACACCGGGCAGCTTGCAGTTAACTCTCTCTTACCAAGGCGTTGATGAAAAGTTGATGGTCCACGTGATACAGGCCTGTAACCTCATGCTGGGAAACATCTCCAGGAATCGTCCACCTGGTAATAGTTTCTGTCTAGAACTAGTAGTTGAATGACTTGATTCACCATTGTACAATATGGAAAAGGAAGAAATATTTATAGCTTGACTCTGTTTATGCAAGATTCCAAGATTGGAAGTGTTATAAAAGGTCATGGTATCAAAGTTTTTGTATTTGTATAATGAGTCCTACATTGGGTATGAAACGTTTTTCTGGTGTTGTCAAGTCTTTAGGTCCATAAAGATAAAAACAGTTTGACATGATATGGTACATTATATTTTATTTAATAATAATTTTGGTAGTAAGACACAGGCCAACACAAAGACAAGGGCTGGAACATTGGAAGAAAGAGCTACAAAAACAACTGTTTTCAGCCGGGCTGAGAATGGGGGTGAGGAGGGCTGCTGGATCCAGCCACATGCATGGAGGCTGACCAATGAAAGGTTTTTCAAAGTAGAGAGGAAGGGATGAAGTAACCAATAGGAGTTTTGGAGAATATATCATCTCAGAGATTTTCTTAGGACAAAGATAATTGTGGTGAAGCACCATACACACGAGCAAGCTCCAGGGTTCCTCATCATTATGGCATTTTGGTAAGTGTTGGCCTAGCATTATTGTGTGCACACGTTTTTGCAACCAAAACCACTACGGCTTATCCAGGAAGAAAGAGCTCTGTTTCGTAGAGCCCACGCAATTGATAATTTTGGTTCATTCAGACCAAAAGGAGATACAGCATCAGTGGTTCAATTGTTTATCTATTTTTTTATTTTAAATATAATAAACCCACATTTTAATTTCTGTGGTTTATTTTATTTTACTTTATTCCTGTGTAAAGAACCATTGCAGGTGGCGCCCAAAATCCTGACCATGTGTCTTTAGCTTAAACCATGTGGTATATCATTACCACAGTAAAGAAGCATAAAATAGCTCAAAATATGTCATAATAAACGTGTATCTGCCATCTAAATTTCATTATTCAGTTCACCAAGATACATTAAAAAATGTTTACATTGTTTAAATTTTATGGTGTCACATCTTACTGTAGTGTAAAATACAGCTGCACGAATGATATAAAATCAGCATATAAAATATTTTTAATGTGGAATACAAATTTATTTTATTAATGTATGGATTGAGCTAAGAGAATATGCATTCTAGTCATTGAATTCATTAAAGTCTGCAAGGGCGATTATTTTTAGAGGGAAAAAATGCAATTCTGTGTTGGATTAAAGCCTGTCAAATTATTAGTTTTCAAAAATCTAATAAAGGAGCCAATAGATAAACTAATGTGATAAACTAAACACCATACAGTGTTTTCGCAATCCTTGTTTCTCAAAAGCTTTTAACTTGTCTCCTGGTTTGTTCAGATATTTGTGTTGGGTATTCAATTTCCCACACATTTTGTCCGTTTATTGGCTACCTCATCATAATTTTGCTAATTTTCATATACTGATATTTTTATATTATCTTCAGCAGTTTAATTTTCAGGTTCTGTATTAATCAGAGAAATCAGGTAAATTTATGAAAGCATTTAACTTCACAGTTGAATACAATTTTAGTTCCAAGAGTACGGTAATATTTGTTTGGTTGGACAAAGGTTGAGCAGTGTAGTTGAATGATTGAGTGGTTACTTATTTGGAACATTTAAGACTGTAGAAATTAATAATCGCCGCCCTTCTTTTTGCAGACAAATTCAGCACCTATGCCAAGGTGACGCTATTGTGTGCCGATCAGAAGGTGAAGTCGAAGAAGTCTGCAGTTGTGACAAACGACCGTAACCCCGTGTATGACCATGGCTTCACGTTTCACCTAGCAGGCAAGAATAGGGATGAAATCTTTGTGGTGGTCAGCGTCATGCTGAAAGGCCTCCTCAAGAAGGACATGGCCATAGGAAGGCTCATTCTGGGACCTTCCTGCTACGCGGAAGGCCACATTCTGACGCCGTGGGGACGTGCTGTTCTGTACGAGGAGTCGGTGTCCCACTGGTTCAGGATGTACCTGTGATTTGATGTGCTTGTAATTATGTATTACTTTTTTAAAACGTTACGCCTGATTTAAAGGGAGGGAATGCTTTTTTGTACATAAGAATTTTGTAAATAATTTAATATTATTAAAGATATGAAATTACAGTCACAGAAAGCAGGTGACATGCTACTTTGTTGATTATCATGAAAGCCATTCAATATTTACAATTCATTATTGTATCTTGTTCCTGAATTAGCCTATATTTTTAAAATATACAATAATAATGATTATCATGTTTTTTTTGTTTTGTTTTTTAAAAAACCTTGGAACTTTACTATAACAGTGCTGTAGGAGTGTTGTCACAAAACTTTTACAGGTATTGTGCACATATTTTGTAAAGTTCAATTTGTATGAAGAAAAGCTTCTTTTCGACGGTTTCCGTTGCCACCGTCTTCCAGGCTGGAAGCCGTCGAATATTACCAAGGTGGAAGCTTTGCTTCATTCAATTCACTGGGTAAGCCTTCGATCTTTAGTCAATTTGTACGAGTTTTAATTGTGATTAAGTATTCTATGAAGTGTTTCTTTAATCTGATGCTTCCTTGAATGTAAGAGAGGTGAACGCAATAGTAAAATGCTATATTAAAATATATATTATTACGTTTTAGGATGTGGCACTGTACAGATTCAGTTGCTCGAGACTTTCAGCAAATTTAGATTAAAATGTCATCAAGTATTTTACAAATTTCCATCATTATTAATATACAACAGATACAATCAACATACAACAGACAGCCAAGTTACACCCATATTTTCTTTGCAATTCATGTATGAATATTTAACACGTACAGTCTAAAATCTCTATACCTAGGGACCAACGTCTGGCGTCAAACAGCAAGCAAACATATGTAAAAGTCCACTAAACTAACAGGTTGAATTGTAAACAGATTTCTTATGCCCCATCTGTTGCGTATTAGCTACAGATTGACGGTGACCAACGACCGAAAGTTTCTGCTTATATCAATGATAATGTAATAAATTAATTTGTAAAATATTTGAGGACATTTTAATTGGCTGGAAAGGTGATATATTATTACAAGTCCTACTGTATCTTATTGACTTTCAGAGAAACAATGATATGGACCAAACGTCTGAATCAAAATGAACAGTTACTTTTAAAAATTCCATTACAAGTACTTCATAAAATATCTGTAACTGTGCTTTACAGTGCTTCTATTCATCAGGCACGTGGGATAACTTTTTCAAAGAGTTTTTATCCCCCAAGTTAAATATGAAGTGATGCAACTCGCACAAAGTTGTAACTTGATAAACAATGCCAACCAATTTATTTGTTTACCTGAATGACATATAGAAATAATACAGACATCACGTTCAGTCAACATACGTTTTAATCAAATACAACTATTGTACAAAGTCTTAACTTAGTTAACACATTACAATGAGTCAGACTTCATTAAACTATACAAAACTTACAAATGTTCCTTTTCTCCAACATCCTCAGTATGGAAAGAAGGGACGGGACAAATGTCTCAATTGCGAGGCTGCTCGGAATGGAAAGTCTGAACTTTCAAAAGTTTCGATTACACATTTTTACATTACGTTCACTAGTCAAGATGAAAATTTGTAAAATCGACTACAAAAGACAACCAAGAATTCACCTTAAATAGTAGGGATCGAAATAAAACGTTTTCAGGGGAAGAAAGAATACAAATGATCCTCATCCAAGGAATCAAAATTTGAGAGAGGAAGTTAAAGGAACAGCATATAGGACACATTGTTTCCTAACTCACTTCCTGCAAGTTTGTAAAACTGAGGAGGAGGAGTACATCACTACAGCAAATCCAGTCACAAACTGACACTTTGGTTACCTTGGTCATGATCCCAGCGACTTGAAGATTTGACCAGTGGAACCCACACAGCCATATAAGTTTATATTACTAACTCTAAATAGTCTAGGACACAGACATAAATAGCAGGGAACGGTCCCTTAAAATAGTACTAGCCAACTCAGTTGAATTGAACGATAGAATTACAGCATAAGTGTAAAACAAACACATTCAACAACTAAAAGATTGATGTAAGTACAAAACACAAAAAAATCTCATCCCCCAAAGGAGGAAACCAAGTGTTAATACATTCTATCTTAAGTTCCTCTTTTTTATAAGAAGACTGGAACGTCCTTTCTTGAGTAAGTCTACAATTATGACCTTGAAAACAACAACCAAATGAGTCAAGAGTTTAACTCTATAAAAGTAACACAACCTTGAAAAATAATCACAGAGACAAAAAAAACTATATTTACTCTACCCTGGAAGCTCAAAATTATGTTCCTACCTGAGACTTTTTATTCAATTCATATCTATCAAAATTTTCAATTTATCGAATTTTTAGCACTGACTACACTACCTTAATCCGTAATGGGGATCTGAAAACAAATTGAAATCTGATGAAGAAATTGCTGCTTTTACACCTCGTGGTTCCAAAACAACAACTACAAAAAAAATTCCATCTATACTACTTCCTAACAATGGCAGCAGGGTATATTGTTCCCCATATATCATCTCTACAAAACATATTTTCAATGGTAAAAGTATTAGAAGTCAAAGATAATGAGTTGTGCCAAAATAGAGTCAACTGCCGGAGCCAAAGCAACTTGGGCCAGGTGGAAAATCTCTCAGCGGCCAAACTGCTTACAAGTAACAGCCTCTATGTTGCTTAGTAAAATGGAAGAGCGACTTGTGATGAGCTTCTAACTGCAGAGAGAACAAGAAGATAAAGATAGGTGGCGGCAATACTAGATCTGCAAATTCAGAGAAACGTGAGGAAGCTCGTTCATGGGCAGGTAATAGTGAGAGAAACGAGGCTTGTCGACGAGCATCCGTGGGCGCAGGGCAGCCAGGCTCTTCTCGCTGATGTAGTGGCAGTCCTTGACGAAAAGCGACTCCAGGTTACGGCAGTATTCCCCAACCATGCTGAAAGAGGGGCAAGTTTCAGTAACGTAAATATGCATGCATTACACACACATACATGTTCAAATACATGCAGATACACAAAAATCAGACTATTTCACAAGCACCATGGCTGTGATAAATATTAGCAGACTTCGGTAAATTTACGGTTAAAGTACCTAATTAGTGTTTGTTCAGTTGCAAAAGTTAAAACCTATGAGACTGATGATCATTTTGAAGTTCAACCTATAGTTTTTACCTGCTAAAAGTACGTAAAAGTTAAGACTCACATGACACCTTCATCTGTGATGCGCCAGCAACCACGCACGTTGAGGTGCTGCAGCTTATGACAGTGACTGGCAATGGCAAACATTGTGGCATTTGTGACCGAGTATATGTTGGAGATGCAGAGCACCCGCAATCTGTAAAATGACATCACTTGAGAGCTACAGACACTGCAAATTATTCACACAATGGAACAACATCATTTACTTTGATGAGTAGTTTTCAGGAATATAGCAATTTAATGAAACAACAAGCACACTGTCTAATGTACGGTAAATAAGAATATCAATGTTGGTTAACATTCAAAATAATTATAAATTTTTCATGGGAAATATCATCTAACTTAGATTGTATTAATTTTTTTATAAAAAATCCATTGAATATTTATACAAGATGTACTTCACTTTTAAAAAGCCAGTTTCTAGATATTATGAGATTTACCACATGTCTATGACAACATTTTGTATCTCCCTCTAAGAATGAAGTGTTAGAATTGGATTCTACTTCAGCACATACTTGCTAAATTTCTGGACAAAAGTGATCAGGCTGAAGTCTCCCAGGTCCCAACAAGAGGTAAGATCAACTTCTTCCAAATTACTCTGGTGGAAAGAAAGGGTGTCAAGACAGCCAACTGTCATCCAGTGACAATTCTGTACCTGGAGGCATCTAAGGCCCTGTGAACACAAAACAGTTAACAATATAACATATTAATCTGAAAAACATTTTAATCCACTAAATTTGTAATGTTTCATTGTTAAACTAATAAAATATGAAAATAATTTATTGCATGGAAATGAAAAATTGGGTCACTACTTTTTTATAAAGTGAAATTAATTGCAAGTTTCAGAAAAGTATTACAGGAACTGGACTAGTTGGTACTGTCGCTCTTCCCCTTCTAGCCTTGCTCGACTCGAGCACAAACTTGTAATATTGTAATATCACCAAAAAAATGCACAGTAAATAATATTTTTTCAACTTTATTAATTTGTAGGTGAAATCAGCTCTTTCGGTCTAATACATGGGGTGATTGTGGGAGGAATCAGCTTTTCGGACTAAAAATGGGGCAATGTAGGTGGTATTAGCTTTTTAAAATCAATTCAAGGGGCAATTGTGAGATGTCACGGAACAGTATAGAGAGAGACAGACCATGGGGTGGAGCTTGTCGAAGGGCTTGGTGGGAGTGGGGGGTATGACTGTACCAAAGTGGTAGTTAGCCAAATTGCATTTTGATCAAATAGACTGTATGGTGATATACAATACAAAGAACAACCAGGACAGTCTGAGAAAACGTATTTATTGTATTTAGAACATATTAAGGAGCTTTTGACGCTGTACAATATTATTTATTTGCTTAATTTCATTTTTCAGATACACAACGCCACTGTCTTGACTGATGTATCAAGTCTAAACCTTGTTTTAATGTACTTATTTGCTTTATTTCATTTTTCAGAAACATAGTGGCTCATCATTAACAATAAGATTAATATGACAGAATGTTGAAAGCTCTTTAAAATGTTCCAAATACAAAAAAGACGTTTTCGAGACTGTCCTAGTTGATCATCTCATTCTAGAATTGCATTTTTTAAAAAGCATATTTGAAAATGGTAACCTGATGGTATTTAGAACGTATAGAACTACATTATTACAAACTAATAATAATAATAATGAAATCCCTCAGTTGTATCTTAGGTGAATTTTGTAACCATATTATTTCTTCTAAGTGTTCGCACACTTCTTTATTCAACAGCGCATCATAATGTCCATAAACGTTTCGAAGCAAGACTTACTTTGCATGTCACTATCAGTGGTTGCAAACATGCACTGGTCAGTCCCAGGCAGCCATTCAAGCTGACGTGTTCAAGGTGAGGGTTGTTTAGGAACAGGGGCTGCAGCAAGTCATCCGACACCCACTTGCAGTAACTTAGGTTGAGGTGCCTGATGCTTTGGCAGTTTTCACTGAGAACCTGCAAGGGAGGACAACGAGTTTTCAACAGGCATTCTCTTAATTGAGGCAGATGCAGATGATTTCTGTACATACTTTGAAGGCCGTTGATGTGAAGTTCTTGTAAGGGCTGAGGTTGATCTTCTTGACGGTGGCGAGATAGCTCTCTATCAGCTCTTCACACGACTTCGAAGTTGCCCTCAAGTTGTAGCAATCCTTAAGGCTCAAATACGGCAATATATACTGGAAAAGTATGTCTTCCCAGGCCAAGTTCAGCAGATTCATCGTTGACGTTCACACGGATCGACGACACGGGAAACTACTTCTATGGCAGGAGTGTTAGACAATAAACTGACCAAAAACAGAAGTTGTGTGGCGTCCCATCGCCTAAATATGTTTCCTCGTTGGTGTTCAACTGTTGAGACTTAGTTTGATATCAGGCGGCGTTATGAACAAATCGATAAAATCAATTGACGAAAATGGTCACGTTGTTGATGAAAAATTGCAGCCGTCTAAATATTTTGACAGTTGAAATGTGTTGTCCTGACAGGCAAGTGTCAACAACATCAGCTGTTGTGCGGCAGGCGCAGTTCCTAGAAGGCTGTGAAAAGCAGAGAGGTTACATTCCGCTACACCCTAATAATAGCCTCTGTATTTATGTAAATTGTTAGCGTTTACTCAATGACATTTGGCAGTTTCAAATATATCTCAGTCCATTTAGGTGTGACACTGTGAATAGTGTAATAATATTGTGGATTGCTTCCAGAATTATATACCTTAATGTGACGTCTAAGAATAATATACTCGGTGTTCATGGCTGAAAGATGAATGAACAGAAGTCGAAAAATATAAGAAAACGCGAAACGCGTAAAAAGGACATATGAAGAAATGGGTAGTCCGTGGAGAAACAGGCCTAAATGTATTCAATTTTAATTTACGGAAGGAAGACAAAGATGGAAAACCATAGTTGGATGGTTTAATTACTGGTAAGTAACTTTTTATTGCCGAAAAGAATACAATTGTCAAGCAAGCTTCAAACTGTTTATTATGGATATATATATTACTGTTGCTGTTGTTGTATTCAGTCCTAAGACTGGTCTGATGCAACCTTCCATGCTATTCTACCTAGCACAAACCTTTTTCATTTCCGCATAACTAGCACATTTTCCTTAATCTGCTTAGCGTGGCCATCCTTTTCCTTCTCTTCTGTACTTAACGCACACACTTCCATCTAATGATAATTATACAAGACCCTAATGTTTTAAAACGTGTCCTATTAATCTATCCCTTCTCTTGGTCAACGTCCTCCATATTGTTCGCTCTTCCCCTAGTCTGTTTAAAACTTCCTCGTTAGTGACTCTATTCACCTATATCGTTCTCCTATAGCACCACATTGCGAAAGTTTCTAAACTTTTCCTTTCCGCAATTCCTATCGTCCACGTTTCGCACCCATATAACGCCGCACTCCATACCAAAATTTTTAACAACGATTTTTCTAATATTCACACTAATTTTACCCGTATGTAAATTGCTCTTTTTCGTGAAAACCTTCCTTTCCTGTGCTATCCTACTGTACTTTTACCATCCCTACTTATTACGCTTGCCAAGTAGCATAATTCTTTAACTTCCTTCAAAATATCCCTTCCCAGCCTCTGTTATTCCACTGTTTCGCGTACTACAGTCCATCACATTGGTTTTCCCCCTATTAATCCTCATACTAAACTCTTCCTCGAGGATCACGCTCATACTATTTATTATAATTTCCAAGTCTTTTGACTCCCCCAATACCACAATATCATCAGCCAAAATTAGGGCTTTTATTTCTTCCACTTAAATTTGGATTGCCATTTCCATGTTTATTTTTAACTGTTTTTCATCGCCTGTTCTATATATGTAATAAACAGCATTTTAACGGACTATTTAATTCTACCCTTTCTTATTTGATTAAGTGGAATACGTTGTAATAGCCATCAACATTGAGACATTCCTGTAAGAACCTTGCAGTCCAGCAAATATAGCTTGGGAAAGTTTTAGATTTTATTGGATCCTTTTCCACCTCTCTAGTATTTTGTCAATGACCTAAATCTTCGCCAGAGTAGAGTTTCCTTGGATGTAAGTTTCTAGCTGCAGCGGGATTGTTTTGCACGTAATGGCGGTGCTCAGGCGAAACTCGACTCGTTAAGGAGAGAGTAACCGTGAGTCAGGATCAACAGGTGTGGATCTATTTACCAGGACAGCGGAGTAACAAGGGGAAATTGTCGTCGAGCCAATTATACAACGGATGGCGTTAAAAGACTTTAAAATATTGTAAATAATCAGATAGAATATGAGGATTCGAAGACTTTTCTTCGTGACTGACCCATGTTTTTTTTTCAATCCTTTTTTATACCAAAATATAGACATCATAACATGAAATAGAATATAAATTATAGCAATTATAATAATAATAAACAAATTACATAACTCTGCTAATACAAACTGTCCAAAACCCATATTACCAGAAATAAAAACAATGTTTGCTAACAGTGGAAATAATGATTAATTCCTAAATAATTAGAGTATAAAACTCAGTATAATTTTAAACATACAACTACTCGACCAACGCTTCGTGGAGATTCGGAAACGTGGGACGTACCTGGAAAACCGGAGTTGTTTCGACAAACAAAATGTATAAAAGTGGAAAAGCAGGAAGGATGGAAAGTAGTTAGGATGAGGAGCCTAGGAAAATAAGAATGGATTCTTTCAGTCTCTCCACGAAAATAATAAATAATAAAAACAAATGACTTTTGCACAATGTTAATATACATCACTAAAATATCTTACATGCTAAAACCAATTTTAAATGTACATATATATATTCTTTATTATTTTAATTATACATAAATATAACTGTAATTTTTTTAATGTATCAACAAAACAAAAACATTCTTAAAAGCGTCCTGTCATTGAATCTAAAAAACAGCTCAACTAAGTCATTATCAATAGAAATTAAAAAATCCATTTTTTAAGGAAATTTGATACTAGTGCATTAAGTTCGAAAGTAATTTATTAAATAAAAATAATTACGTTTGATTAGTGTTGATAGAAAATATACAAAATGGTCCGTTGAGGATGATGTCAAATCCGTCTGATTAGTAAAAAGGATTTTAAAGATGACAGGAATATAATATCGAAAAAGAAGAGTTCTGAAGGCAGTCAGCAGTAATTAGACTTGAAGGGCAATGAAAGAAAGCAGAATTCAAGAAAGGAGTAAGAAAAGGACGCAGTCTGTCGTCCATGTTTAACTTATATTTAGAACACGCGATGAATAAAGTTAAAAATGAATATGGAAACAGAATCAAAATGCAAGGAGAAGAAATAAAAACCCTAAGTTTTGCTGATGATATTGTGGTATTAGGGGTGTCAGAGGAAGACTTGGAAATCATAATAATTGACATGAACGTGGTCCTGGAGAAAGACTACAGCAGGGAAAACCAAGGTAATGGAGCGAAATAACAAAGGCTGTTGGATTGGGAAGGGATGTTTTGAAATAAGTTATTGGGTAGCATATTAAGTGGAGTAGGATAGGACAGGTAAGGAATAGGTATTTTTTACGGGTAATATAAGTATGAATATGAGGAAATTGTTGCTAAAGGTGTTCCTATGGGGTGTGGCGTTATATGGGTGCGAAACGTGGACAATAGGACAGAATAGGGGAAGAGAGAACAATTTTGAGGACGTTGACCAAGAGAAGGGATAGATTAATAGGCCACGTTTTGAGATATGAGGCTCTAGTAAAATTAGTATTAGAGGGAAGTGTGTGATGTGGGACAAGAGAGGCCAAGGATGGATTACGCTAAGCAGATTAGGGAGGATTTGGGATGTGCTCGTTATCGGGAATGAAAAGACTTGCACAGAACAGGCTAGTATTCAGAGTTGCATGAGACCAGTCTTAGACCTGAAGACCACAACAACCAAATAGAAAAAGAGTTTACAAAGTTCATTGCAGGTATCTTCGTCTCTGAAAGTGGGAGTAAGATATTGACAGCACTAGACATGAAAACGACCCGACTAGAGGAAGAGAGAGATAGAGAGAGGGAGGGGGGGGGGTGAGGCCGGGGACAAAGTTTAAGCTTCTCACCAACCGGAGTCGTAGAAGGGGCAAAGTTTTCGTCCGCCGGGACCAGAGTGTAGATCAATACACCTCCTCATCCTCTCGTCTTCTATCCTATCCGATAGGAGAAGAGTGACGTCACGCGCGCTAGGAGCTAGCCCCCAGGGCCACCAGACAGTCAGACAGCCAGTTTCTCATCATGACAACTATATAATATTAACTTAATAATGAATGTATGTATAAATATATTTCGTAAAGTGGAGAAGTTGGAATGTCATGTGGTCATGGAAATTTATATGAGAAAAGGAGTACAACGTTGAATGGATCAGAATGTGAATGTTTAAATTGAGTTGAGTGGAACTGTTTTGTCATAACGTAAATAAATGCAACCCTCCACATTTCCCCGTAACTGCCACATCCCACATCCTCCCTAATCCGCAGAGCTTATTCCATGCTTAGCCTCCCTCTTCTGTTGTTCCCCCACAGATTTCCGTCTAATAATAATTTTACGAGAGCTCCATGTCTTAGAACTTGTTCTATTAATCTGTCCCTTGACTTGTTCCTCCATATCATCCGCTCTTCCCCTATTCTCCTTAGAACTTCTGGGTTCCCCATCTGATTTTCAATATTCTCCTGTTATCCACATTTCAAAGGCTTCTAATTCTTTTCCTTTCTGCAACTCCTAACGTCCACGTGTCGCACCCACATATCGCTTATAGAATTTAAATAATTAATGATTACTTTAACTTGAAATAATACATCAGTCTGTTTCTTTTTGAAGTCTTTCATTGATGATTGGTTGTAGAAGTTTGTCCAGTGTAGGACTCCTTCATGTTTGAAGACTTCCTGTACCGTCTGTATGGAGTCTGTACCATGGGGCGTTTACAATTTTTCGCAAGGTTTCAACCACTGGCATCTTTATGTGAAGTAATATCCCGAAGGCAGAACTGGTCCCGCAGCCGCCAAGTCCTGCCGTCATGTTGCGGCCCTCAGCAGCCCCGCCCGGGGGATTTACAGCCAGCAACAAGTGTGGGCGGGATCATGTCTGGGGTTAACGATTTTTACGTGGGCCTCCACTCCACCCACGCGAACAGGTGGCAGCACCTGCGCGGCGACGACGACGACGACGCCATTGCCAGCGCCGCGACGCTCCACATCGGACGTCTCTAGCCAGCGCTCAGCAACACACAGGTGCGTAGTCGACGGCCACAACGACACAGAAAACACGCAAGAAACAAAACTGTCGCTGCAAATGTCGTCGTCTTTTACAACATCGTTTTCTCACTTTAAAATTTACAATAAATAAAAAGGCGGACAAAACGATCATCAGGGGCCGGAGATGGTCCTTGCGCGACACCAAATTCTTCACTTGTAAATTCGATAATCTTTTCGGCTGAGGGAGTCAAGGGGTCAATATGATGTATAGCTAAATTTTACGCCTGGGGAAGTCTCAAAATGGAGACGAAACGTCGCCACTTAACAAATACTCATAAATTTATATGCTGACTTTTTGTCAGTCTTTTTATTTACTGTCGTCGTCTTTTCTTCGTTTCTCCCACTTGATATTCTCTCACGGCTTTTTAATATTCCACTTACTCTGATGTTTCTTATTCGTCGCCTTCTTTGCACCGTTCCTTGTCTACCCACATGCGTTATTTAACATTAGTCACAGCAATGGGAAACTGGTCACGACTATTATGTCCACCACGAAATTATTACTATCTATCCTGTTACCATTACAGGAATCTCATCGACAATAGCTTTTAATAGTGGTTGTAACTAACTTCATGCCTAATTAAACTACATATATATATATATATATATATATATATATATATATATATAGATTATTGGATAGAGCAATAATAAATGGAAAAAACTGGACATTTCAGCAGCCACGAGATAACTGTATTAACTACATGTATTTATAATGAGTAACTACATCATACTAAGATAATTCATTTATATTGAACTATGTATATGTAATTATATTATTTTTTTGTACACAGAACTGCTGACGTTAGTAAACTTGACAGTAAAACAGTAAAATTAATCTGTTTCTGAATTTATGTCATTCATTGTGTTTTATTTATAATATTAAATTAGTTGAATATAATTATTTTATTTGCACTACGTAAATGATGTATAAATAGAAAAATCTACTTTATATTATGCGTGCATATTTAGTTCAAGGAGTATAATCTTTGGACGAAACAATATAGTCCTTAGACTGGTCTGATGCAAACTTCCACGCTAACCTGTTCTGCACAAGCCTTTTCATTTATACATAGCAAAAACTTCCTCACTAATCTACTTAGCGCATTCTATCCTTGGCCTCCCTCATCTGTTCCTACCCCACACACTTCCCTCTAATGCTAATTTTCCAATACCCTCATGTCTCAAAACGTATGCTATTAATGTATCCCTTCTCTTGGTCAACGCCATCCAAATTCTTCGCGCTTCCCCTATTCTGCTTACAGGTTTCTCTTTAATTACTCTATCCACCCATCTCATTCTCCTATCGCACCACACTTCAAGGGCTTCTATTCTTTCCCTTTCTGCAACTCCTACAGTCCACGTTTCGCACCCATATAACTCCACTCTCCATATCAACATTTTTAGTAATAATTTCATAATATTCATACTTAAATTAGCCGTAAGTAATTTCCTCTTCCTTGCCTATGCCATTCTACTCTATATTCCACTGTTTCCCATACTACACTCCATAACCTTAATTTCCCCTCTATTAATCCTCATGTTGAACTCTTCCTTCAGGAACACGTTCATGCCTTTTATTATGGTTTCCAAGTCTTCTTCTGTCTGTCCTAATACTGCAATATCATCTGAAAACCTTAGGGTTTTTATTTCTTCTCCTTGCAGTATGATTCCTTTCACATATTACGTTTTTAACCTTCTTCATGCTACCGTATTTGTTTTTACATTTCCACTGCTGTATTATTACAGTAAGACGAAAAATGTACTTATTTACTAATTTCATAAGTATATATATATTTATAATTTTTTTTAAAGGGGAGGCATGTGACTCTCTCTAGATGAGCGCATCTCAAAATTCACGAGCGATTGAACTTTATCTAAATTCTGTGTCTGTTGCTTCGTTCTTTCAGGGTAAAATAAAAAGCTATATTTGTCCAAGTCGGGGATCACAGGTGGTCCTGGAACTGGAGACAGCTGAGTCGATTTTACTTCATACTGATAAGGTTAATGTTTATTGTTAGCTGTGTAAGGAAACTCTGCAGGTATTCAAACGAATTAGTGGATTAAAAATTGAACGATGTCCGAAAGGTAAAGAAGTAGACGCCAAATCCCCTGTCCTCTAAGGCTCGTGACATCCTCAGTTGAGCTACTGAACGTACTTGAGAGGAATCTTGATCAAGAAGGGAGGAGGCACTGTTATTATTCCTGTGACGGTGAAGTAAAGGGCCATTTACACATCCATGAAATACGCTTCGTTAAAGCTCAAGTGTTAATCTCCTGATCTCGTACACTTTATGAGGAAATCAGGTCGCTCGTCATTTCACGGAGGGTTGAGGAAATCCCCTTTCTCTCCCCCCCTTCCAATTGAAAAAATTTATTAAAACGTTTATTTCTCATCATGGAATATCTGTCAGTGTGAAAAGAAGAATAGCTCAAATTGTTTCATCCAGTTATTTATAGGGTTAGAATAAATAAAAAGACGGCCAATAAGTCAGCATATAAATTTATCACTATTTATTCAAAAAACGACGTTTCGTCTCCTTTTGGTGACTTCCTCAGACGTACATAGAACCCATATTTAATTTTTTGTAATATTATGTTTGCAGTAGTTTATTTATTGTATTTTTGAAAGTATTAGCTTACGACGCCTCGATATCTCTCTCTCTCCGGTTTAAAGGTTGTCGTCACATGTGGAGGCACCCTTGGCTCTCTTGGGAGGTGCCTGTATTCGGATCGAACACCTTGTGCATATTTCGTGGGGCAACGAGTGTCACCCACATTGACATGAATTGCGCAGGTATCACTCCGCCAAGTCGTCCTCGTTAGGCAATACCTTCAAAACCCTCAAGTCTGGAGTCAATTTATCTTGAACCGGCGCAGTTTCGGTTAATTGAATATTATGACACGTCAGCAACATTTGTGAGTGCGCTAAATAAAAGGCTGTCAGGTCATTCAGGTAGACCGTGAAAGACTTTCTTGTGACACAACTTGTATATGCGCTAAAGTCACTAATTGCCCTTCAGTAACACCTTTCGGACTCAAAAAAGCAGTAAGACAGTTCACAAGTTGAAATAATATTCTACATTCTTCTTTTCTGCGTTGGTTCTACAACCCATTGAGGACCTCGGCCTACCGGGTCGACTGCTGACTGTTTCATTAAACGACGCATTTCGAATTTTAGAGTGACGCGTGGTCAGCGTATCGCTTCTCCAGCAGTTTTAATCCCGGTCTCCGTGACCGTGACGACACAATCACCCCAACCCATGCCAGGATTCGAGCTCCGGGACCTCTGGGTCGAGACGCAGCGACGCTAGCCTCTAGACCACAGGAGGTCGGCGTATTGTATCTTATCTTATCTCTGTATCAAATAGATAGTTATTGTGAAGAAGACGCAGCCGATATTGACGAGAAGCATCTGTTGTCGTGCCGCGGACGATGAGCGGCCGTATTGAGCGGGTAAGGGTCGGGGTCGGGGTTGGAGACCCAGCTGGGTCGATACAGGGCGCCTGGCACGGACCATCGCCATCCGCAAAGGGAAGGTCACGACTGTACCAGGAACACTGTCACCAAACCGGTCTCTCGGTCAGCCCTTCCCTTCGTATGCTATTAAAGGGGAGTTGCCTCCACATGTAGCCTGTTACTGCCCCCCACCCCCACCCCTCTCACCCTCTCCTCATAAAATCCTGTTTCTTACTTATACAGCTCTAAATAACTATGCACCATTAAAAAATTTAAAATAAATAAGTTATTGCAAATATAATTAAAACCCAATAAACACAGTCCTCTAATTCCACAATACGATATTGCATTAAATTCACATTGTTTCAGACATTTACCAAAAGGTTTGAAGAATTTCAGGTGCGGTCCTTGTCAACATTCGTATCCGACTGAGGATATAAAAACAAAGACCATGCAACAAAATAATAGGCAAAAGATAAAATTAACAAAGACACTTTAATAATCAATAATACAATTAATTTAATTGTGTAGTATCATGTTTCGTATTAACATTAAATTTATTGCTTTTAATATATAAGAAAAATAATGCATGTAATGTAATAATCGTTGGAACTTCTGTTATTACTACGGTATTTAGAAACAACAACGGCATCAATAATTAAATAAAAACACGGATATATAAGTAAGAAAAATTTAATTACTATTCAGTTAATATGAACACAACTTTTTATCCAACTTAGAGGATATGTGAGGGAGGAGTAACAAATAACACGACCAATTTGTACACGATATACGCCACTCTCTACTGTTATAATAGTTTCATCTTTGGTTCTCGAAGTTTAGCATTGTTACTCATAATTTCGGCCGTAACCGTCGCAGGAGACAAACCTTCTGTAAATTCAAGTCTGTCATTTATTTTACTTTATTGGAAATTACCCTTCGTATTTTAGCTCAATTTTCAAAATTAATATTGATTTTATAATTTTTTTGTTAATAGATTAATACGTCATGTTTTAGAGCCATGAGGGTCTTGTAAAATTAGCATTATAGGGAAGTGTGTGGGGTAAGAACAGAAGACGGAGGACAAGGATGGAATACGCTAAACAGATTAAGTCTCGTGCCATATAGGTTAGACCAGTCTTAGGACTGAATATTACAACAACACGTACCTGAAGACCTCCACAGAGTTGGATGAAACGTTGTTAATATTATTTAAATTTATTGGCTGATTTATTTTGCCGTATTTTTATTTAATTATTAAACATAATGTCAGAAAAATGGTTTTTGAAGAGCATGAATTATTATAATCGAATTTTAAGGTTCATGATTTGCCCTTAATTTAATTTCAACTTGAAATCAAATATCCTGTAACTATTGCCCCTAAAAATGAGGGAAACGGATTAGAAAGGTCTGAAGCGTGGAAAAACCTTCCTTTGCTTTCCGCTTTCCTTCCTTCCTGTGACATTTAGCAATGATTCGTCTCATTATATTAGAAACTTTGACATCGGCAAGGCTAGGTAGACTATACTGTAATTAAATAAAAGCAGCTGAAGGGAAAAGGGTCAATTGAGACTCGCGCTTATACAAATTTGATTAAGTGAACGTAATTATGAGCCGGGAGGGGCAAATAATTAGAGAAAGGCAGGAAATTAATTAAACGCAGCTAAAGTTAATTTGACTCTGAAAATTGTTTCACCGACGAGGGGGTAAATTACGTTGAATGATATCATGAAAGGACTTTGGACGGAAACGATCCTAGAGGAAACGCGAGAAATTTTCAAAGAGTAGCCAATTACAAACCAATTAAGAGCTGCATAAAGTGTTGAGATGGTTGAACAAAATTATTGAACGAAAGATGGAGGATTCGCAAGACAGGACGCTGTGTTAGGCGACATGACACTTTATTAAATATCCCTACATTTTGCCAATAGAAATTATGATTTGGTGTACTTTTGTCCTATTTGATGTTTCTCTTAAGGTCTTTTAATGCGACTTTTTAAAGCTCTTAGGGCTGTCCGATATACAATGCATTACTATCTAAACAATTAATTTTGTACGTAACTTTATGGATTTTCCAGAAACTTAATTTTGTCTGTATTATTTTTAACAAAATTTAAATTATTTAATGATTTAAAAACATCTTAACCGTATTTATGAAATAAGTCAATTAATTTATATCGTATGTTCGGTATATGAGGTAAAATTATGAAAATCAATTTTCTGATATTAACCTTTTTAACAGATTTATTATTGTCGGAATATCTGTATAAACTGCCTGTATTTATAATTAGTAAGTGAACTATACACAGATAATTCCTTTATATTCAACTAAGTATATGTACTTGTATTATATTTTTGTACAATGAACTGAAGAGGTCCGGTAAGTTAGGGATGAAACGTCTTGTCTTAAATTAAAATTAATCTTTTTCTGACCTTTGGCCAATCTTTGTGTTTTGTGTATCATATTAAATCAGTTTAATATAATTATTTTATTTGCAATTCTTCAATTATGTATAAATAGAAAAAATACTTTGTTCTATGCGTGCATGTTTAGTTCGTGTCCTATAATATTTGGACGAAACATTCATGTATAAAATATTGTCCTAAGACTAATCTGATGCAACCTTCCATGTTAACCTATTCTGCACAAGCCTTTTCATTTATTCATAACAACTTGGCCCTCTCTCCCTCACACTTCCATCTAATGCTAATTTTACAAGACGTGGCCTATTAATCTACCCCTTCTCTTGGTCAATGTCCTCCACATTGTTCTCTCTTTTCCTATTCTGCTATTAAGTTACTCTATTCACCCATCTCCGATAGCACCACATTTTTAAAAGCTTTTATTATTTTCCTTTCCGCAACTCCTACCGTCCACGTTTCACACACATATAACTCCTCTCTCCATATCAACATTTTTAGTAATACTTCCATAATATTCATAATATTAGCCGTAAGTAAATTCCTCTTCCTTCCCTGTGCTATCCTACTCTAGTTATTATGCCACCCGAGTATCAGAATTCCTTAACTTCCTTCAAAATATCCCTTCCCAATCTAACAGCCTTTGTTATTCAACTGTTTCCCATACTACACTCCATTATCTTGGTTTTCCCTCTATTAATCCTCATATTGAACTCATAATGAACCACGTTCATGTCATTTATTATGGTTTCCAAGTCTTCTTCTGACTCCCCTTATACTACAACATCATCGGCGTAGGGTGTTTATTTCATCTCCCTTCATTTTGTTTTCCTTTACATGGACATTTTTTTCATCGCCTGTTCTATATATAAGTTAAAGAGGTTGTGCGATAGACTGCATCCTTGTCATACTACTTTCTTGATCTTCAATTATAATTACTGCTGATTGCCTTCTGTAGAGGTTATGTATAAGCCCCATTTCTGGATATTTTATTCCAGTGCTATACAAAATCCTTAATAATGTGTTCCAATTCACATTATCAAACGTTTTTTTTAAAAAAATCTACAAATACGACGAACGGAGGTCGGTTTTTTCTTATCATGTTTTCTAAAATTAGACGCAAAGCGAAATTTGCTTTTCTTGTCCCTACATTGTTTCAAAAAACCAAACTGATCGCATTCTACTTGACGTTCAACCCTCCTATATTGGAATGATAAATTCTTTAATTTAATTCAAATGAAGGTTAATCGTTTAGTTAACTTGAAGTATTTGAATGCTAAAATGTGGTGATTGTTGCAGAGGACGAGGATGAAGGCAGTAGGACGGCTGGCGTCGGCGTTGCTGCTGGCGTCGGTGGCGGCGGCGTTGCCCACGTCCTTGCTGGAGGACGCCTCCACTGCTCAGGAGGCCAAGCCTCTCAGAGGTATTACTTTGTTATTCCTGTCATTGCATTCTCCGTGGCCAACTTGAATCCCTTGCCATTTTAATATACAGCTTGAGCGCCAATCAACTAGAGATTGCGTCTGCGTCACGTTGACGTCATTCAGTAATCAGCCAATGGCAGCGCAGTTATTCCCTTGCAGCTAATGTTATATAAGGATTAGGTAACCTGTCACCTCAGCTTGTGTAAGTTTCATTTGCACGCATTTCCTCCATTAAAGCCACAACTAAACATGTATTCAATTGGATAATTTATTTTAATTAATGGCATCTTGTATTTTCTCAGAAATGTTGCTGTGTATAAGCACTATGTACTATTTCGCATCCTAAAAGTCCCTTCTGCGGACAATGAATCCAGGGAAGGTGATAATTGTAACACTGTTGCAACAAGTAGTTTTTTTTGTTGAGATTGTAATCGCGTCAACAAGATAAGGTCTTGGCGACTACCAAGAACATTTACTATAGGAAACAAACAGTTACATAGAAATTGCGAACAACACTGAAGAAGGAATCGGAAGAGAGTCACTCTCAGACCAGTTAAAGCGATCACATAGAGATTTCCTTATTTTCTTCTAGAGTACCAATGAATTTCAGAATGCTGTGAACCGTCACTGGTGAAGAACACAGTTCACGACTGGAGTGGTTTTTCATGTGATGGTGTCATAGTCAAAGAGGATGTGCGGCAGCCTCAGGGAGGTGTTACAGTCGGAGCAGGAGGCTGAGGAGACCTAGAAAAAAAAAGAAATGAATGCGTAGGGCTGTAATGGAAGAGACTGTCTTGCAACAACGACCTTCTGTCTCCACGATATTTCAAGTGGATAGCTTATCTCATTGTAGGATTCCATTTCTTTGTAGAGTCTTCCTACGTTTCTTTCTGTTCTACCTTTAGCCGAACCAGGAGGTTGATGCACCCGATCATTAAGAATTTTCTTGATCAGGCTGGAAGGTCCGAACGGTTTATTTGCAAGGAGACCTCCAGCTTGTCGGCTATCTCGTTTCCCAAGATGCCCGCGTGAGTCGGGATCTAGCAGATGGTGATTTCTTGGTCTTTTCCTTCTATCTTCCGAAGACGGTCCATGAATTCGTTTATAAAATCACTTCTACATCGGTTATTGGAAAGTGAGCTGATCGCTATCAGAGAATCGGTCAAAATCAAAGTGAAAAATCTTACTGTAGACATAATATACAATATAGCACTGAAGTCGGAATCATTCCAAAATAAACAAGTCGGTACTAACGGTACTTCCAGGCAATTTATTTATCTGTTCTTTTTACAGACAGGTCAAAATATTGATGGCTTATTGACGGTAAACACTTGTAATGGTTGAAAAAATGTACAACCGTCTCAGGAGAACGTGGTATTACTATTTATTACTTGAAAAATTTAAAAGAATAGGTTTCGGTATTCTGTGACATTCTCCTTTTGTTGTAATTGCGTAATAACTATATTTATGAAGATGGTGTAGCAAGCAGAAAGCAAAATGCTTTGAACGTTGAATCCAACCACTTGTTTGGGAGGCTATGGTATTACTTCTTATCCCGTGTTACAGTATACACTCGCGATTCTCATAGTTTAAAGAGATTTTGGAATTCACTCACCGAGTCTGTTTATATCCAGTGCATTAATTCACGTTGACTAGTATTAATAAGTAATTACGTATTGCCCAAATTCAGACAAAAATAATACGGCACTTAACAGTCGATGCATATATTTGGACCGGATTTTTTTCTCAACATTATCTTTTAAAATTCTGAACAAATTTACCTGATTAATTCAGAATGTGAGCGTTTAGTAATTGAATAAAAACTTGGTGCGCGTCTCTCTGAATTGGTCAGACGAATCGTCAATACATTCATTAAAACACAAAGATAGTAAAGTTCTTGATAAGACTGTGAATTGAATAACTTAAATAAAATAATCAACCTTTATGTGTTATTTATTTAATTTTGTCTATAGTATGGCTGCTACCTTTTGTAATTATTTTTGATTGGTGGTTGTTTGCAACCTTGGAGAGTTGGCGGCCATTTCATCGACCGACCCAGGCATGGAGTTATCTGCTGCAATCTCTGGATGAATAATGCACGCCTCTGGAGGACAACAAACTGTCTTCCAGGTCACAGCTCCTCAACTGCATGACAAACAAGCAGGAGAGATGTTTCTTATCCTGCCGGGTTTTCATACTAATTTATTCTTTTAACTTACACACATGGACTTAGTGTCATTTTACAGCTAAATATATCAAGTTTTGAGGAGGATCACTAGAACAAGGCCGCAGAAAACAAGTAGCTAAATATTCGTTTTTAAATAGAACCATAGAAGATTGTAATAAGTTACCTGCAGCGCCGTTCGAGGTAAAACCTCATAGTATCAGGTCATTTCGGGAAAATATTAAAAAGACTGATATAAATTCTGGGACAGAAATTAATCTAAAGTATTTAATTTTCATTTTATAATTTTGAGGGAATTGATTTTACTCAATTAAGCGAAATAATAGAAATAGTAATTGTTATCTATAGTCAGTAGTGTTTAGTACTTAATGTGTTTTTTAGTTGTTGTAACTGCCACCGGACGTGTGTCCCATTGTAGTAGGAAATACATACATATTCTCATTAATGTAACTGCTTCGTTAGCTAATGACTTCCCACATTAACGGATCATGAAGACGTCACTTGTCGGGTGTAAGTAAAGTCTGGATGAGCGAAATGAAATATTGTTTCAGATTAATGAAAATGACTTTTACGTGTTTGCTAGGAAAACTTATCGTCGAGTATCCAAATTAATCGTTGCTGAGGGGGGGAGAGAAGGGAAAGAGAGAGAAAATTAGCGACTAGAACCCAAAAATGTGGAATTTGTGGAGCTAATTTACAAACAGAACCTGTGTGGATAATAACGCCTGCCAAAATACTTTAGAATATTTGTGGGAAACAAACAAATGCAAAATGTCAGTCATTTCAAGGGCCTTGGAAGTCTTCTGACTGAAAATGGTCATCTCGTGTCGAATCTAGAATAGTGGAAGGACCTTGTAAATGACTACATCTGGAGCAGGGCTCTTTGGGAAACGTGTACATTGAGGAAGAAGGTGAAGAAATACCATATCGAAGGGATATAAATGGGGGATGCACGAGGGAGAGCAAGATTGCCAATCCCTGAAATTCGCCTAGGGAAACCAACATCAGGTAGGTCGGTCTCACGCCTTCACAAAGACGCTTGATTTAGAGATGCAGACCACATACGGAGATAGTTTGGTGATTGTGCGAAAGTCTGGGACTAGGACATCACTTCTTAAAACAAGATCGAGGAAGTGCAGGTTAATTCAAAAGTAGAGGTAGAAGAAGGCATCCCGGGATGTTCCTATGAAGAATTCCGTTACTCTTTCTTTCTACGGCTATCTGCGGGGAATATTGACGAACGCTGTATTAAGTTTGCTCACGGTGTTGTCACTCCTCTCTAATAGTACAGAAAATGGGATTTGAAAAGGTGGATGAGGAAGAGGAAGGAAGGCAGCCTAGAAACCCGGCATACGAGGCACGTGGGGCCCTTGAGTGCTTGTCTCGCGCCCGTCGGACGGAATGGCGGGAGAGTTACACGCAGCATTCCCTTGTCGATGACTCGACCAGCTTAGATAAAAGCGGGTCGCCTGTTCCAATACACCTAAGGTGTGCGACCCCGGAATATACGTCCCTCAATACTGACCGAGGAGCCTTGACTTGTGAGAACCTTAAAAAACCAGATTACCGAAAGTAGCCCCTGCCGTTAGTCCAGGGAGATTCGGCTGCAAGATCAGAAACCTACCGTAAGGGGGAAGATATTTTAGGAAGACAAAAGTACTTGAGGGTGATCCAATTAATGACAACTCCACATTAACAGCGTAGGATGGGAATTCACTAAGGCAGAGTGTTTTAAACTTCACGTTTAATCGTCGGTTTCTGATTGGTAACCCGAGAGTTTAAACCCTTTACATGAAAATTTTCCATCTCGTATATGAAAAATTTCACGTGAAATATGCACGAGTATACCGTTCGGACGTAGAGTCCATCCCCCACAGTCGCGTGGTCCTCAGCTGCCGTGCTACGCTTTAATCTGTTCTTTTGTCCCTTAAAAAACAGTATCGAGAATTGTTCAGGCGTCGCGGAGGCACGAATCCGCAGCTGTTGACAGGTTTATGATTAGGACAGCGCAGGCAGGAGGCTCCAAGTGTCTGTTGTGCGTTTTGCGTGCGTGATAGTCTACTTGTTGAGTGTGGGGCAACAAGTGAATCGAACGTCCCGTCTCCCGGGCAACAGAACAGCTACGAGTCGATAACCCAGGCCAGGCCAAGGCAGCCTCGTCCACCTGCTGCACGAGGGGCAGCCTTCCCGGTCAAACTCTGGCGTCATAAACAGAAGGGATTGAATTTGAATTCTGTTTCAAACAACAAATTCTGCAGAAATCACACGAGCTTTAGAAATGGTGCTAAATACCCCTGTCTTTCACTGGATGAGGAACTAGACTGCTATTAATAGAAACGGTTTTCATGAAATTTCAGTGATGTAACAAGGAAATGAGATGGAAACAGAGGAAGGTGTTAGCTTGGCTATGCAAGTATTTAGACCGAGGTTTCCGAGCTGTGGCTGCGGGAGTATTTATGGAGAAGATAATTGCTTCGGAAGCGACAGTAATTTCGGGGACTAATGGAAGCGCAATCCCATCAACTACGAGCGGAAGCGGTGATATTGCCCAGCTGGAAAATTAAAAATAATACGGTTCAGATGTCACCAAGCCAACCGATCTGGACGGACTAGATCCGATGATTCGACTGAATGGTTCGCGTGATGGCCGGATGGGAAAATAATCGTGTCAACAAAGGTTCGCTGTAGGGGGCGGGGATTCCGAATAAACTGGGGCGCCTTCTCACCTGTTAAATGTCGTCACCAAGGTAATATTATAACTAATCCCTTATTTTCACTCTTCATTTATCTTATTATCAAATTCCACTTTTCGCCGATAAATTTCTTCGTTGCTACTGTAACGAAGTGAGATTTTAAGTTCCGCATCTTTGTTTCCTGGCAGCGTGAGTGAGGATGACCCTTCTGGCTGAATGTGGGAGAGGGACCATTCACGAAACAAGGGATCGCCGTAAATAATTAGGTGGCTGCTTAAGGTGAAAACGGAGGTTCTGCGGAAAATTTGGAATCTCAGGGAGAAACACAAAAAACATGCAGTATTTAGGCCCAGCATTTGAAAATTTTTCTATTGGCTGCAATTGTTAAAGAGCGAGCCAATAGAAGTCTTTTTGAGGATAACAGCTTATTGGTGGTTTGGAATTTGGTAGTTTCCGACTGAGCTTTCGAGCGAAGGGATTTTGAGACGGAGAAGGCGGAAGGTATTGGGAAATGGAAGACAGTTGATAATAGAGGCGGAGAGAAGATGTCGAAAGGCTTAAAGGAGTTGATGCCATTACTAACTTGAAGAATGAGAGAGTCTCCGCCTCATTCAGCCCGGACGGTGATGAACAGAGGTCATCCACCGATGCAGCCATGATCATCAACGGCGCAGACCGGGATGTAGAAGCAGATACTTCGCGGGTATCGTTGTACTGATATGAAAGAGTTCACATGCGCCAGGCCTATTGCCATTAGAAATCTAAATTGATCCTCAATTCACCCCACAGGGTAACCTGATTTCAAAGTCTCATCCAAATTAATATTTTTTAAAAATGATTTCGTTGATAATTTTTAAATACCATTTATGCTAAACTATTTTATTTATATTAAATTCAGAATTTTAAATTTAAATTAATCTTTTCTTTTCGATAATAAATCCCCATTAATACATTATATTATAATTAAATTAAGTAAATAAATTCTTTTTCTATCCGAACGAGGAATTATCATTACAAATAACCACCAACTGGAGCATACCACATTATTATAATACATAAATTAATTAATAAATTCAATTCCCCATTCCACTAGTAAATATCATTACACAATCAACTTCAACTTTTAAAAAAAGAATCTGCCAGTCTTACTTTATCTTTTAATGAAGAATTTCCCCAATTATATTGCCACAAGCCATTACAGAATGAAGCCTGAATTATATACTAATTTCCACGTCTTGATATCTATATACTTAGATATATTAGGGCATTCAAATATAAACGAGCCTTTTACTTCTGAGGTAGGCGAAGCATCAGGAAGAGTAAGGGGAAATCCTCAAGGCAAAGCCGACCCGCTCGGCCGGTTTCGTTAGTTGTCCTCACAATGAGCGTAAGAGTGGTTCCTCTGTCTTTTGCGCAACGCATCATAATAAGTCCCAGTCTTCTTCTATACGTCTTTTTGTTTTTATTTACTTCCTTATTATTATTATTATTATTTAGTATTTTTTTTACAGATTACATGATGTTTGTTTGGAATTGTATAAAAATTGGTTTGACTAAATCAATTGACAGCAAACCAGCTAAGCAATTTAATTAATTCGAGATTGAAAATAAATGAATCTGATCGAACTGAAGAAGGGAGAGTGTGAATCCTCGGATGATTCGTTAGGCGAGTTTCTAAAGAAGTCGTGAGTGTGGAGTGTTTGTGATGGCAAGAAGCGCCTGGACTAGTTGGTACTTTCTACGAGGATCTGGCTGGAATCGTTCACTGATGTTCGTTAGTGGCTGTAAGCAACGATAGAAGAATGAAGGCGTTGGGACTGTTGAGAAGCGGATGAGTTTTTGGTTGCAGTTGCTGCCACGACAGCGTCCCCGCGCGCTGTCGGAGGGACGGCCGTGGCCCAGCAGGCGACCTCGGGCAAGACCGTGGCGCAGTACGAGAAGGGCTACATCTACGGCACGGGGAAATCGGCCCTCGACAAGCACGTGGAGAACGCCCTGCTCAAGTCGGAACTCTACGGAGAGCCAAGTAAGTAACGGCTCGGACATATACCAGTTTCCTTCCTGACATCCGTGAGGATCGACACCTTATATTCCATAATCCAAAAGTGGAAACTGAAAAACATCGAAGGAAAACGAAAGGGAACGTTTCACCATCCTAAAATGTGACGGTTTGCCATCATAATAAAAGGCTGAAATAAAAATATTTAGTGGAAAGCCAATATTATTACAGTTTAACCATATCAGTATAAAATTACAAAATTTTAAGACGTTTAGGTTAGGTTAGGTTACGGGGGAGGGGAGGGAATTCTTTTTGCTCATTTACAGATAAAGGAAAAATGGAAGGGTATGAAGAAGAAAAATACTAAAAGTATTTTATGCTGATAGCGATTCAGGATAAATGCATCCTGTTGCTGAATTACCTCGCTTGACACGTATTCGACTGAGTTTGTAGGTCCTCAGGGAACCGTAAACAAGAAGAGTAGGGATCCTTTGCAGCTCCTCCATGTAGGAGAGGCTGGGCTTGACTCTTCAATCGATGCAAGTTCGGAACGTAAAAAGGAAATTGAGATGTGAGGATTATCTCGAAGGGTTGTACAGGTGCAAGAAAAGTCAGGAAAGTTTTGGTAGTATGAGGGTAAGTTTACCTGAGTCTGATCAGGTAAGAATCGGAAGGTTGGGGTTTTTACCAGTTAAAACACAGGCATGTATTTTGAGATATGGAAGGCTGATAGGATAGAAATCTAAGAGGGAAGCGAAACGGAGCCTTCGGCCAAGCTGAACGTGATCGCTTGAACTCGTGGTGAATTTCATTGCCCTAATCTGTAGGACCGCTGACAGTATTCGTCAGCATTTCTGCGCTACTGCAAGCGACTTAAGGAATGCGTCCATCCACCACAGCAAATGACCTGAGTTGTGGCGACGTAAACGGAAATTCGTTACACTCTATATTTACGAAAGATTTTTACAATTCAACAAAATGTGTTAACCAAACTAATTAAATGGTTTTTGGAGTAAAATTATGTAACAAAATTATAACACTGAAATAAATGAGTTATAAGGCTTGGCCTGAAGCCATCATGAATAGATGATACCGTACTTTTTATATATTCAATGAATTCAACTTTATCAAAACTCTGTACTCTTGTTTCGTTCTTAGGGCAAAATAAAAATAATAGCAAGTGGTGGGCATAGCTAGTTGCTAATATATGATTTATTAGTAGATATTATATCTCGGCACTAACATTATGGACCTCAGATCCGAGATATACAAATCCATCAACAGTTTGAAATGTATGTGTGGCGATTTTGAAGGAACAAGGTGCATTACAGTGGCCCTTTCTAGTTACTGGCATGTATTTGGTTTCCTCCTGGTTAAGTGCATCTTCCTGCCGCTTGTTCCATGCTCATGAAAGCTTCTGAAAATATGCAAGATCACTTTGGTGGCCTTACGCACTATTGCTTAGACGTCACTGTTTCCTACATAATACAACTTCGCCACATATGCTTGCCCCTTATTAAATATGCTTATCTGGTCTATCACTTCTTTTACATAGCGACGCGCGGTCAAATTGGTTCTTATTTGTCATAGTAGAATGGAATGGCATGTTGTCTTCTGCTGGAGGTCAAGAAGTGCAAGGATATTGGAAAGAATGACGGGAAATAAACCGCGTCGTATTCTCTTTAAAGCACTTCGGAATAAAGGGTTCGAGAAGAAAGAATACAAGTTAATTATATTTGTAATTAAATATTATCACTTATCATTATTCCTTTCTTTAAAACGCAATTTTGTTATTTTTTCGTCCCTTTGTTGTGTTTCAGGTGCAGTGAACCAGTACCACTACTACGGAGGAGCTCCTCCTAGCAAGCGAAGGTAACTTTCGCCTCTGCCACAAATCACACCCTTCAACACGCGGATAATCATTTCATTTTATATTCGACAACCTATGAGACGAGTCTTCGGTTTCGGTTCAATTTTTATGCTTTTTCCGGACTGCTTATAATAAAAACCGAACGGCTGATATTGTAGAAGTAGGGGAGTCAGAAGAAGGAGATTAGGGAGGTCAAGGATGGAATACGCTAAGCAGATTAGAGAGGACGTGGTAGATATGCGAAAATGAAAAAGCTTGTGCAAGATAGGTTAGCACGGAGGGTTACATCAGTAAATTTTTAGGACTGAATACCACAACAACAACAATTCGTTTTTAAATATTTTTTGGCAAGGAAGGCAAGATGGGTCTCGAACCCTGGACCTCCTGATATCCAGTTAGGATAGTTAATACCGCTTTCAACTATAAGTTAAAAATTTCTGCTTGATAGAAGAGTCGGTCCATTTTAATATGAGCCTCCCATTATTTCGAAAAACATGGTACAGTCGTCTGATTGAGCCTCGTCGTCAGCCCTTGCGCTGATAAAATTTCATCCGCAAATTACTAATATCTCCCGAGTTCGGATTTAGGAAATTACCCTTATGCTGCGGCGTCGAGGAATTTCCCTTGCTCGCTCAGCCTGTTAATTTAAGCGAGGACGGGAGGAAACATGTTTATGTAGACGCAGCTTCTCGAAAATGAATTTAGCTTTATGTAGAGAGAAGGCGGAGGAGCGTGAAGGGCTGTGCTGTGGGGAGGATCAAAGGACGAACCTCACCAGTAAGTGTGCAAGTTCTTGAGATTATTTATCATCTATAAGGAATTTTCCCTTAGAAATATATTTAAAACCGCGGCAGCAGCGACGGACATTCATATAAATCATTCAACAAGTTACAGCTACGTTCCCCGTCCGCACAATAAGTTACGTCTCTTCTATATAAGCGGGAAATAAAATGGCCAGATTCTAAACAGACAATTCTCAATACTTACCTGAAAACGCACAACGTTTCCTCAATTGGTAGACCTTATCAAGTGCATGATACGAGAGAAATTGGAATGTTACCTCAACCCTTGTTATAACATCAAAGACAACCAGTAAAGATATCATCTATGTAACAAAAGATCATAGGTTTTATTTAATGAATCACTATCATCTTTGACAGTACTACAATAAAAGGAAAACCAATGTGATGTAATGTATTATGGGAAAAATGGAATAGGAAAGGCTGTTAGATTGGAAACGGATTATTGAAGGAAGTTGGGGAAATTCTGCTACTTGGGGAAGCGTAATGATTAGAGTAGGATAGCGCAGGCAAGGAAGAGGAATTTACTTATGGGTAATATAAACGAGAGTGTTAGGAAATCGTTATTAAAAATATTAGTATAGAGTATGGCGTTATATGGGTGCGAAAGGTGGACGGTAGTACTTGTGGTAAGGAAAAGAATAGAAGTCTTTGAAATGTGGTGCTATAGGATAATGAGATGGGTGGATAAAATCACTAACGAGGAAGTTCTAAACTAAATAGGGGAAGAGCGAACAATATGAAGGACGTTGACCAAGAGAATGGGTAGATTAATAGACCTCGTTTTAAGACACGAGGGTCTTGTAATATTAACATAAGAGAAAAGTGTACAGAAGAGGGAGACCAAGGCTGGAATACGCCAAGTAGATTAGGGAGTATTTGGTATATGTAGTAGTTATGCGGAAATGAAAAGGCTTGCGCTAGATAGTTTAGCATGGAGGATCGCATCAGTCCAGTCTTAGTAGTCAATATCACAACAAGAGAATATCAGTGAAGACATAAATTTTCAGTATAGTCAGAAGAATTTTTTTTAATATGCATTGCCACCGGACCGAGCTATGCCCATTGCAATGAAAATCAATCAATTAATAACCTGTTTCAGGTAAGTATTATATGTTGTCTGTTTGGTTTCAGGCCATTTTATTTGACACGTTCCTCGTTGTTGGACGGCTCAGTGCAGCTCTTCCAATTTGTGTGATCGACTGTCCGTCGCCATGGCGACCAGCTTGTCAGGTAATGCGACCGGCTGGTTAATCCTACTGCGACACCGGCGTCGGAAATTGCCAATCTCTCTCCGGACGGAGGAGACTCGAGAGGCCAGAATTGATTGTTCTTCTGGAAAGACAACTCCAAATACCTCGTCACTAGAGACGGTAACAGGAGACTTGACACAACATATTTAGCTTCTGTGGAGAAATTCCATACCTGTATCAGTCTTACAGATTATAAACCGTCCCTTATTAGACAAATTTAAGTCATAAAATAAATTCTTCTTGGAAAAAAGGAGGTCCGACGTTGGAGTCCCTTCTCTTATTTCTTCTATAGTCGTCCAATTTCCAGGATTGTTGGTCAATACAAAATGTCCCCGTAGCGTCTTGAACAATTCTATAATGGTTTCCGATACGAGGAATCAATACTGTAGTCTGGTCAGACGCCAATGAGTCTAATTACAAAATATAAAAATAATGATTATTCAACTATTGGCTATTACGAGTGAAGCCACAGCTGTGGTTGAGCGAGAGGTTTGACCTGCGTTCTATCTGGCTGTTGCAGCAGCGGGTTCCGACCCATGGTCCCTCACGCCCTGCCTCTCGGAGGAGCCTCGCCGCGCCTCAAGAGGGAACTGGACATGGACCCCGAGGACTTCCTCGCCCTGCTCTCCCTCTGGCAGGCAGAACGTCGCGGCAACGGACTAAGGTCAGTGCACAACATCCAGCTGGAGGATCTTGCTCGAGTGTCTGCGGGGCCCACCTCATTATGCCTCGTACTCTCTCTCTCTCTGGGCTTTTTCAAAGTCCTTCACCTATTTTAGGAGGTATATGCACTGGGGTCGAAGACCTTGCGCATATGGCAAGAGTTGTCCGCTGATCCCATTGGATCAATCGGCAAACTGCCTCCTGAAACTGGCTAAGACACGGAGAAGGGAATGCTGCGACCTCACAGCAAACTCGTCTGCCGTCATTCGGAAGGGCGTGAGAATAGTACCCAATGCCCGACCTACCTGATGCAGATTTTCTAGGGTTTCCCCGCATCTCTTTAGGTGAAACACTATAGCCCGGGGGCCCTAGTTAACCCTTGGCTACCTTGCTGTATCTTCCTCATCTCCCTTTTTATTTCCCTTCCTATGCTATTAAAGGGAAGTTGCCTGTTTCAGGATCACCCTCATGTAGCCTGTTAATGCAAAAAGAAAATCCATACGCGTTGACTCTTTCCTACCCAGGGCTTGTAAATCGAATTCGTTTTTAAACCTCTACAATTGAATAATAATTTAAAGTTTCATTAAATGATGATTTCGAACGATTATAAATAGTCTTCGACTTTATATTTCAAACATTTTGTGTATCAAATTTTAACTGTAATGATATATTATGTATTAAGTGTACCTCACTTTAACCCTTGTTTTCGCACTGACACTAAGAAATCTTTCTTTCACTGAATACTTTTTTGCGATTCCTTTATTTATTTTACCCGCATTCTTTACAACTTCTTTCGTACATCATTCGAATTTTCCATCATTGTGTGATACGTATTTATTTTACCAAACTGTCCGATTCTCTGCCCGTTTCTCGAAGCCTAACCATTTCCCCATCACATGTGTGTTTATGATGTTCTTTAGGTCCGTCCCTCGATGGTCCCGCTACGGTAACTCCGTGGACCCTGACGAGTACCAGCTTGCCGGAGACGTGGACAACGAGGAAGTCGACGACGAAGACCAGAATAGCGGCGGTGAGTTAAATGATTCATCAATTTCAGTACCCGCGAAGTCATTTACATTATCCGTACCGCAAACACCTTAAACTAAAAGTAATAAAACGTAATTGCTTTTATGGAAAACTTGTTTCAAGTGTCCTGTCTGCAACGTCAGCTCCTTCTACAGTGTTACAAAGGATCGGGTTCGGACCGTATACTGTACCAAGCGTCGTGAAATAATGGGAGACTTTTAACAATAAGTATTTACTGTCGTCTACTGTCTGGTTGCGGAGAGTGAACCGTCGAGGATGGGTGGCCATTCCTTTCATACATTGGAGGGGGAGACAGGGTTAGAAACAAAGTTATATATTACATGACGTTTACAAATAATTGTTTAAATTATGAGTAGCGAGTCAGCTCCTTGTAATGGGTAAAACTGGCCTCTTCTTCATAATGAGAACATAAACAGTGACGAACATTTCAGCCCTTCTTAACGAAGGTATAAGTTGTAAAAGTGATAGGCTCGTTCGAGGGTCACAGGTTATGAAGCAGCCTCACATTAATTCCTGGAGTTTTTACAGCAGACGTTTCTTTCTTACTTTGTAGTGAAGGGTAGATGCGTGTTGTAAGTGTTGTGGTGTGTTGTGTGTCCAGGAGAGTGGATGGAAGGCCCCGTGTACTCGTCGGCCCTGGGTCCTCCTCACTACAGCGTGGACCGCAGAGCCCTGCAGTACATGCCGCCCTACGGAGCCTACGGCCAATGGGGAGGATTCGCCAAGGACAAGCGCTTCATGGTGTCCCGCAAGAGAGACGTGAGTTAATTATCTCATATCTGTAATGAAACATTTTCACTGAATTTCGAACCCAATCCAAATATTTTTTCTACATATTAACTTTCCAATAATGTGAATGACAGGGAATTAGATGAGACCTAGCGTCTGACGTGAAGGTGTTTCAGGTGGGAGGCGCCCCTGGAGGTGACATCCACTACTTGGCCCAGCTGCTGGGTCCAGCTCACCACGAACCTCGTCTGCCCCTCTACCACAGGGTGGTCCTCTGAACCACGGGTAAGGACCTGGGAACCTTCACCAAATAATACTTGTTCACGTCTGGAACTTAAAAATAATGTTTAAATTAGCTCAAAAACTGACAATTAGTAAACCAAAACCCTAAATAATTTATTACGACTGATCTGGAGTCTCTTCAACTTGAACTACAGTTAACAATAAACTAAATTCTTACATTACAAATATATCAAAGTTTAACAAAATAAAACAAAGTTAAATAACCAAAGAACTTTAGAAGAAAGACAAGAATGGAAAAAATGTTTACCGGCCCAGGGACTCGAACCCAAGACCTTCCGATATCCAGCCGGATGCTCTACCAACTGAGATAATCCGAGTCGACAGCCAAGGACAGGCTCAACATCTGTCCATTCCCTAAACTAGGCTCACCTACCAATTCACTATTTACTCCCAAATTCTAGGAAATACGTGAACCATGGACACTTATCACAGGTGCAATGAATTCTAGTCTCAGGATGTGGGAATGGAGAGATGTTGAGTTTGTCCTTGGACGTCGACTCGGATTATCTCAGTTGGTAGAGCGTGGGCTGGATATCGGGACGTCTTGGGTTCGAGTCCCTGGTCCGGTTGACATTTTTCAGTTCATGTCTTTATTCCTAAATTAGTTATATGCTTTACTGAGCTTCATTTGAAGCATTTCCACTTCCTTAAGTAACCAAAGAACATTAAAATGTAAGAAAACAAAGAAAACCAGCATGTTTTGAAATATGATAAATCATGAAATCTTCCGGCTAATGAACTAAAAATAAACTGGTGTACATCCACTTTAAAATCCACTAGATTATAAACATTGTCAAGGCTATGAATAAATTTAACCGGACTTTTCATAGAGGTAAAAACACTTGGAAAATTCAATGTAATATCGGTTTTTAAATTTATATGTACATATAATAATGTAATGAAAGAAACTTTGGTTGATTGGCTGATTGTTGTGTCCTTATTTCAGGCGAGTGAAGAACCAACTTAATGCCATCGCACAACACACTTCCAGCAAATTGGCGGACCATGTTTTAAATGTTATAAAATAGTAACCTCGGCGTTCGTACACATACTGTGTAAATTATATGTGCATATCAAAACTCTTCAATATTTAAAATTCTCGTGTGGTGGAAAAAAATTAATCAAAAATACTGTAATTCTCTATTTCGTGTAAATTCTGTATAAAAAATGGAAGAAAGTAGTGAAATAAATAAAACAATAATTACCCAATTTTATTTAAATGTTGCACGTATCTGTCAGTTACCTTAATAGGAGATATTTACAACAGAAATGTTGATAATAGTTAGTTTACACGGATAACATTTGCGTTTTTAAAAGTTGTTATCAAAGTATTAAATATTATTTAGACAAGTTGGTATAATTCACAACAAAGTTTTCTGACTTTAAAATTTGCAATAAATAAAAAGACGGGCAAAAAGTAAGCATATAAATTTCTCACCATTTATTCACAAGCGACGTTTTGTCTCCATTTTGAGACTTCCTCAGGCGTAAAATTTGACAATAATACATCATATTAACTCCTTGGCCCCATCAGCCGAAAAGATAATTGATTTTACATGTGAAGAATTTAGTGCTCATCAGTTTTCGGTATATACAATATAAAAAATCATGAAAATAAGACACGGTGCCGTGAAGGTAGGTAAATCCGTTAGATTTAATTGTATCTGAGGGGCATACGACGTGGGTGTGTGAGGATTGACAAGCAGTGAACTGATTTTTGGAGGATTAATGAGGATGTGGCCTGCATGATGGTAGAGAGAATGATCAGGAGGATGGATGAGGCTAGGAGCAAGAGGATTGTTGTGGAATTGCTGGATTGTGGGGTTTGGATGGTTGAGTGCGCTTTTGATTAGGTTTATTATGGATTTGGTGATTACTGAGTTTACATTGGTATTTTTGATGTTATGGTGGATGACGGAATTTCTTAGGTACGAGGGAGAGTTTGTAATGGTGTGTAGTATTGTTTTTTTTTGTTTGAGTTTTGGCTGAATGGATTTTGGCTGTTGTTCCCCATATGGAGGAGGAATAGGAGAGTCCGGTCCTATGATCAGTAGAATGAGACTAATTTTGTGTATGGTTGTTTATTATTTATAAAAGACGGCCAAAAAGTTAACATTAAATATTTCCCTTTTTATTCGCAAAAGCGACGATTCATCTCCACTTTGAGACTTCTTCAGGCGGAAAATTTAGCAATGCATCCTATTTACTCCTTGACTCCCTCAGCTGTAAACGTAACCATCCACGGCACCAAATTCGTCACATGTCAATTCAATGATCAAGGAGTCTGAGGAAGTCTCATATTAAATGCATATATTAAACGCTGACTTTTTTGGTCGTCTTTTTATTTATTGTAAATTTTAAAGTCATAAAACTATGTTGTTTATCATTATTCATATTAGTCGCTCTGCCTCTTTGCAACTGTCACACTCGAATTTACTCTGAGCAAAATGATGATGGATCATTTCACCCTGGGAATTAATTAATTACGTTAACTACTTCATTCCGAAACGCCACGCAACAAGAGTTAACGCGCGAGTACTCACATACACATACATTTACATATGAGAGAGGGCATTTGGTATAGCTAACTAAAATTAAATTCGCAACAAGAAGAGTCACATATTCCAGCGGAGTTGATAAGATCATTGGACGAAGAAGCAATATCATGGCTGTTCACGATAGTTTGCGAATCAGGAAGAACACCAGAAGATGCTAGTAAAAAAATAACCCCTTCTGATAGATGCGAACAGCACAGACAAATTAATTTAGTACCTCAAGCACGCAAAATATTTTTGTGTTAACAGGCTACATGAGGGTGATCCTGAAACAGGCAACTCCCCTTTAATAGCATAGGAAGGGAATTGAAATAGTACATAGGAGGATGTAACGACAAAAAAGCGAGTTATAGAAGAAGATCAGTATGGTTTTAAGAATAATGTAGGGACAAGACAAGCGATATTGACTCTGCGTCTAAATTTAGAAGTCAAGATATGGAAAAACAGGTCTACGTTCATGGCTTTGTAAACTGGAACACACTATTAAGAATTTTGACGAAGATAGGAATAAAATATCGAAACATAAAGCTTATACATAACCTCTACAGAAGGCAGGTAGCAGTAATTAGAATTAAAGGGCAAGAAAAGAAAGCAGATCGCTTTTTAACTTATACAAGGAACAGGTAGTGAACAAAGTTAAAACGGAATATAGAAAATGAATCATACTGCTAGGAGAAGAAATAAAACCCTACGGTTTGCCTTCGAAACCATAATAAATGGCATGAAAATGTTCCTGGAGGAAGAGTTCAATATGAAGATTAATAGAGGGAAAACCAATGTAATGCAGTGTGGTATGATAAACAGTGGAATAACAGAGGTGTTAGATTGAGACGGGATATTTTGAAGGAAACTAACGAATTCTGCTACTTGTAATAACTAGAGTAGGATAGCACAACCAAGGGAGAAGAATTTACTAGCGGGTAATGTACGAAAAAGGTTGGTAATGGAGAGTGAGAAACGAAGACGGTAGGAGTCGGAGAAAGGAAAATATTATAATACTTTGAAATGTGGTGCTATAGGAGAATGAGATGACTGGATAGAGTAAACAACCAGTAAGTTCTAAGCAGAACGGCGAAGAGAGAACAATATGCAGGACTATGAGCAAGATTAATAGGCCCTGTCTTGGGACAGAGGGTCTTGTAAGATTACTGTTTGGAGTAAGAACATAAGAGGCAGGCCGAGGATGGAATCCGCTGAGGAGATGGAAAGGCTTGCACAAGCTAGGTTTGAATGGAGGGTTGCATCAGACCAGTCTTAGGACTCATTACCGGAAAAAGAACACAATTATAAAAAATATATGAATAATTAACCCTGAAATAACAATTTAATTCGGGAAGACAATTTTAGCACATGTAAATAAGGAATCATTGTCTTGTTAATTTCGCACGCGACGTTCCAAAGTTTATAGATTGATATTGTCCCCGTGCAGTGTTTGAGCTGCATGGTGTCGCTATTGATCGCAGGCGCCAGCCAGGTGCTGCAGCATCGTCTTGCAGATACGCCCTCTCTCATGCAGTCTTCCACGAGTACCAACATTTCTACTTGGCGTGTTTTCAAATATGTATTCGGAATTACTCCTAAAATTAACAATTTTTTTAAAGAAACAAAACGTTTCCCGGTCTCTGTGATTAAAGGGCAAGATCGCTCTTTAACTTATACAAGGAACAGGTAGTGAACAAAGTTAAAACTCCTGAAGTCAAATATATTATGTAGCTTTACTCCATCAAGCACAGTGTCTGCCATATATAATTACAAATGCTGTAATATTTTATACACAACATTCAACGATTCTGATTGACGTAGAAAGGAGTAAATAATGATTTCTTCCTATGTCGATAGGCCAACGTATTAGGATTCAAAGTAGTTACACATATTCGAAGTCGTAAGAATTTCATAGCAGTGTCAACGATGTTATAAAAATATGGTTCATAATATGTCACTTTCTACACCCGCACCTATATTTATCTTGCCGCAATAAGCGTTGAGCATGGGGAACTCTTTCATCAAGAATGCGAAATCAAAAGCAAGCGGTGTGTAGGAAGCAGGGCATGTTGACGCTACATTGTTTTTCCTCAAGAATCAGGCTGTGAGCGAATATGGTGGTTTCCCCCAAAGACGTCGGTAGAGTGGGGTGAGTGGCTCCTCCCAGAGGGAACAGATAATTTTTATTGGGTAGGATCGCGCCCTGCCTCCGATGGAAACAAAATAATAAGACTTTAAAAAACCAAGAAAAATGGATTTTCGAACATTAAGTATGGAAAATTCGATTTCGATTTATTATTCTGTTCATTAGTCCTCGGATGAGGAAATAATCAAATATAATATTACAAGAAACTAACCAAATTTTACAATTAAACGTTTAAGGACAAAAAGAGAAAATGTAACAATATTAATCTTCAATTTTCAGTCGTAGGAGTAGGCAGCAGCAAATCAATTAAGACAGTACTTTAAGAAAGAATTTTCAGAGACAGGCAGGCAAAGAAGTGGGAATCCCGTGCGCCAAGCTGTTCAGTCGAAAACGTGTCTGCCTGCACGTCCAATGGATTAGGGTTGTTTTCGAGCCAGGGAAAATAACCCCGAAAAAAATCCAATGTCACTCTTCCCTCCGTCAGCGAAAAAAATTTTCGCGCTTAGCGAAAGATAAAAAGATTGGCGAAGACGCGTCACGTAGGTTGGCGCTTTCTCTTAGAGATGGTGAGAAGAAGAGTTTTGCTGGAAGGTAACCTTTGTCGATTTCCTGAAGGCCCATTTGGACGCCCCTTAGTGTAAAACTCATGTCTATAGTTATTAAAAAAATTAATTTGTGTAAATATTATATCGTTAAAGTTAAGATTCATCCAATTAGTGTACATTGTCATAAATAAATGTTAAATTTAATATTATTCATATTTTTATCATAATTTTATTTCACGTGATTAATGTCAATTTAAGTATCTAATTTGTTGCAATAGTTTTGTGTATAGTTAACTACAGAAGAAATTTTATTATCCATCACTAAATATCTTAACCTAAAATTGTGGACGAAAAATTAATGTGTGGAATAAAATAGGTATTATTTTATTTAACGGCTGTTTTCACGTTTAATCGTTACTTCTATAAATGTCAGAATACTTAACATGTTAAACTGTAATGCTGTTAAACATGAAATAATTTATTATTTTATAAATTTCAGATCACCAAATAACAAATTACACTGGCCTTGATTCCAGTGGAAATAAACTCTGGCTTCCAGCGTCAGAGATATATTTTTCTATCTTAGTTACACTAAAAAAGTAGATCCTAGTTTCGTTTTGTGCATAATTTCCTACGTTCGAGCTGCTAGTTGAAGGTCACCAAGATGATGAACACAAGTAAGTACAAGGCCAAGTCCTGTTTATGTAAGTCCTAGTCAATCGGAGTCCAAACTCTAAATATAGCTTACGTGATAGTGTGTGCAAACCTTGCATCGATTAGTTTTGCTTCAATAACTTCAACTTCTTTAATATATTTCGGGGGGAAACAAACAAATTTTCCCTGAAAGAGCTGTTGTTTCCGTGTGTCTGAAACTATGAACGTCTCCGGTAAATACTTCAATTAGGGCTGAAAGGGAATTCGATTCCTCAAACATAATACGTCACGAGTTGGCCCCTCCCGCCCCGAATAAACCACGCCCATTTCATATAAAGTGCGTCATTGCCCGCGAATATTTTATCATCATATTCAATAAATAGTGTTTGTAGTTTAGAAATTTAAAGAGTTATTAGACTATCTGTAATTTAAGAAAAGATTAAATACTTTCCCAGTCAAATATTTGTATTTTAGTAACAAATTTACATTCACCAGTTACGATGACGTCACTGGTGTCATTAAAGTCGACCTGTTTTGTGTCGTGTTATTTCCAAGAGCCGTAATGAGCAATGTAATGAACGGCAACTGGAATGAAATGGGACAGATTGAGTTTAATATCACCAGTGACGTCATCCAACCCCCAAGCCAATAAAGTGAAAACATAGATTACTACGTTACTTTTGTTTATTTTTAATGATGGAGAATCAAATGCTTCGTTGCAAATACTTGAATTAATAAGTCCAAACACAGTTTTCCATACTTAACAATAAATAAAAAGACGGCCAATAAGTTAGCATAGAATTTTTTTAGTACGTCAATACATTTACTAATATTTTTGGACAAGGGAATCAAGGAGTGAAGAACATGAATTGCTAAATTAGTAACTTCCTGTTCCCTTCCACTTTCGTCTCATTTTTCGTGTTCTCGCCTCCCAGCTAAACTCTGTTTTTCTCCTCATCCAAGGGAGGCGCTATCACACGTGACGTGTAACGGCCAATATTTATACGTCCTCCGTCAAGCGTGGGAATTTTTCCGCTGACGAAGAGCGGAAATTTTGAAGGGTGAACGTTCCTGCGGCAAGAAAAGCCTAATATTTTGAAGCTGCAGCCAGGCACGTTCTCAACCATGAACCCTGGCGCCGCAAAATTCCAACCTTTTGCCTGCATGTCTCCACGTTAGAATAGTCTCGCTTTTCTCTATTTCGATAGTTTAAAATAAAAAACATATGATTAAAATTAGGGAGGGGCCATACTAGGCTACAATACACACATTCTTTCTCTTCATGGTAATCAACTCGATATATTCCCTTAATTTCGTGTGTAGTTCACCCCGGATCGCGTTTCTGAATCAATGTTTATGCGTATCGATCGTTGGATATAAACAGAAATATATTTTTAAGGGGACGGGTGACAGTCTCCCCCCCCCCCCATATCTGGTTCTGTCACTGACGTCAAAACGGTGGAAAGCCATTAACCCTCGCTATTATTAAACACGGCAATTTACGTCCTTTCCTGGCGTCAGCCGACACCGGTGCGAATATCCAGTTGAAATGGCGGTTGGTGCTAAATAAATGGTTAGGTACATTCCTCTCTGAAATACTGCACTGAAATTTTCACGGATTACAGTTAACCTTATGGAATGTGTTTGGAAGTAGAATATCATTATAGTCATAATTTTAGTTAGTATTTTACGGATTCTTTATAAGTTTCCTATGCATAATTAACAATTCCTGACACGTACTACGAGATTTTACCTCACACTCCCCTCTAATGCTAATTTTGAAAGACCATCACGTCTCAGAACGTGGCCTATTAATCTATACCTTCAAAGTCCTCCAAATTGTTCGTTCTTCCACTATTCTGCTAAGAACTTCTTGTTAGTTACTCTATCCACTCATCTTATTCTCCTGTAGCACCACATTTCGAGAGCATTTATTATTTACAATATCATCAGGTAACCTTAGGGTTTCTACATATTTGAAAATTTTCTCTATATTTTAATTAACTTTAGAAGTAAGGAAACCTCGCATTTTACTCAGAACCACAAAATTGTCACAATAAACAACCATATTCTTGAATCAAGATAATTTTGATTATGAAATAAACTTTGGAAAAATTAATTGAATGGGAGCACAAAAAAACTTCAAATACACAAAACTTTACCAATTATTTCTGTTTATGCGACATAATTTGTAATTCTGCGTAAGATATAGCTCACAGAACCAGCATGCATCTGTTGAGAAGTCTCTGGGCGTGTGGTATCGTCCCTCTGGTGCGACTGCTGACTCCTCTATTCCCAGGGTCGTTGCTACAATGGTAGTGGAGTATTCTCGGTTCCGTAGTTTTAAGGGTCAATATAAAAACTGATTGTTAGAGATATTTTCTTGTGCTGGAATATGTCGCCTACTATAGGTTGGTAAATAAAGGTCGAAACCATGTCAACCTTTATCTTACGGTGTGACCCAGTCTTGTCGACGCGAGACTTCCTGCCGACCGTGGCGCTGTGGAGGGCGACGCGTGAGCAGGACATGCACGGCGTCGTGACGGCGCTCAGCAAGGGCGCCGAGGTGAACGTGCGGGACGAGAACGGCGACACGGCGCTGCACACGGCGGTCTACTCCCGCAAAAGGGACATACTCGGCGTCCTCGCGAATCACCCAGGCGCCAACATCAACAAGAGAGACGGCTTCGGCAGAACGCCGCTCTACGTCGCCGTCAACATCCGCGCCAAGGAGGTACACGCGTCTTGTTCACCCATATCGAAATTTCAATCGCGTATACGTCCACGAGAATCGGATCTAAGATTATCTCCGCAATCTACGAGAAATAGTTTTATCTATTATACTATAGTCCAGGTTCTCGACCGCCAGAGGATGGTATAATAACCTCTGTTCACCATGGACCAATAGCTGGGCTGTTGGAGCTAACAGTTGCTGACTTGACTTCCATCCACACTGTGGTTTCCACCTGTTTTCTTTCTAAACTTTTCGAGAAAAGCAACATTGATAGCTGGTATCCAAAATTCTACAGTTAGTATCTTGTTACCCTTGAAATTACTACCTGCTCGAGTCCAACTCCAGTGTGAGTTGCCCTGGGTTGTGGGTTTTCTAGGGTTTACTATACATCTATTTTAATTGTGTTGAACTATAGCCCGAGGGCCCTACTCAACCCTTTCTCTGCCTTCCTCCCCATTCCGCATCGCCTCCCTTCAATTCGCCAGTTTCTGGATCACACTTATGTAGCCTTTTACTTCCCCCTCGCCATATTTCCCCCAAAAAAGGAAGATAGCGTTTCCAAAAGGTTCTACTAGAGTGGATAAGAAGTACTTATTTAATCTAAGAGACGTTTGTTGTAGTGATGAAATATTTTATTTTGTTAAATAACCAAATGTAATGTTCAATTGACTGAGAGGTTTCAATTTTGCATGAGACGGTGAAATATTTGCTGGAGATCGGTGCGAATCCCAACAAACGCGACATTTTTTCCAAGACACCTTTGCACGTCGCGTCTTTCACCGGACACCTCGACATCGCCAAGCTTCTTATCCTGAACGAAGCTGACGTGAGTAAAGTAATTTGCTGTAGGACATCAGCAACATCTTTTACTTTGTTGTCATTCTAACTACACCCGTCTCTGTTTTTTTTTGTTTTTTTCATGAACGCAAGTTTGAAACAGTAGTGAAGTGAGGTTATGTGCGTTTTCAGGTGAACGCTCGGGACCACAGTGGGGAGCAGCCGCTGACCGTGGCCTTCCTGACGGCGCCCAACCCTTCCATGGCGCGTCTCCTCCTTCGCTACGGAGCCGACCTCAACACCAGCGACCTCGTGGGACAAGGACTCCTCTCCCAGGCCATCTACAACTGCTGCTCGCAAAACTGCCGCGACTCTGTAGCCTTCCTTGTCAGTAATCCTCCTCATGTTCCTCAACATTATTTGCAGCTAATTGTTAACCATTTTCTCCTCCAAGGGTTCATTGCACTAAGCTTGGTTCTTTTGAGAAGTTGACGAGTTACGTGAGGCAGTTTCTCTTCCAAGATGATCACGTTTTTCTTGAAGACACGGAGAATGAAACGATTTGGTCCACATGTAGCCTTCGCTGACTGGTGGCATATTTCACCCGGTAAACCTGAAATGCCTAATCGTATATGTCGACGATTGACCGTTAAGAATACTCATAAACCAGACGCAGCTGGTGCATCGCCACTTTGTTTTTACATTTTAGTTCGAGAGTTTATAAATGTTGAAAATAATTGAACGGCCCATGTAGTCCAGGAAGAGGAAGACGGTGATTTGCTAACGCATAGTTTTTTTTAAGGGGATTTCGTTGTCTGAGTAAAAAAGAGAGAATGGTAGATGATAAGCGAACCAGAGAGAAGGATATCAAAGAAGACGAAAAACAAACAAATTAGGTTTTCCGAGAGACAGAGAGTGAGACGAAGGATAGCAGAGCAAACAAACAATAGAGAGGGATATCCCTATGTAAGTGACGCAGTGAACAGGAAAGCAGAGTAAGAATGAAATTAGAGAAATTACTTAGAAGGATAGCAGGGAAACAAACAAGGAAGAAGGATATCAGAGAGGAAACCAAACAAAAGGGTTAGATTTATCCATGTGAAAGTGACGCAAGTAAAGGTCTGGCAGGAAAGTAGAGTAGGAAAGAAACTAGGTAAATTACTCCGAAGAAATGATAACTCCAACGTTGGAGTAATTTCCTATTTCTTTCTTACTCTAGTTTCCTGCGTCACTTTCACAGGAATAGACCTTATTTACATGTTCGGTTTCCTCTCCGCTATCCTCTCCTGTTTGTTTGCTCTGCTATCCTTCGTCACTCTCTTTCGGAAAACCTAACTTATTCGTTTTTTGTCTTCTTTAATATCCTTACTTCTGGTTCGCTTCTCATCTATCTTTCTCTGTTTTTTTCCTCAGACAATGGAATACTCGAAAAAAATTGAATAATGATTTTAAGTCACCAGCGTCAAGAAACTACTCCAGACCAGGTTAAGACACTTCGTTACAACCGATGAGAGATGGGTTCCTCGCGTTACTCCAGAATCAGATCTACAATCCATGGAGTGGAGGCACACATGCCCCCCGAGATGAACGGGGGTTCCACCATTTTCTGGGACGGTCAACGTGTTTGTTTTGTTGGTTGAATTCTTGTGCCCAGGAATGTGAGACACTAGGAAAGCTCCGTCCTGCGCCAGCTCTAGTCTACGAGTAGATATTTTGTGATTTATCTTCTCCTCGAATGTACGGTTCAGTAGCTATTGTCGTTTTGGAATGGAATTCTACAGTCATTATTATACCTTTGTTGTTGGTGATCCAGCTGCGTCGCGGAGCGGATGTCAACTTTTGCGAAGAGGTTTCCTTTTGGACGCCGCTGCATGCCGCGGCGCTGGTGAACGACGCGAAACTGGTGCAGATGCTGATGGACGCCGGGGCGAACCTGCTGGCCGAGGACGCCTCAGGGATGTGCCCTCTGGACATCGCCGTGCTGGCCGAGAACAAGACCGCCGCCAGAGAGCTCAAGAAACACTACCCTCCGGACGCCGACGCGACGGCCCAACGCTTCCACAGCGCGGAATACGTTTCGCCGAATCTCATGTACCTATGACGCAAAAACATCATACACTATCGCAACAATATCCTTGGAATGGAATAAAAAGCTATGAAATAATAAACTTGTGTAGGCTACTCTGAGTGATAACTTTGCAAATAGAAAGAGAATGATTTTAAACTTTGGTCTGATTAATAGATATCTCTCGAGGAAGAGAGTCGGGCTTCTACTTATGGCCAATAAACGAGCTTTAAAACTATGAAGAGACAAAAGTCACAAATGAACTGTCATTAAAATTGAGATTAAATTAAATGTAGGGCAGACTGCTGGCTGTACCAGCGGACAAAATTTGTTTCTAATTTTTTTATTCTACCCAGTATTTTATATCACAAAATTAAAATATACTACAGAGATCTATAATCCTCTGGCAAGCAATTAGTGTTTTTAAATGTTTCTTCAACAACAGAAATCCTGTTAAAGTAATTAATTTATTCAAACTTTGCAATGTGTCCTCTGGTACAACATCCTGATGTACCAAAGGGCGAGACGTCATCTTTCTCTTTTTTTGTATTTTTATGTATAAATCATGAAAAAAATATATAATGGCCATATTTATTGAACATTACTACAAAATTAAATATCAAATTCAAATTTATATGTGCACATTAAACAAAAACACAGTGAAGTGTAAAAATATTAGTAAAAAATTAATTTCTTTAACATTTTCAAACTAAAAACTAACCCATGTTATATATATGGTAAATTTAATTATATGTCATTTAATTTCTGTTTCATATTCATCTTCTTTCATAACAATTTTAATCTTATCACCGGCAATTACATTTTTCAAGAATCTAACAGTGAGCAATTCTGGTCTTTTAAATTGTGCCACATAATGATATTTGAAAGTATCTAAATCCGATTCCTTGTTTTTTAATTCTCTGCGTCAATGTATATTTAGAAACGCCCATGGTCTAAAGCACTTTTCCGAATACTAATTTCTCTTTGCAAAACATCTAACCATGCCTCTTCAAATGCTACTTGGTACAAAGAAAGCGGTGTCCGCAGGTACATCACATCGCCATTACGAAATAAATTTAATGCCCCCCCTCCTCCAGTTATGAATAGATTTGTTGAAATTATTATCAAAATGCAAAGCTAATAACATAGACTTTACACTACAATAATTACCTTTTACTTGTAAATGTTTAACTGACGCTGACTGTCGTCGATTTAATTACGAAAAATTAATTTTTCGTTAAGAAAACACTTGCCTCAATCTGAAATAAAAATTACACCATTAACGCCGCTTTTTCGACGTTTATTGTTACCTTTTAACAATTAACGCTTTACCAACAAAATAGCTGAATATTTTACTAGTATCTTTATTGAAATAAAATTGCTGTCCTTTGGTATATCCTCTACTGCTAAAAACTAACAGCTGTAACGCTAATTAAAAAAAATGGAATTATGAAGTTTTCAAAATTTCAGACAATAAGATTTTTTTCGGAAAGACGTAAAAAATGTTTTCAATGACAATAACAAAGTTTAATGGAACTAAATCATATTTCAAAGATGTCCACACACCAACGAGTATATGAAAGTAGCTGAAATATGAATAGTTACTTTTAGTTTTAGTATATTCACTGACATTATGATAGTGCGATTAACTGAATCAGAGTATGAGTAACCATAATTTGGGGGGGGGGGGGGTATACGTCCTACAATACATGATAAAAATAGTTTGAATATAGAAACTTCATACAATGTAACAGCAATTACCTAAACTGTTTCCACAAAGATTCGAAGAATTTTCACTTCCCAATTCGTAAAAGTCAAAAGACATACGTGACCATTCAAGAAAAGATTCTATAACGTAAATATATTATAATGGTATCTTTATTTTTATGTTTTTAAAAAAGGTTTGTTTTTGATACGTTTCTGAAAATTATACATTCATTCCAAAAACTTTCCGATATCAAATAATCCGGATTGTGCCGCGTGAAGATGTTAACATTTCTAAAAAGTATTTTGAAGTGTTTATCGAATAAGAGAAAAACCTTAATTTAGTAATAATTTCAATTTATGAAACAAATCGTATAAAGCATTACAGTAGAACACTCTTTTCAATACTTCAGAAACTATGACTAATCTAAACTCATCTCAATGTTGCTGTTTAAAACTGGTACGTTTTTCTTCTTCTAATTATTCCTTTACTGCTGACAATGATCCAATGTGTGTTTTCGATAAAACGGTCTATAATCAATCGTTACAATTAGCTTGTTAATTTAATGTTAGGAGGAAGTTATTTTGAAATGAGTGAAGTGTGGCGAGCCATTGGCAGGGCGAGATCTTTGGAGCGGAGTTTATTTAGTTGGCCATGCATCACATCATATGTACATGGAAGATGGCAACTAGTTATTACTTTCGGTGAAAAACCAAATTGATCTCAATCTCCGTGTTCGTCTTTTAAACAGCGATTGTACAATAAAATATGTGATGGTGTTAAGAAACACATGGCGAGCAAGGAAGGAAGTGCCCAACCTCAGCACTTTGTGGAAGAAATTGATTACAAGGAAATCCAAAAAATACAGGTTTGTTTTCACAATTACTATTTTTTTCTTTCGTGTTTTGTTTTGTGACCAATGTAATTTTGTTAAATTTGGTTGTGTATGAATTTATAATATATGTATTGGGCATGACAATATCTTAAACCTTACTTACAACTGATTTTACATATATAAGAAAACTGAGTTAACATGGTGATTAACAAATTAAGATATAATTATGTCCATAATCCTGCAGTCCAATAGTCCATGCTGTTAATATTAAATAACGGTAAGTTATTAAGAGTAACTAATATGTGACAGTTTTTTGAATTTCTTAAAATTTGCCGATTTAAATTTGACACTTCTGATGAATGTTCCTTTTTACATTTTCTCAGTTTGTTATGCATCAGAGGAACATTTTCCTAGGTTTATATTTTGTGAAAGTGTATTTTATTTTTCACATATACACAAGTGTTATGCTTTAAAGCATTCAAACTGCTAATTAAAGCAAGTTCTTCTTCCTTTGGTTTGTGAAAACACTTTCAATTTACTTTTCCTATATCAAGAAAAAATTCTTGTGCTTAATATTGTTAAAGAGGTACTAATTTGACTGAGTGTATTTGACAATACCCTATCTAAGAAAAAATAAACACTTTGAGTGTACATTAGTAAAAGATGAAGACTTTGATTTGGTTGTATGATTTGGTTTTTTAATAAGATTAGACTAAAAAAAATTATGGCTAAAGGAGAATACTATTCCCCAAATGTATTAATTCTACACATGTTAACAAACTGTGATGTCACTAGGTAGGGGTGTAATACATGGGGAATATAACTCCATCAGTACCAAAATTATATGGGCAATTGGTACAATATTCAGGTTAATTGTGAACTTGACATATTTACCCACTTTAGGATTTTTAATCTACTATTGATTGATTGAGATTTTCTCAAGTTGTTCACACTCCATATTTATCTAGAACATCCTTCAGTGTGCTGTGAATTCAATTTTCATTTCAAATCACATGAAACAATTCTACATCTCTGTAATTTGTGTTGGTTTCAATCTTTTATTTTTAAACGTTATTGTCATTATAATGAAAAAGCTATTTTGATAATTCTGAAGTGCAGTTTTGTTAAAATTATTCTAATCTTGTGTTTAAATTGAGAAATGACACTGCATGAAAGGTTAAAGACTTTATGGTCAGGGCCAATAGTAATAAATTAATATGAATCATTCTACTCAATTTTCAGGTAGTTGGAAAAGGATCGTTTGGTGTGGTTTGGAAAGCAAAGTGGCGGGATACATTTGTTGCCGTTAAACAGATTGATTCTGAGGCAGAAAAAAAAGCTTTTGCGGTTGAGGTTCGTCAGCTTTCCCGTATAAGCCATCCAAATATTGTGAAACTGTATGGTGCCTGTACCCAGAATCCTGTGTGTCTTGTTATGGAATATGCTGAAGGCGGATCATTATATAATGGTAAGTAACCATAGTAAATGTAGTGTTTTGTCTACTTATTAGTAGAAAATAGATAATCTGTTCGAATTTAATAGTTTCAGAATTTCACTTGAAAGTTTATGGAACCATATACAACAAACAATTGTTTTCCTATATTAAATAGATTAATGATCTTTGCAATAAATGCTTTCAATAGTTATTTCGTTATATTTTTTGGCAGTGTAGATGAAATAAAGTTTGGGGAAATTGACTGGGTTTGCTTTATTTGCAGTTCTTCACTGCCGACCGTCTCCAAAATACACTGCGGGACATGCAATGAGTTGGGCTTTGCAGTGTGCAAATGGTGTGGCTTATCTTCACAATATGAAACCCAAGGCTTTGATACACAGGTAGTATGAATATTTTATATTATTAATTTTATGTGGAGTCATGTCTAATATTCGAATATCTGGATAATATCAAAATGTGAAATACTCACCTTCTAACTTCAAATTTATTATTTTGTGAATTTCCTCATTCTTATTTGTTTCAAGTAAATATTAAGTAAAATATCAGTATTATTTAACTTGAAATTTGTATTATCTAAAAGCTACAATTACTTTCATTCATAAAGGGATCTGAAACCGCCAAACTTATTGCTTGTAATGGGTGGAAAAGTACTTAAAATATGTGACTTTGGAACTGCATGTGACAAGAAGACATACATGACGAATAATAAGGGAAGTGCGGCTTGGATGGCTCCTGAAGTTTTCAAAGGTTTGTGTAGTATTTTTTCCCTGCACATGTAATTACAAGTTTAGAAACTACTCTTCATTATTTAGGATTTAGAATAGATTACTAGTTCCACAAAATTGTACATTATTGAAAGAAAATTATATTATTTAACTCTCAAAATTTTATACATTCTTTATAATTCATTTAATAAAACAGAGTTCATCCAACAGTTGTCCTTAAATAGTAAAGCTCTATTCTATCTCAAACACTTTATTTTGAATTAAAAAAAATCGAGTGGTTTCCAGTTAATTTTCCAGAAAAATGTCTAATAGTTCTGAAATAAAATTTTATTTTGAAGCCAAAAAATATTAACTGGCACCTAGAATTAATCCTAGTTTCACAGCACAGGGTGCACATAATTTAACAACTGAGCTATGTCAGTTGGAATAATGACTTAGTAAAAGTGTTATTTAAATTAATATGCGACATTGTAAAGATAATTTATATGGACAGTAAGGTGAGAAACATTTATTACCTTACCTGAAGTATAGGGCCGTTGTCACAATGTCCTAAATTTTTGCCCACATCACTCAGCCCTATATTTCAGATTAAGTCCACATCAATGATCCAAACATCATCCATGGTTTGTGCTGCACTCTGGAGTTTTTTCTATAAAGAAAAAATATTTTGCAATTGCTTCTCTGAATTAATGCTGTGATATCATAGAAGAGTAAAATGTGAGAGAAAGAGAGTACGGGACAGGGCTTTCTTAGAGTGATTGATGCCTTTGGGCATCTCAACTTGTTTTTAGTCCTTTTTTCTAATATTTCTCATATATTGCACAGAGTTTCTACCCAAGTTATTTCGCTTCTGAAACACAATGTTTTGAGGTGATTGAGTCAAGAACATGTCTGCTTCATTTATATTTGGTCCTTCACTAACCTCCAATAATCCTCAAGAATAGAGTCCCAGGCCTTGCTCTCACAGTTCATTAAATTTTCAGAGGTTCTAATTTGTTCTGCTCTTTATTGATGTTGATGCACCAAACTTCTGGTCCAAAATCTTTGTCTAGAAGAAATCAATTTGGAACCGGTAATGAGAGCATGTTCCGCTATAGCAGACTTGGTTTGCTGGTTTAAGCAGATACATTTCTCATGCTCCAAACTTCTGACCTCAACCATGCAGATTGTTTTCAGGCCACAAACTAAACTCCGAAACTGATTGGAAGTCTGTTAAAGATGAAGTCAAACTGAAAACTAGTGCGGTTTATGAAATTCCATACAACTGCAGATATATGTATGTCTATATATCAAGCTCTTTTCATCATTTGGTATCCACTTTCTGTACACTCTTAGGACACAATGTGGAGTGATACTTATAAATAAACAGCATGTCTTTGTAAACTTTTTTGTTACTTCATCTTCAATTAGTCACAAAAGTAGCACCAATTGATTTTGTTATGCTTTGTGTATTTTTACAACCATGTTATGGATATAGTATACTACTTAGGCTGGAATTAAGATAAATCCATCATCAACATACAGGTTCTCATAATTTGACAAATGCCCTAAAATAATTGTGAAAATTCGGATACTGCTGCAAAAACTAATAATTTTAGCAAAGAGTTTCCTCATTTATTATATATTAATAGGTAGTAGTAAGTTATTAATTTAAGTTGAACATATAATTTGGATTATTTTCTAAGGTTCAACATATACTGAGAAGTGTGACATATTCAGTTGGGGAGTTATCCTGTGGGAAGTACTGAGTCGTAAGAGACCATTTGACAATGTTGGTCGGACGGCTTATGCCATCATGTGGGCAGTGCACCTAGGTGACAGACCCCCGCTCCTCGAAAACTGCCCGCCTCTCCTTGAGAAACTAATGACGAGGTAAGAGCTGTTAACCGAAATTCGGTTGATTGTGCTGTTATTAAAATTATTAATCGTACAATAATAATAAAGCTTTACAGGCTTCATGTTTTAATGTAAGTTCTTTAGAGAAAATGATAAAAAATGTTAAGAACTTAAAATATTAAACACTGTTGTTCAAAGTGTACAAATTACAAGAAGTTGCTAAAATAGAGACAAAAAATTAGTTTTGACTGTTGCTTTCATAATATCTTTTAATACACTTTCACATTAATATATTTAATATCACACAAAAATATATTATCTACATAATTAAATTTAGAGTGATAAATTTTCCTGTTCAAAAATTCAGATTTGTAAGATATTAAACAACTTTGTTACTTTGATCTAATTACAGAATTTGTATTTTTTAATATTTTATGTACCCCTTAATTTATAGATTTGATTTATTTTAGAATTGTTTATTTCTTTTGTTTAATGTCAGAAATTTCACTTTAGCTGCTGGGACCAGGAACCAGCAAAGAGGCCTTCAATGGACGAAGTGGTTAGGATCATGAAACTGCTATTTCCATTTTTCTCTGGACACGAGGAAGAACTGGAGTATTCATCAGGGGACGAAGAATCTGTCACAGGTAACTTTTGATAACTATCATTATTGTTGTCTAGTTACTCAATTTTCCCTTCATGTTTCTGTTTCTTGCTCAACTAAAATAACCATCTCAGTTTTAAAATATCATACTGATTTATGTATTTAATATAATTTTCCAAATTAGTAAATTTAAGCACACAAATCTTATAAATAAATAATATTGTACAGTAAATTTTGAAACTTCATTAACGTTATAGTCAACAAAGTTGTGTGATGTAACCTACTTCGATGGTGCTGTGAGTTAAGTGAATCAGTAGGCCAACATATTGAATCACACTTCTGTAAATTGCAATTATATTTTTAAGTCTATATAAAATTTTATCCAAATTTTAAAATCAATTTAAACTATTTTCTGTTACTATTTCAGAAAATAATGCCGCAGAAGATTACGATTCTGATGAATTGGATACTCACGCTGAGATTGATAGCAACATCTTCTCAGAAACATCACGTTAGTTATTAATATATTTAATGACATACAATTGCTACAAGTTTTGTTAGTATATGCCTAACACATTTGTTATAAGTTGTTTATTTTAACATCCATCTGTTTTGTCCTGGAAATTTTACAGTTGCATCTTCTTCTCTTTTATTCTTAGAGAATGAATTTGTATGGCACATTTATATTAAAATAATTTTGTCTTGAAGGTGATAGTCTTTTATTATGGTTTTTCAATTAACATATTTTAATGTTAATTGAAAAACCACATGCAGATTGCTCAGGGCTATAATTTTGTAGCCATTTTGCAATTCGGAAACTTAATTATCATCTTTTACATATATTTTATCTTACAGCTGTCAATATTCTTGGTGCAATTCTATTCCAGGAACTCAGATTTCTACAAGTGCAACTATGAATGGATCTGTGTTGTCTGGTGGTAGTATTCCTCCACTCTCCACACTCACACCGCTGAAAATCCATGTTGAGCCTGTAAGTTCATTCCTAGTAGAACATGTAAAATAACTTTCCTCGGGGTTAAAATATTTTCATAAATTTTTATTACAAAATTATGTGTAGTATTTGGCATTTAAATTAGTTTTGTATTTTATTATTAGAAGACCAAGAAAAATATAGGAGACAGCAGAGTTTCTCTATACTTCTCCTTTGCTTCACTTATTGTTTCTTTGTTCTTTTTCAGTTTTACTCGGACAATAAGTGATAAATAGTTCTAATAATAGCTTCTTTTGTGTTTGGTTTGTAAAAGTAATTTAACCTGAAATTGTTCTCATTTTACTTTCATAATTACAAGTACTGTAACATACAAAATGTAGTGTGGAGCAAATAATATAGTGTTACTTTACTTAACTGCACAGTTGAATCTGTACATTCATTGAATGAAAAACATACTTGAACATGAGTGATTGGCTGTGTCAGTTAAACGAGACTTCTGGTCAAAGTTTAATTTGAAAGAAAACCACATATTGTGATTTTATGTTAAAATATTTTAAGTTAAAAGATATCGAATTGCAAGATAACCGACTGATCAACAGGATTCGTGGGCTCTACGAGATGTTCTGTCACAGTCTGAAGATTCTGGTGACGAGTGCAAACCCTGGGAGGCAGACCCCCACCTTGGCTGGCGAGGGCAGAATGGGCGCAGGCCTGCCTCTGACCCAGCCAAAGTAGATGTGCACAGGACAGAGGGGCTTGAAAAGGAAGTTTCCATCAATGATAAGCAGCCCGCTGGCAAGTTATGATTTCTATTTCTGTCATATACTAGTATATAAAACATTCTGAACTTGATGAAAATAGGGTAATAAGTGTGTGTCCCCAATAAAATAATTTTACAGAATGTTTAAGCATCAATGAAATAGAAAAAATTAATATAATAAGCAATACGGTCAATTTATCAGCAAACCATTTTATATTCATTTAATACATCTATGACATTTTGTCTTTATTTTTGGACTACCTCAGGTAAATGAAAAGGATTACATCTTATCTTAAGAATGTCGATATTTGTGTACTTCGTCTAGTAAATTTTGAATGGATTACATATATATTTAAGATGGGATAATTTTGTGTTGCGGACTGTGTCCTGATACACAAAATTATCTAATCTTATATACAAGCAATCCATTTCAAATCTACCTGATGAAGTCCACAAATGTGGACGAAATATTGTAGATATATTAAATAGATATAAAATTCACTGTTTACTATTCAAGTAACTTTTTCTTTTCAAGTAGCTAGCTTTCGTAAGACTTGCTTACATGTTCACTCACGTTTGTGACATATGTTGCTCCTTGGCATTTTATGTGCATGCGTCTTACTTGACTTGTGTACTACCAAATCAAATAATATGCTTTTTTGTGAAAATCAAAACTGCAAAGCTTTTCTTCATTTTTTTAAATCTGTAAATCTTTCCATATTTTTATTCAAGGCTTTTATTAAAACTGGTTCTTTTAAATTGTGCTTTTCTTTCCAAAAATGGAAAACTAACTCTGATTTTTGTGTCATTTTGTTCTTTATACAACTCCTACGTTCTTTTTTCCTCAATTTTTACATTTTAATAATCTTTTAATATAAAAATCATTTTTTGTTACCAGACTGATATTAAACTTTTAAAATAATCTTTGGAGCTTTTATGTATAAATGGATGATATTTAAATTTTTTGAAAACTTCTGTTTCTTTATCTGATGTTTGTGAGGTGACTTCTATTATTCTCTTCTTTGTTTTATATCTTTTTATTAATTTTTCTATGGTGTCTTTTTTGAATCCATTTTTCTTTGTCATTTGTAGGACTTGATGTATTCCACTATAGCAGTTTCATCGAAAGTTAATTGACCATTTTATATATGAGGCAATTAAATGCAGAAAATTTATGTTCTATAGTGTTATAACTATTGATATTTATATAGTTTTCTGACTTAAATATTTACAATAAAAAAGGCCAAAAAAGTTGGCATTAAATATATAACTATTTATTAACAAAAGCGACGTTTCATCTCCATTTTGAGACTTCAATAATGACTGAGGGAGTTAAGGAGAAATATGATGTACTGCTAAATTTTAAGCCTGATGAAATCTCAAGATTGAGATGAAATGTCACTTTTGTTAATAAATAGTTATATATTTAATGCCGACTTTTTTGGCCATTTATTTATTTATGTAATTACTATGTATTCGAACTGTAAACTTGTTATTGCTCCTAATGATCTGTAGGTCTACAAATGGTAAGAGTTTGCTTGTTATCTTGTAATTCACAAGTGAATTTAATAATATTCTTATCTTGTAGCTATGAGTCTTCAATGTGCTTTTCATGGCAAGTTACTCAAAAAGGAAAAGTTAGTATGAAACAACTTTATCATGAAAATGTTTCCTTAGTAATTATCAATATAAAATTGTTTTGCTGACATTGGACATATTGTTTCATATTTCCTAGCTGTCAGATTATTGACTTGTGGCTGTGGCCCCAGCGATAGCTGGAATATAGTCCTAGCTCTCGAAATTAATATTACTAAAAGTAGCATACCTGGTATGTGGACCATGGATTACAATCGCGATGTTGAGGCGCTCTGCAGATTACGTCTTGGTCTTACTGTTGCCGATACAAGCAATACAATGTCTGGTTCAGTCCATAGTCCCCAAAATTTAGCAATCGTCAAGTCTGCGTGAATTCCACGGTACTTTGGCGTGTCACCACTGACGCAAACACGCTCTTTATTTCACATCTAAGTTCCATTTGTGTCCTCAATATAACCTCGTTAACTTATTTCAGACTTCCTTGGTCATTCAGGAATACGTTATTCCACACGACTTTACAGACAACCTCCGAAAAGCATCCCTTGAAAAAAATTATACTCGTATATCCAACGTGCACCAGGAATCCTCCACCTGGAAACGTCGCGTATCATATGATCCAATCCTTGCTTCTGGCTGTTTATTTAGATTGGACCACGTAATCGAGGTGGACAACAACGGGACGTATAAAGTCGTGTTTAATGCTTAACGGGAAGGGATGAGACGAACAGGACGTCCCAAACTGAGGCGGGAAACGGAGTGGCTCGGGATATAAAGACCCTAGGGGTGATGAATGTCGCCGTGAACGGGAAGGAACGGCGGGAGATTCTGAAGAACACCGAGATGTCGAAGTTGATGATGATGAGCATCCAGATAGTGAAAGTTAAATGAAATGAACACTTATTACATTGGTTAATCCCACCAAAAATGGCCCAAAGAAAACCTCAGCATTGTTAAAAATTACCTACAAAATAATTCTTGTCCCACTCTGCTTTATTAATAAATACACCAAAATTAGGCTCCAGAAATTAAAATAAACAAACATAACCCAAAAAATAATTAGCGCTCTGAATAAAAAAAATATTTATAACATTCCCCTTTTTTTGAACACATCCAATAGAAACTAAAATCTTTATTAATAAACTACGGGATCAAAATCATATTTAGGACGACAAGTCGATTAAACTGTGCCAACAATATTAAAGACAATATTAACAGTTATGAAAAATACATCGTTTTTAAGATTGTTTAGAGTGTAACTCTTGTTAGATTGGTTAACTTCTGTATTATTGGAGGTACAGCCAGAACAATTATAAAATTAGTGAAAGTTAAAATTGGTTCCGTATAGGAATGAAAAAGTCATTACGATTACGCGTAAGGATGGACGCGCAGCAGCAACAACAACAACCGGAATCGCAAGAGAGACGTGACGGTCGTGAAGAAGAAGAAATAAAGAAAGCGTCGTGAAATACACACCGCAGGTGGAGGACAGGAACTGTGGAGGGTAGAAGGCGGTAGTCGTCGACTGTGTGCGAGTTGTAGACGGCGACGGAGGAGGAGGATTACCCCGGGGAGGTCGGAGGTGAGGTGAGGTGACAGGTGCGCGAAGGGGATCCAGAACTTAACCGGGGACAACGTGTATTTGCGGAGCGAATCGTGTGAGTGAGTCAGCCCTAAATATACGGCGCGCCTTAAAATACCGCATTAGGACTGGTTATACCGAGGAGGGCAGACGCATGAGTGAGTACGCAGAGCAGAGTTGTTCTATCCTAGGTCGTTGCTCCGTGCTGTGCTGTCCTGTGCGGTGCGATGGGCGGAAGTGTGCAGGGTTCCCCATTTATTTTGGTGGCTGTGGGGCTTGACGTGAGTCAGCGCGTATTTCTGGCGCGAGACAACCTGCCGACCAGTAGTTCGCAACTGCCTCCGAGGGATCGCTAACCTCCGGGCCGTTCCCACATTTCTCAGCGGGAAGAGCTGCGGGAATCGGGATGGGGTCTAAAAACTAATTGAGGCGTGCGGAAGAATCGAATCGACGGCGAAACGAGTGGTCGGCGCATGAAGGGAGGAAGGAAGTTGGTGGCGTGGCGCAGTCGGCGTTAATAAGGATAATAATAGCGTAATTTAGTTGGCCACGTGGGGCGCGCGGTTGACAGCGCCGATTATAGCGCGTGAGTCAGGCTGAGCGCTTATAGCGTGAGTGTAGCTTGGCCTAGCCTAGCCTAGCTTAGCCTCGCCTAGCCTAGCCTAGAGCCATGACGTGCTGCTCCGTGTCCGCAGGCGGCGCGCCCCAGGAGCTGGACAATGTGTACCTCATGCTAGACCCGCAGCTGCACCCCGTCATGCCCGACAGCGGCTGCCAGGAGTCGCTGCGCATCTTCCAGCAGCACAAGCAGGTGGGTTCCAGTCCTCACGTCAACAAATATCAATTTGTTCTTATAAATTTATACTTACAGGATCTCGAATGCAATGTTATTAACTATTTAAGAAAGGTGCATCGTCCTTCATTGCTTACTCCAATTGTTAGCTTATTTATACCTTTATATACATTAATTTGGCAAAAAGAAAATAAATATTAAATAGAAACTCTAGCTCATTGACAGTCCATATATTTGAAAATTAATTCAATTTACTGCTGTAACAATTTGAGTAACATGTAACAGAATATTTTGATTTATAAACCACGTTAAATTAATGATACCAATTTTCATTGTCTCTTCTTTGAAAATGAGCGTCTAAACTCAAATGATTTTTTTTTACAAATTTCTGTTTGTCTGTTAACGCAGTTGGCTCAAGAGTATCTGAAGGTGCAGACGGAGATTGCCTACCTTTCTCGTCACATGGACCAACTTGCTGAAAGGCTGAGCGAGGCAGAGGGTCTGAGCCAGTTGGACCAATTGGACTCCGAGCGCCTGGAGGAGGAGTTGAGGAAACTCGAAAACGAGAAGGTGCGGTTACCGTCTGTAGCCCCCGTCGTTATGTAAGCGTTCCCGGTATGGAGACTTGTTCTTTCTTCTTTCAGGAAAACCTCCAAGCGCTTCACCGTAACTTGAAGAAGCAACTGGAGCTGATCCGGAGACAGCGAAGTTCTTCGACGGCGGACGAGGGCTGGGTCGTCCTGCCCCGCCAGGACCGCGCCGACCCGAGGTGAGGGTCGAGGGTGCGCTGTCTGAGTTGCGAGTAAACCGTGTCGGGAAGTACGTCTGCTTTTAATTGGCCGTTTTATTTATTACAGAAAATGCGACTAAGCTTAAGTAGTTGGATATAGTGATAATTACAAAATGAAATAACGGTGTGTCATTATTAAAATTAAAAGGTACATGTATTTTATCAGTCGACTCCGCTGAGTAATCTCGCACATTACCCGAAGACGTAAAGTGAAACTTGCGAAAGTAAAATGCTGTACATACCCTTGGTACCCGTAAAGATTGCAATTCACATTGAATGTTTATTTTTTTAAGAGTTCCTATTTTCATGTGTAGTTGTATATATCGTTACTGGAGCTGTGTCCAGGTGACTTTAGTGACGTGTGACTGAGTGTGATGCATTCTTTGTTATATTTTATATGTAAATAAATATTTAATTCTTGGAAATGAAGATTACTTGTTTACTTCCAGCATCCTCCAAAAAACACCTTTACAATTTTCTTTTATGATTAGGGAATATTAAATGTTAAAAATATTCTAGATTAATCCACGGCTGCTGGAGTGTGACAGGGACAAAGCGTCGTCACCCGCGCGGTGGAAGGGATAGCGCGTTACGACGTGTTAAAAAAGTGTCGACGATATACACGTTGCCTAATTTTTCCCATTTGGGTAAGAGAAATACTCAAATATCTCTCATAAGCTTTATTTACATACTATAAACATAGAAGAAAAATAATACATATTGATATGTAGTAACATGTATTAAATATATCTAAATAAAATTATCAAAATGTGAAAACAATTAACAATATGTACACTGGCATGGTTGGTAAAGTAACTTTATAATGACCAGAGGGAGAAGTGGAGACCCATAATGCTGCAGGAGATTGCTACATACAGATATTATTTTTATGAATATCTAAAACTCGCACACATTTAGATACTTCTGCAGTTAATATTCTTGTTTACTTAATATCTGGCATTTAAAGAAACGTTTGAGAAACTATTTTCATGCTACACACTGGTCTGACGTAAACAAATCGGTAATTGAAATAAAGACAAATTTTTACTTGGCGAAAATAAATTAATGAAGCGGTCGTTAGGCTCTGCAGGCCTTGTCTATGTTCACCTTTTCCATCTCTGTGAAACCCAGGATGCTCTTGATGGCATTGAGATGGCCCTGGTGGTTCTCCTTGTCCGTGAGGAAATAATAGACGGCCGACTTGAGGAACTGCAAGGTCATCTCCGGGTCCAGCTGCCCCTTGCTGGCTCGCGACTCGACGAGTCTCCGGTACAGAGCCTGTGAGAAACAAATTTGTAGCGTACAGGTTCACGTTTCCAAGAAAATTAAAATTTTTATTCCCGTAGATTTAAAAGGTTCTTAAATTTGCCTTAACATATGATGGTTGCACAAGTGGAATCATAGTTACAAAATTTAAAATTGCTTTTAAATAAAATTTCTTGGATAGAGACGTGGGTCCATTTTTATTGCATCAACCGTGAGGAAGGAGTATTCTTTTTTTAACATGAAAGTTCAGTTGCTAGCAGATTTCCTCGGCAGTGGATAAATTCAAAGACGAGTTTCTAAGACACTGAAATGATTAATATAAATAAGGAATAGGTAGTAAGTTGATACTAAAGGATGGATAAATACACCTTTATGAATTTTGTCATTACCATATCTTGACTGCATAGTCCTAAAATATGGTGACTGGTGGATTTATATTTCTTCCTCTCTGTGCCCAAATGTGTTCCCTCCACTCAAAACGAGACATGCTCCCATCATAATGCATACTGTGGACAGCTGAAAGGGAAGTTGGCAGTGCAGCCACTTCTCCTTAATTTAGGTCTGGTGCTATTCCCAGAGGATGATGCATGCCCAATTGAGACTAAATTGCTGTAACCTTTTGTATCTGGCCCAGCAACTGGTGCATGCCTTTCCTGGCGCACCGAAACCCTTCATTCAAAGCCTCTAAATTTACCTCTCTCGATGATCGTGCTCTAACCTAGAGCAGCTTGGATTAATGGACCTGTGTTGTACAAAAATTCCATTATTCTTACAGCGTGGTCATGGCTTTCATAGTGTGTGAGCTACATATACAAGAATATCTAATCAATGAATAACTGGTAATTGGTATCATTCTGTTTCTCATTCCCTGACTGACACCAGTTTCCATCAGCCTCCTGCTCATTCGCAAGAAGTGTTACACAGTCGCACTTGACTCAAAATTCGGTTTCACCATCAAAGTACTGCCCAACATTTTGTTCAGATTTCTTTACTCTTACACCCCATTTTCATCATGATTCAATGATGAAATTATAGACAGCCTTCAGGATTAAAATTTGAAATTTTCCAAAGTCTTTCCAATCTAATGAAGACAATACGAATTTCTTCTTCAAAGTTCAGAATGCTGATATGAAGTTGCGCAAAGTAAAATCAATCAAATGTAGCTTACCTTTAAAAGTAGATGTTCGCTAAATAAAGAAATTGTTCCAAATTCCGTAATGAGAGAATAGGAGACAATAACCAAAAAGATTAACGACATGCATGCGACAACAATAAAATAATTTTGAATGGCATCTGTGAAATTCATTTAATGGAAACTGTGAAAGTTGCACACACTGTTTAGCCAAAAGCAAAATAAGTGCTGCCTTTTAGAGAATGATTGCTTTCTCGGTGAAGATGATACATAAACAGTTCTCGGGTGTACTGATGCAGATGGCGGCGCAAGCCACGGAAAAGATGCGTTTAAATTCTCGATTTACCCAGTTGGAAACCTGAGAACTGTTTATGTAAGTGCTGCCTAGTTTTCTAAGCTAAATTCACATTTTCCTTTAGCCCCACTGACATGTATGACAATGCCAACATCAGGCTGAACATGTCTGCCACTTCAAGATGGCTTGAAGTTGCTTTAACTGTAACTCTGTGAACCACAAATATATTTATTGATAAAACACAAACAGAAACAAAGCTATATACACTTGGCATAGATGAATAGTTTTATTTTCTACAGTTCTACCATAGAAGACCTGCGCTACACGAGACATGCTGGAAGAGGCACATGCGACGTACCTTGCGTGTGCCTAGCAGCCATAGGGAAATCGCCTCCTTCGCACTAAGCAAAGGGAACTTTGAGTTTCTTAGCTGTTGCTCGTCCATATCCTGCAAGGCATGTCGCCAGGGAAAAAAATAATGTAAAAGTTACTTAGCTTGCCCTATTAATATATGTGCTGGAAAAAGTTAGCATGCACAATTCAAAATTTACACTTAACAACTGGCCAAGAACAATAATATGCCAAAAAATATAGAACATGACAGGTCACTGCTCTGCCTAGACATAAAAAGAATTATTCAGACAACCTTGTAACTTTTATTCGTTGCCGATCCAAGTGCGTGTGACTGTAATTGTGGTGTTTCTTTTTCACGCTTAATCTGAACCTGTTTTTTGAGCATTTTATTATTTGTTATTTTTAAACTGATAAAGAGGTATTTATATTTTCCACCTAAATCTTTAATAAAACCCCTTTCACATTTGGATCAATACATATTGGTAGAAGACAAGTGGAACACCTATGCTATGGTACAAAAGCTGAAAGAAAAGGCATGTGCTGTGTTGAAAACTACCAGTGTTATGCCAGAAAGCCCAGCTACAAGCTTTGAATGAATTTACTTTGCCTTTGACATTTAATTTTTTTATTTGCAGCATTTATAAAGACTCCTTCGCATTCTAATTAAATAGAGTTGTTTCGAACATCTGTTGTATTTGATAAAATTACACGGACAGAATTTAAAATTATGAGAATCATTAACTTACCTCTGGAACCTTTTTAATGGCAATCTGAACTGATATTATAACCTCATTTTGATATTAAATCATAAATTTAGTGCAGTATTCCATGGGTAAAAGTTTCACTACAATTGGAGCAAATTCTGTTTTTATCTTGATGCCAGGTGATTAAATTGGTATCACTTTTGAGTTTCTTCACGTTTCATGGATGTATAATAGTTTGGCTTACTAAAATTACTAGAATATACACTGTATTATTTAATTTATAAAGTACTCAACACAGTAGATAAATATGTGAAAGTTTCAGCAAGAAAACGTTAGATTGTATTGAGAAATCAGGATGCTCAGTTTGAGTACACATTTTGATTTACTGGAGGTGTGAACAGTAAAAACTAAATGGTATGTTTTGATAGAATTTTGAAATTGATCAGATGCGTGAAACACTGGGAATTCCACTAGGAACTAAAATAACTAGCCAAAGATTGCATTGTTTGATCAAATTAGGATTAACTTAAAACATTTGTACAAATTATTTAATCAGATTTATTACCACTAGTATAAAGACCCTGGTTCACAGCACCAAGCTGCAATACCGAGAAGTTCTCTTAGTTTCCACAACCACATTATCATGTATGATGCGTATTAACACACCAGTGCAGTAATGTGGAAGGTGCGCATGCTGCTAGGAAGGTACTCACTTTAATATTCTCCAATTCATTCTCGGTGGCTTGTAGTTGTTGCAGCAGCTCAGGAACAGAAACCCTGTTAGGTGCTTTGTGTGCGAACTCCAAAACCTGCAGTAGAGGAGCTCAGTTAAAAGTTGTCATATCTATGGATGTTGAGTCACAAACTGTTTAATTGATTGAACGCACTCTATTAACTACAGTGCTTTTTGCATATTCTCCTCTCACTGAATTGAAGACAAAGTGAGTAAATGAATTAAAGATAGTGTTGGAAGTTTTATTTTTAATTTGTGCATACCTCATCTGCATGCTCAAACTTGGCTGCTTCCTGGCCCTTGAGGTACATCTTTAGGTACATGGTCTTGTGCCTCTCCTCATGTTCCTCTGCAGTCTTTCGCAGAACCTCCATCTCCTTTTCCAGCTTTCTGATCAGATCTTGTGCCTTGTCATAATCAGAACGAAGTTCACAGTACCTGAAAATCAAAATATCCACACCATACTTAACCAACCAACATATGCAAAATATGATGCTTAGAAAACTGTTTACATTTACTTTATAATGTTCTACAAACTGAGAACATTACAGAAAGCACATTTTTTTTCATAAAATAAAGAATTATAAGTGTCGTAATTCCTGGTCTTCAAAGTTGCTGTGAAATTCTGTCAAATATTTCCAATGCCTTTCATATTATAAAAGGAAGGTGAACTATTTTATGTATGCAAGAGTGTTAGACTTAAATCTTTGAAGCAGTCTTTAAAATCTTAAAGAGTTACTGAATGTGCTCTTTTATTTTTTCAGATTTATTTACTTTCCTAGCAGAAAAAAAAAAGAGTGATTAAATTTGGATATAGTTCCTCACCTGTGGTTGGTGTCTGTCAGCCTCTGTAAAAGGCTCTCCACCTTATCGTTGTGCCTCTCTTTGAGTTCCTGCACCTCGTCCACATGCCTGTGTTGCAGCTCCTCCAACCTTTTCTCATACATATCGACAATCCTCTTGCGTTCACCTTCTCGGTCCTCCCCTTCTTTACCAGACGTGTGGTGATGGGAGCCCTTCGAATAGACGGAAGACAAGGTAAGGTCTTCGAAGTGTCCAGAATCGGCGAGTGATGCCGGAGGGTCAGTCTTCTCAGATTCTGGTGTACCCTTTTCCTCGTGCTTGTCCTCGTCCCCAGTTTCAGATACCTCCCTACTCCCCTCCTCATGCTCACCAGAATCTACTTGGTCCTCATTACCATCAGTCAGTGATGCTTTGAAAAGCCGCAGCTCTACAACTTCTTTTGTTAGCCTCAGTATGTCATGATCCTTCATTTCTAAATCTTTCCTAGTTTGATTGAGAAGAGCCTGTAACAAACATGTCAGAGTTTTTTTTGTCATATTTATCATTTATTAAGTTTTTCAATTGTCTAACTAAAAAAGAAAGAACCAAGGAAAGAGAGAGAGAATTGATATTAATGAGAAAAATGTCACCAACTATGCAAAGTGTGCAGCATGTTTATGAATCTTTGGAATCTTGTACTGAAGTTCTGAATGTACTCTTTTGCCTGAAGAATCATTTCTTTACTATTTGAAATTATTTAAGTAATCTTTAATTTTCCTCTAGTTATCCACTTCCAGATTATTTATTACTTCATTGCTATCAATTTCGTCTCTTAAACCTATTATTTATCTAGTTTTCTGTATATATCTACTCTTTTCCTGCCCTCCTTTCATTTTAATCAGACAATTGAATAAGCAAAAATACTTATGACTATATTTTGTTATCTTACTGGATTTTTTTGGTTTTATGCTTATAATATAACGTTAGCTAATTGCAACAACAACAAAATATTAATCATAAGTTGTGAAGTAACTGCAGTAATTGTGAAAGATATTTTGGCAAGAGAAGCTTTTCTGTTAATGTGCCTTCACCCTTACTTAGAATACTTCACACTAACATGCAGTAAACTTGCTAGTTTACATTGAGTTGATAGCAAATGCTGGCTGTTATATTTAATTCAAGCTGATATCAAATGATGGCTATTATATATCTTATCCATATAGGAGATGTCTATTATACTGAGGAAAGAAAACTGAAGAGAATACATGGAGTTTGAGGTATGGTGTGAATTTAAAATTGTAAATTTACCCATTTCAAATACGAAAAATCTCAAGTATTAAAAACCTTAAACAGCTTAAGTAGTAAGTTACTCTCTTTCCTGCTATACTTCGTGGAGTTCATTTTATGATTGTAGTCTACTAAACCCTGTTTATGTTTTATTGCTTTGCACACCTTGAGCCGGCGGATCTGACGACTGGCACGTTGAGTGGGCGTGAGGTACTCCTCCCCATCACCGGAGTGTGACGAACAGTGTACAACATATCGCATGCTGCGACCGGAGAAGGTGGTTCCATTCCGACCAAAATAGGCGTGGTCACAAGACATGGTGGAACAGCCACTGGCAAAGCTTTGCAACGACTCGGTGTCCTCCTCGTCTATCACAGGCGTCCTCACCGGAGTCGTCGTGATGTTGTCCGTCACAGACTAAAAACATTCAGGGCATGTGAACAGGATACAGATAATAATAATTCATAATACTAACTATTAATTCTAACAATGTCCTTCCAGGTAGAGGGTTGTGATGCAAGCTGTTTCATGTGTGTCAACCTCACATAAACTGCCACACGAGCATGTATTTTCTGCCTCATCAACATTCAAAAGTAGAAAATATTGTCCTGATTGACATCGGGTACTTCACCCCACCCAATTTCCAACCTAGACTGTATTGAGGTGTCCTCAATTGAAATATTAATTTATTCACAATACACACAAGTATCACCGCTTCATAATACAAGGCTACGAGCTGTGGTGGGTCCAGGCAAATTTCACATCCAAACGTCAGTTTAGAATTAAAACAGAATTACTATGCTCTTCCTCAAAAATCAAAACCAGGGCATAATACTTGGTCTGAACGTGATGGAAGGTACAAGATCCATGCGAGATATGATGCGTTTATGTTAAGTGTTCGCTACAACAAGATACTTAAGTGATCTACCGTAGGGATAAGGGTGACAAGTTAACATTGTTTATAAAGTGAATACAGACCGATCGGGCGCGGCGACGTCCCTGTCCCGGCATAGGGATGCTGTGCGTTCCAGGGGGCTACGACCCGGTATCGACCCGTCTGGAGCGCCTGTCTGTCCGTCCTTCACGCGCCAATACTCGCATCAAATTATGAATTACCTACCAAATATCCAAGGTTCGGCCCAATACTTTTTATACCAATTTACTTCTGCCAAATAGCCTTTAACGTCATTTCTTGGCTACACGATCAGTAACTATTTCTTTATTCTGCAGAATCTAAACCTGAATTGGCTAAAGAGGAAAGTTATCCCTCTAAATTAATACGTCACGATTAAGCCCCTGCCGACTTTGTAATTAATTTATAGCCTTTATCATTGACACTTTTGTAATATAGTGAGATTTTCCCTTCTTTTTATATAAATTTTAAAAAACCATTGATTAAAATTTTGTAATTAAGTAGCAGTTTTCCCTTCCTTTCGCAGCACCAATCAGAGGATAAGGATAACACTTCACCAGTCCCTCTGAATTAGCACATAATATGCGTTAAAAATTGTAATAATAGTTTTCACCTATTATTCTTCCAGGTGTCAACCACTACCCGCCTATACATGTACTCACTACCCGGTGTTGGCTCCAGTACAACATGCCCATTGTTGGGACGGCCGTTAAGCGATTGCCATATTGTTGTTCAATATTGCTCAGATTTAAATGTAAATTGGAGTGAGAGAGACGTCCTTGATGCACGGGAATAATTGTCCCCTTAAATATAGAATGCATACATATCGTTCGGGTGTATTCGCCCGACGTGTGAAAGTAGCAATATGACGGATGTTTCTACTCACCATTGTCCGCCGTCGATTGTCCGTCTCAGCTATGGGGTAGCACAACGTTCTGGGCCTCAGAGTCTCTCCTCTCAGTCTCAAGGAATTGCTGCGCTTCATGGTTTTGGCAACTGGTATTTTGCTGCCGCAATGCTCAGAAGTCATGGTCCTCAACCTACAACTAAGATTTGCAAAAAAATATATAATCGAATTGTAAGGTGAAGCAATCGCACTCAAGACACATTAAAATAGATGAAGTGTGGAAGTGTTTTTGCCGTGCATAAGTTGGTAATACGATACAGGCGGCTGAATCAACTTTCTCGGCGAAAGCACTCTCACCCGCACCCATTGCATAATCTACGATGTGACATATTACAATTGATTCAGCGTTTTAAAATATGCTTTTTACATTGTCTGCACCTTCTGCATATTTATAGTATAAAGTATTTCAAACCTTTTAAGTTCTTCAAATCAAAAACACAATACTAACAAAAATATTGTGGACGACCTCCTATGAAGTGTCCTTGCAACCACAGGGTCCCGGGTTTGGACGTTGTGTTGTTTGAGTTACCATACTATGATTCCCTTACTTAGATATATAAAGTTCCCCGTAATTGTGTACAGTCGCCAATGACCATATATGTTGATGCAACTTTAAACAGAGGGAAAGAAAGAAAACATAACCTTACTGTAAGTTAAATTTTACACACAAAAATTACAGGTTACAGTAGCGATTCCCAACATGAAGTTGCACATAAATGATCGTAATAACGGCAACTTACGGTAAAGGCATCGAGTTCTGTCCCTGATCCGGGTGCATATAGAGCTAATTTGAGCGTGAAATACGAACGACCTTTGTCAACTTCAACAATAACTTCAGAGATGCTGCTCTGTTATACTTCTTTGTCTTTAACAATCTCGGGAATGCGCCGTATTGTTTCTATGTAACCACAAAGACTATAGGATGAAGTAAGAAAATACCGATTTTATGGTTTTATCTTTTGAATGTTTTGGTTTTGCCTTCGTATGAGAATTTGCCCTTGCGGCAAAGCCATTTAAGGTATTGTTTAATATAGTGTACAAAATTTAAACATTCAGTGGCGGCTCGTGAGTTTTTTAATGTTATGTGCTACATCACCGCTGTAAATAATTTTTAGAAGGATAATTATGTAAGACATTAATAATACTACAACATAATAATAATAATTTTTAGAAGCAGAATATTTTACAACCAAGTTTAAACACATTTGTAACACAAAAGTATTTTTCGGTCCATATTTTAAATAATTTTAATTTAGGAACAGGGCACACATGTTGACAGTTTTATGCAAGGTCTTGCTGTAGTTTTCGCAGTTTGATGAAAGTCTTCGAAACGCAGCCCCTTACATGTAATTTTTTTTAAATGCTATGCAAAATATACGAATAAATTTTTTTGATTTTAAAAACAAACTGTTTTAAAATAAGATTTCTAAATATTTTGATTTTATTCTGTCCGAGAATGGCCTGCCAGTGGCGCTTCGAACAACACACGTTGTAGCTCGAGGCTGAAGCGACTACTGCGCATGCGCATTTGTCGTTCCGGACAGGATTTTGAGCTAGAATCGTAATAGCACAGATAATGGCGGGCAGGTTAAAATCTACATGGTCTTAAAATACTGTTATTATAAAGGTTCTTAAAATTACGAAACAAATAATTCTTCCTAAATTAATGAATGTGCTGTAGCTCATGAGAACGGTGGCGTCTTCTATGATTTCGGACAATATTTGAAAAGAAAGTAGTCATGACTTCGGTGGTCAATAACTTTAAATATTTACTTTACTTCAATACGAAATATCTTAGTCAGTATTTATTTGAAAGCCAAAAAAAATATTTATTTGTTAGTATATTACGGTGGAATTTGTCTGCGATGGATTTAGCTGATACGTATCGAACATTCACCCGTCCTGCGGAGCGTGTGTCCTATATTTGGTAGACGTGGTGTGGGGAGAATATTGACCCCAGAGGGTGTTGGCCTTAACAATTCGCAGTCCAAAACATTGAAAGTATTATTAGAATTATTTCAAAACGAAGGCGCAGTAACCTGTCTCACTCAGACCAACGAACAATATTGGTAACTGTGGCAAGATGCAGTGAACACTAAGGATCCGAAATCTATTATTTTTTTATTAATTAATTATAAATAATTAGCCTGTTTTCTGGTGCATGTATAAAGTTACATTTGTAAATTTCCATCACGGAAGTGTGACATCGGATTTGGAAATTGGGTCCCATTATGGGTACTTCTAAAGGAATGTCAGCTGTGGCAGACGTCATCTTGAATTTATTTTGCAGCGGATGCTGAACGCTGCATCTGAGGTCACGGGTGAAAGTCGCGTTGGAGGTCACCAAAGCAAAAACGATTGCGTTCCTACGAACTACGCTGATTTTGGAGCAGGGGAAACAACCCAAGTGTTTAAAGAAAGTGACAGTTACGAAGTTAATAACGATAGAGTATCATTAAGTGTAGGCAAGACATTGAACGTTTTAATATCCTCCGTGTCTTTATTGTTTGTTGTAGCAGTCACCAGACATAGAAAATATATTTTGTAGACTGCCTGTGATGGAGAACAGATAAGAACGTAGATAACACCAGCAGAAGGAACCAAGTGATGTTTACCTTTAATTATGACAGGCTGTGTTGTGTGACTTTCTGCATCTGTGACCTGGATTCGCTCTGGTGTAAAATTTTATTCGCACTATTTTGTAGCCGCACTGAGGCGTTTACATGAGGCTAGGGGGCTAAAAATTAAAATTAACTGATACCAAGATGGGTTGTTACCCATCCAAAAAGCACCAAACAATTCTCGTCGAATAATACTATGAAGAAGTTATAGAGTCCTTCCTTCCTATTGCTTCTTAGCCCGTAATCGGGCCCTGGTCTCCTCTATTGCTGTTCTCCGTGCTTTCCTATCAGCAGCATTTCTTCTCCGCCCTCAAAATAAGGCGTGCATCTTGGCCTTTTTTGCCGTCGTTTCTTCCTCTTATCATTCATTCCGAGGCTCGCATTGAGGTTGCGTAATCAGCTGGGTTTTTTCCCAGAATAGGGTGAGTGCATATTTGAGGTTCCGTCGGCAATGACCATGCAGTCGACCCGAGGTTAATTTTAAAAAGACGGGTTGTTGAAGTCGGAGGAGTGCTTTTGGCGACTAAGAAAATCGAATCAGCGTTTCGAATAGTAGATAAAGAGGTAATGCTTGACTGAGAAACTGACAAGCATAAGCGTACCGAATGTATCTTTTAAATACGTTAATTTTTTTTAACGTCTTAAAGAGTAGTAAGAACAAGAAGTGAGTGACAGTAACGTTCCAAGGGGTTTGTCGACGCGAAGAACCGCCTTCTAAGCACCAATTTGGGATTCCGTGGCATCTTTAGGTTTTAATTTCTAGAGGACTAATTTAGGGAAGGCGTTACAGTGCCGCGCTTGTGCATTCACGCCAACTCTGCTGGTTAATGTATTTATAAATGGCGTGTCGTAGAAACTTTCTCGTAGCTTCCTTCGCTTTAATTTTGCTGACTTTCCTCGTCTACACTAATTCACTTGGAATTGGTAGAGGGAAACGGAATAGTCGCCGTTATAAGGGAAAGTCGGAGGTCGTTTATAGTGGCGGAAATGTGTCTACCTAGTTCTCACGCAATAACCTTAGCAGTCAGCTACCACAGATAATGCAGGCTTTCCTTTTAATGTTCGAAATTTTGCAACTCTTCACGTGCCAAGTTTTTCTTAACTTTTAAGCAAAATCCAGTAAATTATTAAGGAAAGTTGGAGATCATTTCCCAAGCTGACATAAAAGAGTCTACCTTCAAATTTGAGGCAGAATGTTTTAGTAATTTTTAAATGTTGGCTCACTTCATTCCATTTCCATTAACTAAACCTTTGTTCCATTGGCTACTCGCTCCTGACTCATATTTTAAGCCCATATCTGTGTACTTTTGAAACCGTCGTAGCTTTTTACATACTTGCAGCCATCATCGTTAGGTGACACAATCTATTTTCCTCAAAAATTTCCAACGTAGTTCTCCGTGTCTCCTGACTCCGACGTTTCTTTTTTTTTGTTTATTAAGAAACTTACAATCTGTTCGTGTTTTCTTGTGGTCCTTTGATTCAGTTGCTACATTATGCAAATGTCCATCAAGTCCTCAAACCTAAATATAGCGAAGTAATAATTGTGTAATATGTTTTGACGTTTTTTAGCAAGTGAGTGTATTAATCGCACTGTGATAAGACAGCGTAGTTTAGGAGATAAGAAGAACTGGACTTGACACCATTAAAAATATTTCACGACGCATCTTGCGAACTCCATTGTTCTTTCCCTATATTTGTAGAGGATGGTTGGACGAATAGAAACATAACTATCTATGTAAGTGGAGCTTTCCTGTTCAGAGGGTCTGGTGGAACACAAACGCCGATAAGTAGAAACTTTTTTAATGAACTTTATTTCACAGATTCATAATGGAAATGGAAATTCGTGTAGACATATCATTTCGTTATTTCTACTTCATTTTCGGGGTTTTCAGGAACCAAGCCGAGGAACCACAACAAAACAACATTGCTAGTAGAAAAAAAACGCCGTAAAACATAATACTCATATATAAATGCATCCTTAAGGATGCACATATAAGAATCCATATATGGGAGTGCACCATGACTTCGAATTAAAAATTTATTCAACTTCATCAGCCGAAAAACTTTCGTATCCTGGTTTGTGAGCAACAAAACAATACATGAAGGTCAAGCCATACCTACAATAGAAGATGAAATACACAGACTCTGCACTAATAATCTCCCAGGACACCATAACGAAGAGGTCAGTCTTCCAGCAAATAAAGAGGAAGCGCCAAACAGATATGTAATGTGTAATTTTATTGCATTTATATATCATTTTGTTTAATTCGCAGCATGGGCACTGGACCACGTATATCCTCATTTGTCTAATTTGCTTAGAATTAGAATTTAAGATCAAGAATGGAGTAAGAGAAGGATGCAGTCTTTCGTCTATACTGTTTAACTTATATATATATATATAATTATATATATAAATCTATAATTATATATAACAAAAAACTAAGAAGGTTAAAACAGAATTTGGAAAACGAATCATATTGCAAAGAGAAGAAATGACATCTTACGCTTTGCAAATGGGGGAGTCAGAAGAGGACTTAGAAAGCATAATAAATGGCATGAACGTGATCCTGGACGGAGAGTGCAGCATGAGGATCAATAGAGCGAAAACCAAGATAAAGGAGTGTAGTATGGGAAACAGTGGAATAACAAAGGGCGTAAGATTTAGAAGCGATATTTTGAAGGAAGTTAAGGAATTCTGCTACTTGGACAAGATAGCGGAATTTACTGACGGGTGATATCAGTATGAATATTAGGAAATGTTGGTGTGGAGTGTGGCGTTATATAGGTGCGAAACATGGACGGTAGGTGGTGCAGAAGGGAAAAGAATAGAAGCCTTCTAATGTGGTACTATAGGAGAATGTTGAAAATCAGATGGGTGGATAAAACAGGATATGGAAGAGCAAAAAATATGGAGGACGTTGATCAAGAGAAGGGATATATTAATAGGCGACGTTTTGAGGCATGAGGGTTTTGTAAAATTAGCATTAGAGTGAAGTGAACATAAGAGGAAGTGGAAGGATAGAATATTCTAGTAGATTGGGGAGGATGTGGTAGTTATGCGGCAATGAAAAGGCTTGCGCAAGATAGATTAGCATGGAGGGTTGCATCATACCAGTCGTAGGACTGAACAGCACAACAATAACAATATCTTTAGAAAGTGAATTAACAGTTGCTGGACCAACACAACGTGTAAGAGGAGAGGAAAGATTCTGAGTTCAACTCTATATGCATGAAACGAAAGGACGATGGGCTTTGATGGGAGGACGAGTTCGGATTTATTTGTGAGATATCGAAGGGAGATAAAAGAAAGGAACACACCCCGAGATGGTTGCCACTGGGCGTCGTAAAAGGAGCAGATGAAGGAACGGGGAATAGAATAAATAATATACGACTTCAAGTGCCTCCGTCTTTGGATGCTGGAAGTAGAGTCAACCATGGTAACAGGTCTCTATCTCTTACATGAAATCTCTTGCTTCACTGAGCAGAATCGCTGAAGCCTTGCATTTATATTGGATGGATTCCAAGGTTTATGGGCGTGGAGGGAAGAGACCCATCAATCACCCTCGCGGCTAAGAGTTGTGAACGGAACGATCTTCATCACTTAGCTGTGTAGCAGTTCTTTCCTCGGGAGCTACTAATAACGATTTATCGCATATATTAAAAAAAATCTTTCTAAAATTTTTTAGGATACGTTCGTACGTAAATCAAAGTATTTCAAAGTGTCAATATTATGATATTATTATTTGTTTTGGGTAAATCTAAAAGTACAAAAGTCAAAAGTTGCAGTACACCCTGCTGTCTCAAAAATCCTGCAGGAGAACCTGAACGACATCTATTTTCCTTCAATACTGTCTAATTTTCAAATTGTGAGAAACTGGGACTGTGGCTGACAGGGCACGGTGCTGCAACTCTTCAACCATAACCGCTACTACGAACCTGTTAACAGGAATGAACTTGTCAGAAAATGCTGATGTTATTTAATATGTCACACGATACCGTTTTCATCGACAGAAAAAAAAGAATTAGATTCAAGATGGCTGATTTCTAGAAGGCACCCATGTTCCGTACATACCTAACTGGAATATACAGGTTTCCCAATTCCTGCAGGGTGTACTGCGACTTTTGATTCACCCTGTACAAAGACAAGAGTACCTCGAAGTGAACATCAAAATATTCTGTCGGAGCCAGAGACAAGAAAAATGGAGAAGATGCAGCTTTTGTGAGACCCAGAATTAAGTAACCACCGAAGCAGTAACAGAAGACATTATTTTTGGAATGTTTCTTGGGTGTTGCGTTGATTTTTAGAACAAAATAGAAAGAGGGGGAGTGGGGGATTAAAACAGTTTAAGGAGTTACGGAGTTTCAGAGAGAAAGGAGTGAAGGAAAACTTGAGTGCCCTTCCTTCCTCCTCCTCCCCGCAAAACAGAGACACTGGCATTTAGAATTATGTACTCGATAAGACTAATTTAACGCAAAATTTGAGATCCGGTCACCGAAATAAAGTTCAGAACAAAATAAATTCTATTATGAAAAGTAACGTGACATCATTTAATACAGTAAGTATAAAATGAGTTTGATAAGTTCAGAAAAATGATCTGACATAATAAAAATCGATACCTGGACGTTTATAAAGAAGTTTGTTACGTCATAATTTAAACACTTTACATTAAATTTGAAATAGTTTGTAAAATTTGTCATTTTAAATATTTAGAAAATGTTTTGTCATATTATGTAGGCCTTCTGAGGAACACACACAGTTACTAAGCCTCCCGCCAGAGGCGTTAGCCGTGGCCTCGCAATTCAGTTTGCGTCAATAGAGTATTAATCGTTATTAGAAAAGAAAAAACGGAACCATAGTGCAAGGAGAAGAATTAAAAACGCTACGGTTTCCCGATTATATTGTAGTATAAGGGATGTCAGAAGAAGAATTGGAAGCCATAATAAATGGTATGAACGTGGTCTCGGAGAAAGAGTTCAATATGAGGATTAATAGTGGGAAAACCAAGCTGATGGAGTGCAGTATGGGAAGCAGTAGAATAACAAGGGTTGTTAGATTGAAAATGGATATTTTGAAGGAAGTTATTAAATTTTACTTCTTGGGTAGCAAAATAACTAGAGTAGGATAGAACTGTAAACCATTGGTCAAAATGTTCATATGGAGCGTTATTGGGTGCAAAATGTTGACGATACGAAGAAAGGAAAAAAGGAGAAGCCTTTGAAATGTGGTGCTGTAGGAAAATGAGATGAGTGGATAGGTTAACTAACGAGGAAGGTCTAAGCTGAATACGGAAAGAACGAACAATATAGACGACGTTGACTAAGAGACAGAAGGGTCTTGTAAAATTAGCTATAGAGTAAAGTATGTGGGGTAAGAACAGAAAAACGTGCAATTCGCTAAGCAGATCAAGATGGTAGTTATAAGGAAATGAAAAAGCTTGTGCAAGATAGGTTAGCACGGAGGGTTGCATCAGACCAGTCTAAGAACTGAATACCAGAACAAGAACAAAAATAGTTATAAATGATACGAAAGACACTGATCTTCATGCCAGCCGATGTTCCTTAAATATATATTGTAACATTAAAAATTATTAAAAATTTGGCGCGCTAAATTCCGATATATATTATAAATTGTATGCGAACGTCTGCGGGTGACGTAGTTATTACGTAACTGGCTAACTATTGCTTGCGATGTTAATGCAACTCTTTAATCAATTCGACAATTAAATAGAAAGGTAATTATAAATTTAAATCGTACTTGTCACGGGATTAATTTATTGGAATTTGATTATTTGATTCATCTTCTCAGAATAAATAGTATTGGGCCACAATAAGTATTCCATGGATTCTGTAGCATGGAAGATAAATAAAAAGAAGAAGAACGCGAACATAAAAAAAAAACAGATTATATTTCGAGACGTCAGAGCGGGCGGACGTGTCTCGATTAGCGATTGAGAAGAAAAGCTCGTGGAAAAGAAAACTGAACAAGTACAGGTTGCCGCCGATCGCGAGAGTCGCCGATCCTGGTAGGAAGATTGGACCTTTTCGGTGCTGTTGCTGCCTGAAACCAACCCCGCTTCTACATCCCGAGTTGTGCGCTCTGTTCGGCGATCGTTAAAAAAAACTGTATGTGTTTACGAATTATAAAGTTGCTCCCAATAAATTAAATTTTTGTTTTGTCTGTCTCGATGCTGTGTATGATATAGACCGACACTCTTCGGGTCCAAACGAACCGAGTTCCTTCCCTCCAGCGAAGAAGTAGAAGAAGAGGGGTTGGGAACTTACAATAATTTTTTTTTAAAATTTAGATCCCAGGATTGCGATTGAGTTGTTGGTGGTACATAATTTAATTCCAATATATCACGTTTATCCTTGCGGATGAATATTGTAGGTTTTCCGCGGTGTTCCACGACGACTCCGCATCGCTGCTTCCTTTAAGTGTGACCACCAGAGCGAGTCTCAGGGGTTTTCTTCCCGTCCAGCTTCCAGAGGTTCCGCAAAGCTCAGTCACTTCCGCTGTCCTGCTGAGCGGCGCTTCCTCGGGAGAAAATGAAATTACCGTTCATCTGGGCGAAGAGTCCTTCAACTTTGGTGCCTAATGACATCCATTATGTAGAGGCACATTTGTCACTAATCTTTCCGGTACCTCTTCTATGTCTATCTGTTTAAAATAATTAGTATTATCGGGATATAGGAAAATCCAAAACCACAAGTATTTCTTGCTTAATTGACCATTTTGAGTCAATAATGAATCTTTTTTACACTATAATAATATAATACGTGAACAGGGCGTTGAGTTTACGTCGTAATGTCTCAATTTTATTATCATATGAATTGTCTTCCTCCAAAGATTTGTAAAAGTGCAATGTCTGGTCTGAACCGTTTTTCACGAGAAGAGAATGTTTACTACGAATTGTTGATTTTTTTGTTTTGTTTTTAGAATATAAAACAGTGTGCTGACGGATTTGTTGTGTATTAACACTTCAACGTACCTCCTGTTAGAGTCAAATGTGGGACTACAAATACCAGTTTCTTTGTTTCCACGGTACCTTGAAGTATTAGCACGCCAGCCATTGCGACAGATACTGTTAATTGAGACAGGAATTGGGCGGAGGTTTGAAGAGTGGCCACAGCTTAGTAACGCTACTGTTGTGTCGCTTCGGCAAGTCCTCAGCAGGTAATTTTTGTGTCCTGTGGTGAGGAGGTCAGTGAGTATATTCACAATAGTGACGGTAGTTCGGGACTTGCTGTTTCACAGGTCCAGCTCCAATGATTTCACTTTTGACACATATTTTTGATAAAAACCTACCGAGGCCAGGGTAGTTTTTGAAGGTCGCGAAGTGTGGAAAATACATGCGGGATTTAGTGCAGAAATGTTTGGAGAGCGATCGCAGTCGAAGGCGTCCCGTGATGCAACACTCTGGTTCCAGGAACTGAGCAAGAGAAGCTTTGCTACTTCACACGACGACTCCATGACGGGGAATGCAGGACGATCCAGTGCGTCCTGTACTAAACAGAGGGCGATGCCGCTCAAGGGTTCTCTATCGCTCACTACTCTGCCGCTCGGAGTCTCGCCGCTCACCGCTTGCCGCTTTTATCGTGCCCGAGGCCTAAGAGTTAACGTGCGTCATGATTAAAGAGACCTCCACAGTTGACCAAAGCCAAGATCTCCGAGAGTCTCAAGTCCTCACGTGTCTTGGCTCCCTGTTAGGATCGCGCGGATCGCGAGTAATTAAAATATTTAGAAGACGAAAGTCGTATTTATAGATAAGTATCTTACCCGTGCCGAAATTCGTAAACAAGATGATCCGAGGGATCGGGAAAGCGTCACAATAAAGTTGAATTACTTGTAACTTAATTAGAATGTGTGTTATTTATACTGTCTGATATGAAGCCTAAACTGTTCTGCGATTGTATTACTTCAGACTCGTTTGTTATTGACAGTTAACGACTATCGCTGAACTTCCCTACAGGCACAAAGCCAGAGTTTGAGCCAACGACGAACCAAAACGATCTTCATTATAAAGCCATTAGTGGCTAAACAGTCGACTGACCTGTTGCGGGAAGATTCGTTACTGGGAAAGTCTAAGCAGCTGCTGGTGAGCGTGTGTTAAAATGTGCGAGACTGAACAATCTGGAAGACATTTCAAATACTCTTCCACGCCTACCGCTGGACGTATCTCTTCTTCCGGTGGTGACGGAACACAACTTCTTGCAACAAGTGTCAGACCAGAAGTAGTCTTGCCATTGGTTGGATGACCCTCGTCATCTTGTGACCAATTAAGCCAATTATTTCGTCACATTTCCCCCCGTTTCCGCGAGTTCGTGCTCTGGGAGGAGTCACAAGGTGTCATTCCCAATTACCACCCGCCTGACAGTGCGACTCTGGCGCCTGCCTGGTTTTCTTACTTTGCTCTTGCAGCTGCTGGCATCTCCCATTTGAAATACCTTAACTACGCGATTCATGTATTGTGCATCACAAATGAAATTAATTGAATTACAGCTGTTGTGCAAGTCTACGCGTGCGTGGCGTGTCTACTTAATATTGACAACAGCACCGAAGTTTGTTTCCCGTATCGCGACCTCCCGAGTATTGAACCGCGCGGTTCTCAGTCGCTCTTCGCAACGTTATATAATATGTTCAAAGCTGGTGGCACTGTCAGGGTTACTTAACTCTACCTTAGCTCACACGATCGAATTTCAAAACCGTCCCTCAACAGGTGCCTCGAAATTGGACACCCACTAAGGAATTCCTCGCTAACACAGCTACCTCAGGACAAATACAATATCGTTACAAATCAACATCAAATTAAAAGTAAGGCATTAAAAAATTGAGTGTATTCCTTTCTTCCTCACGATATTCTTTGTTTAAATTTGTGGCTTCATTAATAAAATACTTAATAGCAGTCCAAATTATAGCCTGTTGTTGTATTCCGTCCTAAGACTGATCTGATGCAACCCTACATGAATCTTGCGCAAGCCTGTTCATTTCCTCATAATTAACACATTACACACACACCATAATCTGCTTAGCGTATTCCATCATTGCCTCCCTCTTCTGTTCTTCTGCCTCGCACGTCCCTCTAATTTTAATTTTACAAGACCCTCGTATCTTAAAACGTGGTGTATAAATCTCGCTTCTCTTGGTCAATGTCCTCCATATCGTTCGCTCTTCCTTTATTCTGTTTAAAACTTCCTCGTTAGTGATTCTATCCTCCCATCTCATTATCCTATAGCACCACATTTCAAAGGCTTCTATTCTATTCCTTTCCACAACTCCTGCCGTCCACGTTTCGCACCCATATAACGCCACGCTCCATACGAACATTTTTAGCAACGATTTCCTAATATTCACACTTATATCAGCCGTAAGTAAATTACTCTTCATTGCTTGCACTATCCTACTCTAGTTATTACGCTGCCCAAGTAGCAGAATTCCTTCACTTTCTTCAAAATATCCCTTTCCAATCTAACATCCTTTCTTATTCTACTGCTTCCCATATTACATTCCATTACCTTGGGTTTCCCTATATTAATCCTCATATTGAACTCTTTCTCCGGGACTACGTCCATGTCATTTATTATGGTTTCCAAGCCGTCTTCCAGTTCACAGTCAATAGGAATTGTAGTGAAACTTGTGTTTTAGCCTGTATCTGATTATTCCTCAGCATTTTTCCAGCTTGCAATTTCTTATCGCGTCTGCCCAGGTCTTCTTTTCGCAGGGAAATGCTTATCATTGTTGTGCTGACTGGTCGCCAGGTGTTTGTGGCTTGCAGGATCCTGTCCCGCTTTTTTCCGCCCCAAGTCACACTCGAATAACTGAGGCGACCTGGTTATTTTCTGACGCACGATCGCTCACTCCGTGGTGCGTCCACTTCCCATCTTATTTCACCAATACCATCGTAACGTTGTAGTCTTTTCACATTTCAAAGACGACGTCAGTTAACATTCAATCCTGTGATCTCTTTTTGATGTCGCTTTACTGTGTCCGAATTTATAATACTTTTTTCCTGAAGGGAGAGGAAGCGGCAGTACTTTCCTATCTCTTCCAAAATCCTCGTGATTCGCACTGATGGTGCAGACTAAGTTTTACTTACTTCAGATCATACTGAACACCTTTTTTCTTTGAACCAGTTTGGAGGAGACTGCCGCAGCTGACATCCCCAAATATTTCGATCATGATTAAGACCAACTGAAAATCCTTGACTTCTGAAGGAAATTCTCCTTCCTTCAACGTGACTGGTTTGTTCCCGAGACATAAATACTGTTGGTAGCCTGAGTTTGGAATTACGCAGCAGGAGATGGAATCTGCAGTAATTGGGGCGACTTTGGTCAGAGGTCGTTACGGGATTGCTCCTCTTCCAAGTGGGTAATTGTCAATTACGCACGGACCTTGAGGCAGGCCCTTGCAGTTGGCAGACCTGTATTCCTCCCTAATGGCCATCAATAGGGTGAAGGTGACAAGAAAACACATCAGGCCGAGGGACTGCACACGTCGCACTCCTTGAATAAATTTTTAGAAGATAATAAACTTTCAAAGGGAAAAACAGAATTACTTCAATACTAAATTAGTGAAAGAAGATTAATAAGGAAGAAGGAAAAATTAAAAGTGTCATAAAAATATTACAAATGAATATCCCGGTCAAATCAGTCAGAATTAAAGTTTAACTACTCCTTTGGAACCTCTTCAGGCGCAAAGAAACAAAATTATATGTATAATTATTTATATCCGGCTGTGTTATTAATGTATTTCGCTGTGAGTATATTAAGCAGAGTTAAAAAAAATTCATGTTATAAATTATTTATAAAAATCTTTGGTTTTTTTTACTATAAGAGATTCAAAAGAAAGATACGACAAGTTCTGCTTCTTTGGTAATGTTTCATTTTTTTCACTTTATTGGATCTAATATGGCAACATATGACTTATCAATCTTGAATAATATTTACATTATTCTTCTAAAAGTTTTACTTTTTACCAATCGGTTATTAAAATAAATAAATGTTTTCAAAAAAAGAGAATTATTTTGAACTCTGAATCTAATTAAGAAATATCAAGTTTGTAGAATGTTCTCCTCTATTAAAAATTTTTATATATGCACCTGAAGAGGTTCCAAAAAATGGATGATACGTCGTGATAGTTTTATTAGTATATTTTAATTTATAAAAATGAATTACTGGTAACTTTCGCTGGTGTATAGATTTATAATTCAAAATAAGTGATTTACATGATTTTTATTATGTTTTTTCATTATACAGTTTATTGGCTCTATGGTCTCATGTAGAATATTGTTACACAGAATTATATCCTTGAAGAGGGTACAAAGAGGTACCGAAACGTCGGCTTATGCAATAAAAAAACCTGTCTGTTAAAGGTCGTCTAATTATTTCATCAAAATAAGTAAGTTTACTTGAAAATAATCATATTGATAGGATATAACATAGAACGGCAAGGTTAAATTTCCTCACAGCGCTTCCGTTTGATGCTAACGTAAATTTGCTACGCTAATTGCACTTTGTAGTTTTTAAATTGGCTACTTTACGTAACGCAAAGTCCATTACGTCGGTAACAAAGAGGAAGGAGAGAGAGAGAGATGAACTTTTAATCTGCTTGCGTGACGTGATCTAACTTTCGCAGTTTTAATTAAAGTCAGACGCGAGTCTGTCCGCCTCTTTCCTTTGCTTTTGCTATGCTTCCTCCACTCTGAAAGTGCAGAGTAATGAAAGCACGACCAGAGCAAGGCCAGCCACGAGTTCTACACCGACAACTGTGTACTGTGTCCACCACGGTCACCAGCGCCATCTTCCTCATCACACCAAACTACAAATTCATATAACCATGCACTGTTCTGTTGTTCTATTCGTGAAGATTCTTAGGTGATTAAAATTATGAATAAGGTTGTGTCTCCGTCCCTAGCAAGTCTTAGCTTACGTCTGACACTATCTTGATTTTCTGCTTCTGTGAAGGCAAGAATCTCTTGGCCCATAATTTATTCTTTGGCGAGAAATAAGTCATCTCTCGGACCGTGGTTATGGTAACATGAGACCCAGAACGCAACGAGACACAACATGCAACATATAATAACGGTCTATACATTTGAATGTTTGTAGATTCTTCACAGACCTGTCTTGTTTTTTTATTTTTTAGGGGGGGAGAAGGTAACAGGATGAGGGTGACCCTGAAAATAGCAACAGACCATTACTATCATAAGAAGAGAATTGAAAATACGAGATGGAAAGTAGGGTAAGGTAGCCAAAGACTGACTATGGGTAACAGGGTACATGAGAGTGATCCTGAAACAGGGAACTCCCCCGTAATAGCATAGGAATAGAATGGAAGAAAAGGGTTGTGGAAGGTAGAGGTAGGTAATCAAGGGCAATAGTTTCACCTTAGAGAAGTGCAGGGAACCCCCAGAAAACGTGCATCTGGTAGGTCGGATCCTGTGGGATCGCAGCATTCCTTTCTTCGTGTTCAATTTGGATCAGCGGACAACTCTTACCACATGCCAAAGGTCTTCGACCTCTAAGGTGCCTCGACGTGTTAGAACCTTGAAAAAACAGGAGAGAACGAGGCATCCCCAAAGGTAAGCCCCATCATCACTCTGTGGAAGAATAGCTGCGAGAGGAAGCTCCCACGGATATCCTCGACCCATTAAAGAGGGTTGACTATTTTTTTTGGGTGGGGGACACTACATGAGGGCTGAGGTCGCCCTTCCGAATGACGGAAGTGGAGATTGCTGTGGGGCGGCAGCATTCTCTTCTCCGTGTCTCCACGGAGACATCCAATGAGAACAGCGGACAAGTCTTACTATATGCGCAAGGTCTGTGACCACAGTACATACACCTCCTAAAAGAGATGAAGGTACCTCAGCAAGTGAGAACCTGGAGCGAGGCATCCCCGAAAGTATGCTCCGTCGTCGCTCTATGGAGAAAACTTACATTTCAATTTGCTATATGCTGGTATTTAAATAGGTACGAAAAATTCTCCATTAGAAGTTTATTATTTTTAAAAGGAAAGTGATAGACTGTCAATTGAATTGGAATCAAGAGCGTAATAGAGCGTTAAGTTTTGTGAGAGACGTGGTTTTTACCTGATAATGGCAGGCCATAAACATATTTCTGTTAATAAAGAAAGAAGAGAAACGTCAAACAGAAGAGAATAGCCATTGAATAACTGTCTTGTTCTGAATAAGTGGATAATTTCAGGGGGAAAATAAAGAAATGTGAGGTTTTTTATGACAATAACTTGCAAGACTAATTGTTTTCTCGTGTATTTGATCTGAATGTGGCAGAAGGAAGGACATACATTTCCGGCGGAAGTAGTGGGCTCACGTTATACACTTGACTGGAGTTCCTCGTGACTGTCAGGACTTGCAAAGGCGAGGCGGAACGTGGCACGTGCCTGCAACTAACGAGATAACGTTTCACCACTCAAAACATACCAACCAATAAAGGGAAAATGCTGCTACAGGAAACTGTCACGTAACAACAGTAGCAACCATAGCCTCAAGCAAACAAACGCCACGTCATTATTTTTTTAAAAGAACCAAGGAACACTTCCGAATGGAACGCGAATTTTTTAAGTTTTATAGGATGTATTTTTGGTAATAGTAAACACGAGCGCCGTCCAGCACGTGGCCTACCTCCTTTAATTGCATTGGATAGGGGGAGACGAGTGTAGTCAAGAGGCCCCTCGATGTAGTTTAAAATCCTACCCAGCATAGAAACCTGCATCAGGTAAGTCGGGATTTCGATTCTTGTCACACGCCCTTCCGATAAGTGGAGATTGGCGGATTTTCTGAGGGGACGCAGCTTAACCTTCCCCATGTGGCACTCAGTTTTGGAGGCAGTTTTGGGACATTATTCTCAGTCCAGACCTTTGTGGATTATTTTCACGCTTGCGAGTTTGTATTTATGTATTTAATAATCTACAATTGGAAAATTAGCCACTAATACATATTACTTATAACCTAACTTAGACTTCCAATAACATAAGAGGCAGAAATTAGTGGAACTTGGAAGTAGGAAAGTGGCATGGAGATGAGAGAGAGGGTGCAATTGGAAAATAATATCGGAAGGAGAAGAAAGCCAGTTGAGAAATAATTTCGGAAGAAGAGGGGAGTGAGTGTGGTGGTTGGACTACGACGACTAAGAAAAAGTATGGCGTTAGGATTAAAAAATTCATCCGCAGGTGCAAGTCCATTCACCTAATTCCCTGGAATCGAGGGAAGAAGACGAACGGCAGGGTGCAGCAAGGTGGCTCCCACCGGCACCGGAACTTCGGGAGCTGAAGGAGGAAGCAGCCGCCTCATAAACGACTCAGGTGTGTTATTGCCAATACCAAAAATGCGTAATCATGGTTTTACTGCTACACGAAAAACCCTTAAAAATGACCCTTAAGTAGACATAGTCTTGCTAAATGCAATTTGACCTAGCGGTGATAATTTTAATGGACCCTAAATTTTCTACTTATTGTGATTCCAATTAATAAATTTAATTTCTTTAAATATAACTTCCTCGTGATTTAAATTAAAATTCATCGCTGCTCAGTAAATATAGTATACGGGATGCTACGACGATTTCATAATATTTTAACTGTCCAGAGAATATAGATGAAGATGCATGAAAACCTTATTAAGAACGTTATCCTGGTGTAAAATTGGAGGGGCAATTTCTTCTTGATTTTACTGTAATGACTTGGCTGTGATGTTCTTCTAACGTATTATGGTTTGGAAGCACTCATATGTTCTGGAGTACCGCAGCAGGTTTGTACTTGTGTGTAGCTGTTTTAAGACGCTCTCTTCGTGGTCCTACTTTTCTGTCATCATTATAACGAGCAGTTCCTCTATCTCCGCAAATAAACTACGTCTTCCACAGACGACGTCAGCTGGGAAGTTGACCTTTCGTGAACGGCGTCGTCAGCAATCTACTAAAGGCGTTTTATTATGTTACACTCAAAATGGCACAGCGCTGTCGTTGAGCAACTAACACCACCAAACTTGATGTAGAGGCAAATCTAAGTCACTATGTACAGTAACCTTGTCGGTTACCATCAAATCGGCTGTAGAGGATTCGTTTTACCCTTGTGGTAGGTAACATTCGCCAAGCTCTGTGTACTTAGCATGTGCGTAATTCTCCTCTGAGCTTTGTTGGTGCACTTGATGGGATCCGTCCTGGTTCCCACGGCAACCGGAAGTGCGTCGGGAAGCAGTCACGTGGCATACAAATAGAGGCCAAATAATCAAAGCCGATTAAAGAGGCTTCATTTACGTAATGTAACGGGAATTTCGTGGGTATGGTTCCATGTTTACTATATGACCTTAAACGGATTAATCTTATAATTAATATATAACCCAATTTTCCGACTCCATCTTAATCTTAAATAAAATAAAAAGGCTGTGAGCGGGCCAACGCATCGTATTTATATGGCGCAGCCTGTCTGTTGCACTCGAGAGATACACATTTTTATATATTTTTTACTTAAAATATATTGTTACTTAAATTAAACGTTCATTAAATTTACAACTTACTTCACGCTTGACAGACAAAATAGATGGAATAACTACCTTACTCCTATAAATGAAATTAATTGTTTATGCGTAAAAAGAAGCTCATATTTCGTACGTCTGCTGGTTTATTTGTATGTATGTTCCGCATACAAATATAAACGCGTATTTTCAACCAAATTTTGTACACAAGTTCTTTGCGGCTTAGAAATCAACGGTGTCGGAGTTACCTCCCATGGGGATGAAGGTCTCCACCTTCATTTAGAAATATTCCAAAGTGGCCCATATTTCCGTCGAATAAATACTATTACTTCTACGGTGTTTCCCGAGACAGTATTTACATCCGTCCTTCCCTAATGACATATATAACTTACTACGGGATTCATTATTCCCTTACGGTAGCAGTGCGAGAGTGCGTGCGGCGGCGACGACGACGACGTTCGCGAGAAAGAAACTATCATAAATGTTAGTTATATGTAAGCATTCATTTCCGGAATATCGCCGGGCTAGTATTTTATAAATTTATTAAATGAGTAATTATTCGTTTTCTCCCGGACAGTAATTATTTCGACACTAATCTCTACTGTAACACGTATAAAAATTGAATTTGAGCCGTAGAGGTACGGAAACAAGTCGTCGCCATACTGGGCTCCATTAAATATGGCGCAATAAACGTAAAAAAGTATCCATTAATATTAAGATTGGTAGAGTTTAAAACTGTTGAGTCAACCAATAACCGCCATCAAATTATTTTTTTTTAGTAGGAAGCTTTCGACACACGTAAATAAATATTAAACATATTGTGCGCCATTAGATATAGCGCAAATACCTAATTTTTTATAGTTTCCAAGATGGCCACTGCTCCGTCAATTAGTTTATAGCTTCAAGTTTATATAGCATAATAAATGCAAAAATAATTATCAAATCAGCTTAGTATTCAATATAAAAATATTTAATATCCTATAATGTCAGAAATTCTCAATAATTCTCACTTGTAATACTTTGGTCAGTCTTTACATATTCACAATCAAATCTGTTAAATTGAAGGATCCATGCCAGTTTTTAAAAAATTATTCATGGAAAATTTGTATTATTTATGCATCCCATTTTTTATTGTGATATACCAAGTTTCAAATGTATATGACATGGTCAATTATTTAATGTTAGATGGCAGCCAAGTTGTTTACAACTAACGCCACTGCAGCGCTCTATCGGTAGTATATGGAACCTTTATCAAATGTGACGTTTTATAATAGTAGTAGAGGAAATGTAGCTTATTTTAATTGTAACCAGGTTTATTAAATCAGCCTGTATATTATTTGTTGTTTCCTTTGTCAGGATTGGTCTGTTTAGAGGACGATGTGATGTGACCTTCCTCTCCTAGACGTGTGTGCGTGGCACTTAGATTTGGGTTGGTAAAGTGATAGCGCTTGCGGTGAAGAGGAAAGCTCCAGCTAGCGACGGCGAAAGTGAACGAACGGCTCGCGTAACATGGCGGCTCTCTTACTTAATACAAGACTCGGACGTAATTGAAGGCGTCAGCGAGATGAATATTCTACTGTCGACATTTTGGAATCGTGCAATAATGATTTGTTCCAATATTAAATGACTGAGAATTTAAGTTGGTTCTTTGACATGCTGGAAAATTTTCTGGAAGCCGGAAGGAAGGTTGGTACGATGGTTGATTCAAGGAACTGGATAAGACTCGAAGCTGTGGCCTGAGAATAAGGAACCTACTACGGACAATGGCCTACTCTACAGCGCTGACTCAGTTTCCTACCATGCGGGATTGTTCTCAGAAATGCACGAAGGATTACCATTGGTTCGAGTATTATCTGTTTGATGGAATTCTAAAAATCCTCCATCGTGGTTCTTCAAATAAAGAGAAGTACATGGTTGTAGGTCTTGAGTGAAAAATCCGTAATTATACGAGGAAACCATACTTAATAGAAAGAATGTGGTCCTGGAGAAAGACTTCAATATGAGGATCAATAGAGGGGAAACCAAAGTAGTATGGGTTAACACTGGGTGTTAGATTGGGAAGGGATATTTTGAAGAAAGTTAAGGAATTCTGCTCCTTGGGAAACATAATAACTAGAGTAGGATAGCACAGGCAAAGAAGAAGAATTTATTTACGGATAATACAAGTATAAATATATAATATTAGTAAATATTAGTAACTCCTACCGGCCACGTTTCGCATCAATATAACACCATACTCCATACCCTTTCACTTTAATCCCCGCATTGACGGTGGTAGAACTCTTAAGCGTCCTCTTAGTAACGCCACCTGAAAGTCTCTAACATAAACTAATTGTGCCAATAGAATGTGGGCACGTTTAATACTTTCGCACTCGTATGTGAAACCTTGAATTCATTTCACGCAGGACCAATTTTTTTTTTTTTGCACATGAGTGGCTGCGAAACCTCAAGGACAGTCAGTAACAACGCGGTATCACGCCAGTCAATCGAATGATATATTTCTAAAGTGGAAAATGTCTTCCATAACTTGTTATACATAGAAATATTATAGCGTCTATTTCATCCACAATAAAATTTAATTTTTTGTTAGTGAGACAACGAACGTGGTTTTTGTCATTTACCGAGAAGATCCAAATAATTGGATAGTGTTGGATGTGTGGTTGCGGGCAGCTGGAAATTACGTAGTTCTGAGGCCACGTGTGATTTAAGGGGATTTGGCCACTCGTTGCCGAGTCCCTTTGCGCATTTCCAGTAATTGCAGACGACCCAAGCAGATTTCCTGCTGATGTCTTCACGTGTGACACGAACCGCTGAAGAGGGAGGATACAGAAGCAGTACCAACTTTCCCCTCTAGAAACTCCTGTCCGATAACAGAAAAACATAAACGAAACGGAATGAAAAATCGTAGCCGAGTGGCGCGACGCCAACTGTTTGCGACAGTTTTTATCCGAAACATAAAGACCCAGGCAGGCGCCTTCCGCGTTTGATAAAGGTGACCTGCATCCACAGCACAGCAATCTGAGACTGCAACGTGACTCTAATATCGATTATACAGTGATCATTGACACTCGACGTACGCGTCGTAAGAGTCTTTTACGTAAGCGAGAGAACGTAGTGGCCTGTTGACGAAGAAAAAAAAGAATAAGAAGAGATTTTTGTATACTTTGGAGCGGTATTGAGTAGTGTCGTTGGAGGTGAGACACGTTCTTTTGTTGAGCAAAGAGATTCATAATGTATGGGAATATAAATGCAAGTTGTGGAGGAATGCGTTCTTATAATTTAACTGGGCGATAGAATATACCTAAATAATTGAATGCAGTATTGGTAATTCCGGTGATAGTTACCAGGGAAGCATCACGCCATTTGCGGTGAATATCAGGTAAGTACAGAAAGTCAAATTGTGAATTGAAAATTGATATAAAAAGGAAACTAGATATCGTTCTCTCCCTCGTGTTCCACTTCCTCGAATGGTTAGTGTATTCCATCCTTTCCCTCCATTTTCTGTTCTTACCCCACACACTTCCCTCTAATGCTAATTTTCCAAGACCCCTCAAGTCTTAAAACGTGGCCTATTAATCTATCCCTCCTCTTGGTCAACATCCTACATATTGTTCTATTTTCCCTTATTCTGCTCAGAACTTCCTCGATAGATACTCTATCCACTCATATGATTTTCAGCATTCTTCTATAGCACCACATTTCAAAAGTATCTACTCGTTTCCTTTCTGCAACCTCTACCGTTCAAGTTTCGCACCCATATAACGCCACACTCCATACCAACATTTTTAGAAATGTTTTCCTAATATTCACACTGATATTACCCGTAAGTAAATTTACCTTTTTTTGCAAAATCCTTCCTTGCCTGTGCTATCCTACTCTCGTTATTACGCTGTCCGCGGAGCAGAATTCCATAATTTCGGTCAAAATATCCCTAATCTTTTTTTAACAGCACTGTTTCCCATTCTTCACACCATTACCTTGGTTTTCCCTCTATTAATCTTCATACTGAACTCTTCCTCCAGGACCACCTTCATGCAATTTATTATGGTTTCCAAGTCTTCTTCTGATTCCCTTAATACTACAATATCATCGGGAAAGCGTAAGATTTTTATTTCTTTTCCTTGCAGTATGATTCTTTTTCCATATTCCGTTTTAACTTTCTTCATAGCCTCTTCTATATATATATGTGTGAAAGAGCATGGGCGGCAGACTGCATCCTTGTCTTATTTCTTTCTTGATTGTTGCTTTCTTTTCTTGCCCTTCAATTCTAATTACTGCTGACTGCTTTCTGTAGAGCCTTCTTTATCGATATTTTATTCCTGTCCTCTTCAAATTACTTTGTAGTGTGTTACAGTTAACCCTATCAAAGGGTTTTTTCTAAATCTACAAATGCCATGAACGTAGGCCTGTTTTTTCTCATTCTGTCTTCTAAAATTTGAGGCTTCTCTTGTTTCTACATTCTTTCTGAAACCAAACTGATCTTCTCCTAACTCGCATTCTATTTGACGTTCCATCCTCCAAAAAACTATTTTCGCTAATATTTTGCATGCATGCGATACTAAACTAATAATCCTGAGCTGTTAGTATCTATCAACACGTCTTCTTCGTTATCAATCAAAATAAGGGAAAGGAATTGGAGCATTTTATCTATCACGTTTAATATTTTCTCCCAAGGCGAGTAGTTTACATTTTACTGCAAATGGAGTCTTCTATATTTGTATTTCGGCCGGACCTTTAAATAGAAACTGCCACCTTGTCGTAGGTTTTTATCGGTTCTATTTCCCCTCTCCTTTCTAGTCCATGACGCAGACCGCCCAATAAAGCTCCCTCCTTGAATTCATAAATAAAATCCATAAGTCGCGTCCTTCCCTCATGGAAGCGTCCGTCGACCAATTCAATTCGCGACGAGGAAACAATTGGTTTGGTTTCGCTATCGGAGGAAGATAGGACAGGTAGTTCAGGGTCGATAGACTCCCGCGCTGCTGATAAGACACGACCAACTCACACGTTGCAAAACAAAAAATTGAAAAACTCTTAGGTATTTAGCGTCAAAAATAAGAAAACACAAACACTCGTGTCGAAAGCGACTTTCGAGATTCAGGTATTCAGAAACTATATCTTGTGCGTAATTTAAGAATGGTAGATTAGATATTCATTCAATGACGGGCAAGATAAGCGAACCATTAAACATTAAAATTCAATTTATATAATCATGTATTAATTGTTGTAGAAAAAGTTTGCTAGTTAATTACAGAGAAACCTACGACTTCCCGTCCAGGAAAACGGCTACAGAATTTGTGTGTGTGTGTGTGTGTATACAGTGCTTGCTGTTTTAATTTCTCAAGGTCGCTCTATGGGAGTATATCTTAAACAAGATTTCATGAATACGAACTGCAAATAACTTTAACTGAGACAATAAAATTGCATTAGACAATTGATAGAAGCTCGTAAATATTACAGTCTTGATCACTCTCTTTGATCCGTTAAGCCAATTATAATTTACTTTTAATGTTCAGTATAATGCAGTTTAACCTAACGAGTAGTGAGGCTAGGTTTCTATTTCCCGCGCGTCGTCATTCGAACACTCCACGGCGATTAACGATGGCACAGTCACACTTTTCGATGCCTCTTTCCACCATTTCTCCAGCCTTGTCCGAACTCGAGTGCAGCTTTGTCACGTCACAATATATGCGTACATTTATAATTGTATACATTTAAATTGTTTAAATGTATACATTTCATATGTGTCATTTGTCTGTGGCAATATTGGCGAAACCTCCAGACTAAATTGAGAATTTCTTTTGTAAATTAAACAATAAGTCTTTCCTTTTAAAATTGGCAACTAATGAATGGAATTGGGTCACAGATATTTATATAAGAAAATGGGGACGAGAAGCCTCCTCTAGGAGCCGGTTTTAACTATTTTTCACTTAGACGCATTATTGTAAAATGAATATTTATTCTGCCTGGCATGTAACCCTAAAACTGATCGTTACGTCACGCAGAACATTAACGTAGCTGTTTTGCGTACGTTTCCACATTAGGACAGATGAAATAAGCCTGAAAACATTCACATTTCCAACTCAAAGGGATACTCTGCAAATCTGGGCAGTGGGAATAAATCAAGAAAGGAGTAAGACAAGGATACAGTCTGGCTCCCGTGCTGTATAACTTATATATAGAACAAGCGATGAGGAAAGTTAAATGGAATATGGAAAAGGAATCATACTGCGAGGAGAAGAAATAAAAACCCTACCCTTTGCCGGCGATATTGTAGTATTAGAGGAGTCAGTTCTCTAGCGATGGCGGAAATCAGTGAGTTAAACTTCTTCGCGCTCCCTATTCGCCAGATTCAGCTTCCTCAGATTGTTTTCTCTTTCGAAACTTGAAAAAAAAACTACTATATGGTGAGAGATTGAGAAACAAAGTAAAGCTCGACGGTTTTCGTTATTCAACATCGCAGTGAAAAGCGTATCGAGGTGACTATGTTGAGATATAAAGATATTTTTTTATGAACTTTGGTTGATTTTTTTTATTATTTTGGGTACTTTTCGACCAAGACATTCGGCATTTTCTTCTAGACAACGGAGATTTATTCTTAGAGACCACAACTCCGTTCCCTTTGTAATCTTCTAATTTTCTGTTCGACTTCCTTTACAATTCCACTCTCCCGATCCTCACACGCAACGGGAACGCCCTGAAATGTCCTAATTCATTTCCCCCAGTGAACACGAACGTATTAAAGGGGAAGCTTAAATAGTTTAAAATGGCCCTAGCAACGCTTAAATTGTCAGCTGATGAGAAAACAAGCATGGCCGGCGCCTAGCCAGGCAATCAATCGATCACACTTTCCACGTAGAAGGGGGAGAGTAAGTAAATAAATAATAAGGCGTCAGCTGCCAGAAACTTCCAGGTCAATGAAGCCGGGACGACGAATGGCGTGACTGAAAAATATGTTACTGAAGTTAATTGAGATCTCCATAATAATAAAAAAATTAACTCGCGCTCGTGGAACATCAGAAGAACAATGTCAGTTATAAAATCTTAAAGTTGCCAATGAACTGCCACAGATAATCTTTACATAATAATAGAGTAGAAACCAAGCTACAAAATTGTTTCTTCCAACAAAAAAACAACGGCCGTCATGTTTAGATTTGAGAGAAAACAGTCTTAAAGTACAATGCGACACCATAAAATGATTTTGAAGTACGAGTTGTCTTCTGCGTGAGGTTGGCAGCACTGCGGCACAACGAGCTTCCCGCACACAAAACACTGCAATTTAGTAATAATGAAACAATGTCGTCCTTTCGTCATAGAAATGTTTTGCAAAACATTCCGCGGAGGACTTTCTATAAGTTCCTGTTTTTTTTCTGTGAACCCTGCGAGCAGAGACGGGCTAAAAATTTATTTTCCATGTTGCCACCGAAATTCATCACCAAAACGTCAACAATCTGTTGAGGGAAAATTTAATTTATCACGAAAAGTGAACCGGTCTCTCTCAGAATTGCAAAAAGATTCCGTTCATGTGTAGTAACTGTAGAACTACTTTTCCCACTAGGAAGCACGATGATTTCTTACAATGAAACAATATCTACCAGCAAGAAACTCTTTGTCGTTAACATCTAACCTTAAAAATTATTAACAATATATCATTTAACGTCCGTATCCCAAAATAATTAGATTAACGACCAATTCACATAGAAACCAAGTTCTTCTATTATTCACACAACGTTTCGTCATCAACATTGGGACTTCATCACATCACAATTCGGTTGTAAACTGTCCTTTGAAGCAGTACGGGACAAAATCTTATACATTTAGACCTCAAATTTTTTTCTTCAAAACTAATGTTTGAGTACTTACTTCAAAAGTTAATAACCTTAACAAATTTACCTGAAGAAATCACAAATGTCCTCACAGAAATAAAATAAGAACTCAGTAATAATGTAACATGATGCCTCTGTTACTAAATCAGTCTAAAATATTCAAATTTATTAATATATATGTTTATATTCATCATTAAATTTTATATTACTTGAAGAAAATAATAACTTAGATTGTATGTGAATTGGTCGTTATCATAATTTTATTTTGAAAAAACTGTTTATTAGTTCACTTTCAAAGATTAAAATTTTCAAAATGAAACACTGCAAAGAGATTACGTGTCTAAATCGTCATCTTAAAAGTCTATGTTCGACCGATACAAGAATAAATAAAGAACTCTCCTTATGAACTTACATCTGTGCAAGAAACGGAAATTATCGACGTCATAACGATCAGGGAATCAGTTTCTTCAAGTCTCCTCGTTTCAAACGATCCTGTTTTACAACAGTTTAGTACTTCACTTAAATAATATTATTTTTTTAATAGTTTTGTTAACCATAAATATTTTTGGAGAAATCATCAATTCCAATTATATTTCCATAAAGTTGGAAATAAGTGTTTTACGATCGTTTTTAATGTTAATAAACTCAACATATACAATTTTACCTACAAATATTTTAAGAAATTATTAAAAATCACAAAAAGAAATTGATGGTGAGCAATATGTCAAAGAGAAAAAACATTCAAGAAGAAGAAAAAACTTTACAATACAAATGTTTAATTTCAATCTTCAAAATTTCAGAACCCAAAAAACATTCACAAAAATAAAAATTTGAAAAGACATTTTTGGTGAACATCGCAAGAAATTAAAGAGAAAAACATTCATAACGATGAAAAAAATGGATAAATGTTTAATTTCATACTTCAACATTTCAGAACCCAGAAAACATTTAATTATACCTGATGAAGTCCCGAAATTCGAGGACGAAACGTAGTAGTAGTACTTGAGTAAAACTGTCACTTTATCAGTAAATTGGTTGTTTTAATTTATTGTTGACCCCACTTAAGATAATTTACTTCCAAAAACATGTTATATTTATTTTCTCGATTAGCTGCAAAGGAATAATGTAGCCACCGACCTTCTAGAACAGTCCTCGATATAAACCTTTGTGGCAGAGGAAAGTGAAAGGAAAAATTCACGATCTCAGTATCGAAATTTAATGGGAGTAGCGATGACAATGTTAAAATGGTGGTGATTTTTAGGTGCGTTTTTCTTGGAAACCGTTATAAATGTAGTACTGAAATAGGTTATTTTTAATCTTATGGAATTGTTTGTGTGGGAGGAGAATAAATGACGTATTGTAATTATAATTTATTCATAAGATCTGGTTTAAAGGAAAATTTTATTACTTTTTATCTATTATAGTCGTAATAGATAATTTATTCTGCTTCCATACTCGTAACATAAGGTTATAAATACGTTCCAAACATTTCATTGCTGTATCAACAATGTTTTGCCGCAAAAATGTACAAAAATCTCTATTTTAGGCCTTCAAGTCCTAAAGACGTTTCGTCTCAACTTATTACCAAAACTCCCAAATAAGAATAAATACCCCAAGGAATAATTTCTAATATGTGAGGTGTGTAATTTATCGTGACGATCTCATTTTCAATGTGCCGACATAGAAGAAACATTTTAAATTTCCAGGTGCACAGATAGGGTTGTCCCACATATTTTCTTTATTTGACACAGCGGAAAATCTTTATGGTGAAAAAGTGTCTGACAGTAAAAATCGATAAGGGGAATAAGTATCACGCTGCAAGGTAAACTAATTTCCACTTTATCTGAAACTTTCTCGTTGTTGACATCACAAAAATGAAATTGTTCTGTGTTTGTTTAAAGTTATTAAACTGGTGCCGTGAAATACAGAGTTCTCTGTACATTCAATGACATAGAATATATTAAAATCTGTTTCGCAAAACGTGACTGCAGCGTTGATCGTTTCTTAGCGATTTCTAGTATAATTTAATTCTCTCTCAAATTAGTAATAAACGCGCTTGACGGTAGCAGGATATGTTTATCCTAAGAAACCATTGCGTTGAGTGGTTAGGTAACTTTCTACAGACAGAGGTAGTAATTATTGTTTTAAGCGGATGTGGACCTGGCGAGTTCTGTCAGTACGAGTGACAGTCCAGTGCAAATGCCACGTAATTGACACACACACATATGATAGAACTCACCTGTGCGGGTGCGAGTGCGGGTGTTGCTGTGTCGAGTCCAGGACCACGTCTGTCTGACCAGCCACATCACCTCCGCGAGCTACGTTCTGCGCGTGCGTGGCGTGACGTAGCCGTCGCCATGGCAACCCTGGCCACGCCGACGCCGACAGACAGGCCGGCGCGACGCTTACTACGTGCATAAAACGCCGCTTTTATTCATTTTTTGGCATCTTTTTGCACGTGGTAGATCCTCGACGCCGCCTTGTATCATCACAAATCATATCAAAACATTGACATTAATCATAATGCGGTTAGGTGTGTAAATCACTGGCAAAGTGTCTCTCATCACACAATTAATGATTCTGAAGAGCACAGGAATAAAATATCGAGAAACAAGGCTTATCCAGGACCTCTACAGAAGGCAGTCTACAGTAATTAGAATTGAAGATCAAGGAGAAAAAAGCAGAATTAAGAAAGGAGTAATAAAACGATGTAAATTTACTTATATATAGAACAGGTGATGAAGAAAATTTAAAAAACGGAATATGAAAAAGGAATCATACTACATGGAGACTAAATAAAAACCCCGCGGTTTGCTGACAGTATTATGCTATTAGGGAAGTGAGAATAAGACTTGGAGATTATAATAAAAGGTATTAACGTGATCCTGGACGATGATTAATAGAGGGAAACCAATGTGATGGAGTGTTATATGGGAATCTGGAATGACAAAGGGTGTAAGATTGAGAAGGGATATTTTGAAGGAAGTTAAGGAATTCTGCTTACTTGAGCAGCATAACTAGAGTACGTAGCACAGGGAAGGAAAGGTTTCACAAGGAAGAGTAATTTACTTACGGGTAATGGAAGTATGAATATTACGAAATCATTATTAAAAATGTCGATATGGAGTGTGCCGTTGTACCCGTTGCGAAACGAGGACGGTAGGATTTTCAGAAACGAAAAGAATGGAAGCCTTTGAAATGTGGTGCTATAGGAGAATGAGTTTGGTGGGTAGAATCACTAACATGGAAGTTATAAGCAGAATAGATTAAGCGAGAGATATGGGATTAAAAAATTGGACGGAGAAGCTGGCTGATAAACCCTTCGAAACTACGCGCAATAATTACCCTACACGGTTAGAAAGGACCGAGAATGGTCTGTAAAAGGAAGACGACGGATATTATTGAAGTTATTATCTTTCATAAAGGAACAGAATCTGATGCCTAGACGTGTCGATTGTAACGCCTGAGAAAGTGATGGTGGATACACGTGACCGACGCCTGAGGGAATCCTCTTAGACGCTGCACGAGCGACCTCAGTAACCAGATTACGCGTGACAGCAGGAGTGCGTCACTTCACCCACCACAGAACTCACTTGAGAACAGTAAGCACACAAAACCCCAGAAATTGTAATAAACGCTTTTACTAATTTCTCTTTGCGTAAATGGCTCAGCAACAAGTAGTCATTTGACAATAGTGATGCTGAAGAGCAATGAGTCAGCAGTACTTAAGACACGGAGTCTATAACATGAAATATGGGACGGTATTTTCTAAAACTTTTATCTTGAAAATTATCCCGTTTCATCACATCTTTTCTTTCCGGACAACTCTCACTTGTTCTCTAGACATACAGTTTTATAAACCTCTTCCTCAATAATAAACAGTAGTACAAACCCACAGTCCGACCAAGCATAGAAGCGAAACGGAGAGTTGCCCACAAGGTCGTCGTCACTGCTCTCATTTTCGATTTTTTTTAAAAAATAGCAACTCACATGGATGTAGTCGATAATCTCGTATCATTTGCACTTTTCTTTGTGATTGGTGACGACTAGAATTATAGGTCTGAGTATAATAGGATCGGTGTCATGTAAGCATTGGTCGCGAAAATTAGGTGTGCAGGAGAAAGGAGTAGACGGAGGGGAGTACTATTATCATGGAGAAACAATCGTTGGAGAGAAGTTAGTCCTAATAAATATATTTTTTAAATATACAGTATATTCTTACGAAGTGGATATACAGACAACGACAATTGGATCGATTTCCCAAACTCTGTGCTTATGTTATGGTAAAACACAACTACGTGCGGAATTTGGACGCACGAAATCAAATGCAAGCGGCTTGAGGGAAGTTGTAGAACACAGACAGGGGTAATAAAACCCTGACACGTCGGTGCGCCTTGTGTTTGTCTCAAGTCTTTGAGACTTGGCGGAATCGTGTTGTGGGCGAAGATGGTGTTTTTCCCAAAAATTTCGGCAGAGTGGGGTAAATGTTTCCTCCCTGAGAAGACAGATAATAATTTTTTTGGTCAGGATTGTGCCCCGCCAACAACGCAAATGAAAAAAAATGTAGTGGGAAGAAGGCATTAAAAACTCAAGAAACCTGTATTTTTCATCATTTTGATTGGAACATTAAGAGTGGACATAAGATTGAATATTGAGAATAGACTTTAAGACATATTAAAATTGAATTTGAAGAGGAAACATTTAGAGTGGATCATAAAAAATTGGAGATTGTCCTAGCCGTGGACATTTAAATAACAGGAGGAAGGCGTGCTCGGCTGCGGGGCACCAAGATGCTCATAATTGTTCAACGCGGAAGTTTATAAGGGTCCAACGACAGGTTCCAGGCGAAGCCGAGAAGAAAGGGGTAATTACACTGTTTATAATCTTTTGCAGATTTCCTAGTACTTTCAATTCCGAGCAGGATTTGTGTTTTGCTCCGTGAGAAGGGCCTTCTTTAGACGAGCCATAGTGCAGAACATATGTTTTTAGTTTATAAGATATTTAATGTGTATAAATAGTGTAAAATATACATTGTTAATCATAAAAAAGGCCGACATTTGTAAATTAAAAGTGATCCAACTAGTGTATATTGTCATTAAATAATGTTAAATTAATGTTTTTTACATTTTTATAATAATTATTCATAATAAAATGCTTTATATCTCCCCATATTCATTTCACTTATCAGCCCGTGCCTTAAACGAAAAGTTTTTTTCTTACTTAGAACATGAACTATATTGGAATGGACTTATTTAATAGTTAACCGATTTTGTTTTATTTATGAATTTAAAAACAAATTAAATTTTTCAACACATTAAAATTAAGTCTTTCATCGGCCGGCCAGACGACAGTGTTAATTGGCTCATACCTGAAACATTAATTCTTATTGCTGGGTGGACAATCAAGCGTCAAGAGAAAGACGTGTTGCCATTGGCTGTGAAGAAAGCAGGATCGTAATTGGTGGGAAAGCGAATATTCCATCATGGACGCAGTTGGTTCCATCTTGGATTCTTTAAGCTCCATAATATTTTTATTACGTATTCATTTTCCTATCCGTTGTCTGAATATATTTATGCATGCCTGTACTTTATCGACGAGACAGCGAAGAAGCTGTTAGAGGAAATATACCATTAAATGCTAACGTATTGAATGAACTATTTTATTACAACGTTCGGGAAATTACTTCCCATACCTATATAGAATTTTAATCAGTATTTTTGGTTTCCAACTGCGGGGCAATATTAAGATATTTAAAAAAATAAATTATAAAGTTAAATTTTAATAACCTGAGCTGATACGTTTCTTTGAGTTAATGTTTTCCAAAAATATTTTACACTTCCAAGTTGCCGTAATAAAGATTCCCCACTACTGTTACAGGGTAGTTGAACACTGAGTATCATCCAGTTTTTGAATCGCCTATCTATTACTCGCCAGCTATACTTCTTCAATTACGAGCATCAATCTCAGAATTCCAAAATGTTAATTAGAAATCGTTTTTATGAATTTCTGGACAGGCTGAGGCTTGCGCAGGTTTCTCCCTCTTCATTCCGTTTCTTTCGCTGTAATGACGCAAGTTGGTCTGATTGCTCTGGATTAAAGACTGGTTTGGCTTTAAAATGTGGAGATGATCCTTCCTGAACACCTGCTGCTACCCAGAAAAACCTGGTCCAGATGAAAGTGGGCGGACTTTCTCAAACTGGCGAATTACAGATAAATAACACGGCCTTGCTTTCTACACCAACGGAGCAACCGTGCAGGTGGAACTCAATGTTTATAATTATTGCAGACGACTTGAGTAAACTCCATCAAACAGTGTGTCACGAATTTGTTTTCCACTCCTCTTCCGACCTCCTGTGGTCTAGTGGCTAGCGTCGCTGCTGCTTCACAACACAAGGGTCCCGGGGTTCGAATCCTGGCTTGGAAGGCCTTGGATGTTTGTGTTGTCATGGTCACAGAGACTGGGATTAAGACTGTTGGAGAATCGATACGCCGACCACTCTACATTCGGAACGTGTCATGTAAGATGACAATCGACCTGGTAGGTTGAAACCCCTCAACGGGCTGCAGAGCCAAGGAAGATATATCAAAATACTGTAAAACGGCGATCGGTTGGTGTGTTAATAGAATGATGATAACTAAAAAGTCTAAAGCTCAGTATTGAATATTGAATTCAAATTTTGTGTATCTGTTATTACGTTTATTGAATTTTAGTTGATCTAATATAAAGTACACAGTATATTGTAACTTATCACAGGATTTATTGGAGTAATACGAAAGTTTTAGATGTAAAAAATAATTACTATCTTTATCTGACCATCAAAATGCTTCACAGCACCGCACGGCCCTGTTCTATGTGACAAATGGTCCACAGCACCGAAATAATGCATATTGGTGAGATTTACGGGGAGTGCAGGCGGATGAAACGGATTGCGCTTTTTTTTTCATTCGACACAGAAATTATGGCCACGGGAACGCTGAGCAAAGACATTGACAACTGGCTGCTTCTGCAGGAGCGACCTATCTTAAGGTCTCAGAAATCGAATCAGAAATTCACTCTTTTGAAACACAATTGTTGTAAATATTATTAAAATTACGAAGACCAAGTCATTATTAGTAATTTGAGTGCAGTGCTGCGGCGGATATGCCGCTGGGAGTTGGTCCTGGAGTTGCCGTGAGGACAGAACAGTTAGCGGTGTCTCCTTCCTCATTCCTCTCAGATAACAATAGAAGTTGAGCTGCAAACAGGAGAACTCCGCAACGATCGCGTGCTTGATGGTAAACGTGGTGTTTAAGATGGTGGCGTGGGATAAGCCCGGCAATTACCCTCCCCTTCCCCCCTAATTAAGACACAATGCTTCCTGGGTTCGACGCCCTGTGCAGGAACGAGCGCTTGATATACGGAACACGGACCGCAAGGTTCAACTCAGATAACAAAAAACAAAAAAACAGACCAAACACAATGCAATCCAAGTCGGTGGTCGCTGCAAAGGCCTACAAACTTGTGGACTGAAATGTGCAACGAAACGTGGCTGAAATTCAAAACAAGACTTCTCTGCAAATCAACATACGACAAGAAACTGGTCATAAAGACTTGAAGAGAAAATAAAAAGTGCACGTAGACAGAGAAAAATGGAACGTCTGGATGTATAATACTGTGGGTTCCTTTGCAATGTTTGTCAAACAACGATACTCAGTGACAATGAAGCTACGTAAAACAGATCATATGTAACGACCATTTTAATAGACTTTATTATGAATGACGTATTTCATTAATAGATAATCGACGTTTCGGGCCTCTAATCTGATTGTCTAGGAATATTATCTACTTTGTTTCTACTAAACATATAACATATTTCTGCTCCATAACACAAAACTTCATTGATATGAGTTCTTCTCCTTATTAAAGCAAAACAAGATTTTATTCAATAATAATCTTGTAACCGGAACCATGTAAACAATCCAAGAGGTTAAGGAAACAATAAAAAAGTCAAATTGATATAATTAAATATTATATAAATAAAACTAAAATATATCAAATAGAAAAATATTCCTAACCTTGTTCATCTCGGTAATTAAACTGCTCTTGTGTCCTACAGTTTTTAAAAACTTCCACCTAACTAGTCAAAAATTAATAATACGACTTCAAACAGAAAAAAAGGAAAATCATTGGAATAGGACATAACTACATTTTGACAAAGAGTTGAATGTTTTGAACATAGTACCGACTGGAAGAATGTATTATCTCTGTCAGCATAGTCACAGACCGTTATTCACTGATAACTGATCTCTCATTCTTTGATTTATTTTTTCCGTCGATGAACTATACGGCGCATTTCTCAAATACTTCTACTAATTTTACTTCTACACTTGAGGGAAGCAGCAATGTTTACACAGGTCGGTCCTACAATAGAAAACAAATGCTACCGCTGAACTTAAAATAATTAATAATTTTGGAAAAACATGATTATAACAAACATTGTAATGTTAAACAAAAAAACGGTTATTTAATTAAGACAAACAATATATGGAAGATTGTTTTCTTCAAAATAAAAATTACATTTTTAATGAGTTTAGGACAATGAACTTATAAACTAAATCTAGTGCCTATTATTTTCAGAAGTAATTGAAGTATGGGACTAAAACAACAGACAAAATGACTAAATAATATACCAAGTCTAAACCAAAATTAAAACTAATCTATTCCCAGGTTTATTTCCAGCAAAAAATCGCGAGTAAATTGTTTCAGATCTATTTTATTACTCAGTTGATGTTCCGTGGCCAACATGGCTGACTCACTTAGACTATTTGTAGTTCTAAAATAATCATTTATTGTAGTTTTCAGTCTTCAAAATGGTCTGACGCAACACTCCATGCTAATCTATAATTGAAATAATACTCATTTATTATCTTTAAATTAAGAAAGAGGTTGGCAATAGTTATGGCCAGATTACGAGAATTTCTTTAAGAAACGCCCAAGTTTAACCTAATTTTAAGTAAGCAATGAAGTTAAAGAATTTGTTTCTTTGTTAAAATCACGAAATTCACTATCCCTCAAGACAGTTTCCAGGTTTTTTTCCCCGCAGATCAGGTGTAGCTGTTTTGCCTCTCCTAAATTTTGCCGCCGCGTCATTCAAACTTTGCTGATAGATTTGGAAGAGTTTGCATATCATAAAATGGCATTAAATTTTTGCGTAAAAAGAGACCTTTCTAAATAATCGTAGGTCATTCCGAATGGGCACAGTGAAGCTTCAAACTGAGGGCTCTATTATTTTGACGACGGCAGTAACCTCAACAACTTCCATAACCCTGGATTCGACACCAATATTGTTTGCTTTCTACGCTTTATTTTTATGTTAAGCTCCTCTACCCCCCACTCCTATGGGTCTTCCCTCCTGAGACGAACGGTCATCTGGAGAAACACTTTTGATGTAACTGACATCAAACTGTGTTTATTCGACGCACATGTTGGCCGTGTTTGCAGGTTTTTAAATTTCCGTCCCCTGAACCCGCGTTCCTAAGGGAATGTCATGTCTTATCGCCACAGTGTTTGTTTCCTTATCTCAAGAAACATGTGTACAAGATTTGGTTCAAAATTATACACGGAATATACATGCATCCACACACATACATATAACCACTCAATTTTATTTGTTAGATTTGGTAAACTGCGGCTCTCTTTGTTCACTAACGTATATTTCTCCTCCATCTTCCTCGTTGTTGTTGTGGTATTCAGTCCTAAGACTGGTCTGATGGAACCCTCCATGCTATCTTGCGCAAGCCTTTACATTTCCTTATATTTATCACACCCCAAAACCACCCTAATCGGCTTATTATATTCCATCCTTTCCCCCTTCCCTATAATGCTAATTTTACATACCATCATGTCTTAAAACGTGGTCTATTAACTAACCTATCCCTTCTGTTAGTCAACGTCCTACATATTGGCCGCTGTTCCCCTATTCTGTTAAGAACTTCTTCGTTGGTGATTGTATCCGCCCATCTCATTCTCCTATAGCACCACATTTCAAAGGCTTCTACTCTTTTCCTTTCCCCAACTCCTATCGTCCACGTTTCGCACCCATATAACGCCACGCTCCATACGAACAACGATTTGCTAATATTCACACTTACATTACTCGTAAGTTAATTCCGCGGAAGCATTCCTTGCCTGTGTTATCCTCCTCTTTATGTCTGCTATACTTCTACAATCTTTAATTCTTACGTTTCCTCATACACGTTGTTATCAGAGGCGTGAGAATAATAATTCAGGTTCAAGTTTCTATCAGAGATTCCTCGACTTGCTTTGGAACAGAAAATATTGAAATGTCATAGTCATGTTTTCTATCCTTAATTAGCATGTTGTCATCTTGTTGGGTTCGAATGGCAATCTGGTGGTCTTTGAGGTCGCGTGCCTGACCACTTGGGACACTTGGCTTTCAGCAGTTTTGTCGTCGGGATTTGACAGCAGAGCTTGCGCTTCCTCAAGGATCAATACTAGACCAACGCCGACTACGTCACCGCACCCACGGGGCGATACAGACGTCGTGATGGAGGCACACACACACACACACACCACTCCTGGCTACGACGCCACTTTTTACTTCTGTCTAATCTGTAAAGCTTGTTATACTATCCCGAAAATGCAGTTAACCTTTCACAGTTGAAACGTTACGACTATTTGGTGCCGGTTTAAATTTGAAATATTAAGGACCTTTAATAAACTTTACACGCATCTGCTACGCCGGTCGTAAATTCGAGTCGCTTTTATAGGCGCTGCTGCTGACACTCGAGCACTTCAGACCATCATTATGGCCATGACAGTCGTCGCCGCGTTCCTCCTCCTCGTCGTCGTCGTCGCCAGAGCCGAAGGCTATGTCCGTGAGTAACAGCAAACGCTTCCACTTCAATTAATCATCTCTCGGCAATCACTTACAGACTGCCTTGTACTTGTCTAATTCACATGGTTGTAATGCAGAGGCTAGGCTCCCACCCCTGGCGTCTTTGCCGCTGCAGCCAAACCCGAAAACGTCGCCCCAAGCTGTTATTAAAGTATAAAAAACATAAAAAAGAAGAGAAAGCAATAATAGTGATTCAAACTTACGGAATACTGTTTTATTAAAAACGAAAAATGATCTAACGGCAATTAATGTTCAAACTAACTATTTTCAGGGTTAATTTAAATATACATTTCAATCAATAATAAAAAACTAGTCATTCAGCATATAAAAACTCTAAAAGATCTTTTCAGATTTTAATTTCCCGCAAAATTGCGATAAATTTCTTGCAGATAACGTAAGAATTTACGACCCGTAAAACAGAGAACATAATAAAATTTTGAACGGTAATGGTAAAAGTCAAACTAAACTACTTGAAGGAATTTGGCGGCGTGAGGTTACAGACAGTAGTGATAAAGCTTAGACACGATGGCGTGACTGTTTTCTTTTTCTCGAAGTCTCGTGAGATTTGGAAGCAACGGGTAGCGAGGACGGTGTCGTCGTCCTCCGCCCCCCACCCTATCGAGGGGCGGGGGTGGGGGAGGACGACGACATCATCCTCGCCTCCCAGAAAGGAGAGATAATAATTTTCATTGGACAACATCAGGCCTCGCCAATCATCGGAATATGAAATAAGGGAGTGGGGAAAAATTATTAAAAAACGAATAAAAATGGATTTTGGGACATTAAGGACGTTGTGATTATGAGTGGGACATTGAGGACGTGATTAACATTGTGAGCTTCACAGTGCCTTATCAGGCAGTTACATTTTTGGGGGTTCAGTAATGGGACAGTGTGAGCTAACAAAATAATTATTTTATCTGGAATAAAAAATACTTTTTAAAGTAACACAATCAGGATATATAAGGGAGTAATGTTGCCTTTTTTAAAATAAAAAATATTGATCATCCTTAGGGGTTGATGTATAAAGTCCCCAAGTGGAGTGTTTACCTGAGAGAGTTGCGTGTGTGGTGATGTTGCAGATGCGCCGCCCCTGGCTCTGTACCCCAGATGCATCCCCTACGAGAATTTCAAGCTGGACTGCCAGGCGTGCGAGTGTCCGGCCTCTGGAGTGAAGCGTGACGCCACGCTGTGCTGGGACACGTGCGACATCGTGCCTTGACGTACACTCGCACACTAACCTCCCCAATTGATTCCACGCCTCTCGCCTCACGTTTCACCATTGGAATATACAAAAAAAAATTATAAACAGCTATTTATGCATTTTTTTATGTCTCCAACCAACAAACTAAACTCGAGCACTTCATCCTACAAGCACCGTCTTCACATTACAATTTGGCGGTTGAGTCATCCACGTGGTGGCCTCTGCCCTTAAATAGCATACGGAGTGGTTTAAAATTAGGGATAAGGAAAAGAGGAGAAAACCAGCCAAAGATTAACCTGCATCAGGTAGGTCCGAGATTCAATACTTCACCCAAGACCACCCGGTGAGTGGATGTGGGGTTTGTTGCGGAAACCCGCCATTCTCAGGTTTAGAGGCAGCTGGCTGACTGTTCCAATGGGAACAGATGATAACTCTTACCGTATGCCCCAACGTAAACGATCATGGAGCGTACACCTCTTTCATTTAAAACCAGCACATGAGGCATTAACACTTACTGTTCACGGCATAAGATATAAGAAGAGCGAGAAGACCGTAGTTTCTAAAGAGGTTTCTTATACGGTCTGAGGTCATGAGTCATGAATGGACCAAAAATAAGTAAAAAAAATAAAACAGATAAAAATTATTTGCGATTGTTTAAGGATCTTTTAAAAATGTGGTGCTATAGAAGTATGAGATGGGTGGATAAAGTTAGTAACCAGAAATTTCTAAGCAGAATAAAAGCAGAAAGAGCAATATGAAGTACTTTAACCAAGGGAAGGGATAGTTTAATAGGCCACGTTTTAAGACATGAGGGTCTTGTAAAATTAGGAGTAGAGGAAAGTGAAGAGAAAAGGGAGGCCAAGGATGGAATGCGCTAATGAGATTTGTGAGGATGTGGAATGTGGTACTTAAGCGGAAATGTAAAGGCTTGCGCAAAATAGGTTAGCATGGAGGGTTGCATCAGACCAGTCTTAGGATAAATACCACAACAACAACACGATTCTGAAATTATCCATATCTATTTGAGGAATGTAGCGGGAAATACGAAACTTTTCCCGGTCGAAAAAATAAAGGCGACGGTTGGCGGATAAAATGATGTCGCTTATTTGTGAGATTAGATCCGTATTCCGGTTGTAGATATTTGGGCTCGATACACGAACTGAGTTTCTCAGCCGTTTCAAATGCCAAGGACTTGTGGCGACATTATCTAAGACAACGTAGTAGCTAGGAACAACGCACGACAATCAGAAAAATAACAATCTCCAATATAAATGAATTATTCCAGATCGACTGTTTATTAAGGATCCGTCCAGCAGGTAGCACGAATGTCACACTGGAAGGGAGTATGAAGAAAAGAGCACGGTATAAATGAAATTGAAGAGGAAGAAATAAGTACAGAGCAAAATAATGGCAGTAAAAACAAACTAAATAAGGAAACAAGAATAAAACACAATCACAAAGTGGAAATACTAAGAGTAAATGATTAATGATACAAGGAACGCTCCGGGAAAAATTCCTTTAAGGTCACTGAAATTGCTTCAACAGAATATTTTCGCATGTAAATCGTTCTGTGTTCAGAGGAGCTGAAGAAAAATGCACAACAATTTCCTTCTAATCTAAGAAATAACTGGAAACCAGTTTTATTTCTATAGTTATCTACATTTCTCAGGACCTAAAGAAATACAATTAAAAAGTCCAACTGCAACCGGTCTAACTCGTCTCTTTAATCGCCGTAGCAAGGACACGAAAATCCACGGACTTTCTTTATAGTTTCTGAAGACTATTAGCAAGTGACTGAAAACTATTTAAAAAGCTTTACTCCTAATTTTGAGGTTAGGTGTAATAAATTCTTCACTGCAGATAGTTTATTTAATATATATATGCGTTGAGAACTACACTATACGGCGTCTCTCGCATCCAAGCTTCCATCTCCTTTTATCTTTCCAATCTTCATCTCGCATACATCTGTCATCCATTGCTTAAATCACTCCTTCATCCCATGTAAGTTTGGTGTTCCTTTTGTCTTTCGTTTTGGGGATTGCCAGAGAAATATTCCTAATGGACACGTGTCCTCTGGCGTTCGTCTCAAATGTCCATACCAATTCAACCTCCTACCTAATATTGAATCTAAGATATTTACTGCTGTAAACCCCATTTCTTATCCTTTCTGTTCTTTTCACACCACAGCTGCGTCTCCAGAAATCAATTTCCATCGCTCTTAGCTTTCCTTAGTTATTTTCCAAACCTCAGAACCATAAGATGCAATAGTCTCCACTATCGTTTTGTAGATTCTCCTTTTCACCTTATTTCTTATACATTTATTCCATATAATTGAGTGTAACTGCCTTGTTGAAACTCGCTATTCTCTGTTTAATTCCTCCTCGATTCCTCCTTTACTATAAATATTTGTTCCTAAGTACTTATATATGGTGCAGCACTTTACTACACTTCCGTCTCTCACTTCTAAATTTCTTCCTGTCCCTCCAACTACCATTTACTCGGTTTTATCAAATTTTAGTTTATTTAAAAACTAAAAATATATAACGTTTCGGTACGTGTTTGTACCTTCTTCAGGTATTTTCTAATCACCACCGCACGATAAAACTATCAGATACAAATATTTCATCATTTCAATATTTTACAAGTTTTGAAACTTCTCCTGGGACTAACTATTGAGCCGTCGAGACAGTTACAAATAATCCTGACGATGGTACAGAAACATAATGAACCGTTGTTGTTGTTTTTGAGTTTATTAAAGCGCAGTCCGAAACCGATCAAGAATTTAACATGTTATCCACTGCGCCTCAAGGTTTAGGTCTAGAAGAGCCCCGAAAAATTCTAAAAACAAGGAGAAGAAATAAAAACCCCTAGGATTCCTGATGATATTGTAGTATTAGGGGCCTCTGAAGAAGACTTGGAAGCCATAATAACGTGATCCTGGAATAAGAGTACAACTCGAGGATTAATAGATGGAAAAACAAGGTAATAGAGTGTAGTATGTAGTGGAATAACAAAGGCTGCTAGATTGGGAAGGGATATTTTGAAGGAAGGCATTTGGGCAGCATAACAACTGGAGTAGAGTAGCACAGGCAAGAAAGAGGAATTTACTTACGGGTAATATAAGTGTGAACATTAGGAAATCATTACTAAAAAATGTTGGTACGGAGTGTGCCGTGATATGGGTGCGAAACGTGGACGATAAGAGTTGCAGAAAGGAAAATAATAGAAAATTTTGAAATATGGTGCTATAGGAGAACGAGAAAATAGAGAACAATTTGGATGACTTTGAAGGGATAGATTAATAGGCCACGTTTTGAGACATGAGGGTAATATTAGAGAAAGAACAGGAGAGGGAGGCCGAGGCTGGAATACGCTAAGCGGAATAGGGAGGATGTAGTATCTATGTAGAAATGAGAATTTTTTAGCATGGAGGGTTCCACCAGACCAATCTTAGGACTGAATATCATATCAGCAACAACATGGAGAGGGAAACACTACTCAGATGCTGTGTGCTGTGTTCTCATCTCTAGCATCCACAGCGTCTCTTTTCGTGCACATGGAGGCTAGGGGTCGATGTAGTTCACTATGGGCATCATTAAACTAGAGGGAGACTACTCGTTTTCCCTGTTTCGTTTTTAAATCTTTCTTTCTCCGTGACTCTACAGCCGTATTTTTAAATCGACTCCCTGTAATTCCGAATAATCTATTTGCATGTTAGTAATGGTGTCTCGTAATTCGCATCCCACTTGTTGGCTGCTGTGGCTCTTAAAGTATAAAGCGATTTTTTTTTTAGTTTTCCGTACGTCATGAATGTGTATGTCGCTTGAAGGACAGTCTTCCATGAGACCCAGTTGTTCAACCTGGGGATGGATCCCAATGAAGTCCTTGTAGATATCGGCGAGTGGTTTTAACTTTGGGTCAAAGATGATCGATTTTGTTCTTGAATTGGTTTTCTAATAAGTGAGCTGAGGCTTTCCCGATGTAGTTGATGCAGAAATAGTTCTCAGGTTTCCACTCGGGTTCAGGTGCGATGAAAACGCTGAAGATGACGACAAAGCACTTGGTCGTCTAATAGTCTGCGCAACAGACCGTGAAGATAAAAAGCTGCTGAAGATTTCCATCGTCCAGGGTCCCGCCGTCCCACGACATGATGACTTTAGTGTGGGGTTCCCCTTTTAATTCGAGGCCCTGCTGTGACGTCGCGCCGCGGTGTTATTAATATCAGATCCGGCCTTGAGGCAGTCAGCTGGTCCACGTCTTGCAACATCAGCCTCCTGCTCCACTTCGCACAAGTCTTACTTCACCCAGAGACGACAAACACAACACATACAGGATATACTAGCTGGGTGCTCGGTCGGTCATTCATTTGTATTCGCAGCCTGCAACATTAAGATCCACACCAATCTCAGAGAGATCGACGCACTTTCGAAAAAGTTTACCGTTTCACACCGTCCCCTGTTATCGAAATCGAACAAGTCAACACTAAAAATAAAATGCTTTATTTAGGAGGTTGGATTCAATGTCATCGCCGAATGAACACTTTTGTCCTCTTGTGGTATTCAGCCTTTAGACTGGTCTCAATGCTAACCTATCTTGCGCAAGCCTTTTCATTTCTGCTTAGCGATCACATCCAACATCCTCCCTAATCTCCTTAGCGTATTCCATAAATCGTCTCCCTCTTCTGTCTACTTCTCTCTAATGTCTTAAAACGTGGCCTATTAACCTATCCCTTCTCTCGTCAACGTCTTCCATTTTGTTCTCTCCTCCCTTATTCGGCTTACAACTTCCTCGTTACTTATCCTATCCACCCATCTGATTCTCCTAGAGTACCACATTTCGAGAGCTTCTTTTCTTTTCCTTTCTGCAACTCCTATTGTCCACGTTTCGCGCCCATGTAACGCCACACTCCATACCAACATTTTTAATAATGACTTCCATAAAATCATACTTATATTAGCCGTAAGTAAATTCCTCTTCCTTGCTTGTGCTACCCCAATCTAGTTATTACGCTGCCCAAGCAGCAGAAATCCTCAACTTCCTTCAAAATATCCCTTCCTAATCTAACAGCCTTTCTCATTACACTCCATCACCTTGGTTTTCCCTCCATTAATCCTTATGTTCCACTCTTCCTCCAGGCCCTCGTTCCTGCCATTTATTACGGTTTCCAAGTCTTCTTCTGCCTCCCCTAATCCTACAAAATCATCGACAAACTGCAGGGTACACTTGTATAAATCGTATTAAAAAACAATGCACCTTTCACAATTGCCACAAAATATTATTTCCAATACAGTTTATTTGCTCAATGTCGTATTAATCAATAAATCATACACTCAATGTGCACACAATTGCAATACTCTGAATACATATGAGAACTCAGCAATCGGAGATGCCAAAACAATGCCAAGCTACGACGGAACGAACTTGCGCATGCGCGAAGATTATTCAGAAGGTCTGCCTTAAAATTTTGGTTTAAATATTTTCTTATGTGAGAAATCCAAAGAAAAATAAAAAAGGAATTTGGTCAGAAAAAAATATAAGGTTGTTTACAGCAGCGGCATCTGTGGGATCTATCTACCTATAAGAACCGTCCAGGTGCGGACGTGAAAACAAAACAAAAGTTTATCAAAATTTGTCAAACCAGTTTTTGAAAGCTCCGAAAAAAACGCCTGTTGGGGACCAACACAAAACGTTTAGGAAGAGACGAATTAGGAACACACCAGAATTTTATAAGTACAGGTATTCGAAATCGCTATGTGTGTTCCCGCATCTACGACGGTTATTCGAAAAGGAATTTGGCCCGTGGTGTAAGGCATAAACTGAAGAAGATGCTTAAGTTTACAGGCGAATGAACGTAGAAAGTGAAGAAGTGAGCAGAAACGCGTCTGTTATTTTGGACAGTTTGAGTATCTGCGCTGCACTACGATTAAATACAGGCAGGCCTGACAAAATTTTTCCAACATACTCACTAAGTATATGTAAACTACGGTCTGAACGTTTCGATTCCTTGACGATTGTAATCCTCATCTTGGTAATAGAGCCATGATGGTTCAATTCCGATTTCTGGGGTGATAATTACTGAAAGTATCAATTTGTGAGGACTGGGCTGTAAGGGAAAGTTCCGTTTAGTACAGGTTCTGGACTGGCAGTGAAGAACGTCTTCACCTGGGTTGCGCAGCGCGTCCTTCGTCCATCACCTGAAAACAAACAACAAGGATTGGCAAGAAACGTCGTGTGCTACTTATATTTAACACGCCTAATTTTGTCTATTTATTAACTAACTCGTAAAAGTAACATTGTTTTGGAGATTTATTTTCGTCCGGTGTCTCAAACGACGCCAATAGTTAAGACCTCCGCCGCTATGGCGCTGCTTGCCTCCGGAGCGATAACCAAAGTTCCTACCGTCGCACATAGATAGCAGCAAAATCGCTTCACGTGGGTATTGAGCAATGCTATTGACATTTATTACCAAATTTCGATTTCGGATGTGGAATTAACCTGGTTTTAGAGAAATAAATAAGCTGTGGACGTCGTAGTCAAAAATTCTCAATTTTCGAACGGATTTCTATGTAGCGAAAAATGAGTATTGCACATGTATTTAGGAACCTATATAGCGGAGTGTTGGGGGATCGTCAGTAAAGGGGCGGACGATTTTGTCAGCCTTTCACCTCGTTTTTTTTATTTTCTTTCAAATAACCTTAGCATAATATACGAATTCGGGCGTTTTAGATAGAGTCTTGCAGTGACTTAAATATCGAAGAAAATTGTTGTTGTTGTGGTGGTAATCACGTGGCAACCTTTTCATTTATACATAGTTACCACATCCATCCTAATATACTTGGCGTATTCCATCCTTTGCCTCCCTCTTCTCTTATTATCCCCACACACTTTCCAATAATGTTAATTTTACAATTCCCTCATCTGTCAAAATGTGGTCTATTAATCTATTCCTTCAAAGTCCTCCAAATTGTTCTCTCTTCTCCTGTTCTGCTTATAATTCCTGATTAGTTACCCTATCCACCTATCTCATTCTCCTATAGCACCACACTTCATTGGCTTCTATTCTGTTCCTACCGTCCACGTTTGTATCCACATAACGCCACACTCCATACCAACATTTTTAGCAATGATTTCCCAATATTCACACTTATATTACCCGTAAGTAAATTCTTCTTCCATGCCTGGTCTATTACGCTTTCCAAGTGGCACAATTCCTTAAATTCCGTCAAAATATCCCTTCCCATTACCTTGGTTTTCCTCCTTGTTATACTATTCCTCCAGGAACACGTTCATGCCATTTATGGTTTCCAAGTCTTTTTCTACTTCCCCTAACACTATAATGTTATCGGCAAAGGATAGGGATTTTATTTTATTAAAAGACGTAATTAAAAGACAATACAACGACAGGGACAATCATGTCATATATATATATATATATTTGTTAACAGGCTACATGAGGGTGATCCTGAAACAGGCAACTCCCCTTTAATAGCATAGGAAGGGAACTGAAAAGGAGGGATGCGGAAGGTAGAGCTTCACAGTTCATTAATTTCTGATATTAGTATTGGAGATACTGGGATTGTATCTCGTCCAAAAATTATTCTTACTTTAAGAAATACGTGTCACAATGTGTCAATACATACAAGCAATTTCTGATGAAGAGAATATACTCCAGTGCGTACCTGACGCACCTGCGAGAAAGTAAGGAAAAAAGCGCGTACCTAACGAACCTGCGAAAAAGTAAGGAAAATTAGTTTCAAATTAAGCAGAAGCTCATGAGATCGCCGATGGAAGGAAGATGATGGCAGCTAATAAGTAAGAATATAAATTTATCACTTTTTGTTCAAAAGCGACGTTTCGTCTCCTTTTTGATACTTCCACCCGCGTAAAATTTAGCAATTCATCATATTTACTCATTGGCTTCCACATATTTAACAGTCAGGGGCTGCAGATGACACTAAATTCTTCGCATGTAATTCTTCGTGTACATTCAATAATCTTTTCGGCCGAGAGAGTCAAGGAGTCAATATGATAAATTGCTCAATTTTACGCCCGAGAAAGTCTCAAAAGAGGAGAAGAAACGTCGTTGTTGAATAAATAGTGGTGAATTTATATGCTGACTTATTGGCCGTCTTTTTATTCACTGCAAATTTTAAAGTCAGAAAACTATGTCGTTAATTAGGTTTTTAATACGTTTGAAATAAAATAGCCCTTGAGTCACAAAACCTTAGTCAAACAAAATTTTTGCATTCTCAAATGGAGATAAATCGTTTATTAACGAAGAGGCCCAAGAAGAAATTTAAATATGAATATTGTATTGTAATAAATACTATAAATAATTATCTGTCTAAAGGCCATTTATTTCTTCAGTACATATAAAATATGGAACTTCTAACACCAAATTAATTACAGCAGCATACTGGCTAATGGTAAGAAATTTGTTGTTGGTGTGGTATTCAGTCCTAAGACTGGTCTGATGCAACCCTCACCCTGCGCAAGCCTTTTCCTTTCTACAGACCCACTATATCCTCCCTAATCTGCTTAGCCTATCCCATACTTGATCTCCCTCTTCTGTTCTTACCCTACACACTTCCCTCTAATACTAATTTTACAAGACTGTCTTGTCTCAAAACCTAGCCTAAAATCTTTCCCTTCTCTCGGGGAAAGTCCTCCAAATTGTTTTCTCTTCCCCTATTCTGCTTACAACTTCATGGTTAGTTACTCTGTCCACCCATCTCATTCTCCTGTAGCACCACATTTCAAAGGTTTTTATTCTTTTCCTTTCTGCAACTCCTACCGTCTAACGTTTTTAAAAATCATTTCCTAATACTCATACTGTATTAGAAATGTATTACCAATTTAAATTGTTATCAAACAAGACGTGTTATCCATAAGCTTATATGTAAGTAAAAATGTGAAAGGAACTGAATAAAACCTTTCAACAGACAATTTTAAACTGGTTAGACAACATCTTGGGCGGAAATAAAGGGAAAATGAAGCGACATCCTCAACCAATGGGAATGGTCTATGGGGTTTGTGCAACAAAATCAAATATGTCAATCCAAGATCCTGCAGGAAAATTGTAAATGCCCCATGGTACATGACGAACAACGCAATGCATACAGATTTAAAAGTTCCAACGGTACAGGAAGTCTTGAAGCACCACATAATCCTAGACAATCGTACAAACCTACAAGATGACAAACTTCTACAACCAGTCATCAATGAAAGACTAAAAAAAATTTGCCCTTGTGAACTATTTTAAGTAAAATGAGTTATAACAGCCTCTTTGTCACTTTTCATTTTATTTTAATTAATGAACTATACTACGTTTCGTCTCTCACTTGGGACTTCTTGTGTAAAAATGTAGCTGTTTGTGGACCTTACTCCACGAATCTTTCGGCCGGAGCGAGGTCCAATGACAGCTACATTTTTACACCTGATTAAATGAGAGACGAAGCGTAGTACAGTTTGCTAATTTAAATTAAATAAAAACTGATAAAGAGGCTGTTAGAACTCATTTACTATTTTAAGTTAAAGTAATCGTTGGGATACCATTGAACATCCCAATGATCATGTTATTTGACACTAATAAAGTTAGAAACCGTCAGCATTCTCTTGCTAAATAAAAAATGATGAAGATGTATCCTCTTTATATTGTATTCCTACCGTACAGTAGGGGACTATCCTTGCGTACTTAAAGGAAACCTTTCACGTGCACCCCTTTTTTTCTTTCGTTTCCTAAGCTATTGATGTTGGGTTATGAATCACTGGACTTACCATACGTACGAATTTTCTAGAGACAGTCCAATTTGTTATTCTCCATCTTTCGTATCGATTTTATTGTTGTCCTTGCACTTGGCCTGAGCTTATATACCCATAAGCCGTCTTCTCCCACGATGACTCCATCCAGGTGCAGTAAACAATTTCTTCTTTAGCAGTTTCCTGTTGTCCTTTCTCTTAAGTCTTAGTCCACGTATGAGAACGTCCCACAACTTTTTGAAATATGAGAACTTTTTTTTCTAATTCCAGACAGCCTATGCTTGCTTGCAAATAGTGTACCAAAGGGTTAAATTGAAATACCATTTTGTAGCGTATTGATACAGGAAAATAGTAAATCTTTAACTCAAGATCAATTCATTATTTCAAAACTTTCAGCGTATTTAATCTTCCTCCCAGTTTCTGATCAAGATTTCCCGCAGTGAAGATTTGTGACCTTCTCTTCCTCCTGTCAATTTGTATCATCCGCAACGATATCGTTTTAATTTATTTATCTTCACGTTTGATCATAGAAGACTAAATAGTTGAATTTAAATTACACACGCTAGTTTTCTTCAATTGATACTAGTATAGGTGACGACAATAGTGATGTAAGTTGAGCAAATGGCGGGCGTGTTGTGAATAAATTCTCCTCGAGAACTCGGAAAGAACGTGGGGGCCGCCTTTTCCCTCAAGGACGTTTTAAATAATTCAAAAGTACGTTCACATCCATACCGAACTAAACAGAATAGAAATCAAAAATGCCAGGAATGAATCAACCGTTAGACCAATACCCGCTAACAGCGCACATTGTCCATTCGTCCCTGTAGCGCAGAGGATAGCGCGTTGGACTTCTAATCCAAAGGTCGCGGGTTCGATCCCCGCCAGGGATGTAAACATTTTTAACTGAAAATGCACGTTCCTGGGTGAACGTTCGGACGTAAATAAGAAAAGAAACATGCTTCAAATGGTTATAAGTACGAGTTACGAGACTCTTAAAAAGGTTAAAATTTTTAATTATTTTTTCAGATTTCAACAGATATGAGGTATCAAAACAGTTTTCTGACATAGTTCACAATAAATAAAAAGCATATAATGCAAATACTTCAATACATTTAATAATCTTTTACGACTATGGAGTCAAGGAATGAAGAACATTTGCAAGTTATGAAGGACTTAAAGGAAACCTTTCAAATGCAATATATATATATAAAAGTAACACAATCCATATTTAATCTATTGTAATGTTATGGTTTGTAGTATGCCTGAGGAAGTCTCAAAACGAAGACGAAATGTTGAAATTATATTAATTAAATATTAATAAAATTATATGCTGATTTATTTGCAGTCTTTTTAATATATTTGGTATAATCAAATACAATCTCTGACATTTTGGAAATCAATAAATAGTAAATCAGCATATTATGTCAGACAAAAATTAGCATTTAGTTACAACGCGATGTTCCGGTCCTGATTTGGAACATCATCAGGTGTATTACAGGTGTCGCACATATAGAACTACTTTTTTCTCACTTACAGGCCGTTTTACTATTTAATATATGTGTGTGTGCTCGGATAATAGAAATTATGACATAGCCATAATTCCAAACACTTCTAACAAAATGGAGACTTGGCACTTCTATATAATTATAATTAATAGCATAGAAAGAGATGGAAAAGGGGGTAGTGAGGAAAATATACTAGGTTTAACTAGGACCCCAATTTAAAGTTTAAGGATTCTACCTGGTGATTCGCCTAAAAGTGATGCATCAGGTAGGTCAAGCACTTGGGACTATTTTCACACAATAATGGGAAATAATGTTTGTTGAGGGGATGTGATGCGACAATGTATGATAGATGTCTGCAACCCCATAGCATAACCACCTATCATGACCGATCAATATTGTCTCAGCTTCTGGCTGACTTGATTTAAAACCTCTGGTCTGGGGCTAAGGGGTGTGCAAAACCAGTAGGAAGAAGTTAGCCCTTATGGAGTTCCTTGTTCCCGTCTGGGATATTCCACCTCATTCTGACAATGTATTTATGTATGCGCCCTGGAATTCTTACATATTGTGCCTTGGTCAACTGCACTTTTAATGTTTGTTCCTTATGTATTCCATTCCCATACCATTCAGCAGATTGCCACGATATTTTGGTGTATTCTAGTGCACACCCTAGAGAAGGTTTCTGTTGAAGTTTCAAAGATTTTGGTTCCTTTCTTTCACCCTTTCAGGTTAAAAAAGTTCTACCATAGCCGATCACTGGAAATGTCTTCCTAGCTTTCTGATGAAGGGGGCGGTGCCTCTGAAATCTCAAGTACTCTAAACCTCACAAGGTGTCTACCATCTATGAACCTCAGGTAAGTCACCACCTTTCTATCTCTCTGTCCTTTCCCCATTAATTAATATATATATATATATATATATATATATATAAACAATTTGCTTTTTGTCAACACTTCACACAGTGAGAACATTGTAGAAGGTTTGGTCTATTAACAGTTAAAATCAAATACACAACATACAATGATCTTATTCATGTACATAACAAAATTGGAAAAAGTAAATGATGTAAATGGAGGGGGGGGGGAGAGTGTTATAATAATTAGAGGATTAGGAAATTCGAAATAATAAATAATGTAAGCAGGCTGACTGTAATATTACAAGGTTTGCTGAAATTATTTGAGCATTTCATTACCTGAGAAGTAAACGAATGACATTTATGTTAAAAAAAGAAGAAGTAAACTATTATTCACTACAATTCACAGTGTTAACCCACTTGGTACATATTATTGGTTTTAGTTTAATCATTATGAAACGTCATGAGATTTTGAGTTTCGTAATTTGTTTCAAATATGACGATTGCAATTATAATTGTAACAGTTATTCTAATGCCCATACTGTCCTTGGGGAAAACTACTATTGCTCACTCACTATTCAACATCTGCATATTCAGCTCAATTTGTTAATACTTTCAAATTCCACTCTGAATATCAAGATTCTTACAACTGATACAAACAAATTCAATGGAACACTTTAAAGTGCATTACACTTACAGAGTCAAAATGTGAAAAGATATAGCAAATATATTAATAAATTTAACTTTTTACAAAACATTGAAACATAATAAGGTGAACGATAAAGACTAAAATTGTCAACAGAAATTTTACAAACAAATTTTATTAATTATACAGTAAAATATAAATTCAATAAGCAGACTCAACAAATTTTCTTAGAACTAAGTAACACAAATATGACAACACAATGTACCCAAAAAAGTGCAAAAAAAATTGTCATCAATTAATACTGCAAACAGATCTATCACTAATTAATGTGAAAAAATATATTAACTCTTTATAGTTTATCACAGTGTTTGAGAGACAATAATTTACAAACTTATCATTTATCTTAAATTAAAAAATATTTATAATACAACTTGTGCGAATCGTAAGTTTCATTAATATAGTGAGAGAGAAAACAAATGCATCACACCATTGTTATGGAAAAATTTGAGTCTGTCATTAAAAAGGACAACTTCATTATTGTCATGTTAGGAAGGCATCAACCTGACAGGCTGAACTTATAAAAAATTATTATTAGAAGTAGCAAATGTAAACATGTTTTAATAGATACTAGTCACTTTTAAAACTAGAATGCAACAAGATGAATCATAAACAGCAATGGTGACATTACACATAAATATGTGACTCAAATGTTGAGGAATCGTCACTTCTTGCATACAGTATTGAATTGAATAATACTGCAAAATTCGTAATATTTTGAATGATATATTCTGTAATGTTATGTTGAATTTTTGATTCATCAAATTTATGATCAGTCTTTGAAAACTGTTACTAATAATGTGAAATTAATTTGTAGATTTACTGAGTTACCTATCGCTTGTTTTGTTTTATTTTCAATCTAAAAATTTAATATAGCAATAGATTGTGCTTAAAGTGGAATACAGCCTTGAACAAGATAGACGGTTCATTTCAGAAGCTCTAGGACATATATTTATAACAAGTGGTTCAAACACCTTCAAGATGTACCGTTTATTTTAAAAAACTTTTCACAAAATGAAGCATCATCTCCTCAACCTTGTAGTTAGTTGTAGGAGATGTTTGATAATTCATCAAACATATATCCAGGAAATGTGAATATCAAATAACTGGTTATGAGGCACAAATATCCTGTTTAATATTAACATTTAAAAATGAGAGAGAGAAATTTAACATTCTAAAAAAATAGTATTGTATAAAATTGTTAGAGGCCACCTATTTAAAATTAGCTTCTTCCTTACTCTTATTTATCCTATGGTATATATACAAACACTTAAAAAAAATTGTGTTACACAGCCACATTTTTAGAATTGGGAGAGAAAAGTAAGCCTCATTTCACAAAATAGACCAAGAAAAGACTATTTACCACTGACAAATATAAACAATTCACTTACATAATACTTCCTAAATTGTCATATCACAAAAATGTATACTAGAAGTCATTGTGCAAACTGTCAGTGACTTAAAACAACTATGTACATATATATCAATAGATTGACAAAATACATTTTTTGAAAATATGTAAAAAAAGAATCCAATCACGTCATGAAAAATTATGACATCGAAATGAAGTCTCAGAATTTTTGAGGAAGTATCCCCTCTTATCAGAGAAATGGTCCACTCAATACAACTGTGTACTAGTAGTGTGTAAAATGTAGCCATCGTGAACCAACAGGCTGTTTGCTCAAAATAAGCAGACCTCCTGAAGAACGGAAACAGCCTAGAATTTTTACAAATTATTTCAAATAAACAACAGTCTGATTTCAGCTAAACTAATTTTACAGGAAAACTTTGATACTGTAAGTAGCAGAATATAAATATTTATAATGGGCAACCATTGATGCTAGAAAGTAAAACAGAAAAAGAATCATGGCGAATACCAGATAGGTTTGGCTGAGAATTCACATTGATAATGTTTCCTTCGAGACTGGAGACTGTACAAAAGACTGAAATAAGAGTTAATCTGATGCAGTTTTTAAAACTGAATTATTGCACACCTCTCCTGAAGGAGGATATTGACACGTCAAAAAGTAAGATAAGATGTATAAATTGTATTTTACTTTTCAGTGCCTTTATGGTATGTTTTCAGACATATTATCAAATAAGAAAATGCCACTAGAATGTAATTAAGAGTAAAACAGAAAAGCAGTCATGCAAAATACTCAAAAAAAGCAAATAGGTCATGGTTTAGTTTTTCAAATGCTTATGTTTATCAGACCAAAATATTACTTTTCTCAAACAAATATAAAAACATTTTTGTCAGCTCTCCATTAGTTAACCATATTACATGATATTCAACTGAAAGAAGGATGAATGTACATACATAGAAATAATATAATACTCAAATTGATTTAGCATAAAATTAAAACTGTGTGGTAATAGCTTCCTCAACAGCAAGTTACTTAGCTACGCTTGTTATGTCCCAAATAACCATCCAATGTGCTACTTATGATGGAGACATATCAGGTAAGTAAATAGACAACCTTACGCCTGATCTTTAATCCCCTGGCATGATGTTTGCCTCCTCCTTCACAGTAGACCGTTCAAAGGAAAAGGAAGATACATTTGTTGCGGTACACATCACCTGATCGACCCAGGTAAGAGGATTGTATGAGGGACCTTCACCACCCATCTCAGTTGGCAGAATGTCCTTGGCAACACGATCATGGAGAGTGCTCAAATTGTTGCCATGCATGTAAATCTGAAGAAACAAAAGTGGTAAATTCTTAATAAAAGACCTTCAAACTCTTTAATGATATACTTAATGTTAGTGTTTACTTCCAATTTGTGACAATATCTATAATGAAGTAAACATGTGTGATATTCTGAGTTCTAATTGTGTTGCTTCATCAATTCCAAACCACAACAGTTTCATTGATTAAATATATACCAAAGGATCCAAAATTGTAAAATAAAAAGACTGTCATGCCTTTTATATAACACATGTCAATAACCTGTCAGATAGTTTCACACTTATAAGTCTCATATTTTCACTCAGTAAACTCCTAGGGCCATTATTAGCTACAAATACATATTGTACTTCAATCAGTTATGTTTGTTCTTTCCTTAATTTTAGCGCAGGTGTGTAAAGCACTCGGCTATTAGTGCTCAACATGACAGTGTAATCTCATTCTTTGAACAAAATGTCACAATTAAACTTAACTAACAATTGTGTTGATCTCCTAGATTAGAGTTTCATGAACTGTAGTGATGATAATGTTTGAAATTTTTCTTACCGTTAGTTATTTTAATTACATGAAACTGACCAATAAATGACATCACACAAGAAGGATGCTCCAATTGTGCAATATTTTCTCTCAATGTATTAGTTCTAAATATGAGATGCAGTCAATAATAATACTCATGTTCCACGTGAAGACTTTTCATTACCTTATTCTTCATCTTCTCCTTAAGGAATGGACGGATAAAAGTGAAGGCAGCTTCCACATACCACGGCTGGTTCACAAAGTGTATGCCCTTAAATATGGCAGGGAAACAGTCCTGTAGGAAACTTATCATAAGTTTGAGGAGCTTAGGTGTCAAATTAGTCGACTGTCGATAGGTGAACTCGCTCCAGTCTACAATGACCAGAAAGCCATTGATCTGGTTCCTGATATTCTCCAATAGTTTCTCGAGAGTGAATACCAATGCTCTGAAGATAGTCATCAGATTGTAGGAACAATGGTCCCAGTTGGCAGCAAACATCACAAGGACACAACGGCCTTTCCTAAAGGAACGAAGACATAATAACCTACATACTCTTTTAATCCCATCATTTTAAGTAAGTGTTTAGCACCAAGATGTTTAATTAGCTAACAATCCTGCAGAATTTAGTTCCATAAGTTTAACCTCTAGACTATTATCACTGATAATGGGAATAAAATAATATAACTACTACATAAGTAATAACTTCTGACAAACTGTATAAGCAGACCTGATAAATTGTAGTAAATGTCATAATAATATTGTTCTCAAGCAGTTATAAATCAAAACAATCACAAATTAAATGCATTAAAACAGTAACAGTACAATTGTCTTCAATCAGACTCAGCTCTAAATCTGTGCCCTGGTCTACACAAGAGATAGAGAAGACTCGCATACAACAGGGATTTGATTGCTTAGAGTGACTATAATCCAATGGGTAGTACTGGATTTCAGACAGGGTCCTGTCATGACTTTCAAAATGAATCTGCAAAAAAAAAATGAATTTTTAAGTAAGATATTAAAAATACCTGTCTCTTTCTGAAAGAACTCCTGGCAAGCCATCCTTCAATGCTTGAAGCATCAACTCATCTTCATAAACATTTAGTTTCTCAAATAAAATCCGATTCTGCTGGCAAAATGCAAAGTAGTTGGTCATCAGCTCAAAACTGTCCGGTATATTGCACTCCCTTGCATGCAGAAATCGAGAAATGAACTCGTCATCAGTACGAAAATAATCTGAGAGCAGACAAATGATGCTTTCTACTAAGAAGTAAACAAAAATGTACAAAATACATTTAGTAGTATTTTACTCCTTCACAGAGGAGTATTACCTTACTTACAGATAAATTGGCCTGAAACTCACTTAGTACAAATTGCCTATTAGGTTTCAATAAAAGAACACGTACAATTTGAATCAAAGACACACGCAAACTGGAAATTTGTATAAATTATTGGCAAGAGAAATGTTCAAACACTTAAATTTTTAACCTTCATTAGCTTTAATCCTCAAAAAAATTAAGATTTAACACTTTGTGTTTGTAGAGGACTGTTGGATCAAAACTATAGAAGAAATGATTTTCAGTTACAGGTTTAATATTTCATTTATTTTTGAGTTATTTTACTATCAAAATACTACTAAGTTGTATTTGAGTTTAACCCTTTTGGTAAGTGAACAACATATTTGTCACTGACATAATATCTGGAGTTGTAAAGGGCCCTATATTTAAAATAGCTTAAGGACTCATTAAGTCTAAATCCGGCCCTGAACAGCAGAATAAAAACATAAAATATTAATACGAAAAATAAATCTGGTACAAAGTCGTACTTATGTTAGGCTTTGTCAAGATGAGTCTCCTCAGAGCTTTAATCAGTTCCTCGTTACAGGTTTCAGTCTTGTTTTTGTTGTTGCATAAAGCCAAGGCATTAACAATATTACGCTGATGTGCCTTGAACTCATACTCAAAATATTCTGCCATCTTCTTATGGTGTTTATCACCATCTGTGAGGAATTGAAAAGTTTTGCATTTATGTTAAGCCGTAATTTGAAAACTAAACAGACAAAAACAATCTTGTTTTAAAAATATATATCCATACTGTATGGATCAATTATGCTACTGTAATGTTCAAACTCGAAATTTTTATTTATTTTCTACCTGCTGATTTGTTCTTCTAGTTACTTTTTTCGTTCCCATACCCCGTATCAAACTTTCAATTTCATCTCTCCAATCGCTAAACACCTGTTTTCCAAGCGCTGCTGCCAACATATCACACGGTGACAGACCATTATGATAGAGAATATGTTCAACACACCGTTACCCACAAATTGACCGATGAATCATATCTAGCGCTCACAACTTTCCCAGCCTTGATTCATGTCATCATCTACTCTGGAAAATAGCGAAATGTAAATGCGTATGCACCTATTGGTTGTTATGGATGATAAGTCACTAAACTGCCACATTTGAATAAACGACTTCATTGATAGCTACCTGCTTTCCATTTCCACGGTCTAACATGCTTATTCTATTTCAGAATCAAATGAAGTAGAATTGAATGTTTAATATTTTTCAATTAATAGGTCATATGGAAAGTTTTCTATGCAGACGACAAATCAGCTGATACACTTCAATTCGAAGTCTACTATACAATAGGCCCTGTATTAATATCATAACGATTACGAGCATAACGATCTTTTACCACGGAAAGAGAGAGAGTTACTCTAGAAATGGTTAAAATTATTTCAATTACTTAAACGTGGTATAAATTTATAGCAGACCATTAATGGCCTTCATTTCTGTCATCGGTTGTTTAAAAAACTAAATTACGATATTTAATAATATTGAAATTAGATTTTATTCTTACAAAAGTATAATGTTTTTAACTTAGTACAAATATTGTTTTATCGCACAACTATTTTGTATATTATTTTCAGTTATATAGGCATATCTTTGGTAATTAATGTATCAAAGATAAACGATATAAGATACAGAGACATGTTTATATATATATGTATATCTTTTATAAGAAACGTGCATGTCTGTGGCTAGTAAAGTGCAAAAATATACGGGTTGACACTAGGGAATGTTTCAAATGAAAACTTAGTTTAAAACGAATTCGGGATGAGTGGGCGAAAAGTATTAGATGAACTTATTGCTGTTATCGAATCACAAGTGGCTCTATTAGAAGGTATGACATAAAGTCTCTTAACTAGTGTCATACACTTTAACACATTCAGATATATATTGTAAACAGATTCTTCAGTGACCTTACGAAGAAATGGCACACAATCTCGTTCTTAAAATCGTACAAATTAAAACTATTTTTATTCTTCCTCTGCATGGTGTCACTCGATAATTAAGGGAAAAATTATTTTTTATGTAACTTATCAGTAACCCTTCTCATATAATATATCAGTGGTGGCAGACAGCTCTGCATTAAGTGCGGCTCCATTAAAATATTTTTCCACCCCCAGAACCTTGCTTGAAATAAAATATCCAAACATGAGGAACGTACCTGTCATTCATTTTCTATTTTAAGTATGCCACATTTCTGTGAAACTTTTACTACATAACGAAGTTCATGAAGTCGGAAAATAGTTCACAGCCGACCAAATAACATAATTTCTGCCAATAACCTTCACTAATTTATTTGCCGAACTTAAATTTTTTTTGACTAAATATGGTAGTTAAATGTAATACAACTTTATATAGATTCATTTTTATTGCTGTTATTTTCTCCGTTAAATTATTTTAATTTGTCTATTTACAGGTGGACAATTAGCAGTCACACCAACTTCAGTTTTTACACTTCAAGATTTTTTGTACAAACTTTGTAAGTGGTATAGTTTATATTAGTCTTAAGTCAGATGAATAGTCTGTGAACATATGATAGTAACAGATAACTCCTTTCTTCTATATTGTCTGTTAATTTATAATTAATGTGGCTGTCCTTAAGGACACCTTACCAAAGTTTTTAATATGATACAATTGTAGCTATGTGCAATTAAAAAAGAAGATTCTTCCTTCATTTAAAGATGTGGCTTCACTAATGTGTGATGAATAACATCCTGCTTGATTGTCTTTAAGCCGTACAAGCTTGCCTTTCAAAATGGAATATAAAATATTAACAAATTTGTTATAATGCTTCAAAGTTTAGAGGATTTCAGACTTAATAAGTTTTCAGTTTTGAATTAAGGGTATTTTAGAAGTGCTACATTATTCTGTTATATATTTATTAAAAAATTCTTTTAGTTTTAATTTTTGTCACATTAAGTGTTATCTTGCATGTTTCAGGTTTACATGCTAACTCACTTTCTAATGAAGTTACCAAAGTTTGTATTATTCTTAGCAATCGATCAGGACCAAAATTGGAAGAAGTACTAGATATTTGGAAGCAGATAGAATCTGACTATTTGGACCTGATTAATTTATTTTGTTCGCTTCCTAAAGAAAAAGGATTGACATTACGAGGGGAGATACAGAGAGCTTTTTTTAAATTGTCAGAATCATTGGCAGACACATTGAGATCTTTTCAGAATAAAAATAATGTCAGGTTTGTGGCTTTAATATTTCCATTAATTTATTGTTTTATCTTGGCCTGTAATAATTTAATGATATTATTGCTTTTATTGATCATAATAGAAAATTCTACTTCATACCATAACTATTATTATTCCAGACTTCTAAAGAAATTCATAAATATTAGCATCATTTAATCACATTTTAGTATAACAAATATCCAAGAACTTAGTACAATAGTGTTGATATACTTTTTGCTGAACATTGAAAATTATCTTTATTATTATTATATTATTATTATTGACTGATTAAAAGTAAATGCCATTTGTATTTATTCAAATTTATAATGTTATGAGGGACATGAATTTGAAAATGTAAGGTAACCTTGGAAATGCCTAAATTTTAGGCAAAATGGAAGCCTGACATTTACCTGGCTCTTACGGGAAGCATGTGAATTGTTCAACAATTTCCCCAAAGACAACTTGGAAGCAACTGCCAAAGTTTTAAAAAGGGAACAGGCAATGATTTTGGATGCTCTGCATGAGATTGAAGAAGTAAGCAAAAAATTTAAGAGTTGTATACATTATTAAGCTTGCATAATTGACCTCAATATTTGTAATCTAGATGTTAGTTCACTTTATATTTTGATTATTTGAAGTGGCTTTAATGAATTGTAGGGTATGAATAAAATTAAGTCTTTCAGGAACCACTTTATGGTTTACAACAGAAATTCTTCAGAAAAATTTGACACACCACCTAAATGATTGCAGGATGCACCATTTTGCATTTAAGCAGAGGTCGGTGATACAGTGAATTGTGTAATTCATTTATCCCAGTAAATTCAGATATGTTTACTATTCCACTTTAAAGTTTCCTCTTAATTAATTTTCAAGTTGTATGTTAGATGGAACTGGACAGATATGAGCACACCACTGATGTCATAGCCTCTATGTTTCTTGTATTGAGAATGGTGAATGATATATATTTAAATAATATCAATAATGAGGGGATATATTCCATGTAGATGAAAATATTTCTTTTGAAGTGTTGCGCCTAACATTATGGAACGTTGGTGTGGTTTTGTGGGTATGACGTTAGCGGTGCACCTAATCTCGTCTTTATCTGATTGGCTACAACCTTGGCAATTGTCAGACCAACACAGTTTTGCAAACGCTATCTCTGACATACCTGATGACTGAAAATTCTGTGTTTGTTCAATGATTACCCTGGTTGTAACTGGAGAACCTTTTATTCAAGATAGTCGCCCAGAAAGCCTATTTTCTAATAATGGAGTGCAAAGAATATTTATCAACTCTTTTCTCAACATTTAACTTTGTAGGAGGTGAAAGCAGACCTAGTGGGCGAAAGTAGCAAGGCGGACGCATCTGACAGAAGGGCCACTTGGACAAGCGAGGAGAAAGAGATGATTCCTCCAGTAATTGGTTTGGCAAAAGTGGCAAAATCATGCTTCAAGAAAGTCAATGAAGCACTGAAAACCAATGGAAACTGTAACACAGAGGAGAATGTGTCACAGCTGGACGAACTGGTTTCATCTATGAAGGAACTGAGTCCTGCAGTGGATAACCTCATCTCATCACTCTACCCACCTATGGACAAAAGTGTTGTCAAGTGTGAGGTGAGGTTTTGATATTTGTGCTTCACACACATGAAAATTGTATAGCTTTCATTATTGAACAAAAGTTTTCTTATATTTGATATATCCTGCAGATATATTTATTTTATTTCCCAAATAAGCTGATTCGTTCATTTTATTTCTCTTCAAGTGCCTGACAGTTTTCCTTTATACTATAGCAATATATTTTCTGTTTCTGTAACTACTTCACTGAGAAAACCTTCGATCTTTAATTGTTTTTCTACATATTATTTTGCTTATTGCTATTTCAAAATGTATTTGAAATTGGGTAAATGTACAGTATTAGCGGTTTCCATTTAATAGTAATATATTTGTCTGCTTTCAGGGCAATAGTCTAACTTTGGTCATCGTCCAGCTTTTCAAGTTGGTGCAGCGCTGCCACTTCTTTAACTCTAATGACCAAGAATGGGCAGACTTCCTCATGAAGGCAGCAGACTACAATAATCAGAAGTTACAGATGTGTAGTTAGCATTTTTTGCATTATACATATTTTTATTACAATTGTTTTAAGAAACCTAGCTTACCCTATCTCAGCAACCTTTTACCCCAATATTCAGTCATCTGTAATTTTACCACTTATTTGTATTATTACTACTAATCTTGTTTAGTTCAAGCACACCATTTACATATTATTTATTCAAGGGGCAGCCTCTGAAACAGTTTCTTCCCATTATTTGTGTGAATGGTTTCGCTTGTCTGATGCCATCCAGTGGCATTATGAATTTACACACATTTGAAAATCATTTAGCCACTTCAAATTCTTGACGTGTAAACTTGAACAAATTGAATTCAGTGATATGTCCTACTCTTCCAAATGTGCAGTAAATAGTTTCATATAAATCTTGCAGTAGTTGGAATAATGTAAACACAAATTTTAAAATTGTGAAGTAGCAATACTTTAATAGCTGAAATATTGCCAGGGTCTGAACAAGTGAATAATAAAATCAAATATTTTTTGAAACTTTATTTACAAATTTAGACGTTTGTAACAAAATATTGCATTTTTATGCTTGAGTCGTATCGGACAACACATGTTGACATTCAAATTCTTTAGCAGATCAGTTTAATAATGTTGCCATTTTGTTGCAGCTCAAAATTTCAATCCAGTAGCCATCAGGGTCTTTAATGAATGCAATTCCTCTCATTTTACCTGAAATAAATATTTTCTAGCTGAAACTGACTTTATACATTGATTGTTTTTAAATAAAACTATGGCACCATTTAAAGTTAGTTAACATAATATATAGAAAATGATAGTCCAACCACATTTGTGTTTTCTTTTACATACACCACAACATTGCTGATGAAAAGTTGTAATGTTTTCCTTACCATCATTGGGTCTTTTCACAAATTCTACACCAAGCTTCTCAAATCTTTCACATGCAGCATCTACATCGGGAACCATTATCCCAATATGCCCTACAAACAGGAACATTATTGTAATAAAGGCCATTTTGTTAGTTTTATTTTAAGCTAAATATTTCACAGTAAAGAACATTTAGAATTGAAACATGAAGTCTCACACATTTTATATTTGGATAGTAAGTAAGGGAGAAAGGTGAGAAATTCACTTCAAGGTATATGTTAAGCGTAGAGAAGAATGAAAGATAGAATTCAATTAAATTTTGTCCTGATTTTATATTTGGATAGTAAGTAAGGGAGAAAGGTGAGAAATTCACTTCAAGGTATATGTTAAGCGTAGAGAAGAATGAAAGATAGAATTCAATTAAATTTTGTCCTGATTATTAGAAAATTGAACTATATAACAAACATCAAGAGAGGAACTTAAAACTCACCAAAACCTCTAGGTTCAGAATTTCCATTGTGGTAGTTTGAGTCTGGATCATTTTCTGTTCCCCAATTACTAAAAATATGAAATGAGAACAGTCACATTAGAACACCAGATAATCAGAATTCAGTAAATAAAATTCTGACATTAATAAATAAACAATACAACCAATTTGTCAGCAAACAATTTTATATTTATTTAAAGGTCTATGATGTTTCATCCATATTTGTGGACCTTAACAGATAAATTTAAAATGGACACGTATCTATGAGTGGATAGTTTTGCATTGTGGACTGCATCCTGCAACGCTTATGGCTGAATAAAATATAAAATTGTTTGAAGATAATCTGAATGTTTGTATTCCTATTAAATGTGTAAAGAGAGAAAACCTCCTACTATAATTCATAATGTGATGAAGCTTCCCCTTTAATGATAATATGCACAACACATCATAGGTAAGATAAATTGTCACCATCTGCAAAGAAACATTCCACCACTGGCCAGCACTTCCACTGCACTGCATTTCCATTCTGGCTGAAGGAGGATGAAGACACCTCATAAAATTTGAAGAACTTAACCCTGTTCTCAGTGGTGACACCATGCTTCAATTTCAGGTAAACCTCCACCTTCCTCTCCTTTCCATACCAATTGTATGTTTATATAAAACAAAAAGGATAATTTGACATTGTCAAATTAATGAATTTATTTACATAGGAAAGAGTGATAAGATTCCAGTTGACTTACTATAAATCAACCATGCAGGGAAGAAATAACATTTCAAATTTTTTGTTCAGGAACATTATGCCAGATCTGGTCTCGCCTAGGGCTTGGAAAATTTGATAAGTCCACTGCAATCTGTATTTATTAATTAATGTGTCAATGTCACATTATCTTTAGCTCCTTTTATATATGCATTTCACACCACCGCACAATTATGAAGAAAAGAAAAAAATACACATTTTCTTACTGAGTCAATTCCAAGGTAGCCTTTCTGGAGAAAGTCCATTTGGTTAATTCCTTTGCGTCATTGGGTATGTCTTCCTCATTTTCATAACCCATGAAATACAGGGAGAACTTCATTTCAGAGAAATCCAATTTCTGTAAGAGTCTCATGCCCAAAACATTTGTATAGAACTCCAAGGAACGTCTTGGGTCTTTTATTCTGTACATTGTTTGTTGGAAAATGAAGTCCTATAACAAATAATATATTTTAAATTAACAGCCTCATCTGTGATAACAGTAAGAGTTAAAAATTAAAATATTTATTGAACTAAAATGATATTATGGTATTGAGAACCATACAACAATAATTAATTAGCATTTCAATTATATCCTGAATTACAATATTAATTAAGCTGTTCTTTTAATCCTAATGGTTTTTCCTGAATTATGATCACACTGAAGGAATTTGACATTTATGACTTCCTATATTTACAAAAACCACAACTCAAATTTAAGCACTGGGACGTAAATCATACTTAAATTGTACATTCAACTCTGCAATAAGGTCTGACAGGATATTGTATAGGCTGCTACATTAATGTTTCAATTTACACTGGAGCTTCCATGATATGCAATTTAAGTCCTTTACCTTAGTTGAAGGGTCTGGTTTCTTGCAGCATGCTTTGGCTTCAGCATTTGAAAGGCCAACAGTGTCTCCCATCTTGAAGTAGTACTGTAAATGAATATTGAATAATGACTCTATAATCTTAAAACAACCAAAGAAATCAGTATATAATTGATATAATAAAATTAAAGTTTATTGTAATAGGAACGAAAGTTTGCGGTGGAATGAAATATCCAAGTTAGAAACATTTTTACAGTATGATATTGATACCATTAATTAGAGTCAGGTATAGAAAGCAATACTAGAAACAATTTATCTTTTAAGTAAATAAGTCAGCATATAAATTTATCCCTATTTATTCATAAAAGCAACATATCTTTTAAGTAGATTAAACTGGAGATGAAGGTAATACTAGACACATACTGAACTCGGAAAATTCATGTAAATCTGAAATTCTTACAGGTAATCATGATCAAATTACTGTATCTAAAATGCACACTCAGACCTATGACAGAATCTTCTTTAAAATGTAATAAACATGTTTAGGTAATGTGTCTCTAAGACATATACAAGCAACTTCTATTCTACTATCAAGTGTCCAAAACAGTTTTTTTTGTCATTGTCTATTATCAAAATCTTATTTTTGACGTACCCTTTTTATGGCTTTTTCTAGTGTAAGTCTAAATTTTTTCATTGTTGTGGTTGATGTTTGTGTCCAATGGCTAGCAACCATTTCATTTTTTGTTTTGTTTACATCATTGTTTTACCTTATGCCTGATAGCTATAATTAAATTAATAATAACAATCCTGAAATAAACACACATGTGGAGAAATCATCGCCATTTTTAAATAGTATAAGTACAAGATCAAATAAATACAATATTTATTTTACATCAATAACTTTCACTGTTGCATCTTGAAGTAACATAACTTATACAAATCATCATAATCATTTCGGCCGTAACCATAGCTCTTCTCATGTAAATACATACATTTAATCATTTTTTTGGTTGAGGGAGTCAATAAGTAAATGGCATAAATTGCTAAATTTTATGCCTGATGAAGTCTTAGAAGGGAGACAAAATGTCATATTTATGTTAATTAAATAGTAATACATTTATGCTGACTTATTAGCCATCTTTTTTATTCATTATAATTTATAAAAAATAATAATATTTAGAACCTAATTATTTCCACAGTATTTATACATGTGCTAACATAAATTCTGAAATAATGTTCCAGGAAGCATTACTTCACATACAGAAGGTAAATGTCATATTTGTGTGAGAACAGACTTCAATGCATTTGAAAAGAATCTATTGAAGAAAATATATGGCCTTATTTGTAACACACAGGAATAGTGGGTTAATTTGGAAATGGGTTTAAAAGAAACATTCCATTGCAGGGAATTGTTTAACCCAGCAACTTTCAGAATGAGATTTACGAGGTACGTGTATGATAAGGTTAGCTGTAAATCGTTAAATCACAGGGCATATAAAAATAATAATGCAATATTTTAATGATTTCCGAACTGATGGTTTACATTTTTGTCATTTTGACTTATAGTAAATACTGAGCCAATAGACTCAAATGTATTTCTTTTACATATTTGTAAAACGCGAAAAAAAATGAAGCAATGATTGACTCGAAAGCCGATAACAGAGTTTGTGTAGTTCATCAGAAAATGTGGTTATAAACGGAATGTTTCGTCAAGGTCAATAGCGAACTTTCCTAATAACACTGTAGATTAATAATGACAATCAAAATCTCGTATAGAATGAGTTACCTTTTGAAAAAGTGTATATAACTTTGTCTTTTCCTTTATCTTATTAGGTACACAGTAACGTCAAATGTTAACGCTCGCTCTTTGACCAAAGGTCGGGCACGCCTCCAAGGGACCCGTTAGAATTCACGTTTATTAAATTAATTGGGTCGTTTCGTTACATTCCCACAATAATAAAAATAAAAAAGGGAAGAGATTGAAGAATATATTAATTATTTGTACGCATAGATTAAAAACAAGAAGGATAGAAAGAGTTCGAAGTAAGGACTTTCGATATTAAAACCTATAATTGTTTATTTAGGTTTTCGTATGAGGACTTGTTTGTTTCATAAAATGATTGTAAATTAATAAAATAACTTTGATTGATACGTAACGATATAAATCGATCGTATTTGTGACTTCATTCTCGATAAATAGGGGTCAAACTAGTGTATGAAAAATTAGTATTCAATTTGAATTTAAAATGATGTGAAGCTGCGAACTACAAAATGACAAGTATTACCTCAGTTTTGAAACCTTGGACATACAGCTTGAGATCCTTACGTCTACTCAAACATATCAGAGCAAATTCAATTAAGACAAAAAACAAATCGCTTCAAGTAAGTGAAGAAGGTGCGGTAGATATTAATCTTTTTTATTACTAAGAAACAACATTTTGTTTTCAATTATGTGGACAGAATACTTGAAGATTATACTCAAAAATGAAATGATTTAGTATGAAATAATTTAGGATTACTAAAATTCAGCAAAGAAACATCAAACTTATTGTTTAATAATGATAATATAACATTCACACTTTTTATTCTCAATATAAGAAGTATTAAGTATGTTTTAATGACAGTTGGGAAATAAATAGTACAAAATTCTATTCATCAAGAAAAAATCAATGTAGACATATTAAACAGTAGTAGGTACATAATGTTATGTTCCTAAATTTTGAACCTCATCTGGTGTTATTTAAACTAGAATTTAAAAAGGATGAAAATTTTGTGATAAATAAATATTGTGTATTGACTGATGTTTTATCTAAGTTTATATTAATTTTTGTCTCAAATAAGCTGTTGTGCCATTTATTTATCAAGTACTTTCATTAGAAAAATAAAGTAGCTCTCCCTTACATTTCAGAAAATTGTGACTACCTCCACTCACAGACATGAAATCTGTGAACTGGCTACGAACAAAAATGTGAATCCAGAGAAAGTTCTCTTGAAGAACAAACAAAATAACTTCTATCCAGTCAATAGATTCCATACACATGCCACAATGAAGACATTAAAATGTGAATAGTAAAATGTTTTTGTTTTAGATAAGTCAAAGAAAATATAAGTAATATATGCAGAAAATGTTTAATAATTCAGTAAACTGATTTTAAATATATTAATTTTGTAATAATTATAGATCATAGGAGTTCATCCAAACCAGTATGTGGTCTATAGGGTTAATTATTTATTGTAATTCAATAAATTCATAAATATGTCTAATTTTAATCTGACTCAGAATTACTTCATCTTTAACAATTATTTGTCTACACTGCAGGCAATACAAGTAAATTTACTCAGAGGACGCATACGTGTGGTGAACTTCACGAGGACCACATTGGCATGGATGTCAAATTGTTTGGTTGGGTTGAGTTCCAGCGTTTGGGCATGTTTGTTGTGCTGAGGGATGCGTATGGATCAACACAACTCGTCATTCCAAAAGAGGTGTTGTGGAACATTTCTGTTTACAAGACAATGTAATTCAACACACAGGCACATAATTTAAATGCATGCATATCAGAATTGAACATTGAATATAACACTGTTCACTATTTGAGTCACATATATAGGATAATTGGATGGGAAGTAAGGATAGAAAATGCATGGGACAAATTGGGAAATTTGCTTTAAGTCACATGTATGGCATATAAATAAGTATAGAGAGGAATAGAAGAAGAATGACTGAAAATATTTGGCATCGCTTGACTCAAACTGGGATTGTCACAGAGCCCTCGCTATTGCCGCAAGTCACCTTTACCATATCGGCCACAATGCCCACCTGCTGAATATTGTCAGTCTTGGTAGTTACGTTATTTAGTTGGAATGGATAGATAAGAGAAGAGGTGTATATATACATAATTAATAAGGACAAGAAAGAGAGACTTACCTGAAGTGTACAGATGGCAAGCACCAAGTTGAGTGAGGAATTCTTGAATTTTTGGAGTCACTGTCCCCTTCATCAGAAGATTAGTAAAACTTTACGAGTGACGGCCAGCTGTTGACTATGCAGTCAAAATTGCTGTGCGGCTAGCTTTGGCTGGTAAACAATAGACACCACCAGGCCACTAACTTTCTCTCACAATGAAGGTCAGGGAAGAGGCAAGGAATTGATGGAGGCTGGCGATATTCATACATACAACAGCACATTAACTCACATATACATACATAATTTACAAAAAAATAAAGTAATTATTTTTTAAAAATTTCCAACTGTTATTGTACACGCTAAAAATAGTTTCCAAGTTGTTAGTTAAAGCCTCACTATACAGTGGTCACTATTATTGTGGATATAAATATTTTCATGCAAACCATTGTGTTATGTAATTACTTACCAAAATTCATCTGTTAAAGTGATTTAAAAACATTTCAAATAACACTAGGTTTTTTTTTTCAGAATAATAATTTAGTTCAAATAATAAGTGATTTGCCATTGGAATCTGTTGTCAATGTAACCGGAGTGGTTCAAAAACGCCCTGAAGGGCAAAACAATCCTGTAGGTAACCAAACAATCACTGCATTTTTTGTCTTAATCTATATAAAGTGGTGTTACAAATTACTATTTAAAAACAACTTGTTTCAGAAAATGGCCACAGGAAATGTGGAAGTTGTAGTCCAAGATTTAATTATTGTCAATAAGGCTCAAAAGCATCTCCCATTTATAATTCGTGAATACAATAAGGTCAGTACAAGAAAAAATACTTTCATTTTACTGTTTCATATTCTCTTCGTTAACAAAAGCTTGCTGCTATTTTAGTTCACATAAAATTAATTCAAGTATTAAGTTTGCTAAATATTGTAAAAGGATCTAATGGCATTTTGGAACAGACTACTTTTATGATTTTTTTGTGTGTATTTGAATATGGAGTAATGTTTATTCAATTCCATTTGTTGAAGTTTAAAATTATGGGTTTGTTTGGAACAGCATTAATATGATGTTTTTTCTTTCTATAGATATATTCCATAGTATGAAATACCCAAATATTATTTATTATGTCTGAATTCAGGTATTCTTTTTTAATTCAATGTAACTTTGATTCTTAATGTGTCACTAATTGTGGGACCAATGAGTTCTTTTTAGCAAGTTTGTTATATATATTTTTTTCCATTCCAGATATCATTTCTAAACTGTTTTATACCCAATTGTTTCCTGCTTTATAATGGAAATAATTTTAGATTTATTAAATGGCCAGGAAAATTATAGTCTCCAAGCTCTAATAATGCTTTAATACAATTCTTTTTATATCTTACAGGCAAAAGAGTCTCTGCGTTTGAAGTACCGGTATTTGGATCTCCGTTACCCTGGCATGCAACATAATCTACGTCTCAGATCAAGAGTTTTGATGAAAATGCGAGAATATCTGGTGGAAAATGGTTTTGTAGATGTGGAAACACCAACTCTATTTAGGAGAACTCCAGGGGTAAGTAAGTATGATGAGGAATTTTCAACAAGGAGAATAGACTTTGATTTTTGTTAGTGTTTTAATTTCTTTTTAAGGTGATGTTGGTTTGTTTATATTTACTTCATAAAATTTCATACTACTTTGGAAACTGGTTTTCTTAGGGAGCCCAAGAGTTTGTTGTGCCATCCCAGATTCCTGGTCACTTTTACAGCCTGGTGCAGAGTCCCCAGCAGTTCAAGCAACTATTAATGGTTGGTGGGTTAGATCGCTACTTCCAAATTGCCCACTGTTACAGGGACGAGAGGGGCAGGAGTGACCGGCAACCTGAGTTTACACAGGTATGTAGTTGCGGTCTTCGGTATATTAGCCCAGTTTATAAGTAGTATTCATCTGTATATTTAACTATCTTGTATAATATGTAACAATACCACAACCCTTATACACACAAATAAAAAGAAGGTAGAACTTCCACATAAATATTATGGGAATTATTTCAAATACTTAGCCACATCTTACAAGTAACAATTCCAATATTTCCCCTATGTTGTGTACAGTCAATGGAGGACTATTAACTATCATGCAAACTGTAAAGTTACAGAACATATTGAGAAGGGACATTGAGCCAATTTTTTGCTCATTCTTTTACCTACATTATCATTGGCAGTTTGTTAGAAATGGAGAAGTTTGCATTATTTGACCTTCCAGTTAAGACTTCATCCCAGCATTTGCATAAAGTTATTTCGAATAGTTTTGTTTCACTAAATCAGATGGCCAAGTGTGTAACAAATTCCATTTCTCTCCATTACAGGTCCCACAGCTTACCTCATTGAATCCATATTTAATTTGAATTATGTATATAATTCGTAACATAGCTTGGATATTGCGTGTTATAAAATTACTCAAGTTAAGGCTAGTTTCAACATAAAATTGCATACAAACAAACGTAGTAATTAGATAATTTGTAATGAAATTATTGCTTGATTCAATACTGTTAATATTTTTGTTTCTATAGCTTCTGGAAAATAAGGAGTAGCAAGTTTTTGAAAAACACGTCCACAAGTATAATTAGTTGGAAGGAAAGAAAGACTGTGCAGGATATATAGCAAAATACAAATTGCCATTGTTCATTGATATGAGAATGAGAAGGTGAAAGAAGTAAAGGGGATGGTATAGGGGAACTATAGCAAAAGAGCAAAGTGCAACATTTATAGTTCAGGAGAATGAGCTAGTTGTATGTCAAGATGATGTGCAGTGGACAACTCTGCCCATATTGTAGTGGGGGTAGGCAGGAGCTCACTTTTACTTCAATTTTTGTTGAAAATCGTTGGTAATGTAAAAGCAATTCTGAAAATATTGGTGTTAGTAAATATATTGCTGTCAGTTCAGGATTTGTTGCATGTCAAGAAAAACATCCTTAAAATGTAATAGAGAATTAAGTATAGTTGTGTTGAAAAGACATCGCCTCAGTCTCCATATCTTGTTCACATGAAGACGGTGTTATTAACAATGGTAGCAGCGTTTCGCGAGGCCTGTTGGAGGGGAAGTTCCTCCTCAAACGACAATACTCCATTTCCACTTCTCCTTTCCCTACTGCGCATGTAAACACACCATGTAGAATCTCACGAACTGTACTGATTTTCTTTTCAGCTGGATATAGAATTATCATATACAAATCAGGAAGGAGTCCTACAGTTATTGGAGGAATTACTGAGATATTGCTGGCCAAATGAAGGAGAAACATTATCTGTCCCTTTCAAGAGAATCACTTATGCAGAAGCCATGGAGAAGTATGGCTCTGATAAACCTGACACAAGATTTAGCTTTGAGGTAAGAATCGGTTATTGATAAGATACATAATTGTATGATCCTTGTACACAGATAAACTGAAGCATTTGTTCTAGATCCAGGATTTGACAGAATACATGTCAGAATCTTTCCAGACATCCAGTGGTAATCACAATTCAACAGTGCGTGCTGTTAACTTCCCCCGTCACTCTGTAAGTTGCAGATACTTCAGTTCCGTAGTACTCACACCAACTATGCTCATTGGTCTGCTCAAATTGATCTTTTCCTTGGCAACCAATCAAAGATTATTAATGCACATGTTAATTAAATTTTCATTACGACATAAGCTGAACAGGGGAAGAGAGAACAATTTGGAGGATTTTGACCAAGAGAAGGGACAGATTAATAGGCCAAGGCATGAGGGTATTGTAAAATTAGCATTAGAGGGAAGTGTGTGGGGGTAAGAACAGAAGAGGGAGGCCAAGGTTGGAAATTGTTAAGCGGGTTAGAGAGGATGTAGCTATGTAGAAATGTACAGGATAGATTAACAAGGATAGTTGCATCAGGCCAGTCTTAGTACTGAGTATCACAACACAATCGCCCCATGTATTAGACTGAAGAAGCTGATTCCACCTACACATGAATTAAGCCGAAAAATATTATTTGCCGTGCATTTTTTGGCGATATTAGATACAAGGCTGTGTTTGAATCAAGTGAGGCGAGGAGAGGAAGTGGGAGGCGCGATGGACGGGGACAAGGCGACAGTACCAAACTAGTCCAGTTTCATTATGAGATTGATATGTAGATCTGTTCTACCTGACTTTTCAGGTTTTGCAGAAGTATAATCGCCTCAGTTTGAATGCAATAACAACTGACCTCATGATCGTCATACTATTTTCACATAATTATGTATTGAGGTACACACTGAGGTTTATTAACCTGTTAGGAATTACAAGACAAGGACCTCTCATTTTGTGGAAAAAGAAGTGGAACCTACCTATGTTTCAAATACTGACACAGTGTCTTCAATCTAGGATTTAACAGCTTACATGTGATAGAGGATTTCAAGGGTTAATGAATATGGTAAACTGGTCAGTAAAATAGTAATACTGCTTCTAGAATCTCTCATTCTTGATAATGGGCAAAGTTTTTAAAGTCTACAGATTGTTTGCCTTTTTATATTTATTACTTCCTTTAAAAACTTTTACTAACTCTATTCCCCCTCTCCCAAGTGTTGGAAAAGCTCATACAATATAGTCCCCTCCTTTCTGCCCCTTTTGTTATTTTTTCCTCTGCTTATTGTAATTTCTATAAAATTTTATGTCTCAAAGTTGTCCCCTCCCACTTTTCCTGAAAGGTGTTCCTGACGAAGGAGTTGAGGAAGAATCTGGAAGATATAAACAAAAAAGAATTTCCTAAAGCAAAATTGTACCAGGTGAAAATAAAAAATGATGGAAAGAATGAAGAACTATTCAGGCATATTTTCATTGAATCGTCAGTACCACTCGTTAAAGGGAAAATTAATTTACATTCCAATGACCTGTTATTTATTGGAATTGGACCTTACAGTGAAGTGGTAAGTTTTCACTATAACTTTTCAGTAGTATCATAGCTTGTAAAGTAAAATACCAAGTGTTCTCTATAAAGTCTGCTTTTAAACAAATTTATGTATAATAAATAATTTTGAAGGTGTCTCTGATGGGGAAAGTTAGAATAGAATGCCTGAAACATCTCCACAATATCAATGAAGTTCAACCTGAAGCGGCGTTCAGTCCCCTGTGGGTGACAGACTTTCCACTGTTTCTGCCTCTGGATAATTCATCTGTGGAATCAGCACATCATCCCTTCACTCAGCCACATCCTGAAGATTTGGACCTCCTCTACACAAACCCCTTAAATGTAAAATTCTAATTATTCACATTAATCTGAACTGTTCTAATTTGATCCTCCAGTTACAAATCGTTTTAATTTAAATCTGTTACACTTTTTAACACAAAATTTTCTGTTTCACACTCATATACGGGGTGATTTGCTACCAGACCGACAAACTTGCGGGAGGTACCGAGATGACTCGGAGTCGCATAGGAATGCAGGGTCGTAAATGCCGTAGTCGTGAGCTATGGTGCGATGAAGCAGAGAAAAAACAAAATAGAAATGGCAACACATAAATGGGACAGAAACCATTTTTTGAAAGGTTTTACTACAACAAGGACTCGTAATTATGACCAGAAGTCATCAGGCAGCAGCACTCTAGGATAGCTGTTACGAGACCTTCCATTCAATGTCAGCTTCCTCAAGACTGCTGGGAGGAATCTTCCAGAACAAAAGAAATTCCACGTAGCGCCGCTGTCAGGCTTGTCTGACAACTTCTCGTCACAATTACGAGCACCTCTTGTGGTAAAACCTTTCAATAAAATAGTTTCTGTCCCATTTGTGTGTTGCTGTTTCTCTTCTTTTTCCCCACTTGTTTGCACCACAGCATTTGCAACCCTACGTAATTCCAAGTCTTCTCTGAATGTCCTGCACGTTTGTCGGTCTGGTAGCGAATCACCCTGTATAGAATCTCTCAGTGTTTATAAAATGGATCTGTCATATATTCTTACTATAATTGCTGAATGTACAAGTATTGAGTTTTCCAATGGGTTATGGTGATGACAGACTGCAATGTTTTTAATGCTGACACTAATATTTCTTTTCTTAGTCAGTGCTTTGATTACTTTAATTGTGTAACACTATCTTCTCTAATTAAATAATATAAAATTAATTGAATCTTTAACTGAGATATTATCAAAAAAATTAGAATCAGCCTCTTCCAAACACTTTATATTTCACTTATTCCTTTGCTTGTCTTATATTCTTTGCTAGAGCAAACAAAAATATATCCTCATGTCACCTTTATATTTAACTAGGCGCGTGGCCTACATTATGACTTGGTTATAAACGGATGTGAGATCGGGGGAGGCTCCATCCGGGTCCACGACCCACAGCTGCAGCTTTATATTCTCAGGGACATCCTTCAGGTGGACCCTGATTCACTGAAACATTTGCTAGAAGCATTGAACAGTGGCTGCCCACCACATGGAGGAATTGCCTTAGGTACGTAGTTAGTATGTAAGTAAATTCTTCCCACCATGCTGAAATTGGACTTAATTGATATCTCTATTCTTTTAATAATGTGAATTTAACCATTTCCCTTGTACATCTGCTTCCGTTTATCTTTGACTTTCAGGAGTCGACAGACTGATGTCGCTGCTTTGCCAGACTTCCAGCATCAGGGACGTGATAGCGTTTCCGAAAGGTGTCGACGGCAAAGACTTCATGTCTGGAGCTCCTGTCAGCTTATCAGACGAGGAGCTCCAAGTTTATAATCTCAGGTACGCGGTTCCAACTGCGGAAGAAAAGTCTAGCATAGCGTAAGACCTGTCGACTTGTAGCTTTAGCGTTGCCAGATAATACAATAAATGCGTTTATGTTCTGTAGTCGATATAATCCCTCCCTTGTATCCAATTCCGTGAGAATATTTTCTTGGGGGAATGATTTAGCTTCAATTTATATTAGCAATACCCAAAAAAATGCAGGAGTAATGTAGATTACATCTTTGCCAGTATTTGTCTACAAGATAATTTACATAGAATTTTTTTCTATTTCAAGTAAATCATGTTTTACCAGGTCCTGTAAAGTGACAGCACTGAATACACTTAAAAGTTGGATAAATAATGTTGCAGTTTAAATAAATTTATTCATTAGTGGTAAGGATTCCAAGAATTGTAAAAGAAATGTTGTAACATGTATGGGAGAAAGGTTACAGATCTTGATGTTAGTTCAGGTTACCTTCTGTTTCAAGCACTAAATATGTGGGTAGGAAAGAATATAAAAATTAAACACTTTTTCACTCCCGTTACTCCATTGCCTGGAATTTACGAGTCTCTCGGCATGGGAAACATAAAAAAAAAACAATGTTCTCTGAGAAAAGTTTTTATTATAATAAATTTTAATAAAAAAATCTCTGAAAACATACAGGTGTATAAAATCAGACGAATAAACAGTAAATGAAATACAGGACTATTCAAAATGATGCTAGACTATGTAGAGCAGTACAGTAAGTTGTACATTTTTAAAAAAAGAAGTGATCAACCAAAAAATGGAGGTTAACCTACAAAACTACAACAAAGGCTTCATATGCAAGTTCACATATCACAATAAAATACTGACAGTGGCTGTCAAAATTGACAATGCAGAAAGCAGGACACTTTCTTTTATTTATATATATATATTTTTTAAAGAAAAGGTAATGTGCGTAATAAGTTTTTAGAGACAAAATTTCAAAGTACTCATTTTCATGAAAAATATTCAATCACTTTTACTTCAGAAGAAAATAAGGGAATGTCTGGTTTGTTACAGTAGCACCTCAAGAGCATCATGTGACGTGACTCCACGATTATCCACACAAGTGTCACATAACTATGTAGGTGTCAGGTTTTTTTGTCACACTTAAAAAATATGAACCTTTAAAGACACTAAAATCTATGTAGAACTAAACACAGACATAACTTTTATTGTAATCCTGCACAACTACAATTGTTTCATCAACTATATTTATTTTACATCAAATCTTTTAAGATGTAGGAAGAATTTATAACCTATAATAGTTTCTTTTTTTTACTCAAACCAGGGCGGTTCATTTACAAGAAACCTCATTACAGTTTAAACTTATATACACAAAGAAATAGACTTATCAAGCAGGATAATGTTTCAATGTAATGCTAATGTACAGCATAAAGGTTTTTTTTAAATGGTGCAGATACAATTTTATCAATATTATGACTAAATACTACAAAACATTGAAATTATTTACAAGTTCTGCACTTTTTGCCCATAATTTAATGACATTACACAGAGATCATGCCTACAGAGAAAATAAAACACTAATAATGTAAGTTTTAACTTCAAATTATATATAGTCTAATAAGATAGTTAAGCACCAGTACCAAGATACAAACAGCTACAATTTAATGAGTAATTCATTTTTGAGGAACCAAATTATTTCTTTAATGCAAAACTATGCTAACAACTGGCAGGAATGGGAACATTACTATAGCCAACACACAATGGAATGATAAATATTGAAATGCAAACAAACTGTTAGGAAGGATACAGAGAGACAATTTAAACTAATATTAATTTTTACTTGGTACACACTATAAACTTGATTAAAAAGTATTTAATACTGCTGTCCCCAAAATGTAAAATAATAAGACTTCACTTACAAAGCATTTTTGAAATTAGCAATGAAAGATTTTTTTATAAATGTTAAGTAGTATCTTTGTTAACTACACATGTCCTTTGGAATGTAATGACAGTGTTTTAAAATTTGGTGCACATAGAAAACTTAAATATAAGATAACACACATTTAAACTACTTTCACCAAAACAAGTTGAGGCAGTAAAATCATAAGCCTAGTTTGAAGTTAATATTGGAAATGACTACACAAACACAAAAGTTATGATGAGTAAAATTAATATACTGTAATCTTTTAGTAGGAGGACTGAAACGCAACCAATTTTAGTATATTACAAGTTTTCATCAATTACGCACAGAAAGATAAGACTGCAGGAAACAAAACTTGAGAAAATGTAATTCAGGTTTCAATTCAGTTTTATTTTTATTGTAGTCCACGATATATTTCCAGAGGAACTCTTATAGCCAGGGCACCGCGTGAAGAGAAATTGGATTTGTTCAGCAGCACTATACACTAAACGCAATATTGTAATAAAAATACTTGAAATGCTGACTTCTTACAATACTGAGAATATGGTTACACCATAATGAAAGTGTAACAATAAAAAGTAAAGGTAAGAAACTGGAACAGGGCTTAAAGTTGATTTAGACATTATGTACATGCAGAAGGACTTAAAAGCACCATCACAAGTGCACAAAATAAATTAAACAATCAAGTTTATATGATACCAAAAATAATAAATGATTGAATAATAATCCAGATTATAATTACTGATCTTGAAAGACTGCAGATGGGATGAAACTTTGAAATCCTTCCATATTAACTCAATTAAACATAATGTGGTATATAACTCAAGTTTCACAGTCTACCAGACTTCATATAATTTAAATTATTAGACCAAGAGAAGCAAAGAAATAAGACAGATTAACAAGGCAATTTTTCTAAAAATTTTTCATTTTTATCGACACCAGTGATACATCACATGCTTCTTTTTATATATACTTCAATAACGAAAGACAAACTGGTGTCAGGAAAATGTTAGAATTGCTACTAATTCAGACAATTTCCATGGTATGACACATCTCACCCAATTGTGACCCCCTCCAAAGGTTTTGCTGTACTAACCAATTTCTGTATAAAAAAATCAAAGAAAAAATTAATTGGCCACTAATGTGCACCAATAATCATATAGAAAGACAAAGTGAAATGAGTAAATAATTCAAGAAAAGGGAAGTTAATGCACAATTTCACAAGAAATAAAGTATTAGTAATACAAGCCAAGAATATTTATGTAACATTTATTTAAAAATTCATTTCACCTATAAATAACGAATAAATATATTTTTTAACCACAATTTGATGGCTGCAGAACAGTTTACAAATTAGTAAAGTTTTATGTATTAAGTAATAATTCTTTATTTTTATCATCATACCTGTCATAAAACATATGGGAAACAAACTTTTCGTGGTTTACTAGATTAAAAGAAATATGCTTTGAATTTCCTTGTAGACGTAAATTATTCCAATTTCAGAAGACAAGTACAGGAAACCAATGAAATTATGTAAATATGAAGGCCTACAACAATCCTCTAGATATAGAAGTTTGAGGGCACCAACTTTTCATAGAAATGCATATGTAAATGGTAAAACGATGCAAATCAATGACTAACACCAAGTTTCAATGAAAAAAAAAAAGTTTAGTACCCAATAACATTCCTTCAATTTAAAAGCAATTGAGGAAATCGCTAATATTAATCTCACAATTACTACTCTAATATTGAACTTTTACATCCAATGCAACAATTTGATTTGGTATACCACAAAATTTTCAACATATCCAAGAAAGGTAAAATCTTGATTTATTTATAAGAGACTGAAATGAGTTTACTAAGGCAAATGATTATTAAAATCCAATATAAAAATCATTTAACTAAGAGTAGTGTTTTTGCTTAAGAGTTTAAAAGATTATTACCATTTCCTCCCCACATATTGAAGCAAAATATGACATAAAAATACAATCCACAAGTTTGTATATCCAAGTATTAGCAACATAGAAGTGGGTATCTTGGCTATCTTTGGTAATAATATGAAATTAAATGTCCAAAATTAGTTAAATCATCTAAAAGAAATATTATTTCAGACTGCAAGAACTACTCTTCAGATATACATTTTAATCACAGCCAATTTTCCAGTCCTAAAAGTATTGGTCATCAAAACTTAATTGAAAGCAACAGCCAATCAAGACAGTCAGTCATTTTGATTATAAAACACTGAGAAACAATCTTGTTATCAGTAAAAACAGGAACTCTCGACATTTACCAAATACAAAATGAGGTTATTGTTATTACAATTGATGTTCAGAACACAATGTTGCATCATACAGAATACTGTATAGATATACTTAGGTCAGAAGTTGATTAAAAAACAGCATTAATACTATTGTAGTAACATACAAAACTTAATTTTTAGGTAATCAAGTACCTAACTCTGAACGAAATATTTCGTAGAAACAACACATCCAAGGTACTTGACACAAAATGACATTTGGGACATCACAGCACATGTCACAGTGTACATTCAAGTATTTAAGAGTAACAGGTACACAGAATTGAAATGCACACTTAAGAAGTTCTGTATTTCAATTAGTCTCCTTTTTAAAAGTTTCACATTTTTGGAAATTTCTCAAATGAAAAAATTTCTTCTAGAAAATACTTTGTAATAAAGTTTGAACCACCCTGGTTTGACAATCTTGTAAACAGATAAAAATGTCCTACAACTAATGAAAATATTCCCATAAAATTATAAATGCTATTTTTCAAAAATAAAATTGTGGTGCTCATTATGTGGAAATGGCTCCATTTTTTGTCACATACAGCTACCTCAATTGAGCATGTTACATATTCACAAGACGAGTCAATTTCAAACATTTTCTTCAGCTGTTGGAAGCCAGAAAGCCATATTTGTGCATGCAGATGCAAGCATCATGTATTTGGGGCTGAATTGAACACACTGAACTGGAGCTGGGTGATCAGCATTTAGAACACACACCTTGTAACCTGTATCAGCATTCCACACGTGAACTCTTCCATCTGTTGAACCACTGAAGACAAACTGTGAATCAGGACTGAACGACGCTTCGATGGGAATACCCTTGTTGTTGAGGTGTCCGGTAAAAGTCTGTAGTGGAGTCCCATGAAATGCATCAATAAGTCTAATGATAGAACCGTTCGTAGAGATCAAAATAGTTTTACCATCTCGACTAAACTTCAACCCTGTCCAATCACATTCTTTTTCTTGACTCAACTTGAAAGTCACGAAGGGTCCTTTGTCAAAGGACCTAAGATCATACAATTTGATGTGTTCAGAATTTACACCTGCTGCAAAAATAAGTCCTTCTGGATCATATGCCGCAACTGGCCTCCCCGTCAAGTGCATCAATCCCTGACAGTTTGGCGAGCGTAAATCCCAAAGTCTCAATGTCTTGTCCAGCGAACCGGACAAAAACGTATCTTCTACGGGGGAAATGCAAAGTGAAACTACTTTCTTTGTATGCCCCGGGAAGTATCGTATGTATTTGTTGTCGTGGAGAGACAGGTACCTTATAGTGTCGTCAACTTTGGTCGAACTGTGAATAGCAGTGTTTTTGGCATGTGTAAAATGTATAAGGTCGACACCATACTTTTTGCTATTTACCGTTCTCATTTGCGTTCCCTTCTCACAATCGTATATAACAATTTGATCATCTTCGCTGCAAGAAATCAATGTGTCTCCGCTTGGGGAAAAGTCGATGCTGTTGATCTTGTCGGTATTTTCTCTGAAAACCTTCGCCACTTTAAAACTTCGAACGACGTGGTCGACCAGCTTCATGTTTATCAAAATTGCAATCTATTGTTTACGACGTACTTAACAGTGACGATCCGATGCTTTTTTCGGAACGATGCAGTTGTGGAGAAACAAAGAACAAACGTTGCTCGGCTACAATGGAAGTTGAGACGTTAGAAGACCCATGCTTTCGAACGTTGACAATAAACGATTGTGAGAAGCGAGATTTTACGAACTCTGTAAACATACATATGATTTCAGGAATTATACACAATCAGCAAGTTCTTCCGAGCACGTTATTTCCAATATCAGATCCACGGGCGCATAGACGCTGACATTATCCTCGATCGTTAGTCACGAAGCAAAGACATTCGATAACTACCAGAGATGATGCCTATATTACCATAATTTAATACATCGCCAAAATTAACCTCTATTTTTAATATTTATTAAAACTTTTAATTATAAAATATTACTGTATTTTATATACACTAAGTTTGGTTCCAGTGGTCATAATTTTAAAAGTGAGATACTTTGTTTTTTCGTCGTTAATTCTTTTACAAGATGATATTAACCTGCAGGCCTAAAGTATCAGCGTTTCACCAAATTCATCTGAATTGTACAATTCATTCTAACAAATAATTTCGTAGTCTGCATCATACATATATTTCCATATTTCGATACATTTCTCGTTAGTATGAAGATATCCGAAATGCTATTTATCGGTACAAGTTGCCCAAGGACAACAGAATTAATACGAAACATTTGTTATTAGCGTTCCGACTTCTGACTTTCAACAGAATTTTTAAATGATACATCAAGTTGTCCTACGTCCATAAAAACAATACATAACTACCACAAAGTTCTGAATACCCATAATGGCCTTTTCTGCTACATAAAACATTTTTTACCCAATGCAGACTCATATTCGTTTATTATTTTCGACGATATGAGTAACATAATTTTTTATTGGTCATTTAATGAATAGTTATTAAGATGCTTATCAACATGATCTTGTCGGCGATATCTGGTCTGCTAGGTTCCTTGGTTCAACCCGCAGAGAACTGTTTGTTTTCACGTGGTCGGGAGAATTATTGCCGTAGCTGCTGTAATTGTTGCAGTGGCTGAGATTTTCTGTTAGAACTGAGGTGTGGCAGATCATTCTTGTAAGAATGAATCTTGGAAATTGCGAATTTCATTTCAATTTAGAGAGAGAGGTTTAGAGTGAACATATGTCAGCTCTGAGGCCTCCGGTCTCCGTCTTCAATTAATTGCTAACTTAACTTCGATTTATTTTTCAGTGATCCCCCTTGTCGGAGAAAAATGAATAACAAACTTTCACAAAACAGCATTCGGCAGACTTTCATCGATTTCTTCATCAAGAAAAAGAACCATGAATACGTCCATTCATCTTCTACGATACCACTCGATGATCCAACTCTTCTTTTCGCCAACGCTGGAATGAATCAAGTAACGACACCGCTGTTAATTCAACTATTAAATATTTTTACGGAAAAACTATTTCCACAACTTTTTTATATGAGCCGTACTTTTTTAATTTTGTTCATAAACAACTTAATTTTTGTCGAGAACTGGCCCATTTTGTTGGCCAGAAATGTGTTTTTATTTATTTTCCTGTTTTTATAATAACTGAGCTATAAATGGAATTTATCAGTTCTGTCTCGTCCATTTAATTACATCTTAAAATTTCTTTAAATTGGGATTCACTGTTTGCCATTTACAGTTTAGCACAGTAATTGAAACTAATTAATATTTATGTGTAGAAGTACGTATGCAAATGCAATTCTGTTGGTCGAGGGTCTGCCAGAAGTTGTAGTCATTAGAATTTTATTTTATAAAATATTGCTGCTGAAATTATTCTCTGGTTTCCAGCAACAAAATCGCTAGGAGAGCCTACAATTTTTTAAAAATAATTTTCTTCTGTTCTATATGTCTCTACATAATTTTTTTCATGAAATGACCTCTAGGGTTTTATACACTTAATGGATCATATTGTAGAGATAGATTACATATTAGTTCCATGTTATTCTCTAGATATTTGAAGCTATCAATGTTTTTATGATTATTGTATGAGAAGTGTAGCTAAAGATGACTTTGGTATCTCCAGTCCTACATCATAACTCCTCCCCAAGTAAGCCATGCCTCTTTGATATCATACAATTTTCCTTAATGAAAGAAAAATAATTTAATACATATTTATATTTCTTTATTAAAATATTTTTCATTTTCAATAGAATTTTCCTTCATTACACAAATATGTCTTCTGTAACATCAGTGGAGTATTAGGTTATTATTGTTAAACTTATATTTTGCAGCTTCTCTTATTATTTTAAAAAGGCGTGTGCACCTGCCAGCATTCCATTAACAGTTTTAAAATTTTCAACATGTTCTCCATTTTCAGTTCAAACCAATATTCTTGGGGACTGTTGACCCAAACAGTGACATGTCTAAGTGGATCAGAGTGGTCAACACTCAAAAATGCATCAGAGCTGGTGGTAAGCACAATGACCTGGATGATGTTGGCAAAGATGTATACCATCATACATTCTTTGAAATGTTGGGAAACTGGTCATTTGGAGATTACTTTAAGGTATGAATAACACTTATTTCTCCTCCAATGTGTACGAATTCATTACTGTATTCTATAAATCATTCTGTAACTCTAATTTCTTTAGTTGTTTTGTCACACACACTTATATTTGTGACAGGTTATTTAGAAAGAACATGTTTGAGGAAATGTTAATTTCCTAATTCATATTTTAAAATTTTATTAGTCTTTAGTTATATATATTAAAATTATATTTGGCATGGTGATGGGACATTTTGAAATTTTTTTCACAGTATTTTATTGTCTGATGTATGACAATTTTATTTCCACAAATTTTACTGTACTTAGGATAAGTGTTCTTGATCAATAAACATTCATATAGAATACTAGTTTATCGTGTAATGTGAAAAAATATATATATACTCTTTCAATGACATTTGTTCTTTCTTAGTTTTATAATTAATAAGACTTGAAGTGATTTTCCTACCATTCTCCCTCATTTCTATCCTTACTAGCTATCCATGTCATCATGCTTCAAACTTTTCATTTATATTTCCATCCATACCAATTAGTTTGGTTGTCTGGACAATGTTACATACATACTTACCTTTACATGTATCATTGATATGGCTGGGAAATTAATGGCTTGACTCAAATTGAGAGCTGATACCATCTCTGCTACATTGTACAGAAATCAGGTCAAATAAGCATTAGCCAATCTTTTGCAATAATTTAATATATACCAACCAAAACTAGATGAACTATACCCTCATTCCTTGATGAAATATTGTGTGCTGTTGAAAGCACTCTCTATAATTGTTTGTATTAATTGGCACTTTAGTTATAAGGCTTCATTTGATATAATTTAATAGTTGATTTTACTGTTTATATTTTTCAGAAAGAAATTTGTACCTGGGCATGGGAACTTTTGACAGAAGTATTTAAGTTGCCAAAAGACCGTTTATATGTCACATATTTTGGTGGTGACACAAAAGCCCAACTTGAACCAGATGAGGAGTGCAGGCAGATTTGGATCTCTTTGGGGTGTGTTGTGTGTCACTAATATGAATTTCAGATTCAAAACACACAAGTTTGCCATAATCTTCAAACAATATTGTATTTGCAGAAACAGTTTTTGGGTTTCCACACGGGTCACACAGCGATTAATATGTGACGTTTCAATGACTGCAAGCTCTGGAAGATGTCGGCAGAGCGTGCAGTTGTCGAAACGTCGCATATTAATCGCTGTGTGACCCATGTGGAAACCTGAGAACTGTTTCTGCAACAATTTCAGTGGGAAAGCCTTTGATCTTTAATATTGTATTTTTGTACAAGACCACAGTAAAATCTTTTGAAAACAATTTTTTTATGTATAGATTTTGCCAGATACTAGGCTTCACAAGCTGAGGTGAAATGCTTTTAACCATGTTTATCTTTCATTCTTACAATAACATTTTTTTAAAGGGTACAAAATTACACAGTTACCACAAAATAATTAAAAATTGTGATTTTCCTGCTTTATATTTATAAGAAGAAAATTTAAAATAATTGTTCTTATTGGTGGATTAAATATCACGCTCCTTGTAGGACCTAAACATAATGGGACTTGTTTTAATAGCAGAATACTGCTAGTTTTATATTAGATAACCAATATTTGTTTGTAAGGTTAAGTTTTCTGTATATTTAGGGTACCAGAATCTCATGTTTTACCTGGTAGTATGAAAGACAACTTTTGGGAAATGGGTGACACAGGACCATGTGGTCCTTGCTCTGAGCTGCATTTTGACCGCATTGGTGGGAGGGAGGCAGCCCATCTAGTAAACCAGGATGACCCAGATGTCCTGGAGATCTGGAATTTGGTGTTTATTCAGTACAACAGGTAAGGCACCAGAATTTACACGTGCTGTTTTCTTTAACTCTTGGAGACTAGCTGCAATAAATATTATTTGACTATATTTTAAAATATAATATTAGTATTTATTGAGTGGTTGAGTTTATTCATTTTAGTACTGAAGTATTTTTATGTTAGTCTAGGCTGTCTATTACTCACTTGAGTTTTATTTTGTTGCAGAGAATCTGATGGTAGCCTGAGGTTTCTGCCTAAAAAACATATTGACTGTGGCTTAGGCTTTGAACGTCTTGTATCGGTGATCCAACAGAAGAGGTCAAATTATGACACAGATGTTTTTGCACCATTGTTTGAATCCATACAAAAGGTACAAGAGAATGTAGGTTTTCTGGTTGAATAGATTGAATATAAAGTTCTCAGGTTTTCACCCAGGTTATATCATTTGTTAAGTACAACATTTCGATAGCTGTATTTGTCTTCAGTTAGAAGGTGATGATGGAGATAACTATCGAAACATTATACTTCACAAATCAAATAACCTGGATAAAATCCGCAAGAACTTTATGTTCATACAAAATGTAATATTCAAAAAGAAAATGATTTACAAGGAGGATAAATATTAAGTACTTGTGTTAATTTGGTTAGCCATAAATCACAAGTTTTGTGATGTTTCCATTTCAACATTCAGTTTTCTTAAGCATATAAGCTATTCAGATATATAACCAATTGACACATTTGTTGTTCCAACCATAATCGTCATCATTCACAAGATTAGACTCTCGATGGGAGTATGGATCGTGTGTGTGCGCAATTGGGCAGGCACGTCAATATTTTCACTATTTAAATACATGGTTTCAAATTTATTTCATTTCAAAAGTTCTCTTTAAAACAAGCCCAGATTTGTGATAGCGCTGTCCCCACAAAATGTTTACAAAATTATGATTTTATGGTTGAATTATTCTGTACTGACACAGTTTTTGCATTCAGGGAACTGGTTCACGACCATACACAGGCAAAGTAGGAGCAGAAGATGTAGATGGTGTTGACATGGCCTACAGAGTCCTTGCTGATCATGCACGAACAATAACAATTGCTTTGGCAGATGGTGGATATCCTGATAACACTGGAAGAGGGTTTGTATTCAACATATTGATATATATTCATATGTTTAACACTTTCCTACTTGCTTCAAACCACAATCTTTGTTACCTGTCTAGGTGTCATTTTTAAATTTGAAGACAGTTATAATTAATAATAGGTTTACAGTCATATCTCCACCTTCTTTCTTCTTGCAAATATTTCGCATCATGTTGAATTAAAGTTTTTCTATTGTGAACTGTTTTACATTTTTTCCTCCACTTACATTCAATACCTGTTTACTATTAATAAAAAGTTCTGACCTTAGTATTATTGTCTTATCTACAAATTGTCAAGTTATTTCAGTTTTATTGTGAAATGAATTATGAACTCTAGTAACCTTTTATGTTTGTATTGTGAAGGTATGTGTTACGCCGTATCCTTCGCCGTGCAGTTCGATATGCAACAGAAAAACTGAATGCCAAACCTGGTTTCTTTGCATCTTTAGTCAACACCGTGGTATCAACTTTAGGTGATACATTCCCTGAGGTAAGTTAACAAAAAACTTTCAATTTTGAGTTGTAAATACAAGCAAATGTGATATTTTTTGACTTCAAATTATTTAGTACAATTTTAATATTGTCATCATCATAGGTTAAAAAAGATCCTCAAAGTATTATAAATATTATTAATGAGGAAGAAGAACAGTTTTTGAAAACACTCTCACGCGGCCGTAATCTTCTAAATCGGACAATTGAGAAGTTGGGCACTTGCAAAACTGTGCCAGGTAAGTTTCTGTGGTTCAGTTTGTTTTTAGATGTTAAAATTCCCTCATTATATGTTTTAAAGTTCTTTTACAATCAAGCAAATGTGAATGTCATCTGATGGCTTGTTTAATTACTTCTAATATAATAAGGTTCCATTTGTTAAATTTATCTTGCTGTTACAGGAGACATTGCTTGGAGGCTTTATGACACATATGGTTTCCCAGTAGATTTAACACAACTAATGAGTGAGGAGAGGGGAATGGATATTGATATGGAGGGCTATGAAGAGGCAAAAAAGCAAGCTCAGGTAAATAGAGTTCAAAATAATTTTTTTGAAGTGGCATATTGTGTTTAGTGTAGGAAATATTGATTTGCCTTATGTGTATCAGTTAACATCTCAAGGAAAAGGAGCTGGAGTCGACAACCAGATTACTCTAGATGTTCATGCCATTACAGAACTCCAGAATAAAAAAATCACACCAACTGATGATATGCCAAAGTACAACTACCGAGCAAAGTCGACTGACAAGGATTCTGAGTACGGTGAGACTTTCGGAAAGCTATTCTAGTATATAAGCTCAGATAAGTTTATTGTTAGTTTAGTTGCTACCAGAAAAGTGTTTTGTCTTGATGTGTCAATAGGTTAACATATTAGCTTACGAGTTTATTCTAGCCTTATGTTATATGATAATTTCTGTGTTCAAAGAATGGTTTTATGGTAATAAAATAACTGATTTCAGTTGCTTCAAATTCTTTATACACTGTTAGTATTTCTTTTTTAAAACTATATATGTTTAAGATTGTCTTGTTATTTAATATTTACTTTTGTTAAAAGAAAATTGTTCCTCTCACAATTTTTCTCCAGTAATATAAAGTGTGTTTGTTAATCGTGAAGTATGGTTGAAACTGTTTCAGAATTTGAACCATGCACCGGGAAAGTGATGGCTATTCGACATTCCAAAAAGTTTGTTAATGAAGTCCAGTCTGGACAAGAATGTGGCATAATTCTGGATAAGACTCTGTTTTATGCACAGCAGGGTGGACAAATCTTTGATGAAGGATTTATGGTCAAAATAGGAGATGAGGTGTGTTTAAATAGGATCCTACATCATGTTTGACATTCTGTGTTTAAAAAATAGTTTTGTTTTCAATGGTATGGAATTTAGAAATGCATATTGGTTTTATAGATGCTATGGACCCACAGACTATTTGCTCTTACTAAGTTTCTACAAAACACCAAACTCTTGTTAGGTTCAGTTGGGACTACTCTCCTGCTAAACCACCTTCCTTGAAGTTGACATACATCTTAGTTCTGGCCTAATCACCTCATATGTCCACAAATGTTAAAATACCTACACTTCACTGGTTATTGTCATGAACACACCAAACACTTAGCCATTAGAAGAGCTCACATTTGCTCCACTTGTAATGTTCTTGCACTTTCACCCAACAGATCCTCTGTGTTTTGATTAATAGAAAATACTCTACAGGAATATATCCGAAGCCCTATCATTTGTCCAACTACCAAATTCCATACTATTATTAAATCTGGAATCTTGAACTCAAATTGAGTTGTTTATAGCATTAAGGAATCTTGGTAATATTAAGGTACAGGCAATCTTTATAAGTTCAATACAATAACTGATTCATAGTCTATAACAATTATAGACTACATACAATAAATTGCAGTTTTGATTAAATTACCAAATCCTTTTCTTTCCTATGGTAAGCACGATAGAAGCCCTGACCATAATCATGCACTTTCAGAGTGTTGAATTTGCTGTGAAGAATGTACAAGTTTCTGGAGGCTATGTCCTGCACATAGGAACTCTAGAAGGCAACCTCCACGTAGGTGACGAGGTACAGCTGCACCTCGACGGTGCGAGGCGACGACTTGTCATGAACAACCATACGGGGACCCACGTCTTGAACTATGCACTGAGGGCAATCCTCAAGACTGAGGTTGATCAACGTGGTTCTCTTGTTGCCCCCGACAGGCTGCGCTTTGACTTTACCAACAAGGGGCCCATGACAGTTGAACAAGTCAAGGCCACGGAGAAGGAGTCTACGAGTCTCATCAATCGCAATGAGCCGGTGTATGCCAAGGATTCCAACCTAGCTGTGGCAAAAAGCATCAAGGGGCTACGTGCTGTTTTTGATGAGGTGTATCCAGATCCCGTGAGGATTGTCTCCATAGGAGTGCCTGTTGAGACCCTGGAGGCTGACCCCTTCGGGTCCGCTGGGACCAAAACTTCAGTTGAGTTTTGCGGTGGCACGTAAGTTCACAAAGACGGTCTTCAATATCCAACCTCAAATTAATTTACTGCAACACATCTTGACAGATATCACAACAGATTGACACTTTTTTTTAATGAACTTAACAATATAGTTTTAAATTGAAAAATTAAAATACATTGTAACAGTTCAAGCCTCTTGAAGTTAAGAATATATACAGTAAAACTTTAACAAAAATATTAAATTTGTGTAGTTACATGCAGACTGATGAATAAACTTATAACAAATGCACATTTTATCTATAAAAACAAATTCATAAAACAATTTGTGTTCGAGAATATTTGAGGCAGGAAAAATGTGGTTGACTTAGAAATTGTATTACACATGTAGTATTGAAAATTTTGCAAGTAACTTTTCTTTGTGTTAGACATTTACACCAAGCTGGTCACATCGGAGAATTTGTGATAGCAAGTGAAGAAGCTATAGCGAAAGGTATCAGGAGAATTGTAGCCTTGACCGGGCCAGAAGCTTCTAAAGTAAGTTAAATTGAAAATTTGGTGTTACTTTTCACAGAAAATTATTTGACCAAATGAGATTAAAATTAATTTGGTTTGAATTTTGAGGCCCAGGTGCATAGAATATTTAGAATTATATTTAGTTTTTTGGGTGCTCGTAACATACCAAGTCTGTGAATCATTTTAGTAGACTTAGGATTTGGTTTAGATACTTGTAAAAATGACAAATATAATTAAAGGAAGATGTTTAACGATATGTTTTGTGACTTGAATAGGCTCTCATGAAGACGGAAGTCCTAGAGAATGAGCTCAACAAACTACAGGCAATGCTCGGTCAGCCTGAGTTAACTTCTCCAAAAGACTTGGTCAAGAAAATTGTGGAACTAACAAATGACGTGTCTCATGCTACTATTCCTTACTGGAAAAAGGTAGTGTTATTATCTAATTTCTTTAATTTTTGTTTCCGTAGATTATAGGATTATAATGGAGTTTTTGTTGTTATAATTAAATTGTTGATGGAAAAAACATTTTCAATATTACAATTACTGTTTTGTTGGTCAAAATGTAAGTAAAATACAAGAGTATATGTCATGTGACACATATTTTCACAAGATGTGATTCCCATTATTTATTAATAGTCCAGAAAGTGACTTATTTTTCTCTATGTAATTGGTCGTTTATAAAGCAAAATATTTCATTCCAAGGGCACAGAAAACTGAGGACAAACATTACCCTAAGCCTGGTGGAACTGAGTTTATGATTAATAACTAATGCTTATTTCATGAAGAACAGAGTTGTTTACTGTATGTAACATTAGTCTGTCTTCAACCATTGAATGCTCATACTTACTTATCTTCTTTTTTTAATCTTTGGGAATATGATCATCATTTTTGAATTGCTAACTTTATTTATAATGTTTGTTTATGTGATTATATGTGTGAAGCAAATATTTTTCTTCTCTTTGCAGGAGGAAATGAGGTCAACATTAAAAACTATGAAGAAGCAACTTGATGACAAGGAGAGAGCTGGAAAAGCTGCTGTGTCTAACAACGTTGCAGAACAAGCCAAAGCCATTGCTCAGGCTTCTCCAAACACTCCATTCATTGTCTGTGAATTGAAGGCGTTGTCTAACACCAAGGTAAAGAATTTGTGCAATTGTATAATTTTACCTGGACATGTGTTCCACATTTAAATTGTATAGAATTTTTTTTTTGTATATAAAATATGTCATAATACATAGAAATGCAGTAACACAATGAATTTACTGCTTCTATATCTTATTATTAAGGAACAATATGATATTGTTTTTTATGTTCATCTGTGCATTTAATAGTTCTCCCTTTCCAATGTTCATAAATCATTTAAATTTGACGGGATAACAAGGGAATGTGTGTTTCAGGCACTCGATGGTGCATTGAAACAAGTGAAGGTAGTCTCTCCAGAAACATCCGCAATGTTTTTCAGTGTTGATGCAGACACGAAGAAAATAGTTTGTCTGGCAGCAGTTCCCAAGGTAAACAAACATCTTATCATTCTGTTATTTATAATATACTCTTTATTTATTTTTATTTTGTATTCTTTATGCAGAATATTTTTGTCAGTAACGCCTTTTCAACCCTATAAACAAAACAACTTGGTCTGTATCTGTCTACTCCGAAATACACTGAGCATTCACAGTATTCAATATTACCAATTGAAGAGTCATTATTTGACTAACCAATCTCAAGGACTGCATTACCCTAGTGTTTGCTCGTCTATTAGTTCAATTAGTGCCTTTGTTACTCCTCCAACTTCCATTACTGGAAAGTTCATTAACAATGCCTGTCTCACAATTTATGATAGAGATTTTGTCAATATTTTTACAGAATGCTGTGAACAAAGGACTTAAGGCCAATGAGTGGGTACAGCAGGTATCGACCCTCATGCAGGGTAAGGGCGGAGGCAAGCCCGAGTCTGCCCAAGCCTCTGGCAGCAACTATTCGTGTCTCGAGCAAGTCCTAAAGATTGCCACCAATTTTGCCGTGTCGAAGTTAGGCGTGGCTCCCGGTACCGGTGACGTCTCCGCCCCGGTCTCGAAACCCGGCAAGGCGACGGGACTGACGCTGTACTCGAACCCCAATAATCCGAGGACACTCAAGGTTCAGATATCAGCCAAATTCTCTGGGAAAACGTTGACTGTTTGCACTGACGGCTTTGATACAGGCAAAGCTGTCAAGGATCCAGAGTATATAAGGAAGTTTTACATAGGAAAAGTGCCTGCTTTGGAAGACCCTGACAATCAGGTTTACTTGTTTGATAGTGATGCGATTGCTCTGTATTTGGCCAATGCTCAGTTAAAAGGAGGAAACTCTGACATTGCATATGCCCAAGTCTTGCAGTGGATGAACTTTGCTGAGAACCATGTTTCACCTATATCTTCACCTTGGGTCTACTCGTCTCTGGGTCTCCCGTCATCTGGTGGGAATGTCAAGGAATCTAGAGGTGAGGTGAACAAGATCTTGCAGGTTCTTGATAATTACCTGTTGACGAGAACTTTCTTTGTGGGGGAGAGAGTCACTCTCGCCGATGTGGCCCTTTTCTGTTCTCTCGTACCCCTCTACCAGCACGTGATCGGCCCCGACACTCGCAAGAATCACAAGAATGTTTTTCGGTGGTTCCAGACCGTGTTGCATCAGCCTAACGTGGCCTGCATTGTGGGGACTTTTACCTTCTGTGAAACGAAGGGTAATCAGAACAAGTGAAAGTCTAGTACAATTTGGTCTTTGATTTCAGAAAACCAACATGGGTACAAGTAAGAGGTGGTGGTTTTAAGCCGCATTTTACCTTTTCACATTGAAATCTGTTGCTTCAATAAGCCAAACTTGTTCAATTCCTGAATACATTTCTTCACATCTCATCTTGTTGATCAGCATTTATTACAATTTTCACCTCATGCTAAACCATTGACCATGTATCTTGTTAGTCAATTTGCCAAGTAAGAAAAATCAAAGGCAACAGACATATTGAGATATTTTTTGTTTTTCCATTTCCTACCAGTGATAAGTCATTCTTTTTTTGGTATAAATAAATGCTAGCAAGAGCATAAGTCTACGGTTTAGTGTCTACCAATTATACCGGTGCCATTAATTACTGTTTTATAAATTGAGAGAATGCGTGGTGTGGAGTTGTTCATCCTTCAGTAGTATTTATTTATATGGAAACTGCGGATGCAGCAGGCTCCTTGTATTAACTATTTGTGGTTTGATAACATGGTGTTTGACATGAGATTTATTGTTATGGTAATGTATTTTTCTAATAAAAGTTTTTTGAGATTAAATTTATTATTTAACTAAAATATGGTCTACTACTTAGTTGTCATTAACAATCTGAATAGAATTCCCTGTGATAAAAACCAGGTAAAACTAAGTACTTAATTTTTTCAATGTGTTTCAGTTTTCAATGGTTTTTAGGTAACATAAAAACCATTAATCCAGAACAGAGCTCTGTTAAAAAGTATTGTGCTTGGTAATGGTTAAAGTAACGAAAGTTCAGTCATCCCCCTCCACTATGTTTCTTTACTTGTAAATAACGTAATTACATTTAGTACAACTATTTTTATACAGTTCATAAATACTTGTTGCTCTGCTTGAAGTTCATCCATTTCAAATGCCTTTATATGAATTTGTGTAGTTTTATATTTTTCCAATAGTTTCAAAGACTTTATTCACAGTTAAATGCACCTTATTTATTTATTAAAACCAACAATTTTAGTTCATCTGTACAGGGTAAATTTGTACGCAGATTGAAATAGACTAACTAATTTCAATTTATATGTGGAAGTTTATATGTTCTCACTGAGTATCTAATGTTTTCATTGTGTGAGAGTTTAGAGCTAATGGTAATTACCAGACTGAAAATGGTTAGTGAAATCAGATTTTAATTTTTCAGAGTGTAAGATTTACAAAAGTTACATAAACTCAACTTCAAGGTCTATGTAGCAGTGGTTGGCAACAGACTGTTCTCGAAAAGCATCGAGGTACCATTGATCATCTAGTTGCAGTTTGTTCTTCCAAAGATTCCACCTTTGATCTCGCTGTTGCAAAAAGCAATGTAAATCTACTGACTGTATGGGGATGTAAAAATAATGTACTATTATCAGTTGCTCCACAACTCCTACTGATTGTCATAAAAATTCAAAAAAGCCATCTTATTTTGCCAACCAGGGCTTCCTGGACAAAGACTACTTGTTATGTAATACAAATGTATTTACCTTTCACTGAGGGCATTTAAAATAATGTTTACATTTGCAGTCTTGAGGGAGGTAAAGTGGTTTCATCACTTTTACCATTTTTGAACTGACGAGTGGAACTTACTTTTGGAAATATTCGTGGAAGAATACTGAAAATTAAGACTAGCAGCATGAAACAATTACATCAATTATTTTGATACAAATTTGTGTGTGGATAGAACAACATCGTTTTATGTAGATGATACGCTGATTATGAAGTATGCTATCAAAGGGAAAAAATGGTTATGAAATGAAAATGGTTTATGGTAGGTGAAATACAGAATCCAGATCAATTGCTATCTGGTCAAATTCACTTCAATAATACTTGCACAAGGCAGTCACAATTGCGAGATGAGTCTCTTGAGGTATTCTAGAATCTCCTTATTGTGCAGCATCTGCGAGTGCTGCAACTTGTAGAAGGACTCGTGGTAGACGGGCTGCGATTGCTTGCTCTTCCAGTCTGCGCACACGTTCAGACTGCGGACGTTGACCGACCCGTCGCCATCGCCGTATTTGAACGTAGGACACCCCTTGGGGAAGTCCCCTGGCTGGTACGTAATCCTGTCACCAGAAACAGTGGCAAACATCATCCAGATTCGTGTCACTGTGTTGTACAGATTACTTTACATTTACATAAATAATTTCGGGTGAACACTTCTTGAACTTAACTGTGAAGATGGTTGTGTCCCCCTCAATTTTATGTAAGACATTTACCCTGTTTATAAATGATTACTGTTCATAAATATGTGATGAACATTAGAACTTGTGATGGATGAAAAGCCTAAGAGGGGCTCTGGATAGACTCTACACATTATATAAAAAATTGTTCAAAAGGGATTAATTGAACAATTTTTTATTTCCCATATGAATTGCCCTAAAATATTTTTCATAAATTCTCTTTAGTGCTACAGCCCAAACTGTCATTTTCCACAACACAATGTATTGTTAGTGTAGAGATACCCCAGATTTCTTGACCACTACTACCATGACACACGCAAGCTACCCGTCAGTGTCATTGCCCGCTACACCACAGCAGGTTGGCACTAAAATATACCATATGAAATTGCAAAAGAAATGGTGTGTTATGCAACACTTGAAGGGGTTTATTTCAGTTTCTTTCCCATTCTAAAAATAAGTATTGTGGAATAACAGTTTAGAGCTTAAATGGTGGAACGGTATATCGCATGGAAAAGTAGACGGCTGAAGTGGGGAGAAAAGTTTTAAACAAACTCAAAAGTCTGTGTTCATTTACAGGAGTGCTTAATAAGAAAAGTATCCAGAATTTCACCCCTACAAAGAAATATTTACTGTAGTGACCAGTGGCAAAGGAAAACTGCAGTTAACCAAAACCTCAAAAAATTATAGTCATCCAACGTATCTGAACTCGTGCCATATACACTGCTATTGACGATAAGTAACTCGGTGTTTTCTTCTTCTAAGGCCCTTGTCAAATTTTCAACAAGGCTAAATTCTTTATATTCAACTTATGTTGACCGTAACATAATTCTTGAGACACTGCACATGTACAAAAATAATGTCCAAAACATATTGCTGGTATTTCCAATCGATAGGTTCAGCTGGCACTACTACCAGTTCCGTAAACTCGAGGGCTACTAAATGCTTTACTCACTTCTCTATGGTGTCGACGGCGTACCCGTTGATGCAGTGCACTTCTACTCCCGGAGGATCAAAGTTGAGAGCTACTTTCTCAATGTCCTTGCGCATTTCCCAGCCAGTAGGATACTCGATGTCGCTGCCAACAGAGAGACGTGCCTGTTAATACGGCTGTGTTGTGTTCCCTAATTCTTTCCAGCAAATGAAAATTTCCTTACAACTGACTAAGCAATGCATTCTGTATTAAATCCAGCGTTTCTTCGCACAAAGGAAAAATAACCTTTCCAGATCAACGGAATGATGTCATAGTTGAGATTCCTACATTTTATCCTTCATATGGAGTGTGTGTTTATAGGGGTGCAAAATGTGTGGACAGTAGGAGTTGCAGAAAGGAAAAGAATAGAAGCCTATGAAATGTGGTGTTCTAGGAGATGGGTGGATAGAATCACTAACGAGGAAGTTATAAGCAGACTGGAGGACGTTAACCAGAGAAGGGATAGATTATATGGCCATGTTTTGAGACATGAGGAACTTGTAAAATTAGCATTTGATGGCAGTGTGTTTTTTCCCCCCCTCTGATACATCATTTTATGAATGTTTAGTGGAACAAGTGCGAAAATTCTTACTAAAAATATTTTTCATAGTCTTCAACGGTGTAGTTCCAGATGTCTGTTTCCACCAGCACCTCTGACTTCTTCCAGATCTTCTTGGATGGCATGAACCACGCCAGACTGGGACAGGTGATCTCCTGCTCCTTGAGGACGGTCCCCCTCAGAAAGTACGAACCAAGGTCGTCACCTGCCAAATAAAACCACTTCTGCTAAGTATGAACGCGCACATCATTGTGATGTACAGTTGCCAAGATTCTACATCGTTAGAGGAGGAACTTCCCCTTCAAGTGGCCTGGCGAAACGCTACTATAATTGTTAAGAACATTGTCTTCAAACGAACGGGATATGGAGACTGCGGCGACATCTTTTTAACACACGCTATACTTATCTATTCAATTTTAAGGAACTGTTTCTTGACATACAACATATCCTGAACTGACAGCAATATATTTCCTATCACCAATATTTTCAGAATTGATTTCACACTACCAAGTTGCCTTAAAAAAGCCTTGAGTTAAATTGAGCATATGTCTACCCGCACTACAATATGGGTGTAGTTGTCCACTGCGCACAGTCTTGACCTCAATTATGACATTATTTATTGCATTGCCTTTTTGCCCGATTATTGTTTCCGTGCCACGATAAAACAAACGTTTGAGAATTGAAGAGAAAGGAAGCAGAATCTACATGTTCCATTGTTCTGGCATCATTAGGATAAATTGTAACTTCAATAACTAGACACTTATTGTGTGGGTTGAGGTGTACGTACTCACCAATGGTGTATGTCTTGAGCACCTTGACTGTCCCTCCCCACACGCCGGCCATGCCCACCAGTGCACGGATGAACTTCCGCTTCCACCTGTGGTTTTATCATGAAATTTATTAAGTAATCGAATTTGTTGAGTTTGTTTGACCAACACCACACAATGCGACAACCCCTCAGTGGCAATTCTCATGGATAAATTGAGTTACAGAAAATTATTGAGAGTAAAGAATTAAAAAGTGTTCTTGTCAAAAAAAAAGACGGAGCTGTAAATCTGTTTAGTAACAACCTGTGAATATTATGAATATAAGAGAGCTCACATACCTCAGAAATATTAACTATTTCTTATCTAATAACATGATCGGAGAAGCCTCATCTAACGGACTATACTATACTGAAGTAGCAGAATGTGTGCTGTGGCCCTCTTACTTCTTGGACTGGAGATGCAGGAAGTGGAGGGACATAACGCAGCCCATGCTGTGTGCCAGCAGGACCACGCTTCGCTTCCCGTTCAAGTAGTACGTCTCCTCCACTAGCACCTTCAGGGAGTCGAAGAAATGCTCCTGCTCGTCTGCAATAAGCAATCAGAATTACAATGAAATCAAACTCGAGCTTGCTTTTGCACTAACCATAATGAAAAATGCCGGACAAATGAAACCTCCGAAGGTATATGCTTAGTATATAGGTTATTTAAAAAGAGTCTAATATATTGAGAGGTGTTATCAAAACAATTAAATAAATCCAATAAACATGGATCCAAAAACGCATATTTTCTGAGATCTGTACACTTGTCCATATTGGCTGAAGACGTTTGGTTGTGAATACAGGATCTCTAGTGCCCCACAGGATTAACAGTGGAAAGCTTCAGTCAGTCCGCACACCTCATGTGGAAGAGAATCGGATACATTTACTGATCTAAATACCTGGAACCAGTGTACGGCGATTAGCAGTAGGAGAAGGTGTGAGTCGTCCTCATACCATCTTCAGTGCGTCCAAGAGCATTAGACAACCATAACAGATTGTAGTTCTGACAAAGCTCCATGGGGTCATGGTAAACAGGCTTCCCGTCCTGCCGGTGACAGCAACAGAGATTGACTCAGGCAGTCATCGTGATGAAGGTTTCAAAGATGTGGGGGCTGGTACATCATCGGGGGTTCCAGGTGTGGTACCAGCATTTTGCTTGGGGCCTTCGGAGTGTGACGGCTCTCACACTTCTAGTTATCCGATGATGAAACCACCTGGCAATAAGCATCTGACAGTTCTGTTAGTAGCAGGATGTAGACCTAGCTTGGAAGTTCATTGTTTTGCTGGAATGGGCAGACAAGTTTCTCGGGCCATTTAAATGGCAAGTGCAACTCCACCCCGCTATGTGCGCGGCCGACCGATGCCGTCCTTTGGGGACATTGGTACCTCGGGGTGCGTGATCTATCCTACGGACACCCTGAAAGCCACCAGGCGGTGGAATGTCCACGCCACGGGACAACGCTCACTGGAGTTGATCTCGATGTGACATGGTTTTCATGGGCCCAATCTCTCTTCTTGTCTTCCCGAGTATGTAGGACCCTTTCCGCTGGGTATTATATATAGGCACCCCCGTTGTTCCCTCAGTTTTGAGGGGCTTAGAGTCAAAATGCCGGTGGGTATCCAATCAATCTTGTAGGAGTTTACTTCAGATCCACTGTTTTCATTGATGATTTTATTTCACAAGTAGACAGGGTTCACGGTGAGATCTTTCATAACCAGCATATGTGGACTGATAAAAATCCCTATTCAGTCTCTGAAAGAAGGCATCAACATACGAGTTATTTCTTGTTAACGTATTGCCTATTTTGTTGGAGGATGCGTCATGTCAGCAAAGACTATTAACTAATGTACTTTATCAGAAAGAATGCGTTACAGTAAACACCCACAGTTGAAAATGAAACAAATTGCTGATGGAGTGTGAACTCACTGGCGGCCTTGCGAAAGTCGTACGGCGCCGCGCGGATGGAAACGTTTCTCGCGTAGCCAATGCTGACGAAAGTCGCCACGACGCTGCTCATGTAGACCCCGTACGAGGACATGGTTGGGTCGATATTCTCCACGGTGGTGGTGTTGCCGAAGCCCGGAACCCTGATGTTCACCCCTTTGGGACACGACGTGCGCCGCGTCTCTCTGTCGTAAATCAGCTTCATGTTGTCCACCTGCCAACCGCCACAACACACTGTCGGCGCATCTCAAACTAAGAACTTTATGGAAATCCTCCGCGTCGAGGATAAATTGTCCATGCCCAAAGAAAAATCCACGGTTTCTATTTTCAAATTTGAATTACCGCAAAGAGACCCTAGACATTGAATATTTTATATATCTAAATTAATTTACAATATTAAGCATTCTGTACGAAGTTTCACTAGACAACAGATCCAGAGATTTTCGCAAGGCACCTTTCTGAGGTAAACCCGGCAAACACAGTCATCAACTTGAAGCCCGACAGGCGCCTGAGGAGTCTCAGTCCTTTGCCTGAAAGGATTTTGTGACTCGGCGAAAAACCAAGGTCGTCGACCCAAAAGATGGCTAGGGATGGCCTCTTCCAAATTTTGAATTTTTGGAGAAGTAGGGTAGTGACGCCAATCCAATTGGAGGACCTGGGGAAGATAGAAAAGGCGGGGATACCAAAAAGGTTTAAAGGAGATGAGAGTTCGAGGTGTGAAGGATCTCGAAAAGGCAGGTCGGAGGTGAGAGGTCAGAGAGGAACTAGCGAAACGGAAAGTTGGACTGGCTGACTTCAAGGAGTCACAGAGGAGAGGCGATCTGGATGCTCCAAGTGTTGCGGGAAAATGAAAGTGGTGACATGTTTCAGAGACCTGCCTGCTTCACATGCCTACCCGGAAGCTGTAGATTAAATATACTGAAGTCTCTTGCTACGTTATTTCTTAGGTTAAGTCTCAGATGGGAGATAAAATTAATTTCTAAATATTGAAATTTGTTGAACCCTTTACATTTATTAATGATAAAAATGTTTTAATTGTCAAAGTTGAGATATATTGGCGGCCACCCATTTCAATATATACTCTAAATTCTTTAATATATTTATAAATTTAACATTTGCGTTACACCTTCATAGAAAGGCTTAATTGATGATCCTACTTACGAGACAGTCGATGGCGAGAGGCATGAGCAGTTCCTTGCTAAGCCACACATTGAAGAAATCGGTCGTTGACTTCCTGCAGATGTAATGGACCACATTATCCTTGTTTAGTTTCGCCTCCAACTGGCTGCCTCCATTGCCTGGAACTAATTCAACACTAAGGTTTATGAATGTCTTTGATCGCCAGAATTCCTTCAGTATTAACAGATGTAGTCTTTCATATAACCAACTGTACGTCATTCCCCCAAAGCCCGTGACGTCACAGTGTTTCCTTAACGTCAGATAGATCGTATATACTATGCTAAAGTTATGTGTCGAGCGGGGCAATGAGGGAAAGTGGAAGTGGCTGAGGATGGTGATATCAAAAGCCACTTGGTCCCAAAAGTTAATCTATACTAATAAATAAAAATTTATTTTGGTTAATAGGCTACATGAGGGTGATCCTGAAACAGACAACATAGTCCGAAACGTATGATAGCGAGACCTGTTCTAAACCAACTGCAAGTTATAAGGTATGCCCTGAAGCCGTCATAAATAGATGATACAGTACTTTTTATATATTCAATGAATTCAAACTTATCAAAAATCTGTACCTGTTGTTTCGTTTTTAGGGCAAAATAAAAAGAACTATTTCAGCGCGAACTAAGTTGCGGGGTTACTTAGTATATAATAATATTAATATTCAGTACAAAATCAGCAACGATAATTAAATACCTTCATTTATCAGATTTAATTATCCAAATATTTGAAATTTAGCAGATGACGTTACTTCAGTTTAGCCATACTTTTCAAATATGAAGAAAAATGAATTAAATGGGAATTAGATTCCCCAAACGTATACGTCATGATTTTTCCTTCATTTTACACACGTTAACAGACTGTGACGTCACTAAATGTGCACCAATCACGAGTTAGGGGCGTATACGTGGGGATTCTAAATCCACCAGTTCCTTTTATACACAGTAATAGAATGTTCCCCTTCATCGTATATGAAGTGTGGGAGTATGATTTACGAAGCAGACAGGTAAGGTTGATACAGTTCAATTAATTTTACTATGACTTTCATACTAAATTCAGCAATGACTTTATTTCACTGATTCTCATTGCGTTCTACTCGAACATAATTCAGTTTATTATATGAGATAAAAAAATTAGGGAAATTGTATATCAGTGTGATGCACGCAGTATTTTCTTGGCAGAATATGCATAAGAGTGAAATTAAAATACATGCACACGCTTTTATTTTTTTGGCTGAATGACGTCATGCTTAACGCAGATTGTGATGTCATTACACACCAAACCGTTTTGGATCTTGCTTATCATTTCAGGAAATTATGTGCTTACAGTCCAGCTCTGACGAAATTTTCCATCTCGAGTTGTAACGGTACTAAATAATATATATTAGTAAAGATATAAGCAATTATTTCAATGAATCCCATACATTAAAATATTATAATAAGATTTTCTAAACAATACACTGGCTGGAATAAGTTTGAGGATTGTCTGCGTGGCACTTTAACACATTTTTCGAGGAAAGCTTACTTATTAAAATAAATGTATATGAAAAACTTATCCTTAACGTCATTTTAATCTCTGAAGCGAAAAAAAATTGTTGCATTAAATGAATTAAAACAGGCTTGTCAGTTTTTAATTTTATTTAAACATTGAACTATAATACGTTTCGTCTCTCATTTGAGACTTCTGCAGGTATCAAAATTTAGCTGTCGATGGACCTCACTCTATGATCCGGGCGAACTCATTTAAATGTCAACACAAACTAAAAATTATTGCAATCCCTGGGAATTGTGCCTATAGAAAAATTTAACATAAAGTGACTTAAATAATATATTAAAATTCGTACCTAAAATGATGGGAGGACCCGGAATCTTTTGTTTGGCTGCATTCTGAAACGGCAAAACGGCCAGCAAGAAGCACACACACAAACATTTCCATGCATCAGTTATTGGAAACATCGTTTTTATGATATGTGAAACTTGATTTTCAACTCATGGAAATAGACAATTAAAACCTGCGTTTAAAACGAAGACAAAACTGATAACTGCGGACTGTCCTGATTGCTCCATAGATATTCCACTATAAATAATTATAAATAAAGCTGAACTTGACATGGCCGAGATTTTGCTAATGTTTACTGATTCTGATGAGACTGTGAAGATTAGTCTCATAGATATATATTTCTGATATTTAAGAAAATTTAGTTCAAATGAATATTATCGATTTTTGTAATGATAAAAATTTTAAGTTCCCGGAACTTTTAAAAAATAACGAATTGCTAAATTTAAATAATGAAGGTAAAAGAGCGGATTAATCACACTTCGTTTTTAGTGTTTAGAATTGAACTCCCGCCCTTACCGGGAAAATGTGTTCAATTTTCACTTATAAGATTATTTGTAATGAGATGGGTTGGTAACGTGTTACATGATGGTGATCCCAAAGAGATATATAGGAAGGGAAATCGAAAACGGAGGTAGAGCAATGTAGTAAAGGGCTATTTTCGACGAATTATAAATATTGTATTTCACCAATAATGTCAGGTTGATGGAAGAAGATATCGGGAGGATACTGGGGTTTTATCACGATTCATATCGATTCACGGTGTCTATCATATATCGATCTTCAAATTAGGAACGTAAAATACTATTTATACTCTTTCATTAAAATCTAATATTATGTTGTTTATAATGGGTGTGTTGATAAATTTCCCTGCCCTATATATAATATCCCGTTAGATATAATTAATTTTAAAAAAATAAATTGAACAATTTTTCCCTGCTATTTTGGCCTCTTTATTAACATAAGGTATGATAAAATAGTTTATCTGACAGTTAAATATACAATAAATGAGTTAAATCTGTTTTTTAAAATTTAAATATTAAACATAACGTTTCGTCTCTCATTCAGGTAATAATTTAGCTGCATGAAAGCTCACTCCATGACTCCTTCGGCCGGAAATTGATTTCTACCTGAAGAGTTCTCAATTGAGAGACGAAACGTTGTAATGTGTAATATTCAAATTTTAAAAAATGACAAAGGGGCTAATTTAATTCATTTATATGGTATAATAATTTCTATACATGGCTATCTCAAGTATGTCAAGTACATCAAAAAGGCTTATTTTTTTAAAAAAAGAAAACACTAACATATACTCTTACTGTTATGAAAATGATTGATGACTGTTGTGATAAACAAGTCTTCTATGTACTAGCATGGGAGAAATACTTCAAATTACACATAAATGAGTCAACTATAAATGTATTACTATGTTTAATAAACTCTCAGACATTATTAAAAAGTTGAAATTTTGTAATTTGTAAATAAAAATAACATGAAATAATCTATATACAAAAGAAAGTAATTAATTTATAGTTTATAAAGAATAATAATAGGGTATTTTTTTATGTGCTGCCCTAAACGTGTTAATTTATTAGTTTTGAAACCTACCTTCTCTATAAGGTATATGGAATATCTGATACCCTTATAACTACTTCTTTATGTCCAGTTCTAGGCTCTGGTACTTTCCCCTGCCTCCCCATACGTAATACTGCTGGTATTATTAGTTATAACGAGTTTTTTCTTAAAAAAAATAACGTATGCTATATTTTCGATTGGGAGAACCAATTATTATACACCTAAAATAAAACCCATTTGAAGATATTTGAGTGTTGTCTCTCAGAGTAGTATTGTTTACATTGTAATTGTGAATTTTTATGCTGACGCCTCTTTAACCTGAATTCTGGTCAATACAAGAGACACGTGCAATTTATAGGCTGATACCGACAGTCTGTGCCTGTCTCCAGGAAGCACTGTTTATCAGCTGACTGGAACCGATACACGCCTAAGCGATGGCAAACATCAAACAGGAGATGAAGTCGGAAGAAGACCAGCAGAATTATTCGGTGGGAAACAACACCGACCCCAAGAACATGCAGGAATTAACGCAGTATGTGAGTAATCTAAGAAATAAGTTCCTTGTTCATTAACATGACGTACATAACCTATACGTCAGGATGCGGCGAGCAGAATGATCTAGTCCGCCAAAATATTTAATTTTGCACACTTTCCGTTACATTCCATTATTGAAATCATTATAGTATCTGGACTGGCTAATTGAAAGCAATGACGTGCAATATAGAAAAGGTTACAATATTTTTAGGGAACAAATTGCTGACGCCGTTCTTTAGGCTTCGTTCTACTAACGGAAATGAAGAAAATAAAAACACATTCATATTGTTTAGTTTGTTAAGGAAAAAGAATCTTTAGATGTTAATCACTTCCCCTTCATTTCTTGTAAAATTCACTACAATGGATATTTTTGACAATCTGCGGAATCCTAACAGTCTAAATTTCCATCCTACCGAATTTGGCTGTCCAGACACTATTCATAATGGAAAAATGTTCTTTATAATGCAATTTCCCAGATAAAGAAAATACAATACAGTCTTTGGGAAAGGAAGGCAGAGTTCTTATTTCATCACAAGGAATATGATTCTAATGGAGAGTCAATACTCTGACCATGTATTACTACAAATTCAGAATGTGCCATGTAAGATGACAGTCCACAGTCGACCCAGTAGGCCAAGGTCCTCAGTGGGCTGGCTGTAGAGTCAAGGAAGAAGAAGAATACGATTCTAAGACCCTGTTGTAAAGAATTACCAATGGTTTACTCATTAATACTGAGTAATTTACAATTAAAATGTGTAACCACTCCACCCTATTAACCCCATGAAGTCGACCCTTATCATGCTACAAATCTAAATCTTTCACACAGTTTTCATAGAAAACATCACATCAGTTTTGATACTGAATTCATAAGATTCTTGAAGTGTCATCAATATTTGCTTGCCAGACTGAGGTATAAATTCTTAGTTCTTACATTCATCAAATTGTTCTTGTAGCATTGCAAACAGTCTGGGAACTTTAGTTGCAGTAGATTTAGACCTTTTGTGCGATTTTCAAAAAAAAAAAAGTTATAAAGTTTAATCAACCTTCTCATGGACAATACTGAATCCAGTCAAATGTGAACTGTCTGGAACAGAATATCCTGTGCTAAAATTATGTTCCTAGTTCTTGTTACTCTGATTGTAATCCTGGATTATATAAATAGCAAATTATTTAATTGTATTAAATTTAATATGTTCATAATTAATATACCAACACAATTTTTAATTCATATAAGTACATAACTAGGACATTTCAGATTAATTTCTATATTTTTCATAAACTTTGCCTACCAAGTCTGAAATTTGTGAACATGGATTATCGACTTCTTGTATTGAGGTTTAGCTATGAAGACATGTACAACTGTTAAAATTCTTAGTTCTTACTAGTGCAGAGATTTTCTGCTGTATTTCCTGTGATATGACAAAGTAATATGTAAATGAAATTGAGTTGACAATATTCAAGGAACAAATTTTTCTAAGAACTCCAAATGCTTAGTTTATATTCCCATTGTATCCTATTTTCTACCATGGGTGACAATTTCCGGTGCCGTAGCTCATTTACTTTATCTGCTTCAGGTGCAAACTCTGCTTCAAGGAATGCAAGACAAGTTCCAGGCTATGTCAGACCAAATCAACACGAAAAATATCCTTTTTCATAATATATTTTGTAGAACTAAGGTTGTAGAATATCATTGAATAGCCATTGCAGTTAACATTTGTGTGGTCTATGACCCTACCAGTCCTCTCCTCATACCCCACATTAATGTATCAGTATGCAGCTGTGGACGTGATTCACACTGTGGTTAACTGGCATCGAGATGGCGTTAAATGTTTAACATGGTGGTAGTGGTCCTCAATTTCAGGTAAGACAGTAATTCATTGTCACTCTTCCTGTCCATATTAATTATTTTGACATGATGCCTGCCTTCCCTGAGATTAAAGGCCACGTCAGACAGGCAATGTATAGCATGTTCTGCACCAAATTAATAATAATTTGGGGAGGCACAGAAAATGGTTATGCTCACTATTTTGAATTTCCTTAATTAAATATACTAGATGAGATGGGCAACCGCATAGAAGACTTGGAGAAGAATATCACAGACCTAATGACCCAAGCAGGAGTAGAAGGGCCAGAAAAGTGAAACTACTTAACACAGTTTCCTGAAGTGTTTTCTACCTCTTGATTTCAAATTGTCACAAACACACAATGTGGTACAATGTCAATTTAGATATGGAGGAAACGAACAGTTTGTTCTTGTCTCTTTTATATTATTATTTTGTACAGACTTCAGTAACCGAACAACCCCTCAATTGAATATTTATTTGTTATTATATATTTAAGTAATATACTCATTTAAATGAGTCTGTCTGTTGTGTTGGTACACACAGCAACATGGATTTTAATCAACATTTCAGAAAAATGAAGGAATAAATTCTAAAATGTCAATACCTATTGCAATTTCATTTTTTTGTACAAGCTGATGTACTTTAGTATTATATTTTATAAATGTAAATTACTAAGGAAATACAGAACTTTTTGTTCATGTGTGTTCAGAGTTTTTCTGTCTTTATTTGCTTCTTGTCACCATCCTTTGTATAATTGCACACTATATTATTATTTCCAATTAAACAGTAAATCAATTAACATCTGTTTTTCCAATACTGAACTAAATTAACAACCGGAAACGAAGTTTTCGACATTTTGTCACCATATTTGGGACATCCTAAGGTAATGTTAAACTTTGATTGAAAAAAAAAGGCAGATTCAACCAAAATCATGTTTTGATTTTTATACACTTGTTATTTTTTTTCCATCAGCTTCAACAAAATTTCAGTTAAAGCCGTTGTAGGCAGTCTCAAGTTTGGATTTTGTGGTTGGCATATTTTTTTCACCAAAATTTTGTTTTGAAGCTGCCCTTGTACAGGCAGTCAAGGTTGACTTTTTATATATTTGGCATCTTTTTTCATCAACATTTAACATTACCTAAGGAAGTCTCAAATATGGTGACGAATCAGATTAACTAAATAAAAACTTTGTATCTAGTTCTTAATTTATTTCATTTAATTATTTTCAATTAAGCATCATGAATGAATGCTGTAATGTATAAATATTAATATACTTCTAAAACTCTTATTTCAGGTTAAATACACCTTGCTTCAGCCTTATGTTTTCTCATTCTTAAGCTTGTGAAATCTGTATTGTAAGAAATTAACAATTTTCAAGATTAACAGATAAGCTATTAATATTAGTAACACTGATATTATAAGATAAAATAAAATGCAAGTTTGAGGCAGAATTTCATGCTTTTAAATGTATTATATATTTCATTTCATGACTGTTGTCTATCTCTTTCTTCACTGAGTCACTTCTTATAATTCAGAGCATACTGTGGAGCGTCCTCTTCAGATGTTGCGGAAGATGAATCTGCATTTGCAAAGTCCTCGACCATTATAGACTCTGACGGTCGTTGAACATTTTCCTGTAATATATAAAGTAGATGTCATGTGATCTTGTTGTTCTATAAAGAGAGCGTAATCAAATCATACAATTGTACCACCTTGGATGGACCAGCTGATGCCCTGTTAGTTGTCTGAGAATTCCTCTGGAAAGCTGGTGGGGTGGCGAAGAGGTTCGACAAGGAAAACGAGGAGTTCATGAATGATGTCCTTTTCACGGTTTCAAGTCTCTGAACTGATTCGGGAACCTGGAGAGCATTACGAAATTCCTGCAAGTGTTCAGAATAATTTCCTGGTTTAGATCTCCTCAGCTGCTCAAATTTCAGATACATCTTAAATCAAAGGCTTGACTGTTGATAGTTGAAAGAAAAAACATTTTAGATGGTCACTAGTTTTCATAAGTAGCTACCAATAAAAAAAATTCTTATAAAACTTGGGACCATCTAAAAGGATTATTCTTTCAATTATAAACCTTCAAAAGGTATTGCAATAATTTACTTTGTTAACATTTAGAAATGAAAAAACTTATAAGTTTCTACAAGAACTAAAAAAAACTAACACATACAGAATGAAGTACAAGCTTGTTTTTGCAGATATAAATTTTTTCTTCCATCAAGTTTAATTATGAATAATTGGTATTTTTCTGGTTTATATTTCCTACACAGCCCAGACTTGCGATAAATGTGATTAGTAAATTGTAGGCGTGCCTGGCTTAATTTTACAGGAGTGGAGAGATGCTAAATTGGTCCTTGGAAATCAACTCACATTAGCTCGGTGGTAGAGTGCCCGCCCGAAAAACTAAGGGTACGGTGTTAGCGTCCCTGGTCAGGTCGACATGTTTCTATTCTTGTCTTTCTTCCAAATTAACTATACGCTCATATTTGAGCTTCAATTGAAGCATTTCTACTTCCTTTGACTTGAATTCCATGCACCTTTGATCAATTTACACAATGTCCATTCTTCACAAAATTCCTAGAAATTAGGTTGTGATGAATGTGATTAATAAATTGTAGATGAGCCTGGCTTAGGTTTACAGGAGTGGAGGGATGTTGAATTGGTCCTTGGACATCAACTCTGATTAGCTCAGTGGTAGAGTCCTTCCCCTCCCCCTCCCTGGGAAAACTGGAGGTCCGGGGTTCGAATCCCTGGTCCAGTTGACATTTTTCCATTCTTGTCTTTCTTCTCTTTTTCAATTTAAGGGGGTTTATCACACCTCCAATTGGCTATTTAAAGCTCTACATTTTTTTTAAAAATAGTTTGCTCTCGTTGATGCTTTTACAACCTACAATAGGTAGATGCAGAAAAAAAAACATGACAATTTATATCACCACAGTGTACTGTCCTCAATATCAAAATAAAAGTAAGCAGAACTGAAAATGAATTTAATATACTTGTGCAACTCTGAGCATACTATAGCAACAAACAAACCACTAAGAGATATATGAAAAGTATTTACCGCATCCAAACTTCCTCTCAACTGTTGAAAGTCCTGCAAATATTGGCAAAAGTCAGCTCAGTATTTGGATCAACATATGCTACAGAAAAATCCATATAGTAAACCAACTACTTGAAAAGCCTGAGTATTACATCAAAACACACTTGTGCATTACATTACATCCCTAGAATTTTTATTGACCTCTGATCAAAAAATCAGCAATGATGTTTCAATCATTCCTCTGATACATATATCCCATAAAATTTTGTTGGCATTTTTATGATCTATATTTAAACAGTTACAGTACATTTACTTACTTATTGATATGCAACCAATAAATTATAAATAAAAAGTACATCCTAATCTAATTTAAATTTACTATGACAGTTTAATAAGTTTATTAGATAAAGCTAATAAAGTTATTCAATTTGAATGACAAAAACAATAAAGTAATTGAATTTTGTAGGAATTGAAGTAATGAGTAAAATATTCATTTGATTGTAATATGGTGAAATAGGAACTTCAGTCTGTGTAAGAGTATAAAAATTCAGGAGATTTGTATATCACAATTGTAATATCCTTACCTCTAGATCTTCATCAACATCAATTTCATTGATTTCTTGGTAAGCCTTTGTGAACAGTTCTATTGCCTTTGAGTGGAAACTCAATTCAATAGTGATGTAATTTAAAAGGATCGACTTGATGTCATTCAATTTCTTTTTCTCAAAAATGTCGATTTGTTCTTCCAGTAGCTTTATCGTTCTTTGCAAGTCGGTAGTTGCCTTTATAAGCTCAGATTCTGCTATATTCTGAACATAACAGTGAAGGAAAGCAATGGTACATGTTAGGTTATTATATGAAGGCAATTCATGTGAAAATGGTATTTCATCATGGTTTTCATTTTAATTGCCTGTATATAGATGAATATTATGAATATAGTTACTCGTTCATTAATAAAAAAAACTCACAATTTCTGTTAAATTCAACTTTGATCACTAAGAAAGTCTTTCTTACTTGCTAAAATCTGTTTTCAGACTGTTTCAGGATATTAGACATAGGTATAGCTGTTTAGCTAAATGAAATAATTATATGAATTGAAGCCAAACATGTTAAACTAAATCACAAATTGGAACACTAGACAGAAAGGGATACAATTTGCTGTCTGTTCTGTGGATTCCTTTCTCTGACTCTGTCCAGCTGCCTCCGCCGTGTCAGTTCTCGGTCACGAACAGCGAACATGTTTTTCAGTTCTTCTTTGGCATGTTTGCAGATTCCCTCATACAGTGAAAGTTCATCAACAACTTTTCTTTCTAAACGTTGAACCTGGGCATCCCTATGTTGAGAGAAAACAATTGAAATTGACCATGAATAATAATGAAAAGAACAGATGGCAGTGTTGCCAGAAAGTCAGTTATTTGAACTAGATTTTCATGAATATATTTTCTTGCTCATTCACTAAAGTTGTGTTAATTAAATTGTGATGATCACAAAAAAAATTGAATACAATTAAAACAATGTATTTGTAAAAACCTGTAATCCCCAATGGTAGCCATTGTGCAGGAAAATTGTAATAAACCATTCTTCAATGACTTATTTATGCTTTCTGCTTCTGTGTAGCTTTGAACCGATTGAACAATGTCATCTGTTCTGTCTCGGACTCTGTAAATGATATGAATGTTAAGAAATGGTGAATTGTCACAAGAAGTAATTAACAATAATGATACTAATCTAAAGTAGTGAATATTTATTGAGTTATATTAATATGATTAATATTCAGGAAAACAATGACATTTGTTGTTTTAAACATAATAGGTGATAAGAAAATTATCAACTGGGATATGAAATACTAAACATGTAAGAATGATAACATTGTGATAAATCCTTAACATATTATAGGATGATTAATTATGTAATTAAATGATTGTGTTTCAAAAACCATGTATAAACTATTTTCATTCCAACAAATTAAATATCAAGTTATTCTTACCCTGCACTCTTGTTCATGTAAGTAGAAAAGGCTGTACATAACTCTGCCAAATGCTTCTCTGCACTTGAGATGCGTTCCTGTATGAATTTTGTCTGTTGTTCACTGTATAAATTTTAAATTAATACATAGACTAAAATTAACAGAGGCAATAAAATATAATAATATAGGGAATGTAGCTACGCAAAAATAGGAATGATGATAAAAGAAAATAAAACCTATATTGGCTAGCCGATCACTGGAAATGTCTTCCTAACTTTCTGATGAAGCGAGCGGTGCCTCCAAAAATTTAAAGAACTCCAAACCTACAAAAAGTGCCTACCATCTGTGAACCTCAGGTAAGTCACCTAATTTCTATCTCTTTTTCCTTTTCTTATTAATTGTTTTAATTAACCTGACAGTGTCATTTCATTGTGTGTACAGCTAATGTAATAGTTAATTAAATTGTGTGTCAATTCAAATCTTTAAATCAGGTTGACTATGCTAAAGTAATCTGGCCAGTAATAGAGAAATTATTTTATGATGAATTTTTCGTATCCTTAAAAGTTGAGAGAAGCGCTAATATACTGGTTATTGTTGATAATCCTACACTCGTCAATACTGTGTTGTTGTTTTTTTTTACAGTGGGGCATATCCCACATATTTTAATACACATAGTAATATGTTATGGATATTGCAAATATTTAATTCATGAATATATTCTGTAAATTAAAATCAAGGGGAACACACAGGAATAATTGGTTTTACACAATATTTTAAGGCAAACCAAAAGAGGTTTAACAATTTTTAAAAAGGCAGTATTTTATTGCAATTTACATTGGCTAAAAAGTAATGAAAATGTAATCTAAAGTGATAATTACATTTAAGAATATAGCTTTATCTCATATTCCTTCCACATTATAAATGTCTTTTGAGCAGAAATATGAAGTCAAACAACTCTTTCTTTCCCAATAATTCATTTTGATATGCTGGGAATGTCTGTATTTAACTCATCATGCCAAACTGTCTAAAATATTTACAGATTAAATTGAACTGTTTTTTTTTTCAATAAATCACTTCACATAACGAGTATGCATTTTTTAAATAATATTAATGGCATATCATCACTCTACAATGAAAAATAAAATAATTACGCGCATAACGAGAACTGAGTATTTGGGCGACTTCTTTTACATTGAAGTTCTTCTCAACATCCTCAATATTTGAAGTAATTAATTAAAATCGGACGTTTACTTTGTGTATGAAACGGCGTTTCACCTTAACGTCTAGTCGTTATCGTTTAATTTTTTGTATTTAATTAATAATTCTTTATTTTATTAAAATGAATTGTTAATAAATTAATTATTGAAGATCGAAAGCTCTTACCATGCTAACCGCTGAGGTCGTCCACTTCTGATATTCATCTATAATACTTTCTTCGAGACGGCAATAATAATGTCGTCAGTTTTCCTTTTGTTGAAAATATTTATTATTTTGATTTGTCACCTGCGCCAACAAAGTTTGAGCAGTGTATACAATGCGTTGTCATGGAAACAGCAAAGAGAAGTTTTCAAAGAAGCTGTGAAACGTCAGGACTGCCTACCTACACATTAAGCTTGTCACACCTCAAATACGGGGAAGGTAATGTAACGTCGATTTTGTGTAGGCGGTTCATTTAAGTAACTTGTCCAGATGCTATGAAATTTACCTTTGAAATGAAATCACTCCCTTCTTGAACTCTGCTTGTTCAGTTGAGGAAAATTGTTAATTAATTACAGGAGGCGTCAACATATTCATTCTTGTTTTTTTGCAAGTACATGATTTTTCGTATTGTCCAAATCAGAAAAACTGCCTTAGTTAATATTGCCGATGCTCTGGGAATTGAACGCAATTCAATTTTTCCAAGTAATTATTTTTTCGTAGCAGGTATTAATTGCAGTGCTTATATTTGTTTGAAAAACAGTAAATTTCACATAGTGCTATTGGATAAAAGCCTGCCTTATAATACTTCACATTTATATTCTTCAGACAGTTTTAAATATAAGATTATCAATTGATTTTTAAGTGTTCATAAACATTGTGATTGCAGTTCTGTAATTAGACATGTAATAAAAGAATTGTTTCAATTTGTTTAGTTAAACTTTTAGACATGTAATGCTTTCAGTGGGTTTGACCAATTTGGGTAGTAAACCAGTCTTGCACTTTTTACAATTCAGTTCAGTTATATTGTCTTCCAAATTTGTGATACAATTTATCTTAAATGTACTTTTAATCTGAGTGGCATAAGGGGGAGAATGAACAGAATAACTTTCAAAACAGAATTTTCTCTCTCTCCTAACTTCACTTTGTCCTGTTCAGTGTATTCTTTTAATACATTAAACTAATTTACATTTAAGTGCTTGATACTAATTTTATTGAACATCTATTTACTTCCTTTTAATTTAAGTTTTTTCTTTTTCTTGTTAAGTTTTTGTTTATATAGGAAGTTTATTACTGCCAATATATACTTCATATGTAAATAAAACATAGTTGCCTACATATTTGGGTGTTTTCTAAATTTTTCAGGTAATAGATGATGTCAGGAAGAAAGTTTTTGTACCATATATTACTCTTTATTTTATATTGCAAGGAATGCAAGCTTTACAATTTTAGTAACATAAATCTGCCTGATGAACACATTCCCTATTATTTTAACACATTCCCTAATGTGGCAGCAATTTGTAAAGATGATCAAACTTGCCCATATAAGGTAGGAATATTAATTTGTTTTAGTTTGTCATATCAAACATTTTTTTTAATGTTTGTATTCATTCTAGATGTTAATTTTATATTCAAAATTATCTTTCCTTTACCAAATTTTTAATAGGATGTTGGATTTAAGTAATTTTTAATGACATCCTCTTATAAATAATGTGCCTGTGTTTACTTTCTGATCTGTATTTTTTCTGGGAAACTTTATACATCTAAAATTAATCAAGTTGTGATGCTAGGACTTTAATTACATAAGTTACAAATGTAATTTTTTGCCATATTAATTGATTAGAACTATTACTGGTTTTGAATATTTCTTAATTTTAATATATTACTTTACAAATTCAATTTCATTGACATGGAGAAGTATATGATATCTATTTTAAGTTCATAAGCATTTTAATCATTGGTGTTGAGTTCTGAATTTCACATGCCAATTCTTCATTAGCATTATTAATTATATTGAAATTGCAGGATTATGTAAATAAAACAGCCTGTTGGGGCTATGAACCAAATTGTAAAATGCAGGACTCTTACTCTGTGCCATCTTGTCCTGGTGAACACAGAGGTTGGGCAAAAACTAAACAAGAACAGTTTAATATATTCTATTCTCAGGGTGATTTTGGATATGTGAGAGACCAAATGCAAGAAATGATGGTCATGTGTGAACCTCTGTTTAAGGTATAAGCATGTACTAAATATGTTAAAGAAATGTTCGGAATATGTTCAATTATCGTATTTGATTCTGTCACAGGAGGATTCATCTTTAGAATGTTCAAAACACTTACGGTTTTGTAGGGGACGCAACATAATGATAGACTTTTCTGATTTAATATATCGCAAGGAACCTTTTCGGTATAAAATGGATGTCTTGAAAGAGGGACAAATTGGAGGCTACTGCAGGTGAATATTATCATGTAAGACATCATTCAGAAAATCCTTGGTGTGACAAATACAGTTTGTGAAGTAACCAAATATCTCTCAATTATCAAGATAGGGAAAAGTAGGAAATCAATCAGAACCCTCAGTCAAAGTTCTGTATATCTGTTTCATTTTTGAAAACTGTTATGGAATTAAATGAGCTGCTTTGAAAGTGGAAAATAATTTTTTTTTAAAATTACATGTAAGTTAACAGATGCAATGCATTAAATTCATATTTTTTTGTGAATTTAATTTATAATACACATAAAATTGAATATTATTTCTCATGTTAATTCCTATTAAAACTAAAGTGTACATAATAAATTTCTGGAAATTAGCAATAAACATGTGAGAAATATTAATAGACGGGAATGAAAATTTTCTTCCTTTTTACAGGTTGTTTAAAGACAGATTGGATCAGGAGTGTGACCACTTAAGCCCCCTGCAGTCGTGGGGCCCAGAGCTCCGTTATTTCACAGAGCTTCAAACACGTCCCATTGTAGAAGGTCAATGTGACATAGTAATCGAGAAGCCAACATTTATTTTAAAGATCGATGCAAGTATGTAACGATGAAATATCTTCAAAACTAATTTCTCTCTTCAGATTCAGACATATTTCAGTTTTGTAACTATATTCAAATTAACCATTTGTTTCTGCTCTTTTTATACTTTTATTGTATATATTCTTCAATTTTTGAAAGGTCAAGATATTCAAATGTGTTGCTGGATTTAACTTATTACTTGTAATGATTCCACTTTTTAGCAGTCAACATGTACCACCACTTCTGTGATTTCTTCAATCTGTATGCCTCGATGCATCTTAACGCCAGCCACCGTGACACTTTCTCGACGGATGTTCACATTCTTGTTTGGGAGACATACACTTATTACTCAAGCTTCCAAGCTGTGTGGGAGGCTTTCACCTCTCACAGTATATGGGATCTAAAGACATTCCGAGGAGAAAAAGTCTGCTTTAAGAATGTGGTTTTTCCCCTTCTGCCTAGGATGATATTTGGTCTCTTCTACAACACACCTATTGTGAGTTGGATGAATATTTGTGTGAAATAAATCTATATAGATAGTTCATTCATTTGATATTACCTGGACATGAAATTTCATAAGTGATGTGACAACACATCTAGTATATATTACATTATTGTTGTGGTATTCAATCCAAAGACTGGTCTGACGCAACACTCCATGCTAACCTATCCTGTCCGAACCTTTTCATTTTTACATAACTTCCAAATCCTCCCTAATCTGCTTAGCAAATCCCATGCTTGACCTCCCCCTTCTGTTCTTACCCCACACACTTCCCTCTAATGCTAATTTTACAAGACCGACATGTCTCAAAACGTGGCCTATTAATCTATCCTTCTCTTGGTCAACATCCTCAATATTGTTCTCTCTTCCCCTATTCTGTTTAGAACTTCCTCGTTTCTGATTCTATCCACCCATCTCATTCTCTTATAGCACCACATTACGAAAGCTTCTATTCTTTTCCTTCCTGCAACTCCTATCGTCCATGTGTCACTCCCATATAACGTTATGCTCCATACAAACATTTTTAATAATGATTTACCAATACTTGTATTACCCTTAAGTAAATTCCTCATTTTTGCAAATAGCCTTTCTTGCCTATGATATCCTACTCTTTATGTCTACTAATATTACATTAAGTGTGCCTTCTATGGACAAAGTTTGTACTTACTTCAGTAAGTATTTTAGGTGTCTATCCATAAATATTTTTTGACTGGAATAAATTTCCACATATTAGTACAGAAATTCTCTGCTATTTCATTTAAAAATTTGTTGCAAAAATTAGAAAACTTTTAAGCTTCATGTCTAATGTAACATAAACATAACTTTCTATAAATCATGTTCGGTTTCACGAATGAAATGTACTTTTTGCAGATAGGGAAATTAATCAAATAATTATTCTGTTAATATAGATTTCAAAACAACCACACAAGTAATGATAAAAAATAAAGAATTTTGGTGAAATTTTAAGACGTTTCTAGTCTTTCTTGGTTGAAATATACATTTCAATTGTAAGAACTGTTTATTGAGCTATTGTTTCCAAATATCCAATTAATTTCAGATATTATATTTCAAGCTTACACTTACATCTGTTTCAGATCTGGGGGTGTGAGAAAAGTGGTTTGTTCCACGCGTTTTCTAAACACGTCTTGCACCGGTTAGGTATATCGCAACACAAGAGGAGCGATTCCAAGATTCATATAACTTTACTTTCGAGAGATACAACTTACAGAAGAATACTCAATGAAGAACAGCTGATAGAAAGTTTGCAAAAGAATCCTAACTATGAAGTGAAGAAGGTAAATGAATTGTTTTGTTTATTGCAACCACCTAACATATAATCTCATATATCCCATGCTGTTCATGTAAGACTGAACACCTATATTATATTATGGAAAAATAGTTTCCAAAAATACATTATAATCTTTTATTTCAAACAGCATGTTGTACAGGAAATTTATAGAACTAAAAGTATTGCAGGTCTACACTGCTGTATGAAATAATGTGACCATTTCTTATTTATCACCAGTCATTGCTCTTGGGAAGCATATGTTGTCATTTGCAATATTTTAAGAGATCATGCTAAAGTAGTCATTTCCTTCAGAAACTTTGCTAGTCGAGTGATGACTTTATTAATTTTTTTAGGTTGTTTACAACAGGACTGTGGAGTTCAAGAAGCAGTTGGAAATTACACACAATAGTGACATATTCATTGGCATTCATGGGGCTGGACTGACGCATCTCCTCTTTTTGCCTGACTGGGCCGTCATATTTGAGCTGTAAGGAAGTTGGGTGCCGGTGCATACCGATTAAGCCATCGGCACAAAATTACTTTTTCTAACCTAATTCTCTGTACAAATATTGTTAATGTTGAATAGAAATTCTCAATGATAATGATGATTGAATTTGATTTGTAGGTACAACTGTGAAGACGAAAGCTGCTACCTGGACCTGGCCAGGCTAAGGGGCGTGAAGTACATTACATGGCAAAACAAAGACAAACTTCACCAACAAGATGAGGTAATATAATAAATTTTGTTCATTTAATTGCAAGAAATGTTGGTGTTCCAATAGATTAAAGCAGTAATTCCCAAACTGTGAACCGTAATACCCTCGGGTGTTGTGGCTGTGTTACAGATGCACTTAAAAAATGTTACTATATTACACACATTCAGCTGATTGAAAGTTGTCACAGGATAATTAAAAATTCCTTTATCTTTAATGAAACCAAAATATAGATTATATACTATTTTAATGTTCAGTTTAATTCATTGTTTTAATTAAGCCTCTACAACAAACAGTTTGTTAATTTCAAATGTTTGTTTCAAGTTTTTATTACATTTTTAAATAACCTGACTGCATTATTGGCATACTACATGACTTGACTATGTCCAGTGATGTAAAATTATCCACACGTGTATATTGGTTTATCCATTAAAAAATTTACCTGATGAAGCCCAGTTATGGACAAAATATTGTAGATGTTCTAAATAAATATCAATGGAAGTGGAAATACTTCAAATGAAGCTCAGTAAAGCATATAGTCAATTTTAGTAGAAAGATAGGAATGGAAAAATGTCGACTGAACCAGGGACTTGAGTCCTTGGTGGCCCATTCCCATCTTTCTACATAAATATGAATATTGTTTGCTGTCAAATTATCTGGATTTCTATTTATAATTACTAGTTTTATTTGCAAGCAAATCTTTATATATGGATGTGTAAATAGAACTAATAGTGTGTCTTTCTATTTAAAGGGGCATCATCCTCAAGGTGGAGCGCATGCGAAATTTACAAACTATGCTTTTGATGTAGACGAGTTTCTACGACTTGTTGACATTGGGGCCAAACATGTGAAGAACCATAAACAATTTAAAAAGTTCATTCCAAGTAAAGAGCAACATGTTGAATTATGATCATTTTCAAACTATAGTATCTACAGTTACCTTTAAAGAAGAGTTGTGTGATGATGATGACTATATGAATATGTATTCTCAAGAGAAAATGACATGCTGTGACTAGTACTTAGTAATTTTAATTGATATTTCTTGTGCTCAGAATGAGTTTTTTTAAATATATACAATTTTAGCTAATAAACCAGAAAGTGAACTTGAGAAGTAGTGCGACCCGAAATATTGTGGGAAAGAGGGATATAGTAGACTTAATTACCAGAACTTGAACCTAAATAAGACAAACTCTTCTCGTTCATCTGAATTTATTTATTTGAGCTTGGGTGTGAAGATTTTCTGTGAGGCATTTAATTTATATCCATAGACTCCTTTTGTTTGATAATTTCTTACATCTCAATTTATTTGATTAAAACTTAACGACAACATGCATAAATTTTTAAAAAAATGTAAAAAAAATTGCAGACTCAGGGACATCATATCAGTATATACTCATTTTTTATTTTTTACTTTTAGTATCATTAAAGCATATTTACAATTTTTCTAAAGAAAATCAATTTTGTACGACAGTCTTATATGCATTTGTAATATTTTTATGAAAAGGTTTTCCTTTTTAACAATAAAAACCGTCCTTTTTTCTTATTCAGTTTTTATTTTTTATCAAAAATTTCCTTGTCCTTAATTTTACAATAAGACTGAGCAATATGAGAGACACATGGAATCAATTGTAATTCTTGGATAATATTATGAACTGAAAAGTTGCCAGTCACCAAAATTTGAGCTTTATTTTCTTCCAGTACAAACTATAGGTAATTGCACATGTAACAAACATGTAAAAATGTAATATAAGTACACTATTCACTGTTGATACCTCCTGTGTAGGTATACAAATATTTACCAACCCTGTAAATAGGTTTGCAATCAAAAAGAAGAAGAGTCCATTGTAATTGATTGATTCCATGATTTTGGGAACACCATAATAAATAGGGTTAGATTTATCCTTTCTGTGTACAGCGAACTTGACCAAGTGGACAGCAAGGAGAGGTATCAGTAAACTGCCCAAGATTATGTACGAACAAAACAGTATCCACAACACGTATCCAATATTTGCCAACCTTCTGGACACTCCAAACAACATATCGACAATCCCGCTCAAAAACCAAATAATTACTGCCTTAACACAAATTTTTCTTAATAATTTAATATGATCTGAGAACAGTATGGTGTATTGCTGCAAATCGCGTCCCAAACTGATACCGAAGAGGTAAATGGCAACGTATCCCATAACTGAGACTATACCTTCACGGTTGGCAGAAAGTAAATCTGTCCGAGAGGCTCCACTCAGAACCCAATCTTGAATACCGGTTAGGAGGACACACTGGTGAAACACTGTCACAGCAATTGCCAGTTTTAATGGATCGTGACCTTTAAATAATGACATTATGAGTGAACACAACAACTTTAAAGAGGCAAGGGTGAGGAAAAAGTTCCAGTGGACTCCATACTCTAGCACATTTACTTGGTAGTCGGACTGTTGGACTAGGAAGTAGCGCAAGCAACCGAGTAGGATCAACACAACAGAGCCCATAATATCCTTGTGGAGAGGAGCCCTGGGACTATGGAGTTTAATTGCATCTGGCGATACGAGTGCGTTGGCCACACAATACAAGCCAACTCCAGCGTCCATCACAGAACAACCAAAGGTTTCAGTCTTTGCAAACCTCCTGGGAAAAATTTTGAAGTCTACAGCCAAAATGCACACAGCCGTACCCATGTTCACGGTTGATCGGAAGACTGTTATTAAATTCCTGCTTGACGGAAGACGCGATTCGAACACTTTAGTGATTGAATGTTTCAGGTCTGTATATTTCAAACCACAATGCACCCACAGAACAAAAATACTAGACGTGATAAAAAATATAAAAACGTAACCTATGACATCACTCAAAACAGTAGACCACAGAATACAAGGTACGACTTGCCCAAAAAATTCTATGAAATACAGAAGTGCAACGTACACCGTTCTACTCGATTTGATAAGGTATTCGGGTGTCACAGCGCCTAAGATAAACACAGGAAAAAATACAGGTACGATGTGAATAAGTGTGTCGAATTTTGTAGTTCCATTGAGGTTAGATACGAATTCGAGCTGTAAAGTTCTGTTAGTTTCCGCAACGACGTTTTCCATTCTCGAGACACGTCACTTCATTCGGTAAAGGATGCGCAAATCTGGAAAACAAGTTTGTATTTTCACAAATTTTAATTACTATTCACTCGGCTGTTTGATAAAAGTTTAGTTTCATTTTTATCCTATACCGGGATCATAAAGGCCGACTCAGCTGCTTGCTCGGTTCGGCGTCCTAATGTCACCGAACACGTCCGGAACAGGCCGAGCATCTTGAAAACATTCCGTACGTAAACACAGTCTATACGAGGCAGGTAATTTATTCATTTTTAGCTGAAATACTCTATAATAAAGCATGCAGTATTTATGCAAAACGGAAATTCCTATTTATAATAATTTGCTTTCTTGAAATAATAAAGACTTTTTTTGTTTGACCTAGGGCCAAAGGGTGGGGAGAGGGAGGAAAGCCGATAAGGAGGAAGTCAACCCTGACGGACTTCCCAGAACTCCTCTGTATCCTCTTATCCCCTTCAATCTAGACTATAAGTCGGACCACAATGCTTATTATGGAGCAGCCATCTTGTTATCTTGCTTCTGATCTCTGACATTTTTCGAAGAGTTGGTTAATTATTCTCCCATTGCTTCGAAACTAGAAGTTTACTTCATTTTTTCCCCAGTATTTAACATACATAACCATTTTGATTTTTATCAACTTCTATAATCTTACGTTTGATCAAAAATAAATATTTAATTCGTTGGTACAGTAGAGGGTTTTCGACAAGGGTGGGTCTATTTTGAAATACAATAAAAAAAGGTGTGTCTAATGTATTAACGAAATTCGTTTTTTATTTGAAAGGGGATTGATACATGGGCCTTTAAAATAGGAAATGAATTTCTTGAATACCTCACACACACTTTGTTTTATTCCATTCCAACATGAACCAGGCCTTATTGAAAACCCCTATATTATATTGATATCCATTAGAAATATCACCAGAATTTGTCAATCAGTTTTTTTTAAAAAAATATTGGTATTTTGTATGATGAAGCATATAAGAACATAAAATTATGCACTTCGAAGTTGTCAAAGGTTTTAGGGTCTTTTATTATCAGCATCATAGGAGGATAATAGAAACTGGTAAAGAAAAAGGCGCAGTATAAAGGTTACTTATTTATATTGATTACAAAAGGTACAAAAATTACAGCTTGTGTTATTGTATACAAAATTGTTGCATTCATACAGCAGGGTGAATACAAAAAAGAAACAATCTCTTAAAACGGTACAGCATCCTCCATGTCCAACATATATACTGGGATTTATAAATCAAAAAGTCGAAAAATACTGTTAAAAAATTGTTGACTGTAATGTTGTTGGGAAAAAATCAGAAAAAGAGTTCTCGAAGGTATACAAGTAGCGTGGAAGGAAAACACATTCCCGCCTTTATGAAACATATCCTGAAGTAGTCCATGAAAGTGTGTTACGTTGACAGATTCTTTAAATATTGTTGTATAATACTTCTGGTCGTTACTCATTGAGAGTATTTGAAGCAATATGATCCGTTCTATTCAGGTAGTTTGATTGAACTGCAAAGTAAACCATTTGCACTCTTATAAGAAACGCTTATTTAACATGTTTGCTTTTAAAATACATATTTGAAATAGAAGTGCTTCTACAGGAGCTTATAGATATTTTAGAAGAAGGACAAGAACGGAAAAATGTCGACCGGACCAGGGACTCGAACCCCGGGTCTACCATTCTCGATATTTTTCCTTTCTTGTCTTTCTTCTAAAGTATCCATACGCTCCTGCGTGAGCATTTCTACTTCCTTTGATTGAAATTGAAGGCAATATCCCATTTTCACTTATTTCCTATAAATTAGGGTGTGAAGAATGTGATTAGTGAATTGGTAGGTGAGCCTGGCTTTGGTTTACTGGAATGATGGAGAGATGTTGAATCGGCCCTTGGACGTCGACTCGGATTAGCTCAGTTGGTAGAGCGCCGGAGCTCGAGTCCCTGGCTAGGTCGACATTTTTTCCATTCATATCTTTCTTCTAATACATATTTCTATTTAACCGTGGAATTATTGATTTGTATCTTCTTCTTCCTTAAGTTATTTCGGTCCAAGATCACCGTACAGAGTATCAGGGACATGGTTATTACTGTCCAGAAGGATGGTTTCAAATTGTTATTCTTAACTGATACTGGATCTATCTTTATGGGCAATGGAAGAATAGAGAATGACGGTCGTCGGCCGATTGTGAGATGGGAGGAACCTACGCGGTGCCGTTTCCCGGGCCGTTGTCGTTGTTGTTGCGATGTTCGAGGCGGAAGAGGAGCGGACTTTCCGTGTTGAGGGTGAGTTTCCAGCGCAGCTTCACGCCGTCGAGGTTGGTGACGGGATGGACGCGGTAGCGCCACAGCACGGCGCTCAGCATCGTCTTCAGCTCCATCATGGCGAACCTCTGACCTGCAAGCACAGCCTCGTGAGCGTCATCCAGACCCCGCGGGGGGGGGGAGGGGGGCTGGAGGAAGGGGGCTCGTCGTCGTACCTATGCAGCCTCGAGGACCCGCCGAGAAGGGCAGGAAGGAGAAGGGATGTCTCTCGAGGGCGAAGCGGTCAGGCCTGAAGCTGTGCGGGTCTGAGTAGGTCTTGGGGTCCCTGTGCAGCAGCAGGATCGGGACCACCACCTGGCACCCGGCCGGGAGCGTGAATTCACCTGACACACCATAATAATAATAATAATCATATTCCGTAGATCCTGTAAAGAAGCTAAGCTTCAAGGATGTGGAATGGGTCAGGGTGTACATTTATTACATTATTTTATTGTATAAAAGAAAAATATACTTATAACAAATTTTTGTATTATAAACTATTATAAATTACTCTTCTCCGATTCTTCTATAAATTCCTTTATTGAATAGAAGGAGTGGCTAAGCAAAAATGAGCGTAATTCAGTGTTAAATTTACCTTGATTATCGGACAACTGTTTAATTCTGAGCGGCAGTCTGTTGAAGATGGATATCCCTGAATAATGCACACCTTTCTGTGCAATTGACAATGTTTTACATTTTTTATACAGATTATTTTTGTTCCTTGTATTGAAGGGATGAATATCAGAATCTTTCAAAAATAAGTGCATATTTGTAATTAAAAATAACATCACGGAATAAATGTATTGGCACGTCAAAGTGAAAATACCTAACTTTTTGAACAGAGTTCTGCAAGAAGTTCGTGAGGAAACCTGACATATTGCTCTAATAACACGTTTTTGACTAATAAAAATCTTATCTACGCCTACTGAGTTGCCCCAAAATATAATACCATATGATAAAATAGAATGAAAATATGCAAAGTATACTAATTTTCTTGTTTTTAAATCACTGAAGGTGACGTCCATTAATTCTTCTCCGTTTATCATCTACGTGTGATGCTTTCAACTTCCGTTCAATAAATTTTACATGTCGAGGCACTCATGACTTATTAGGCACAGTTCACAAGTTAACCTCCTCAACTACAACTAGCTAAATTAGGTGACGGTGACATTAATTTAAGGAAAATATATACTGATCGCTTATTTGATTAAAAAAAAGTTTAATCTTATTCTACAGAACATGTTTTAGCCTCTAATTTTGAACGTCATTAGCAATCAGCGCGTGTGATCCTATCTTTAAGTTATAAACTAAGTGCTTTGTGAGTGAGACAAAATGGCGCGTTACAATCTCGAAAGCAATTCTTTCGGTTTTCCCTCAATGTGAAATCCGCAGGTTCTTGCTGTCGTGGTATTCAGTACTAAGACAGGTCTGATGCAACCCTCAATTCTAACCTGTCTTGCGCGAGCGTTTTTATTTCCGCAAAACTACCACATCCTCCCTAATTGTCTCAGCGTATTCCATCCTTTGACAATCTCTTCTGTTCACTTCCCTCTAATGGTCATTTTACAAGACCCTCATGCCTTAAAATGTTTCTTGTCAATCTATCCCTTCTCTATATTGTTTTCTCTTACCCTATTCTGCTTATAATTTCCTCGTTAGTAACTCTATCAAACCATCTAATTCTCAATAGCACCACATTTCGAAACCTTCTATTCTTTTCCGCAACTATTATCATCCACGTTTCGCACCCATATAACGCCACTCTCCATACGAACATTTTTAGCAACAATTTTCTAATATTCACACTTATATTAGCCGTAAGTGAATTCCTCTATCTTGCCTGTGCTGCCCTAGTCTAGTTATCACGCTTCCCAAGTAACAGAATACCTTCCCAATGTAAGTCTTTGTTTTTCCACCGTTTCCCATACTACAATCCGCAGGTTACTTTTCTTTGCTCCTCCTCCCATCGTTTACCTAGCTGAAGGTCCTTGGACAGTGTTCGCGCTATTGCAGGTCCAGTGGGGTACAGCCTCAGGGTCTCCAGGATGCAGTGTTCCAGGAACTTCATCTCCCTCAGGTCAGCAAGGTTCATTTTCTCTATGGGCTTTTCCGCGAAGATGGACTGCAGCTCGTCGTACACGCGATCCTACACACAAAACCTCAGCAAAATCCAAGACAAGTGTTGTATATGACGCCACAACAGCACAAGATAATTTACCATCAAATAAAGAAATATTCATGAACGGAGAAAACATTCTAAAAACTCGTTGATATAGTTTATTTTTACAAAAGGATAAATCAAAATTAATTTACAGGCAAATTAAATTTTTTATTCAATTACTACTTTTTGTCCTCACATTTGGGACATTTAGTATTCCATCCTTGGCCTCCCTCTTCTGTTCTTACACTTCCCTCAATTTTACAAGCTCCTCATGTCTCAAAACAAGGCCTGTTTATTTATCTCTTCTCTTGGTCAACGTTCTCCATATTGTTTTCTCTTCCCCTGTTCTTAGAACTTCCTCTTTAGTTACTCTATCCTTCCATCTCATTCTCCTATAGCACCACAAAGATTTCTATTTTTTTCCTTTCCGCATTTCCTACCTCCCACGTTTCATACCCATATAACGCCACACTCCATACCAAGATTTTTTTAGCAACGTATATTAGCCGTGCTATCTACTCTTGTTATTACGCTTCCCAAGTAGGAGAATTCCTTAGCGTCCTTCAAAATATGCCTTGCCAATCTAACAGCCTTTGTTATTCCACTGTTTCCCATACTACACCCCATCAGCTTGGTTGTTCCTCTATTAATCCTCATATTGACTCTTTCTCCATAACCACGCTCATGGTTTCCAAGTCTTCCTTTGACTCCCCTAATACTACAATGTCGTCGACAAAGTGTAGGATTTTTATTTCTTCTCCATAAATATCCATCCATAGATGGGACGGATTAGTTTTCCCTTCATTTACCACGTTCCATGTCGTGAAATGGCTTACCTGCACATCTTCGTGAAGAGCTATCATGAGCAGGCAGAAAGTGAAGACCAAGGCAGACGTCTCGTGTCCCTGAGAAAGAAACAGAAAGTGGACCTGATTATGCAGTTCAGAGTCGAACCAGAAAGTAATATAGAAGACAATTCCGTGTACAGGGGAAGGGGGGGGAAAGAAATTTGCTTACCGCGACCATCAACGTGTTGACCTCGTTGAAGAGGTCCTCCTCGGATAGACCACCGTCGTTCTCCTGCATGTCCAGAAGAAGGTCAAGGAAAAGCGTGCACTTCTTGTTCTCTGCAAAGACAGAGGAGGAGGAACAAAAGTTATTCAAGAGCGAAAGATCAGTTACGTCGGTAATTATTTACAGTTACTAGTTTTTAATTGGCAATACAACTCTCGGGAGTACGTATTCCATTGAATAGCTTTTGAATTGGAATATTGTACGCATTTTTTGATTTTTCTGCTGCAAATTCTCATATCCATGTCGTCAAGAGTATCTTTGACCAACGAGTGTTTTAATGAAGTCTTAACCAAAGAGATATATATGTTTATATATGTCTTTGGTCTTAGTCGACTTGAGAAGCTTCTGTGATGAGTTACTCTGGTTACTTGTCTAATACACGAGCCACACTTCATCCCGCTTATTATCTTTGACACGATACACTATGCATGCAGCAAGATAAGCAACTGCCATCCCGTTAATATTACTTGAATTGATGAGTTAATAACCGTTGTTGATAGGAAGAGTGTCACTTACCTCTAAATTCGTCGTCAACGTCATTTCCGACGTAGACCTTATTACCCACTGAACAGTGCTCCATTTTCTTGCGATAAGCCCTTCGTTCGTTGACAACCTATAAAAATAAAAACCAGAAAAATTCAAACGGGAAGTCAAAGTGACTAATATTAGTAGTGAAACTGTTTGACTATTATTGGTTCACCTATTAGAACTAGTGTTTGTTCTCCTATAAATTATTTAAAATCATTGGCTTTTGATTTGATAGAATTAAATTCTTGTGCGGTCTTTTGAATTTCATTTCATAAGGTAATATTTAACTGACAACATGATACATTTTCTCTGTGAAGTCTTTGGCTGCATTGTTGATGTTGTTGCAGTATTCAGTCCTAAGGCTGGTCTGACGCAACCCTCCATGCTAACCTATCTCGTACAAGTATTTTCATTTCCACATCCTTCCCAATATACTTAGCCTATTCCATCGTTGGCCTCCCTCTTCTGTTCCCTTTCCTCTAATGCTAATTTTATAAGACCCTCAGGTCTCAAAATGTGGCCTATTAATCTATCCCTTCTCTTCGTCAATGTCCTCCATATTGTTCGCTTTTCCCCTATTCTTCTTTAAAATTCCAGATTAGTGATTCTATCAACCCATCTCATTCGCCTATAGCACCACATTTCAAAGGCCTCTATGCTTTTCCTTTCTGCAACTCTTACCGTCCACGTTTCGCACCCATATAACGCCACACTCCATACCAACAGTTTTAGTAAATTCCTCTTCCTTGCCTGTGCTATCCTACTCTAGTTATTACGCTTCCCAAGTAGGAGAATTCCTTAACTTCATTCAAAATATGCCTTGGCAATCTAACAGCCTTCGTTATTCCAGTGTTTCTCATACTACGCTCCATCACCTTGCTTGTCCCTCCATTAATCCTCATATTGAAGTCTTCCTGCAGGACCATGTTCATGCCATTTATTATGGTTTCTAAGTGTTCTTCTGATTCCCCTAATACTACAATATCATCAGCAAACCTTAGGGTTTTTACTTCTTCTCCTTGCAGTGTGATTCCTTTGGCTGTATTAACCATCTAATTTGCCCAACACCAGAAAATTATTATTAATATAATAGGATATAGGATAAGACCAATCGTTTCATTCAAGTTGGTTGCAGGTGATGCTGTAGCTACAAAACGTTCCACTATAGAACCATCTCTTCTCAATTTATCAAATATACATATTTTATTTAAAGATATCAATTAAATCTCCGAGACTAGTTTTTGAGGGTTACGCTATTTTTACTGACTTCCGTCCAGGCGCTTCGCTAACACGTGGGAGAAGACATTTCAGTTTGTGTTGCATCTTTGACTTAAGTAATGCGAGGGTCAGACATGTAAAATATGTGGAATAAGATCGCATAAAATCATTGATTGGAAATAATCCAAAGAAACAATGTTCAACAGCTAAGCAGCATCTGTACAATCATTGCTGATCTAATTCCAAGGATAATACTTCAGCTGGGACAAAGACTTCCAAAGATGATGTACAACGACAACGAAAATATTGTAAGTAATAAAGACATCGTTGTTTCCCGAAGTTCAGAAAAAATAGTTGCAAGGAAATTGCAATGTATTGTGTGACCTTAGAGGAGAGGTCCATGAGGACTTCACGCACGCGCTTGAGCTTCTTGGCCTCGGGCGTGAGATTGAACAGCCATTCGGACAGCAACCACGGCTGGATCGCTCGCATCATCAGGATCTCCACGGCCCTGTGAGAATCACGCGCCAGCACTGATATTAACTGACAACTGCTTTGGTGGACAAATCGATTTGTTATCAAGCTCAGTGATACTTACTGCCTGAGGGCCGTGTTGAACTCTTGGCAGAGTCCGTCCTGGGCTCCGACCTTCGCCCCGAGGGCCGTCTCTGGAAATCACGTCATAAGGTGGAAATCAACATTATAGTCTTTCTATTATTCCAGCAACAAGTAAATTATGACAGTAAAGCCATAAATGTGAATGAAATGAAGAATTTTAATCTTAAACTATAGTTGTTTCGACCATCAGTTTTGGTCCTTGTCGCTATTTGTAAGCAACTAAAGATATAAAAAGAAATATACAATCAAAAAATAGCTTAAAGATAAAATTAGTAAAACCACTCATTTTATTTTGATAATGCTACTTTTTTTCGTATAAGGAGATGAATTTCAAGAAAAGATAAATTTACTGTTATTATAAAACATGACAACTTCTCAATTAAATGTATTATATGATTTATCATTATCGAATTGTCACTCTTAATTATATCTTTCGGCTGTTCCATTATTGGAATGATCTTTGGTTTTATATACAAATATTGACAACTGATGGTCGCAAAGTCTATAGTTTTAAGTTTTAAATTCATCAAAACTGTTTCTAAATGTCTGAAATTATAAAATAAGGGAATTGTCAATTTAATGCAGTAATTTATTCAATTTATATATTAGAAGAAAGACAAGAACGGAAAAATGTCGACCGGGCCAGGGACTCGAACCCCGTTTTCCGGGTGGGCGTCCTACCAATTGAGCTAACCCGAGTCGACGTTAAGGGACCGATTCAACATCCCTTCATTCCCGTAAACCTAAGCCAGGCTCACCTTCCAATTCACTAATCACATTCTTCATATCCTAATTATAGGAAATACTTGAATAATGGATATTGCGTAAATAGAAAACAGGTGCATCGAATTCTAGTCTAAGGAAGTAGAAATGCTTTGACCCGAAGCTAAAGCAGGAGCGTAATAGGTCCTGGTCCGGTCGACATTTTCCCATTCTCGTCTTTCTTCTAAAATATCCATGAATTTCGGGTCAAAGCATTTCTACTTCCTTAGACCTCAATTTCTATTTTTCAGTGGTACTTAGCAAAAGTGATTTAGAGATCCCACGGATAAGCTCTGAAAGTAAGAAGCAGTATTTTTCCTATGTGTATTATTTAATTCTAGTTTTTGTGAAACTATTGTAATAAAATTCATAGGTATTAATTTTATACAACAAATAAACAGGATTACAATGAAAGAGAAAGCAAGACATTCCATTGATCCACCATTTACCAATCCACTGACGATGTACAAAAATGGAAACCGACACCACGTAGAGAAATAGTTGACGTCAGCAAGGAAAGGGAAGCTTAGTGTTACCACAGACGATGTCGAGGGCGCAGGGGAAGGCGTAATCGGCGACTCTGAAGGCTTCCCCGGACGTGGCCACGGCCTCCATCTTGGCCGCCATCTTGATGCTGTTGGCGGCGAACGCTGGCACGAAACGCCCGAGCACGTTCACGTGGAAGGCGGGGTTCATCACTCGTCGGTTCCTTCGCCATCTATCGCCTGAAAAGATGAGGGAAAGCTTCAGCATCATCATCTCAAGGCGGAGTGGGACGGAACAGTGCTCAAGTCTAGCAAATAGGGGTGGAACATTGTGTAAGAGACCCAGGAACAATTCCAAGAAGCCGTCTTACCAAGTTCTGACTACGCCTGTGAAAGAACTGTTATTTTGGCATATTAATTCGGTGAATTTAGAAGTTTTTCAGAATTTTGACGAAGGTAAGCAGTAAAGCTGCTCGCTTTTTTTGGAAAGGGGTGAAGGTGGGGGTTTACAGGCTACATGAGGGTGATCCTGAAACAGGCAATTCCCCATTAATAGCATAGAAAGGTAGCCAAGGTAGCCCCGGGCTTTAGTTTAAGGATCCTACCAGGTGTTCCACCTAAAGAGATGCAGGGGAAACCCCAGAAAAACTGCATCAAGTAGGTCGGACTTCCGAATGATGGGAGACGAGTTTGCTGTGGGGTCGCAGCAGTCCACCAGTTTTTAGGAGGCAGTTGGCCTACTGATCCAATGGGTTTCAGCGGACTACTCTTATAGTATGTCCAAGGTCTTCGGGCCCAGTACATACACCTCCTAAAATAGAAGAAGGTGTCTCGGCACGTGAGAACCTTGTAAAAACAGAGAGAGTAAGAGACAGTCAGGTGAGCCCGCAGGCAATCTGGGGAGAAATACCGACGGCAGAAAACTCCCACAGGCATCTCTGTGGCTCTTGCTCGCTTTTAACTCTTCAATGGTATATATTCCTCAAGTAGGTGTATCTAGCTGCATATAAGTAACCTGTTAGGTTTATAACTGCTGCTATTAAGGCTCGGATATATGCTTAACCTGAAACAAGCTCTCGAGGTGGAATAAAAAACTACTGTATGAGGCAAAATGTAACGCGTTCTTCAAGAAAAAAGTATCTGACAGAATGTTACAGCATGCAGTGGTATAATGAAAGGAAATTACTCTCAAAAAGTAAGAAAAAAAGGGGGGGAGAAGCTAGCAGAGAAAAAAAAACTTTTGTAACAAGGAAAACTTGGTAAAGACATCAACTGTACGCAAAATAAATCTAATGACGTAAACACAAAAGGCTTTCTTCAGTTTAATTTCATTTTCTTGTATTAATTGTTATTATTAAAAGTCCTATCCCGAATTGCCTCGAGGGTGGAGTAGAACGGGATATTTGTCAGCTCATTTTTTTTAAAAAATATTAATAATCAAAATTCTTATTAAGAATTAAAGAAAACCTGGAGTCCAGCAATTTAATAGAAAGTATATTGTTAAACTATTCTTGTCGTCAAATATAGAAACTTTCGGCTTTTTTTGGCATGGTCTTATTATTATATTTATGTTCTTCTCATATTCATTCCTTCAAACCTAAATTCTTATATTTTTAGTTGTATTGACATTTGATTGAGTAAATAATGGAATAAACTGTTTTAATTTTAATGAAATTGTTGAAGAATAAGTAGTGTTCCCTAATTGCTATCTTTCTCAACTGTTTATATAATTGATGCAAAATGAAATGTCCCTATACAGTTATCAGCTGTTACAGCACCTCGTTTCCCCTGATATTTGTTTAGCCAAGGGATGGCCAACCTTTTGCACCTCTAAGCGCCAATTTTTTCGACAGCATAGTTCAGACGCGGTCATCGATGACTCGGGCACATTTTATAGCGCCATGCGTTCATGGTTAGGGGTTGGTAAATAGGAACGAGGATAGAATCTGCTTCGCTTAAGGGGACAAAAAGGAATAACTTTGATGGAGTTAAATTAATTTATTTAAGCCAGTTTAATGGAGGACCAATTTATAAAACTCAAGAATGATTTTGCTGTACGAGAGGGTGATTGCTTCATGATGCTCTGGACCGCAGTTGTTGGCACTGAGAGCGAGATCGACTTGGAATTGTCTGTTCTCTCTGCTTGCCAGACGAACTGTTATTAAATTCTTCTAGTTATGACTTCATTGTATTGATTTGCTTTCTAAACGATATAAAGGGAAATCTCGTCCGACATACAATCGGGCTCAAGGATGTAATGCGCCACTTTTAATCGTCCAAAGCGCCACGGAAAGAATATGTTTGCAGGACGTTGTCCTTACCAGCTGCGGTCAGGAGTCCTTCGCCGAAAAATGGCTTCATAATGGAGTACATGAAGCTCTTGTCCGTCTCGTTGGGATCCGTCATCAGCGTCTGGAAAACCCAAAGGTCACGAGTGGAAACGCAGTCAGAGCTACACGCGGTGTTTTAACGAGATAATTAAAACTTCCAATGATGTTAATTTATAAGTTGAAATAAGCATGGTTAAAATTACAATTAACCTTTGAAGGTATTGAAACATTAATTTATTTATTGTACCAGGACCAGTCAAATATAAACGGAGAATTTTTTTTTCAAACCTAGTAGAAGAGTCGGAGGACCTGAATTCCGCGAGTGTCTCTCCACTCCACTTCACTGCCAATGATAGTCGATACCAGAGCAATTAATGAGCAAGAAGATCCTGCTACAGTTGCGCAATGGATTATTATGTTTTAGACGAGAGAAGGAATGAGACCTTCAGAAATTGTAGCATAATTCTGGGGATGAGACACTCTCCCAAAACCCACGTGTACCAGTGGCAGAGCAGTTTTTTTTAAGGTCGGGAAATGGTGGAAAATTAGGTTCACGATCAGCGTCCACGAACTTTCCATCACAAAAAACAACATCTGTGCAGCAAGGGAGCTTTTGGAGGAAGACCGGCGCCTCGGCCTTGACGAAATTGCTTCTTCAGTTGGTCTAAGTCACGGGAGTGCACATTCCATCATCAGAAAAGAACTTAGCTTCATAAAGATCTCTGCGAGGTGGTTTCTTTCTTCTGATCAGCAAAACGCCCGTTTACAGATTTACCACAGGCTTTTGGCCCGTCTTCCTCGGCTTCTTTCTCCTCATCAGAAAAAACGTCCGAATGCAGATTTGCTACAGGTCAGTTATGCTGACGAAAGAGAAGACTTGGGTTCATTACTATAAGCCTCCATCGTAACAGGCGAGCAAAGAGTGACGATTGAGACAAGTTCTTGCCACCGTGTTTTGGGATTTAAAAGGTATTCTTTTGGTTGAGTTCTTCCACGATCGCCGAACAGCCAACTGCTGGACAAAATAAAAGCTGCATATGGAATTAAAAGACGACGTCTCCCAGTCAGAAGCGTCATCCTCCTTCACGACAATACACGGCCTCACACGGCGCTCAATAACTCAGATCAAATTGGAGGAAATTCACTGGGATCATCTGGAATATCCACCATACAGCCTAGATTTGTCACAATGTCACTAATCTCTGTTTGGACCGTTGAAGAAAGCTCTAGGAGGTCAAAGGTTCAATAGCGATGACGAGGTTCAACTCTCTGTGCTCAATTGGTTAAAGAATCAACCTCAGACTTTTATTACGACGGAATCAGGAAGCTTCCAAAACGCTTTCAATACATAGAAACTAAGTAGAAAAATATAAAATATGTTTTGAATTCTATCGTTCTGAGAAAAATTGTTTTAAAAAAATCCCTTTTATATTTCACTGATCCTTGTACAACTTTCATCGTGGAAATGATTATAAAAATTAAGTTTGAATAGTCACATGCTAGTCTCATCCTCGTTATTACCCTTTTGGATCCTTCTATTCCCCGTGGAGGGAGACTCAGTTTAGCCGTGTTAATTACCTGAACAAACTCTGGAGAGAGCAGCACTACCGCTGGAACCAGCGACACCCAGATGCAAACCAGAGGACGCTCGTGCTGGAGCAAGTCTATAGCCAGCCTGGAGACTCCTGCCCGCAAGGAACATTAGTAATTAGTTACTACTTACTGTATACTTTGAGTCAACGTGCAGAGGCTGACGACTTGTTTACAGACCTTTGGCGCTCCTGAGGCGCAAGACGTGTCCAACGAATGGCAGCGCTGGAGGCCTGGGCAGCTGGAAGGCCATCCACAGGAGACGGATCCAGGGCCACAGGTACGCCACAAGCAGGGGAACGCCGACCACCACCCACGGAGGCTACGGGTAACAACAACAAGATGGAGCGCAATAGTTGATATATATAAAGTCAGCAAGGATTCGAAAGTTTAAATTGGCGTCAGCATGTCGGGGCTTTAATCCCCTGGAATGGCTTTTGGCCACGGAGGAATATGACCTGTGGAATTCCCGCAAACAGCTTGCGTGGGAATCGGGGACCCACGAAGACAACGAAATATTTGAATACCATGGGGTTGCCTCAACCAAAGGGGCTTCGTGGTCCAATGACAATCGATTATCAGACATCGATTTCTATGTTTCGTCACACAGCGGTGAGAGAAGTTGGTGGAGAGGCGACGTCACACTATAAAGGAGGTGCGCTGTTAGGGTATAGCCCACGGTTTATATCCTGAGATTAGTAAGATATCAGATTGATTCGCTGAACCTCAAAATTTATAAATATTTCCTTCATTAATGTTTTTCCTACTTAAGTTCATTTGTAAATAAATTTCCAATTATCTTTTAACTGCCCTTTAAATTTTATTCCCCGACACGTCCTACAGAGAATACCAAAAGTAATGCATATTCTTCTAAAAGGAGGGAGGGAAAGTTGTTTTATGCACTGCATCTGTGAAAGATTTAATCGTACAATGAGGACTTTGGCGTACAAAGAACCAGTCCTATCAACGGACTTCAATTTATACCCCAAGTACAAAATTTTTATTTGCGACAGTCTGGTGGCTGCTTTACTAATTTGGAAGCAAAAATTAACTGAAGTCCCATCTAGAGCGAAAAAAACGTGCGTCCTTTCCCCCTTTTTGGGGGGACTTTATTCTGTAGCAGACCTTGAACTCTTGTAATCGATGTGCTACGGGGAAATGTAAAAAAACGAGTGAAACAGATTCTTTCACAACGAGCCAACAAGATTAATGGACACTCACGGCTGGCGATTTTTTAAATGCATCCAACCGTTTAGTATAACTAGAAGGATAAGAAAAGGTTTATTTCTGAAAATTTACACATAAAATTCAATATATTTTCTGTTAATTAAATGAATTATATGATGCTTTACTAAATTATCTTTGCTAGATTTATAATTTGGTTGTTCTTTGAATGGTTGGTCATAACGTGTATTTAGTATTAAGTTTTAAATTCTTGTGCAAGAAAAGGAAAATTTAATTAAATTTAACAACATGCAATTGATACAGCTCATGATTAAATCTAGGTTTCCTGATGTTTCCTTCTTTGACAGGTCCTTATACTTTCCAGAGAATCTTCCTTTCAATTGTGCCTACTAGCCTCAGCTTATCAGTTTCCGTAAGAGACTAAGTCTCAGATGCATAGATTAATGTAGACCTAATTAAAGTTTTCTGAAATCAAATTTGGCTTTACGGCAGAGTAATCCTGTCCTTGAAGACCATTATAACCTCTATTACCTAATTGGATTCTTCTACTGATTTCCTCAGATCCATTATTGTTGCTGTTCATCAACGAACCAAGATATACAAAGCTCTGGACTCTCAAATTAAAGTTATCAATTATAATATGTGTTGCTGGTGTATCATTTTTGATAACTGCTTTATAGTTTTCCTTCATTGGGCCGTTCCATCAGCAGCAAGGGATGGGAGGTCGACTTACAACAAAATAGCTTTTCTTCTACACTTTCGTTCAAGATATTCTCATTGGTGGAATAAGCCTCATAGTGAGGAATCATTACATTCGTTGAGCTTCGAGAAGCTTTGCAATGTCCACTTTTTGGGATCTTCTCTTCGTGGTGGTGCTGTTAAGTTACCCTCTCATTATAAACTTTCCACAGGGCCTTGAACCAACCAAGGTTTCCCGTGTCAATTGCTCTCAACGCTTTCTGGAATCCGGATTAGTGGAAATCAGCCCGGTACATATTATTCCAATTGCTTTCAATGTTTTTTTCCCCTCTTTTCGTACTTGAGCATCTAAGGAACGGCAAGTTACAGCTAGTAATTTTCTACACGCTTGGCTTTTTTTCCCTCCCACGTGAGTTGCACTGAAGGTTGTCTAAAGAGTTCATTACACACGTTTGCTCCTTTCAGTTCTTGATTACAGATTTATCAAATGAACTGAATAAGGGTTATAATTTCTTACTGTCCTTTTATTTTGCTGAAATGGTTAAGAGAGACGGGCCTTTAATCTCTTACGGTGATAATATAATTAATAATTGCTTGTTGTTGTGGCATTCAGTCCTAAGACTGATATCATGCACTTTCCACGTAGCCTAGCTTGCACAAGCCTTTTCATTCCGCATAACTAGCACATCCCCATATACTCCCTAATCTACTTAGTGTACTCCATCCTTCTCCTCCCTCTTCTGTTCTTACCCCCCACACACTTCCCTCTAATGCTAATTTTACAAAACCGCCAGGTTTAAAATGTGGCCTATTAATCTATCCCTTCTCTTGGTCAACGTCCTCCATATTGTTCGCTCTTCTCCTATTCTGTTTAAAATTTCCACATTTCAAAGGCTTCTATTCCTTTCCTTTTTCCAACTCCTATCGTCCACGTTTCGCACTCCATATGAACATTTTCAGTAATGATTTCCTAATATTCGTACTTAAATTAGCCTGTGCTATCCTACTCTTTACTTCTATTATACTTCTACCACCCCTAGTAATTATGCTTCCCAAGTAACAGAATTCCTTAATTTAATATATATAATATGTCAAATTTAAAACTTCTTATCAAAATGGCCACTTACGTCCATAATACATTTAGGTACCTACTAGATGTCAAAAATTTCTCAAGCTAAGATTTTCTCTCTGTGCATAGGATTCTACATGAAACAGATGATCATTTAGGAAATGTTTTATAAATAACTACTCCCCTTTTTGTATTTAAGAATCCTTTTTTGGTTTCACACTTAAATACACTAAATTTAAACACCAATTTCGTCAAGCAATAAAGTGTTAAGCACCGACACATGTACAGCGTTATACCTGAAGAAGTCTCAAATGATAGACGAAACATAGAATGATTTAATATTTCAATTAAAATAAAAACTTTTTTATTATATAACAAATTATAATTATTATACCTGAAAATTAGTAGAGGACGAAACTTCGTTGTTAACGGGACATTTTTTTGGTAATAAACAGTCAGTCAAAATAATTTATTTCCTTATGTTATTATAATAAATGTGTCACGTGTTGTTTCACTATTTACTGCCAATCGCCTTCTTGTTTTTTAAAAATTAAAATAACAAAGAAGGTATTTAGCGAAGAAATGTTAGTCACTACTTTATTGATAAAAGTAATCCTATTTTTAAGTGCTGTTTGAATTTAATTAATAATTCTACTGTAATCACAGTTATGAGGATATGAAAAGGCTTGCGCAAGATGTTAGCGTGGAGGGTTGCAGCCGACCAGTATATATATATACAATTTTGTTGTTGTGGTATTCAGTCTATATTTATATAGAATTTTTTTAAACTGGAATTTTAAATTTAAAAAAAAATTTAAAAAATACTATTTTTATTTTGTACATTAACAGGGTTAAATTATTGGATGTTGCTTTTAGAGCTAAAAATATTTCAGTAATGTAGTTTTAAATATTTTTGAGACAAATTATTTACCTGTGAGGTTAAATACAAAAATATGAAATTTATAAATTAGTCGTATTAAATTTCTAAAATGGTGATGAATGAACTGTCTGTATATTTTGAAGCCGGCCTCTGTGGTCTAGCGTCAAGGGGTCGGGTGTTTGTGTACGTCTTAAGCCAATCCCCAGAACACGTGAAACTCAAACCGATTAAAAGAATGAGGATCTCTTCGGTGTTAAATTTTCTTAAAAGGCTGCCAAGTATGTAAAAATCGAACACCTGAACGAGTCCCAAATGTGGTGACGAAACGTCTTTTAATTTAAATTAAAAAAGAACTGGTCGTTAGTTTAAGTCACATAATTACTTGAATATGAGACGTTAATTGATTTAAAAATGCGTGTTTCTGGTATGAAAGCTGTGGAGAAGGACTTACCACTGTCCAGACGGGGAACATCGCTGGTCGTGGGCTCAGGACGCGCCCGACTTTTATAAGTTCGTCAGCAGGGTGAAGTGTGTTGAAGGGTTACCAGGTAAAGGAGAGAGGATGTGGTGGGGGAATAAAGGATCGCGTGACGGATATTTTGTCGCTTCCAAGGCAGACCAGGTATTACCTCTTATGTAGTTACCATTCTTCACGCCGTTGCGAAATTCAGGGCTCACCCAACGTTACGCGTAGAACAGAAAAGTGCCCAGGGTTGAGGGGGAGGGGGGGGGGAAGATGGAAAATATAGCCGTCACTCGTTTGGCCAGGCCCGTCGCTGGTTAACTTCGTGTGCAGATGTACATGCTGTCTCACGAGTACCGACAATTTGTTTCTCCTTACCATAGTCTCCCTCTTCCTTCATATTATCTCTTTTCTTTCTTCCCTTCCATATTCATGCAGCTGTGATCTAACGGCATTTTCCCTTCATCCTCCTACCCCCCTTCACCCCTACACCCCTCTAATCATACCTCTAGTTTTTAATTAATTAGTTAGTGATATTGTAAAGAAAATATTAATAGAAGAATTTTCTGTAACACAATTTTTCGTAAGTTTGCGAAGATAAGGGCCTGTTATAGATGTATCAGAAAACAGGCTAATTATGTTCTAAATAATTATTAATAATAAAAAAGTTATTTCTCGTGTTGTCAAACGTGTTCAAAATTTCTCCATCCCTCACTGGCTTTTTAAAATTCAACTCAAAAAAAAATTCAGAATAAACGCACTGTCTCAAGACTATTCTTATGACCATAACCTCCACAGAAGGCAATCAGGAGTAATTATAATTAAAAGGCAAGAAACAAAAGCAGAAATCAAGAAAGGAGTAATGCTGTCTGACGCCCATGCTCTTTAATTTATATATAGAACAGTTGATGAAGAAAGTTTAAAAAGGGAGTATGGAAAGGGAATCAAAATACAAGGAGAAGAAATAAAAACCCTGAGGTTTTCTGATGATATTGTCGTATTAGACGAGTCAGAAGAAGACTTGGTTACCATAATAAATGGCATGGCATGATCCTGGAGAAAGAGTACATGAGGATTAATAGAGAGGAAACCTAAGGCGATGGAGTGTAGTATGGGAAAATAGTCAAATAACAAAAGCTGTTAGTTGGGAAGGGATATTTTGAAAGAAGTTACTTGGGAAGCATAATAATTAGACATGCTAGAAGTGTAGTAGACATAAAGAGTAGGATAACACAGGCAAGGCAAGTTTTCGCAAAAAAGAGGAATTTCCTTACGGTTAATATAAGTGTGAATATAGAGAAATCATTACTAAAAATTTTGATATGGAGTGTGGCGTTACATGGATGCGATACGGGGACAGTAGGAGTTGCGGTGAGGAAAAGAATAGAAGCTTTCAAAATGTGGTGCTATAGGAGAATGCTGGAAATCAGATTTGAGGATAGGGTAACTAACCGGGAAGTTCTAAACAGAATAAGAGAACAGAGACCAAGAGAAGGGATAGATTAATAGGCCACGTTTTGAGACATGAGGGTCTTGCATAATTAGCGTTCGAGGGAAGTGAACACGAGACGGAGGCCAAGGAACACGTTAAGCAGATTAGGGTGAATGTGTAGATATGAAAAGGCTAGCGCAGAATAGGTTGTCATGGAGGGTTGCATCAGACCAGCCGAATGACTGAATACAACAACAACAAACTGACAAGAAATGGAACATACTTGTCATTGTTGTTTGCGTAAAAATTGTTTACAGTAATTCTTTGAATCATTTATGATAATTATTCCTTGTTTTAATCAGTCACTTAAATAACCAAACTTATAATTTAATTTTGATTTCAAAATTTATTTAGAAGAAGCTTTCGACATTGCCATAATAAAATACAATTTGTTGAAATATTACAAAAAAAAAGGAATTTGTTTAAGATTATGACACAATTTTTCACAGTAAACCTTTTTCCATACATCATTGAAAGTTGTCATCTTTTTATGTTTAAATTGTAATGTAATCAGCCAATGAGTAAATGTTGTGGTTTTGGACAGGACCAGACCTCTCACTTGAGATAATTTCTTCAAGGAATTTATTAAATAAATTTTGAAATCAAAATTAAATTATAATTTTGGTTATTTAAGTGACTGATTAAAATAAGAAAAAATTATCATACTAAATGAAAATTAATAAATGCCGAAAATATTATTGAATTTACATGTTAGGAGATGGTCCAGCGCAGCACCAAATTTGAGAGTCAAAGAGTAAATAGGATGTATTGCAAAATTTTAAGCCTGAAGAAGTCTCAGAATAGAGATGAAACGTCGCTTCTGTAAATAAGTAGTGATATATTTAATGCTGACTTTTAGGCCGTCTTTTTATTTATTGTTACTTTTAAAGTCATAAAAGTTTGTTGTAAATAAAAATCAGTCTTGTAACAAAATTTAATAAATTCCTTGGAGAAATTAGCTCCTTGAATCTTCAGCCACCGCGGAAACGTTTCTCCGGCAGCTATGATCGTTTTACAGAGTCGCATCTATTAAACATTTAACGAAGTTTTGTGTTTTTGTCAGAATCATGGCAGTTTAATTTGAGGGGAGAGAAAGAAGTTTGCAGATAATTGTATATCGCAGCATATAAGTGGAGATTGTGCAAGTTAAGAGTTGCTCGTGTTCTGGCAGGAAGACGCCGACAACACATGCTTCCGATCAACAACCAAAGCGAAAAAAATTGTGGCCGACACGCCCAGGGAATTGCGAAACTGTGTCGCAGCAACAGAAAGACAAACACTGCGATGGAGACAGTTTCACAAAAATCTCTAATAAGACAGCCAAATGGTAAAGATATACAATTTTAATGAAAGTTTTATCAGAACGTATCGTTCCTACTTGGCAACATCTTCAGGTTCAACAAGCATACTACCAGAAAATTATTTATTATTTTCGTTTACATTAATGAAATTATTTATTTTTATAAATATTTATGTGCTTATAAAAATCTTTGATCGGAAATTTAAACCAAAATTTTCTGAGTGTCTACCACAGCGCCTCCAACCGGGTCCAACTGTAGTTAAGAATCATTCAGGTGACCTCATAAACACGAGAACGAAATTTCATCATTTTCTGTCTAGCCGTTTAGGAGGACAATGATTACGGACACAGACTCACACAGTCCGGAATTTATATTTGAACATGCAAAGCTAAAACGGAATATGGAAAAGGAATCATACAGCAATGAGAAATAATAGTAACCCTTAGGTTTGCCGACGATATTGTAGAATTAGGGGAGTCAGAACGAGACTTGGAAACAATAATAAATGGCATGAAAGTGGTCCTGGAGAAAGAGTTCAATATGAGAATTAAAAGAGGGAAATCCAAAATAATGGAGTGTGATATGAGGAAAAAATAATAAAAGCTGTTATATTGGAAAAGGATATTTTGAAGGAAATTAAGGAATTCTGTTACTTCGTGCAGCATAATAACTAGTGTAGGATAGCACAGGCGAGGAAGAGGAATTTACCTACGGGTAATATAAGTGTGAATATTAGAAATGTTCGTATTGAGTATGGCGTTCGTTATATGGGTGCAAACGTGGACGGTAGGAGTTACAGAAAGGAAAGAGAGTGGAAGCTTTTGAAATGTGGTGCTATAGGAGAATGAGACGGGTGGATAGAGTTACTAACCAGGAAATTCTAAGCATAATAGGGGAAGAGAGAATAATATGGAAGACGTTGACGAAGAGAAGGGATAGATAGATAGAGAATGTTTTGAAACATGAGGATCTTGTAAAATTAGCATTAGAGGGAAGTTTGTGGGGTAAGAAGAGAAGAGAGAGGCCAAGGATGGAATTGACAAAGCAGATTACGGAGGATGTGGCAGTTATGCGGTAGTGAAAGGCTTGCGCAAGATAGAAAAGCATGGTGGGTTGCATCAGAACAGTCTTAGGTCTAAATATTACAACAAGAGCAAAAGATAAATAGAAACAATCTCTTTGAAAGTTTATTTTCGGATAAATAAAAATTAATTATTAGTCAATTCACGTTCAGTAACTAACATGGCTGACTCGGGAAGACGATTTTGAGTTGATAGGCTTCTTGATTAATCGTAGATTGTTTTTAAATCAAGAAAGGTTCTTTCGCTGTTAGCAGTGTTATCAGAACTCTTAAATCAGTGCTCTAATTTAATCCAATGTTAAAGGGAAAGAATGAATTTCTGTGTTTATAGTGAAGAAAGTGAACCTATTTTGTCAATCAGTGATAAAGCGTCCAGTTCGGATGTATGACCTTCAGTAAAAACGTTTTAGAGATTTTTCTGTCTCTAGCTGGGGAGGTTGTTGTCAGGCTTAAATTTTGCCGCAGTAGGCAGTCGCCGCCTGGGGTCGGACCTGAAGAAACAGTGGACGGAAATATAATTTAGTGTATTCAGAGAGAACTGCTGTTGGAGGGAGGACCAAGGTCGAGAGAGACTGTGAAGTGTTTATTGTGGGCCTGTCATCGTGTTAGGTTCGCTTCTGAGTGATCAGAGAAGGTGGGGCCGAGTCTTGTCTGTCACTGGGAAGGTCGACGGCTTCGCAACCCCCGAGGCCATAGACAAAGGCCAGGGCCCTCCTGCGATTAAGGAACACAGCCTGGGTCTCCACAAAAGTGAATATCCACCCCACTCAGAGCTGGTCAGGTGTAACAAGGCACTTACTAAACATAAAGGGACGTTCAGTTCACATCGAGCCTGGACTCCCAACGTTGTTGTTTTCGTTGACGATGTATTTTTCTTTATTGCTTGTCGCTATAAATAGCAGCGACGAAACCAGGAAGATCCCTTTTGGACGTCGAAGGACGGTGGATCCTTCTCCTGACAAGAGTAATGCGCCGTCTGCAGGCTGTCCACGTCTCCACGTCACAGACACTTCCGGTCCCCCGGATACGTCGGAGAAAGGTTTCTTCACCTTGCGTCGCAAAAAAAACACATCAACCGCTAATTGCTTTCGGAGAGTGACTCTGTCATGTCGGCCATCTTACAGGTCAGCGGTAAGGTCTATATTAAATCTTTGGGGTTTGATCGGAAGAAAAAGTAATTACTCTGTTCGTCTTCAGGAAAGAAAGGACAGTAATGACAGCTGCTTCGGGATCAACTGAATTAATGGGGATAATTTGAACTAGTGACTGACATTCTTCCTTCCCTGAAGACTAACATACCCTTTACTAAGATCGAAGGTTTTCCCGGTGTATATTCTGGATAAACATTTCTTGGCTTTCCACCCGGGTCACGACGTTTCGATGGCGTACTCTGCCATCCTCCTCACTTTCACTTGACAACGATGATAAGAGGACGCCATCGAAACGTCGTGGCTTAAGCTTCATTTGAAACCATCCATACTATTTACTATCAAAATAACGGAGCTTTCCTTACTCTAAACTCAGAGATCTGCTGATTATGACATGCACACTGAAAATGTATAAAATCAAGAAAGGAATTGAAACAAAAAGATTGGAATTAGAAATAGTGAAACGAGTGAAGGTGCTTCAGAGTTACAAAGAAGATATCAAGAGTGGATTAATAGAGAAAGGAGAAAGAAACAATATGGAAGAGAAATGGGCACTCTTGAAGGAAGAAGTGACTAGAGCAACCGACGAAAAACTAGGAAGAATAGCTCAGACCAATAGGAAAACATGGTTAACACCAGAAATAATAAAAATGATAGATAAATATAAAAACGCGAAAGATAAAAATGGTAAAGATCAGTACAGACATGGACAATAGGAGTTGCGGAATGGAAAGATATAGAAGCCTTTGAAATGAGATGGGTGGATAGGGTAACTAACGCGGAAGTTCTCAGCAGAATAGGGGAAGAGCTAAAAATATGGACGACGGTGACCAAGAGAAGGGATAGATTTATAAGCCACATTTTGAGACATGAGGGCCTTGTATAATTAGCGTTAGAGGGAAGTGTGTGGGGTAAGAACAGACGACGGAGGCTGAGGATGGAATACGCTAAGCATATTATGGAGGATGAGAAATGTGGTAGCTATGTAGCTGTGAAAAGGCTTGCGCAAGGTAGGAATAGCGCAACAACAGAAGTACAGACGCTTGAAGAATAAGATGGAAAGTAGCCAAAGAGGCTGCGACCTCATTAAAAGGTCTTCGGAGTCCTCATGAACTTCATCCAATTCGGTTCTCATTTGTGCGACTGCCCAAACCTTCAATTGTAAGTGTTTAATGGCAGCGCGGAAATTCGTTTCTTTCCACTGGTTCTGCCTGACTTCCAAAGGCTCACAACAATAACTACGGCAGGCATAGGTTTAAATTTTTGGGAATATCTTTGAAAGGATCATCTTCATCAACATTGGCGTTAAAGTGAAAAATTTCCCGCTCTTTCTCGAAAATTTACCAGACTTGTCGAAAAACCTCGTAGATAACACGGAACGGATGGAAAGAGCGGGGGAGTGAAAGGGAGAACAAGACAGGGGAAGGTCAAGCAAGGCCGCCCCATGAATGTGATGCAGGATAAACTTCACAGAAACCTCATTTACGTAGTTAGGTTTCTCGGTATCCGTCCCACGCCTTCCTATGCCATGGGGACGCAGCATGCCTGAACTAGCTTTACGGACAATTGACCGACTGTTACAATGGAAACATTTTGTAAGTTTTCGATTGGCAGCTGTAACCGCTGTAGATGGATCAGCGGTCCTTTGTGTCGCCAAGGCTAGACGGACTGCTTTCCACCGCGTCTCGCAACCCTAAGATAACGACAGTGAGGTTACACAAGATGCACGCACAGACATGGACACGGACACGGAGATAAGACAAAGACGAGAGGAGACGACGCCTGGCGAATTCAGGCCGCGTACGCAGGAACCTTCAATATTGCCACTGGCTTCATATTACCCAACCGCATACAATACCAACAAACATTCAAAAATTTATGTGAAATTTTCTTTGGTAAGCAGTCACGGGAGAAAATGGCGCAACGTTTGACTCTTTACATCGTTGCTGTGTGCTGCACAAGATCATAAAGGCGGAACACTAAATGTTGCAATGTCCCTCTCAACAGTTAAAATCTTTGCGTATCAACATTATGAAGATGAGATATTAAATTTTCAATGTCTCTGTATAAAATAACCATCTCTGCCTTTGAAATCGTTGGTGTGTGGTGATAAAATTCTTTAAGACTGTTTCAATGTCTCTCTCGACAGTTAAAATCTTTGTATCTTCATATCGTTGGTGTGTGCTGTTCAACATCATAAAGATGACAAATCTAGTAAAAAGGGAATAATACCAGAAGATTTTAGTAAAAACATAATTACACTCATACCGAAGAACACAGAAAGCACAGGACAATTACTTTAATATCTCACGCAAGCAAAATATTAACGAAAGGATGTAACGGCAAATAGAATGTGAGTTAGGAGAAGATAAGTTTGGTTTTAGGAATAATGTAGGGACAAGAGAGGCAATATTGACTCTGCGTCTAATTTTTGAAAACAGGATAAGAAAAAAACAGGCCTTCGTAGATGTAGAAAAAGCTTACGATTATGTGAATAAAATATCGAGAAAGAAAGCTTATACATCATCTCTACAGAAGGCAGTCAGCGGTAGTTAGAATTGAAGTGCAGGAAAAGAAAGCAGAAATCAAGAAAGGAGTAAGACAAGGATGAAGTCTATCACCCATGCTCTTTAATTTATATACCGAACAGACGATGAAGAAATTTAAAACGGAATGTGAAAAAGGAATCATACTGCAAGAAGAAGAAATGAAAACCCCACGGGTTGCCGATGATATTGTGGTATTAGGAGAGTCAGAAGAACACTTGGAAACCATAATAAATGACATGAATATTGTCCTGGAGTAACAGTTCAATACCAGGATTAATAGAGAGAAAACTAAGGTAATGAAGTGTAGTATAGAAAACAGTGTATAGATTGGGAAGGGATATTTTGAATGAAGTTAAGGAATTCTGCTACTTCAGCAACTAAAGTAGGATAGCAGAGGCATGGAAGGCTTTCGTAAAAAGGAGGAATTTACGTACGGGTAATAGAAGTATGAATACGGAAATCATTACTAAAAATATCGATATGGAGTGTGGCGATATATGGGCTCGAAACGTGGACGATTTGAGCTGCAGAAAAGAAAAGAATAGAAGCTTTTGAAATGCGGTGCTATATGAGAATGAGATGTGTGGGTAGAATCACTAACGGGGAAGTTTTAAGCAGTATAGGAGAAGAGAGAACAATATGGAGGACTTCGACCAAGACAAGGGATACATTAATAGGCCACGTTTTGAGATATGAGGGTCTACTGAAACTAGCATTGGAGGGAAGTGTGCGGGGTAAGAACGTAGGAGGGAGGCCAAGGATGGAATGCGCTAAGCAGATAATGGCTGATGTGGGGTGTGGTAATTATGTGGACATGAAAAGGCTTGGGTAATATAGGTTAGCATGGAGGGTTGCATCAGTCCAGTCTTAGGACTGGATACCACAACATCAACAGTATGACAATATATTCCAAGTATTCGGTGTTAACCGAAGCGAAGCCACTTTCCCGCCGTTCCACGAAGACGAACATAACCTTTCCTTCCTCCATTCTGCTCTACGTCGAGTGTTGAATTCTTTGACATTTCAAAATACGTTTCATTTCGGTTTATTCCTAATTAATTGGCTATTGAAGAGAGGTCTCAACGTTTTATTTTGAGCGGAAGGTGAAAGCAAATGTCACCTAACACTTTTTTTTTCTTGCTGTTCTGTGGGATGTTATTATTGTGACAGAGCAATGCGCAATGGCGGAACTTTCTCCTCATACAACCGCCCCAGATTATAGGAGACACACACACAAAGTCTCGTCGAGCATGGAGAGGAAGGGAAGAGAAAACATGCAAAGGCAAACAGTAGGTTAACACTGTTATTTAAAAACTGACAGAAAGGGAGGAAAAACAGTTCCGTCAAGCATACGAACGTTTCTGCCAGAGAAGTTAGAGAACTATGCAGTCTGGATCTTTAAATACGCTCAAAATTTAAGGATTTAACGATGTAAAAAAATTATTTAAACTACTGAAAATGATAATGGACAATAAAAAACCCCTTTGTCAGTCACACTTTTAGAAAACTGTCTATTTAAAGAATGGTAGCTTTAGGCAGCTTATACTTAAAAACAGTTCTATTTTAAAATTATTAACCGTACAACATGCTTTGTTGACTTTCCAAATATTTGTGTTGCTTTACATATCGTCTGCTTAAAACTGAATTTAAAAAAAATAAATAGCTTCTGAAAACCGTGGCCGACAAAGGGGTTTCTTATTATCCATTACCATCAACATACAAGCGGTCAAGCAATACAATGCACTACTGAAAGGTTTTAAATTTTATTTGAAAAAATTATCTAGCACAATAACCTAAATAAATAAACTACCTACCTACCTACTGAATATTTAATATCGATGTATTGAATATTTTTTGCAATAAAGTATAAATAATTTACTGACTCAAAACCTTTCATTAGTAATACGTCATTTATAGCCTGTTTTCCAAAGAATTATATAAAATTAAATTAACGACCAATTCACAAAGAAGCCAATTTGTCGTCATCACCTTTGGGACCTCATCTGGTATATATCTTAAGGTATTATCAATTTTAAAGTATGCAGGAATACATTTATTAAGACAAGAAAATAAGTCTAAAGTAATGTTTAACTTCATACTTCAAAATTAAAAAATAATTATGAAGTTATTTATCTGATGAATTCCCAAATTCTATGACGCAACGTTGCAGGTATACGATAAAAATTTGATTTTGCTATGAATTGGTCTTTTATTTTAATGCTATATACTTATCTGTTTTGTTCATAATAATTTCTTTGGCAGAGATAACATTTCTTTGGCAAGACTTTGTCATACTTCTTTTGTTAGCCGGTGGCGAGAATAAATTTCGCACAGCAACCAGGGAGGGAATCGTTAAAAAAATTAATTGCTAGTTGGAACAGCAATAAAGGAACATTTTTATGACTAAGGTAATTATTTACATCTTTTAATTGATTAATTATCGTTTGGATATGCACGTTAACTGAATTTGACCACGTTCATGCCATTTATTATGGTGTCCCAAGTCTTCTTCTGATTCCCCTAATCCTACAATATCATCCGTATACCTTAGGGTTTTTATTTCTTCTCGATATATATCAAAATAAAATTTAAAAATAGAATCATTAAAACAGAAACGGTATGTGGTATTTAATTTGACTTAATTTTGTCTGTATATTGTCTGCTGCCAGGTCAGTTTATCTTTAACTCCATGGTTTTTAACGGTTTGAGTGTTTTCCGTTGCAGCCACCCATAATTACTTGGAAGGATTTCTTCTTTTCCTTCCGAGGTCTGTGTTCCTTTCCGTTGTGAAAGAAGTGTTTGATTCACAGTCACGATCACTCAGGCTCGTGTGGCCTGCAATCTTATGCGCGCTCAGCTACACTAATCTAAATACTGTAATCAAGGCGCAATCTCACTTTAAACTAGAGCATTTCAGGTCGTTAGTGGACACGATCGGTAATATTTCAACTTCAGAACTGAAACCCGGGAAACGCCAATGTCTCTCGCAGCCGTCCGTTAATCAAATAACGAGTCATTGAATTTGTTCAAGCCTACCAACGATTTCTGTCACAGTATCGAGACTGTCCTGTGAGTTCTCCCGGGAATATTCATGTATTAACACTGGAAGGAGGTTTTAGGGAGAGCGCCAATTGTACCGCGGGCTTGCGTTTATTTTGTATCTGTGGATCTCCTGACGCTTTACTATATATAAAATAAATGACAGCCGTGACTCACTAAAAATGTCTGATAACTTAAAAATCCTATGTTGCAAGTCTTACCTTACTTACCTGAGTCGTACGCGTATTGCCCTCAGAGTCAAAACAAGTTAAATATTTAACTTCTTTGAAACAAAAGCATACACCAGTCAGATTTGTTACAAATATATTTTGATAATGAAATTAGATCATATTAATAAAAATAGTATTCACTGTATTTAAATAAATATATATATAATGATTGATAAAATGATATGGGATTTTGATTTGAACATGTTTAATAGTATTTATAACCTTAATAGTTAACTAAATTTAAAAAAAATTATTAATGAAGTTGAAAATTGTTTTAGATTACATAACTATCATAGCAAACTTACGTACATTAATTCAAGGATACAAAATATTTTTTTACGGAAAAAAGAGGCGTTCTTACCATTGCGAAGCTAGTATTTTATTTAAGGTGATTTTTAAATGATAATCAATACATTAAATAAGCACTCATCGTCAACACAACAACTAGTGCTGCTATCTTTTATTACTGATGGAAAACACTGTACACAACAATCCGCTCAATTCAAGATTGATGAGCGAAATGTGTACAATAATCGGGTTTTAATGGAACATATGAAACCATATTTTCAATTCTTTCTTTTTGTAACTTATTTCTAATTATGCTAAATTTTTTCCATGTATGGTTTTAAATGTATGCAATACGGTCAGGCGATATTTTGCAGTGATTTGAGCAGCGAAGCACACTTAGAATTTACCACCACTAAGTATCAAATCGCTTAATATAAGTATGAATATTAGAAAATCATTACTATAAATTTTCGTATGGAGCTTGGCCTTATATGGGTGCGAAACGTGGACGGTAGGAGTTGCAGAAAGGAAAAGAATACAAGCTTTTAAAATGTGTTGCTATAGGAGAATGAGATGGGTGGATAGAGTAAATAATCAGGAAGTTGTAAGTAGAATAGGGGAAGAGAGAACAATATGGAGGACGTTGAAGGGATAGATTAAAAGGTCACGTTTCAAGACATGACGGTCTTGTAAAATTAGTATTAGAGGGAAGTGTGTGGTGGGTAAGAATAGGAGAGGGAGGAGAGGATGGAATACGCGAAGAAGATTATGGAGGATGTAAGGTGTGAGAGCTATGTAGAAATGAATAGGCTTGCGCCAGATAGGTTAGCATGGAGGGTTGCATCAGACCAGTCTAAGGACCGAATACCACAATAAACATCAAAATATAAATTGTAAGTAATGTTCAATAAACTATTTCAGTACAAATATAATGTTTGTTAAATCTTATTTTCTTTCAATTTTCGATATATCTGAAGTGGTTAAGAAATGGAACAGTAAGTCGTGATAGTTTTATTAACATACTCTCATTTTTATTCAAATATATTTGTCCATAATTGGCTGGTATATTCATTAATCTAATCATTTTCTAACGAGTATTTGATTGCTTGATTGTATTCATAATTCTTTTAAGATTGTTCATTATTTATTTGTCTTAGTGGCGCTTCCTCGCGGTAGTCAGTCACAGTCCACGTCCTCATTGCGTGGGAAACGCACTGTAGATTTTTTCTCTTGTCGGCTTTCTCGGAGCGAGTGACGCAAAGAAATGAGTCCGTCCGCATTTCCGTTCGGTGTCCACCGCCATTACGTATTCCCTCCTCACTTGTGTAACTCCAGAAGCACGTGTCAACGCCCACACCGTTCCTCTTTCCCACATCTTTTCCCTCGGCTACGTGTTAACTCCCCGAACTACGTCAGCACTCATCTCTCCCCTCCAGGTTTAGAATCACGTGTTTCGTGTTTATAGGAGATAAGGGAGGATGTGAAAGTTATGCTGAAATGAAAAGGCTTGCGCAATAAACCAACCGTTAATAAAATTAATACGAAATGGCTACACATTGGTTATCTTAGCTTGCTTCTTAGCTGATTAGCACTATTAGGAATAGCGGTCGGTACTTCTAGGAGCAAGAAATTCCAGTTCCTTATTATTTCTTTCTTTCCACGTGTAAGCTTTATAATTGTATTACGTAAAGCCTTGCGTGTTTCCTCCTGTGTCTAAGTGGGACCAAATACTCTTGAGAATCGTCGGCGGTTCGACACCCAAACGTTTTTGTATCTTGTCCATGCATCCCAACACGTGCGAGGCTAATTATCAACATTTGCAGCCACAGGCACAGCAAAATATGGCAGGATAGAACAGGATCTCCCTATTTGAAAGGTTAAACTCTCACAACTTAACTACTACACCTGTTGCAATGTTGTTGTTGTGGTCTTGCAGGACTTTTTATTTCTACATAGCTATCGCAACCCACATCTTCCGTAATCTGCTTAGCGGGTTCCATCCTTGGCCTCCCTCTTCTCTACTCACCCCACACGCTTTCCTCTAATGCTAATTTTACAAGGTCTCCAATCATTAAGAATTGTTGTAGCGTGTTCTATGCGACATCTAATAAATGTATGGCCAGACTTAACAAGTTGCAAAATAGGGCATTAAGAATTATCTTATGTAAGAATAAAAAAATTAGTGTCACAGTGATGTTAAAAGATGTGAATTGGCTTCGTATCGAGGACTTTGTAAAATTTCATACCATGATATTATTGTCCAAATGTATCAATAATTTCTTACCGTCATATAGAATTAGACATAACTAGAGCTAGTTTGATTTTTAAAAAATAGTATATTTATTAAAGGCATAAAAGAATTTAACGAGTTGCCAATAGAAATTAGAGAATGTAAGACTGTTAGTAACTTTAAGAATTGTTTACTTAAACATTTGAGTATGTGAAATGTAAACTGTAGTAGTTAGTAGTATTTATTTGCTAAATAAATTATTTATTATTATTATTAATCTTTTCTTCCGCTTGGTGAAAGTCCTCCATATTGTTCTCTCTGGGCGTCGCTCCCTCACAACCCTGTGGCCCCGGATTCCAACCGTGGCTTGGATGTTTGTGTCGTCATGGTCGTGAAGACCGGGATTAAGACTGCTGAAGGATCGACGCACTGACCACGCGTCACTCCAAATTCTATGAAATGTGTCGTGTAAGATGACAGAGCTAAGGAAGAACGTTCTCTTTGTCAACATTTGATAAAGCCATCAGCAAGAGCGTAACTTTTTTTTGTTTGAAAATTTACCTTTCCAACCCTCCCCCTCCCCCATTCCCCCCTACCTTATAAGAGCTGAATTTCATCTTAACCACCGCGACGACTCAGTATCTTAATCGATTGAAGTAATCTTCTCGTAAGCACATGCGTACAGAAAACTACGGAGATATAGTCCATTATATTTATATTGCCTTTTAGATGAAAAACCGGGTAGGATCCTTAAATTAACATTATAGCCCTTGGCCACCTTCCACATCACCCACTTCCCCTTCTTTTCAATTCCCTTCCTATACTTCTAAATCCCTGTTTCAGGATTACCCTCATATAGTCCCTTATCCCTTATCTAGCAGATAGTTGAACCATCTCTTTGATCTCATAGATACAGGTACATATTTACGAAAAACAAAATTGAGTGCTTGCTGCCGTTGACTATATATAACGATCCTCAATCATCTGTATTGCGACTTATAAAACATCTTGCATATTTATTAACTAATTGAAAAGTATCATTATTTAAATAAAAAATTTATTGTAGTTCACGCTTAACAGTAATTTAATATTCTCGTTTGACAGGCTATATGATTTGGGTGTCTATCCTGAGGGAAGGACCTTTTCTATCCTGAGAAGGGGAAAAAAGGAACTTAATCTTCGAAAGATCGTCAGAAACCGTCTTTTAGCAGATCCTTACAATCCCTCTAAAATTACATAGCAAACGGATGTATGCTATAGGAATGCATAAGGACAAAGCCGTAGTGTATTTGAACGGTACTCGTATAAAAGGATCAGAGCGCACAGGACACATTCAGGAGACCCAGACGGATTAAGGAAAGTGTCCATGCGTCTCCCACAAGTTCAGACGTTGGTAAATTTCCTCACATCCTAAATTTTTTGACGGTCTTCAGTTTTCGGAAGTCCTGAAAGGTGCCATGCCAAAAATTACTTTCCCATACAATGTGATAAGGTGTTTCATCTTCCTGTTTGCAGAAACAACATGTTGAAGATTCTATTAAATGTAACTGTTTAAGTTTATCATTATATGATCCGTGTCCTGAGAAAAATCTAACTACTTTTTGGTTGGAGTCCGTCAACCGTGGGTATTAATTTCTTTGACCAAAGGCATTTTTCAATTTTGTCCCATCTACAGGAGCATCTATACGCTGACCACGTATCACTCCAAATTCGGAATGTATCAAGTAAGTTGACATTCCGCAGTCAACTCGGTAGGCCAAGGACCTGACTGAGCTGCAGAACCAAGAAAATAGAAGGCAGCCATTTTTTAAAAAAATTCATACCGTTTACTTGTATAACTTTTAATTTGTGTTATACTTATTTTGTATATATTTGCGAGATTACTCAGTGGTTGGCATGCAGGGTCGGAGTTAATTCTCAATTTCACCAAGAGTGGTAGTGAGAGGGTCGACGAACACATCCAGCAGCATTTCATTTCACCTGTCAAGCTGTATGTTGAATACTGTTAGGCAATCACGGTGACACTTTAATCTCTCAATTTGTTAGTACGTGAGCAGCCTTCCTCGCTTCCTCGTGTAAGGTACCAGGAACTCCGGAAGCGACGCCGGAGGATTTTGACCGCCCCCCAGTAACAATGGTCCTCTGTAAAAGGAGGTAGATCCCCTCCTCCGGGAGCCGGCGTGCCTTATAAGCGGCAGCGGAGGACTTTCTCTGCGAGTGTCTGCTGACCATGGCTGCGCTGCTCAGGACCATCCTCATGCTGGTGACGACGACGACGACGCTGCTCGTGGTGGCCGCGGCGGCGCTCGTCGGCACGGACCGAGCCCGTGAGTCAACCTATTGCTCCAAAGATATTACGACAAACCAGAGTTCAATTACTCTCTCCAATGACATGCGACGTAATTTATCCCTTGAACAATAATAGTTACGTCGATGGAGGTCGTGATGAATGCACCGTGAGGAAATCAGCTATTGTGTAACTACGTGTATCCATAAAATATTGCACCTGTAGTCACGTGGTGACATTTATGTCTCTGGTTTTCTTTTTTGCGTGTCACATGGGCGGCTCCGAGAGGCAAGGCAATAATTCATTATTATAGCCGTCGAGCACATAAAATGTACGTCCAAGTATTCAGAAAATACTTCTCATAGTAGAATATGCAAAATAATAATTGTAAATAATACGTTTCGGTTGCGCCTCATTCATCGAAATGTGAATGGTTATACTTTGTGATTACTTTCTGAACCTGGGAAAAGGGAAAATCAAATTCCTTTTTATTCGTAGTTTTATTTAGAGTCGCGTCAACTGCTAATGGTAAATAGCGACGTTCTGCGATTTGGGGCACTCATTTCTTGTTGGAGTTTCTCGGTATGGGAACTCACTCAACAGGCCCCGGGACCTCCGTGGTGCGAGGCAGCGACGCTAACCACTACACCATAGGACACTAATACATTTATAACTTTAGTCGTTACGCCATTGTTGTTGTGGTATTCAGTCCAAATACTGGTCTGATGCAACCCGCAAGGGAGATGATTTTATATGGAAATGCGGGATACTCTTAAATTAGCTTCCAGAAAAAGGACACTATTTGATAGCTTAGATATTGGCGACGACCTACGCTGGCGGCTAAATGTGACATAATTATATAACCAATTTAAAAAGTATTTTCTTGAGATATCGTTTAAGTAGTCAATTTCCATAAGTGGTGTGTTATCGTGTCTCGAACTTCTTTAATGAAAAAAATTACATATAACGTGGAAAATCAGCTGAGTCCTAAAATAAATTATCTGCCCTTCAAATTCCAATCTTGGTGAAAAATATAAAACAATCACCTACTACAGTCCTCAAACCAATTTTATTTCAATAAGAAATATAGTGAAAACTATCTATATAATAGAACAAGATGAATTGAACAGCTTTGTTTGTAGGCCTGTTTGTACACATTTAAATGCAACAAAACTTGGTATATATATATACTTAAAAACTCCTAGCAGAAATTCTGGGAGGAAGGAATCGAGAAACCCCTGTAACAAACGGTAAAAAATTGCCAATGAGTCAGCACGTGAAAGTCTGTGACGTCAGGGAACACAAAGAGACTCAGAATACTGGGAAAACCGCCTTGTTTAATTCCGTGCTATATGACATCCAACCCTCACATTCCATCGATTATATCCAACAAAATACGAAAACATTTATGGATGACAATAACAGTACGAAAGTTTTTTTCAAAATATTTGAGTTTGAATATTTACGTTTTATGTAGAATCACCTTTTAACGTGGCTTATATTCACGGAAACAAGACAGAGTTAAAATTCGACTTTTGCCCATTTATATCCCTGTAATAAAAGCTGTAGAAAATAAAGGATCATAAAAACCATAATCCTTATAATTTAAGTTTTATTGTCAATTGCAAAGCTGACGGAAATTTCGATGTTGTTAGGTTACATGTCTGTTTGTAATTTTGTACATTTATAATTGCGAAGCAAAGAATTGACGACAGTACAGTTAACATTCAGGTCATTCGTAGGTCAGTCATTTCCAGCATTTAAATAAATTGACGCCACCCTAGTTTATTTTTCTTCGGAAAGGCGTTTTAAATTGATTTTCGGAAATAAGACACATGATTAGACGATTTTATTGTCGTGATAAGATTGAGGAGATCCAATTAATGATTTGTCAACGTCACTAGGTTGATTGTACAGGGCTAATGCTTGTAAGTCCCCGGGCAACGCCGCACACCCAGATAACAAGGAGTTTTCGGCTGTTTGTACTTAATCACACGAAAACAAGATTGATACACTTTTGTCATTTTCATCAACAACTTAAAAATTATCACACGCGGAATACCTTATACGATGATTAAATGTATGATAATGTCCTCCATGTTTTATTTATTAATTCCGCAATATCTCTCATTGAAAGAAATTGGTTTGAGGACTGTAAAAGGTGGCAGCAATTAAATTTGATTATAATTACTGTTTCACTCATTATAATCTTCGTTTCCTGCTTACAGGTAAATGTGATGATCGAGGAATGAGAATTAAATAATCAATTAAACGTTGCGATAGCGAAGGAGACGAAGAGAAGGGAAACAAAAGAGTTATAAAAGGCAGGTTACTTTGATGAGCTGCGTAAAGGTGCTGGGTGTTAAGGGAAAGGTGGGAAACTGATCGGGAATAAATTTAGACTTGCGACGGAGGCGAAGGTCCTGACTGTTGAGGTTCAGGTTCAAAGTCACGGCCGTTTCCGTTCCCGTTGCACACATGTAATAGACCTGATCTCCGAGCGCCGACGTGCCTAGACTTTCTCTCTACTCCTTCGATCCTTCGACTTCACTATCACGCCCTAAAATACACTCACTCGTAAATTATCCCTCGTATTAGGAAATGTTGTTAATGGAGTGTGGCGTTATATGGGTGCGAAACGTGGACTGTAGGAGCAGCAGAAAGAAAAGAATGGAAGCCTTTGAAATGTGGTGCTATAGGAGAATGAGATGAGTGGAAAGAGTAAGTAACCACGAAGTTCTAAGCAGAATAGGGGAAGAGCGAACAATATGGAGGAAGTTGACCAAGAGAAGAGATAGATTAATAGGCCACGGCTTGAAACATGATGGTCTTGTAAAATTAGCAATAGTACAAATGAGGGGGGCCTGGGATGGAATACGCTAAAGAATCTAGGAGGGATGTCGGATGTGGTAGCTATGTTTGAAATGAAAAGTCTCGCGCAAGATAGGTTAGCATGGAGGGTTTCATGAGACCAGTCTTAGGACTGAATGCAAGTATTGATTCACTTCATTGCCCTCGAATAATAATAAATATTTTGACGGTGCCTCAATGAAATGAATTATAGGTAAATTCTCCACGGGATAAGATTCTTCCGCTGCCGCAAGTGTTGGAACTTCGTCATCATTGACACGACTCAAACACGTTCAGAAACTTGAGCAAACGGTTAGCTGACCACAATAAACAGCATAGATAACACTTTACAAACCCATCATGAAGTACGTTGGTCGTCGTCCTTCCCTTAAATTCTCCAGTGTACCTTTAATACAGTCCACACCAAAGGACCGTCGGAGGTCTGCAGGAAAATTTTAATGTCCCATTTTGTTAACAAACAGAAAATATAGCTAAAAAATTTTAATAATTAATTTTGGATGACTGTTGAATCGGAAATAACGCTGCAGAAAGTAAACCATAAATAGCGACAAAAATATCTATATTAAACGCATTAATTCGGAAGCTGTCGACATATTTTCATAAATCATCCATTTAAAAATGGTTTCAAATTTAATCTTTGTTAATACATATTTAATAATATCCCGTTAGACAAGAGCACAAAGCAGAAAAAGACAGAAAGAGGGGCACATTCTAAAGTGGTAAAGTTTTCTTTTATTCTCCTTGTGTGGGGCTTAGGATTTCAGAACACGCGTCTATAAAATTTAAACCACCAGGTATGATGACTTTACTAGAGACTTGTAGGTAAAAACATTTCTTAAAAGAAGATCTTTCATTTATAAATGCAAGGCTTTTACGTTTTAAATAATCCGATGGTTCGTATTGCAAGACAGGTTGTCTGCTTCTGGACGGTTTAGCATAGACATCCTGCCGGTCGTATCTCACCAGCGGGTTACGACCTGGACCGGAACTGTCGAGACATCTACACATCTCCTCTCGACCACTACTCCCACTCGGAATTCAATTGCTCACTTCTGCTCTCGCCCCCTGCCCGGAAATTAACGACAGTTGCCTACAAAAACTTCCTTCCACCTCATCTCCTATTGCAATAAATTTTCACCCTCCATTTTCAAGCAGCCGATCACCATATATTTCAAATATTTGCTTTGGTTGTACTTTTAGGAGTTGCAACCAGTTGCAGCTTGGGTTCTTCGCACGCGTTCAAGTTGGTCACACAGCAACTAATCTAAATTGATAAAAAAAAGAGGTTTCCTTAACGAGTACCGACAATTTCCCTTTAGTTCTTGTTCATGATCTATTAGAACATCAAAGTAAATGAAAATAAATCCTTGCGGTAAACATCGATTTAGTGTAATTGCAGGATCGAATCGGTCGTCTGATGGCCAGGAAGGACCGTCTGGGGATGAGCTCTGCTGATGCTTGACCTAGCACCTGGAAGAAAGTGTTTCCGAGAGAATGACCCTGTTACCGTGGCAGACGAGGCGAAAGCTGCGACTAGTTGTGCAATTCCTCTGCTTCCTCGTTGCGTCACTGCTTACGGCTTACTCAAGCGCGAGGAACGAGACGCTTGACATCGCACCAGTCCACTGGCTGCTTACATTACCAATCGGAAATTGAGCAGTAAATAAAACTCAAACCTGATAAAAGTCGAATCTATGATATTCTAGAAACGGTAATGACACAGATATATGTAAACCAATTTTTAGGCTAGTATGACCACATTACTAAGATGGCGGCTGAGTAAGTTGCAGAAAGACTATGAATACGAGGAAGTTTGGTAACCTTCCGAGACCTTGGAACCAAGTAATCATGTGGTTGTATTTCTTAACCAGAGCGAATCTCATTGGCGGCGGCTGGAAGAGTTTTGAAATCGTTACTCAAATCTGTTGCCGAATTTCAGAAAGATAGAAAGTTGCCTTTGTCTTCATAACGCTGCACTATTAGTATTACATCATATTCCATTCATCCCATAGAGAAGTAGAACTTCAGGGATGTAGAATGAGTCAGATATTGTACATAAATTGTTATGATTGCTTATTTACCATTGACTCTGTTACTATTTACATTCATATGAATATCTTTAACTTACAATAAAATATGCTTAAGTACTACAGAGAAGACAAGATATATAAATTGCACTACAAATATAATATTGAAAAATATTGCTAATATCTTACACTAATGTAGTATAAGAAATTATTAAATTACGGATTGTTTTTTTCATTTTAAATAAAATAAAATTTTGTTTTTACTCGAGGGTTCGTTGTCCCTTCAGATAACGACCTCGAATATGTGGCCTCACAACATCAAAACATCTAACGAAGTAGCCTTTGAAATATTAAGAAACCGCTGGCTAGTAGGATAAAAAATATTTGTGTCGGATGGAATCTTCAGTCTCAACATTTTGTCACGTTCGAAACTTCCCCTCAGAAAGATCAGTAACCTCTGGTGCGTACCTTTTAGTGACTATCGGGCAGATTTGCAAACTCAAAAATGTAAAAATGTTTCCTACTGGCCAAAATTTGAATCGTGAAGGAAAAAACACAGGTTTCGAGGTTGGTGAAAAAAAATTGAGAGAGTTAGTTGTAGAGGCGTCTTCGACAAGGGTGGAAGTTAGTTGTTGAAGTTAACTGCGAAGATGGAGCAGTTGTTGAAAGCTGCGGAGATGGAGCAGTTGTGGAAGTTAGCTGCAGAGAGATGAAGAGTAGAGTTTTAAAAGAGCTGTAGAGTGGTTGTTGAGCGGGCAAGTTGAGGAATCATCGAGAAGGATAATTTGTTGAGAAGTTCGGAGTAGGAGATGTTCAGCCAGCAGGTAACAGCCCGTCTAATTCCAGAAGCTGCCTCTTTAAATGTTCCAAAGGTTCCGGCCAGATATACCTACGAGGGCCAGTGACGGTAACGTATTAAATCAATCATAAGTCAATAAATGCCGTTTACTGAAGTCACAGTAGCAATTGCCACCGTCCAGTAGTGTTTCGAACATGAAAAAAAGGATTTAAGCCCTACCTTCCCCTGAAAAAAACAGAATCAATTTACATTCAATTTTAATTTTTAAAAAATTCAAAGGAGCAGGGAGATAAGTTTTTATTTAATTGAAATTGTTCCCTTCTTGCTTAAAATATATTTTAAAAAATCTAAACTTTCTTATTCTACCTCCTTACTTAATTTTAAATAAATAAAACCCATTAAAACATTACACCAAGTGTCTTATACTAATGTCTCAACAATGTTTTATATTTATGGTAACTCCAAGAATATTTCAAATGAGTCTTAAACGTTGAATATAACGCAACATTCCCCTCCCCTCCGTTTGACTTTTAATATTTACGTCATGGCCTGACCCTTGTTATCAAAGTTCCCTCAATCTTTAAGTCACGATCGAATGAAGGCGAAACCAGCTGCGTGAAGCGCGGCGAAACGTTTCAGCTATTACATAAAGTTACTCGCTTCATGGGTTATTTATATTCCTGGGATGATAAATGAAGCAAATAATAAGGATATCGAAACGTATTTACGAAATTATTCTTGTTTATGACTTAAGGAACTGAGAAATCATTAATTATTTTTGCTACTAAACCTTGACGCAATTTAAATCCTGAAACGAAACTCCATTTTCATATTGTTAATGTAGAAACTGACATACAATACTGATCTATGTAACAAGAAGGGTGTATATTCTTACTATTCTTTATATTTTTCAATTCTTTATAGAGATTTAAACGCGTGGACAAATTGTATCATAACTTGGTACACACATTCTTAAAAAACTAGATTAGGAAGTAATTATAATTGTAAAATTCTGCGAATGTGTCAGTATTATGTGACGTCACAGAGCACTGAGAGTGACGAAATACTTTAATTTCGCGTTGAGTTTAATACCTCCATAATCGTCCCGTCTAAGCCCCGCCCCAAATACGTCACATCCCTTTATTTTGAAAAGATTGGCTTGAATAAAGGAAAAAAACTGTGCTAAATTATTATTATTTAAATAATTAAAGTTTAAAAATAAAGGCATATATTCAATATGCAAATTAATAGGTATGAAATTGTATTTAATATTTATTTTGAAAATTGTGGCTTAAATGAAGGAATATCCTATGATAACAGCAGGGCGTGGCTTGTTTGGGGAGGGGCGAGATGTTGCATTTATATTTGATTTGGAATCAAATACATGGTTTATGACAATTAAATATGCATTAAACGAGTTTAAAATCAGTTTTTTTGACAAAGAGGCTGTTTTAACCGATTTGTAATTAGTTATCCTTGAAACTTATTCAGATTTATTGCTGTGTTAATGATGCTAATGTAATAAACTAAAGGTAATACCAGGCAAAGCATCCAAGGGAGGTCTAATGAATTCCTCTTGGTGCTTCAGAAATCTCACGACGATGATTGAGCACAAACTTCCTTTGTATTTTTTTATTGTATTGTTACGTCTCTCTTACTTCCTCTTCCAGTGCAGCAGACATTAATGTGCTGAGTAACGTTAGAAATCAGGAAGAAACCTTCCATCTCAGCCATTCGCTCTGTTACAAGTTCAGTACGGACTTTATTTGTTATCTGTAAACTAGATATATATTGTACGTTGCTCGATTTAAACACCTTCGTTAGATAAAACCAAAGACATGGAGAAAACAGTAGAGCGATTGTTATCTAAGCTCGTTACTCGTAATCATTGACGTAATCTCTCTTTAGTAATATCTGTGGAATTTAATCTTGCCGCAGAAATTAGCGCTGACGACGTATCTCTGCCACGATCGAAAGATTAATGTTGAATAGCTGCCAGAGTCTTTGTCACTGCCTTGTTTTTATTTGTTTCAAAGGCGGTATTATTTCCTTTTGTCGTTTTTTTCCATAGCTCACAAAACTCCAATAGTTAATTAACGTTTTTCCCTGCAATTCCTTGCCTACGAAATTGGTTTATTTATTTATATTTTAATTCCAGTGTCTTTGTACCTGTTGTAGCCGAATATGTGAAGCCCTGCAACAGGACGGATCCCAACATCGACTTGTGCATCAAGCATTCCTTCAACCACCTGAAACCTTACCTTCAGAGAGGTAAGTCTTACCTAGCAATTATCTTAAGAAGAGTCGGAAAGTTCTATCGTACCTGTTTTTTTAAGTACCTTTTATAGATTCAGCATATATATAATTTTCACATCACATTTATAACTTTGTGGTCCGTGCTTGGAAGCAGAATAAATGATTTATTACAATTAGAAACTTAATTTAGAAATGTGCTCTTTGAGAAAGTTAATTTTTTAAAATTATTTAATATTTTTTTATTGGGTTAACAGCGATATATTCGATTCGTTAATGTTATTATTTTTTAATTAACAATTTTAATTTGATTGCATTACGCGATTTTAATAATTGTGGTTATGATATATATGGATAATTATTTTATTAATTTTAACTATTTGGGGGGAGGACTCTATATTAATTTGTTAATAGTTCCTGTTCCTGGATGTATTTATTTACCGTTAAGTCTAAAATTACTAGCTTTATTGGTTGCTATTTTAGGGTTGTTTTAATTAGGTTATATAATTAATTTTATGCGATTTTTGAAATAATGAGAAGTTCAGATATCTTTTATAGGATAATTTTAAGTTTTTTATCCATTACTAATCATTCAAATCTAATCCTCCGACTCGTCTTTAACAACTCCACGAAAACGTTTCACGTTGAAATGAATAAGGGAAAGAGGGTGGGGGACATTTATTTAGAATGAAAAATCCATTTACTCTATATTTATCTTTTTATAATGTATTACAATTTGCTCACTTTCAAGTTATAAGCCGGCACATTTTTTTAAACATTAACACTATATACCTTTACAATATTTATACAAATTAAATTTCTTATAAACTAAATAAAAGAGGTCTAAATGGACCTTCCTATAAAGCAGAATCACTAAAACAAATCCTACTCGGAATTGGCAGTACCATGAAATCCGCAAAAGGCTATGAACCAAGGTATTTACTTCTTAGCTTGGCCTGGAACTTGTCGCTGCACGCATCTAGACTTCCGCGTTGTACAAAGACGAGGACTTTGGAGATCCGGACTGGATCACGCCTTCCTCCTGTTGTTTAAGTGTCCACTGGCCAGCACAATCTCCGATATCTTATTTCTCCCTCTTAAAATTAAATCTTAATAATCCAATCATAATCTACTTAATGTCACAATCATAAACTCGACGTCCTTAATGTTCTGCCCTCACCATCACCTCCTTAACCCAATCAACTCTGATTTAAATACCGCATATGTAAATACATTGTGCTCTCAACTGAATATGAATGTATTTTCACACTTAAATGTTAATTAAAAGTAAAATAATGAAGTAAAGTAACTCTCCCAATGTCACAAGAAATTAAGCATGCCGATAAAAGTGTCCTTCGTTCGCGTCAACGTGTTTAAAAACCCAGTTCCGAATGACGTGAACGTCACGTCATCCGAGGTGAATGGGCCAATGTCCCGAAATCAATTTTTCAAAGGTTAATAGTTTTCCCCACTCCATTATTTCATATTCTGTCGGTGTCGGGGCTCGACATCGTCCAATAAAAATTCTTATCCGTACTCTCTGGGATGAGCCGTTTGCTCCACTCCACCAACGTGATTGGGGGAGGGGAGAAACACAATCCGATGCCACCAAATCTCACGAGACTTCGGAAAAACTTCCAATCGTCTGTCTGCAACCTACGACTTCCCTCACGCCACCTGCCTTTGATTCCGTATCGCCAAATTCCACAAGTAGTTGTGTTTATTATTACAACGTTGCAGTGGAAACTAATCTGTGCGTCGTTCAAAGTGTCAGTTTTATGTGAACCAATTCTCCGTACCTACTTTCAGTCGTGCCCTTTGTTAGTACATTTCGTAACGATGAGGTTCAATGACGAGGATAATCATCTGTGTCCAGGAATACCTGAGCTGGGAGTCCCCGTGATCGAGCCTCTGGTGATCCAGAAGTTGTCCATGGAAAACGGCAACGGTGCGGTGAGGGTCCGCGCCTCCTTTTACAACGTCACAATCATCGGGGGAAGCAACTACACGATCACCTCAGTCAAGTAAGCATAACAGCATCCCGTCATGTTGCTTGAAAAAAACTATCACCATGCGTCGTGTATCGTTAGGATGGTTTGTGGTAACGGAAATTGGTGTAAAGTCACTATCGTCGCGCATCTTCACGGGTCTCAATGAAGCGGTGCACCACTATAATAACACAAGGAAAGGAGGGGAGGTGGGAGAAAGGAACCGAAATACAATGTTGCTAGGATCAACGAGTGATAGTTTAACGATATTTCACGAAAGGAACAAATTTTGATTTCATATCTCCAGTGATTTTTGAATTAGTCATGCTGTAATTTCACCATGGTAAAGCATCAAGTCTTGGCGCAATAGATTTTTATTTTTTTAAATTTTGTAAATATATTAAAGAATTCAGAGTATATATTTAAATGGGCGGGCGCCAATAAATCTCAACGTTAACATTAAAAACAGTTTTATTATTAACAAATTTAAAAGATTTAAGAAATTACAATATTTAGAGATTAATTAACTTTATTTGACCAGCTGAGTCCTAACCAAAGATATAACATAGCAAGAGACTTTAGTAAATTTAATGACGTGTTTAGCACAGCGAGAGATTATTGCCTTTTGTCTCTTACTTTGCATTCATACTCCCCTAGTTTCCTGCAGCTTCCGGGTCGACAGATGAAGCAGGCAGCCTCTGATGTGTCTTCACTTTCGTTTCCCCGTGACAGTTGGAGCACTCAGATCGCCTCTCCTCTCTGACTCCTTGAAGTCAGCCAGTCCGACTTTCCGTTTCGCTATCTCCTCTCTGACGCCTTCTCTCCTCCGTCTCTCTTTCCCGAATGCCTTTCCGAGGCCCTTCCCATCTTGAACTCACCTGTCATAAAAACCTCATTGATCTCCCCGGTTTTTCTATCTTTATCTGTGCTCCAATGGTTGATAGCGTCCCTATCCTTCCTCTCAAAATATTCTACCTCTAGACATCTTTTGGGTCAACCGTCTAGCTGACCTGGGGAGCAACAAGTCGAAAATCCTTCCAGACCAAGGACTGAGAGTACTCAGGCGCTTGTCATGCTTCAGGTTCACGACTGTGTTTGTTTGTCGAGTTTACCCTAGAAATGTGCCTTGTGAACATCTCAGGATCTGTTCTCGTAGAGAATGCTTAACATTGTAAATTAATTTATATAAATAAAATAAAATATACAACGAAAATGTATACGCGTCACAACGCCAATAGACTGGAATTAAAAAAACTAATTTATTTGCAATGTTCAATTATTTCATAATTCATCAAAGAAAGGGGACGGTTTCCTGGAAAAACTATTCAACGTTGTGTGAAAGGAGAAAGGTGTTAATTGGTTGCGCTACTTTCTTTGCAACCATCCGCGTGGACACATGAGGCCTGCTTACCTCGAGACGGTGAGACTTGATAGTCTTCCGCTTTGGGACGATGAGGACACGTTCCCCGTGACTACGTCATATATTTGGGCTGTTGTATTTACCAAAATCATGTCCCTGTCTTCAGAGGAAATGCCATGCACGTGTGTTCCAGATCTGACGTGAGCAAGTACCGCGTGGACCTGGGGATCAGCATACCAAGGATCGAGGTGACGGGCAAGTACGACATCTCCGGCAACATTCTCCTCTTCCCTGTGAGGAGCCGCGGAGAGTTCTGGGCGGCCTTCCGTAAGTATACTCTAATACTTGTAACAAATCCAGGGGAGAGTGGCTGTAAATATATACATACATAGGATGCTTCCTGACGAATTTATGCCTGTCTACGTTTCTGTCCACACACCTGCTCAAAAAAAGAGCAATAACACCAGGAGAGCGGACGGGGAGCCAATTATGGATAAAGAAGAGAAGCCGGAAAGATGTAAGGAATATCTAGAACAACTGTATCACGGTAGAAATATAGATCAGTCAGTAATAGAAGATGAGGAGGTGGATTATAAAGAGTTTGAGGACAAAATTTTAAGTCGGAGTTTGACAGGGCGCTGACAGATCTCGGCAATTGTAAAGCGCTAGGAATTGATAACATTCCAGCGGAGTTCATAAGAACATCAGGCGAAGAAGAAATGTCATGACTGTTCAGATTAATTTTCAGAATATACGAAACAGGAAGAATACCCGAAGATTTTAGTAAAAATATAATACACATACCGAAGAAGACTGGGGCTGATAGACGCGAACAGCACAGGGCAATTACTTTGGTATCTCATGCACGCAAAATATTAAAGAAATTAGTGTATAGGAGGATGGAACGCCAAATAGAACGCGAGTTAGGAGAAGATAATTTTGGTTTTAGGAAGACTGTAGAGTCAAGAGAAGCAATATTGCGTCTAAATTTAGAAGACAGGATAAGAGAAAAAAGGCATACGTTCATGACATTTATAGATTTAGGAAAAGCCTTCGATAATGTGAACTGGAACAACTATCAATGATTTTTAAAAGGACAGGAATAAAATGGCGAGAAAGAAGGCTTATACATAACCTCTACAGAAGACAGGCAACTGTAATTAGAACTGAATATCAAGAAAAGAAAGCAGAAATCGAGGAAGGAGTAAGACAAGGCTGCAGTCAGTCGCCCATGCTCTTTAACTTGTCTATAGAGCAGGAGATGAAGAAAATTAAAAACTGAATATAGAAAAGGAACCATACTGCAAGGAGAATAAATAAAAACCCTACGGTTTGCTGATGATATTGTAGTATGAGGGGAGTCAGAACAAGAATGGAAACCATAATAAATGGTATGAATGTGATCTTGCAGGAAAAATTGAATAAGAGGATTTAATAGAGGGAAAACGAAGTGTAGTATGGGAAACAGTGGAATAATAACTAGAGTAGGATAGTGCACAGAATGAAGAGAAATTTACTTGTATGAGTCTTAGGATATCATTACTAAAAATTTTCGAAATGGAGTGGAGCGTTATATAGGTGCGAAACGTGGACTGTAGGAGTTGCGGAAAGGAAAATAATAGAAGCTTTTGAAATTTGGTTCTATGGGAGAATGAGATGGGTGGGTAGAATAACTAGCCAGGAACTTGTAAGCAGAATAGGGGAAGAGAGAACAGGTTGGAGGACGTTGACCAAGAGAAGGCATAGATTAATAGGCCACATTTCGAGACACGAGTGTCATATAATATTAACATTAGAGGGAAGTGTGTGGGGTAAGAACAGGAGAGGGAGGCCAAAGAAGAACTAGGGAGATGTAAGTAGCTATGTAGAGATGAAAAGGCTTGCGCAAGATAGGTTAGAATGGAGGGTTTCATCAGACCAGTCTTAATACCGAATACCACAATCACAACAACCCTTTACATGTAATAAAAGTTTTTTTGCATAAAAGAAACTACTTATTTAATTGAGTGGTGGCAGCCAAAGCGTCAATTTGGGATTTTAGAGGAACGTGGAGATTGGTCTGCTGCCGACAAGACGTTCCCATCCAAATACAGTTACAAAATCAGGTAACCGATTACGGGTCAGCAATAAAATTCTGTTTGCGAAGGCCAGAGGTTGTTATTTAGGTCCAACCACGACACGACAGCAGCAGTCTCTGTGACCGCAGATGCGTTGGTGGTTGCTCTTGTAAATTTCTATGTTATGACATGCATTTCAGATGACATCGTGGCCGTGGCCAAGATACACGGCAAGGAGGTGATCCAAGGAGGTCAGAAGTTCATGCGCACCGAAAAGCTTCTGGTAGACTTCGACCTGGGAAGGTCTCGCTTCAGGATCAAGGACTACGTCAACGGAGGCAGCGTGTTGGGTAAGAAGCGCTTCAACTAACAGAGAAGATCGCACAAGGGTCGGAGAATAATTGTCGTTTTCCCCCTTCCCCTAGGCGAGGCGATGAACCAGTTCTTGAACCAGAACGCCAACGAGATCATCAAGGAGATGAAGCCCGCGGCTTCCCTCAGCATCGGGCGCCACTTCAAGGAGTACCTGAACGGCGCCTTCCTCAAGATCCCCATCCCCGTGTGGCTGCACGACGCGTGACGTCATCACTCCGCTCTGTAAATAGTCCCTCCTCCCTACGCAAATAGTACAAAAACAAATAAAACTATTCACAAACGCCCCTGTTTCTCTCATTTAATAACATCCTCAGGATAAAACAGAGATGACAATCAAGCCAACGATTTTCATACAGGAGACTTGTAATATTTTCATTTACCCTCTCCAAAACATATCATCATTATTGCCTCGTGTACCATCGATCTGAGTGATCTTCCAGTGTCAAGGTATGCAGCCATGGAGCAACAGAATCAAACAGGAAACAGACGAAATGAGGGATTGAAATATCAAAGAAGGACGTGATAATTAATAGCAATAACACAATGTAGGAAGAGTGTTAGCTGTGGCATGTGGTCCATATTGTAATGGGGGAGCAGAGAGTAGCTCACTTTATCTCCTAGCTTTGTAAAGGTAAGTTGGTAGCGTAAAAGGAATTCTGAAAACATTGACGCTAGGTGATATATCACTGTCAGTTCAGGATATGTTGTACGTCAAGAAACTCGTCTGCAAAATGTAATAGGTAGTGAGTATGGGGTGTGTTAAAAAGACGTTGTCACAGTCTCCATAACCCGTTCGAGAGAATACGATTAATGTTTTTACTAATGTTAGTAGCGTTCCGGCAGTCCCCTTGAAGGGGAAGTTCATCCCCTTCCTTCTCCTTTCCCTACTGCACATGCCACTTAACAATAAAGTAAATTATCATCAAGAACGACAAAAATAAAACCTTATCGGACTATTATAAGGCCTGTTGTTACATATGGGATTGAAACCTTTGTTTTAATTGAGGACTTGTATTTGAAAAGAACATATGGACCAACCAGAGAAGCCAATGCCACGCGAATAATATAATAGACACTTTTTAATTTTGATCTGCATGTACTATAGGAGAATGCTGAAAATAACCAGGAAGTTTTAAGCACAATATGAGAATAAGGAAAAATTTGGAGGACGTTGACCAAGAGAAGGCCACGTTTTGAGACACGAGGGTTTTGTAAAATTGGGATTAGAGGGAAGTGAACAGAAGAGGAAGGGAAAGGATGGAATACGGTAAGAAGATTAGGTAGGATGTTGGGTGTTCTAGTTATGAGGAAATGAAAAAGGTTGCGCAGGATAGGTTAGCATGGAGGGTTGCATCAGACAAGTCCAAGGACTGAATACCACAACAACAAACAAAGAGATATAGACAGTGTTCTTTAGATGCTTCATGTTTGAGATTATTAGAAAGAGGAATTCTTACGGAACCACCAACATCTACCTTGAGGCCGGCCAAGGGACAAAGAAATTACTGTTACACCATCAATAGAACCATCGATGCCGTAACTGAAATACAACTCTTCAAAATTATTCTGGTAAATTACTACCAGGCACCATTCGCGTAACTACAGCCACTGAGTCGTGGGGAATTTAATGCCTGGTTCCTCAGTGGTGCTGGGTTTGAATCCTCCTCTCACGGGAGAATCGCCTCAATGATCACTTAAAAGGCAATGAATGACAATTAGGACAATAACTATTTCTTAATTATTAAATTTTTGTTTTGAATTCCAGCTAAATTATGTCAAATACTGAAAGTACTCGTTTTAAATGTTAAAATATCATTGTAACGGTAGTTATTTATTACATTATAGTAATCGGATCGTTTTATATTAATTTTGAGGTTCGCTAAAACTAGAGTGGGGATAAGGTCGAATCCTTCACTACGTCCCTTGGTGACCAAGCTTGGTGAATGACGACGCCGGTTGCCAAGGGTTACGCGTCACGCAGTTCTATTTACACTTTGTGCCGCGCCGACTGAGCGTGTCGTTTGACTTTGGTATGTAAATTGGACGTTACGGTCAGATGGAAATGGCGGAGAGCGTCTCGGAGGAAGTGACGGTGGAGCTGTCGGAGGCTCTGAACACGGCGAGCGGAAGTCTGGAGCTGTCGGGAACCGCGAGCCCCATCAGCGAGGAGGTTAGCGACGCCGCCGAGGAACCCTGCCCGGAGTCCAGCTCCTGCGGTGGTCTCGCGGCCATCGAGATCGCCGCCGTCGTCCCCCTGCTCAGGACCTGCGTCGACCAGCTGCACATTCTCTCCTACACCAACATGAAGCCCAGGGTCGTGCCTAACATGAAATACAAGACTCTGGAGGAGAGGTAGGCTACCTCCCCTTCTCTTCCAAAACTACTGTCTGCACTCGTGAATCATTGCCCAAATTAGTAGCTAAATTAGAAAAGTTAAGACTTGAGTAAGGTCTCAATTCCACACAGCACTGTTTTTAATCCTACATTTTGTCTATCTTCTTCATCGTTTCGAATCTTCTGAGCTCCACACGAGATAAACCATCCTGATATCAGTTTAAGTAAAGACAAAAACAAACCTTTTGGCTACATGAGGGTGATCCTGAAACAGCCAACTCCCCTTTTAACAGCATAGTAGAAAGGGAATTGAAAAGGGGGGTGGGTGCGGAAGGTAGAGCAAGGTAGCCAAGGGTTGACTAAGGCCCCGGGCTATAGTTTAAGGATCCTACCCGGTGTTTCACATAAAGAGAAGCAGGGAAAACCCTAGAAAACCTGCATCAGAAAAATTAGTGAAACATAACAAATTATAATTTAAAAACAACTACGTGTTTCGGTCCTGATCTGAACCCTCTTCAGGGTAACATGTAGTTGTTTTTAAATTATAGTTTGTTATGTTATGGTTAATCTCCAATGACAATCGAATCGGAAATATTATAGATAAAGGCCATTCCGCAAAACTGTACATTTCGCCCTTCTATAAACTGAGGTTGATGTAGCTGACGTTTTAATTTTTTTTTTTGGTGATATTCCCGCCCCAGGTTCGGAAAGCCCCGTGAAAAGGACAAAGTTTTCCAAGAAGACACCTTAACGTGCAAGGACCTCCCCATGACGGCGATCAAATTGAAGAAGCTTCAGAGTGACAGGTGAGTGAAGGACTGTATGCCTAGTACTATTTTAATTTTGACGGGAAATCATGTTTAATTCTAGCGGGTTAAATTTTAAAAGTCTTAGTAAACAATAGGTGTTCGATTGGGAAATAATATTTTGAAGGAGGTTAAGGAATTCCGCTACTTGGGAAGCATAATAACTAGAGTAGGATAGCACAGGCAAGGAAGAGGAATTTACTTACGGTTAATATTAGTGTGAATATAGGGAAATCATGCAATGATTTGACGCTGATTTGGCTACTGCTATTGAATATTTTGGAAAATTAATAATATTACTTTTTATAGTTTTGTTGTTGTTTATTTGAAGGAGTCAAAGATTATTTTAAAGAAGAAATAAGAGGGGTGGCATCTCTAAAGTTGTCCCACATACAATACTGGCTTCTTCCTAAAATTAACTTTCTTTTTTGAAAATCTTCATGAAAGAAACATGCTTTCATGTTACAAATGTGTGACAATTTTAACTTTTTCTGCTTTTAAAAATGAGTGACTATATAATATACAGGCAACCTGATCAAAACAACAATTCAAGTTTCAAAACTACAGTGTTTGTTTCTTCGTACACTGCCTGATTTCCTCATTTAAGTGCATATTCAACTTTTGACCCCACTTTTTTTTATTTCTATCCATTTATATCTTCATTTATTTTCTGGTGAGAGATATGTGATCTTGTACAGTCACGTCACACATGATAATAGACTTTTTTGAATAACTTTTTGTAGGGCATTCCTGGAAGAAAGCCTGGAGATTACTATCAGGGAACTGAATAGGACTGGTACTTTCTTACAACTGTGCACAATAGTGCTCCAGGAAATAGTTGTGAACTATGAGGAGAAGGAGCTTATTAGTCAAGAGATGAGGAACACTACTGAGGTGAAATACTTACAGAAAAAGATAATTGAAGAAGCAAAAGAGATCAATAACAAACTTTACAAGAGAGATGAGATTATAGCAAAACTGAAGGTAATTCAATTATGTACAGTATGCCTGTATATATATATATATATATATATACACACATTTATCCTTAACGGATGTTCAGTTGGTTGTAATCGGTGTGGTGGCAGACTCACGTCACGGCTCTAGTGGCAGCTACACTGTGTATCCAGGTTTGAGTCGTGGCCACATTGAATATTATCAATCTTTCTTTTTTCTTCCATTCCTTTCTTTACTTAACATTTGAATTTCTTTGAGCATAATATAATGACATACATATGATTTAAAGAGCCATATATCTTGTACTCTATACAGAAGAATATGATGTTTGCTTGCAGGATGAGTCACAGGATGTGTTCTTTGACAGCAAGATGCAGCTGGACTATGTGGATGGTTGGGAGAAGGCAAGATTGGATCAAAGGCAGCTGCAGATCAACCAAATAGAGAACGAAATGCAAGACACAGTCTACAATTTGAGGCGCAACATAGAGAAGGAAAACCGGGTCAATGAGTCTGTGCGCCAGTTCATATTTTACACTCAGGAAGTATGCACTTGTCAGTAAATATTTATGTACCCTTTAAACTAGCTACAATTCAAAAGTTTGCAACAAGAAAAGACAAATATGAAAAACATTTGTCATTCAAATATAAAGTTTTAGTTCCATTTCTTTATTACATGTCCATTTCAACTTACTTTACATAAAATATTTGTCATTCTTTTTGTGGAAGAATTTAAGTAAATCGTGTAGTGTGCCATTCAGAGAATCTGTGATTCTTCAAGAACAAAAATGAGAACAACCAGAATACTGAGGGGTAAAAAAGGTAAAGCATTAATTAAATGGATTAACAAAGTCGAAGTTTATGTATAGGGAAAAAAATTTCATGGTGCTGGCTCTTCTTTTCTGGTCAGTTCTCCAGGTTAAGAAATATACCCGGTGAGTGATGTCATTTCAAAAAATTTAATGATACCCCTCCCCAAGTCACCACTTGAGTAACAATTGCTCTTTTCCAAATATACACAGGTTTTTTCATGTTCATTTAGATAATTTTCAGTTTTAATACCCACTTATTAATTGTTGAAATAATTTTTCTAACTTTTGATGCTGAAACATAGGAAAAATTACTTGGAAATCTAGCAATTTGGAAGCTGAATTGGTTTCTGGAAATGATAAGTGGATTCAAAGGTTTCCTTATATCTGAAAATCTCGTATTTACTGAAACACTAACAAATCATTCACAATACATGAGAGACCCACGTAATTAAAGCAAAGTTGGACAATGAGTTCTTGGGATTTCAGTTGAGTGGTGAAGTTTATTGTACACAACATTTCAATGGCTGACATCACCATCTTCCATTGAAACATTGTGTACAACAAACGTCATCACCTGACTGGAATCCGGAGAACTCTTTGTCCATCATTTATGTCGGGAAAATCTAAGTTCTCTATTAAACAAAGTTGTTAAATAAGTCTTAAAAATTGTTCTACTTCCATTTTATTAAACTTTCAGAACTTGGAGTATGCTATCAGATTCTGGCAAGAAAAGTATACGATTGACCTGGAATCCAGAGAGCTGGCTATAGAAAAACTCAAGGCACAAAGGGCAACTCACCTTACCGAGTTAGAAGAGATGCAAATTCTTGTAAGTACCACCAGCATTTTGGACACTATGAATGTGATAAAATTAAATTATTGATTGATTTAAGCCTGCTTTTCTGCAGCTCTTACTCCCAATTTATTCTGTCAATTCCATTTATGCTTTTCAGTATGACCAGCATCAGCAGGAAATAGATGATTACCTGCAATATCGCAAAGAGAAAGAAGAGAAAGAGGCCCATGAAATGTTCTTGAACATGACAGCCATAAGGATTCAGGCTTGGTGGAGAGGTACCATGGTGCGTAGATGCCTTGGACCATTCCGAAAAAAGAAGGGTGGAAAAGGAAAGGATGCCAAAGGCAAGGGCAAAAAGGGAAAGAAAAAATAGTAACCACCCTGAAAAACAAATCTTGTGTGAATAAAAAAGAGGCTTATGTTAATTTTAATATAAGTACATTACAACTGGTTCTTTATTACTAAAAAATGTGCTCAATAGAATTCAAATGAGAAGTAGATGTGATTGCAAATGAGAGTATTCTCAGAGTCATGTTGTAGGTGACAAATGGGGTAGCTACAGATATGTGGGATTGTACACCCAAAATGAAAGCTTGGTGCCTCCCTTCACTGAGGACAGGGAGAAAATCTGCAAATTTATAGTGTGAACATTTCTGAAGAAGGGGGCTCAAGACAATTGAAAATTTGACATGTTACTGCTTTTGCTCCTGGCAAAGCCTATTATCAATTAATGGTAGCTCATCAGCTTTCTGTCCTTCATTACTATGTGAAAGAATTATACTGTATGTTTATAAAAACAAAAATATGAACTATAAAAGGGTACATACTTTTTAGAAGAAGTAATTTAAGGACATTATTTCTCTAGTTGGACCCTAAACATATCAGCATAAAACAGTTCATTCTTGTACCTTATACACATTTTGAAGGACACTATATAAATAATTATTTAATATCATTTTGGACTAAGTAATATAGAATATAATATAGAAATGAAACAATATTTTTTTTTGGATATATTTGATATATTACTGCTTTCATATCAAATGTATTCCTCTCATTAGAACAATACCAAAGTTACAAATAGAATAAAACATAAAAGATTATCACAATTTTGGATAATTATAGAATATTATGGCACAGATCACTTAATACATATAGTTAACACTCACAACTTTAACCAGAGAATATAGGGCATATACTGTCTATTTAAAAATGAGAAAGTGTTAAAGCACTAGCGTTGCAGTTAAAAATTAATGATTATATTATATTAATAATAATATCACGATTTCATTTTCTTTGAATAATGATCGATATCCAACATAATGACCATAAAGTCTACACATTTGGAAGACTTTTGATACACAATCACAGATCTAATGTTTCACCATCAAAATTGTGCACTGAACACATTCCTTTAAAGAAGAGAAATTTAGAATTTGCCAAGAACATTTCTCAAATGGTTTCACCTCATAAACATGCAAAGGAAAATATTAATAAGAATAATAGTAAATGAGGTAATTGCTTGACAAGTATTTAACCAAAGCTAAAACTTTAAGTAATTTGTAAACCTAATAACGAGCAATAGCATAGTTTAATTTTATAAATTATAAGTCTGGGGAAGCAAAAACCTAAGAGGAAGTCTACCTTAAACAATGAAGTAGTTTACAGTTCATCTTTTATTTCAACAGCATCATGGCAGACACAGCCTTTTTCTGATAACTCGGGTGATGGCTGTGGAACATGGTCCATGTCTTCCCTTATTTTAACTTCACTGACTAACCGTTTACTCCATTCCTGAAACAAAATTAAAAAGTAGTGCATTTTTATACTGCAATTTAAATGATTCTGGTGTTGTTACTTATGTGTGTGTTTTTGTATTCAGTCCTAAGACTGGTCTGATGCAATCTTCCATGCTAACCTATCCTGTCCGAGCCTTTTCAGTTTTACATAGCTACCACATCCTCCCAAATTGACTTGGCATATTCCATCATTGGCAGCCTACAGGTTTCCATTCTTATTAGCTGGAAATTCAGTGGTGTTCAAACAAGATTCAAAATATAAGGAACATTTCTACAATGATTTAGTACCCTGGGAACATTATATCCCCATCAGCAGAGATTTCTACCCCACACACACTTCCCTCTAATGCTAATTTTACAAGACCCTCATGTCTCAAAGCATGGCCTATTAATTTATCCCTTCTCTTGGTCAAAGTCTTCCAAATTGTTCTCTCATACCATATTCTGCATAGAACTTCCTAGTTACAAAGTATCCACCCATCTGTTAATTTTTTATTATCATAATACCTAAAATAGATCAAAGGTTTTGGATCAATGTTAAGACTACAAGATGGTTGACAAGATCTAAGATTTAAATATATAAAAAACATTTCTAATTAATTTCTTTGTCATAAATGCATCTATAAAATAAGTTGACAACAATTTACATGAAGTGATTATTTGATGCCACACTTCAATAGGTGAAAACTAAAATCATTTACTCCTTAAAAATTTAAAGCAAACATCTGAAGTACTTACTTGGAACAAAGCTGCATGATAGCAGAAAATATTCTGCGGCATCAAGTTAGACTGTGCAAACTTCTGTCCAGCAATGGCTATCTTCCTCACAGTCTCGTCATTCTCCTTGGCCCACTGGATTCTTTCCACCAGGTCACTCAAATCTCTGCTCACGGGGATGTAATGTTCCCAGGGCACTAAATCATCATAGAAATGTTCCTTATATTTTGAATCTTGTTTGAACACCACTGAATTTCCAGCTAATAAGAATGGAAACCTGTAGGCTGCCACTGTTCCATCAATATTTATCATATATTTGTACTGAAACAATAAAATAACGATTGTTCTCTCAAAAAAAATATTATTAATATTAACATGGTGTATATATTATGCAACAGGCTTATTTTTTAAAAATGTATTACAGTTTATTTTTAAATAATATATTTATTTCTACTAAGTCTCAACTTCATATCACTGGATTTTAGAACATTGTAAATTGGCCAAACAAATGCATTCAAAATCAAATAAAATTTAATTGTATTATAAATACTTTTTTAATTGGCTAATTGCCAATATTATAAAATTTCCCATAAGGTTGAAATATATCTTTTTATGTCATCATTTAACATTGTGTTAAATAAAAAAAATTTATTTTATAATTATTACCTACAACTTTTAGAGATGTCATCATAATTATTAAGAGTGAAAGTAAATGTGGATTTTACGTTTCATAAATATAAATGAAAAATTATTAGAGCCTAAGATTCTCAGTATATTGAAGCATGGAAAATACAAAAAAAATTGGAGGCTATATTTATTTTACCTCAAGTTGAAAGATAAAAGTCATTATTAAGAACAAAATACTATAAAGCATTGTTAGTAGGGAAAGTAGTCAGTAGAAATGTTCAAAAATAAAATTTTCTCATTTCACAGCATCCTAAATTAACAATATAATATGTCTATAAAATTTATATTTTTAATGTCAAACAAATCTGAAATAATATAAATAAATAATTGAAAATTTAAGTACTATAATAATTCAGAAAATATTTACAATTGATTAGAAAATAAGCAGTATATATATATACTGAACACTTTTCGAATACAGTAAATTACGAGGTACGGATGAAGCTTACATCAAAGAATTTGAAGAAAGATATGTGCTTTTCTTTTGGGCCATACTTTTCTTCCTCATTTCTGAAGAAGAAAAAGTTGGTTAGGGACACATTGAATATATCAGGATATTTTCTGGAAATTTCAACGAGATCAAGTCTCTCTCGACAAGCGTCCCTTCCTCTCCAGAATGCCTTCTCTATCTTCTCTTCCCAGGTCTTCTCAATCATGCCCTGCACTGACAGCATATCCAAGGTAACTCTGAAAATGAAAGCATATACCTAGTGTATGGCCGTCTCACAATTCAGACACTTTGTCTGAAGAAGGAAGTTCAGACTCTCGAAAATTCACGTTTTCATACTTCCTAGTCAATATACTCCTATTATCAATTTAAGATAAATCAATAACTGTTACTTGTCACTCTTTACTAAAGAATTTATAATTTTGACTTGGGCCATCTTATTTTTCCTTATGTATATTTAAAACAAACATGCAGTGTATACTACCTTACTAAAATAAGTCTGTAGTCATAATTTATTACTAACAAGTTTTCATATCTAAGAAAAACTTTATTTGCCATCTTAATTGTGAAGACTTTATTGCTACGTTATTACAATATCAAAATTCTCTCTCATACCTCCCCATGCACTCCAATGTTGCCTGAGTTATATCATATGTGGGCAAGACTATATCCCACGTATCATCTGAACCACACCAAGAAAAAACAGGCAATAGTGAATACTTTTCTACTTTCACCAGAGGCCAGTCACCTATGTTAATAAAGAACTCCATGTCTGGCAGGTTTACTTTCCGAGCAAGTGATAGTAGCACACTATCCATGAAAATCTTGAAACCTACATATTTCCCATAGCACTTGCTATAAACCTGGAAGTAAGTTACATAGATGGTGAGGACCAGAAAAATGTAATTGTTTGTCTTAATATTTAACTCTTTTGGCTTCAGTACCTCATTACTTTTAATTACATAATTGCAGATGCTCATTCTACCTGGATCATTAAATTTATCAACAATAATAGCCCGTAATTTGTTGAAATCAACTTTCTGAAATGGTTCCAATTGTTTTGTTATCTGAGGATAAGTTATGTTGCAACCAAAGGTCTTCATCCACAAGTCCAATGATTTATGAGGGCAGTAACAATTTTCTTCATAAACAGGACCTGTAAATTTTGTAAAAAAAAAAATAGATGAAGAATTGTAACATTCTTGTAATTCTAAATAAGTGGCTGCACAAAATTGCTGAAATGTTTCAATGGTTTTCACCATTTTTATGAGAAGGAAAAACACTTCTCCCAAAGATGGTAACAGTGGCAACTTTCTGCTCTCACTTTGTTACAACCCCATAAAAGTTTTCTACAGTCTCAACACAGAAAAAAATTTACACAAGAACTAGGATGTCCTTACCTGTGAACTTGTATGGTGAAGATGAGATATGTTTGCCTTTGTGTGTGACACTGATCTCAAAGTTGAAACATGTTTGATACAGTTTGTACCTTACAATGAAACTCCCATCCTTTCTGTCTAGTGTGTTAACTGAAACTCCACACTTATTCAGCTTAGATGATGATCCAGTTATGTGGACATCAAATACATTTCCTGGTGACTGTTTGAATCTAAACATTAGCAAGTTCACAAAACATTATAACTTAATCATTACCATTTAGCTATTGAAAGTAAAGCTTAAGTGATTTACTCTATATTGGCTGCATTCAGTGGGAACCAAGCCACTGTACAAATAAAAGTCACAATATCAACAGAACACTGTGTCTTCCCTCTAGTACTCACATGTCGCCACTGCTGTTGACAGCATGGATAAAAAAGTATCTAGCAGGCATCACTATGTATTCTGGGTTCAGTCCTGGGCCCCAAATAATACTGTTTTCAAGATTCAGTGCAGTTCCTGCCAGCACTGGCAGTAACAGTGTCATAAAACATGCCACAAGTTTCCACATCCTGCTCCACTCCTCTACATCCCTGCAATATTAAAGAAAATACTAAGCAATCTCGGATGGGGATTAAAATTTTATAGCATAAGTCGTTGAGCTGTTGGAAAGCAGAAATTATGTGTATATAAAGTTATGTTAGAAATTATTTGTTGATATAACATGTTTACAAATTTAAAAAAAAAACATCAAAAAAGATGTTTTAAGGAAATTGAAATAAAAATGGGCCAAACTAATAATTGTTAACAGTTGACAAAAACTTTCTTCAATGTGAAAGTAGATTCAGAGACTCGATTTAGGTATGACTTTGTCTTTGAGTTTTGAAATGCAGAAGTTGGCATATTATAAAAGTGTTGTGTTGAAGGTTGCAAGCAACAGGTTGTATACACAAAACCCACGCGTGAGTATCTAAACTCTTATATTATACAGGATTTTTACTTTTATATAGACTTTTACTTTAACACTTGTGGCCTAAAACTTTTTTTTTGGTTCCATATAAATTCTAGTCTCAATATCAATCTTCATTTTCCTATAAACGCCTAACGACATTCATTCTGGGGGATCTACATTCGAAGACTATACATCCGTTACACAAATTCAATTCATTTATGCTAAACGTAGATTTAGGGATATTTATTGTTATGCGATGGAGTGCGTGACGTGGAGTTAAACATTTAGCTGAGATGTATTTGAACTGACACACGGGCTACATCTAGGCTAGAGATGCCGACTAATTATCCTGCTGTGTGAAAACACAAGCAAGTGGAGGAATCGCATAATGGACAACGAAGGGAGGAAATACGGGCTCTTAGCATCAAGACAAGAAACTACGGACAATACGTGGACAAGGTACGAATTGTTGAACTTCAAATTTTTTATTCACTTGCTCACAATGACATGTAGTCATATAATAAAAACCCGAAATAGCTATCGCCATAAATGCAGAGGCAGGGTAAACTTAAATACTTCACTTACGTTTGGGGCTACTGCTACCGTTCCATATGCCCTCAGATTTCAGTTCCTTGAACCTTCTGACCAAGGAAACAGAAAATTTACAATTGTCAGAGCATTATTTTACACTTAATAGTACTACATTTACGTTATCATCATTCGCCGAATCGTGGAATGCCTCGCAACGTATACAACCAACTTGTTTGCATTGAGCTGCCACAAGCACAAAACCAAAGTCACCAACTTTGGCGGAAAATTCGAATCGCAAAACACGGTGTAAATTAATAGAGATAGAAATGCTTAAGTAGTGAACGAAATTATTTGAATTAACTGAAAACTAGAGTTACCTTGAATAATATATCAAAATGTAATTAGTTTCTTCAAGGCAGTTATGCCAATTTGCTGAAATGACCAGCGGTCATCCCAAAAAATCTGTCCATTAAACTGTTAGACCAAACTGAAATTCTTTTTAAGATAATACAACCGCGTACCATTTATAGAATTGTTGATTTGTGTCAATATAAACCTTTCAATTTATTAGGAAAAATAGTTTACTTTATTTAATAAATTATCATTTATTCTCTGTCCATATTTATATTTATAAACATATATTAATTAAACAAGGTTTTCCTCTTACATGCAAGTGAATTGCACTCTGAATGTTTATGTACTGTAATTGAGTATATGTACAAAATTAAATATACCAAAATGATTAGGAAATTACAATTTATAACTTCCTGAATTTGCAAGGCAATTGCTGGTTAGGGTGCTTCACGGAGCCTTCCAAGGTATGCTGTCATACTTCTAGTTACATATCGTCATACATTATAACAATTTAGTAGTAACTCTTCTGTCACTTTTGAAAATTACTTGTGGAATAACTCTCAAGTTTGTATAGAAAATCTTATCTGTAATTGTAAATACCTCAAAGACTTCATGTAGGTAACTTATCATGAACTTTGCTATTATCTGCTGCATTTCAGAAATGAGAAGCGCAGGTGGCTGCTCACCCTGTTTACAGGGACCTCTGCTGTCTATGCCAGTCGAACCGTGGTCCCACTGCTCGTACCAGCTATTGCCAAAGAATGTGGCTGGAGCAAAACTGACTCTGGGACTGTCCTGTCCAGCTTCTTCTGGGGTTACACCCTAACACAAGTCATTGGTGGGTACCTGAGTGACAGGTTGGGTGGTCAGAAGATATTGTTTGTTGCTGCCATTGGCTGGTCCACCATTACACTTGTGATGCCACAAATGATCTGGGTGTTTGCAGACACAGAGGCTGCAGTTAAATTTATCGTGTTGGTTAGGGTGCTTCACGGAGCCTTCCAAGGTATGCTGTCATACTTCTAGTTACATATCATCATAAATCCAATTTCCCTATTAGTTACTTTGCATGTTCTGGGTGAAGTTATCATAGACAGTGGTTGACTGTATTTGCTCCACAAAATAGAAACTTACAATTTTCTGAACAGTTTTCTAAAGCTTGTATCTCAAGTAATGAAGAAATCTGAATATGATGAGTAAATGCTCATATATATATATATATATATATATATATATATATATATATATATATATATTACAATACCAAAGATTAGAAGACTATTATGGCTCAGTAAAATATTAAAGTTAAGCCTGCAAACTAATTATAGTAATGTTAATCATTGAAAGTATTTAATAATGAAGATTTTGGTACAGGAAAAGGCACACTGTAGGATTGAATTAATTCCAGCCATAAAATTGAATAGGGTGTAAAGAAGATTAATATTTTTGCATCTGTAAGTTTTAGAAATTTATTGTGTAATTAGTTTATAATTTTAGTTAATGATCCCTCACCTTTTCAGGCGTCCATTTTCCAAGTATGAGCAGTTTGACCAGTCAGCAGATTGCAGAGAAGGAAAGAGCAGCTTTCTTTAGTGTCTTGACTTCAGGATCTGCTGTAGGCACTCTGATGACAGGAATGTTTGGTTCATATTTGTTAGACCAGTTTGGATGGCCAACTGTCTTCTATTTTGTAGGTACGCCATCAATAACAATTATGTCTACTACAGTATCTTAATACTTAGCTAGAGTTAAACAGGTGATTTTTCCTGTGTAGTTAAATACCATGGGTTTAAGGTTTAAAGTCAAATTTTAAACATTAGCTGCATTGTTGTAATTTAAAGAAATATAATGAAACTGCATTGAAATATTAATTACATATAGTAACCATTAATCATTCAGTATCTATAAATGTTACACTAAACAAAAACTTACTCTTGAATTTCTAGGTATCATAGGTATAATGTGGGTGTTTCTATTACATTACCAAATTATGGCATTAGACAAGCGGAAAAATATTGTTTCCATATCTCATAGATTGCATTCTTCCAATTCAAAAGAAAAACTACCAGTACCATGGGTTGTTCTTTTCAAAAAGATGCAGTTTTGGTAAGTAAAAATCTGACCGATAGTGACTGTGAGCATTCAGGATTCTGTTGTGATGTTATTTGGCTTCCAGGTCGTGCATCATTGGACACGCATGTCAGAACAACTGTTTCTTTCTGCTCCTTTCGTGGCTGCCAACATATTTCAGTGAAACATTTCCTGATGCAAAGGTTGTATGAAGGGGCTTTAAATTAAATACCTCTTTGAAATAGCCAGTGACTCATAATTCAACTTCCGGTTTCTTAGGGTTGGATCGTCAACATGGTTCCGTGGCTGTGCTGCATCCCTTGCACCTTCCTGGGAAACTGGTTGACGGAGAAACTTACTATCAAGGGCTACACCACGACCACTACTAGGAAAGTCATTGAAGTCTTATGTTTGGGACTGCAGGCATTGGGACTGCTTCTTATCCGTGAGTCAATGAAATGCGCACTTCTTCCAAACTACTAATACTCCTTTGAAAAAATTCTGCTAGGAACTTATTAAACATAGTTTTCTGACTTTAAGTTAACAATAAATAAAAAGATGGCCAATAAGTTAGCACATCTGTGTTTGACTGATAAATACTGTGACTTCTTGAATTTGGTGTCACACGTGGATCATCTCCAGCAACCGTTACGGCCGAATTGATTTTTAATTCAATAATCTTTTCGGCTGAGGGAGTCCAGGAGTAAATATGATTTATTGCTAAATTTTAAGCTTGAGGAAGGCTCAAAATGTATATGAAACGTCACTTTTGTGAATAATTAGTGATATATTTAATGCTGACTTTTTGGCCGTCTTTTTATTTATTCTTCTCCACTTAAAATTTAACTGCCAAAAGCACTCATTGTTACCACATCATTTCATTTGAAATGTTATAATTATCTAAGAAAATATAGTGTATTATTAATGACTGACACAATGTTGGGTTGTACAAGTCGTTTTGATAAAGTTGGGAACAGGAAAGAATAATCAGTAAAATTCTGCAAAGCAGATGGGCATTGATTGTTGTTATTGCAGCTCTAATTGAAAATTACTACTGGTCGCTGGCATGGGTGACGGTCGCCGTGTCTGCAACTGGTTTCCACAACAATGCCATCTTGGTCAATCCCCAGGACCTAGCCCCGCAGCACTCTGGCAGTGTGTTTGGCATCATGAACACAGTTGGCGCTATACCAGGTGAGATGCACATTAGACTTTCTGCCCCCTGTTCCTCTCTTCTTCCTTAAGCACCAATAATTCTCATTCTAGCCAACAATGACAGAGGGAGACAATTTCTAACACCATTCTAGGCAGTATTTATTTTACTAATTACTTGTCTGAAATAATGAGTACCATGTTGATTCAGGTATAGTGGAGTAGAAAACGATGAGTACAGTGCATAACATTACAGTTTCTAGTTTTGATCAGTTAAGCTTATTTGACAGTTGCCACTAATGATAAATTCCATTTACCAATCAATCTTCTTTTCTGTTTTTCATCTTGAGCTGCTGCCCAACTACAATTATGCTTCTCAGCTGCTACTTTTCAAGTCACTTAGACTTAATTCCTGACCTTCACCAAGCATTTCTGTTGGTGTCCTAAAACACTCGTGACTTTTTTTTTATATAAAAACTGCTTCTCTGCATTGTCAGCAAATGTGGTAGTCTTCCTTACTTCTGTACTAGTACTATTTATCACCGAGGAAAATTTAAATTTCATATTCAACCTGTAATAATGCAATTAGAACTAATCTAGATGGAGTGCAATTAACTGTTTTTTTCTTCAGGTTTCACTGGTGTGTATTTAGCTGGTTACATCCTTGAAACTACAAAACAGTGGTCTGCGGTATTTCAAGTCACAGCAGCCATCAACACCTTTGGGTGCATCCTCTTTGTTTGGTTTGGGAGTGCAGAGCCAATTATCTAAGTTGATGAAGGGTCTTTGTCACATTATGGATAATAATAATTTTACACTGTAAATATTAAATTAAATAAAATATTTCTATAAGAGATTTCAGTTTTTGCATCTCATGAAACTAATGGTATAAAATAAAACATATTTTCAATGTACGACAAGTTTCATTTGAGCAACAGAAATGCATAGAAAAGGAAATATCAGACATTTTAAAATATTGCTCTGTGGTTATTTAGAATATTTGACATTAAGTAAAGAAACAAATTCGAAATAAATTATGAAAATTGATATAAATTGATAATATTGTAGTATTTGATTCACAATAAAATTTTATTTAACAATTGGTGACCTTGTAAAGACTTAATTCTATAAATTTACTTGTAACAATGTTTTCGCATGTTTTTTATGCCTTCTTCAGGCTTTTCCTCCTACAAGTGTCAAAACATAACATACCACTATTGTTGGACTTCTGATGTAATTTTTGTTATGTTTTGACACAATTGTGGAAGGAAAAGCCTGAAGAAGGCATAAAAAAACATGCCAAAACATTGTTACAAGTAAATTTATAGAATAAAGTCTGTACAAGGTCATCAATTGTTTAATTATATATAATAGATGTAAATTTAAGCCTTTCCAATACAATTTTAAGTTTTACATTCATCCAAAAAATACCAATGACTGAATAAATATCAATATCACAGATGAATTAATAATTGTCATTTTTCTTCCCAAATTAAGAATAAAAGTTTAATTCAGAAAGATATGCAATCATCTTCAAGGAGCTGTAATCTGCTCGTCTATTACCAGGCAGTTACACAGGCAATGTGCTTCAAGAGATTGAAATATCTTAGATCAATATAATATAGCTGTGAATGATTCCCATTCAAAAGGTTATATCAATTAAAAAGATATAATGAAAAAGTAGTTATTTTTAATATTTTCTGTAATAGCAAGCAACATATTACATATCGGTTCAGATCATATACACTTTCCTCAAAATTAATTTACATTACAATTATAATACAAACAATGGGAAGAATGTGCCAAAAATTTATTAACTCCCAAGTCAAAATCTTCGATCCAAAACAATACTTTTAAATAAAGTATTAGATCTAACACAAGTAAATTACACAAGCATCTTTGACATGTAAGGTCCATCTAATTCATATCCTATTTTCCTGTAGTAGTTTCTAGTTCCAACACCTGAAAAATAATTGAAAAAATTGGAAACCTTTGCAATAAAGACCTACATATGAAGTTATCCTAATCTTTTAGTGGTGTTATATTCCAAGAGATTTTACAAACACCTGACGTTTTTAAATTTTATTAGTGATTAATATACCTGAAATAACTGCAATTTTTGAGGAACCATGTTCATTTTTTGCTATCCTTTCTGCCTCCTCCATCAGGAGCATCCCAAAGCCTTGGTGCTGAAACTTGGTGGGGTCACGGGCACTGACAGGAACCACACTTCCGTAGACATGCAGTTCCCTCACAATAGAAACATTGCCTTTCAGTTCTGGCCTGTAAAAAAAAGAATCACATAATTTATGGACATTCTGTTTATTATGCAAGAACAGGTTTTCCAAAGTAAAATTAGCTTCATAAACATAAAAAATTGAAGTTCATTTGGAAAAAAAATTGAGTCTGCTTATGACATGAAATTTATTCACAATATGGAATCATGACTGAATTATCCCCAAATCTCATTGAATTCAGAAGTTATTCATGGTGCACTGAAGTTGATAAACCACTTATAAATATTCTGATTGATTGAAAGGGCCTTCTATGTTTTAACTTCTGAAAACCACTGCTTAAATTAACTACCCTTACAGCATGTGAATAAAATTGATATCGAATCAGTTTTTACCAAACATTTTTATCAATTTTAAATCCCTCATTGCTGAAAAAAAGAGCCTTCCTTCTATAATAGAACAAGACAATTTTCAATAATCAACAATTTCACACTTTCCAATCTGTTGCTAATCATATTTGTATTCCACCTCAAGGTATTGTTCCACCATCTCATGGCAATATCATTAAAGGCATTCATATTACCCATTTTAAGTACCCTAATGCAATTAAACACAGTTGGCTCTAAAATATATCATGCACATTGCACCATGTATTTGTACTATATATAATTATGGAAAGTCAGAACAGCACCTGAAAGTTTGGTCTGAACACTTTCTAAGCCTAAGTAGGCCAATAAGAATGTCTTGATCAGGGTCTTCATATGACAGGAAAGTTTCCCAGCCTCCATTGGCAGTGTAGTCACGTCTTATCAGCTCAACCTAAAATAGGAGAATATTTGATTAAAGTATGACCATACACATTTCAATTCTGAACCAAAAACATTCAACAAACCTCGTATGGCCGAACTTTATTGTGTATTTCTTGTATGCCAACTTCCCGTGTCCTCACATCTCTGCAATCGGTTCCAATGTCCTTCATCCTAGCTAAGGCCAGTTCTCTTAGGTTCCCATGTTCAACACCAGAACTGGGAAATCACAAATATGTGAAAAATAATTTTTCACTCAACTGAAGAAAGGTGTGAAAGAATTAAATTATCGGAGCATATCTACACATTTAATTTAAAAAAAACTCAATGGCAGACATACCTAACAAGTGGCATTGGAATATCACGCTGCACCCTGTAAACCCTTGTCCATGGTGGCACCAATGCAAGGATTCTGGCAATGAGGTCAACCAGTGTACTGGGAGGATAGCTCTTGTACCTTCCAGTCTTCCACAACTCATACAAGCCTGTCCCTCTGATGACCAAGGTGGGGTATATTTTTAGTCCATCAGCTCGGAAAGCTGGGTTTTCAAAAAATTCCTACAACAAATGCACTTTTAGCTATAACAATGTACAATTGATCAAATTTGTAAAACAATGGACTGGTCCCTGTATATGTTAATAAGAAAAACCTTGAAAGACTTGGTTACCATTAACTAGTGAAATAAAAACGGAACTTGCCATTGATTTGAAATAAATTCTGTTATCTCTTGTATAAAATAACAATGCCTCTGTTCAGTTGAAGACCAATACTGAAATACAAGTTCAGTATTGATCAAGGGGGGGTAAGATGATGTTTTTGAAAATGAAGCTGGTAAAAACTTCAACTTACAATAAACTGGTCCACATCTCTCTCAAAATCGACATTCGGCAAGTCAGGCATCATGTGAGCAACAACTTTGAAGCCAGCGTCTTTGGCCAAGTGAAAACTCTCACTGACAGCTTTGACAGTGTGTCCTCTGTTAGTGTCTCTGGCTACATCTTCATACACGGACTGAACACCAATCTCCAACCGAGTACAGCCGTACCTGAGCATGTCAGATAGATGCCTCTTTAAACAGTAGTCAGGCCGTGTTTCAATTGTGATTCCAATGCACTTCACTTTGCTCTTCTCTGAATACCTATATTAACAATGATGATATTTTTAATATGCATACTAGCAAGTGAAAGCAAAAAATATATATATATTATCACACCAACAAATTTGTTTGTCAATAATACAATACAGTATATCCTTTAATATTTGCTCCATGCATTTAACCAACTTCTGAAATGAAAATGTTTCCCCATATCCTAAAAAATGGATTACAACTTCATATTGCTACAATTTATTTTGTGCAGACAGTGCATTCTCAATAATAGGGAACTTAATTTTAATAAAGGCACACAATGAAAAACTAAAATTCATAGTATTTTTAAGTAAACCTACATTTCAAGTTCACACCACTTTAATTTACTTACAATTCTAATAATTATTCTATATATATGGAGAACTTACTTGACTGCTTCATCCACATTGTTACTTGTGTGTCCAGACAGGGCATCATGCAGGTTCCTAATGAAGTAGTCCCTGTATTCTTCTGGAAGGCACATGAATGTCCCACCCATCACAATAAACTCTACTTTGTCAACATTGTGTCCAAGCTGCCTTAGCTGCAACAAAAATTTTGTCTTTAGATGACTGGTTCCATATATCAATAAACAAGAACAATGGATTTGTCTTAAGAAGAAAAACTTTCTATAAAAGGTGAAAAGAACTGATAACACTAAATCTAGTAAGCTCTTCCTAGTATATTCACTCATTTCTTAATTCTCCTTTTGGGGCATCAGTGAGTGTTCTATAAATGGAAAACAATTAAGTCAGAACTCTACATTTTGCTTTTTGAAGTTGAAATGTATTGTTTCCAACCAATTTAATTGATTTGTAATATTTGGTGACACCAGCACGAAAGCAGATGTTTACCCAACTAGCACATGAAGGAGCAGACAACATCATGTTTGCTGCATTACAGTAATGTAAATTTTGAACACAGATTACCAATTAAACAGAGCAACAATATTAAGTGACTTATATTATTAATAAAACACAAAGACTGGCCGAAAGTCAGAAAAGTTGGGGAACATATTCTATAAGGAAATGTGTTCATATCACAGAGAATTTATTTTTAATTGTACACTATGCTCATAAAATAAACAATTGTCATATGTCCTGCATACAATACCTGTTCTACTCTGTGTCGTGTCTGCAGGTAAGGATTGTAACGAGCTCTGATGGCACGCATTGATGTTGGCTCATAGCCTGTGTAAGACTGGGTAGAGTACTCAAAGTCTGAGTCAGGACCCCCTGGACAGTAAACGCAGATGTTGCCAGTCATGTTGATATGAGGACAGCGATGGGGCTTGCACATTACTGCAACAACTGCAATCTGTCAACACAAGTCAACTTCATACATCCAACTGGAAACAAGAATGTGTCTAAAAAAATGAGTGTGTTGGTAAGAATTTTGGTTATTGGGTATCACAACTTTTGGCTAGTACCCAAATGTATACGTCATGACCTGGCCCTTACCGGCCAAACCTACAGTGATGTTGCAAATATTAATAACATTTGCTGTTAATGTATTATCATAATATTTAATTATTGAAGTAATTACACTTTGGCAAAAAATTTTATCATTGTAATATTTGCAATTTAGTAATATATTTTCCGTCATTCCCTACAGCTTTCAAATCAAATTAAAAGCTTTATCTATCAAGTATTTCAAATTTAGTAAAATATTTTCTTCCATTTGAAATACTGCTAGACATTAATCTTTAAGATTTTTATCTTTCAAATAATTATATTTGTAGTTTAAATCATTAAAAAGGGATCTTATAATGTAATTTGATAACAAATTAATGTTATTTGACTGTTTGTATTTAAGATGCAAAATTGTTGGTTTTTATAATTTCATTCAATAATTTCAAAACAATGATAATTATGGGCTACAAGAACGAAATTATGATGACAGTAATGTCCTATTTAAATAATAATGACAGATGTCTTCCTTTTATGTTCCAAAAACATGAGTTATTTGTTTAACCATTTGAGAGACTGTTTCTGGTGACTTGTTCTCAGACCAGTGCGCCTGCCCAATTTTACAAAAATTTAAATAGATTTAATCACTTTACCTTTACCTTTTTAGGGTATGTGTGTATTTTCAACTAACAGACTGTGACGTCAATAGTTATGCACATGTTAGGGGTGGGGTTTCATGGTTATAAAGTAACTGTGTGGGTACTCCACCAGTTCCCAACTTTCATTCACAAACTATTCACATTCTTCCTGAAGAGCTTCAATTGAAAATGTAAAACAATCAATACATGGTTTTATAGAAATGAAATGTTTAGTCATAATCTGTGAGCTAGGGAGAACCTACTACACATATAATCTTTCTAAATGCACAGTCTCTCAGTTAATTAGATACCCTCTAATATTTGAAATTATGCTATTTTATGTGTTTAACATGTTTATTCCATACATTCCTTGAAAAATTAACTGTAAAACTAGTATTTTGTTATATGTTATATTGTTTATGCAAAAAGGAAAAAAGAATTAAAAGATGAAAATAAGTTTATCGACAGACATCAAAAAATAACTTACACCACTAGCTGTTCTTATAGGTTTTGCTTTTAATTTTGGTAAAAGAATTTTCTTCTGGTCATGGGGTACTGCAGCAATTATATCTACTAATCTGGGTGAAGATTCCAATCCATATTTTGAAGCTATACGAGTCTTCATCTTATTCAAATTGACATCCTTCCCAGCATGATGTGCTTCAAGCAATTCTTGGATAATTTCTCCAATGGTAATCATCATCCTCTCTTCTCTACTCAAGTCATAAACTGTAAGAAAATTATGAGTTTAAATTTGACAATGTTTCACCAAACACAATTACCAACACAACCCACAGATTGAGCGTGAGCATATCATTTAGTAAAACAAATCACTCTTACTGACAAGTTTATAATGATGGAACATTCGCTATAATACAAAAAATGTAAAATAAACTATGTTCAAGTATATAGTTTCACTGACCTTTCTTGTTCCTCCCCATGTTCGTTTTTCCTTTAAATAATGTTAGGACTACTGTGTTTAGAGGTTAAGTCTCAGTCATGACAATTTCCGGATCATAGGTATCAATTAGTACCAAGAAACGCGTTTGTTTTTTATTAACACAAATGTATCTCAAATACTTCACCAACAAGAAATCGTGTCGTTGTTTATGTGTTTTTGAACTTTTTTTTAAATAAGTAATAAATTCACGCACACCTCTTAAAATATTTTTAAGATACTCTTTGCTCTGAGTTATTACGTATACAAAGATATTCTTATGAAATACTTCAATATTGAAAACTATACTAGAAACTGATAAATGTAAAATAAAAACTATAATTACCGGTTAGAAAATATAGATTAATTTCGACTATTGTAAATATACATGAAATTTTATGTTATAGAATATTAATTTTGATGATAAAGGTTTGCTATGTGTATTATTCAATTATTAACCAATAATATGAACTGCATTTCTCTAATTTGATGCCATAATTATTAATACAGAGCATGATATCAATAATTATGGACACTGTAACACTATTGATTTATGCTACAAATTGTCCTCTTATTTCTCCCTGTCACGAAGTCCCGCGCTGAAATTTGAATTATCCATACATAATTTTTCCACTTTTTTCTATAACACATTATCATCCAAGTCTTAAAATGATGCGGTAGTATTTTCAACAATACTTACCTTTGTTATCAATTTCTTCGATGAACCTGTAAGTGACACTGCATTGCCTACAAGGGATTTTCGTCACATATATTAACTAATAAGAGAGAAAATAAACAGATGTTGTATTGATGTCGTCTAAAACCTTAATTAAATAGCAATAAAAGTTTTATAACTAATTCTGAATGTGGAATATTTCGTTTTTAAAATTATTATCATACGCTATGCAAAACTAACCGAAAAAATGTGATGCAAAAAAGAAACTAGAACTCCTGAGTTCATTTTTATCAATTTGTGAATCAGAAAGTGGGGGGTAATGTCCAGAGTTGGAATTGTAACATTCATGGGCTCCGGAAACTGGTGATTTTCAAGAACTAGATGGAACTATCTAAGATACTGTACATATAACTCAACAATATATTCTGCATTGGAGCCCAAATAACATTTTTGTTTTAGGTCCGACTGGTTCTTAATGTCAGTGATATATAGAAATACACGCGTACGAATTTTGTTTCCACTAGTTGCTGAGCATTTACAGCGGCTAATCGGTGTGTAAAGAATCAAATAGTCATGTACTGACGCTGCGAAAAATTATAAATCATTTGTATGTCATATTGCCCTGCACGTGATTAATATTTGAAAAAACAAAAGGTATTTTGTGATATCTCTGCGTTCCATAGATGATAAAAATCATTAGTTGTGTTTATGCTAACACACTTGTACAAAGTTCTGGCTGTTAAAACAGCTGATCGATTCCGAAAAAACTAAAGTATACAGTTCTTATACAAAAAATTTTCCTGTTTCACATGACGATATAAAATAGGATTTGTGAATGAAACTTGTAAGAAAGTAATAAAAAAATCGACAGAATATTTTTCAGACCGCTTTGCTGGCGATTTGCCTTGTTTCTCTGTTACAACTTCAACATATAAATGTCTCGTCACTCACATTCCTGTGAAGGAGACCACAATCACGATGATACTCCTGAAATGGGTGTGCAGTACAGTCTTTACAAGAAAATTGACACTGTCAACTTGGAATGTTTGAATGAGAGAGTCGAAGGGTCTGGGCAAAATGTGTTCAAAGCCTGGGAAAACCGACAGGATTTTAGCAAGGTTTGTTAAATTTCCAACTTTTATTTAGAGGATTTATATTTCAAGCTCAAGAATCAAGCAATTGTTAATTTTCTCAATAGGTATTGTTTTACTTTAAATGAGACTATAAAATTTAGAGTTATTTCAAGGATCCCAACATGAACAACGGAGAAGCAAAAATTGACTTATCGTACGGAGAAAGCAGCAAAGTAGTAGAAATGACATTTGTGATTCTAACATCCTGCTTGTAAATCTACAATTATTCTGGGATATGAAATGAAGGAAATTTTAACACGTTTCTGTTAACTTTCTAGCTTTTGTTACGTGATGACCAACTTAATACACTTGAGAGTGACAAAGCACAAACCAGTTGCAAAATCAAGTCTGAGTTCAAATATTACCTGAATTTATTTAATTCAATAATTATTAAATCATCACTTAGTTTGTGCTGCTTGTCATTCTCAAGTTTATGTTCATCTGACAAAAGCTACAAGGCTAACAGAAACAATGTGGCATTTATTTTGACCCTAATTTATTATCTGTATTATGACTTATTTTTCTTTTGGTACACTTTAAAAGCAGATGATTATACTTTAAGCTTGTAAAATGATCAGTATTGTGCATTTGTTTCAGTATGTTGAAAGTGACGTTGATGAAGAATTGCTATTCAATATACCGTAAGTTTGACAGTGCTTCCCGACCATAATAAAGTGATTTTTAAAATCATTTCACTAAGGTGTAAAATTTTCAGGTTTACTGGTAATGTAAAACTTAAAGGTGTAATTGTAATTGGAGGAGAACAGGACATGCACCCATCCAGGATGAAACTGTAAGTATTTTATATTTTAGAGTCTTCATAGATTCTATAATTTTCCATTTTAATTACTCTAATATATGAATAAAACATTTTAGTTACAAGAATCGACCTCATATGTCATTTGACGATGCTGCTGCCCTTGCTGATCAAGAGTTTGAGCTGCATCCTGATGAAAATGGAACTTTAGAATATTCTACGAAGTATGCATATAAGCTTTTAACATATTCAAGACTCTTTCAAAGTATATAACATCAAGCAGCCAATAAGTCAGGTTTTTTAATTGGCGGTTTTTAATTTTTATTTTATAAATGCTGTTAATTTAATTATATACTTTTTCTGTTGCCTTTTCTCATTCTTATCATCAATCTGAGCATGTCACTATTTACAGAGGTTGGATAAAATAATATATTTATTGATTAATAAGAAGTTGGGCCACCTTTTGCTTTTAGAAAAGCTGGAATTCATCACAGAATAAATTCATAGTGTTTCTTTCCAATGGAATATTGTCTCAGTCTTGTAGCAAAATGTCCGCCAATTGCCGCAACAATGTTGGAGGTGGAAATCTGGTCCTCACTTTCTGCTGCTCTAAAACTCCTCATAACGGTTCAATGATGTTGAAGTCTGGCGATTGTGCTGTTTGTATGGGCACATTATAATCTTGGAATATGCAATATTCTATGAAATATGCTAGACATAGTAAGCACTTCATTGTTGAGGATGTCGAGGTATTCATTTGCAGTAATCTGGCCAGTAAGGGTAATGATTGGGCCAGCTGAATATTATGATATATCCGCCCAAGTCATAATGGATCCTCCCCCGTGCTTGACTGTAGGAAGCAGGCAGGCCAGATCATAGGCTTCTTTGGGTGTTCTCCATACGTAAACTCAGCCGTTTGTAGGAAACACTGTAAATGATGATTCCAACACAGCTTTGTGACTTTAAATTTACAGTAAATAAAATGACTGCCAATAAGTCAGAAAATAATTTTATTACTATTTAATTAAATACGACATTTTGTCTCCATTTTGAGACTTCCTCAGCCATAAAATTTAGCAATTTATGTCATTTACTTCTTGACTCCCTCAGCCAAAAAGATTATTAAATCTATTCAAGTATTTACATTTGAAGAATTTAGTGTTGCGGACCATCTCCAGCTATGGTTACAGCCGAAATGGTAAAACAATGATTCATCGGACCGTACCATATTCTTCCAGCCATCCAGTGTCCAGGTTTATGATCGTAGCCCCGTTATGAAGGGTTTTGAAAGTGCAGCACTTCCGTGAATATTAGCTTTGTGAAGCTCCTACCACACTGTTTTTGTTGAAACAGTATTACTCAAGTGAGTGTTGAATTCTGCAGTCACTTTTCCTACAGAAGTTTTATGTTGTCTGATCACAATCCTTTTTAATGTTTGTTTGTCTGTGTCAGTTAATTTTGGCTTTAACCCATTATTCCCCTTCCTTGCTGATGTTTTACCACATTTTGTGAATGCTGTCATTACTGTGGATACTGTCGCTCATGAAACGTTAAACAGTTGAGCCTTTTTTGTCACAGATGCTCCCGCTAACCGCACACCAACGATTTGCCCTCTTTCAAAGTCTACTAGATCATGCATTTCACCGATCGCTGGTGTTAACCATTGCAAGACAAAGCATATAATATACTGCAAGATAACATCAACATCAACTAGGCACTGCAGACGTGTCACAGAATTTACACATGCACAGTGGTGCCAACGTGCAACAAGCCGTACCCTATTGCATGCTGTTCTTATTTTGTCCAACCCCTGAATAACTGTCATTCAACTACTATCAGTATTGTGGTTAATTGCATATCCTACAAGATATTAGTCAAAATTGGTCTTCTGGAACCTTATTAATGAATACAAATTAGGCAAAACAAGGAATATTCTCCAAAACAAGTTATGATGAATTCTTCAATTTATTGTGTGATTAAGGAATAAAATTATTGTACAAAATTTAATCTTTCTAAGTTAACACTTGCAAGTTAGTTATAATTCTAAGAAAGTAAATTCATTATTTTAAAAGTTATAGTAATCTGACAAATTTTGTTATCTAGACTTTTAACTTCATCTTTCAGGGTTGTAAAATTTTCATCTGTTCATCACTTGACCATTCACTTTCCTAGAAATTTTGGGAGTGAAACAACAAAAGTTTACTATATAGGGTTGCGAGGTGAGTATTCAGAAGCACACCGGCATGGTGTGACAATCTGTACATATGAGGCAAGGCCTAACATCTCTGACCACAAGACTGATGTACTAGATAAGATGACTCACGAGATTCAGTAAACAGAATGAAACTATGCTTATTTATTAACTACAAAAACAATCATTTTTATATCCTGCAGTTTTGTAAGGATAGAATGTATTAATCTCTGTGATGATATTCAATTTAATTTGCAATAAACATTGGATTTGTTGTAATGTTGCATTTTTTAAACCATGCCCAGAATACATTTTAATTTATTTACCAATTTTGTAAAGTACTAACCTTAATTTTTTCTTACCCAAATGTATACCATGTTGTCTCGATGTTTTGTGACATAATTTTAAAGAAATGTAATTTTACTTGTATATAAATTTTATAAAAAAGCAAACATTCAAAGACCAGTGTAACCCCAAGTAACAATTTTTATCTAATTATGTAAAATATGAATAATTCTTCAACAACATATTCTGTGACAAAATTTCTCTACTTCTAATCCCATCTACATTATAGTATCTAATTTTTGTAATAGGTAAATTTTACTTTGTTCATTTTTAAATAAACTGAATTTTGGGGTAAAGCTATGTATTACAACAGGAGTCTGGAGTTTTAATGTCAACCTGAGGCATTCCTGCCACCACACAGACTACATCGTTTGATACCGACCTGAAGGCACAGGTAAAGTGTAGTGCACAGAGTCTGCAAACGGAACCTACATTCCTCCCGTTTGATTGCACTACACCATATCGAGGCACCATACAAGATCACCGATCACACAATGTTCACAAAAAGAGTCGCCGGCATTGTCTTAAACCTACAACATTTGGCATAATTCGTGTCAGTACAGATACTGTCCCAGCTACTTTGTCTTACATAATCGAGGTTTTGTTTAAAAGACATTCTATCTATAAATCTCAGTTTCCAACCATAAGGATGTTGAAATCTCTCTATTTTCTCCCAGTGATGAGAACTGCCTCCGTTTGTTCATCCACCAGTTGCAATCACATGGTCAGTGTCCAATCACACAAATTGCCTCATTGGCTATCTAAACTATTTGTTCCCAGAGCTTGGCAACTATGATAATTGCTATGTCATCTGCACCATACATAATGTTCCACAGCAGGGGTCCTAGCATTAAGCCTTGTGGGACACCATCTGTAACTACATACTTTTCCACTCCTGTTTCCGTTTTACTTGTTTGATGAAGTTTATGGGTAGTGCAGTATAGGGTACACAAATAAATTACTGCACTCTCTTCTCTCATTCTAGTTTTGTAATGCTGTGCACACAGCCACTCAACAGGTGTGAGTGCTTAAAAAAGTTTGCAATCTTTGATATTGAAGCAGAAATTGACATTATTATAAAGGTTCTTAAAATTATGATAAGATTTCAACATCATACAACCTAGGATGGGCTTTTCGTCAATGAATTAATAAAATTGAAACCAGTTTTTAAAAGTCCTAACAAGTTTAATTGCAAAAAGTTTTCAATATGTCACATTAAAAGTGGAACTTTCGCCCAATGATAGGCATATTCATCTGATATGATTAAAACAAACATTGGAAATGTTACATTCTCATCAAAAGTATATACAAGGATGCATTCACAAGAATTTAACAAACTGTTTCGACATCTGCATGCACAAGCTTAGTGGTTGTAGTAATCCTGTACAGCACCAACACGTGACCACATTGATTTATTTTAAGTATTAAATATACTAAATCACAATCATCCAATCTCCTCATTATAAGTTATATTATTAAATTCAAGTTGTTTCAACAGTATTAAGCTCCTGTATTAATGTGACATGTTGGAAATTGTTTTTGCAATTAAACTTGTTTGGACTTTTACAAAACCGATGTCAATTTTATTAATATATTATGAAAAGATTAATTATTTGCTGTAGTATGTGAGCACATCTGTGCCAACCTCCATTGATAAAACAATAATACATAAGAACATAATAATTGCACAAGCTGTAAAAGTTTCTTCAAGTATTCTTATGCATGATTTTTGGTGTAGGTGGCAAAGCCTCATTGTAGAAATGCCATCTATCTTCTGCAAAATGAAGAACACTGAAATCCTGTCGAACCTTCTAGTTGGATGTTAAGCTGGGGATGTGTTGTGACTATCACAGGATTAATAAGCTATTACGAGTAATCTGGTTCTGGGCTATTATAAAATGCAAAAATGTATCACAACTTAAGAGATATTATCCTTCCCTTAGATAAGTTTATTGTATAAAAATATATTTATTTACAATATTTTGTTTTCATAAATTACCACAAATTGCCAAATGTTTCATAAAACCATTGGACACACAGTTGAAAAGTCCCCTCCTCTGCAAATGACCCCATTGAAGAGCCCACAAGTGGATGGCATGATGACTTCACTCTGTTTGCTTGACATCCCTGGACATCAAGATCCGAAATTCTGTATTTAATTATAAGCATGGGTTTCTACAACTATAAATACACATAGTTATAATAGTCTATTAGTTATATTTTTTTACCATATACTGCACATTATTGTTAGCTCAGTTTTATTGAAATACTAAACCAAGAAAAGTGTGAGGAACATTTAAGAGGCAATACAAACCTTTTAATTAGCAAATTTTGGAGGAACTGTTCCTGAGTTAAAATTTCCTCTTTTTAAAATTATTTAAATTTTCTTATTCATTTTAAGCTTCCAAATATCAAATTAGTAGGCATAAAATGTCCATTTTTAGCAAGAGTATTTTTTATGACTGGAACCATTTGTATGGTCCCTAAATTATATTAAACATTATTGAGAAAAATATCTATTGAAACAAAATTATTTTGGCTCAAATGTATACATAAAAATGCTTACTAACAATCTTTTCACAGATTATTGTTCTAAAAACAGTAAAAATCTAAAAATATTTATAGTGGAAAAATTATAACTGGGATTGTGATTTATATTTTTCTTATATAAACAATTATGACAGTTACATAATACACTTTGATTTTACGGCAACTCATTCTTCGGGAACAACAAACCCTTTTTAGTTGGTGCACTCTTGGTGTGTTAAAAGCCTTTCTTTTAAATTCCTTCTAAAAGTTTTGTCCACTACTATTTTAGTCTTAAAGGAGTTGTATTACATCTTCATGAAAGTACATAAAGAGCCTCTTCATTTACTTAATTGCACGTTAACATTTTTTAGACTTAAGTGAACAAATTGTCTAACCCACTGACAGTTGTAAAAATTTAATAAAATAATGTAGCTCAATTAATTTTAATATTTTTTTTGTTACAAACAAAATTGAAAACCTATGGTGTAACAGGTATGCAATGATTTTGTTTTATGGTGGAAGGTAATTATTTGACTTTAAATGGAAGATAATAAACATGAAAAACAGGTTGTAATTTATTAAACAATGAAATATAACATGTAACAAAAAATTAATATATTAAGACCACTTGTTAACATTTCAATAACAACCCCACAATATTCCTTGCAACAACACTGCTCAATACTAACTATCCTCACATTCTGGTATGGGTACTACTACTGACTTAATAGAAACCAAGCATAAGGTTACTTATTTATTTTCCAATTACTGTGGTAGCATAAGCATTTCTCGGTTCAATTCCCAAAGGCATGACCAAGTGTTCCTGTTGTTCCCTCAAGTGTTTGAGGCTCATTCCAACAGCAAAAAAGTTGTCAATCCTTTGCTCCTTCCTCTTCAAATTTGGTGATACAAACTTGTGTTTCTGTTTGATTGTGGGCAGTATTGCTTTCATTGGTGATACTCCTGACTTTTCAGCATTTGAAAAAATCTGTTGAGCTGTGGGGAGTTTCTGGGCCAAATACTGTGAATTGAACACATCATGTGTTTTTGTTTTCAATTTTGAAATTCCATCATTGTTGAACATGTTCAAGTAACATGATCTCACTTTACTGTCATCTTTCATTTTTTTTGTCAAATTTTCTGTGATTTCTACTGTAGGTAAATCATTTCTTCTTTTGCAGTCTTCCTCCGCTGTGGCAGTGCAGGAAAGCTGGTTGAGGATTTCATGAACCACTCCAGTTGTAACGTCATTTGTTCTATTGCTCCTCTTATCAACACACAGTATTTTAGCCTTTGCAATGCCATCAATGTCTCCAGTCATCCGGAGGTTGGCCAACATAGTTTCACAGCTGTTTTTTGTTTCATCAAGTTTTAATTTCCAATCATTGAAGTATTCCATAGACTTTATGGCATCATTGCTATTTTTCCAACCACCATATTTAATTTTCTTTTTCTTGGGCGTTGTGTCATCTTTAGTTGCTGTGGTATCTGCATCTTTCACATTAACATTCAGGTGTTCACCGGTTGCAAGTTTGCATGTCTCCGATTCCTTTGATTTTTCTGCATTTGTATTGCTTTTATTCTCTTCACTCACCATCTTATTTTCATTTCCCAAAGCATTTGTGGATGAATTAGATGTATTTAACATATTACTAACAACTGTTGAATATTTTAAATCAGTTGAGATTTCACTACTTACATTCTGCTGCACTACATTCTCAGTAAAATTCTGTATCAAATCAGTAATAACTGGACAGAGCTTTTCTTCTGAGCTATCTTCAACAGCTTTGGTCTCTGCAGTTTTACTTTCCGTTTCTTCATTCTTGTCTTCTTGTTTTTCCTGCTGTTGTGTGTCCAATGGGGGTGGTGGTGGTGGTGGTGGTGGTGGTGTGCACTCTACTTCTTGTTTTCTCAAACGACTGTTTTTAATGTTTTTGAAGTTGTACTTTGTCCCTCTAACTGCTAAAGTCATTCCTAAATATGGGGGTGCAGGTGGAATACGTTGCTTGTAGACACATTCAAACATGCCTGTGTCCGCCCTCTTGTCTTGACGTCTGTCAATGACCACTGTAAAAATAAAATAAATATTGATAGTCTAACAGTCTATAAGTATCATATACACAGTACTTTATTCTCATATAGGTAATTAGGAATCTTAATACTTAGTTTGTTATTAATTTATTTATATACTCTAACTAGTAATAATAGATTAGAATAAAATAATATTGTACAATTAATTTTCCTAGAGATTTAGGTCAATGGAAGAAGATAGGTTAGTAAAATAAGTATTTTCATCACTAAAACCTGAGTTTCTGTGCAAGAAATTGTTTACTGTGGTCTATGTTGGGGCATGTTGTTCTCTTTGTATAATTAACGAAGCTCTTGAGAAAGAAAAATAGGAGCAAATCGGTAAATGAATAAATCTTTCTGGATTAAATGAAGTATCTATTTAAAATGTGGACAATTTATTGGCTTCAGATAAGTAATTTTCTGTATTTTAATAAGTTTTAATTACATTTCATTTTGCCCTTGATAATTGGACAATTTTTATTATATGGTGTGGCAATTCCGAACAGCACTACAAAAACCCATGTAAGAGTCCTAGGTCATCCAACGGTCACACTACAACTCCCTTCAGAAAGGATATTCATTTTGATGCATGAATCCCTCCAACAAATAGTGCAAAAGTTTTCTTCCTTCATTTGAGACACAAACCTCAGCTGCCTCTATGAACATCCAAAACTCAATTGCATGTCATATCCTACTGGTTACATTAGATGTTGTCTCCCTGTATATTAATGTCTGGCAGGACTTGTAATATTTCTTGTCTCACAGTTTACAAAATTCCTTCCCCACCACTTATGTTCTGATTATCCTTACCTATATTATCCTCTCTAGGAAATACATCTCTTTCTTAAACAATATCTAACACACCAAATCAATGGCACAGCTATGGGCACCTGGACGGCTCCTCCTACTGATTCCTTAACCTGGTTCCAGTTCATACTTTCATACTATAGACCCACAAGACCAGATGCCCCTTCTGATTATCTACAAAACCTAACACTGAAAGACTTAATCACCCTTGAAGTGTCCAAAACCCAGAACCCAATAGCTGCTCATGCCCAAACCAATATTTTCAATCAATGCTTCAATTGACTAATCACACCTAATTTTTACCTAATAATTTCAATCAATGCTTCACATTGACTAATCACACCTAATTTTTACCTAATATTTTCAATCAATGCTTCACATTGACTAATCACACCTAATTTTTACCTTCCACCTAGCTTGTCTGTCTGTGTATTGTATATGTTGTATTATGTGTGTTGTATGTAATATCCATTAGTCTGTTATTTGCCAATATTTTTCCATTGTCATGACCTTTAAAGGGAGTGTTGTTGGCTTTCTTTTTAATTATTGCCATGGTATAAGAAATATTATACAAGCAAAGTGGACAATTGGTTATTATATTATTATATCGCCACATTCAACTGTTCTTCACATACTACAATATCAGACTGTTCGTAAATACTACAAGTTAATAAATAGTATTCCATGGGCTCTGAACTATAATAGGGCCTATATACTTTTGAAATATTTCTTTATTCTGTACAGACAACTCTAATCTCACTGAATTGAAAAGTTTAACCAATGCTTTATTATAAAAACATTTATGCTGCCAGTAATTTCTTTTCCAATAGTTATGTTTGTTAAATAAATGTAATATGTTCAACTGAATACCTTTAATTACATCTTCCAGACATTGTCCACACATTCTTGCTGTTACACTTGTTGTTGGTGACATACAAGGGCAAGAATTGATTTCTATAAGCCAAGGTGAAAAATCTTCTGTTAACATGAAGTCTGCTCCAAAAAGCTCAAATGAATTCCTCCGTTTGTCCATATGGTCCTGTGATGCCAGCAGAGTACCTATGATGCTGGCTCTCATGCCAGGGTATATGCAGTCTTCCCACCTGCCTGCATGCCCTATGGCCCTGAAATTATGTTGAGATGCAGAAGTAATATATTAAATAATTTGTTATGAACATGAAAGGAAGGAACTTTAAATTTAGAATTAACTTTTATTACTAAGCCATATTTTGCTCCTGGGAATGTGAGTAAAGTGTTGTGTAATAAAAACATAAATCATTGATGAATTATGACAAGTTTTGAAAATGAAGAATAAAGTCTAGTAAAAAGTATAGGAATTCTTATAGTTAATAAGGACAGGAAAGAGTGAAAGAAAGGTGGTGGCTTACGTTGAAGTTCAAGATATGTCACCATTGTGGGTTGTGAATATTCAGAGGCATCAAGAGAGAATGAAATGCATACAAAGTGTCATAGCTGACCATAAAAGAAAATGCCCAGTGGAATATAAATAATTAGGAAAAATGGGGAAGTTCTTATCAAAATGTAGTTATACCTTAAGTAAGTCTGAAATGTATAACAATCCCACATATTTTCGTCTGGTAGAGCAGAATCTCTGAGGCCATTTTTGTACTTGCTTTGAACAGCATTATTGGACAAATGAACAGACTCGTGGAAATCCTGAAGACTGAATGGTTGAGAACAAAACCTCAGGTAGCTTTCTCTGTAAATAATTAAAAGCTTTACAATAAAATTTGAAAATAAGAATTGAGCTGACAGTTATGGATTGTTGCTCACCTGTACATCCAGATTGTTAGTGGGTGTGTGGATGTGACAAGGAACCACTGTCTGATGTCAAACTTAGTATTGTAAATTAAAAGTGGGCATTCTGCAACAAACCAAGGTACATATTTAACTTTAATAATCTTATAAATAGATTCTTATTTCTAATGTTATAAAATACTTAATGAAAAAAATTTGTAACTAAGCTTGTATTACATTGTTAATTCATAAAATGAGTTCCTTCAAGTTGACCCATCAATTTTTTGTCATATCTGTATTAATTTTGAAGCATTTAATGTTCTTATAGTTAATGAGTATTAGATAGCTATGAATTTTGGTGAATTATAATGAAAACATAAGAACTGTTCATAAAAAGATACTAGTGGTATTTTAAAGAGAGGAATTCTGGCAGGGTGTTATAAAGACCATAATATTTGAAAACATATTTTCAAATGAACATAACAAAAATATTGTAATGGATACATTAGCAATTATTTCTTAATAAGAAGTAAACTTAGCCAATTTTATTTTATTAATAAACAATTCAAAAAATATTTATGGATAAAACAAATTTATTACTACAAGAAGTCATAAATTTGTTTTACCTCTGTAACAAGGATTAAAGATTTATTATATGTGAACATTGCATTAATCAAAGTTAAGAATTGATAAAGTTGATTCCATACAAAGTTAGGTAAATATGAGAATCTAACCAATATACTTTTGGACGACATATCTGCTTTCCTTCATTACAGATGGGTTTATTTTGTGAAGGACATGTTCCAGTCTGTTCATCAGCTGGATGCCTCGTCCCCTGCACTTGTTACCTGGTTTTAAAATCCATATATTACGCATCCCATCTAGATCAATTTGGGGCCAATACTTTCTAAGCTTTGCTAAGCTACTCTTAGAAGCAATATATACATCCTGAAACATATATCATAAAATACTAATATCTTATAGGCTGTTATTCAAATTTAAGTAAATGAACTGAGAAATATATCATTGAACACTGAAGTAAGTAATATTTTAATGTATCAATTCGTAATATTAAAAAATTATAATGTGACAATTTTATGGAAGTTATGTGTGTACCTTGATAGGTGAATCATCATCTGAGATTAGCTTTGCATTGTCATCAATGATCATGTAATACCAAGTGAGGAACTGGTCCCACTGATGATCCCAGATATGTGTTTGTTCATCTCTGTCAATGTCTTCATGTGATTTATTACTTACATGCTCTCCACAACGTTTAAGAGCAAACTGTATAGCAGTCTGAGGAACCTGAATAATGAAACTCATCTCATATCAGATATATTGAAAACATTCTCTTACAGAGACATAATAATACTCTCAATAATGGAACTCTCTTTATAATTAATACTTTTAAAATGATACTAGATCAAAACTATTTGAGAGGCATTTATACTGACAACAGGGAGTTGTTTATTGCAAATAGCAATGACAATGAATTCCGAAAAGAGAACAATGGAATATTTGATGTTGTTTTAATTATTATATTATAATTATAAAATTCTTATATTTTAAAATATAATAAACAACATTAATTATCAAACCTTTCCAATAGGACTTTCAATGGATGTCTCACGACCATTTTCATATGCAGACACTAGCCATTTTAACATGTTGACACAAGCTGTTACTCTGAAATCATTCTTGAAAGCAACTTTCTCTTCTGGTTGACAAATATTGTAACATCGTGGAAATAATGTTTCTGAAACTCCATCTTCGGAGAACCACTGCATCTGTTGCATGAAACTGCACAAGCCAACCTTTAACAATTTGAAATTTTACATCACAACACATTCCAATGTTTTAATGAGATTTCTTAATACTGGAGATAAGCATTTGATGTAATATTAGAAATCAAAATTTTAAATAACAAGTGTTCAGTATCATAATTTAATTGTTTTTCAAAAAAACAAGCAAAGATAGAATTTAAACTAGTTAGTTTTCTTTAATCATATATGAAATAAAAGACGACTACTTCATTCTTATTCAAATACTGTCAGGAACTGCATAGCAATAATTTTTTACGATTTACTCACCTTTGAAGTGAATGATGGTCTTGATAGTCTATTGACTGTTTGCTTCCTATTGGCATCTTGCCATTCTGAAGGGTCATACCTCACAGACCACACAAAGTCCACAGTTGTGTTCCGAAGCATTCGTGTCATAAGCATTGCCTCACTCTCAAAGGACTTAATCCCCTGTCTCCTCATGAGTGATTCTTGGATTGCTTGCATTATGGCAGCTGGAAGAAGAAGTAACATATTACGCCTCCACTTCTTTGTCAGTAATAAAGAATTGTTGCACAGAAGACTTACAGTCATCAGTGATGATGGAGTAAGGTGACGAGAAAGAGTTAGAGGTGGAAGGTATCTTGCGATTGTGAGGTTGAGACACTATCTTTTCAACCCATCCTCGTTGTTTAAGTGCATGTCTAATAGATGGGAACTGGCCATAAACGGAAAAAGTTTTATGCTCCTGAAACAAACATATTGAAAATTTTTATACTTTTTATTAATGTACCACAATAATTTGATCAATATAAAACTGTAATGTACATTAAAATAATTTTCATTCTGAAATAAGCAAATGTGGAAACAATACATTGGAAAAAAGATCACCAATTAGAGGAATATTTGAATATGAAATAAATTATATGAATTTACAGAGTTGAAATAATGTCTTAAGCTTGAAAACCTTAGGTACCATTATCCAAGTTCTCCTTCTTTGTTTCTGCCTTATTGATACATGATTTAAATATTCTTGGCCATCTACACATTTTATTAATCTCCTGTCAAAAGACATAATCAATCCAACAAAAGGGTTTAAAAGTATACTAAGAAACCTAGCTATGAAAGTCTGTACGTATTATCTGATTAGGACATATGGGTGGAGTAAACACTTTGAAAACTTGATGAAAATATATATTCATCATTCTACAAGTAGTACCTGGCTACTTACACAAATCCTTAGTTCACCTATAGAAATTGGTTTATAAAATGAATCAATCACTAAATGGTGTCCTTAAGAACCCCCTCTATTTAATATTAAAACTCACAGAAAATAAAAGTTATACTGTAATTTTCTTTTCTTTTACCTTTCTGGAATTCTCACTTGACTTACATGTCATTAATCTACACAAATTACATATGTTATTTGTGTAGATTGAATGAAGCATTCTGAAACTATTATATCCATGTAATTCTAAAAATAGATACAGGGGAGAGAGACTTGAGTTGACCTACCTTGATGGCCAGGTCCACCTTCTGCTTGAGGTCGCGCAGCTTTTCGTAGGAGAGAACGCCTTTTTTTTCTGTGGAACGGCGCCTATCCGCCGTCTTGACCCTTTTCGTCTGGGCCTTGGTCTCGGAGGCGTCGTCGTCAGCTTTGGTCCTCTTACGGTCCTCGTCAGTTTTCTCCCCGTCGCCACAGTCGGACTGTTCCTTGCGCGGAGTCGTGTTGTTGGTCGTCGCCGTAGTGGCGGTGCTGACCGAAGTGGGCGCGGTCTTCTTGGTCGGCGGCGTCGGGGTGGCCGCCTCCTGATGCTCCAGGAGGCCGAAGATCTCCATGATGCTCAGCCGGCTACCATGCCTCTTCCCCTGCGAACACTGTGCGTGACACGTAATTCCAGCGCCGTAACACGCGCCGAACGCCGTGACCCCGATACGACCCAAGGGAGGGAATCAATAGGCGCGTTTTACCACGGCCCCGACATCGGGTCAAGTTATTTATACTTAATCGTGCCGTGCTAATAAACGTGCCAGGATACTGCGCACAACCCCCGCCCTCCCTCTCATTTGATTCATGAGGAACTACTCGCCACAGTCCCGAAAATAATGGATAGCAGTGGAGGAACGGTCATCATGAGTAGCCTACGGTTTCCTTTTGGTTCACCAGAAGCTGAGCATGCCCGTTGTCTGCAGTGTCACAAAACAAATTAACCCTCTTCCATTAAATACACTAATGATTAACATCCCACATAACAAGTTTCATGAAACCCAAAAACAAACCACCAGATTTAATGTCCTTAGCGGAAGACTGAGGGACACGGCCGCTAGATGATGGACTACCGTTTGATACATTCTGGAAACGGGATGGCGCAAGACCCTTGCGATCAATACCAACAGTCGTATTCTCGGTTTCCTAGCCAACCTTAAGAATCAAATTTTTCTAGTTACTGGATTGCTGTCTCTGTATCAGGGTCCCGTAGTTAGACGCTCTATAGTCACGTCACGAGTAATAAAGTAATTCACCAAAGAAATGTCTACCTTCAACCAAATGGAAACTGAGGAAATATTCCTGCGATCTTCTGCCCAATCAAGACTTTATCAAAATTAATACTTAAATTTTTTTATTACATAATGATATAATTTAGCATTTCGCCGGTTAATCTGAGATTTCTGAAGTGTTCCGCACCAGTTATATTAATAGTCTTTGATATCGTTGACTTATTATTGTCCAAATGAACAATAAATACTTCATATAGAGATTTACAAAAATTGCGAAGAAGGAAATATTACTCGTCAGCAAATATATAGCTCTTTTATCTACATCACCGATTTGTGATGGTATAGCACGGATGATATAGCATTAATTGCAAGGAAGAATAATTGGCGCATTAGAAGGACCGAGAAAACTAAGTCTGGGAGTGAATTCAGGTAGAAGAGGACTGCGAATAGAAACCGCCTTCCAGAGTTTATTTGAGTGTAGAAACGTAAAAATAAAAATATGTATGTCTATATTAAGATCTGAAGTAACGTATTGATTGGTTGGTTGCAGCATAGGTAGGAGGTTGGTTATTGAGATGGGAAAGAAAATTGAGCGGCGAGAGAGGAAGAAGGTTGGAGTGCAAGAAAATACGTATAACTGCAGAATCTTTTGGACACATGGATATTGTAGTTAAAATGAAACAGGAAGAATAAGATGAGTCGGTCATGTACAGGGAATTTCAGTGTTAAGGACGTATTTTTAGGTAAGACTGATGGGAGAAGGAGAAGAGTAAGACGTAGGGAAAGGTGGATTGATATAGCGGAGGACCTGAAAACAACGGGAAAAATGAATCGGAAAAGGGTCAGAGATTAATAGAAGCAGGCTATAAATGCTCCAGGCCAGGGTTATAAGAGAACTGTAGCGCCGACCAAGAATAATAAGATTGTTATAAGTTTAATTCTGACTTACTACTTGAACCACAAATCTAGACAAAGTCGACAATGCTACAATGGCTCCGATATCGCTCGTCATTGATGGCCACGGAGCGTTCATGGATGGGAAAGAAACGGCAATCATTAGAAGATCTTTAATATAAAATCATCGATCTCTTGTAATGCGTGTATACCCATCCCCTTGATTGGTTTCGGAATCTACATGCGTAATACCCACCTGTTTCACCCCTCGTCGCGGAATTAGTGCTTGGCGTTTTTGGTTGTTTTTTACCGCCGGAGAGTTGCTGGAGAAACCATAGATCTCCGATGCCTCTGGTCTTAAGATCTGCTTAGTCTTCGCCATCTGGAGCATATTCTGCAAAGGAAACGAGGCTTCACGGTTAAACGTATTAATATTACAATATTTACAGAGAGCGAAAATGACAAAAAAGTTTATTAATGAGTAATAAGTAGCCAGTTTACTCACCAAATGCTTGCACGAAGCACGACATTCGTAACTCATCAAATACCGTTTTACATTAGATATTAATTCTTCGTAATAAAAAAAAACAAATTTAAAAAAAATACGCTATCAACTATTCGTCAAGCACATATAAATAGCATAATTTGAGGAGATCATAAAGGCGAAAAAGAGATAAGTGATAAAATGAAATTGAGAGGCTAAAATAAAGGGATAAAGGCTGGTTTTGGTGGGAGGAGACATGAGGGGTTTCCCCGACTGGGAATAAACTACCAATAAAATAAAAAATTGCGTTATAAATCGCTTTGAGAGTGAACTAGACCTACAACTTAAATATATGAAAATCCATGAATAAAATCAAGAGTTCACAATATGATTATTAAAGCCTAATATTGAAATATGATAATAAATCGATTCTTCAAAAAAAAGTAGTGTCAGACATCACGGGAATACGTCAGCCAATAGACAAGCTATGGTTCGCAACAGGCCTGTTTTCGAAGGCTCCAAAAATGAAGCAACGGGGAGTACCTAGTTTCAAAAAAAGAAAAAACAATTGGAAGGGGTGCTGTCCCCGCGAACCGCTACCACCTCGAGGTGGGCTCAGGGGCCTCCGGAGGCACCACGCACCCCGAGGACGGCATTGGTCGGCCGCGCGCATTGCTCCTTTCGGTTCAGCGAGAAATTGCACTTGCCATTTAATGGCCCTTGAAACTTGTCGGCCCATTCCAGCGAACCAGCGTGAGCTTCCAAGGTAGGTCTAAATCCTGATACTAACAGCATGGGCAATACTGTGAAATGATTGTGGCAAGGCGGTTTCATCATCGGATAACTAGAAGTGCCGGACCTAGTACACCATCGGAGGACCCAAGCCCAATGCCGACAAACGCCATCAACACGCGTGGCGCCTCCGACGATGCACTTAGCTATTACAGATGTAACAGTATTATTGAAACATTTTTATAATGGAGTTTAACTTCAAATTATGGAGCCAAAATATATATATTGGATAATAGGCCACATGAGGGTGATCCTTAAACAGGCAACTCCCCTTTTATAGCATAGGAAGGGAATTGAAAAGGGAAGATATGGAAGGTAGAACAATGTAGCAAAATGTTTAATAAGACCCTCAGGCGATTCACCTGAAAGAGATGCATAAGGTATTGGGTACTATTATCACGCCCTTCCTAATGACGGGAGAGGAGTTTGCTGTGGGTCACAGCTCCGTGCCTCCATCAGCTTCAGGGGCAGCTGGCCGACTGATCCAATGGGATCAGCGGACAACTCTTACCGTACGTCCCCAGTATATACATCTCCCCAAAGTGGTCCTGGTACCTCGGCGTGAGAAATCCTTGAAAGCAGAGAGAGAACGAGGCATCTCCGAAGGTAAGCCCCATCATCACTCCGAGAAGAAACTCCCTCAGGTCCGATGTACATCCGATACGAGTTTTATCCAAAAGTTACAGCACGCATCGTTGAGGAACCTGAAGAGCGACTTCGACAACAGGAGTTGCGAGAAGTTCCGACCAACGCTGCTGTGAGAGCAGAGGAAACGAAGGGTGTTCCGTATTCCATATAGCATATTTAGTCAGAAAAGCGAGAGCCAAGCCCTTTATCTAGTCTAGACGTAGTAATTGAACGTAGTCATTTCAGTGCAGGATTAGTGTGAATAACCAAATACATGAAATGAATTGTTATTATAAATTTCGTCAAGTGTATGCATATGTATAACCGGTGGCTGTTTGGCATCGGCAAAGCATTATCAATTCCAAACTACCTCTTGACACTACTGCTTAAGAAAAAGTAGAAATAGAACAGTATATTTATTTTATTTGTGTGTCTCAATTATCGTGAAAACGGGCGTATGGACGACAGAAGAAACACCAGAGGGATTCACCTTCCAGCGATCTCACCCGCTTCGACTCTCTAGGTTCACTTTAATATTGTTGTAGTCCTGCCATCTATTGTTGTGCGTTCCGTTGAAATGGGAGCAACAGTGACAACTTTTCTGAAACAAGTTTCTTGATCTTAATCACCTCGTCGGAGTTAATGGCCCAAGTCGGAGGGTTGGACGGTTTAGTGTGGTGGCGTGTCACACGCGCCGTTTCTCAACACCGTTCCCAACTCACAAATGTTATCTGTCACGTAACGCACCATCTGAACAGAACGCAGCGTACCATACACGACAAGTACAGGCAATTGTACTTTTACTTTACCCTATTATGACTGGACTGCGTCACGGAAAAAAATTTAAAGAAAATAGAAAAAGAAAGATGCTAGTAGTCGTTATTCTAATTCATGATTCCAAATTCATAAATAGTAAGGTCTTAGCGCTCACGACGACGACTCACTGAAACATTGGAGTTTGAACACGCCTAATACCCGGAGGGTTAGTCAGTTTGGAAGGGAATAGCGATTCCAAATCAATACATTACGGTAATCCATTTTTTTTAAATCCAAGGTTGCTTGCCAGACTTGATATAATGAAGTATCACGAAGCTTATTTTTGGGAACTTAAACCTGAGTACTATAATGCTCAGGTCACAAGGAAAAAAATCGGATAGAGGCCAAAAAAGTGTACTGTGATCATTTTTCAAGTCTTCTTTGTGCCGTGAAGATTTTTTTCAGTAATACATGCATGATTTTTTTCAGACTCATTTCTTATAATTTTTTTTAAAAAATTCAACAGCTGGTTTATATAATTACAAAAGAGGCGCTGGAACGAAAAGTTGCTATTTTATACATAAAACTATATGGCTTCTCATTGCATAGTTTAAGTAGATTACAAAATTGTACTGTACGGTGCAGAGGAAGAAATATTCGTATTCAAACAAAAAGTGACTACATTTATAAACTTTCCCAGAGAGGATGATTGAAGACGGAGAATATATTTGCAATTGTCACCTTGTAAGGCCATTTCCTGACAAGGTTAAAGTAGTGTTGTGATTCTTAGGTATTCTTTTCTCGTAAACCGTTGCAGATGCAGCACTAAAATTTTCACGGCTTATTTTTAACATTATGGCATGTGTAAGAAGAATAAAAAATTTATTATAAAAATTTTTGTCCATAACTATTGATTTAAATAATTATTTCTCATCTACAAATACATTAACGTTAAAAATAAACTGTGAAAAATGCAGTGATGTATCGGCGGTTTCCGAGATGTTACCTATTTTCATTCCTCTTAAGCATATTCACTTAGAGATTCTCTTGACCATTCCTTGTATAACTAAAATCTTTTCTTCGTTGCCGCAGGGTATGTACGCGATTTTGAGCCGATAGGAGAATTTAAACGTGTCCTTTTGAGAGGAGTCTGATTTATGTTGAAACCGGAATTTATTGTAGTGCAGTTTTCTTCCAGACGCTTTAGGCGCGATTCTCACTGGAGAAAAATGTTTGATTCGGTCATGCCCACTGATGAAACTTGTAATAGTAATGTATTATGCCATATTTCCCCATATTTATATGTTGATGTTTAAATCGCGCCGGGAATGGTAATTGGAATTTTTTTTGCTATTGATGCTTCATATAATAAAATCTTTTTTTAAAAAAAATTGTTTGAAGATGGATTCCCAGGTCAAGCATGGAGACTCACCGCCTTTGTTCACCCACGAAAAATAGACGAATCATTGAACAGAGGTCTGAAATAAGCTCTACCCAGTGTCCCTGTATCAGTTTCAGGAAACATGTTTCTCCAGTTTACGCGGACCTTAGTCAAAACACTCATCTCCATAGACTTATAATTACCTTTACGATCCAATGCAACAACTGGCATCTCCACTTTGAAATGGAATAAAACAAGTCATGGTTACTTGGGTGTTATATATATTATTTAGCGTGAATATATAGTACACGATTAAGGCGGAGTTGGTCGATTGACCACATCAATCCTTCACACGGACAGATCAGAGGAACACGGTGCACGGTTTGTTTCACGTATAGTAGTCAGGACGATGTCTCTTCCGTAGCGTCTGGTAGCCATTGACATCGTGATCGGAGTCCTCGTCCTCGAGGACGTCGAAGTGCCCCCCGGAGAGGCGGCCCGTGAAGAGCAGCCTCTTGGCCGGCCTCCCGTGGGCGTGGGTGGAGATGGCCGCGGTCGAGGACGTGGTGAGGTAGAGGGAGCCGTTGCGCCACACCTCGAAGGCGTAGGGGAAGACCCTGGCCGCGGCCACGACCTCGCACAGGGTTCCGTACGTGCCGCACGTTCCCATCTCCTCGCGGTACTCGGACGCGTTCCGGTAGTTGTCCTCGTGGGGCGTCGTGCTCAGCACGCTGTAGTCCTCCCAGTGGGCCGCCACGTGATCCACGATCAGGTTTCGGACCATCAGGTGCTCCGACTGCCTACTGAACACGCAGTGCGCGATGGCCCTGAACAGGCAATTGCCGTCCGCGGTTATAGGGACCACGCGGCGCGAAACTCCGTCCTCCGTGGTCAACCTCTGCATCCGCGGCCCTCTCGCCCCTAAAGCCAAAACAAACGCCTCGTCAGTGCACGGACCACTTCCGCGGGAATTCCTAGTCCTTATTGCGCATGGTCTTTCACTCAACGGTGACGGGTTCGGGATTCCGCCGTCCGTGATTTATATTCACACTGACCAGTGTTGGCTCCGTCTTTTCTCTGCACACATGCTATAGCTTAGGGTCCCCCACATTTTAACACTGCTATATTTTACTGGTTGGAAGTTAAGTGACATAACAATTACTCCTGACTCGTCATTTCAAGCACCATGAAATAAATCGGTTAAAATATTCTTCCGGCGTTTATATTCGGCTTTCTAGACTCTAATACGACGTTAATTAAAATAACAATGAGTGAAATGCGGAGAAGTTACAAAAGGAACATAGTCAGAGATTTAATTAATTTTTAACAAATGAATAAATTTTAAAAAATGATTTCAATTTTAATACTAGTAAGTATTTCCTGAAATTCTCTCATCCTTGTCATGAAGAAACAAAGAAACATGGATTTCCTTGATATTGCATGACAAAAATGTTTAAAAAATATTTAAAAAATTATAACTGGTGGTTCATTTTTTGATAAATTTACTACCGGACGTATGTGAATATCATAAATATCATCAATGTTATCATCAATTGTTATCATACATGAATTTTGAACTTTTACGAATAGTATATTGAAACAGTAATAGAGGAATAGTAATTTTACAGAAAGAATATCCTTCATCGAATTTGAAAACAATATCATTGTTCCAATAATATGTCAGCAACTTCTGTGAAAGAGGTAGGAAAAGTCGTGGTCACTGTGTTTTGGAATGTTCTTGGTGTGGTTCTATCTGAAAAATGACAAACAATAAGCGGAATATAATTTGGATGGTGGAGACTTGAGAATCATGGAATGAGATCGTCATTTAGATCAAAGCTCCCACTTTGGTGTCACCAAGTTTCTTGATACAAGATTACTGCACGCTGCGTTAAATAAATTCGTCGCTCATGTTAATTTCTTGGGATTTAAACTGTCAGTCCCCTGTCGAGCTCTGATACTCGCATTGTTAGGGTCATAGATCACCGGCGGGATGTACCTGACACGCCATTGTGAGCTTCTCCTTGTGCCTCGCCCCGTAACAAAACTGCGGAACGGCTGCGCCCTCCGTCTAATGCTTTTTCTCTCCATGCCACTTCCTGTGAGGTGAGGCCTCTGACAAATATTCCGCACATATATCACCTTTCCCTACGGACACATTAGCAATCCCTCCTCAAACTCGTCCGACGGACAACGTCCGTCGCCATCGGGAGTCGTGTACCATGCCAAAAACATCCAGCGAAAATTGCAAGAAACGACTCAGGAGTATATTATTACATTCCAATGGGATCAGTGGACAACTCTTACCGTATGCCCAACGTCTTCGATCCCAGTACATACACCTAAAATAGATGAAGGTGCCTCGGCATGTGAAAACCTCGAAAAGATATGAGAGAGTACGAGGCATCCCCAAAGGTGAACCCCGCAGACAATCTGGGCAGAAATACCTGCGAGAGAAAACTCCCACAGGCACCTCTCGGGTATGGTTGTGCAAAACGTTTAAAATATATAGAAATTTATCTTTTTGAAGCAGTACGTTTTTGCGTGCGAGAAAAGCTCGGGGTCGAGTTAAACTTACTAGTGAATACGAAACCGGGCGGAATGATATTCGATTAAAGCAGCGCTACTTAATTTGTCGGGACCTGAACAGAAACTAATTTATCGGCATAAATATTAATAAAAAAGATTATTTATATAGTAGATGCCCTTTAATAAGGACTATTTTGGCTCAAAAATCGGTACCAGAATATGGGGAATATTTTTAAAAACACGTTCCCTTTAATGGGGAACGGACAACACAGGCTTATTGGACTGAAATTTAGCCAAATGTTTTGAAATAATAAAATTCATAGAACTGCAGTATACATTAACGGGGTTTTTTATTGTTAGCCTCAGGACAATCGAAGCTAAGGGCGGAGTCGTTTAGAAAAGAATATAGTTGCGGAGAAGCATAATGAAACGCCCCTAGAACGACGACTACAACTCGACTATATAATATACAATCGACACACGCCTCCTTGCGTGTCACTGTGCCGTAGTCGTTATGACTACTGAATCATACTTTACTTTCTTAGAACTGAACTCGGTTCGAGGAAGCGGTCAGCCGCTGAATATTTTACTTGAGCAACGCTTTACATTCGTGAAAAAAACGTCATCAAGAATTCGACGCGTGGAAAAGTTTCGTTACGTCGAGGAAATCGCATTTCAAATAATTACGTCGGTTCCATAAAGTGTTGAAAAACAAAACTCGGCCGAGAAATCAAAGCACCAAGACGCCCAATGATGAGTTTTTGGGTCAAGTCGTTCTCGATTTGATGATATACTTTGGTTGGTATTTTTATTAATTCCACACTTACTAATGACAGCAGGACGCAAGAATCCTCAGAGATTTGAAACTGTGTTGTAATAGATTATGGATGTAAATATTTAAAAAGTCTACCCAACTTACACATCCTGCAAAACATTTTAACCTGTATTGTGCGGTAACTTTAAAAATTAAACTGGTAAACAGACAAATTAGCTTGAAATTAAATTTAATTTAATAAGAAAACCTTAGCACAATACAACGTTATGTTCCTTTCATCTGCTGGTTCCGTAAAATATATGTTAATTTTTGTATTTTTAGATATATACTAATTTATTAATAAGGGTTCCAACTTAAGGAAGACAACATCGTCTTGTACTAAATTTTTATTATTAAATTTTATTTTATTTCTGACTAACCTGTTTAATCGTATATTATTGAAGTAGTCAGATTATTATAAAAAAATTATATTATTTGATTAATAAAACTGCCAACCTATTTTGCATGATTAAAGTGGCGAAAACAAGTCTAAGAGGTAAATGTCCTCAATTTTTCCTATCTTGCGTTAGCTGATTTTGGGTAAGGTCTGATCTTTCCCAAACTTGCAATTGGCGCTATGGTTACTTCTCCATATAGAGAAATTGATAAATTCTTAAAATTGAATCAACATTTGATTAAATTGGATCAAAATTCAAACTTTATTAAGTGATTTACCTGTTCCCGGCTCAAACAACAAATAGTTGTACGTAAATGTGATAAGAAAAAACGGAAATTCCATTCAAATTTTTTGCATTTCAGAAATGATGTTAATTCTACAGAAATCTGCATACTACTCCAGAAGTCCAGTTTAGATTTGTATACATTTCAACTTGTTCACCAAAATTTAACATTCGAAGAAATTACCCGAGGAAGTCCCAAACATGGTGACGTAAAGACGTCTGTATTGTGGTTGTTCCTTTTTTGATTAAATAAACAAAATTCAAAGTCGAAGTTTTCCGTCAAAAAGAGCAAATCTGAGATTCGAATTCCCTACCAACATTCTTATACGACTGGTTACTGGAGTAAGCGACTTTTCTTAAAACTTACCTTTTCTAATTATAAAAAAACCTCCGAAACGTCTCACCGGATTTCAGAGTGAAAAAGATAGTTTCAGCCATGCTATTTTAAAAGTGTGTGTGTGTTCGGTTTCCTGGACACGAGAAAGGCTTGTTAAAAGACTTCGTTGGACTGCTCGCTCGCCCCATTAATGAAAGCAAATCTTTGATATTAAAAAGCTAGAAGAATCTGTCCACGCAGGCAAGGAGTAGTCATCAACTCGAATTGATGAATTCGACCGAGGAGATCCCAAGTGGATCCAAAGAGATACTTGATTACGATAAGCCATGTCTCTCAGCAGTCTCGCAGTCTGACTGCCTTGATCCACACGTGATAACAAAATCTAATAATATACAACTTAATCGTATTTACTTAGACTCTGAGGAAGTTAGCAAGATTCCCATCAAGTCCTCACCTGCTTTCCTCTGGCTTGCTCCATGGTGCACTGTGGTGGCGCCCCACCGCTCTCTACTACCAAGCAAAATTTTTTCGCCATTTTCCCCTTCCATCACCCGGGTTATCGGCTTTTCCAATTAGATTTACCACCCCCTTATTCTACGACTTGTTGCCATATTGAAAATCACCATAGTATTCAGCCCGATAAATACAAAACCTAATCATACTAACAAATAAATATCTAGTCTATATTATATATATGTATTATATATTATATATATATATATATATATATAGAGAGAGAGAGAGAGAGAGAGAGAATTGAAAAGGGGGGATGCGGAAGATAGAGAAAGGTAACCAAGGGTTGACTAGGGCCCCCGAGCTATAGTTTAAGGATCCTACCCGGTGTTTCACCTAAAGAGATGCAGGGAAAACCCGAAAAAACCTGCCTCGGGTAGGTCGGGCATTGGTGAACTATTATCACGCCCTCTCGAATGACGGGAGACGAGGTTGCTGTAGGGTGTGACCGTTAAAGGGGTTATTACTATCTCCTTATCATTAATTTTTTCCTCAATTTAATATCCTCCCGGTACTGTTCAACATGAACAAAAAACCTTCAAAATACCGTCGCTTCCATAATATGCAATAAAAGTAAATCGTCACGTGGAGTAATTTCATCGAATCAAACAAAAAAATACATCAGCAGAATTTCAATCAAACTATTAAACGGGATGAATAGAGTATAATATGTTAATATTATACTTTTCTCACAGATGAACACTAGTTTTGATCTGATTCCAACTGAAGGTTTAATATATATTCTGCAACTGCTAATAACGCAATCCATACATTAATTCGTGTAATTAAACCCTCAAGTTACAAAAAAGTGGAATAATGCGTTCAGCCCTTTCATTCTCAGCGTGTTCCACTTGAATACCGATATTCGTTATGGAAAAATACTTTAAATGCCTTTAATTCTTAGTAATTCATTAGATGTATATTTACTCAAGAATCCATTTGAGGGCGATGTGAAAGCAAATCAGAGTACGAACGAAACTCAGTGACGACGGGTGGTAAAAGTGTTTAATTAAGCACACAGTTATTAGATAGTAGCATTCCCGAAACTAGCGAGTGAAAAAGAAAACCACTAACAGAGATTAGTAACATTGTTTTCACTCGAAGGGAGACATTGCCCTAATCTCTTGAAGAACCAAGGGACGAAAACTTTGAAAGGGGAATTGAATATCATAAGTAAAATTGACGGGGAAAATCTCAACGCGGTGTACGTTCACCAAACGCGAATGTTTCAGTAGAAGACAAGACACAATCCTGTGGCAACATGTAATTACTTTGCTGTTATTCTGTCTTTAAGTATCGGAGAGTAAGCAATGTGCAGTACTAGATTAGAATATTTTAAACGCCTTGTGGCAACATCGTAATACGTTTCGGAGTAATATGATTTTTGAATAGTTAAAATTCGTTTTATCGAAAACATTATTTATTGGGTAGTTTAGTCGTAAAATCGTGGCCGTGACCGGTGACGCGTCACGATAGTACATTTCAGTGATACACCTTAGTTTCTATAAGCGGTTTGTCGGAATCGCGTTTAATAACGATTCCCGAATATTAATTGCATTTTATGATTACCGTATCGTTGAAAAATTCACGCATGTCAGAATCTCATCCATGGTTTGTTTAAAGAGAAGCAGGGCGTCTATAAAACATTTTTTATTCAGATGTTCCAGGTTTCGCTTATAATCTTATAGTTTTTTCATTGTTATTGAGGGGTGTGAAGTAGGCAAAGAATTAAGTAAACGTTCGAAATAAGAACTGTGACTTATTTAGAAGGCATGAGAATATAAACCCTCGCTAAAAACAAGAAGCCGACCCCAAGCGTCATGTGGCGCAGTCTTCATAAACTTTAAAATTAACTGGGCCTATAATGACAGAACGTGTAAAATCCAATTATAAACTTGGTTGTAGCCATTTAACGACAACGAAACGCGTGCCAGATTCGCACCTACAGAAAGCGAAAGACGTTTGATTGGCTGCCGACTTCTTATTTGAAACGTTATTCGAAGTTATTTTTGAAGTTGCCGGTCCGTACCTCTCTCGGAAACTTTGAGAACGCATCTAGGACGGTAAACTTTCAGCCGCAATTTACCTGACATAGTTTCAAACTGAACGCTGCTCTCCGATGGCAGGTTATAAATATTGACCTCTGGGGACAAACGACTGTGGCATCAATTTACTTTTAGAAACGTCCGGTGACTTGACTCTTCGTGAGAAACTCAATACACTAGCAACGAATCCTTAACTTTTTTACGGTAATATTTGGACAACGGCGATCCCGTCATCAAACAACCACAGTTGGCGTAATATTTGCACGGTGCACAACATTTGCGAACTGATGCTTCCATCATTACAAATATGGGTTTCTAGATATATTCTCGAGATATTTGTTTTAGGCTGCACTTAAACGGAAAAGTAATGACAAGTTATGAACAGCTAATTTTAATTGGTCCTCTAACTACTGTGATGTCATTAGCTACGTAGCCAATAGGAAATCATGTAATAATCATGGAGCATTCAACGGTAAATTTTAACTTTGGTATATGTAACTCGAACTAATCTGAATGGAATATTTGGAGACTGAGGTAAATGCACTAAATTAAATTTGAAACGCGTTAATACCGACAATGTAAATTTTTATGCGTTTTCGTTAGGAATGTGGATGTTGGATTTGCCGTGGCACATGCCTAAATGAATGGGAAGTCCTCTAGAGGGATCGGATATATAAGCTAATAAAATTTATAATATTCAACACAAATGCCTGATGGACTGGTGCTTCTGTGCCATAATTTTTTTTTATAATTATGTGACTAACTCAATTTCTTCCCAAGAGTGGAGTTAGATTCCCCACGTATACGCCCCTAACTCGTGATTGGTGCACAGCTAGTGGCGTCATAGTTCAAGTGTATAGAATGAAGGAAAGATCATGATAAGTAATCGAATTCCCTTTAGACATATTTGTAAAACATGCAATCTATTATGTATATTAAGTAATGTGGTTTTAATCTACTTGCTGTAGCATATTAATCCGAATTCATTACAGTTCAAGTATATTTTCTTACATTTATCGTACACTTTCAAAATAGTGTTCCATAAGAAAATTCGACTTTTATCTCCAACATTTTACTACCGCAAACTATAATCTGTAGAGGATCTTCTTTAAAACAAGACGAAATAACGTTCTCAGTTTTCTGTGTAATATAATACAAAAAATGTAAATTTTCTACTTCTCAGAAAGTGAGAAATTGTTAATCATTAAAATACGTGTATACATTGTGGTACTTACTTTAAAATTGGTGACGTGCTGTGATCTTTTCCGCGATTTGGAACAGTATTCAGCTCGCTCTTTCTTTCACATGTAGACGATTTTGGTGTATAATTACTGGATAAAATATAGTGCCCAGATCAATGGAATGTGAAAATATTTCTGACAGCATGGCAAAATTACTTCAATAATTCTAAGTTGCGTCGAAACGACAAATCAATTATTTTTAAATAATTTAGGAGTTTACAAAACGAATCGGTCGATGTATCATGTCTTAAGCGGTTTTGAACGCGCTTAAGGACGTGTAATTTATACGCATTAAATTTTTAACTGTTGAAAAAGAAGAAACTGCCTGGTATCAAAGATTAAATAACAACATCCTGTGAATGAGTCAGAGAAGAATTTGATGAGATGGAGAAGTGGAAGAAGAAAATTGCATCACGGAAGAGCTTTAAGTTCACGACACATTAAATGTAGGAATAAAACCCGGCGTGGTTAGACTTGAATACTAAAAATTAAAATCAATTGATGTTGTTCTAGTTTTTAAGTTCGTGAAAATGACCTTGAATCAATGCAACGTTTTTTTGTAAGAGTCGAAAATTGTTTTCTTATCCAAACAATTAAACAGAAAATTCAGTATATGTTCGTTTGTACATTGGCGCAAAATTAATAAAACTATAGCAGCGGTTATCCAATAATCCACATTATTTCGCTATAATACTTTCCAGACTTCTAAGCATGCAGGGACCATAAATGTTTCTCTGAATCCACTTCGACTTATTGGAAGTCTTTAATTTTGAACAGTCAGATTAAATGAGAATATACATTTAGGCTCAATAAAATTAGTTTTACAATCAAAATTTAGAATATTACTGCTGCATGCCGCAATTGATCCTTTTATACCCCCCCACACACACACACAAAATCCTCCCGTTAAAAACCCTCGGCGACATAGTTAACTTGGATGTAAAGATAATCTTTTAGTAAATTTAAATTTTTGTAGTTTATTTTTCTCGATATGACTATAATATTGAATCGTTATTTTTCGAGTATTCTATTTGGTCTTAATATACAAAAGTGTGATCAGGAAATTCCAAAAAAATACAATGTTATATTTTCTTAATTACTTCGAGGAAGCATAGTAATTAATCTAATAAATCTGTTGTTGGATGACACGGTGTCATTTCGTACCATCTCATTAATGTGACCTTCGATACGTTTGATCAAGATAATTTTACTAAAGCATGTCATTCTTATCTTTGCTAATTGTGTGGTATGGCGTTATACGACTTTTCGTCGTTATTCTTAATAGAATGTTAAGAAAGGTGAAAATTGACACATGGATAATGCAAACAGAACCAAAGATTTTTTTTATAGGATTTAGTATGTCCGACCCCAAGATTGTTTCTTTGCAAATATTTAGTAAATTTGGAATTAAGAGCAAAAAAATGGTAATTTATATCTACGAATTTTGCACCTTCTTTTACCTCACATGTTACGTTAATATTTATATAGAAACTATATGTATTTGCACGGGATTTTATTATGATTATGTGAGGTCATTGTCACATTTAATAACTATTTAAAGTTATTAACAGATATACTAATTAGAAAAGGATGCAGCCAAATTATAGAAAAAATTATGTGATAAATAAGTATTATTTAATGAACTTCGCTAATTCCTTATCTAATTAGCATGCATTTATCACAGACGTTTTATATTTGTTAACTGAAAGCACGAGATTTCGTAATACTGAATATCAAAGTAAATTTCCGAATTGTCCATGAGTAGAAGGCGCAGAGTTGCGTATTATTACTAGCACAACATATGTTACTGATTTATTTGCGGAATATGTGCATTATGCATTCCTTTAGTGTTGTCTTATGCAACTAAGCAAAGTTTTTCAGTAATTTTAAGATAATTTATGGCTTTTTCCACCACATAGGGAGAGAATTAGTGGCGCTATTTTCCTGAATAGCGGCGGAGTGTAGCGTCCGTAGTGACATCCAATCAAAATGGCGCTGTCTTGTTTGATGATGTCTGTACAGTGGCAACAAATACGATAAGAGAAAACTGAACCATCTTTTCCTTTTGTGACACGTGCGAGAGATGATGTTATGTTTCCGTTTTTATGATGGTTATGTGTGAACTTATGATTTCTGCAGTTTCACGCTTAGTTCAACTGTAAATGTCATTCGGAAGAACAATTTTTGGCCACCTGAGGAATGTGTATAAATATAGCCGTCGTGTGACTATTTCATAAATACCCCTATTTAAACGTAATGCCTGGAATGCGTTGTTGTGAGTTCGCGAACACAAGCCAGTTCTGTGGCTTAATTTAATTTGAATTTTGTGTTGATGTGTAAACATTACTGTAACATACATTTCCTGTGAACAGACTTCTCCTCATCGAAAGAGGGGCAGGACAGAAGTATGGCCTTCAATGAGGTGAGCATTATCTGATAACGTTAACTAAATGATATAATTAATTTCAAGATTTCTTTCCGAACGTGATTTGTGTAATCTGTGAAATCTTGTCATCGCAACCGAATTGTGAAAGAAGTATACACATTCCTTTCATCGTATTGTTAAACAATTCGTGTCCTGTCAGTATGTCGCTCGATATAATATTTTGTAGTTGGAAACAAATACAAACGTGTACATTTGTCTTTTAACATCGTATATATTACATAACTATGTATGATCACCATCGTTTGCATACTGAATATTATTTGCCTGTTAAATACTTAGCAAACTTTTAATTAAATAACTATGGGTGTTTCTACAATATGAATTTTATTCATTGTCCTATAATAATGCATTTAATTAATCCTATTGACTGAAAGTAATTTTTTTTGTCCCACATATTTTTAATGAAATTATAACTTTACATTTGTAATACAGTAGCTCAGTTTCTGCTAAAGACATCTTTTTAGACAGGAATTAATTCAGAAATCCTGTTTAATTAAATAATTTCGAATTATTTATTTTATATTTTAAGATTTTCACTCACAATATTAGTATATTACATATATAAATATATATTTACAATTCTTTTTCATATTCTCTAAAATCTTGGCAAATATACTTCATTTCTAATATTTTAAGTTCTGAATTCCTTTTGGTAACATTAACCATAATGTTTTGACTTTATTATTCAGTGTTTTTCCATTGTAGTCCTCTGTTAAATTATTTGTGTTGCTTTTTTTTACGTCAAACCTTTTAATTTCCCCAAATATCTGTGAAATACTTGTTAATCTTATTTTGAAGTATGTCAACATATTCCCTCTTCTGGAATTAAATAATTCTAATATCGAAACTTAATCTTACTAACAGCTTTTGAACTGTCTATTCAGAGTTTCTGCTATTTTTTAAACATAGGCCTGGTGTGTATTTGTTGCAATTATGCCATATATTGTTTTCTTATATTATGAAATGTTTGTTTCAAAAATTCAGTCATTCGTGATTGTATTCCTCTTTTATTTTTGCAATTATAATTTTATGATCCCAGAAACAAACTAATAAACCATCTTAACCAGTATTTTACAATTGTAAATTAATTTTATAAATATGTACCTTGATTGAAAGATTGAAAAGAATAGGTGCCTAATGTTTTGTATGTGAACTAGCATATTAGCTCTGGGAATATGCTAAAACAAGTTAACTTAGTTACTAAGTAACTACGAGTTTCTTTTATCGACGTATACTGCACATATTATGCGTTTTAAAATATTGCAGTTTCTGAAAAATGTATTTTGAGTTATTGATCTTTTTATATCTGCAAATGATGCTAAAGGCTATCTCACTTAGTCTTGTGATAATTCAAAATGTGGTAGCAAATTAGGATAACGTTTGAATCACATAGGGTGTTTGAAACAACATGTCTACCAGCTTTCTTTAATCTGGGATAGTGCAACCAAATTAATGCAGTCTTTTACTGTCTATTTAGTAAATACCTTGTGTAACAAACCCACTGTCTACTGATGGTAATTCCCATTTCATGCATTTTATATCTGTTGTTACTCTTTTGATGTGTCTATGAAAAACCAAGAGAGATTTGGACAAAGCTGAAAAGGGCTCTTATTTTTTTATAGTCCCATTTCTGGTTAACTTTATTATCTGTGTCCATTTTTATTAACATCGTTATCATTTTGTAGGTAGATAAGTCAGCTACCAGAAATTTTCTTCTACAAGTGTCTGATGCAAGTAATGTCAGAGCACCTTTCACAGTAACAGTTAAATAATGTAATACCATTAAATATAATCAACATTGTAAATGAACCCCCTGTGACTTTTGTATCTTTCTCCCATGGCGATCTGTGCACAATTGCATAATTTCATATGGCAATACCTGCTTTGTTTTAAATACAAGTAGAAATGGAATGGACTATGGACATAAAATGTAGAATTCTTACATTCTAAATTTATTAAGATATGAGTTCTTCTATTATTTTTCTTGCATAACTAAATATTATATGAGAAAATATTGCTCAGTAAATTGAGAGGGATGAATAATTGATTGTCTTTAATATATTTTTACTCACCAATTTCTACTACTGGTGGAAATATATACTAGTTCATTTAACCCGTTCATTTTTATGTTATTAACATTCTACTTGTAATTCATGCTATAGAGTAATGAAAAATGATATAAAAAATATTGTTCACTAATAAATATTTGGGGACATTTAAAATATATTGCCTTGAAATTTATTTAATATGAAATAAGTCACAAAGACTTTTGCAAGTTTGACATAGATGATTTTTTCAAGATCACACCAAATTTAAATTGAATCAGATGTCATTCTACGGATTCTCATGATATCAGCTTTTTTAATGAAAATGAATTTTACCTAGTCTATGTTCTTTATTATGTGATCTATGTTAAATTAGCCAGTGAATCTCAATGATTGACATTATGGGATGGAAATGTTGCATGTGATGCTTTAATTTTTATAAGTGTAAACTGCGCTAATTGGCATTTACATATTGTTTTAGTTTCCAGGAAAGGAATACAGTCAATTATTCTGTGTGTGAAAGTTGTTAGACAGGTGTCACCTTTCTTCAGCTTGGAAACATCTGTCTCTTACAACTCTAATTCACAAATATAATATTTTCCCAGGTATTATTTCTTAAAACAGATTCCGAAAATAAATTTAAGATTTTACCAATTTACTTTCAGTTTGTCATTTCTTGTATGTCTGTGTAACTATTATTTCAATTACTCTTATATTTATTCGTTTTCATATACGAGTATTTTAAATAAGTATTGTAAAACTTGTGTTATAACTGCAGTTCATCCTGATAAATAAAATGTCGATGCATTTTTTAAATAGGCTGAGAACAGGCTGCGACTGGAGGATTGATTATCTTTGTGGTTACGTACAAAACCGTAGGCTATAATGAATGTCCTGCTGACGTTTACGCACTTCTTTTTCTACTCCCTATTTTTTCTGTCTGTAGTAGACAGGTACGGTAGGAGGGAGTAGGCTTGCATAGTTCGAGGCCAGGGCCCCTGTAAGCCGTTGGCATGGCACAGGAATTTGAATGGTGACTTTTGCCAGTAACGGTACTTGCTGTGCCTCGGGGGAACAGCTGATAGGAAGTGACTGCAGCGACCAACTTCCGGTCCGTATACTGCATACAGCACTGATATGATAACATACATACAGCACTGTACACTTTTCCCACAAGACTTGGAAGATTCGTGTTTATTAAAATCTCAACGGCAGACACTGGTATGAGGGAGCTACCCTCTTATTTCCTGTCTCTTCAACACGCCACGTGATACTTGACTCACGTCTCTCGTTTCGTTTGTGTGACCTTTTGAAAATCGATTCTCCTCCTGAAGTGCTACAACTTCATGAATCCCGAGGATTTTCTCCGCTCTGGCTTTTTATCCTTTTATGAATGAAGAGGAAACGAGTTTCAAATGACCGGATAATAGAATAGGGATATTTGATGTGCTATTATAACATCACCTTAGACTTCTCCAATCTGACCTGCATCAGGAAAAGTCACCGGAACCAGCTAATCCGTGCGAAACTATGATACATTTCAACCTCATACCTCTGATACGGAGAACTCTTGGCTCATAGCCGATTGAAATGCTTCTCGGCTTGCACATTTCTGTCAGCTGGGCATTAACTAGTATCGTGTTGCAGTATTTCATGACGGAGTCATTTTTCTATCCTTTTGAATCTATTGCAACTGTCGGTCATTGTAGTATCTTCGCGCCATTCGTATCTGAATAAGCTTTGCTATTCCACCTGGAGAAAGCTATACCAATAAACGAACCTGTACTCTAGGTACCGTTGTGAGACTACTAAGCTAGGCAACCTGCCAGGCGATAGTCAATCGCCAGACACGTAATTCTCGTCAGACATTCTTAAGGGCGTCAACGGCAAAACAAATTTAAGTCATTACCCGGAAGGGAAGTCCAGAGCTGTTTGTTTCAAGTTCATACCAGATAGCGTCGCCAAGTAAGATCTACCGTAAGGTATGACGGTAAACTGCAAGTTTTGAGTGTTTGAATCAATAAAAAGACGTCCAATAAGTCAGCAATTCATTTTATTGCTCTTTAATTAATCAAAATACGACGTTTCGTCTCCCTTTTCAGACTCCATCAGGCATAAAATTTACCAATTCTTCAATTGAATGCCTGACGAAATCCCTAAAGGGAGAAGAAACGTCGTATTTGGATTACGTATAGAGTAATAAATTAATTGATGTCATATTGGACGTCTTTTTATTTATTTAAACTTAAATTCGGCAAATTATGCTTGAATGTCTGGACATTCATATAAGCTATATCCACCAGTAACATTTGCAGCGAAACCTTAATATTCACAAATCATATGGTAGGGAAGGATTTTGGTTTAATTATAACAGTTATGATTAACCACAGAGAATCGTATGTATTTCTCAGATTGTTACGAATTTTCTGGAGCCTGCATGCGGCGTGACTAACGCTGAGATTGGTAACATTGCTTATGTCACTGTGCAGTTTTATTTGATCTGTGTTTTTGTCACGTAAGCTGGTATTCGGGAAATAATTAAAATTTCTTAGAATCAAGTAATATGAATAAGACGAAACAAGAAATGTCATTTTTCTACGATATAATATTTCTTCTGATTGTGTATGAATATTCCATTTGATTGAAGATCGTAAGTTTTCCCGGCGAATTCGTAGAATAAAGAGTTCTCGAGTCTTTCATCGAAACGTCGGTTTTAAATTCTAATATGACCTGGGTTGTAACCCAAGAACTCTTTATTCCATAGGATTGTTTGGTTCACAACCGACTTTTATACTGAGCGTATGAGTCAGATGTCCGGAAAGGTGACTTACCGAATTAGTCAAGTGATGTGCGTATTTTTCCTAGGATTGGACCTCTAACAGTCCTCTGACGTGCATTCATAGACTTCCTTGAGAGTAGGGCCACAGCATCAGTGGATATTGGTGGAAATATATTACTTTTGTTTCCTCTTCATGCTCTAAAAAATGGTCACTTTGCTGACTTTCTACAAACTGGGGAACTCATTTCTTTGTAAGGGTTTCACGGTATTGAACACAGCATCCATGCCCACGCCTTAATCAGATATTTTTTTATCGTGTATCGTTGACGGTAAAAAGATGAACACGGTGGCATTAAACTTGACTGTAAACGGAATTATCCCAGTCACTGACGTTAAACAGGTTTAGTGAAAACGGTGCTTCACACAGTTTTTTAGTTGACAAGCGAACAGTCGTGGCGCTCCATTCATGCAAGGAAAGTGATATCACTTGTCGGAAACGCTTTGAGAAATAACAGTCGACCTGAGGAGGAACATGAAAGAGGTGGACACTGTACTATTATGATCAGCTGTGCTGCTACCTGGCAGTCTGCTCCGTATTTCGAACCATCAACCTAATTGCTTATCAGTGTCGGGCCTTTCCGTGCCAGACAATACCCGCGTGATTTGGTTGGTTTTATTTTTAATCTCACCGACGCGACGGACGCACGCGTGTCCCATCAAAACTGCAGGCCCCAGGACTCCCGTTTAATTAGTTCTGAAACTTATAATTGCCTTTGTTTGTAACTTCTTTTATATCTGGAGCCTTTCTGGGTGGTCAAGTGTAGCGACTGTGTGGGGATTTGACCTATATTAGTCTCGTTGAAGATCGATAACCCTGGCCCGCAGGAAGCTTCCCTTCCGGACGTTTCCAAAGTGAAGTCGGAATTGCGTTCTCTTTTGCTTTCATAATTACTCTCTCAGGGTCTCTTTATTCTTTTAAAAGTTCTTCAGCTTAAACTAGACTGTAAGAAGACCAATAGGTGCATATTCCCGCCTTTGCATTTTTCATGTGTTACTGTCAAGTGTTTTGTTTCCAATATATTGTCGTCCTCATTTTATGCCTCACATCCGAAGGGTATTAGGAATATAATCGATTATAGTCGCATAGAACTGTTAATTGGTTCCGCTAATACGTCGTATTATTTGAATCCACTCTAATTGAGGTATTAAATCCTATACTACAAATGACAATTAGTTTAGATTTAAATTCAAGTTAGTAAGTATTGATTTATTGAATGTCCTAAAATTAATTTAATTATATATAATTTCAATTACATAAGTTTTTCTAAGTTCTAAGGAGAATAGGGGAAGAGCGAACAATATGTAGGACGTTGACCAGAATTGATTAATTAATAGGCCACGTTTTGAGACATGAGTCTTCTAACATTAGCATTAGAGGGAACTGAGTGTAGGGTAAGAACAGAAGAGGGAGGCAAAGGATGGAATACGCGAAGCTTGTTAGTGAGGATGTAGTTGTTATGCGGAAATGTAAATGTTTGCGCAAGGTAGGTTAGAATGGAGGGTTACATCAGACCAGTCTTAGGATTGATTACCACAACAACAAGTTTTTATAAATAATTTTTATTTTCTGTAAATTGTGTTAATGACGACCTCTTGTGGTCTAGTGGTTAGCGTCGCTGCCTCACAACAGTGTTCCCGGGTTCGAATCGAGTCTTGGTCTCGGAGACTGGGATTAAGAGTGCTGGAGAAACGATTAGGAATGTGTTATTTAAACATAACAGTCTGCCACGTCCTGGTAGGCCAAGGCCCTCAAATGGTCTGTAGATCCAAGGAAGAAGATATGGTATTATAACTTCTAGCAGTTCCTTATAACGACGCAGACTTCTTTAATGATCCGCCTATTGATAGTATGAATTCCATTTTAGGATCAACTAGTGTTTTAGCACAGGCATCATTGTCTAATTTATCCTCACGTTATTCATCTGTGTTAATAAGAGTTTCATTGTCTAATGAATTGTCTCTTTGAATGCGTTCTGTTCAGAATCTTAACTCGTGGAAACGAAGTTGTCGTCCAAGTTCCACAATGTCATTAGAAACATCAGCAACGAAATTATTGACGCGATGTGGTATGACATAATTTGAAACTCTTCCCCCAATGAATAGTATATCGACTCGAAGCCGCACCGAGCACAGTTTAACTCTATGTTTCTCTTTTAAAATTGTCTTATTTTTCTGTTCATCCATTGCTTTAAGTTTTAAGCCCCTGTCTAGTACGTTTTATACATTTTCGCGGATTATTGGCAACAAAAACTTTTCTAGACAGTATTAAGTGTGTTAATTTGTGTCAAAGGGGAAAAAAAATGTGGCATTCCATAGGACAATGACAGAAATGTGGGGCTCAGGTGCATTGCAATATCAAACCGTTTTCCTGAGTGGGCCAATCGTCATCAATAGGTTCGTCGTGACGTGCAGGAAGTACACCAAGGCAACAAAATTACTGTGTAAACTTTAGTTGATGATTTTGCAGACTCTACAAGATGTTGCTTCGGACACCTGTAATGCTGCATCATCATCATCATCCAAAAGCCGATCCTGACGACAGAAATATACCTTTTTGTCTCTCTTCGAGATGAGGTCCTCAAGCTTCAATCAAATCAATTAAGATAAGACGGTGGGAAACCTTTTTGTTGACGTTAATGGTCGTTCCTCTTCATCGGCCTTGAAGACCACCAAGAAGCCAGCTCACGACGGTCACGGATGAAGAACTAGTCAGCTGCATTCTGCATCCTCCTGCTCACTGGAACACCGACGCTACAGTCGCCTCACCTAACGATCCGTTCGTATTCCTTCCCTCTTGGAGGTTTGCTGCAATATACGGCTGTTGTTCGCAATATCGCAGACCTAACCTGTTTTCCATAAACAGTTGCCTTTTTTATCTACCTGAACAGTTATTTGAGTATCTATAACGTTGTGCGGGGGCAACGTCCAGATATCAGCGCGAAGAAAAAACAGACAATAGTAGTCTCCGATGTGAAACAATCGTTGACCTATTTGAAATCACTTGTGTATTTCTTGCACGATTGTTTTCTAAACAATTGGTCGAATTAACTTTGTCCGTCAAGTATGTTATTGGCACGCTCCTCTGCTTCGCTTTTCTGTTGCTCCTTGCTTTTCTTCTATCCTCTCTTTTAGTTTGCATTATTACTTTTTCATATATCCTCATTTAACATAACATTTCGTGTCTCTTACGTGCTATCCATTTAAGCTCTTTTTCTTCTACGTTTCTCAGTGATTAATTTTTTTATGCCCAACTACACTCTTTCCTGTAACATTCATTGCTCTGTCATTTACTCTCACTATCTCACAAACACCTAAAGAGTATGAGAATAATTTTTCCCTGTGTTAATCAGTCGCAACCAAAACTATAATTTAATTTTGATTTGAAATTTATTAAGCATAAGCTTTCGGCATTGCCATATAATGATACTAAATTAAAATCCATCTTTTTAAGAAAATTTAATAAATTCCTTGAAGAAATCACCTAAAGAACTGGTTTCAATTGAAGCACAAAAAAAAACAATACCTTTCGAGAATGATTTCGTCATCCAGTGAAAGTAACCACAAAAACTGTTGATTGGATAATAATTGCAATAAACAGGACATGAGGCTGTGCCACATTTTATGATGTTCACTTTAGCAGCAGACCGCTTAAATTCTTTGTTTCGTGAAATGGAAAATGAAATATGAACAATCTTGCAATACGCTAAGAACAGCGAAGTGATGTTGAAGGAAATTGAACCATACCACGGTTGGTCCTCTCCGATGTGCTGGTTGTTCGTTGTATTGGCGAGATAGAAATCTACACATTCCTGCCACAGATAAGCATATCGACGCGATTTTAACTGTACGTGCGTCACGTCGATAACACAGTAGTGCAATGCCATGGGTGTCGAACAGGACAGCCACGACGCCGCAGGGTTACCTGCCAAATACCGCGACACAGTCTCGAGGGCCGCCTCCAAAAAGCTCCTGTCAGCGTCTCGACCTCAGCCGAGGCCACCCTCCACCATCACCACCACCACCACCTCGCAGGTCAGTTCTCATCTCGGTGCACTCAGCCAGGTGCGGTCGGCGATCTATTTGCACATCTCACTGCCGACACGCTCTGAAGTTTGACAATGAGTTCCTTTCTGGTAGGAATAACTTTTCAGAAGATTATTAATGAACCACACAGTAAAAAGTATGATCTCACCCCCCCCCCTCCCCACAAACCGTTTGGAAACAAGATGAATTCATCCTGCTCCCTTTCTTCTCCGGGGAAGGGAAATTACAGATCAGGTCGGCTATTAAATCCAGATTGCAGTAATGGCTCTAGAAAAGCTTACTCTTGATTATCCCAATTCCGGACCAACCATTTTTTTTTAAGTCGTTGAGTTTAATACCTGCGTTAGTGGTGTTTTGGGTAGATCTTCAGCGTTTATATCCTATTTAAGATTTTACTTTTCGTACTGAATTTTGTTCGTCTTGAACAACGTCACAAAAAATGGTCTTAGCATGACAACAATAACTAATCTAAGAACAATGTTAGAAAAGGTCATCGGGATGTCCATGAGGCAGATAGAGATGTAGATAACACGTATGGTAAACGGGAACTCGTTAACGGGCGTAGGAAATAAAATAATTTAGCAATTAAAGGTTTATAGTGCTCGGCGAATACAGAGTGACACATGATAGTATTGCATGTGATCCATATTTATAGATAAAATAATTCGCTGTTCTTTTACGTGAGTACTTAGTTTCATGCTAACCTGTCGTGAAATTCGTTAGTACATGGTTAATCGAATATAGTCTGCCATGGAATCATCACCCTAGGTGGTTCTTACGATGAGTTAACTTTGGTAACCGATGAGTGTGTGTAATGTTTATGGAGTAAAATTATAACCGGTTTGTCTGTAACCGAATAATTGCTTAGTATCCTGTAGCAATTGCCCAAGTTACCGTGGCTACCATTTCGCACCTCCGGTGACGTTTTCTAATTAGCGTTGCTATTTCATAGGCCCTCTTCATGGTTTCTTCCCTGTTAGGCTTCTCATGAATTGCTTATTTTCCCTTATCGTCGGTGTTATTGATTGGAAGGACGTTACCGTGATGCTAAATCGGGAACATATCTGTTAAGCTCCTCACGGCGAGTAGTGCGGTACCTTATGGTTTTGAAGTGGAAGTCCTTCAATGGAGGTACTTGGCCGGCTTCTAACGATGAAGCCTGTTACGAAGTACCTTTACGAACGACCTCAAGGCGATGGTTTTCGTGCGACTTTTCATTCTAATCTTACATCTTGGCAATTCGACCTGGGTGTTATTTTAACCAGGTTTTCATTTTTTTCATAATGTCGTTTAATAGTCTTCAGTGCGTCCATAGTCTTAAGTGCGTACTTCTCGTCACTCCCCGATTTGTCAGTTGGGTCTCACATTTTGTGACTATTTTTTCTTCTTCACAAATTTCTTTTGTTTATCAAACAAATTTGATAATTGTTCTGACTATGTCTCGAAGAATGCAGGTGAATAATTACGGCCAAAATTTATCAGAATTTAACAATATTTATTAACTAAAATATGACACGACGTTTCGTTCCAGTCATTGAAACTTCTTCAGGTGTGAAACAATCCAAAAGTAAACCGAAAAGTTTTCATCAACACAAGCAGCACAAAGATTTTTATCAAATTTGTAAGGGAAGCACCAACCGTCTCCGAGGCTTGTTGTGGAACTAAAATCTTTGTGCTATTTGTGCACTATATTCGATTTTAAACTGTGTCCTCTGATTTCAGTACACCAATTTCATTTTGACTTGCACGGTCCAATGTTTTCTTTGACGTTCCATTTTAAAAAAATCTAAAAGTGCTATAATCATTGACAATTAGCAAATCAGCAGACAAAATGAAGTGGTAAAATTAGTAATATAATTATTACTGTGATATAGGAGAATGCTGAAAATTAGATGGGTGATTAGAATTACTAACGAGGAAGTTCTAAATAGAAGGGGAAGAGAGAACAGTGTGGAGGACGTCGACCAGGGAAAGATTCATAGTCCATGTTTTGAGATATGAGGGTTTTGTAAAATTAGCATTAGAGGGAAAAGTGTGGGGTAAGAACAGAGGAGGAAAGCAAAGGATGGAATACTCAAAGCAGATTAGGGAGGGTATGGGATGTGCTAGTTATGCGAAATGAAAAGGCTTGCGCACGATAGGTTAGGATGGGTGGTTGCGTCCGACCAGTCTTAGAGCTGAATACCACAACAACAACAAAAATTATTACTGCTTCAAGAAGGCTGTAATTATTTGAACTTCATAGTGCTGTTGGCCCAATTTATCTATGTTTAAATAACAACGTGTAGTAAACGCAAACGAAAATTCGAAGCACAGTGAGTTGAGACTAGTGTTCCGAATCAGTCTAACTTAAATAAGTAATTAAGTCCTGCTAGTTTCCATTTTCTTGTAAATATTTTGTTTTTTATCTAGGATCTACGATGCATCTTTTCCTCGACACATTTAATACTTCAAATTTGTATCATAAAAAAATAAGAACATGTATTCAAAATGTTCTTTTATTGTATTTGTTTAGAAAGGCCTATTTTCATACATGGAAGACGTACATTTGAAAGTTCATTTTAGAAGAATCTCAATCTTCTGCAACGGTGTATTTCAGTTTATCGACCCAGACTTTTAATTATTAATACAAAGCTAAACGTACGGTAGATTTTAAATAGACTCAATGACAAGGTAGCGGAGAGTCTCCGAGGAAAACTGCCACGGATGGTATATTAATGCGCTAACCTGACAGTCAAATAAAAAAAAATATGTGAAGTAATAGTAGGGTGTTACCAAAGTAGAACATGTCTGTTTTACGCAGACTTTGTCGGATATATTTATAAGACTGTAAGTCCCACTTGCTGAATCATTTGAAGCTCACGATTCGACTTGTATGCACTGTTCCACGATGTTTACAGATTTCAGTGTGATTGTGAGTCTCCTACGGTTCTTGTGCGTCGTGGAGACTAGCTGAAAGGTATTGAAATTGAGAGAAGATTGTCGTGTAGCTTTTATTACGACGTTAGTCTGGTATGCGAGTTTTGGGTCAACAGGTAGAGTGAGAGTAATGAACATACAGCCAAGTAACTAACTTATCTGGGCTGATAACGTCAAGTGGACTGAGATAGGAGCCGAGCTGAACCGTGTCTTTCCCGCAGCATCTTTCGCGGTAAACAACGCATTCTTTGAATCCTATGTTCAACAACGTACGCAAGGTTTGCTCAAACACTTTCTAGCCTAATACGTAATAAATATTGGAGCTCATCGAATTGTATGTAAAGTATGATTACGTCAGTTAGGAGAAAAATATTAAATTATTGAAGATGATAAATGAAAATAGTATATAGGTGGATGGAACGTCAAGTAGAATGCGAGTTAGGTGAAGGTCAGTTTGGTTTTGGGAAGAATGTAGGGAAAAGAGAAGCAATATTGGCTCTGCGTCTAATTTTAGATGACACAATTAGAAAAAACAGACCTACGTTCAAAGCGTTTGTAGATTTAGAAAAAGCCTTTGACAATGTGGACTGGAAAACACTACTAAGATTTTGAATATGACAAGATTAAAGTGTCGAGAAAGAAGCCTGATACCATAAACTCTACAGGTGGCAGTCACAAGTAATTAGAATTGAAGTTCAAGAAAATAAAGCAGAAATCAAAGAGGATTGAGACAAGCATGCAGTCTGTCGCCCATGTTCTTTAACGTACTATATAGAACAGGCGGCGATGAAGAAACTGAAAAATGAATATGTAAACGGAATCAAAATTCAAGGTGAAGATATAAAAACCCTAGGGGTTGCTGATAGTGTGGTACTAGGAAAGTCAGAAGACAAGGAACCCATAATAAATGGAGGAAGAGTACAACATGAGGATTAATAGAGGGAAAACCAAGGTGATGGAGTGTAGTATAGGAAATAGTGGAATAACAAAGTCTGTTAGATTGGGAAGGGATATTTTGAAGTTAAGGAATTTTGCTACTTGGGCTGTATAATAGGTACGGACTGTAGAACTATAGTAGACATGAAGAGTAGGGCAGCACAGGCAAGGAAGGCTTTCGCAATTTACTTATGGTTCATAAAAGTATGAATATTGGGAAATCATTATTAAAAATGTTTGTATGGAGTGTGGCGTTATATGGGTACAAAACGTGAACGGTAGGAGTTGCAGGTAGAAAAAGAATAGAAGCTTTTGAAATGTGTCGCTATCGGACAATGCTGATAGAGTAAATATCCAGGAAGTTCTAAGCAGGATAGGGGAAGTGAGAACAATTTGGAGAACGTTGACCAAGAGAAGGGATAGATTAATAGGCCACGTTTTGAGAGATGAGGATCTTCTAAAATTAGCATTAGTGGGTTAAGACCAAGGATAGAATACGCTAAGCAGTTAGGGAGGATGTGGAATGTTGTCGCTATGTAGGAATGTAAAGGTTTGCGCAATATGGGTTAGCATGAAGACTTGCATCAGGCCAGCCTTAGGACTGAATACCACAACATCAACTACAATTAAAGATTCGAATAAATCTTTCGAATTATCTGATTATAAGCTTTACATTTAATTGAAAATGGGCTCAGTTTGTGTTTGTTTTTAGAGTATTTGGGTGCAAGCTATAGAAAATGCAAAAAAATTTGCTGTAAGAATAGAAATGTGAATAGAATGTGAAATTTAGTAACCATACACTGACGAACCGCCTTAGACCCATCTAAATTTTTGTCCAAAAAGAAACACACTTACAAAGGAAACAGAGAAATAGAGATCATCAGGCCCGAAAATTGTTCTGTACTGAGCAATTTGAAGTTTGCTATTAATGGAAATAGACACTTGATTTTCAGTCGACGATATTTTATTTTGTGCTTGTAGTTGGATACAGAACTTTCAGACCATGTTTTTTTGTTTTGTCTTTTTATCTGTATTTTCTTTTTTTCCTCGATTCCCTTGTTATTATGTAAAAGAACGTACAGCTCTGTTGAAGTTACTTATAATTGCTTCAGTAATCTTCCTCGGTATCACAGTTACTTGCGATAATCACGACTTGAGATGAATTTTGTTCATGAGGCTGGTAGCTTGTCCACACTTAAAGCTATGTAAATCAAAAACTTTTATGGCATACGTGAGTGGCATTTGAAGCCTTGCCAGTTTCTATTCCCTTGCAGGTCTTTGCGTAGATACGTCAATGATTGCGAACATGAAAAATGCAATATCTGAATGTCGTCACTATAAAGCGAGGTCATGGACAGTAATAAAAGATTAAGCCAATATCGTGGAACGTATCTAAACAAAGCAAGGAAAAAAACTCCAATTGCATAAGGCAGTATCGTTGTTGACTTGTAAACAAAGACGCGGGTGGTTGAAACTTTTACTAGAATGTCGATAATCCGGGTCAGCGATGAGACTTGAGCTCGTACCAAGCCCCACCACCCTCAGCCTCGCTATTTATACCTCACTACAGTCCGTGGAAGGGATTGCAATCCTAAAACCCCCTGCCCTGCAGCGGAGACCAGGGAAACGTCATTGCAGCTGTTGACGTCATTGCGGCTGACGTAGTTAGTAAACATGCGCTTCCAATTTTTGAAGAACAAGTTTCGGAGGTTGATCTTAGTGAATCGGATATTCTAACTATCTTTTTCTATTGGCTTTATAATTTCGATAATTTGCTTAATATTAATTCTACGGGAATATTTCTTGCAATTGCCGCGGCGTGAAAACCAACTGCGAGTTATAAGTCCTGTATCATTCATCCCACTTACTATCTATTGTTGCAGAAGTCTGAGAAAAAATTATATTATTTGGATCGTCGATACGATGTACACATAAATTGATAAATTAGTTTTATTTATCGCGTCAGGTAAAGTTTCCAAACTTAGTAATTGCTAATATGAAAATAAAAATGAAACTGTCAAGTTTGGGGTCGAAACCGTTATAATGCGAGTCGCTGTGTTGCTTTATGACCTTTAATATGCAAATTAAGTAAAAATTCAACCATTAAGTGGGGGAAAATTTTTATTCTCTTAGAATACTGAAAATATATTTATTCCTGCTATTGTACCGGGGGGTATTTTGGACACTCGAGATACTGGGAGTATGCTTTGAGGTTGATATTTTGACGTTTTCGATGTCGGTTTAGTTATGTGTTGATCAAGAATTAAATAATGTACCGGGTTAATATAAATAAATACCCGGGCAAGGCCGGGTCCCCAGCTAGTTAAACATATAACGTTTAAATTTTTATTTCGTTTTGAGTTATATTTATTCAATGTTTCACAGGATAGCCTTAATAAGAGTTATTGTAGCAATCAGGCAGATTTATTTACCTTTTTGGAGTGAAACTTTTCAAAGTCAAACTTAGTTGGCGATGAAAGAGGCATTTAATTATGAGTTTGTTTTTGCTGTAAGATGATCTGAAACTTAAATCCTAATGCCACCACGGAAGGGTGACGGACAAAGCGTCGGGTTTCTCTCATCTCTCTGTCTTAGCTTATGTATTTACTCCTAGACTCCCACTTGTCCTCACTGAGGCGTTTATCTGAAGGAATTATGTTCACATAAAATTTTAGGCCAACGTAGTTTTTATTTGGTCGAGTGCAAAGCTACAATCAGTCTGTTCGTAGACATTGACAAGGAAAACCTAGGTCAGTTAAAATAAAGCACAGCAATTTGGTTAATTGTATCGGTAACAATATACTTATGATGTTGAAATATTATCGGCGTGTTTAAGTGTTTTTACCTCAGCGATATTTATTAATTTTAATCTACTTCACCAGAATGTTAAATTGTCGATTATATTTAAAAATTCCATTCATTTTTCTCACTATGTAGATCGCTTGGGAACGAGTATGTTTTGATTTACTTCGGTATCGCAGAATATCCTAGAATAGTATCACTCCGAAAGTAATTATTTCAAAATTACATATCCCACACCTTTTTTTTACAATGTAGAAGAAGATTCCTTAGGAACAAAATTACATTTTCTCATATAATCCCCATCTCTCTTAACTTTAAATAAAAATAGTTTGCATTTCCTTTTATACTTCCGTCGTATTTTACTATTCACGTCAAACTAACTAACTCCCGTGTGATGCTGAAATCTCACATTTCTTCATATAATATAAATAATGTCGAACTCCCTCAAACGCCACGTAGCAGTGGTTGCTATGGTAACGACCTTGCCGAAGCAAGCTGAAGCTCTCAGCATTAGCGTTTAATGATTGGTGTACTGTATTTGCTAGTGTTCATCTCTACTATTTTATTGTGGTTCATAGGTCCAAGACTTATTTGGGATTACGACAGAAAACTTTGTAGGTTCGAGTGGAATAAAGTCCGCGGCACGGTGGTAGGAGTTGAAAGATTCGCTTCAACGAAAAACGCAGTGAATGATTGCAGAGAAGCATACGTCGTTCCGTTTTAATTACACGCCATTGTTTTTGCAGCACTGTGTTTCCAAGGTCTTCCCGCTCCTGCTGGAAAACAAGAGTGTCGTTGATGTAACTTATTTTTATTTCCACGTGTGATGGACCTCAGGCTCTAAGTAGAACTTGTTACAAATATGGTGCTACTATTCTCTCAGCGCCACGTGGATTTATAGTGTTAATTTTGTTGTAATGAAAATACGAAAGTTTCGTAAGAGAAGATAATGAATCATAGATAAATATACGTAGCTGATTCAATAATAACTTTTTAAAGTAACATACATAATGGGAAATTTCATAATATTAAAGTTTCCTAACATTCTATGGAAGGAGCGAAAATCGTTATGCTATTATTTGGAGAAAAATATTACCATCGGGGATGGACGGAACGTAGGAACCCATTAAAATATAGATAATGTAAAGAACAGAAGGTTTATAAATGTATCATGGTTTTATCACGGGAGTTTTATGTTTCAACTACGGTATACTCGGTTCCTATTTCCAACTCGTATTCATAATGTACCACAGACAAAAAAATATTCGAAAATCGTCGCTACAAGTATCTCTCAATTTCCCCACAACTTTCAAATTCAAATATTATTAAAGGAAATTTTAATGTAAAGATGTGTAACTAAGATTATTTTTACACATGTGTAGTATAATACGTTATGACAGATGGAGAGGTTAACTCAGACTTTCTTGTAAAGAGCCTATAACTGAAGACTTAATTCATTTCATAAATAGAGTAGCAACTAATGTGGATAATTTGGGAATAACTTACGCGCGTCACAAAAAAATCACATTGTCCTTCCATCCCAAATACAAAGATAATAAGGTTCTTCAAGTTCTAGCTTTAACGCTGGCTTTTTTCTCCTCCTCTGAAGACTAGTGTTCGTAATCCCTTAGTATGTATAGACATACTATTCGAAAAGAATCCTCCTGATGTTCACAGGTAGACGTCGACGGGTTGATAAGTGTGAAAACCTGAAGAATATTGTACTGATCTTTGTTGGAAATACTTTAACAACAGCCTATCATTTTCTGTTAATACTTTATTTTTATTTGCTTTTTTACGTGCTTCAGCTTTCTAACCTTTGTTTCATTTTATTGTTACAGGTATGTCCTTATTTTACATGTGGGTTCCATAACATTTGATCTGCCCAGTAAGTACAATAGCTTTAAGTTTCGTAACGTTAGTCGAGAAGTTCTTTCGTGAGACAACGTGCAGGAGCGTTGAATTCATGCCAGGTGCCACGACTATTTTTCTCTTCTCACAAAGGAACTGAACGATTCGTGTCTCTCTTTATGATCCTGCCATACTTTTGTTTCGAAGGTATGATTATCGTAAAGTATAATTTTTATTTGTTCAAATTGTCGTCTAAAATATCTCATATTGAATGCCAAAATTACTCCTGGTATAAGGAGTATAGTTAAACATTCTGATTGACATGAGATGGGTTCTCAAAGCTGCCGTAGGTAAACGAAAAGCTTAATGTTTGTAAGCAATATTTTAGTGCAGTGCCAAGTCACTGTGACCAGTGAGATAATCTCCTACCTAGTTGACGTTGTAAAATATGCAAATCCTTTAAACTGAGGGACTGTTCGCCGTCAGAGTGGACTTAACTGAAGCCAGTAAAATATTCAAGGGTCACGGCTCCAAGTCTAGGACAACAGTATCCCACTTCAGGCCACGAGCTCGTGTTCCAAGTTCTCAAAATCCTGGTAACCGGCGCTCTTTCTGAACCGATAAATATTTTGTTTTTGTAAGTGAACATATGGTGTCAGAAAAACATACATCAGTGTGAATGAAAAAAAAATCAGCGTTCTGGCAAAGTACTTTTAGTGACAACATATTATGAAATATCCGTATAATATGGACAGATTTGACCGGGAAGGTAATTAAAGCATACTTAATGCAGACGAAACGATTCCATAACTGACCGCTTAGTCGAGGAAAGTGGGCGAAGCTATCTTCCCTGCGATGTTTCTCAGTCGGGAACGTCAAACTGTCCATCACTCCTGTCCTTTCTCATCATTATCAACAGACAACTTTTTCATGTAGTCAGCGATGTGAGAAAAGCTGTAAGAGATTACTTCGTTCCGCAGAGATTCATCCAGATATTGAGTTGAGCGTGTCAGGAAGGAAGACATAACTTCGAACAGAAATTTCTGATCGTCTTCTGAGAAACGGCGGGGAGCAAAGAAATGACAGATTTACTTACCGTAATTCGACCAGATGTACGAGAGCCGACTGTCTGCTCTTTTCTGTCTTGAAATGAAGTAGGGGGATATCATGATTTTATAATGAAACTTAATTTATAATAATAAATCAATTTACTCTTCATTTAACAACTTTACATAAATATAACAAATTGCTCACTTGAAAAATATAAGCCGGCAATTATTTTTATGATAAACACCATATATTTACAAAAAATGATACAAATTAATTTCCTTACAACTAAACTACATTAAGGGTAATTTTAAATGGGCCTTGTCATAGAGCACAATAATCCTACTCGGAACTAGCAGTATGAGGAAATCGGCAAAAGGTTACAAACAGCGGTATTTACCTTTCAGCTCCGCTTCCTCTTTGCTCCGGTCTTTACCACGCCTTACTGCCGTTGTTATTTACCGTGGTCCAGGACAATTTCCAATCTTAGCCTCCACGTCCTTAATCGTCAAACAATCATCTCCTCAATCTCCAACTCCTAATCTCCTTCCTCTGTCCTTAATATAATGCCTCCGTACTTTATTTCGTATTCCCTTCGTTGACGAGGCTATCAATTTTTTTCTGTCTTTGACGAATTTGAGGAAAAACCTTTCAATCCGCTGTCGCCAAATTCAGGGATCGATGGTAAAGGCCCAATAGCGCCGTTATGTCTGACTTTTATTACTCTTGTCTGAAAGCTACACCTAGCTTGCCTTTGATCCAGCACCACCAAATTCCGAATAGGTTTTATAGTTACAATCTGTCTGTGAAGACAAAAGGCTAACAACCGGGTTCGGTATGGAATCGGCTGTGGATATTTGCTTTTTTTTGTTACAATCCAGTTCCTTTTTTTCATATTTTATTAGTTAGCTTTAAACCTGGGATGTGATTTGTTTTCCCGTTTCTCCTACAAATTCACCTTATAGCTGAGTATTGTAATCGTATGTGTATTGATATATTCACTGGTTAAAGGTTAGAAATGATTTTTTAAATTAAATATAAATAATCCAGAAAAGCCGTTTTCTCTTTGGCGTTACAACATCGCGTAATTCCTGTACAACTACGCCACGATCATCATCGTTCCATATCCACTTCCAGATGCTACATTTGGCAAGTTTTGCTCCGCCAACCTGAACGAATACACCAGTTTCGTAGTTTATTGACCAGAGCGAGAACAATTGGTAAAAGCTTTTTTTGGAGGGGGTGAGATTTTTGTGTTCCCCCCTCCCCCCGATGAGGAGAAGAAACATAGGTCTTGAACACCCTTTTAAAGGCTGCACTGGAAAGTAAGATATTGACAGAAATTGAATACCTTAAGCATTGAGACGGGAAATTGGAATAATTCAATCGAAGGTTTTAATCACGAGGGGAGTAACACACTGTGGCATGTCCCATGAAAGACCCTTACATACATTCCTCCGTCAGCATCCCCTGAGGATCTCTGGGCATTTCTGAAACAGGTTTGATCTAGTCAATCTAATCGTTATATCAAACTATCGTGTGGTGGAAGTGTGTGATCACAGTTAGGTTTGGCCGTGCACAAGTACTGCGTGTTCCGATGACTTTATGTAATCTTTAGCTGGTCAGTGTACGAGACTTGGCTCTACAAACAACGTGTCGATTTGTTTTTGGTGGAAGAGAAGTATCAAGGAGGAAACGGTCGAGAATTACTCTAAAATAGAGTAAGAACTATTTTGAGACATCTAATCGTAAGTAATATGTCCACTTAGCTTTTGTATTGATTACCAATAGCTGGAAATACATCTTAATCCCATCGTGTTTTGTTGTTTTCCTTGGTTCTTTATTCCTTTTCCTGTTTATGATTTTTAATTTCATAGTTATTTTTAGTCCTTTAAAATATTCTATTGGCAACACGCGTTGATGAAGACGAGTGAAAGAGAGAGGGTGAGAGTGAAAGAGAGAGGATCAATGTGGTCCACGTGGCGTCTGCGCGAGACTGCGGATCAATAGCGTGTTGTCTCTGGTGGTGGTGGTGGTGGTTCGTGTTGCTGGCGTTGCTTGTTGCTCAGTTTGAAGACAACCGCGCCGCTCTTGGGGCAGGTCCTCCGAAGGTCAGTCTCCTGTCCGACGGACTAATTCTCCCTCGTCAGGACGGAACACTCCCACGCGAGGCTCGACACTCGTCGTTTCAGCGAATTTTTCCTTCCTGTACGATCAATACGGGGCGTTGAATTTTGCTCAGATGATAATACGGATTATATGTATTTTTCGGTTAATCTTTGCTCTATTTTTACAGTGGACCTGTGTCGTCGCAATAATCTAGTATTTCTTCTTTGGGTAATTTATTTACAACCGTCGTAAAATGGTCGTGTTGTTTTGGCTTGAAAAATGACGCGAGGTGTCTACACGATCGATTTTGTAATATTTTGTTTATTGCTTAATTTTACAATTTAAATATCAAATCGGATTCACATTTCAGATTGATATTTTTTTCGTACCCAATTTAGTTTGAAACGCAATTTTTTTTCTCCTCGATTTATACCTTTAAACATTCGTATGAGAAAGCTATAAAAGGTTTCCCATCGAGTTCAAAATTAGTTATCAGATTTTTTTAATCTAACGCCGATAACCTGGAAATGTAAATTCATAAACGTACTGTAAAAGTAGATAATATTCTTTTCAAACGAATTACACTAAATGTCAATTATCATAGATATTATTTTTTCGTCGTCAGATGAATAAGTGTGACACGCCCTCGAATATTGTATTTTGTGAATGGAGCCTGCACTGGCGGCGTTGTGGGTAGTTGTGCCCTTCGTCTACACAGGCGCCTTGTTTTAATTCTTTCGGAATTGTGTGTGTGTTCGTATGTAATACTTGTTATTTAGACAGGACTCCAGACAATCTGTTGCTGTAAGCAGAATAAGAGGTTAATGATCACTTTCTCCCAAAAACTGACTGACGTTTTAGACGAGTAACAAATAATTAGACGTGTTTTCGTTGTATGTGTGTGCTGCTTGTACCAACGTCTTGTTTACAAATCCGATTTGAAATGCGAATTACAGTGGACAAATATGACACTTTCTGCTCAACAAGGCGAGAGACTTTACCACGTATGGGATGAAGGTTGTGTGTTTCCTTTGTTGATATCATTTTGACATTTGTGGCCCTTAGTTTGTACGCACAAACTCACTTTTACACATACGAAACGTACTGATAAATCGTCTCTTATGTTTGTGTAACGTAAAAAAAATTAACTAAAACAAAAAAAACAACTCGCCCGAGTTAATAGTTTTCGTATAAAAAAATATATATTTCCTTTGTGCATTTGTGAGCGTGGCACAAAATCTGTAAAGATTACTTGTCGTGTTCGCTTTAAATGAAAACGTCCCGAGTAGTAATAGTTTAGAGCTTGCCAAAGCTTCGTGTCGCTCGTTTCACTCCATATCAGTTACAGATTTAACTTTGGCCGCTTAATTCGTCAATGGTTTCACGTTTCAGGGTAAACTTCTTTGAATTCGAATCGCCATATGCTTTTCTCTCCCAACCTCCCCCAAGCTCATAAGTGGTAATTATTAGTTTAAAAATTGAATCTATTTTTTTATTAAATGAAAATACCGTAAATTATTGACAGATTTCCCGTGCCGTTAATATTTGTGCGTTACGTAGATTTACATTGGGCACATAATCTGTGACAAATACTTGAGTTAATACTCTAGTAAATACCCAATGACGACTTTGGAACTTGAGAATCCACCATGTGGCGTTCGTTTTGTCGTCTTTATTCAACATCTGCTTGAGTGAGTGACAATCGTGCCTGAAGTTGATCTCAAATGACGACGGGAGGCGTGAAAATGGGCGTTGGTTACTTGTGTTACTTCCTTGGTGCTGCGAAATCAGGTCCTCGTGTTAGTTCCTTTACAAATATTCCTATATTCGTGCCAGTAATCTCATATTTGTATGTTCAAATGTACGGGTGAGGAAATGTCAGAGAGAAATAATTTTTATTGTTCCCCGCCATGGAAACGTGATTTTTTTAAAGAAGTGGTAACATTTCCGCTACCGTCTGTTAGGATGCGGTCGTTACTACAACTTTTACGGAAAATCATAAGTGAAAGGTAATCACTAACGAGTAGAAACTTCCACCGGAGGCAGACGTGTTCTAAGATAATTTGATTACACAAGTCGTTAACATCTTAAGATCTCATGTTTGGTATTGTTATCGTTGTGTTGTGGTATTCAGTCTAAGGAATGGTCTGATGCAACCCTCCATATTAACCTGTCCTGCGCACGCCTTTTCATTTCCGCATAAGTAGCATAAAAGCTTAGCGTATTCCATCCTTGCTAATTTTACAAGACACCTCGTGTCTTAAAACGTGGCCTATTTAATCTATCCCTTCAACGTCATCCATATTGTTCTCTCTTCCCCTATTCTCTTTAGATCTTCCTCGTTAGTGATTCTATCCACCCGACTGATTTTCAGTATTCTCCTATAGCACCACATTTCAAAGGCTTCTATTCCTTTCCTTCCTGCAACTCCTATTGTCCACGTTTCGCACCCATATAACGCCACACTCCATAAAAACAATTTTAGTAACGATTTCTTAATATTCACACTTATATTACCCGTAAGTACATTCCTGTTTTTCGCGAAAGCCTTCCTTGCCTGTGCTATCCTATTCTTTATGTCTTACTATACTCTTACAGTCCCAAGTAACAGAATTTCTTAACTTCCGTCAAAATATCCCTTCCCAATCTAACACTGTTTCCCAAAGTAGACTCCATTACCTTCGTTTTCCCTTTATTAATCCTCATATTGGACTCTTTCTCCAGGACTTCTTCTACTATACTACCTCCTAAATAAATTGCGTAATCGAATGTCTTCATTCGTTGTAGCCCAGGTTCCCTTGTGCACGGCGGGTCAGGTCGTCTGTTGCAACACAGTCTGCTTGCTTGGATCATCAGTCGAGTGTCTTCAGTCTTAAACCTTGTACTCTAGTGAAATGTTTAGCTTGTGGGCACGTCTCTGACAAGTGCAGCGGTGTGCAGGTGTCAAGCTGTTAATATGATTTCTTAACCACAGTTCCACGGTGTGACCTAAGACTGTTTTTCATCCTCGACCAAATCTCTTCAAAGCGTGGCATTTGCCACATCTCGCATCCGTTATCATCATATGTGTGTTGTGATCGAGGTGACCCACTAATATCTCTATTCGTTTCACTAGGCTCCTTTCCTCGCCTTGATTTTTCATCTTTTCCCCACTTCCCTTAATTTATTTATATTTCAAACTGAACTAGTGTTTCGTGGCATCACTTCTCAACGGTTCTTGGCCTGTCTTTTCAATCTTTCCAACTACACTGTCCGCACCAATTGTTTGTTCGTGCCCGCAATTTTAGAAATCTCTCTAGTAAATCTGCTTACTTCTGTTTGTTTCTTCTATCTGGACCCTTACTTAATGGGACCAGGATCATAACGTGCATGTTCATCCAGATCACTAGTGTAGACCTCGTCTCCTTTACTATAGGGAAGGTAAAATGTCAGCTACAGGACTAAGGAAGCTATTCTCTACACCTTTCTTCCAGATAACCGGCGAGTGATATTGATGGTATGACATTGTTGGATTCTGGCTAGATTATCTGCCCACTCCACTGCGATATCTCAGATTGTTTTATCTTCGGAGTTAGGTGTCGAGTGTTATAGTGTTCGATTTTGTTCCTCTATTCTCTCTGTCTGTTTATAAGTAGGGCACCCTTCTCTTTAAACAACACAAAATACTCGAGAAAGAAACCCAAATACGTTCTTATTTCTATTTACGTCTTTCCTTACAGTGTCCCTGAAAGTTATTAATCATCTTAAGAAAGATCACCCATTTATTGATGTTGGCATGTCACAAGAGCAAGGGAGTCAATCCAGCGCAGTCCAAACAGTCTGCCTCACTTTTATTTTGTTTCATTTCGAGAATGTGCAGATGACAAAGTAAGATAGTAAAAAACCCTGACCTGATTTATCTGGAGATAAATACGCATCAAATGAGATTCCTACACTCGTTTCAAATTCCTCTTACAAAGTCTTAACATAGAAAGAATGGGCTAAAACTAGTTTTCTTCTTGATTGTGTTTCCGCTGTTCATGAAGTTGCACTAAATCGTCTCAAAAAATTCCTAAAAATAAAAAGTTTGAGAGGTAGAAAAGACGCTGTCATTTATTACAGGTTACCTAAGACTGAACTGATGCAACCCTCCGTACTAACATCCTGCGCAAGCCTTTTCATTTCGCATAAAAAGCGCATCCCACATCATCCTTTATCTGCATAGCGTATTCCATTCTTGGCCTCTCTCTTCTGTTCTTACCCCCACACACTTCCCTCTAATGTCTTAAAACGTGGTCTTTTAATCTATCCCTTCTCTTGGTCAATGACCTCCATATCATCTGATTTTCAGTATTCTCCTATAGCACCACATTTCAAAGGCTTCTATTCATTTATTTTCCGCAACTCCTATCGCCCCCCCCCCACCCCATACAACTCCACGTTTTTAGCAACGATCTCCTAATATTCGCACTCATATTACCCGTAAGTAAATTCCTCTTTTTCGCGAAAGCTTTCCTTGCCTGTGCTATCCTACTCTAGTTATTATGCTGCCCAATTCCTTAAATTTAGTCAAAATATTCTTTCCCAATCTAACAGTTTTTGCTATTCCACTGTTCCCCATACTACACACCATTACTTAAGTAGCAATAATTCCCGCTAGGGCTGTCAAGGTTTTCGAAACGTCACAGCTTACAAATTGCCACATGTCTGACCTGTCATGCACAAGTGTGTTTCTTGATTCATTACGCCCCGTGTGTTGGGGTCACGATTTTTAATCAGGAGTCCTCCAAACTTACGTGTCTTCATCACGGCGCCGGTAGTATTGGCAGATGTGATAGGTGCTGCATCGCAATCCACTCTTCCTGTCTATTACCAGTCAAGCAGCTTCTCATGTTTGGTCATCAATCCTCGGATTATGACACTCGTCCTTATACTTCTAATGTCCAACAGATTATTATACCGCGTTGAAAGGAATTGTTTAAATTGTAATCACATTTCTGATTGTATTATTTAAGTGGGACTTGTTTTCCATTTACCAAACCGCTGGTAATCGTTACTCTGAGGAGGGTATTGGGGCGAGGAGAGGAGAGGGAGGAGTTGATGAGAGAGGCCTAGTCCAAAGCACAGAATATCGTCGTAGTTGAGCTCACGGTCCGTTGTTGAGTATTCCTTTGGCGTGCGTGGCCGTCCGTTGGTCGCTGAGGAATGTGTTTGGTGTAGACGCTGGGCAGTTCCCGTCGTCCTCGTGGTCGCCTTCGCCTTCGCTGGGTGAGGGCGCTGCTGCGCTCCCTCAGAGCCATGGTTCTGCACGACGACAAGACACGGGCCTCCAGACCTGCGCACACGCCCAGGACGGTGAGTCTCCAGTCACGTCTGTGTGATCGAAACTTTTTGAGTCAGGGCTCAAAAATACGTGTAAGGAATTTCGTCTCCGCCCATCACTAATCCTTTACCTGACCCTATCCTTTCACGCTAATTTTCCTTAAATCTATTTAATTATATCCCACTGCTCACCAAATTCTTCTTCTCTAGGAGAGTCAATAGCAAACCCTATGACTATTACTACGTGGCTGTAGCACATACGGTTTACTATCGTATTATAATTCTCAAACCTAATCGATTATTGAATGATTCAATCAACCTCTTTGTCAGTATTTTCATAAATTAAATATGAAATATACGTCGTTTCGTCTCTCATTTGAGACTTATTCAGGTAAAAACTCAGTTGTACGTGGAAATTCATGATTCCTTCGGCTGAAAACATTATTTCGACCGAAGGAATCGTGGAGTAAAGTTCCATTTACAGCTGAATTTTTATCTGAAGTCTCAAATGAGAGACGAAACGTAATATTTCATATTTAAATTACGAAAATACTGACAAAGAGGCTGATAAAATCATTTCTTATATATTTACTTGTCAGACTAATTATTTAACTAATAGATTATTTGTCAAGTGGAAAGTTCCCTCACTTCCCGTTTTCATTTATAAAATACAAACCCTTAAAAACGCAATTGTATTAATTCCACGTAGGCCTATGTCATACGAAAGATCAAGGCCATGCATAGACTTCAGTTTTCCTTTTTAACAACTACACGCGCAGAACTACAGAAGAACCCAGATTCGTGCCATACGGCAGTTTGGTCGTTTTCGGAGATAATACCAATTTCGAGTCTGCCTTTAAAATTTGAGTCCGTTTGTCCAGATACAGACTACGGGCTCAGCGGAGTGATAGATTTTAACGTTAACTAATTAAATTAATCTGACTTAACATTTAAAATACAATAAAATAGTCAAATAGAATAACATAATTTAAACACGTTTCGTCCCCCAAAAAATATTCGGCCTATTCTGGCTTTGGCCATTCTTTGTATTTTATTGATAGACTTTAAAATCTATATTTCTAGTTTACCCTGAATTTCAAAACAAAATCAATTTAAAATAAACTGTTTTGGTTGAAACACTAATGTCACAGTAATTCAAACCAGTTCACAGTCACACAACTTTTATTTGTCAGCAGCTTTTGGCTACTTTACCCATAATCGCCTGGAATACCAAATACATGGGTTACACACGGACACATACCACAATTCATAAAGCTTACGCATTTTCACATTCCCTGCTGCAAGTTATATGAAATCAAGACAAAACCTGTATACGACCAACATTGGTAGTAGTCATTTAACTAACATTGAACCAGTACACATCACGGTCACGTGGTTCCTGCGTGTTTCAAAACTATTCTGCTTTGACATTCTTCAAACTACTTACAAAAATTACTTTTTCTTAAAATTTTACAAAGGAAAACCTCATCAAGAACCTTATTATTCTTTATATATACATATTATTTCCTATTTTATATTTTTCTTTTTTCGCATTTACGATTCATAATTGACCTGCCATCATTTATATAATTGAAGAGTATAAATACAACTTCCAAAAAAAATCTTTATGTAGTAAATCATATACTGGCATCACCTTTCGAAAATTTTGTATTTTAATATTTTATTTATTAAATGTAAGCAATTTGCAAAGAAGTTGTTAATGGCTAAAGTAGCCGAAAGCTACTGATAAATAAAAGTTGTGTGACTGTGAACTGGTTTAAATTGCTGTGATATTATTGACAAAAATTCGATACAAATTACATTCTGGCGCCTTAGATGTAAATCAAATTCTTCTCTAACAGTTAAATTTGTGCGTCATGGAACATATTCCCGTCGACAGCCCCTCTCCCTCGACTTTTCGCTTAAAATGATGATGCCAAAACTTATGGAACGTCCTTGCTCAAGGTCCCGTTAGTGAACACCTAAGAACCGGGTGCGTTTCAACTGTGTGTTGTTAGTTTTCGTGTTCTCCTTGGCCGTTGTTTGTAAATGTTTCAGGGAGTTAGCAAATGCAGCGTTAAGACACTGGTTTGATAGCCTTCGTGACTATTGGTAAGAAGTGTCAGCATTTATCACGAGATTTACTTAGCTGAATTTTCTAAATGTAGTATAGAATACGGAAAAGACCACAACAATAAATGTGAAGAATTTAAATGGAGAACAATTGGGGAGTAAGAGTGAACATATTGGTCAGATATATTAAGATGTAAAGTATAACTGAGGCAACAAGAGATCTTGCATTGTACCATGCTGGACTCTGGCTTATGTTATCTCAATTGTATTGTCTCGAACTGCCACAATACATTAACACACGCCACTTTAAGCATTCCTTAAGATTTGGGTGGCCGAGGATTCTTTTAAAAAGCCTAGCTCAAGAGCGAAACGAACATTGGTGAATACCCTGTATTACACGTCTGAAGCCTGCGAGAATATGTTCAGGACGTAAAAGATGTAGAAGCCACGTATACACAGATGGATCAAAACTACTCGGGGCACTTGTGGGTTGTAATAGTTGCAGAAAATACGAGTGTCTCGTTATACAATATTAAAAGGTTGTTATTATATGTGATGGATGGATATTGTGGAGCAGACAAAATATCTCGAGTTTGTCGTTTTTTCCCCCGGTTTGGTAAAGGAGTCAGCGAGATGTACGCAGAATAGCGTGAGGTGTACGCCGACTGGGTGAAAGGGCGGAAATCCGGAATCCAATTAGTGAGAGCCGAAGCCCCACCAGACCCGCAAAGTTCCACCGCACCAGGAACCTTCCAAATGTGTCGTGTCGTTCAATGAGTCTTTCTTTTAAATGATTCTTTACTTTCCTATCCTTATTGCGAAATATTTCTCCAAATATTACTCCGGGCTACCCCTTGGAATGAGGTGCGTTCAAAATTATTTTAAACTGAGTGACAACTTCCGAACGTTTTAAAAAAAGGTTTTCTAGTAGAAGACAACATGCAATCGATCGATTTCGTGTTAAATGTGACCAACTATGGACTGTGGAGAACTTTTGTTAATGGAACGATCGTGGGACTCTTCCTCCTCGTCGTTTGGCTCCAGTGCGAACTTAAAACGGAACGCTTTAAATATTCTGTATTGGAGTTACTTATGTGATGTCTAGTTTTCCTCGTATGCTACGTACTAATGAATCTTGGAAACATGAACCGCGAAATTCGATATTCTAAAACTAAATACAAGCCAGTAACTAGAAAAGGCCAACTGTAATGTACCTTTTTTTTTGATAATTGGCACATATACATTTCAAACTGTTAATGGATTTGATAATCTGGGGTCTGAGGTCAATAGCAAAAAAATAACATTAGTGCTGAGATCGAGAGACGAATTACATCTGCTAATAAATCATTCTATGGACTCGGGAAGCACCTCAGGTCACATATTGTTTGAACGAAAATTAAACTAATGCAATATAAAGACCAGTGTTAACTTATGCATCTGAGACGTGGCAGATGAGAAAGCACTTGGTATCTTTGAAAAGAGGATCTTAAGATGCATCTTTGCAGCAGTCAAGGAGGGAGATCACCGGAGGAAGAGATACAATCATGAGATACGTAAATTATTTAGCGAACCGGACATTGTTAAATATATTAGGAATGACAGATTGGACTGGGGGGGAGGGGGGGCACGTAATTCGGATGGACAACAGGACTTGTAAGGTCGTGTTTATTGCTAAACCGGAAGGGACGAGACGAGACGAACTGGACTACCCAAATCTGAGGTGGGAAGATGAAGTGGCCATGAACAGGAAGGAATGGCTGGAGATTGTGAAGAAGGCCAAGGCCCCTACCGAGCTGTAGAGTCGATGATGATAATGATGAAAATGTTTGGAAAATTCCATGTGCGAAGAAAATCGTGGACCGAAGCAACGCAATCGCACGTAAATCATTCAGTAAGAAAGGTAGTAAATAGAGATCAAAAGAGCTAAGAGCTTCCGACGTTTACATTTTTCGTCCTCACTAACGATAAAACAAAAGCAGTTTGATAAAACTAGTAAGAGATAAATCACTAAATTAATGATAAATGAAGGTAGAATACTTGGAACATATATAACGAGCTTCCAAAGATGAACGCCCAAAACCGGGAAAGTGGGAAGAACTCTTGAAATAGCTTGTCACCATAATTGTCTGAAGCATTTTCGACAGCGGGATTTTCCTTTTCCTGAATACTGATTCACTCTCGGGACACGTGTTTTCATCACAGCTGACACTTGCTGTACAAAATTATTTTAGTTTTAGAAGGACGGAAGCATTTACTCTTGAAGGAAAACTTTTCAGCGAAAATATTTCCCTAAAAGTGATTCATTTCTGTGCATTATTATTTTAACTGCGTATTGAAAAGAATACTACTTTTTTGTGCTGAATGGTGTTACGATAATAGCAGTGAGCAAAGGCCAGTGTCGCCATAAAACTGTAGAAAAGAAATTTCATGAAACTACTTTAAAGAGACATAAAAAGCAATATTACTGAAGGAGCAAATACACTAGAGGAGAACTAGAAATGTAGGCTGAGAGTAAAGAAAAGGGGCATATATAGTTCATTAGTTAAAAGTTCGATAAACTGCGATCGTTAGGGATAATAAACATAAATTGATGGTTTAATTAGCGTGGCTGTCTGTAGTGTATTGTGAGTGGCTAGAAATGTTAATTACTTATGACTCCGTTATTCACAATCATATTCGTTTCTGTTCACTCATGAAAAAAGCTTGTTATACTTTTAAAAACAATTTAAATTCTTTCATATAATTTAAAATTACATTACTCTCCGACTTGGGCGTTTCTGTTATCCTCTTCAGTTTTGTTGTAACAACATCAGTCGGCAATTTCTGCTTTGAAATGTAATTTAGCGACGATCCGCCGTTTGAACGTCCGCTGATATTCTTAACCAGCTAAGTTTGTAACCAACATTTTTACCTATATGGTAAGCTGTTTTTATTTTTTAATAAACGCCTAAAATATTTATAAAAGGAGAGAAAGTAAAATTTTGACAGCGTTAGGTTCTTAGTATTCAAAATTACAATGATTCCAATAAATTAAATTGTTGCTAGGTAATATATACGAAGTATGTGTATGTCCAAAAAAATTATTTCGTTCGGAGAAATATCGCATGTATATTTGAAGGTTTGTACATATTGGAATTGATACTGTAGTAATAGGGGAGTCAGAAAACGACTATTAAGAATATTGTATGTGACAGGATTAAAATATCGAGAAAGAATAATTATTCATACACGGGATTCAAAGAAGATACTCGAACAGTAGAGCAGATGTAGAAGGAAATTGAGCTTCTTAGCCTTGGAAAACTTGAAGAGACTCATTGTCTGCAACTCTGTACATCTTCGCAGAAGATTAATATTTAAAGTACTATATTTAAAGTTTTGTTTAAGACATATTTGAATATCATGTTGCCGGAAATAGTCTCCCGACCACGAACTATGGAGAAGGACGGGAGAAACCGAGATAGGAATACAGGTAAAGCGTCGAAAATGGAAATCGATCAGACATACACTGAGGAAGGGGAATGAAGCAAACCATTGAGAGAGAGGCACTCGACTGGAACCCGCTGGGTAAAAGGAAGAGAGGAAGGCCCAAACAAACATGGCGAAGATATGGATGCAATAGAAGAAGGTAAGACCTGGAGAGAGGTGAAGACGCTGGCTGCCAACAGGACCAGATGGAGATGCTTTGTTGGTGCCCAATGTTCCATGAGGAACAACAGGAATTGAAGTTTCAAATTTAAAGTTATGCCATTAGTAGAATATCGAATAGTCCAAAGGCAGTCTCTCCTATAACTTACATCAGTTGACGACATTTTACATTATGGGTCAGATACTTGGGAACTTAGTGAGCGGAACATTTCAATAGATAAAATTCATTAATGTGCTCCAAAGGTTCTGTGTGGCGCTTGAAATTTGCGGGTTCGCGACCAATGGGAAAATTGCTAGGCTTCGTGCACTCTCCTAAATTTATACAAACGAACCGTTGTTCATATTCACAATAAGGGAAAGAAAGAACGGGCGTGGAGTAATATTAGTTTAACAAAAAAAAATTCTCGGGATTGTAACCGGGTCAAAACATTGTAGAAACACGACGTTTCGAAGGCGACCACTAACATCATCTTCAAGTGAAATGTCGAACCGAGTTGTCTCCATTCTTCAGTGTAGATGGACGGCAATAGTGGCTGTCTCCAAATTGTCATTAATGCCTCTATTGGCTCAAAATTATTTTTATGAACAGGCCATTAAATATCTGGAATAATTTACCTGCAATAGGGATTTTCTTGAGAACGCTAAATGTGTTTAGTTATAACAGCAAACGGAGTCTGCACAAAAGGATTAAGATGTTGTAAGTAAAAACGTGACAAGTGTCGACACCGTTCCTGATGCTCTTGTACATTATTATTTGTTCATCGTTGAAACTCTAATAAATATGTGCATATATATTGAAACGTAAATTAATTTTTTTTCCTTTTCTGTTTCAGGTGAGTGTTGCAAAAAGAACATGGTTCCGAAGGAGAAATCTGTAGGTTGTATACAACTGTAAGTTAGTAGTATTAATATAACTCACAGGTGATCATAACGAATTATGATTCTTCGTTTTTGTTTGGTGAAATAAGATATCGTGAGCCGACTATCGCCGCATCAGGAGCGTGTCGTCTCTCGAAATGCTATTCTACTAAATCTAAAAGTAGCTGTCTGCAGTTCATTCCGTCTTTCTTTGCCACTGTACTTAATGATATGGACTAAATGTTTGGCGATAGTGGCACGGATGTAGTTGGAATATTCAGTCAATTAACATGTATCTGCATTGATTTGAATGCTTCTGACTCGGGACGAAGAATTTGCATACTTCGTGGAAAAGTTGTTTTTTTCTACACATAAATTTAGTTTTCTTCCCTTATAACATTTCACCTTCATATTTTTCTCACATTCTCCTACAAATTTTCTAACTTGGATCCTCCGCTTTCCGAATATACCAATCAGACCAGCCGTCACCAACCTTTATGCACTTACTATGGTGCCCGTGAGGCGGCGGACACCATTAACTTTTCCTACGTATATTACATAGAATATAGCTGAAAATTGGTAATACACAAAATGTGCAAAAGCAATGTTTAATTTTAAAAAAAATATAACATGTGAAAATCGTTGCTTATATATTTATGTAAAATAAATTGGCAATAGTTTCTTAACATTGATGACGCGACAGTCGTTAGTGAATGTCTTACTTCACACATGTTCACATAATGGCTCGTGGGCCTTTGCTGTCAAATTAAATGTTTAACCGAAAAATCAAAATGGAATTGTTTTACTCAAATATTTATTGAAAAAGGTTAAAAACATTGTATGTGTAACCATCGCACAGTGCAGCGGCGAGCACGTCAAATACGGGCGCCATGGTGCGTAGGGTTAGACAAAGAATACCCCGATAAACAGTTCTCCGTTGATTCAGTAATCTGTCGTTCTATCCGCCAAACCAAATTTATACTAGTAACTCGTTTAATATTGACACAACAATCTCCCTCCCGAGTGCCGCTCTGTCCCATAAGCCACCTCTGTACAAGGGATCTCCCTTTGATCTTCTTCGTAACAGCGTCACCTGCGAGGTTTGTTTCCAAGTACCACGAGAGAGCGCCACACCTTTACTACGTGTAACTTAAATCTCGTTTTGAGAATTGACGTACTCGCTGTTAATATCTTGTGTTCACAAATTGGTTTTTACCAGTGTTTATAGATTTAATCATACATATAAAAAATTTAATTTGCTTCAAATTAGATGGAACTCTCATATTATCAATTTCCTTTTAAAGTACATAATTTATTTGCAATAAATTTAACCAAATGCCGGGATGTCCCATGGGAAGTCCACTTACTCCTCTCCATTCAGAAATAGTTATACGTGATTTAGAGATTGTACATCCAAAAGTAATAATTTTAAATCCAATATATTGATAGTGTTTAAATGAGGCCAAAAACAGACAATTAGTAAAAGAGAATAAAAAAAATTTAATGCAGCTACATGTTTCGGTCCCGATCTGGGCCCTCTTCAGGTTGAACTAAAGTTAACAATACACAAAATTCTTACATTACAAAGATATAAAAGTACTGCCAAAGAATACAATGATTAAATAACCAAAGATAAAAATTTAAGAAAGCAAAGCAAATCAGTATGTTTTTAAGTATTATATTTCATGAATTAATTATATATATAGTAAATCCGTGTCCGCTTTTACATTCCATTACATTATTGACGGTATTTTTTAAAATTGTTTCAATTATAATTTATCTGTGATGTTTACACACCTGGGTCTTATGAGTCACTAAATTTTATAATGTTATACCCAATCATAAATTTGGAAAATATATACAAATTGGGACCATGAATCAACTTATTCTTAATTTCTTTATTGACACCTTAGTAAAAAAAGAATTCTATATGTAAAACTTACTTCTTTGTCATCCCAGATTCACTAATATAACACCAATTGAATAAATAGTACACTCACCCATGTCACCATGTACTCACCTAGAATCACTTCATACGAAAACAAGCACAAACAACAAAATTTTTGCATAACACATTACAATTATTCAAATGAACTATATGCTGTCTCCTCTTATTACAAAACATACTTCATTCAATCTCTATATCAATCCATACAACTGTCAGATAGAAGTATTAACGAAGTATTCCTTCATTTGAAAGACGTATTTGATTCCCTGCATAATCTGCCGTCCAATGTAGGAAGGCAGTAAGTAAAGATTTTCGGCTGTTGAAAATATTTCACGGATAAATGTATGATAATTAAAGCCAAATTCATATTTCTTGGTACGGATAAAACCATTTTCAAAGAGATAAGAGGTTTACGTAAATGTCGAAGCTCAAAAAATCTTTATTCCTTGATTTATCCTTTGGACGGCAGTAATGTCATAGTCTTACACGCCCTATAGCCTCACTTTTCATTCTATGGTTTAGATAAACGTTTTGGTTTGAAATCTGCATTTCAATTTTACGACTTTCGAAGTTGTTTTTGTATTTGAAAATGCTATTTTATATGTAAATATTCTAAATTGTGGGTTGCCAATTATTTTCTTATTCGAAAAATGGTTTTATCTTATTTTTAGTCGCAGGCAAATACGCGATCTGGGGCTAATGGGAAACGCTTTTGCAATGACCGTGTTTTATATGGATCTATTGTTGCTGCAACACGTCATAGACGGGCGTCCGCTGGATAAAGGTAAACGGTAAAGGTCACGCGCTGTGCAGCAGCCACGGAAAGAGGAGCTAATCCGTTCCTCCGCATACCAACCCAAGGCGACGCCCAAACCAGTACGTACTGTACGCAAGGTCAGACCGCGTCCGAACCTCCACAGGGTTCATTCCGTAAAGAGAGAAATCGCATCGCATTATTCAAATTGTCCCTGGAACCCAGATCTCATTTCTGAACGAGGTGGATTGTGGTTGCAACCTAAAGAGGAACCTACAGCGCCAATCTGTTATAACTCTGCATGCTGTTTTCCTCTACCCAACGGAAGAGCGTGCTAGAGCCAATATTCGAGGGACTCTGGTGACCTACTGACTCTTGCCTTAGACAAAGTACAATTTCCACGCAAAATATATAATGGTGCTCCGTACATGCTCATAGGGAGTAATTTAAAAGCAAATACCCAAACTATTGCCTTAAGCTGTTATGATAAACTGCTTCCGGTAAATGACAAGAGAAATCTTCATTCATATTCTGAAAATTTTGCGACCGGTTCTTATTGGTGGTCATTCTCTGAAGTAGATCCATTTTAATGCGGTTCAAGGGAGCTGCACGTTGTGTCGGCGGCCACCTGTGGTTAGGTTAGCTTAGCTTAGCTGTCGCTAAGTAAGTACGGATTGTGAGAAGCGAGGTAATCGAGCCTCTTCACTTGCCGTGACTTTCTTACTTGATTCGATAATCGATCTGTTCTTGCGGTCATCTGCCTGCCTGGCCATTTTGTCCGAGCCTTCGTTCTGTCAAGTGACGTCGTTTCTCCGCTTTCTCCATTGTCCGTTCCGGCGAGGCCCTTCACTTCCTCCCTAGAAAGTGGCTTCCCCCCTTTAGATAGCTACTCAAAGTGTCACGTCAACAAGCCCACTTGCGATAAGGAATACACACACCCCTCTTTAAACAAGACGTCGCCAAAAATGTACCCACACTCTCGATAGGACGTTGAGAAACTTCCCTCTAGACGACTTTAAAACTTCCTCATCAAAAATGCAGAGTGATGGATTTTTATTTATTTATGACTTACAATCTGTCATGTTAGTATTTTTTTTACTTTCGTATTACAAGATATGGTGAAAAACTTTCCGTCGAAAATTTTTCAAAATTTGAAGTTTGACACTGTGCAATATTTGTTCCTGCACTTCACGTGAATCTTCTTATTAAATCCAAAGGTTTGAATCTCTTGAGCCTAGGTTCTCCGTCACCAGAGTTAACAAACTTGTTTGGATGAATTCTTAGTCTGTCGTGCTATCTGTTACGTATTTCTTCGGTAACTATTTATATTCCTAAATCCTATCGTCTTAACGATCAAAGTTTTTCATATAAATAAAAAAAACATTCTTGTCCAATGACCTCGTTGGGAACGAACCATGGGGCGTTTACCAAGGATCGCAGTACTTTGGATTGGAATCGGTTGATAATGTATGTGTGTGATCTATTATCTGTCCACCAAAGTTGAATCCGCTATAGCCATATTGGTCGGTGCATTCCCAGGCACTTAACGGTTTCTTCCTGCGGAGTGATTCGAAATATTTAGAGACGAAGAGAAACAATGCATGAGAGTTAAGCTTTGTCAATTGAGACATTTATAATGACGACTCATATCCATTCCTCAACAGAAACGCACCAATTACCGTCTCTACCTAAAGACTAATCCGCCCCATATGCATGTTTCATTTGGGGATTAACTGCCAACTCCAATTCCAATATATTCAAACAAAGCAAAACAGAATACTCAGAAACTTCTACAACTCGCCATGGTACCTTCGGAACTTGGTAATTCACAGTGACATCCAAATTTTCATCACAAATTCCACCACAATAAAATCATGCATATCCATCAATCACTCCAATGGCACCATACCCTCTCCTCCTCCTCTACACAACCGCAGACTCTACCATCCTTCCACTCTCTTACTCCGGCATAACCTAACAATAACCCTAATCTCTATTAATATTCACCGGCAACACTAAGTCAATCAAATATTATTAACTGCAACAACACAATTAAGTTCACACTTCTGTCGTTTCTCTCGCTTTTAAATTGATTGTCAATATTCAAGTAATCTTGTAAATTATTTATTCAGCGAATAAATATCTGTATACTTTGTACTAATAACTGTACTATCTTCGGATAAAAGTTTTCGCAATAAAAATAATAATAGTGGCAGAAACGGCCCCATTTATTATTCATGTGTAGGAGTATATTGCATGTTGATTTGTTTTGTCTTTCCTTAGAAGGTGGACCCGGAGCTGATCTTCACGAAGCAAGAGCGTATCGGCAAGGGCTCCTTCGGTGAGGTGTTCAAGGGCATCGACAACAGGACACAACAGGTGGTGGCCATCAAGATCATCGACTTAGAGGAGGCCGAAGATGAGATCGAAGACATCCAACAGGAGATCATGGTCCTGTCGCAATGCGACAGTCCCTTCGTCACCAAGTACTTCGGCTCCTACCTCAAGGTGAGTTTAGTCGCCACTATCTTCGTCTGCCGTCTTCTTTCAACATCACTCAAAAAGCCTCTGTCGTGAATGGGACATCCTCAACTATCCTAATGTCAGGTCCACCCGAAAATCCACGAATTGGGGGCTGTGATTCTCACTTGGTCTTCGTCTGCCGACAATCTAAATCACGCCTTGTACCCTTGCTTCCGAAACAGCGACAATCCATCCTAAATTATTTGTTATATCGCCGCCCCGTGTCATTCTTACCCTCCACTGTACCTCGTATCACAGCTTTCAGCACACTTCCATTGACTGATCTTATCTTATTAGTACCACTAAAACAGTTTTGTGAACGTCTATAAATGACTTCAGATACCAAATTTTGACCGTCTTTCACATTTGTTTTTGATTTGAACCTATACCAAGAATACGAGAAATTACTAATGCCGTTTTCTTTTGGTTTAAAAAAAATTTCACTACTCTTCGTCATAATCAGAGCCTTTATGTGAATAACTTGTATTCTTTCTTCTCGAATCCTTTATTCCGAAGTGCTTTAAAGAGAATACGACGCGGTTAATTTCCCGTCATTCTTTCCAATATCCTTGAACGTCTTGACCTCCAGCAGAAGATCACATGCCATTCCATTTTTATATGACAAATATGAACCAATTTGAAAAGTGTCAAATCTTGACCGCGCGTCGCTATGCAAAAGAAGTGATAGACCAGATAAGCATATTTAATAAGGGGCAAGCATATGTGGCGAAGTTGTATTATGTAGGAAACAGTGACGTCTAAGCAATAGTGCGTAAGGCCACCAAAGTGATCTTGCATATTTTCAGAAGCTTTCATGAGCATGGAACAAGCGGCAGGAAGATGTACTTAACCAGGAGGAAACCAAATACATGCCAGTAACTAGAAAGGGCCACTGTAATGCACCTTGTTCCTTCAAAATCGCCACATATACATTTCAAACTGTTGATGGATTTGTATATCTCGGATCTGAGGTCCATAATGTTAGTGCCGAGATTCAGAGACGTATAATATCTTCTAATAAATCATATATTAGCAACTAGCTATGCCCGCGACTTCCTTCGCGCTGAAATTATTTTTATTTTGCCCTAAGAACGAAACAAAGGTACAGAATTTAGATAAAGATGAATTCATTGAATATATAAAAAGTACGGTATCATTATTTTTGTAATCGCTTCAGAGCAAACCTTATAACTCGCAGTTAGTTTTGAACAGGTCCCACTGTCATAAGTTTCGGAGCCAATAAAAATGAGCAATTACTAAATATTAAAATTTACCTGATGCGCCAAATAAAGCCAATTTACGTATACATCGAATCGGCGATACAAAGAAGTTTATTATTTCTCAGGGAGTTGCTCTCTGCCAACAATAGATGGATTGAGAATATTCTCCCTCCGTCCCTCCCCTCCACCCATCTCTCTCTCTCATGCTGCCAAAATTAATCTTATAATAATTTTTTTCCGAGGGTGAAATACAGAAATCTGTATCTTATAATATCACAGTAAGTGGGATAAATGGTATAGGAACGCCAACTCGCAGTTGGTTTTCACGCCGGCTTCGTGCGGCAATTCAATGGATATGAAACAAACACGAAACTTAAAGTTAAAATTCCTGTTTCAATGCCTGAAATTTTTCATTGAAATCCGTTAAGCCGTTTTGGAGCATAAACAGATCAAGAGTATAGGCAATCCGCACGCATGCACTTTTTGAGGACTTGAATACGCATATATGAAGAAGAAAAAAATTATAGTTTTATTAATGTTTTGTAATATAATAGTTATTTTTATCTGTAAGTTTAATATAAGTTTAAATAAGGCCAAAAACAGACAAAAATTAGTGAAACATAAAATTTAATTAAAAAGCTACAGGTTTCCATCCTGATGTGGACCCTCTTCAGGTTGTTTTGTAATATATTGAAATGAACTGTGCACGAATATTTAAGCTGAATCTCCTGTTTTTAAACCTTCAAATTTTCATTGAAACCCGTTGAGCCGTTTCGGAGCCTAATCGAGACAAACGTACAGACAGACACTTCAATTTTATTTATTGGTATGGATGACAGATTGGACTCGGCGGGCCAAGTAATTCGGTTGAACAACAGGACAAGACGAACTGGACGTCCCAAACCGAGGTGGGATGAATTTCGCCATGAACAGGAAGGAACGGCAGGAGATTCTGAAGAAGGCCAAGGCTGTTGAGTCGATGATGATATTTTGATGAGAGTCTCCGAGTGTCATTTATGAGCACACGTCGCGTGTAATTTATTATTTTGCTGTTGTCACTGGTCGGATTTGATGGAATGCGACCGTCGTGCTTTCGGAGTCGGAGTAATGTGATGCAAATCTAGATAAGACTCACGAGTAAGAGATAGCGCGGTTTGCGTCACAAGACCTCTCACTGAGAGTCGCACGTAAATTTGAAAGGAAATTGAGGTTCTGCTGGCGTCCTGCAAGAAACTTAATTCCGTCGCACAGATTTTGCCCTCATTAGACCTAATTTCGGTGAAGTTATATCGAATTGAAACGCCACGAGATTATACTCACGACATTTTTCCGTTTTACTTCGAAAGTGTAATTTTAAAACCAAAGAAATGCAACCAACAGCGTTATTAAAATTTAGCACTAAATGACTCAACGTGTGGATATTCCTATACGGTATTTAGGTCATACGTTCTTGTTCTGAGGTTCCTAGTTTTATTTTTCAAACTTCTACCAGAATTACTTACAATTTTAATATCCTCGTAGACTAAGTGTGACTGTAAGGAAATCTCGTTTGCACGAGGCTCTCTTGATCTGATACACCGTCCATCCGTATTTTATCCTCGTCTACTACCGACAATCTAAACTATACCGAACACAATAACTTGCGTCTAACTGACAAAGACGTGGCTTGTCAATTATTCGACCATTGTGGACGAGGAGTTCCACATTAAATGTACGTCGCGTTGCTCTTTGGAAATTTGTTAAACTTTGTAAAGTAACTGGACAAGGCGAGACTAATATTGTCGGCAGATTAGGATAGTATGTGGGTTGATGGTGAATCGGATCATGAGAACCAAACTCTTAGTCAAATCCGCAGGTTTTGCCTTTCTGGTAGAAGTTTTAAAAATAAGTATTCAGATGGAGCTCATTTGGAAGTAAATTCCTTGAGAAGTCAGAAAACCTGATATGGCAATAAATCAAGAATCATTTATTAAATCACACACTCAAATATATATTTACATATAGTATCGAGGAAAAAGTGCCTGTGGGAGTTTCCTCCCCGGATTGATTACGGGATTTACCTTTAAAGATGCCTCCTACTGTTTGTTTTTCAACGTTCATAGATGCCGAGACACCTTCACCTATTTTACGAGGTGTATGTACTGGGCATACGGTAAGAGTTGTCAGCTGATCCCATTGGACGGGTGGGCACGTAGAAGGAAATGCAGACTCATCTCCCGTCATACGGAATGGCGTGAGAATAGTACCGAAAAGTCCGACCTACCTGATGTAGGTTTTCTAGGGTTTTCCCTGTATCTATTTTAGATGAAACACCGGATAGGATCCTTAAACTATAACCTAGCCCAGGGGGAGGCTAGCCAACTCTTGTGTATCTTTCTCTGCCTTCTACACCCCCTCTTTTCACTTCCCTTCTATGCTATAAATGGGGAGTTGCATGTTTCAGGATCATCCTCGTAGCCTGTTACAAAAAAAAAGTATCGAGCAGCTTCTTTCTTCATTTTTAATCTCAGTTAGCCCTTCTTTCAATCCTTTCTGTACTGGATTTATAATTTTTCCTTCCCTATCTACAAGAAGCGCGCTAAAATCTTGGTTAGTATTTATACGTGTTATGCGTCGATATTCGTTGCAGAATGGCAGTTTCTAACGGTGTGAGTGTTGCGTGGGTGTTTGCTGGACCCCAAGACTTGCTTGTGCTGTAGCCGAAGTGAAAGTGAGTCACGATCTGTCGTTGGTTGCACAACACTCTTACTGCATACCTCTACGGGGCTTCCGCTTTAGAAACTGCAGAAGTACGCTCTTGCCCAAACAACTTCTCGAATGCGGCGATACTGACCGTGGTTCTTAATCATCTCACTCAATAGCTCTTCGATTTATCGACTACGGTGTGTAGGCTGCTTTCTAGACGCTTATTCTGCTTATGACAACATTCAGCTCATAACCCTTTATACTCTTCTTAATAGTGAACATACATAATTTCAACCAGCTATCTTCTAAATCTTAGTGTTTTACTACAGTGTAGAATCTGTTGATAATTTTAGGTTTCCCACTGCTTAGGAAATGAATAAAAAAATCCACGGTGTTGGGGGAAGAAAGAAGCATCCCCAATGAAGTAACTTCGAACAAGATTGAGAATTTTGAAAACCTTGTTTTTCTTGACAAATTGAGAGATGAGTTATTACTGTAGCATGAAGTGAAGAAAGTTTGTTTCTGCCTTAAATCCTACAGAACCTAGACATTGCCTTACCACAATATATCCGTCAGAACTCTCACTATTTAATTGAAGACAAACTCAACTATCACCTTTTCAAATATTCTTTTTACCACTGGAAAATCTGTAAAAATAATTTTATATAAATAAGGTATGCCAGCAATCCTTCATAAATGCTGTTCTGTGCATCTTATGCAGTTTTTTTTATTATTATTTATGTGAATCCTCTTAACGTTTCCACTAAATTGCTGGTAAGTGTACTTAAATGATTTAGAACATCACTGCCTAACACTTTCCATAAATATTTTATTTACAAATTACAATAAAGTGTTGCAAAATATTTATTAGTCAATGTAATGACTTTTATTTTTAATTTCAAATTTGAAGACAAGCATAGAGAGAATAATTATTATATTTTACAGTTTTTACCTTGGCGTCGATCTCACATTCCAGATTTCGACTTCTACTAATCATAACAATATTTATTATTAAATATTAATAATTTAAATTCAACATAGATCTTTTTAATATTAACAATCTGTTTACTCACGTGAAGGGAACGAAGCTATGGATCATCATGGAGTACCTGGGAGGGGGGTCAGCCCTGGACCTAATGAAAGCAGGCAGCTTTGAAGAAATGCACATTGCAATAATCCTTCGTGAGGTCCTTAAAGGGCTTGACTACTTGCATAGTGAGCGCAAGTTGCACAGGGACATAAAGGGTAAGCAAATCGCTTTTAAGGATTAATTCATTTGTTGTATTCCTTTTGTACATTTAAAATCCATAACTTTAAACACTTGCCATTTTCTAAAATTTTCTGTGGAAATTTTGATGAGAAAAGGTTTTATGCATATATAATTTTTTATGTAACTTGGCATATCTGTCGAAACTACATTTGTTGCACTAACTAACTTACGCAACTTATTCAGAGAGTCTGCAACTGAGGTTAACAAAGACATTCTTCGGTTGATTATTACTTTCCTTCATTTGTTGATATACTATTAATTTTCATCATTTCTAAGCTTTGATAATATAAAATTGAAGTGACAATTAATTTCCTATTATTTAGCTGCCAATGTTCTGCTGAGTGAAATGGGTGACGTTAAACTTGCCGACTTTGGTGTCGCCGGGCAACTGACCAATACCACCAGTAAGAGGAACACATTTGTTGGGACTCCATTCTGGATGGCACCAGAAGTCATCAAGCAGTCTGCCTACGACTCCAAGGTTTGTATTACAAGTGTCTCAATGTGAATAAACCTAGTTTGACTGATAAACATCATTTTTAAATTGTTCAATTTGTTTGACTCGTGGAATTTAGAACACAATTTGCTTTTACCTTATGCCTGTAAATATATGTAATCAATATATTTGCTTCTGGAGTGTTTTTATTTGAGCAAGAATATATATAATTCTGTTTATATAATTTTGTTCATAGTAAACTATTATTTTTTTACTACTAATAGCACAAATCAAAGTGTGTTTTAGACTAGTAAACGTTTTTCTGGGATTCCTATAGTAAATACTGAACAAATGTAGGTGCAATGTTTCAAACAATAAAAACTTTGTTCATCTTCAGAGAAAGCAAGGGCACACAAGGTTAAGCATTACTTTATAAAATAAACTAACTGCATATAGTCTGATGGTAACAAAGACATTCTTAGGTTGATTGTTCCTTTAATTCATTTGTTGGTATACTATATATTTTCTTCATTTCTAGTTATACATGTAATTAATTTGGAATATTTTCCCTCAATATTTAATTTGTAACTATTTTCATATTTCAGGCGGACATCTGGTCCTTGGGGATCACTGCCATAGAACTTGCCAAAGGGGAACCTCCAAATTCTGAACTGCACCCAATGAGAGTGCTCTTCCTCATACCCAAGAATAACCCTCCCCAGCTTATGGGCAACTATACAAAACAATTTAAAGATTTTGTTGAAGCTTGTCTCAACAAGGATCCTGAAAATGTATGTCAATTATCTGCTTGGCTAGAATATTCCTTTGTAATATTTCCTTCATCTGATTCTCCTGTTTCAGAGGCCTACTGCAAAAGAATTGCTCAAATATCCGTTCATTAGGAAGGCAAAAAAGAATTCCTATCTTATTGACCTGATAGACAGGTACAAAAAGTGGAAGTCTCAGAGAAGCGAAGAAAGTGAGACAGAATCTGAAAATTCAGATTCGTAAGTATACAAAATAATTTATGTTATAACAACTTATTCTTTTAGGCTATTAAAGTTATTGAATTAAATGTATTTCCTAGTTAAACATAGAGAATTCTGGTAAATTTATTCTTTATCAAATGATAGTTCAAATAACCTTTGCAGTGTGCTTCAAAGTAAGGAAAATGGTTGCAAGATATTTTTAAGCTGTTGTAACTCTTTTATGCTTATGTCTTTAAATATTTTGTTACAGCTTTTTTCATACATTCTACTTGCTATTTATGCTTTTTATTGACTGTAGTATTAGATTCATTTGTGTAGTCAGTTTCCTAAATTTTGCTTTTGATATACACAGTGAGGAATCAAAACAAGATAGTGATATGGATGAGCCATGGATCATGACAGTCAAAGGCCCACACTCAATCAAACCTGCACCTGACGAACCTACAAATCACAAAATTTCACAAAAAGTCCAGAATGGATCTGGTCCTCCACAGACAAAATCGCCTCCCAAAGACTCCAACCTGAATCATTATTCCAGGGAAAAAGCGACACCTGTAAGTATATGTCTGATTTATATAAATAAAAAATCATTTATGTATGTACTGGATGCATTCCCATACAATTAATTGAAGAAGCTTTGATGACTGATGGTCTCACCCCAGAGAAGGTTCTATCAATCTTTGAAAGGTTTAGGTTCTACCTTCAGGACAATTCAAAAAGTTCTCGACATATGTCACACAATTTGAATGAAGTTTTTGAATAGCTTTTTTTATCTTTCACAAACTGTCTCACAAGTAGATTAAGTGAGCATGTCAAGCAATATGATTATATATCTGTTGAGTGTGAAATATAGTTTAAATTTAACTGGCATTTTATTTAAGTAATTATACTTTTAAATTAATTAATAAGTATGCAAAAAGAATGATAAAGTCACAGTGCAAATGATTGAAGCACATTATCTAAAGAAGTACTAGGGCCATACAGACTCAATATTCTCTCTTGTATTATTTCATATTTATCAGACGAAAAAGAGAGAGCTAAAGCACCTTCTTACAAATATGACTATATCTAGGTAATTTTGCGCGTGTCACATGCAAACCTAAAGTGTAGAGCTGTTTTGGCCAAAATTGGTACAAATGTTCCTTGCTACGTGGAAACAAATATTGTTGGGGTAAGACACTACTTCCACCCCTGAGTGTGGGGTGGAGAGAACAGAAAATTAAGTCATGCATAATCTTCCATTGTGTATTATTAGAACCCTATTTGCCATAGGAGGAGAGCATCTGTAAGGGTGGTGGGGAGGGGTGTTATATATTAAAAAACACACGCACATACTCCAGCATCAACTTGAATCCATGGTTGAGAAAGTTGGTGAGTTAGAAGTTAACATCCAACATCTGTAGTCTTAGCCCTAGGGTGGGTTAATATCTGTTATGTGGAAAGAATGTGAAAACAAATTAAATTTTTGTGAGTATTCCTTGTTTCTATTTGTGAATTGGAGATATTTTTTACTTTCTAAATGTATCAGGAATATTTTTCAATATCTTAAGGTATCAGGAGTATATTTTCCTGTCTTCATACATTGGAATTGTTTTTTGTTTTTTTCAGATTCTTTAAAGTTGGTGCTTAATGAAGGTATCATTAGATTCATTGACTCAATTAAGATACTCTGAGTCATCATTCTGGTTATAAAGAAATTTAACATTACATTAGCTCTCATAGGGTTGCAGTTGTGAAAAGGAAAATTTGGAATAGTGTGATGCTTTCGCCGATTGTTTGAATCACTTGTTGATAAATAGATTACTGTCAAATTAAATGCTGTAGCAGGCTAATGTAAATGAATTCCTGGGCAACGCCGAGCACTCTACTACCATAGTAATAATTAAAAAGCTCAGAATATAGTTTTGTATCAAAAATTAATATGCAATTAAAATTCAATGTGTTTACTATTTCACACCCTCTACAGTTGTGTAACTGGATCATTATTACAGAAAAACCAGAATAATTTCCCCTTTTACTTGTTTCAAAAGAAAGTCTTTTTTTTCTCCTTCTGTTAACCTTAGAAGTTGAAGCATAAAACTGAGCACCTTCAGGAATGAGCATCCTGAACATCAGCAGTGGGCTGATACAGCTTTGTAGGTGAGGTCTATTGCACCATCCCGAGACAATACACAGTTCCCTTTTATTAATCGGATAGGTTTCATGTAGGCTTGTATAACATTGTGTTTTGTAGCAGGACTGGGGTTCATCAATTGAATAGTTTGGTTTTGAAATAGGAAATTACAACAGATTCTGGACATGGTGTAGTTGTAATTTCACTTCATAATTGTAGTAACCAAATAATGGAAACTTATTAAGGAAGTACTGTTTTTATATTCAATTACATCAATTATTTTGAAGAACTGAGGTGGATCCAAAAGTTATCAATTTATATCAATTATTTGGCCATTCTTTGCATTTTATTTATAAGAACAAGTCAGGTTAATTTAATTACTTTATTTATAAAATACTGTTTTGTCTCCTTTTAAGGTACACCAAATTTTTCACCTTTATACTATATCACTGTATAAAATTTTCCATAATATTCCCATTTTATATTCAAGCTGATATTAAAATTCTGTTTTACAGTCTAGGCCCCATTCTGCTGCACCTCCCGTTCCAGTGCCTGTAGACAATCGCAAAGACAGGGATAGGGATGTGAAGGAGCCTCACGTCCGGGACAAGCGCAGTTCTAAAGAGATTGGGCCTCTGGACCACCGGGGGGACCACATGACTGATAGTGTAGAGAAGAAAACACCACGCAGAACAGAGCCAGAACAACGCAACTCCAATAGTAACAGTGGGAGTGGGAGTAAAGCCCTCTATCCACGTTCTCCGTGTCTGTCAGGGGTCATCTACCCTCTCATCTCTGAGGTAAGGACTGGTTATATTACAATCTGTTTACTAACACTAGATTATGGCTCTGAAACTTTTTAATCATTTTGTATCTCTTTCACTATTTAAACATATTTCAATCTTTGCTTAATAATAGATGCTTGCAGACAGGGACTTCTGCAATAGTATATATTTTTAGTAGTGTTTAAGTTGAGTTATTTTGTGGGCACGTTGGTCAGTGAGGCTGCTGCTCGCTATTTAGCGTGGGTGTGACGGACGGGACTGGACCAATAAGGGGAGCTGTGATATTCACAACTTGGTGCTGTGGCTTCGTAGTCCAAAACAATAACCTTTAAACTTGTTATATCAATTGAAACATAAATTTTAATGTATTTGAAGGATAAAATATATATTACAATGACCTAACAGAAGTTGAAAGCTTCTATGGAATCATTTTAATTTGCTTTATTGTACCAGGAAAATCTGTGTAACTATGTTATGTAAAAGCTGTAAGTAATTATACTAATGTCACCAATTTCAGCTGCAGAGAAGGCACCACTATAATACCCGAGGCCAAGAACCATCCCACAAGACGGATGCCATTGAGGAGCTGAAGAATGCGTTTGAGTTGGCTGAGCGAGCTAGCCCGGGCATCAGTGACCTGTTTGTGCGGGAGATGGTCCAGAAGCTGCTGCCAACTGTCACCGAGACCAGGATCAAGGGTGTAATGGACAAAATAACAAGGTGATCCATAAAGCTCCATTAATAAAAAAATCATGTCTTCAAACAAGACTAACTTTTCAACTGTTCTTTAACATTGCCCATAGCCTTTCTCACCTCATCAATTTTTAAATTTGAACATTTAACCTCTACCTTCTCTTGTTATTTTATGTTAGATGTGAAAATAATGTTTTGTTGCTACCTCTAACCAGAAGTTTTCTGCTCATTGTGCAATTACTACATCTTCAATTGATTGACTCTTGTCATATGCTATACTATGTTGTGTATTATACTAAGCACTTTGTTTAACCCGTTGAGATTCTTAAGTATTAAATTTTTTTTTAATGTTTATATATTACATGGCCTTCTTAACAGTTCTTTTATTTCCTTACTGCAGGGATTCTTCATAAATGTGGCAGCCTGTTTTGCTGTGCATCGTAGCATCATGTGAAACTCAGGTCCTTCCATGGGAACTTATTACTAGTATTATTACTACTACTGAATCTTATCACATTTAAAAGGTTCCTTAATATCGGTACATGTTATGGAAACATTTTCAATGATGCATATTAAAATGCACGAGCTAAGCATTTATATTTATTTAATCTTGAGAGTGAGGGCAATTATAATCAAGTGTTTAAAAATAGCATCGAAATATCAAATGTTGCCTGTTATTTTATGCTGACAGTGTAAGTTATGTAATGCTTCTGCTCTTACTAATTTCTCTTGTTAATCTAAAACTAAATTACCATTCCTGACAAATTAGTGAAAAGTGCAGGAGTTCATAACAAATGTGGTTGGTCATTCTTTGACCTTTTGTCAATAGGACTGTGATAATAGTTAACACTTAATAAGGTATTCTTATGTCCTGCGATTAAATAATTCCAAAGGCTATGATTAGAGAACTGGTTTCTCTTAAGATTCATTTGGTATTTTAATGCTCTTTTTAATGTCATGTCTTCATGGGGATCTACATTACGTGTATATACATTTTCTATTGAGAAATATTAACTATTAAGTCACTTAGTTTTTGGTGTGTGGCAAGGAGAAAAAATTAAACTTTAAGTTTTTAAATCTGAAGTAAACGTTTAAGTATCGGTGTCTCTAGAGGTTATCTGTAACAAAACTTACATTATTTCAATATTTATACAAGACGTCGTTCACTTCTGTTTAATATGTTGGCTTTAGTTTGAGAGTTTATACTCTTCAAATAATTGTGTATATATGTACATGTAGCACTCATAAACTCGTAGAGAGATTTGTCAATATTTTTTCTTGATTACCGAGAATGTATTTTTTTAGATATGTAAATACGTAATAATTACAGGAATCAATGAGTTTGAAAGGCGTTGGTCTGAAAGTGACGCGCAGTATCGGGAAGTCCGATAGTTTATGAGTGGGGAATATCGCCAAATTATTTGGCAGATAAGTGCTCTTTTTTTAAAAAAAAATAATAATAAACTTATTTTATTTACAATTGTAAAATTTGTGAGATGCCTTGTTTTGCAACATATACAATACCATATTCCGTATTGTTATGCAGTATTGCATTTTTAGTAATTTTACATAACAGTAGTATTTTGCTCCAATATGTTGCCACTAAAATATTTAGTGATATTTCTCTGGCACTGTTCTGATGAAGAATTTTTTTTGTATAAAGTGCTACCGAATATGTAACTGGGAAACCACATTGTAGCCCTCCTCAAGGATGACAGAGAAACAACATTGGCAGAACAGACAAATGCTGCGGGGAACTGGTCCAAACTTGAATGACCTCAGTGAGAACTTCTGGAACTCATTCCAGTATTTTACAATTTGCCATAAAGACGACCCAACCTTTATTGTCAGAAAGTGCCAATGTGAACACCACCTTGTATCTTTAGAACTCGCCAGTAACTATGTATCAGATAATGGTGATTGTTATTTACCTAAATGGAAAATAATTATAATTACTGTGATAATAGTAAAAGTTACAGGTAGCTATGAGATCTATTTACTTGTCCCCACAATGAAACTTGAATTTTACTTTTGTCTCACATGTTTTAAATACTGATCCAGTTTTTGGAAACATGAACACTGACCGATGTTATTGTACTTTTCCTTTTCTGAGTTTTTGCCATGTAAAAATGTGGAGGTTACTCAGATTATCTGAGTAATCTCGTTGAAAAAGAAGTGAGGTAAAATAGTTTTTTTGTTAAAACAAAATGCTTTAATATTAAATGTTGAACATTGTAAACTAATTATTGTTGAATTTTAATTGTTTACATTTGACTCCATAGGAGACGTTCAGGTATGGTTAGAATTTGTAGCATATGTGAATATTGTCGATTTTAAAGCTGTACAGTTTCTTCATCGAGGAATGAATTGTGTAAACGACATTATGCAAATGTAACGGACATACAATATGAGATCTGGCTGTACAGAAACATAACCAATATAAAAAATAATAAATTTTGAGTACTTTACATAAGGCATTACAAAATTTACTTACCTCAAGTGTTGCTCCATTTAGTACCTCTTGATTTATAATATTTAAATGGTTTCCTTTATAGCTATGTGAAGGTGATCCAATAAATGGCAATTCCCCTTTAATAGCACAGGGAGGAAGTGGAAGGTAGCCAAGGGATGACTAGAATCCTCAGGCTATAGTTAAAGGATCGTACCCAGAGTTTCACCTAAAATAGATGCAGGGAAAACCCTATAAAACATGCATCTGGTAGGTGAGGCTTTTGAGTACTATTCACACACCCTTCCAAATGACAGAATAGTAGTTTGCATGGGTTACCAACTCCTTGTCTCCACCAACTTTATTTATAAGGCAGCTGGCCATCTGATCAATTGGGAGAAGCAGAAAATTGCCATATCCCAGTAAATACCTCCTAAAATAATTGAAGATGCCTTGGCAATCCCAAAGATGAGGCCACAGTCAATCTGGGGAGAAATACCTGCAAGAGAAAACTCCTGCAGGCATATCTCTTCATGAGTGGACTCAATTGCCAGATATTATTTGAGAACATTTAGTAATTTGGCTGCAGTTTCTTTGGATTGAGAATCATAATTGCAAAACACCACAGGAAGGTAAATAAAATTTAAGAAAGATTAGATTCATAAGTTTTTATTTTAAGTCAACAGCTAAGGTCATTAGCAACTACTTTACCATTTTGGGGATCTTATTTTCAGTGTAAGGGTTACTCTATTTGGGAACACAAAGATGCACACACAACCCAAACCCTCTGTGGTACAAGGTAGTGAGACAGCCAGTAAACAACAGAGGCCAGCTTTTGTATCTTGAAAAGCATTCAAGTTAATAGAAACAAAATTAAATTAGGAAATTATTTGTCACTGGCAATTACAAATTTAAAATCTACACAAAGGTTTTCTTGTATTAAAATTTAATAACCATAAAGATTTGCACAATTGGATTAATAAAGAAAGATTGAATTTAGTTGACAATATCAAAATCATTAGACTCCCCATTTTTGACAGATAGTTTTTGATTGAATTCTTGAAAAAATTGCAGATGTTAAACACTAAAAACTAACAACAAAATTGGGCAGAAATTGTGAGTAAATTTTCACATGTAATAGTAATTTCAAAAGAACTTTGTTGATTGTAAAACGTGTCATAACAAAATGTGATCTTGGCTCATCCCAACTTACTTCTGTAAAGCCTATCTGGTTTTATGGAAAAATTTTCAGCTTTAGTATAATCACTTACAAGGAATGTTTGCATGACTTATTTTAACAGTCTTGTACAGTGAAAGTGACTTTCTCATTTAATCAAATACAGGATGATATAGTACTATGATAAATATGGTTCAAATTCATAATCTACACTAAATTTAACCTTGATATCAATTTTTTAAAATAAATTATACTAGAAAATATATGTTCAATCACATTTCAATTTAAATCCTCTATTGGGTGTAGCTGCTTACCCTCCCTGAGTTTATATATACAAGACTATGTCTACAAAAATGTGAACAATGTATTGTATGACACTGTGACCAATCCTGATTCTCAGGTAAGTCATTCTAAAACAGTTATGGCCAAATCAGCATACCTGCAATTTAAGATTGCCAGACTAGTTCCATAGATTAATTTGTGGAGGTAATTTATCCCTCCAGAGATTGTTGCCAAAGGGAAATTGTATTAATATAAACACATGCATCCATGTAGAGGTAATAAAAAAAAGGAATCATAGAAAAATGAGGTATGTACTTGTGTTGGAGTTGTGAACACACACTTCTGCCCTACAGATTAGGCAAAGATGTGGATGTTACATTCTCAAACTACTCCCTTTCTTTCCCTTTGAGTAAAATACCTCCCACTTGATTCAAGATCACAAATACACAGGAAATCCAAAATGTATTGGCTAAATGCCATTGCACAAACTCTAGGTATAGGCAGCTCCAACAACATAGGAAAGTGTTTTGAAATGTTTCTGTTATATATTTGGTACTTTTATAACAAATTAGGTTAAATTTAAAATGCTGATTCAACAGGATAGACTTCAGCAATATTGAGATGGTTGCTTTCAAATTTGGATAAGCTTTTAGGACAATAATATTAACTTACTATATCGTTGTGCACTTAAACAGATAACTAAAAAATTTGTGCAGATTTACATAAAAGTTGGCATAAACATCAGTGAAAACCCCCAAGTGTCACAAACAAAATGGTTCAATTATAAATAGTTTTCTTTAGTAGAAGGTAACACACAAAATTTAGTTTTCAATGCTGAAACAAGGAATTAAAAGGGTACAGTTCTCGTAACCTCTACAGAGTACTGAAAAACGGGAAAGAGGCAGGTGATCGTATATTGAAAATCGATCTTATGTCTTATTTAATTAACAGAAACGTGGTCAAAGAGTCTACCGGCCATTTCAATGCATTTTGCAGCTCTAGTAGACAGCAGCTATGTTGCTGATCAAACTCAATCTTACGATGCTTCAGTTTAGCGCAAGCGTGTAAAATACGAGCAAGTTTCTCCCTTGCGCTCGCTGATTCCCCTTTTAAGCCAACCTCACAAATAGTAATTGCGCTGGTCAAGAAATTGCTCCACGACATATCCAACGCTCAGGATAAATTTCAGACAGGCCGTACGCAATGTGCAGGTGCTCTGGTGAAAGTACATACGACGTCGTCTTGCCAAAGGAAAATCATGGGGTATTCTGCTAACAATTTGAAGCTACCTTATCCCATAAAGACGGTTTTCTAAAATAATGGGACAGACGTGGTTTCCTTTAACAGTACAAGATTTAATATCGGATGTTGACAGTCGCACATTTATTTAATGAAATTAATACACGAGGATTTTTTCATACGTAAAACTGTGAGAACATGACGTTACCACCTCATCAGTTCGCTAACAATAAAACTGACTTCCTTTCTTCCCCCACCGGATCACCAATGAGGGAGCGGTGAGACATAGCCAATCGCCCAGCTCGATACAACTACTCCGCGTTTTAGCCAATCAGAGGAAACATAGCTTCAGCCTAACAGTTTCCATCGCGGCGTTGCCGACGTTCTACTGCAGTCGTCACGAAAGCCTCGAAAAGAGTTTCGATAAGAAGTCGATCAGTACGAAACCATGATAAATTAGTAAAACGAGCGTAAATTTAGGACTATATTTACCATAAACAGATCTTAAACGGTTAAAATTGTTGCCCCTAGACGTTTAGGAGACGAAAATACGTCTTACACGTTTATTGTATGCCGTCCTTGTTGGGTCGAGAAGCTCGACCTGTCGACGAGTAACGCGAGAGAAGCAGACATGTCTTCGGGTAGGTGAAGTGTTTTTGTTATGTTTACTTTGAAGTAGATTAAAATGTTTGTATGAGCTGATGGTGGGTTATTGAAGTAAAGAACAGCAAAGATTTTCTCGTAGCCTGTCAGTTTTTTGTATTCCTGCCTGCATTTCAAAAGTAAGTTTCCAGATTCAATTTTTATTATACCTGAAAAACTTCATAGGTGAGCTGCAATTAGTATTTTCATTAACAAACTAAATATTAAGTTAATATTTTCAAAATTGCCTTACGTTGAACGCAGAAGTTTAGCTTTATGTTGCATATGTTACCCTTGATTACTAGTATATTTCCAATTTTGCTTCGTAAGGAATTCGTTACAACTTTCTTGTTTAATTATAAAGCCCTCTTAGGAATTCTACGATTTAACGTTGCATTTGTAAAATTTTAAATGCACTTTCGATATTGGATACTGTAGCGTTAGAATTTTGTGACGCAAGCTTACTTTATTATGTAGTCTGCCTTACAACTTAGCTATACTGTTGCATATTGTACTGATTAGGTAGAAAATAACACTAATGTTAATAGGTCAATAGTCTGACAATTAAGTATAAATACATAAAAAATACAGCCTAACGCCCTAAATTTATTAAATGAATATTAATCAAACTTGTATCGGACAAATTGGCTGTATTTATTTATTAATAGGAAATTTGTGTGAAATGTTGCTGTAATTAATTGAATTTGTTGGTTGCTGTCAAAACTAAATTGATTAAAATCCTATAATTATTTTTAGGTATTATGTGGAAGATGACAAAGATTTTTGAGAATAATGATTTCCTGTTGCTATTTCACTTTAAAATGGGACAGAGTCGTGACAGTTCGTAAAAGGTAAGCTAGTAATATTTTATATTTACCCAATGAGAAAAGTGAATTTTAAACATTTCAGTGTGTAATACAATTAGTGTACCAAAGCATTAAAAAAAATACAATTATTGGTGATAAACTTAAGTGGTTTGAAGGGTATTTTTCTGAAGTTCTAGCTCGAGTATTTAGGGATATTAATAGAGTTGTAAAACAATTGATATAATTTAATTGTGATGGTTGCTTTCCATTGCATATATTTCAGTAGCTTTTAAAACTAGGTAATTGCCCCTGGTTATAATATATTAGACTGCAAAAAGTAGTGTTTTTTTTTCAAAACATGAATTAATATCTCATAATGTTCTAATACATTACCTTTGTTTATTTACATGCATCAAGTAATTAACTTTTAAACCTATATTAGAATGTACTCATTAGTGTTAAATATTTTGTCTGTAAGTTAAAACAGAATTATTGTAAATGGACTAGAAATTTGCATGAGTTGTCATTCTACAATATTGTAAAATTCAAGAAGTGGCTTTACTAATCTAGTTTTTGAAATTTCTGTTTTAATATAAATTTTTTCAAATATCCAGAAAACTGAGTAATATTTATGTATGTTGACTGTTAATCTCTTTCGTCTGGTTTATTTATTTTAGTTATTCCAGGTCTTATTCACATAATTCAAGCAATATCCTTGAAACTTGATTCTAAAGTCAGTGAACGTAAAATACAATATTTTAAACTGTTTATGTGGAAAATTTAGTCATGACAGAGTGCATACTTAATATTGACATAATTTTTGGGAATAAATTATTGTAAATGGACTAGAAATTTGCATGAGTTGTCATTCTACAATATTGTAAAATTCAAGAAGTGGCTTTACTAATCTAGTTTTTGAAATTTCTGTTTTAATAGTTCTCTTCTCTGTGTACATGGGAGTAGATGACTGACATATTTGTCATGGAATAGAATCATTAATCCAAAAAATTTAAATGTTTAGTAGTAAGATTTTTTTAGTACATATAATTTATTTTGATTTTGATTAAGGTTAATTTTAAAGAGACTGAGAAGTCAAGGACAATGTAGAAGATAATAAGGGTTTTCAATACAGCAGCTAAATAATTTTAAGGGTAGGGCTGGAACCAGTCCAATCAAAATAATTGGATACAAGTAGAGTTGGAATCAATGTACTCTGGTACTATATTTCTTTGCTTGCAAATCATAAATTTATTTGAAATTAATATGCATTGTTGACTTACTAGTGTTAGAAAAAAAATTTGGTTAAATTAATTTTCAGTATTGTAGGAACTGATTATAACTAAAGGTATTCCAGGACTCGATCTGTGTTATTTAATATAATGTCATGGTAAAATAGTAGCATGCAAATATTTCTATGTGGCATTGTAGGGATTTTTTTATTGTGTCACAATTGAATTTTGAAATTATCCTAAATTTGGTGGGATATTTGTGTCTACACAGTTCATGTGCCTAAGATGTCATGTTACAAATTTTAGTAATGCTATTAAACTCTTCCTGTCATAGGTAATAAAAAATTAGAAAAAACTTGTCTCCTGGCATGGCTGGGCAAAAAAATATTTTGTTAAATACATATCTTCTTTGATGGGGACATAGTTGGTGTACTTAATTTTTCTTATTTTATTTCTTACTACTAAATGGTCAGTTTTATATTAGTACAAATATATATACATATATATATATATATATATATTTGTACAATACAATACAACTTTTCTACAGTTCTGAATATATATATTCAGAACTGTAGAAAAGTTGTACAAATTAAACTATTCTGTAGATAATTAATTAATGGTTAACTTTGTTAAAATTCTAGAATATAGTAATATTGTTGATTAAGCAACTATAAATAGGCTTTATGGAAAATAAACCTGTAAGTTAAACTCGAATTAACACTTTATTAGCTGTATTGTTGGCGTATTAAATTATCGATGAACTGTTAAATTGCAAACGAACCCATTATTAATTGTTGATGTGGATATCTACATTTAATTAATGGTTATATTCAATAAATTCGCCCAATAGTACGTTAACGGACATAAATAATAAAGGCATTAAGTTTTCAGTAACGTGCATATTATAAATGCTAGCTACGCGAAGTTACTCCACAAATGCAATTTTGTTTCGTTAAAAGATGGAAGTGGCCGACATAGAAATAGCCAATATATAACCGAATTATTTGTAACCTTAATACTAGTATCCCTTATTTGTGGCCGTAATGATTAATATGTCGTGAAAGTATTCTGAAGAGTTTCATCTACAAAAGAACAAAAGTAAAGTCGATAGTTACGTATTTCTTGCCTTCGACAGACAATATGGGCGGGCGGGTCGGGAATCCAATATGAACTAAGTTTAACGTTCTCTTGCAAGATTCGCGGCGGCCAACTTCCTCAGAGCGACGAAGCTTAATTTCGAAGGCATTCCTTTTCAGTATGTTCGTCCTCGCAATCTGAATACCAATCGCCTAACATAGTTAATGTATTTTAATTTTAACTACTTCACTATGTAAAGATCAATCGGCCATCTTGGTTGTATAGGATTCCCGTGACGCAACACCTCAACTTACTCAGTTGCTCACGGAATAATATATTTACTAGTTATTTACACAGACACGAAGATTCCGGTTAAATAATGTTAATAAAGAATTTGACCACCTTGTTAGGTGTCATTGGCTGCCACCGCCGCTCAATAAATCCACACACACTTACACAGCCTCATACTTCCCGATTTAGACGTACTAGATCAAAATGACGACCTCACGAATATTTACAAGGGCCCACTGTGGATCCCAGATACAACTGACGATACCTTATGCTATATAAATAAGTGACTCATACTCAGCCCAAATGAAGCAGTTTCCTAAGCATTTTTCCTACTTGACCACACATAATCGTTACACAAAATCGGCAACATTACGATATCAACTGCCATAATTAATACTTCTACGACATTAGATTTACAGAAAGTTTATAACAGATTATTTATAAGCCCTTACATACTACCTCCAGCTATTACCAAGTTATATTGGTTTCCAATTTGAATTGTAAATTATAGTTTATTTATATATATTACTCCCCTTTAAAGTTGATGGCTGAAAATCAAACTAAAACGTATTTTTATTAAATAGAATATGTTTTTTAGAAAGAACCAAAAATGTATTTAATCTTTAAACCTGCACCAACACACACACATTGGTGTGGAAAGGGAATAGAGAAAGAATTTGTGGCTTACCTGAAATTGAGATTCGGCGTTACTCTGTTAGACAGAGGTTTAGAGTTGTTTAGCACCCTGGTAGCTCCTTTGGGGACAAAGGAGGCTATCCTGTCTAATATGGTCTCACCAGTCACCCATTATGGTGTCTATTTGTAAAGTAATTTATCCTATTGAATTTCAATATTTATTGAACTAATTATTCTACGAAGAGAAAAAATGTGGAGGTTGTTGACCAAGAGAAGGGATAGATTAATGGGCTACATTTTAAGACATGGGGGTCTTATAAAATTAACAATTGAGAGAAGTGTGTGGGGTAAGAACAGAAGAGGGAGGACAAGAATGGAATACGCTAAGAAGTAAGAGGGAGGATTGGGAGTGTTGCAGTTATGCATAAATGAGAAGGCTTTTTCAACCATGGAGGGTTGCATCGGACCAGTCTAAGGATTGAATATCAGATTAACATATTGCCATTAATTAAACAATTTGACTTATCATTGTTCAGAAATTTTGTATTAATGAAAACGTTTACTACTTTTACTATCTTACTTTTGACATAACTGATTTCCTTTATTCATTTGTGGAGTCATAAAGCAGTGAACACTAAACATGTGTATTATAATTTATTGTAATTAAATCTCTTTAGAAGTTTATTATTTCAAGATTAAAATGTTCTTTACTTTCATAGTCCTGTTTTATTTGCACTTTGATGCACATGCAGTCTAAAGAATGCATAGGAATTTTAATAGTCTCCATTTGTGTTGGAATAAGATCTTAGAGAATGTGCAGTTTGGTTTTTCCTCAAATTGAACATGAAGATTTGTGAGAAGGTATGTGGAATGTAAAGAGGTGTTGGATGTAATGGGAATCTGTGGCACTTGTTTGCACCACATGGATTGCTGCCATGAACTGGAGATAGTTGGAGGGTTTAGGTAAGTTTCAAGACACAGCTTGTGGCTCAGTGAATGTAGATTGGATTTAAAATATTTTAAGTAAGGGCTATATGTATTTTTTCCCTCAATATCTATATTCTCTCTTCTTTTTGTGAGTATTGATCTTTATTTTGCTGGTTTCTTTCAGATGAATAATTTTGTGAAGATTTAATGCATAGATATACTTTCCAAAACAGTTATGAAGTCAGTGGAATCAGTGAGAACAAATGCTACCGTAAGTAATATATCTTTTATGTCGGTTATCAGTATGTTGAATGTAATTTTTTACTTTAGAATTTCTGCTCTATAAGCTGAGTTTTCATTACTACATGATAATGTACTGCAGAAATATATATTTAATTAATCAAATACTGTGTCTCACATTTTGTTCTAGGCTCAGCAGGCTGGGAGTCAGCTCCGAACCATCACCACTGCTGTAGGTCATTCACAGGCAAGAGTGCTTAGTTCCAATATTCAAGCAGTCTCTTCTGTTCCAATTGGTACGACGACTCCATCCCTTATTGGGCAAGGTGGCCAGGCTACCTTAAAACCGGTGACTTTATCTAGGACTGGTTTAGTGACGACATGTGCCACTAGCAACACAATAACTTTAACTCAAGGTAGCACTCCAGCCATGTCTCCACGTCCTCACATAACAGGGGGTGCACCTGCTACATCACATACATCTGCATCACACATATCAACAACCTACCATGTTCCAAGAGGTATATTCAGAAGTTTTGTTTAAACTACTTTAATGATATTAGCATCAATTTGGTTAAGTTTTATAAGAAATATTCCAGTTATAACTCTGGCAATCAAGCATAATAGATTTTTCATGTTGGTTTAAATTACACTAATCAACAGCATTTTATTCCTTCTATCCTACAATTGCAGGTGCAGCTGCTGTTGCAAATATTGCAGCTCCTCGTTCAGCTGTAGCTACACCAATTGTAAGGGCAACAACTCTACAAGCTGCAGGAACTGCTCATACTACAGGGTAAAAATTAACAAACATACCATTATGCCAATACAAATAAGTTTATATTTTCATGACAAACCTTTTTCTAATGAACTTGTATCTGAGACTAATTTTTAGAGTTCAGTCCACATTAAATACAATTATTTTTCTGGAGTATGGAAAATGTTTCATGTGTCTTACTAAATTTTTTAAAAATTCTATGTTAAATTGTGTTCAGGTGTGTGCTTTCACATGAACTTCTTTATTAGCATACATATGCACTTTAATTATTCTATATTCGTGTAACATTGAACTGTTTTATGAAACTCAAATTAGAAGCGTTTGCCTAGGGTATTTTATTCTGGGATTTGTATTGGTTCACATCACTGATGTACATGTAATGATATTAAGAATATCAAACTTTGTAATTTTACACAGTAATTGTGACACTAAGCTGTAACTAGAACCATACCTCCAAACTAACAAAAGTTAAAATATTGATAAAATATTTTATTTCAGGTTTGTCACTGGAATAAGGACTGTAGGCTCAGCAAATCTTGCTCAAAGAGCCACAAGCCCAGCTGCATCAGTCGTGACACCGGGTACCATGTGGCTTGGAAATCAAAGTTCACAGTCAACTCCAACTGTTACAATTCCCAAGTCTGTGTCACCACGGCCTTTGCTCACGAGTACTAGAACACCAGTCACAACAATTTCCAATTACACACAAGGCCGTACAGCCTCCATGACAGGTAGGACACAAGGAACAAAGTTTGAATGTTTTATTATGTTCCTCAGCAATAAATTTTGTTTTCTTTGGTTTTTGTTCTCAGTTACTGCAAGACCAATCACTCCCCAGGCAAGTAGAATTCCAGTTGAATCTCCACGAGCTCAGATTTTACACTCCAGTGGACAGAAACCAATAACTGTGACACAAACTGGAACCCAGGTTAGTTCAGTAATTAAATTTTGACAGACAATATATAAGTTTAAGTTCACCATCTCAGTATTCAGAATAAATTGCTGATTGTTAATAGAGTTTGGTGAAGACAAAAGTCTTCATTTACACTATGATAAATGTTTTTAAATTGTTACCTCACTGCTTTGTAATTAATTTTTTAATTAGTACTCCGATGTCTTTTCACACGAATTGATTTTTTAACTGCTTTAATCATAACAGGGATCTTTAAATGCAGCACAAGTTGCCAATTTATATGTAATACTAACTATTCTTCGTATTGTTTATTTTGTCATTCAAGGAAATAGCCATTTTTAAGGAATAAAAAACTAATAAAACTATCATTACTGATGTATTATGTTTTGGGTAGTTGGGTGAGAGCGATCGTAAAAAGTATTTATAATTTTAAACCAGCCTTCTTTTCTATTAAGACTCATTGAAAACAACCCCTGTTTGCGGCTTAATTTTGTATTGGTATATGATTGGATTAGTTCTGAAACAATACCAGAAAATATTCGGATTTAAGTTTATTATTTGTGTTAGCTTTTCTAATTTTGTTACTTGATATTCATTTTATAAGTAGTGCTTGTTTGCCCAACAAAATTATGTTTTGAAATATATATATATATATAAATATGAGATAGGAAATGACATTGTCATGTTTAAAACAATTAATGGGGAAAGGACAGAGAGATAGAAAGAAGATGACTTACCTGAGGTTCATAGATGGTAGACACCTTGTGAGTTTTGGAGAACTTGAATTTTCGGAGGCACCGCCCCCTTCATCAGAAGGTTAGGAAGACATTTCCAGTGATCGGCTAGATGAACCTCAGGTAAGTCATCTTCTTTCTATCTCTCTGTCCTTTCCCCATTAATTATATATATATATATATATATATATATATATATATATATATATATATATATATATATACCTCTTAACTGACTGTCATTTATTGTTACAATTAGTAAAGAAAAGAAAGATGTAAATAAATATGGTGACTTACCTGAAGTATAAAGCTGGGAGGCACCTTTATGGGTATAGGATTTTTTCAGGAGATAAGGAAAAGCGTGTCGAGTGATGACCATTCATCAATTGCTAAAGAAAGTTAGTGGCCTGTGGGGTCTATTGTTAACTAGCCACACAGCAGTTTATGCTACTCACTTTACTACTGGCCATCACTGGAACATGTTTCCTCCTATCCTGACAAAGGGGCAGTTGTCTCCGAAAATTTGAGAAAAACTCTTAACCTACAATGGTGACTTCAAGCATCAACATCAAGTAAATCACCACCTTTCTCTCTCTCTCTTTCCCATCCTTGTCAATTGTATTAATGATTCTGACTATATAGGTGACTGGAAGAGAAGTAGGAGAACATTAATTTTCTAGAAACTTAGCGCAGTCAATGTGGCTGAAAAAGGAAGCTTAGGTTCTCTAAAATACAAATTTTTGTTCTTCTCTGCCAGTCAATGCCTACAATTAGTTCAAATTGTATGTAAGGAATTTTAAAATGATGAAGCCAAAATAACTAATTTAACTGGTTAAGAAAGAGAGAGAGAGACAGAAAACAGATTAGGTAAGTTAAGATCAATTTTTTGTCTGTTACATATATAATTCTAACATATATGAAGCAAGTAAATATATTGTGGCATTGTCAAATTAATCAACTCATTTGGATAGGAATTAACATACAGGGTGAACCATGGGAAATTAATGTTTTTTAGCACTTAGTATAGTCAGCCAGTAAGGGTGGAGGACAAGTGAGAAGGCAGTAAGCACCCTCTCCTGATCCTCCCCCTGACCATGCAGTTTAGGATGTTTAGGTTGAGTTGTGCTGTTATGGACTCTGGAGCATCCCATTTTCACATAGGACAGTTATGTAAAGAGTGGCAAGTATATCACAATCTCGGCATCTTTTTCATCACAGATTTAATATTTCTTGTCATGGTGAAATACTGATTCACACCACCATTTTCTTATGGGTTCATTCCCTTCATAGTGGAGGCTGTTTAATGAAAAATAAGCCACATGGCCCAGCTTGTACAGTGAAGAATAAGAGTCCATGTTACCAAGGGAAAGTTGTTCAGCTTTCTAGCACAGGGAAAAATGAGGAATTGCAGGTAGTGAATTCTTCACTGAGACTTACGATTTCATCCTTAAAAGGTGGCAATTGAACGCTTGAACTTTTGGCAGATGAGCCTGATGTGATTTTGATAATGAGGGATATTGTTCATTTTCAACTTAGCAGTAACTGTGAACTGTCAAAACTTGCATACTTTGCCACCGGCAGTCCACAAACTTTGCAGTAAAGGCTACATGAGGGTGATCCTGAAACAGGCAACTCCCCTTTAATAGCATAGGAAGGGAATTGAAAAGGGGGGATGCGGAAGGTAGAGCAAGGTAGCCAAGGGTTAACTAGGGCCCCCGGGCTATGGTTTAAGGATCCTACCCAGTGTTTCACCTAAAGAGATGCAGGGAAAACCGTAGAAAACCTGCATCAGGTAGGTCGGGCATTGGGTACTATTCTCACGCCCTTCCGAATGACGGGAGACGAGTCTGCTGTGGGGTCGCAGCATTCCCTTCTCCATGTCTCCACCAGTTTCAGTAGGCAGTTGGCCGACTGAGCCAATGGGATTAGGGGACAACTCTTGCCATATGCCCACGGTCTTAGACCCCAGTACATATACCTCCTAAAATAGGTGAAGGTGTCTCGGCATATGAGAACTTTGATAAAAAGTACCCAGAGAGAGTGCGAGGCATTCCCGACATGATCAGGTGAGCCCCACAGTCACTCTGGGCTGAAGCGCCTGCGAGAAAACTCCCGCAGCGCCCTTCCTAATACAATCAAGTTTTCTTTAAATGTCTGCTTTCTACTACTCGCACTGAGCATGTGTGTGTTATAAAATGACATCAGGCTAATTAAAAGAAGGACAGCAAAGAGAGATAGAAAATTGGTGGCTTACCTGAAGTGTACAGTTGGCGGGCACCGTGTAGAGTGCAGGGTTTTTAAAATATTTGGAGAAAAAGCATTCTAAGTGACAGCTGGCCTCTGAAAGTTAGTGTGCTTCTTTTTAAGAGAATATACTAACCGAAATTCATTTAATTAAAAACTGTTCAAAAATTTTCTAACCTCTCACGTGCACGCTCTTTAGAATATTTGATATAGGGAGTGTGTGTGTTGTTGTGCTTACATAAAACTGATGAATTTATTTACTGGACTGTACATGTAAAGGTTGAGCAAAATGAAGATATTCATGTTTTCAGCTCCACAACACAGCCAATACATTATTGCATGTGTACCTTGTACATATGTGAAGACAATTGTAATTTTGAATTATATCTGTGTAGAATATTGTGTGTTGTGATGAGTAATCTTTTATTATATGTAATTTAGATTGATATGTCTTAAATGTTTGGGCGAGTGTTATAACTAACCAAATTACTTGGACCTGACTGCAGTTTAAAGCTAATTCCTTAGTAAGGAACAAACTTGGTGTTGCTTATGTATTTCATTGCCATGTTATTATTGATATTACTATTTCCTCAAATTAACATTTATGTTAGATACTCCTAGTTTACAATGGTTTTACCTGTGTGGGATATTATTAGGCAGTCTAAGAATGTGTTTTTTGGCTATTTAGATGTCTTCTGTTAGGTTGACTATATTTTTAGTGCCTACAGTCTCTGTTGACAAATTATGAAAAATTGAAAGCTTAATGAATGCCAGGAGAACACAGTGCAGTTTATTATCTGAACATTTGAGCATTCCCATCACCAACCCTCAATACAGAGAATGTTGTTTCGCTGTAGAACACATCATTCCTGACCAATGTAGTGTCAGTTGTAAATTGTTTGAATTAGTAAAAATGTCAGCTTAGTGCTGCAGTGGTAGGTGACTTGGTAGATCACTGAGATTTCAATTATGGTCGTTGTCTTTTTTCAGGATAAAGACAAACCAGCTTGAATTGAGAATATTCATGCAAAAGATGCAATAAGTGTGAAAATTCTTCACGTCTACAAGTCTGTCAGTGATGTGGACACTAATATTGGTGATTACTTTGCTATTTATAGTATCCCTATGATGGTATATGAGTGACAAAAATTGGAACCATAAAATTATAGGCCCAGGTTTACATGTTGGTAATAATTCGTGACTATAATAAAGTGTATTTTTTTGAACTGTGACAAATATTTAACCTTCTATTGCCCAAGTTAAAATTAGGTTTTTCCATATAGTGTTTGCTTCAAAGGCTAAGTTCATCAGAATGTTGGTTTTAAAGCTTTTTTCTACTCGTAACAGCATTCCTGTTTAAACAAATCCCTACAAATTTCTCTGACATTTCAACATTTCTTTTGTACTTCACTCAAAATTTTCAGTTACTGCTTATGGTTCAAAGTATATCGCCTTTTCTGTCTCAAAAAATAACATTAAAATTTATTGTATGGTGGTCTTAATTGATTCCCAAATTTGTGTTGTTTTGGGCAGTAGAGGGTTAATGGAAATAAATGTTATAATTTCATTAATACTCTTCAGCAATTTAGTTGAATTAATTTTCGTTAAGTCTAGTATTTTATCTTAAGTTTTAAAAATCAACATCTTTAAGAAAAAAACAAAATTAATAGTGTACTTTAAACTGACTACCCTTAATTCTATTTTATTGCTACCTTATTCTTACCTCATTTCTCTCCCAAAATTTTCGATATGATTACGGTAGGTCTTGTCATAGATTTTAAATATATTGTATTCAATTTCTTTGAACTCAAGATATACTTCTCATACATTTTTTGTAATTTTAAATTTGATATGTGATTAACTTTAATCAACAATATGTGTTTACTGTTTGAAGTGTATTCATTCTAATCTCTTCGTTACTCATTTATTGTTGCAATGTTTTAACTCTGCCTTTTTTCTGCATATTTAATATCCTTTTGTTATTCTTCTCAGGTGTATGTGGTGTTTACGTGTAAGTAATAACTGTGTAGTATGTATGTGTATAAAGTACTCAATTATCTGCAATAATAAATTAATTTATTAATACTGCAATTGAGCTACACTTGGTGGCAGTTACAAATAATAATAATAACAATAATGAAACATGAATAAAAACCATATACAAGTATACTAAATTACTTCATAAAAATAAAATGAAATTAAAATATCCATAGTTCAGAAAGTTTGTTGTCCCACTACACTTCCACTTCAGTATACTAACAATTAAACTTCCTTATTCCTACCTGATAAGAATTAGCATGGAAAATCAAAAATATCAGGTAAACCCAAGTACATAAATACAAGCTTGATATACTGGTATTAAACTAATCTTAATTTTGTATGCCATAAAGCCCTAATTAAGCGTACATTTTGTGATTCAGGCCAGTGTTCTTCAATATAAAACTTCTGAAGTGTGGTATATAGCCCACTGTAGTTGAAAGTGTTATATTGTATATTTATTGATAAAGTACACTAACTTTAATCATACTAATGTCCTAATCCCATAATGAAGAAGGAGCCACCACAATGGTAATCAAGCTATTACAGTGTGGATAATCAAGAAACTACAGTATGTACGTACATTGTAATTAAATTGCATAATAAATGAAGCTGATGAAAAACTTTTTAAAGCTGAAAAGAATGAGTCAATCAGTCTGTTCATCATGAAAATTATTTTAAAACAAAAAGTGACAACATTTTAAAGATTGTTATTATCCATAAACATGAAACATTTAAATGTCAAATCAATCAATTACTTTATTTTAAAAGTGGCACATATTCATCCATATCTTACAGAGCTAAATCAAATAAATAAATGTCAGGATATAATATTATAAAATTTCCTAATGCAAGTAATGGCAAGGGTAACTTACATAATCTAACGGGTGTTAATTTTTGAATATACGTTTCTGTTGTTTAAATCATTGTCAGAAATGTGCTTATTTATAGAAACTCAATCTTTGTTGTATATAATTCAAGTATTATGGTGAAGTTCCATTCTAACTGACTTTCACAAGACACGTTGCTCATGTTATATTTATATTTCAGAGATTCTACCAGGCAATATGTCTTTTATTGTGTTGTGTTGAATATTATTTCATAACTTTATCTGGCAGTATCTATTTACAGACACAGCACATTAATATATTTCAGGGGAAATCCTGGTTGGCAGTTTAGGAGTTACATTAAAACTTAGTTATAATACCTATTCTTAAAATGTTTGGAGGGTTGATTTGTGTTTTGCTTATTGTATTTTTCAGCTGCACATAGCAGAAGGCAGCTACTTCAAGTCTGGTGTAACGGTTCAGTCTGCCCTTAGTGGTGTTAGTATTGCGCAAGTTTTGCCAGCTCGCACGCAGACTCCAACTACATACAGTACATCATTGCCTGCCAATTCTACTCCAGTGCAATTCTCTGCCCCTACAACGTTAATAGCTCACCAGACAGGCACCACAAGACTCGCCACTACAGTAGCCTCCCAACGACCAGCAGTTCTGTCTCCACCTCCTATCAGAACAACTGCATCTCCTGCAAATACTGCCCAATCACAGATGCCAGCAAGGATTGCTGTTGCTGGTGCCAATGGAGGTACTACAGCCCGCATCACCAGCCTGCCCACTCAAGCAGCAGTACTTACAGGTGGTCAAACAAGACTTGCTGTGACACCAGGCCAAGTGGCTACAGAAGCTCGCTTCACAGTGAGAACAACTGTACCCCAAGCTCGACTGACTGTTTCTACGAGCTCGGCACAAGCCCGCATAACTGTACCAGCAAATTCAACAGCTGCAACGAGGATTGCTGTGTCATCCAGTTCCAATGTAGCTCCTAGCCAGGCTCACCAGGGGGCAACTGTGTTGACTACACCTACTCAGACCCGCATTGGTTCAGCAATCACTCCTGGTATGGTGTCACTCCATCCGGTTATGGTATCCAGCTCTGGAACAAGCATACCATTAAAACCTGTTACACATGCTCACATTACCACTGCAGCCAATAGAACAATCACGACACATCAGAATATTGGTCACAAGGTATGAGGATTTTATAGAGGAGATATAGTTTAGTCTTCAAAATTGTATACGAGCCAATAATATAAAAGCTTTCTTTGTATGAACACTTGGACATTGATATTGTCTCTTCCTAGGTCATTGCTCAGTCTGGTCATGCCCAGTCAATTCAAATAACTCAGGTGCCTCTGGGAAGTAAACTTCCACAGGCGGTGCACAATGTTACACCATTGCAACAGACAGCTCTGACTATCACTACAGGTACTGCAAAAGCTGGTAAGTTGAAATATTTGAAGATGTGATATTCACCGTCAGAATCGCTTAGTTAAGGTCAATGAATGTAGATTTATTTATTCTGGTGGTCATTGAAAGTGGAAATAGGATACATCTATCAAATAAATACTGATTAACGTAGTATTAGCTCAAGAAATTTTTTAACATTTTTAAATGACTTATTTTTAATTTTGATGATAATGATGAATAACCGTAGATTATAAACAGTCACTATTTAATTAACCAAAACTATATATTAATTTAGGTTTCAAATTTTTTATTCAACTTTGAGGGAGCTTTTGGCATATGCTAAAGTCATCTTCAGTTGGCAATTAATAATTTTGTGTATATATATCATTTTTAAATTTTCCATGGACTGTACATGATTCCAGATTGTGTTGGCTTGCACAGGACATTTATTGAACTTTGAAGTTCCAGAAGTTCAACAATTTTTTCACTTCTGTGCTAACCAAGCACAATTGGCAACATGCATCCACAAACCATTGGAAAAGCTTTCAATGAATCCAGAACTTTGGTTAAAATTTTGGCAACTGAGGAAAGCTCCTTCATAATTGAATAAAAAAATTGAAATCAATGTTAATATATAGTTTTAGTTTATTAAATTGTGTGACTGATTGAAACATAGACTCATTATCATATTAATATTACCCTTTGTATTATAACGAAATTCTAATACTGAGAACACATCATTGTAATTATTCTTACCTATTTACAATTTATCAATATAAAATTAATTAAACACATGACATAATATTAATTCATGCTGATTCATGTAAGGATAAAACAGAGCATCAGCATAGTGCATTAGAGAGTCAGGATTATACATATTTACTTAATTCCAGCAATCTGTTAGTATATTCATGCTATGTGATTTATTTAGACCTTTCAAGGAATTCTATAACTGTAAAAGTTTTAATGTCAAGCAAGCTTTTATATGGTTGGGAATGATGTCTCATGTCTTGCAGGTGTTTATGTGCCATTCATGGTAAATGTGCTGATATTACACCAAATAAACTTCAATATTTCAACTATATAATAATTTCATTCCAATCTGCAGAAGCTAATATTCTCATTACTTACTTCTGTAGTGTAAATATTTGCAATGCATGAGTGGAGGAACCCCGGGTTTCTAAGCCATAAGAACTTGCAAAAAGAAAATACATTCTTTATGTTTGTCTATGTATTTCAATTGAGATCAGATTGGTTGTGTGATAAGAATAGATATAATTGTTTATTGGCTACTTATTTTCTTCTATTATGAATTGTTACAGTGTGTTGGAAGCATTGTTCTTCAAGACTAACACTTGAAAATTCTGTTTTATTCATTTCAGTCATTTTAACTTATTGTGTGCTTATTTACAAAACACTTTTTTGGTTTCAATTCATGTGCAGGTTTAAATTGTAATGTCTCATGTGTTTGATTTTATGGCTTTGAATTGTTTTATGTATGATTAAAACAATTCTATTGACAGTTCAATTTATATAGTGCCGTGAATTGTACGAAAGTAGCAAACTATGGATTATGGCCCATTTTCTGAATTAGCAATAGAGAGTCTTGAAACACAAAGGAGAACTATTATTTACCAAGACTAAATGTTTTTTCCAGTTACATATACAACTACTACTACAATAGCAAGCTCCACGATGCCTGGGGTACGCCCAGTGTCTGTAACCACAACACCTTCCATACCTGTAGGTAAAGTGTATCCACAACAGGTTGGAGTAGGTAGAACTGGTAACCTGGAACTGACAGGTACCCCTGTCTCTGAGGTTGCTCTTCACACAATACCAACCCAGGTACCCCAGCAGCAAACTGTTGTAGCTGCTCAGCAAACCATTTCTCAAGCTACCAGTGTGTACATTCAGACCTCTCACAGAGCTTCACCTGGTGAGTAATACCAAAGTAGATATAATTTTTCATATTGAATTATTATAATTAATTGTGCTGATGTTATTGAGGTTAGCAAGTTTCAAATTGCCTTGCCGAATGATTCCATCCCAACATGCATGTTTTTCAGCTCCAACCTCCACACAGGTATCTGTAGAGAGAACAAGTGCTACTTTGCCCACTTACAACCTTCCTGCAACATACTACTACGAGCCAACAACAATTGGCTATCATGTGGCTGGGATGAGTGGTTCCCTTGTAGCACGTACCTACAATCCAGGGACTCCCTATACAGTGCAGGCAACCACTACCCCCACTGTCCGTCCTGGCATGGCGACTCAAGTGCAAGGTAATGACATTGTTCTTTTAACCACCCATTTTTCTCAGGACCTTATCACCTTCTTATCCCAGTGTCCTGGTCTGTTCAGGCATCGTAACAAGTGGCCAACCTGTGCGGTTCAACCCGGTGGTGGTGGTCGACCCGTCCCGGTCGTCCGTGCCTGTCCACTCCTCCTACGTAACTGAAGGTATACTGCCTCTCTTGTAAAAGATGTTTTGCCTGATGCATGCTTCGCCTGAACAGAAATAACACCTTAAATGTCGTTACATAACATTTTCATCTGCCTCTCAGTCTAATTGCAAACTTCGTCTCCTTTCTACCATCCTCAGGTCGAGAAATATAATATATATAACTTATCTTGATTTTTTGACATTAACATTTTTGCATATTAATTATTGGGTATATTAAAGTTTTTCTTCCAGTCCTGTAAACTCTTTGTTATGATTGAGTTACATTAAATTTCAAATAGGTCATAGTTTAGTGTGATTCTGTTTGTCATGGTGCAAACTTTGAAAATGAATTTATACTTACAATTATGCAGATCTTTAGTAGCTGTTGTAGTAAATAAATGAGTAAATATACATTGTCTTCACAGATAGTTGACGTGCCTTATTTTTATTTCTAAAAATCGCATATTAGGAATACATTTTGTGTGTGTTAAAATTGTGGACTGTACAAACATCTGCAAGATACTTTCCTGGTGTAATGACTTAAAAAGGATTCTTGCTTAATCAACCGGATCAAGTTGGTGTTTCAACACAATATTTCGAAAACATACATATCTACTGTCATCAGGTTCATAGTGTGTTATGTCAAGATGACTTTTGTTTTTGTATAGGTCACAGGTAGTGTCAAATGAAATTGCTGAAGTGTTGCAAAATTTTCTTTGACATCTTTATTGTATACATAAAGATGACTTTTGTTACAACACAGCTTATGAATTGTAACTCCACATAATTTTATGCTTTTTCAATGAGGCAAAAGTAATGTCAACTTTCTTAAAATTTTCAGTTTGTTATATTTAAGCAGTCATCAGTGAACTCTTTAATTGTGTGTGCCATTTTTAATTCAATATCAGAAAAAACATAACTTTAACTAATATGGTCATTTTGTACAGTTCTGAAATAAATAAATGCATATATCTAAAAGGTTACCTGTGTCAGTTTTCTGCAGCTCCGTCCAATTTTCTTATTTATCTGAATAAAATCTATCTCTTTTTTCACCCACAGTCAGTCAATTCCAGATAACCCATTGGAATCTTTCAAGGAAACAAATGCATTCTGAAATTGTATAATAAATATATACTTGTAATAATCAAAATACCAAAATTGCTATGAACAAAGCATATTAAATTCTCACAAGGTGAAAAATATATTCCTATGTGAGGATATAAGAGAGTTAGTTTTGTCGCTGAATCTATGGTAGTGTTGCCTCAGATATCTCGTAGATAAGAGTCTCAAGTTGCTGTGTGACAAGAGTAGCTACTCTAAATGTGTCTGTTGCTGTTTTGCATCTAGTTGTTTGATATTTATTGTAAATATGAAACAAACATATTAAGTTTATATTGTTATGTGAAACATTATTCAGTGTTAAAGAAACTATTTGAAGTGAAACTTGTAATTTGCAGGTACATTGGTAACAGCAGATGCTACAGTTCTAGGGCAGAGCAATCAAGTGCAGCCAGTCTCCAAACCCAATGCTTCACCGAGGCCAAGTATTCTGCGGAAGAGGGACAATGAAGGGTGAGTGTGAAAATATATCATACTTGGATGTAAAATTTTGTATAAATTGGATAAGGGAGTGAAAGTTGGATAATCAGCAGTGCAGAACAAAAGAGAATAGAAGCCTTTGTAATGTGGTGTTATGTAAGAATGCTGAAAGTCAGATGGATTTCTTGAGTCTCAAATGAAGAAATATTGAGTAGAATTGGTGAGGAGAGACTAAAAGAAGGGATAGAATAATAAGTCACATTTTAAGGCACAAAGAACTCATTAAATAGAAACGGAAGACCAAGGTTAATATATGTTGGGCAAATCAGGGTGGATTTGAGTTGAAAAGATAGCACAGGATAAATTAGCACGAACATACCACAGCAATAAATTTAATTTATATACTTTTATTATGTTCCTATAATTTTATTAAATTAATATATTTGAAAAAATCCTGTTGAAGATGTAGTTTATGTTTAGTAAGAAAGATTTTGCTTCCTTCTGTCCACAATAAATTGATGTTTTATATAGTCAACTTAAATTTTATTATTACTCCATTGTAACATTGTTTGAGGAAAGTTTAGACTAGCATGAGGAAAAAGATAATTGCATACTGATTAATATACATTATAATAACTTCTGCTGATATACTTTAATATAATATGTCATATAATTTATTTTACACCTGTGGGGGAAGAAGGCTTTTCCTGATTTTTACTCAGAATTACCATTTAGGAAGTAATATTTGTTCATTTACTCTGTCATCACTACCCTTTTGCAAGCCTTTAAGTGTTTACCTCTGGGCTCCAGTAATATTACTTTCTTCAATATGTGTGTGTGTGATTAAAATGATTGTGTGTCAGGACAGCGTGACAGTCAGGGACTGCAGCAGCAGAGGTTGCCAATGTTTTCAGGAAGACATTGTTTTGTTTGGCCAATATAGAAATTGTGACAGAGTCTGAAAATAATCTGGTAAATTACTTGGGGGGGGGGGAGGTTACAAGGATAGGCTGTGACAATGAAGAAGAGCAGAAGAGAAATAAAAGAAAACATTCAAACAAAGATTTTTCACTTGTAATCTGAACTCCATAAATTGAACGAGTCAGTGTTTATATAATTCTTGTGAATCACGTCAACTTTTCATCCAGCATTTTGTGTTTTTTCTTTGATGAATGTTTTATTCTGTATGTATTAATACATATTTTCTTAATAATGTCTTCTTAACACCTACATGTTTTACACATTTGGTATCGTTTATAAACCAAAAACAAGCTTCTAAAATTCCATTCAGGCTGGACTGAATGTTGATATAGTAACCAAAATCAAAAGGAATTCTATTTGTATATCCATAATATGATACTTCCTAATGAGGACCACTTGATTCAAGACTTCCAGTTTTATCTTTTAATTATTACACATCATTGATACTGGCTCGTTGAATTAAAGAAGTTCCACTCTGAGGAAAATGGGTGTCCATAAGAAATAGTTTTAAGAATCAGACAGCCACCGCACAGAATCCTCATTCTGTATACATATAATCTACAAATAAGTAGTTTGTCTGATGGCAGGTTTTCTGGAATTGTATTTGTTTTACCCAAACAGATCACCTCTGAAAGCACAGAAGAACCTGGCACCGGTGTTGGCAGCTTTAAGCACACCTGCCTCACCTCCTTCACCTCGACGTCCTGATTCTCGTGGCAATGGGGGCATTTCTTCTGGAGGTTCCACCACCATCTCTGCAACCTCATCACCAGGTTTAGGGGAAGGTGGTGAGGACTCCCTACCACCAATAAAACAGGAGCCACCAGAGGAAGGTGACAAACCTCCCATAGAAATGAGTCCTCGGAAGAAGCCAAGGAAACAACAGTTGTAAGATGATTGCAACATTAACTTGGATTTTTAAAATATTAAAATAAGACTAGGTGCAAGAGGCTTTTTTCCAGTGGAAATATAGTCAACAATATTTATATTTACAGTTTCTTGTAATTTAATGGATTGTAAATAAATAAACCAGCCAACATGTTAGAAACAATTTAAGGAAAAAATTACTGCTAGGTTTTGTTCCTTTCCTTGGAACCTCCTTGGGTGTACAAGTAGAACAAATGTAAAATACATGATTTTTGCAAGTATGAATGTCTAAAACAGAAAAAAAAAATTATTAATATTTTTATAATATATTTGATGTATTTAGAGTATCAATTGTGGATATTTTATTATTGACTAATTGGCTCAATAGTTCATATTAAAAAGCTCTGTGCTGTTTCAATTATTGAAAAAGCAATTTAGTTGTCGAAGTTGTCATACTCTTATCTTTCACTAATGATTAATTTGTTTGTTTATTATAGTACCACATAGAAAATTTTTAAATACATGATGAAAACCTAAAATTCATTCACCAGAATTTCTTTAAAATAACATTTCTTTGAGTTATCACAAATGCATAATAACATTTATTTATAAAATATTTCAGAACCGGAAATGAGCTTCAGGATCCAAAATTTAGTGAAGATGAGATGGAGTTCTTATCAGAGGAAAAGATTAAAAAAGAAATCAAAGAAGGTAAATTGTAAATCATTTCTGAAAACCTACAGGAATTAAGAGTGGTATAAGTCTTTGTATCTTACATTAAAGTAGTAAGGTAAGCTTTTGAAACAATGGCTGACTTAAACCCAAGTAATAAGGATGTCATCAGGGAACACTCGGGGGGAGGGGGGGGGGAAGCAGTGGTGTAATTCTATCAAAATTGAGAAAATAAAGTGACAAAATAAATACCACTAGTAATTATATAAATCATCATAGTCCATAATTTTCTCTCTGAAACTTTATGGTGCTACTGCATGATCTAATGAATATATATAATTTATTACACTAATGTTGTATTAATTATTCAGGATATATAATGAAGACAAAGTTGATTACTTATCTGAAGTTCACTGATGTGTAAGGTGTTTCTTGAATTTTCAGAGGCACCACCCCCTTCATTTTTTTAATTAAGGCCATCTCTGGAAATGTTTTGCTAACCTTCTGATGAGGGGACGGTGCCTCCAAAAATTCAGGAATCTTAAACCCTACATGGTGTCTGCTATCTGTGAACCTCAGTTAAGCCTCTCTCTTTCCTGTGTGTCTACGCACACACACACACATATATATATATATATGAGTCAGTATGGGGAAAGGACAGACAGATAGAAAGAAGGTGACTTACCTGAGGTTCATAGATGGTAGACACCTTGTGAGGTTTAGAGTACTTGGAAGTTTAGGAAAACATTCTGAGTGACAATAAATATATCTATTGTTATATTTCAGTTAGGAAAGACTGACAAGAGAACTGATGACTTACCTTAAATCAATAATAGGTGTTGCCAGGGGGAAGCAGAAAATGTCAAATTTTCAAGAGCCAAATTCTACATTGCAAATACAAATTTTTTAAATGTGTAGATTCTAAAATCATTTTTCAAATTTACAAAAAAAATCTTGACTGTGGCTGACCAAACTTTGATGTTACTCTTTCCCAGCTTGACAATGACTACCATTGATTTAATGTATTTCAACTGCAGTTCTCTATCTCTCTTCATATACTCGTCAAATTTCTTTTGCATTTAACTCCAAAATATTCATTTTTTTATAGTGCCTGAGGAGTCGGAAGAAAAAGTATACATCCCAAAGCGGCCAAATATGTCCCTGATTAATAGCTACAGGCACACTTGGAAATCCAGGCACAACCATTTCCTTCGCTACAGTGATGTGAAGCCAAAGGATGAAAGGCGTCCAACAGTCTCTGATCTAGCTAATCAAAAACAAGTGCTTCAGAAGTTAAATGGTTGGAAAGTATACCACCTAAGTACACAAATGGAAGATATGGTAAGATAGTCTAATGTTCTTGTGACTGAACACCTTTTGATTACTATACCAATGTCCCCCTGCCATGCTGTATACAATTGTAAGATGATTGACTGCTGTGTCCACTACTGGCCCGTGCTATTTTTGGGTATGTCTGTACTTTCCATCACAAGAGTTAATAACTAAATCCTCAGTCTGAGTTTATGCTTCCCATTTTTATTTTACTCAGATCACTATTTCCCTCATCAGAAGAGCTATTTATGTCGTAATTTATTATTCCAGATGTTTTTCAAGAACACCATCCTTCAATAGTTTTCAAACTGCTTCTTTGGCTTTCCTATTACTGGTTTCACTTTAATAAATTACTGTAGCCAACCCATTTTCAATGTGTGTATTCTTGAAAAAATATTTCCTAGCAAGTAATATTGTTTGTCTTCTTTATAAATAAGTACAACCATATGTTTTTGTTTGCTATTAATGATTTCCACTTTAATTTTGTTCAGTCAAAACTTCAACAGTATTAAATAATTGCTCTTATTTTCCAAATCTTCTTTCCTTTCTGACAACAGTGCAACTTGCCAAATTGTGGATTCTGAGAGAGAGGTTTTTTATTCTGTATTAACTTTGGGTTTTATGGACTATTTATTGGAAATAAGGAAGGAAGAACATTAGGGAATTTGTCCTATTTATTAAGAATGTTATTATTAAAGTTGATACAGTTGATTGGTCCATATAATATGATTTATGGCCAAAGCCAGTTTTGTACTTAATTAAATTAATACTAAACAACATTTCTTCTACAACTCTATATTAAAATTTAACATTGTTACAATTTCCCCTAGTTTCAATACTCAAGCAGAATATATTCAGATATTTGTTGATTACCATATCCTGTTTTTGTTATATATTTTAGACTGACTTGGAATCACAAGTATTTGAAAGGCTGACAAGCATGCTTAAATACATGGAAAGAAGGATGGGGAAAGATGTGGAGAAAGATGTAAACAGAGTTGTGGAACTTATCAAGGTACATCTTCATTTTTTTTCCTTTTAACCATTATTTTAATTATATATCTCTTACATTCTCAGTTATATTTACTTTTCTTTCAACTTGAAATACTATATAGTGAACAACATTCTATTTACTCTTTCTTTTGTTTTTCAGGGAAACATTCAAAGAAGTAAAGTGATAAGTGACCAGATGCAAGAAGCCAAGCTGCAAGTGATGAAAGTTTTTGAACACAAGTCACATGTAACAGATATTATTAGTCGGTGTGCCAACAAGCGTGCTTTGAAAAAGCGTGAGAAATCATAGTGGTGCACCCTTTTATATTTTTTAATTGTTACTTAGTCTGACGGACTGTAGAGAAATACAGACCGACTCAGAACTCGGTATGTTTTACTTGACTCTGTGACCACATAAACTGGAAAATGTATCAGCTGTACTCGGTACATTTAATAATTTTAACTTGAGCATGACGGTGATCATACAGTTGTATAGGGATGTTGCGAATGTGGACCGTAAACTTGAACTAGCCTCTGAACAATTTATTAGTGATTGTTAGAGATAAGGGGGTAAAAGTGTATTATAAAATTTATATCAAGAGTGCTATTATTATTTCTAGTAAGTGAACAGTTTCTAAAATGTTTAAATTTTAATTGAATCTGTTACATAAACTATATATATATTGTAAAAATATGTAACGTAAATATTAATGAAATCTATAAGCTTATATTTTAAGAAAGTTGTAGTTTACTGGTGACTCATGTAATGTTTGTCGGTTTTATCGTGATCACAACTCTCCGTCTCTCTTTATTAGTGGCTTGCTACGATGGTATAGTTGATGTTATACCACTGTGCAGTTTTGTGCCATGGATGGACAGAAATTTTATGATGACTGCTGTGTGATATTTTATTTCCCTGTTTTGTGTTGCTACATATTTTCCATTTTATTTTTTTGATACTGGTCAGTCTTTAGTGTTTCCTTAATTCCAATTTTAAATGTGTTGGATTTCCAAATAGATTACCAAATTTCAAATAGTGTGCTTACTTGAACAGAATTTCAAAAATGTAATATTTTCAAACGTGTGTGAAAACTAAGCATTTTATAAAGTAACTGTTACTTTGTGTGTTTATTAATGGGAATTCACAAATTTACTCACCTATATTTTTACCTTGGAACAATTGGTATTTAATTTAGATTAATACCTAAAGGTAGAATATTAACATTTGGGTTTCCAAAACTTTGTCGGTGGCAACTGAATTTGAATACATTTAATTTTATTGTAATTTATTTGCTGCAAAATACACTTGACCAAAGCGCTTTAACGTTATAGATTGGGACGGGGCTCGAGGTATAAACCTAATGTTATATTTTTAAGTAACCGATTTTAGGCGTTATTGAGTATTGCTTAAGAGAAAAACTAAGGGCTAATAACAGTAATACATATCTGTAAATAAGATTATGTATATACATATTTAATGTGGGGGAAATAAAGCACTCTTTTTATTATACTGGAGCCAATAATATTTTAATAACCTCGACCAATTGTTAATTAACTAAAACAGCCTTGTAAATTTTTAATGGCTTATTATTTTTTACTCTTGAAATATTTCAAGACTAATCTGTGAATAAAAATTTTTGATGAATAGTTTTATTTTCAAATGAAAGGAATGGCATACAGTTTTCACAAAATAAACCTCTTGCATGTAAAGGGTTTTGCATGCACTTTTCTGTATGTTTCTCTTTTATTTCTCTGAATATCTGCTTTAACAAAATCTTTGAGAATTGAATTGAAAATTATTTTTCTGAAAACAAGTTTGGATGGTCTACCAATAAAATTATGGCACACAGAGATATGTTTATTCGGAGAAATTAACACTGTGGTACATCTTTAAAAATAAAGTACATTGGTATCTTCACGTGGCTTCGTATTCAGTTTCACATTTTTTTATAATTTGCTTTACACATTTTATATCATCTACACCATTAACTGAATATATAACGTATATACATGAAATTTTTTATTAAATTATTTTGAACTTTTAATATTTTATGCCAATGAATGATGTTTTCTCTTCAATGATCACTTATTCACGGTATCATTTTATTTTTGCAGGTAGTGGAAAGGGAACAGTGCAATATATATCACAAGTGTAGAATGTTAATGAAAGTGTAGGAATTAAATTATTGTAAGCAAAGTTTCCCCATCCTTAAGTTTTTTTGGCAAGTAACAATTGCCAAATGTATTTCATGCAGTAAACTCTGTTAAAGGTTATTTCCAATTTATGTTTGTTATTAGTAGCTAGAACTGTGTTTTTGTTTTGCAAAATTATTTTAATCTTATCATTGGTTTTCATTGAATTTCCAAAGTTAGTTGCATCATCTATGTACTGGTGAAACAATATATTCTGCAAATTTTTGAAACTGATGCATATTTTCCTGATACAAGATTTAATTTTGCAAGTGTGAAGCTACCACACCTCTTTATTTGCTCCTTCATGTCTGAAATTTCATAATTGTTATTTCAGATGTGTGCCCCACAAAATACTCTATCCCTGTCATTTTTTTCTTAAACAATAATCAAAGTGGCTCTCAATAAACCATGCCTTCACAAAAAATGAATAAATAAAACACCTTTGATTGTTAGTAAACCCAGGCCTGTTTTTCTTGAAGTAAATTTCCATTTAAGGTCGTATTTGAAGAAAGCTGAAATGGTATGATCTTATTTGTTATTCTTTAATTTAATAATCCAAATCAATGATAATAGATTTGGTAGAGTGGAAAATGTTTTCTTTAAAGTCCAACTAAATTCTCTCAGAGCATGTAAATGTATTAATATCAGTCAACACATTCACTGCCGCTGATGTTATTTAAAGTGACAGTGCTTTTTGATAAATGATGAAATGTTTTTTTCAGTGTCTATAAGGCCAAACAATACAAACCATAACAATTATTTTACATTTCATTTTTTGACACTTCCAAGCATCTTTGGCATTGGTGAAGCAATTTCTACTGCGTAGAACAGCAATGATCAGAAAACACTCAAAAGCTTCAGTGGCACAGATGAGAGTCTGAACTTCACGCTTTAAAGCATCATCGGCAGTGAACGTGTTAAAGTTTTATTATTATATTTGACTTTGGGCCCTAGTAACTTTTCTGTATTTAATTTGGAAATGCTTGGCTTGCTGTCCTGTTCACAGATCGACTAATTTCTCAGTGGCTTCTCCTAGCGCAATGCCATTGGCAGTCTTTACAATGTATGTAAAAGGCAGATAAGATTTTGGGTAGAATCATGAAAAAAATCTCCCTTAATTTGAGTACTGGCCAAACATCTACAAATTAATATTTTATGAGTATATTTAAAAAAAAATTTGAAGAAAAAATATATATATTCTTAGTTTACTTTTTTGCCAAAGTTTTAACTGTTCTAAATTATGCTATAAATTTATTTGATCTACCCTTTTTTTTCCCCTTTGTTTACTTTCATCACGAATGTGTTGCTCGTCATCATTTTTACCTATTTTGTAACAGTTTTACATAAGAATATCATGTAAGCTTTGGCTGCCAGTAGTCCAGGGCATCCGTGCATATTCATGCAATTAACCAATTTCAAAGTGAAGTACTGTGCAAATAAAATAAACGAATCTCCTGTCTCCAATGGAGAGACAGGAATACAAAATATTAATGTAAGAATATATTAGGTGTATTTTGCAGCAGATGAACAATTGCCTCTAATGAAATGGAACTATTTATAAAGTTGTTCAAGAAATCCCAAAACTATTCTCTGTCGGTACAAACATAATTCATAATATTTTGTTGATGTTGTTGTTGTTTTTCTCTTTGCATGTCATATATATATATTTGTAATAATTTTGTTTTTAAAATTAATATAATTTATTTTGCAACTATACAACAATAAATAGATAATGAATTTTTAACCATATTCTTTACTTCATTTGCATACCAACTAAATTCTTAATAATAATGAGTAGTTATTTTCAAAAAGTGACTGATGCTTAATATTCACAGTACTCTGGTATAATAATGAATCTTGCAATTAATGGCATATCATAAACTTAAAAATCAAATTTATTTTATGTTTTGTTACATCAGATTTGAGTTAGGATGAAAGTTTTGTAAGTACTTGATCATTGTTCTTGCTTTTGGTATAATCAGAAGGGTCCATTCAGCCTCAAGGCTCTACATTTCATCATAGGCTAAAGAATCTAATGTAACATGTTTGCATAAAATTGCACGTTTAAGAGTAGTGACAGCCAATACATTGATTCTTAATATATGCTGTTGTTTTCCCTTTATCACATTGAGCTTTCTTCCCTATTGACTATCGTGGAGCATATGTCCGTGACATGTATAGTAATCCTGAATTACTTGCTTAGTGACTATTGACTGAACTTGTCATTACTGTTATTAACTGATGTGCCTTCTTCTTCTTTGGCTCCACGGCCAATTGTTGACTCAAACATATTTGAGATATGCTCATTTATAATTTATTTACAGACTTTTTGCCCAAATTATGTGATGTAGGTATCATGTGGCTGATTTGTATCATCATCATATATCTATTTTTCTGTCCCCTGTACCACAGAGGCGTACCATTTTGAGCACTGGATGTCTCAAAGAAGTTCACTGCTACAAATGAGTGCAGAACAATGCAGGCGTAATGTGAGAGTTGCTATTTAAATGACACCATTATGTAATAAAATAAGTTACTTGTACAGACTTAATTCATCATGGATAAGAATGTTATCATTGTGATAATCTTATTTTCTTTCCTTCATAGTATGTTCCATATATCCAATGTATCAATAACTTCTCCGAGTATTTACAAGTTTCCAATCTTCCAAGAGTCCATGCCAAAGACTCCTTTACCACCTTGTATGCCAATAGTCTGTCTTATGGTAATTGATACTTGGCGATATAATTTCCATTTCAGTTATGTTCATTCAGTCAACATCAAATTTAATGAAGCTGTGAGAAGTACAAAAATTATCATTTTATATTAGTACTAAAGAGATATTAAGTTTTATTTCCACTGAAGAAAAGTAACTACAAAAATGAACATTTCATATAAGTGGGCAACCATATAAATTCCAAGCCGAGGAAATTAAAGAAAATATTAATCCAATGACATCAACTTTGAAGTACTTATTTAAATGGAAGCCGATTCAACCTTGAAGCTGTTCCTTGAGTCATCCAATAAAACTCTTGCAGCTTTGTCACATATTATTGTCCACACAGTTACAGTAAGAGTTTGTGGCAATGTTTGTCTATTTCTCTGTTCTCATTAACCAAACACCAGATCAGTTACCATTTGAAAAATGCTATAATTATTTATTCTCCTTATGTTGTAACATTGCAGTTAAATTTATTTATAATGCACAGTCATATCCTGTCTGGTTGAACCAGAATTGCCTGCGAGAGTTTTCTCTCACCTTTGGGGATGCCTCGTACACGCTCTGGTTGTTTCAATGTTCTCACATGCCGGGGCACCTTCATCTAATTTCGGAGGTGTATGTACTGGGATCGAAGAGTGAGAGTTGTCCACTCATCCCATTGGATCAGTCAGTCAACTGCTTCTTAAAACTGGTGGAGACATGGAGGGGATGCTGCAATCCCACAGAAAACTTATCTCCCATCATTCAGAAGGGCGTGAGAATAGTACCAAATAAGCCGACCTACCTGATGCAGGTTTTCTAGGGTTTTCCTTGCATCTCTTTTTGCTGAAACACCGGGTAGGATCCTTAAACTAGGGTCTGGTGGCTACCTTCCACATCCCCCTTTTCAATTCCCATCCTATGCTATTAAAGGGGAGTTGCCTGTTTCAGGATCACCCTCACGTAGACTGTTGCCCCCAAAAAACGGTCCGGTCTGTAGCAATCAACTGCTAAGATTATCTATTCCGTTTTTGTTTTCGACGAAATGTGCAGAAGGAAGATGAAGATGCGGTTAGACTTACACTCCAGGGCCAACTGAAATTCCCCTAAAATTAGTGTCTCCTTTCTCCTCCTTGCATTCTCGAAGGGCAAAAATATTATAGATCACGATCGCCCATTTATTCGTTCATTTTCATCTATTAAAGAAGGATGCAGTGTTATTACCTACTAACTCGGTGGTCCTTCCTCGGAAATTCTCCTCCACTATCCAATCTTCACAAAACCTAAGTTTGAGTAATTTATACTGAATTTGAAATTAGTTATTTTAAGTAATGGCGAATCAAGTGTCAATAGAGACAGCGGAATCGCAACAGACTAATGGTAGGCAGGAACTATCTTAATAAAGATATCAAATACGGAACTAAGCTTATTCTAAGGCTATTCAAACTTCATGCATACGGACAGTCGCTAATGACTTTAGCAGTTGAATGTCTGAACGAAACCATCAAGCTTCTGTGAGCCGACAAACGCCGCCTTCGGGTTCAGATTTGCCCGCTTCTAAGCGTCCCACGTGCCATCACACTCACTCAGTAACGTTCCTCTGCCTTTTGTTAGATCTCACGAAAGAATCTTTGGCTTTTGAGTAGCAATATTAGGATTTATTTTTTCCAACCGCTTACCTCTCACTTTTCTCGTGCTCGCCATACGTAACGTTCGAAATAAGGAAATCTTTCCTAGCCTATAAACAGACTTATATCCTCTTTAATATCGTTCTCAAAATAAACCAAATAACAGAACTCTAATAATTCTCCAGAACCTGGAAGTAATTTAAAAATCACGATAATCCTACTTACCACAGAAACAGTTGTGACTCATAGATTAAACAGTGTGTACAGCCGACGTAAATAATACCACTGGTTTTGTTTTAGACTTTACTATACATATTTTGAGATATTTTTATTTCCACCGTGTTGACGTTAACTAGTTTCTAGAAGATAAATGAAAACATAGTGGAAAGTTTTTTAAAAATTGACGTCGGAAAAGTCGACCACGTAATAGTTTAACGACGGGAAATGATAGTTACTTTACGCTATGACCTTAAATGCAGGTACGTAATGCACATATATTTACTTCCCTCAGATGGCGATGGAGGGACATCACGTTCTATAAGTCCTAGTATTTTATTGGTACCGGCGTGAATGCATTATTATTATCATCCAAGTTATTGGTTATCGAATCGATATTTGTACTGGAAACATAACCTCACTTCATTAAGCTCAAGGTTACAGGGTAAAAATATATACAAATCGCTCCGTTTCGTTACGTGTTCAAACTGAATCAAATTTAAACTCTGCAGACAAGAATTTAATACTTGGTGACATTTAAAGACTCGTAGGTTTATTTGATCTGTATGCGAGTCAGCAGAGTGACCAAAGTGAATTATTGAAATGTATGCGCCAGTTTTTTTTTGTTTCAAACAGCATTCTGCGTTTTTACTGAATTTGAGCCAAAGGCTGATTTTCACTCATGACTTAACGCCTGTGTTGTCATAAACCCCAAGATAAGAACAATTTTTCCTGTTTATTCGACTCATTTTTCTTTTTAACTAACGCATTACATCATTTTCTAATCATAAGGTTGTCACTATTAATTAATCGGTGGGTTCCACCGGCAATTTTTCTCGAAGTTCCTTGCGCGAAGGAAAGGAAGAAAAATTGTGCCCTCGAAACCGTGGCACCTCGAGTCCAACTGCAGTTTGCGTTCGCCTGGGATGTGGGTAAGGCATCACCAGGTGGGCTTTGGGGCTTCTAGGGGATAGACCGGAATCCCCACGCACTCCGAGGTACCAATTTCCCCAAAGGACGACATTGGTATGCCGCGCGCATTGCTCCTTCCAGCACTGACGTGCTCGGGGTCGCCCGGCAGGGAGGAGCCGCACTTTCCATTTAAAATTACCCTTGAAACTTCCCACCCCATTCCAGCGGACCAGAATGGAGTCCCAAGCTGGGTCAACGTCGTTCTAACAGCATTGGCAATACTAGCGGCTGATTATGGCCACGCGATTTCATCTTCGGCTAGATAAATGTGCGACGAGCCAGCACCCGACCAGAGGTCTTGACAGCAAAATCCAACATCGACTCGGTGACCGCCTTGAGTCAGTCTCAGTCACTGTCACAGGTAGGAACGGTAAGCCGCCTCCCAGATCAACCCATTAGAGAGCCATAGGATAATTCCGCCGTTCTCTGCCCTGAGGTGGCGGCTTAACACAGCTCTAATTCGCTTGCATCGACCCGAACACCAAACTGAGCCATGCTCTCATGCCCCATTAGTCCGAAAGGTTAGCTACTAAACAGTAGAAGTAACCAGACTTCCGTTGAGAGAGTCATGCTTACTACCGTTTACCTACCTTGAATGTCGGTTCTGTATTTACAATTGCAGTAGCTAGTCGGAGGTTTTACTTTTCTCGACTATTAATAAGCAAATATATATTGTCGGCAGGAAATTTATTCGACCAGCATTCCTCTGCTTCGAAACTTGAAACATTGTGGTGCTAGAAAATTAGAACTCTGCTCTGCTAGCCTGGGGAGTAATATCGATTGTGCGCGTCTCTACAAAATTTAGGTAACCCCCCGCGGAAGCTCGTTGAAGGCGGAACTAGAACAAGTAGTTTGAATTCCGAGAACGTTTGTTCCACGTTTTTTGTTTTTACCTTTCTGCGGTTGCACTTTCTCTCACGAACTACACTAAACTAAAGTAAGTCCACATTTAAAACCCCGACTTTGACCGTATCCGTAACGAATGAAGTAATCGAAGGTAGTGTTGCAGATTTGTTGACGGAAACTGACGTCCGAAGAATGACGCAACCGGAAGTACGCTCGAAACCTACCATCACAGACTACGACGCGTACCTGGAAGACTGCAAACGCGATTTCCAGGAGAGGTACAAGAAGCGGCAGAAGGCGTCCAAACGACTCAACATGAAAGATTTCACGCACCTGAGGACGTTGGGGACGGGTTCCTTCGGGCACGTCATGCTCATGAAGCACAAGACCTCGGGCGAATACTTCGCCGTTAAGCTGCTGAGCAAAGAACGCATCGTGAAGACGAAACAAGTGGAACACACGCTGAACGAGAAGAGGATCCTGATGGCCATCCGGTGTCCCTTCATCGTGTACATGGAAAACTACTTCATCGACAACTCGTACCTGTACTTCTTGCTGCCCTTTATCAGCGGAGGAGAAATGTTCACGTACCTCCGGGACTGCAAGCGCTTCGAGGAGAACAAGTCCAAGTTCTACGCGGCGCAGGTGCTGCTGGCGCTCGAACACTTCCACTACCTCGACGTCGTGTACCGCGACCTCAAGCCCGAGAACATCCTCATAGACACGATGGGCTACCTCAAGCTCACCGACCTGGGCTTCTGCAAGTTGGTGACGACCCGGACCTGGACGCTGTGCGGCACCCCCGACTACATCGCGCCGGAGATCATCCTCAGCAAGGGCTACGGCAAGAGCGCCGACTGGTGGTCCTTCGGCGTGCTCATCTTCGAGATGATGGCTGGCTTCCCGCCGTTCTACTCCAAGGAACCCATGAGGATCTACGAGAAGATAGTGGAGGGCCGGTACCACGTGCCGTCCATGTTCGGACCTGAAGTGAAAGACCTGCTCAAACATCTCATCAACTCGGACCTCACGCGCAGGTACTGTCTTTTGCCGGTGACCGAACGCTTACACATTCCAACTGGAGTATAAAACATTTGCCATCACATTTGCTTTCACAGGGCTCAAGTCCACTTTTGACGAATAGAGTGTGTGCTGAGGGAGGTTATTTTTTATTATTTATCATTTTAACTTTATATTTATAATTCATTTTGATTTTTATAAAAACTTTATTTGAAAACAAACATTAAATATTATGTACAATTATTAACTAATACTAATGCTAAGAAGAAGACTTGGAAACTATAATGAACGTGGTCCTGGAGAAAGAGTTCAATGTGAGGATTAATAAAGGGAAAACCAAGGTAATGGAGTGTAGTTTGGAAACAGTGGAATAGCAAAGGGTGTGAGATTGGGAAGGGATATTTTGACGGAAGTTAAGGTATTCTGCTACTTGGGAAGCGTAATAATTAGGGATGGTAGAAGTAATAAATAGTAGGATAGCACAGGCAAGGCAGGCTTTCGCGAAAAAGTGGAATTTACTTACGGGTAATGAACACTTATTGTAGATTAATTGCCACTTGTAAACGAAGTTATGAAAATGAAACACTTTCCCTATTATTTGTGCTTCGACGCTTCACTTTTGGCCATACATTCCTATACAAAATGTGGTTGTTACAGTGTCCTGTACCAGCCCTCAAACGTTTTTACCCTGTATAATCAAAATTGTTTTCACCGTTTTGATTATTTGCAGTAGATTTCCGTGCAGTTCCGCGACTTTCCGCAGGTACGGCTGTCTGCGGAACGGCTCCAAGGACATCAAGATGCACAAGTGGTTCAGCAACATCGACTGGATGGCGGTCCTCAACAGAACCGCTCAGGCCCCGTACGTGCCCAGGGTCAAGAACCCCGGCGACTGCGGAAACTTCGACGTCTTTGAGGAAGCGCCGCTCAGGATCTCCTCGACGGACCACTTCCAGAAAGAGTTTGCCGACTTTTGACAACAACGTTTTCTCACACCGGAACCCACCCGAACTGTTGGCGTTTGCCTTTAGGTAGGACTGTTTCATCTCTATGTTCGTCCGTCTCTGTGCAATTATTGGACTAAACACTCGTTTTGTTTTGTTTTTTATGGTCGAATGACCTCCGATACGTTACGAAAGTTTACGCGTCACTGGAGCGTTCCTTCAATCTCTGTTGAGCAAATCCGTTCGGTCCTTAAAGAGGATACACGAAACTTTATACCACTGAGGATGTCTCCAAATTGGTCACAGAAACAGAGTTCTCCCGGCCATTCATCCCATGACCATGAAAAGCTCTCGAAGCTGTATTTGATCACTACCGAAGATTCAGTAATTACGGTCGTGTATTAGATTATACATGATGAAGAGTAAAGGAGCGAGAAGAGAAGATAAACTGAGAACAATATTTCAGCTAAACATTGAAATCAGGACATATTTGAGAATGGCCTGGGCCATTAATATACTTTGTCTTATTTAGGACTACGAAGATGTCTGTGGTAGAAAAATCGTATTAACGGTCAGCGTCAAGTTTTGGATCAAATGACTCTCAACTTACTGTGCAAGTACGCCTGCCTATTCTCTCTACAGATATCGCGTCAGTAATTAACCGCTTTCGCATTACTCGACGGAATTATCTTAAAAGGAAAAAGAGCTGCGTGATCTGAAAATATTGGGGTCGCAGAATTCCCTTCTTAGACACCAGTACATACACTTCCTAAAATAGGTTAAGGTGCCTCTGCATTGGTGACGGAACCAGGTGAGCCCCGGGGAAGAAATGCCTGCGAGAGAAAACTCCCACAGGTAATCCCCAACTCCCCTCCTCATTCAGTATTTTCCTTTTATCTCTTCAAAGGGTAAAAGTAATTTTTTGACTTTAAGAGTATTCAACCAGATTCCAGAAAGCCTTGTCGCTTTTAAAAAATTTGAATCAAAATTTAAAATATATAAAATATTTTCAATTTAATTACAATCCACCTGTTTTATGTTAAAAATCCAAATTACTCAGATCCCAGCCGTTACAAAGTTGATATTGACAGGTTATTGCTCTCTGCGCAGGTATTCCATCGATCCGCAAGTTTTTCGATTCGAGTTTTGAAAAACCTTCGAGAGGAGGATTCTTCCATTTAAACTAATCTGCAAGATCCGGAACAAATTACAGTCTGAAGGCGGCGTGTGGCGCCTGTTGCAGAATTCCCTATTAAACCTCCTCCAGTATTCTCATCTCTGAAAATCCAGCACGAATTAATGTCATCAACCAATATATAAGTATCAATCAGTGTGAAGTGGCTTCATTTAAATAAAAAATGAAGTACTAATTTAATAACTAAAATGACGTGAAAGTTTATTTACGTCTCTTTTGAATACTTTGTCGATAGTACTTCTCGTTCTATAACTCGATTTATTCGATTATTGTTCAGTTTAAATTTATGGTCTAAGAAAATATCATACGTTTGCTGTTCTTTCATGGTGAACGAGCACTTAAATCATGAATTTTAATTGATTATACAAGCAATATATCGCATATAAAATTAATTACACAAATGATTCCTTTTGTTATTGTAAGAAGTTAAAAATAGGAGCGCATTGACACTGGTCTAAATTGAAGTGTACCATCTATCATTTGGGATTCGAGGAATATATTTAAGGTTTCACGCTAATAATAATGTCTCTGGTGGTATTCAGGCCTGAGGCAAGTCTGATGCAAACCTTCATGCTAACCTCTCTTTACGAGCTCTAATCTACTTAACGTATTCCATCCTTTCTCCCTCTTTTGTTCTTATTTCACACACTTCCCTCTAATGCTAATTTTACAAGATCCTCCTATCTTAAAACGTGGCCTATTAATCTATCAGTTTTCTTGGTCAACATCCTCGCGCCACGAATTATTAAAAGCTAAAATACAGGTATTAGATGAACTTAAATTGTAATTTTACTAAATTACGTTCTAAGTTCAGGCGTTACACGATTTACTACGGTGGAGAATTTGAGTTAACACAAGTGCAGCTCTCTTAAGAATCAGCATGCTCCCCTTTGTGCAGGAACCTGAAACTATTTGTGCTTAATTGTCACTCTTTTTATACACATTCCAAAACCAAGCGTCTCGGAGTAAAGACAGCGATTACATACAACCGTGATATCTTAAAGTAATATCGTTGCTCTATCGTATGTGGTCTTTGTGTTGTAACGAACGTCTGTAACAGATTATTTTTTGTATAGACTGAGAAACATTTTTTTTTCTGACATGTAAGTACAGGGTTTGAAGTATAGATTACATTTGATTCGTTAAATAATTTCGGGATATCGTTCGTGTATATGTATTTATTAATTGTCCTCCTTTTTAAATATCTGTGGATTAGGTGGAGTATGACTGAAGCAAAAATTAAGTAAATTGTGAAGCCGTGGCATCCGGATGTTAAACTGAAGTGATTTAGCGAGCGAAATTAGGCAGGAGTTGCCAACTGTGATGTCTCGCATTTCTTTCGTTCTTTGCTACGGTAATTGGTAGAGAATTTATGGGAAATTTACTTGTCTATGTTGACAGGATATATGCGGGACTGGGGAACTTGAATTTGTCCAGATGTAATAAATTTGGCCAAGATTGCTGACGAGTGTACATCTGCTACAGAACGTACATTTAAGACGGATTTTTCTTTCGAAATTGAAGGAGCTAAAAATTATATAGCAACGTCTGTGAATAAATACATACGAAGATTTAACAACTCGTATAATAGACATAAACAATAAATTTTGAATATTTTTTAACATACTGCAGACGTTTCGACCGTCCTCTATTGGCGAGGACCACAGTGGAAGACGTTTCGACCGTCCTCTATTGACAAGGACCACAATGGATGGACAAAACATTGCTTTATGAGAAAAAAAATTCAAGATTATTTTTTATCCTTTTTGTAATTTCGCATAGACTACGGCCGAACTGATTCAAGGGTTACAAAAAGTGAAAATTGAACTGGTTATATTATATCACAGCAATTAATTGTTTTCAAGAACCTGTTGACTTTTTCTTGGTAGTCCGGTGAGTGGTTGACCTCTCCGAGGATCCAGTGTTTATTTTCCAGAAATTTACTGCAGGAGTTGATGAGGTGCTCCATGCTGATGATCCTCCTCCTGGGTGAGGAGGTTGTTGGGCTTGACATATGCTTCCAGAGACGGGCTAGTTTTGGAATGGAGTGTTTCCATACACCCGAGAATGTGTTGACGTAGTTGGGGAGTGGAAAGGTAGGAAGATCGGTTGCGGTTTATTGATAGGTGGTTCGCGGATAAGTGTGTTTACGTGTCGTTAATTCTTAATACGTATAATTAAAAGTAGTCTATATTTTCAAAAGTAAGAGGCATTCGTACATTTAGCATAGAATTCCTAAAGCAGATTTAAAGGGAAAAAATTAATACGGGTTTTTTGAAAAACTGAGAAAACTACCGCACATATAATACTGCCATCGTACGTGGCTCGTCCCTAAGGTAAACTTTATTTTTAAAAATTAGGCAGCAAAAAAGAAGATACGTCTTAAATTGTTTGGTTAGCTTGGTCCTAAATTATTGCACTTTGAAAAATTACTCACTATTGGTGTAATATTTATTTAATTTCGCCCAACTATTGGACGTAAAAATGTAATAATTATTTAACTATTTTTTTGTTGAGGGGTAAATATATGTTAAATGTAAAAAAATAAAACAAAATAATTCAAATAAAATTGAGCAACACTGAAAACAAAACTCAGGGACGTGACGAGGGGAAGAATCAGGACCTTGGATATGCGAGGCTGTTCCTTATTCACTGCTACTGCTGGTTTTTGAAGCAACTGACAGGGAGAGGACCACATAAAAGGTTAAGTTAATATTTCGTATAGCCTCTCTCACTACAGAACAGCCTTACTTCATGTGCCATCGAATCCATGCTAGTTGTTTCTCGCAGGTTATTGGGGTACTGTCAACCTAAGACAAACAAAGCTTTTTGTCGTCAGCTCTTCTCTAGAACGAGTGACGAGTTTCCGGTTCAAAATACGTTACCGAACAATACCTCAGCATTGCGGCTGCCCTATCCACACGCACAATTTTGGAATTCGAAGTAGATTACCAACTAAAATGAAAACCTTTGCACAAGTACAATTGCCTCTCTACGCAACCTTTGATCAAATTTCTTAGTTTTACTCGATATATATACCGACGTCCGGCTTTAGTAGCAATCTTGTTTTGGCGACTTGGAGTATGGCTTCATGGCGTCGGAGGATTGACTTACCGACGCGTCACTTATGTTGGTAAGTTTTGATCAGATTAAGGTATATAATCGAAGTTATTCTGGTAATTAAATTAACGAGTAAGCTATATTACGTAGAACATGTACTATGGGATGTTTCTGACATCACAACTTGAATGTACCACTCCTTCAGTTTAAGGCAGAAATACCGGTTTGTCAGTCACGATGGTCGAACTGGAAAATATGACGGCGGTCGACGAGTTCGCGAAGCAGAGACCGTCACGCCTGTACGAATACTCGGAGTACCTGATCAAGTGCAAGAAGAGCTTCGAGGAGTCGTACAAGAACCACAGGCGCAAGAAGCGCAGCGACCTGACGCTGGACGACTTCCAGCGCTTCCGCACCCTGGGCACGGGGTCCTTCGGCCGAGTGATGCTGCTGCAGCTGAGGGGCACGGACAACTTCTACGCCGTCAAGATGCTGGCCAAGGCGCGCATCGTCAAGACCAAGCAGGTCGAGCACACGCTCAACGAGAAGAGGATCCTGAGCGCCGTCAACTTCCCCTTCATCATCTCCCTCGAGATGTACTTCATCGACAACTCCTTCTTGTACCTCGTCCTGCCGTTCATCAACGGCGGGGAAATGTTCTCGCGCCTGCGCTGGTGCAAACGGTTCGACGAAGCGACGGGGCGTTTTTACGCTGCGCAAGTCGTGCTGGCCCTCGAGTACTTCCACTACCTCGAAATCGTGTACCGCGACCTCAAGCCCGAAAACATTCTCATCGACAAGACGGGCTACATCAAGCTCACCGACCTGGGATTCTGCAAGGTGGTCAAGACTCGGACCTACACGCTGTGCGGCACTCCCGACTACATCGCTCCAGAGATCATCCTGGGCAAGGGCTACGGCAAGAGCGTAGACTGGTGGTCCTTCGGCGTGCTGCTCTACGAGATGCTCGCCGGGTTCCCTCCCTTCTTCTCCAAAGAGCCCATGAAGATCTACGAGAAGATAGTGGAGGGTCGCTTCCGCACGCCGGCCTACTTTCCCCAAGACTTCAAGGACATCCTGCGAAATCTGATCACAGGTGACCTGAGCAAGCGCTACGGCAACCTCAAGGACGGAGTAAACGACATCAAGAAGCACCTCTGGTTCACATCCGTCGATTGGAACGCCATCTTTCACAAGTCGGTGAAACCGCCATTCGTTCCGAAAGTAGGCAATTCAGCGGACGCCTCCAACTTCGACCACTTCGATGAAATGCCTATAAGGATCTCCAGGACGGACCACTTCGTCAGCGTTTTCTCAGAGTTTTAATCGGTACGCTGTTCTTGCTTCGATTAAAATTACTTCCAAACGGTTTGAACATTGCAACGGAAGAACCTAAATACTCGGCTGGTTCGAAGAGACTTCGTTTCTCTTGTGATGAGCTAACCTTCCCCATACGCGGCCACTGGAAGACGTCGCTATTGCTCGGGCTGATACGGCTTTCTTCGTTTGGTAACTCTCTCATCCTCTACTCTGGTCTTGCCACACTCGCATTCCAGGGATGAGAAGGCACATTTTGGGGACAGTTGTTATTTTATTGTTGCTGAACACAATTGTTCTTTTCACTCCTACAGAAATCATAAATTATTAACAAGTTTCTAAACTTGCAGCCTAATTTTGTTTACTTATCAAAACTGCTACAATATTCCACTTTGTAAATCAAGCTGCTTTACCTCTCAAGTCAACCACAGGACATTGCTTTCAATGTTTAGTTAACTTAAACTGCCCACACAGAATTTTCTTTTACTTGCGAGTTGTATGACATGATTGCTCAGAACACAGATGAGAGAGTATATCAATATTCTTGTCAGTAGTTTGAGAGTGCGAGGGCTTTCCTGAAAGTAAAAACTAGCCTACATAATTAAAGAATGTAACTACAGCAAACAAAAAAAATCACAAAACCAAACCGAGCATTTAGTTGAATAAAAATAGATATGATGTGGACATTAGAATTAAACATTCATATTAGGGAGCGAATTTGCTACAAATACAATTCTTGGGTTTCAACCTGGACCAATTTGATTGAACGACGTTACAACGGCAAGCTCTGCCGTTGTCGTCACGTGGACCGTGACTTCAGGATCGTGGCACTTGTATTCGTACGCGGCCTCCTCTCCTGGGACCTGTGCTGGGCTTCGATCGGTCGGACTCCTCTTTTCCTCCTCGGCGTCTTGGTTCCTGCATCTCAAATTTTTGAATTTTATTGCTGTGACCTGTGGATGCCACATTTTGGTAAGCTGGAAGCCACTGTTATAGTTCAGTCCTGATTTTAATTGCTCGAGAAGTTTTGCTAGAAGTATAAGTGCCATGATCTTTGCACCAGTCAACCTTACAACAATGAGAAAGCCGTCAACATGTTGTTGAAGCAAACATCAGCACAGATCGAAACCAGAGAATTGTATTTGTAAAATAAAATAATAATTTGTATTAATACAATTGTTTCCCATGACAGTTGATACTAAATGTATCACATCCCAAATTGTGTAACACCCAAATATGATCATTAAGAAATTTATAAAAATAATACTCAATATCTGTAAAAAGAAAAAAAACAATTTATTGTACCATGAGATTCTAGCACATAACAAAACTGATAATACAGATTTTACCAAATAAAAAAAAGGACCCCAAGAAAGGAAGCTGGCAAAGGTGACCTTCCAAGTTGCTTGTGAAGAACATGTTTGGTAGGGACCATCACAAACTACAGCATAACCAGCGAAGCTACTAACCAAAGTTAAGATACAATAAATATTTGTACTTCGGTAATATTTAACTGTCACACACCAGAAATTATGAACAGTACACGTCAGCACGGTCAACTATCCAACTTTGTAGAAAGTTACGATTCTGTCCTTCCTCATATACTATTATATATACCAGAGCATATAACTAGTATGTAAAAATCCACATTAAGTTTTATAGATCCACTGGCTAAATGAACCATAAAATAATCAAAAGAGAGAGTCTGATAAGACGAAAAGTTCAAGTCAGTCACACGATATATAGTTTGTTTCACAACCTTTGTGTGGCACTGCAGATGGGAGCCTACTGAGGTGGAGGCTGGTAAGCAGGAAACCGATTCTGGTCGTAGCCACCATATTGACCCTGTGATGCAGGACCTGGTGGTGGCATCTGAGATGCTGGGGGCCGGTATTGGGGATAACCACCTTGTGATGGGGGTGGAGGATATGATTGAGGCCCATACCCTTGTTGGTAGGGGTAACTCTGTGGCTGTCCACCCTGTGGAGGAGGAGGTGCATAGGTCTGGGTGGTAGCCGGATGCGATTGTGGAGGTGGCAATCCATAGGTACTAGGGGACTGGGCCTGTCCGCTAGCAGGAGGAGCAACTGGAGGTCCTGATGTGGCAGAGGAAGGCTGAAAGGTGGTTTGAGAGTTTGCATTGCCCTGCGGCTGCTGAGAAGGTGGGTATCCGCTGCCTGCTGGCGGCTGAGACGGCCCGTTACCAGGTCCCTGAGGGTAGGTCTGCGTAGAGGCTGACGGTGCTGCCGTGGTAGACCCTGGAGTGGTCCCGGGCCCAGGGCTAGAGCGGTTGGCATATGTCTGCTGAGCTGCAGACTGTTGAGTTGGAGGTTGTGATGCTGGCGTTGGATAGCCCCCCGCTTGTGTGTTGTTATTAACATACGAAGGCTGTGACTGACCCTGTTGTTGTTGAGGGGGGTAACTGTTACTTGTGTTGTTACCATAGCCACCACCTTGGCCTGTTTGTGTAGAAGACTGAGCCACTGATCCATAGGCAGTCTGTGAGCTTGCAGTACCATAACCTGGGCCTGGACCAAAACCAGGCTGCTGAGAACTGGTGGAGTTTGGTGGAGGATATCCAGAAGACTGGTTAGCTGTCTGTCCATATGCTGGCTGCTGGTTGGGAACAGGTGGACCATTCCCATAGGCATTGTTCTGCTGCTGAGGTGGCGTGTGAGCATTGTAGCCTGACCCAACCGAGGTTGTGGTGGGTGGAGGTCCGTAGCCAGTCTGCTGTGCTGGTGGTGGACCTCCATAACCCTGAGGTTGTGATGACGGTGGTGGTGCACCATAGCTGGAAGGTGGAGTTGTGGCTGGGTACACACCCTGTTGTGATGCAGCTGTAGGTGGTGGTTGCTGCTGTGGAATGGTTGAAGAATAGTTCTGCAAAGTTAAATCGGTAATTGTCATAATATAAAATAAGGTAAAGCACCTCGAAATTAATTTTTATGTTATATATCTATGCCGTAGGTCTAAGAAAATGAACAAAATGATAATGAAGTAAGCAATTATCAGACAATATGTTAAATGCCATATGTTACTGGTTGATTTTCCTCAGCTGAATAAAAATTGTAAAAGTGTTATGCCCCACAAACCAGATGATCTAAAAACAAAAAAGTTAGGTTAACAATAAGCTATAACCAAGTATCATGTTTCACTTTGTGTGTTAATTACAAAGATTCTAGATTTAATATAAAGTATTTCTGATTGATAGAACACTACAATTTTAGAATTTGACACCAAATATTATTTCATACTCTAATAGGTCAGCTGAAAAAGTCCCAAATAACTTTAAATTAATGTACTGTAATGTCTTTATAAAAATTTTGTACCACTTCCTAAATGTCTCCTTATAAATAATATCAATACACTTTGAGTTTAATACCTTAGCTGGGTGATTGCTGGACAGAGTATCTTAATAAATAAAAAATACAGCCAATTTGGTAGCAAACAATTTGAATGAATATGTATTTAATATATTTGTAACATTTTTATCATTTCTTTTACACAATAAAGTCCACAAATATGGACAAAAACTCAAATATTATTAATGTATTTAATTAAATTTTTTTATGACAGCCTGGCTGTATTTTTTATTCATTTATACATGAAAAATTATTGCTTTATACAGAACCTTAATCTTGGTTTAAGTACCTATCCACAAATATATAAAATTATGGCATATTTTTATGCTCACTTAAATTATGTGCAATTTAAAGTTTAAGAAAAGTAAGCATAGTCTGCAGTTACAACTTTGAGATACCAATAGCAATAAAATATGCATCCAAAATGTTTCATATTAAATCAAACATCAATAAAATTGATACTTTAAAAACTATACAGCCTGCGATCCCTTATTGTTCTTCTTTTTCCAATGGCTCAACAGCCTTCTTTAGGGCCTGGGCCTACCAAGGCGGCTGCGGACTGTCATCTGGCGTGACACATTCCGAATTTGTCTGAATTTCGGGCGATGTGTGGTTAGTGTATCAATTCCCCAGCAGCCTTAATCCCGGTCCCAGTGACCAAGACAACACAAACATCCAAGCAATAACAGGATTTGAACCTGGGAACCCTGAGTTGTGAGGCAGCAATGCTAGCCACTTCACCACAGGAGGTCGGCCAATCCCTTATTATTAATACAACTTGATTACAATTAAGTTTATCATCTGGTTGGCGCAGTGTGTTGTTTTTACAATTTTTCTTCACCTGACGAAAGTATAATGATTGGTGCAGTATGTTATTCTTACAATTTATCTTCACCTGACGAGAGTATAATGATTGCAGAAACTTTGTTTGGTATTTATTGTATCATTTAATTTTCTCTGTTTATCAGCTACTTCATTATCTTTCTGCTAATTTTAATTTTTTCAGCTAAAAATGGTTTTAAGAAAAGAAAGAAAATCATGGTGACATAAAACTACTTACTTAATCTCTCTAAGAATAATAAGTTTATAGATGTTTCACTGATATAGCAACTTCCAATATTCAACTACCTGTGTTGCAGGTTGAGCCTGATTAGGATACTGTCCTGGGTATGTTTGCTGTGGTCCCTGCTGAGGATATCCTCCTCGGTACTGCTGAGGAGCTGTACCAGCACCAGGTCCTTTATGTGCCACAGAAAAAGTTTGACATTTAGCCGTTACCAGAGTAAGATAATTACAAATATTACAGTAAATATGAGTCAACTCTTACCTGGAGCTTTTTATCCATATGAAAAATTGAAAAATAATCAGAAACCAAAGTTAAAATATAGAAAAAGGTGAATATTAAAAACTATTAGACTGTAATGACTACTTTCTTACGCTGTGCCATGCTCTGCTGTGAGGGCATCATCTGTCCACGGTAACCTCCTTGCTGTTGTGGAAAGTTTGGCATTGGTCCTTGTGGATTAGGAGGAACATCTCCATTGGGTGTTGGTGATGGTCCTGGGCCTCCTGGTTGTGCTGGAGGTGGTCCATGCATGCCAATCTGGGGTCCACCCGGAGGCTAGCAACACATTTACTATAAATGGCACAGAAGTAAAGCAAACTACATTAAACTTCACATGTAATTATCATAAACCCTGTCAATATAACAGTTCAGACTTGATATTAACCAGGACTGTCACAAATTGGAACACATTTTCAGTCTCACAGACTTCAATTCTATTCTAAACTATAACTGAAATAATGAAAATTAATCAGCCAAATAAGGGTCACAGAACAGCACAGTGTATGCCTAAAATGTTGTTTTGAAAACATTTAAATTGACAACATATAAATGTAAAAGAAAAAGTCCATATTATTATATTAATTAATTGGTGTAATAACTCACTGGCAAAAGAGCTTGAATGTTTTGATTTGCATCTGCAATAGAAGCAAGGTACACCAAATTCCTGTGCAAAACTTGTTGGTATCTGAAAATAGTAATAGTAATACATTATAAAGATATAAAATTAACTACTATTTTCAACCACAGCCACACTTACTGCATGCATTCCTGAGCTTTTCCTTTGCTCTGGTACTCCTGTATCGTCTGTATCAGGCTGCTATTTTCATCAAGCATCTGAAATTAAGAACTCCAATAATACTAACTATTTCATAAACTGTTTTCTTGTTAATAAATTCTTCAATCAAATCCTAGAGGTACCACAAACTATTACAACGATAGGCATATTCGTTTGATAATATTGACAATGAAATCTACATTTAAAATATTAATCGAATGTAAAGACTTATTATCTTTGTATATTGCTTGTGCAAACAATTATTAGGCTTTTAACTGGGTGACATTAACATTGAGCAACATTTCAATCACATCATCTTTGGCAGAAGATGACAGGGCAAGTCGCTATGATAATGCCACTTAGTTAGAAAGTATTGTTTATCTAAATGTAATGTACTTATATTTGCAGATTTAGAAAGTAACATTATCTCTTGAGAGAAATTTAATAATAATATAGGGATTAAGATTTGATTTTGTTCAGGGAAAAATGTATATTTTACATAATTTAAATGAAAGGAACCACATCACAGAACAATCTGATAAAATTAATAAGTATCAAGAAATTAACATTAATAATAAGTGCACTATAATTACTTATTGAAGCATAGTGATTGATACATTTCCTAGGCATATATAATAATAATCAAACTAGTATAATAGTAAGTCCAACAACGTAATTAAAAATTAAAATCCAAGTTAAACAAACTAAGAAACAATACAACCAATTATTACGAAACGATGCTTCCACAGAAATAGAGTACGTAACACACTGCAGCTGTGTGCGTTGCACATTTAATGTACTATTACTTTATCGACAGAATCTATATAAATATATACTAATTCTATTATATTTGTAAACTAGAACGAACAAAAGGCAGGAACGGAGTACATAATGTAAAAGGTAAATTAGTTTCCCGACACAACGATTTTAATTACTTACTTTTTGTATTTGCATCGGTGTCGGGGGCTGTCTCCCCCTTGGAACGAATGCTACAGACATCGTACCTGGACCGTCAAATAAATCCTAACTCATAAAATTATAGTTTTCTGTAGACAAACGCAACATACGCCAAAGTAAATAACAGGAGGGAATGTTCTGAAGTGTCAGCACACAACTCGTTCGAGGGAATGGCTGTCTTACAATGTCGCAAACGTGACGGACGAAAATAAATGTATGCAATTGGAGAAAATATCTATATTATAGTTATTAACCAAAAGTTAAATATGAACAGGGATATTATCGACAGTAACGTAGCTCGTCTATTTAGTTATTAATAAGTTTGTGATAATGGTGTTGCTTAGACATAATTGTTTGAGGCATTGGTAATCAAAAATAAGTTTATGGGAGGAATAATTAAATTATATAAAATATCGGTTGAAAATAGCGCTATTAACATGTATAACTATTTACATATTATGCTTGCCAAAAGAATGTAACACAGAACGCAAGCAGACATCTTCATGGTTTTTAAATTATAGAGCGGACTGACTATAACGTTTTCATCGCGTGCTTTAAACAAAGCTTGTTTGAAAAGGTCCATTTCAGGGTGAATCACTTTTCGATTAGTATGTTGTTAATGATTCACATTTTTTTTTCCAAATTATTAATTAAGTAGCGTCGCGGCATTTATCACTTTCAGTCGCATTCGATACTTACTTATAAACCAATTATTTTTAGTTTTTTAAATTGTGGCAAATTTTCAATGTCCACTCCAGGAGTAATTCTTAGAAAAAATATTGATTGATTTCCAGAAAAGCTTTGGTTCTAATTATAAATTTTATTGGAGCCCTAAATATAACAGGATGTATAATTTTTTTTGTACGTGAACTAAAATAATAAGGGTTGAATTACCTTTCACGTCTTAGGACTGTACTGCCTTTAACTCGAAATAAAATTCCGTATCAATGGATTTCTCTACAATATTCTGTTTTTACTAAAAACGTCCAATATTAAGTTAGTTGGACATGTTTTTTTTTAAAAAAAAAAGTCGGTGTTCTTGGCATTTGCAAGAATAGAATACAATAAGATTTTAATACAAGAATTCCCTTTGTGTTTTCTATGTTTACAAATCCTTTTTCTATCATACAAGTCTCTCTAATGTTTATTACTTTCACTTTTAATCAGTATCCCTATATGTGAGCGTCTCCCTATTGCCACCGTTACTTCGAATATTCAAACCCGAAGATGTTCCTACCAACGCTTCAAATATTATATGGTCACGTGACACACTTCAGCTGAGAGCAAATGGCGTCGTCTTGGGTGAAGATCGCTTTACCGACCTACAAAAAACATGAATGAAAACCTTTTCTACGTTGACAAAAAAGTACATGAAGCAACAAATGATATGCGGTAAATGTGAAGAATGTGCTGGTGTAATAGTTTTAGTTTATTTATACTCCACGATCCCGTATTTCGTGTTTAATTTCACGTGTCAAAAGTTTGTAAACAAACTGCCCTATCATTTGACATTACAGATGTGAGTTTTGTTGTGTTAATCCTGAAAGTGATACTCTTTATCTTTATATTGCTTCATTTTCTGCCGCATTAACATTATGTAGTGGTGAATATTAATTTACATAAATATTTTAACACTCCACACAACACATAGTTAGTTGTTTAACTCTATAGCAGTTATAAGATTATGTTACTGTTATTTGTTTTGAACTTTATAGTTATTCTTAAAAGCGTATTTGAATGAGGTGTATTACTTTTTTACAGAACTTATAACAGGAATTGACTTTATAAACATAAATAATGAATGATATAAGTGGAAAACAAGATCTTGCCAGCACATCTTCATGGGAAGCAGTTACTCAGGTGACACCACTAGCTCACACACATCATCATGACAACTTATCTGTGCTTGTCCCTACTCCAATCAAAATGTCACCAGCAGTCAGTTTGGATCCTGCCATGGCTCACCCACCATCAGTGCCACAAATGCCTCAAATACCACATGTAAGTATAAGTTTTAGTGTCACAGGGTGTAATGAAGATTATAAACTTCCATACCTTATTTGCTGCTGACATTATCATTTTATGTGTGTGGATTTAACATGCTACCAGACTCGTACAAATATGTATCTTAAATATAATAATGTGGATAATCTGACTATATTATAATTAAAATACAATGAATGGCCAAAAGTCAGAAATAGAAGAATTTTATTTCAAAATAAGATGTTTCATCCCAAACTTTCAGGAAAACTTCAGTTCTTTAATTAAAACCTTAACAGAACATAGTGGAACAAAAAATGATTCTATTTCGGACTTCTTAGCCATTCAATGTTTTTTTACTTTAAATTAGTAGTAACCATTTAACAGTTGGAAAGTATGTAATTATTCTCTTTTTATTCTTCTCAATGATGAATTTGGAATTACAAATATTTATTTTCTACCGTGAGAAGATGAATCAATTTTTTTGTTGAATTACTGCACACTTAATTAATTGTCTTTTGGGACAAAAATTAATTGTATTATTTTTCAGCATTGCACTCTAAGACTATTGCCAAATAGCAGAAACCCCTAAGCTCTTAACATTATGAGATGTTCTGACTTGCTCATTTATCTTATTAATACTTCTCTATATATTTTTTAGTTCCTCTCAGTAATTGAGATTAATAAAATAGCAGATTATGAACAAAGTAGGAAAAATTATCATAATTTGAAATAAGTTTGAAAATTAACAAATAAATAATGAAGTAGCCAGTAAACAAACAAAATTAGATGATAAATTAGTACCACATAATCTTTCTGCAAACCTTTTTATTTTCATCGGGTATTGAGAATAGTTAGTAGTTGGTTGAGATTTGATCATGTTCAAGCTACAAAGATATTCTGTTACCCTTTGATTTTCTAACTATATTTTTATTTTTTCTCAGGGCAAAATTAATTTTCATAACACCATTCTTCAACATCTAGAATATAAAATTCTTTTTCTAACTTCAATGACACATTTTTATGTAGGGGGTCCCAATTGGAGCCTACATTGAGGAAATGCCACCAGAACTGACCCATCAAGGATGGCGAAAGTTTTGGAGCAAGAGAGAAAATAGGCCATACTTTTGGAACAAACTAACAGGACAGTCTTTGTGGGAAATGCCTCTACTAAAACCTCAGGTAATTTTTAAGCACTTTTTTTTTATTAAACCTTACCAAACGCACTGAACTCTGTTTTGTAAGGTTTGTCTGTTAACTAAGGTCATATCTATGGTTCTTAGTTCCACAAATATTAATTATTTTAATTTTAAAAATGGTATTTTTTACTTTGTTTAGTTGATATGCTTTTGCTTCCCGCAGTTTTTTTAAAAAACTGATATGCATCTTCAAGAAAAAGGCTAACCACCATGGTACTGTCACATCCCCACTCCCTCAGCAAGCTCCGCCTCATTGTCTGTTTCTCTCTACTGTTCTGTGACATCACTCAACTATCCCGTGAATTAATTCGAAAAAGATCACTTCACCCACAATCGCCCTGTGTATTAGGCCGAAAAAGCAGATTCCACCCACAATCTCCCTGTGTATTTGGCCGAAAAATCTCATTCCACCTACATACTAATTTGTCAAAAAAGATTTGCCACACATTATTTTGGCATATTACATTATTATAATTCTGTGCCCAAGTCGAGCGGGTAATAGGAGGAGCGATGGAGGGGGATGAGGTGACTGTACCAAAGTAGTCCAGTTCCAAAAATAATTTTGATGGGCTTTTACACATGCCCACCCAGTGTCAAATATCCTTCTCTGTCCAGTCATGTGCTATTAATTGCATGACTGATGGAAGAGTGGAATTTCATGCACAACTATTTTGAAACGTAAAGCACACAAAATGTAAATTTAGAAGTAAAATATTTAATCAACATCTTGAGAATTCCCTGAGTATTACTCAAATTTAATGCCAAGTATTTCATTAATTAGTCAATAAATTACATTGAATTTTTAAACTATAAATATTTGGGAACAATGATCTGGGCTGCTCTGTGTAGATTAATCATAATTTTATTCTTCATTGTTTCTTGTTATTTCAGATCTTTATTGGGTCTTTGGAATCTGAGGCTTAAAATACTGTTTTGAGGGTGTAAAAAATTGAATAACTATTGTTGTGGTCATTAAATAGGATATTACAATCAAATATAGAAAAATTTTCTCAATATGTGGAGCTTTAAGTTCCCAAATTGTGTAGTAGTAATGCTCGGATCTTAAAGAGCAGGTAACATTGCGTCATGTAAGAGTCATAATTTAAATTTAATTTTTGGGGCCAAATCTATAAAACTAGAAATGTGATTTATTTATAGTTTTTTAATTGTAGCCTGTCATGATTTTTTTTTCATTTTTTCCAGTTTGATCCGATAACAGATCCTTTAGGAATTTGTAACCCTCCACCTGCACCACCTCCACCACCACCTCCGATGACAAATGGGCCTCCTGGTTCAGTTGCCATCAAGAGGAGAGCATCAGAAGAGGGAGTAGGTAGTCCTGTTACTAAAAAATTTGTCCTGGCGTAAGTACATATTCTGTATATCATGTTTATTGTACTTAAGAGTCAAGGTAACTTTTAATAACTCTCAACTTTTCTGATTTAGTGGTCCATGGGACTTGGAGATTCCAACCAATGTGATAATTTATGAAAGACCTCCTACAGTTATTCCTCATCCACATCCTGATGTTGAGGCCTTCCGGTGTTTACTGGCCCACAAGTTGCGGCAGTGTTATGAGGAGTTGTGTCATGCTAGGGAAGGTAAAGTCATCAGATATAAATTTAGTAATTATTATTTCACTCTTATTTCAAGTGATATATTTGACTGCCAACTGTTTTTGATTTTCTATCACGTTCCTCTTCTGTTCTTACACTACACACTTCCCTCTATTGCCAAATTTTCAAGATTCTCATGTCATAAAACATGCCCTGTTAATCTATCCCTTCTCTTGGTCAACGTTCTCTATATCATTTGCTCTTCCCCTATTCTGCTTAGAACTTCCTTGTTAGTGATTCTATCCACCCATCTCATTCTCCTATAGCCACACATTTCAAAGGCTTCTATTCTTTTCCTTTTTGCAACTCCTATTGTCCATGTTTCGCACCCATACAATGCCATACTCCATACCAACATTTTTAGCAATATGATTTCCTAATATTCACACTTATATTACCCGTGAGTAAATTCCTCTTCCTTGCCTGTGCTATCCTACTCTAGCTATTATGGTTCCCAAGTAGCAGAATTCCTTACCTTCCATCAAAATATCCCCTCCCAATCTAAAACCCTTCAATATTCCACCGTTTCCCATACTACACTCAATTACTTGGTTTTTGAGTGAGTTGTTTATCTTCCCATTTGACAATGAGAATTTTTTAGTTAATAAGTAGGAAGGTTCTGTCAACATGTAACACCGCAGCATATATCTGATGATCCGGTTGTCCACTACAGTACATTCTGTGATAGCAAACATCTCCTGTAAAGCTGTCCATTTATATTGATATCTGCCCAAGATTTCTATTTCATTGGTTTCTGCAAATACTACTGTTTTGTGTTTCCTTTTTTTCCCCTGACTTTTAATTCTATTCCTGGGAAACATTTTACTTTTTGTTGTTCACTGATGTTTTGTTGACAAATTTAATCCATGATTATAATACCCAATTTCTTTTCTTCTGTTGTTTAACATGTTTTTTTCAACCTTTGTTCCTTTACTATTAAGATATTAAACCTATTTTTAATATATATTTTTTTCTTCTCAGGTATTGATGCTCCTAAAGATTCTTTCAACAGGTGGCTTATGGAGAGAAAAGTCATTGACACTGGGTGTGATCCCTTACTGCCAAGTAATTGTTTCCCAGAAGTCTCCAATTCAATGTACAGGGAAATTATGAATGATATACCGATTAAACTTGTCAGGCCGAAATTCACTGGAGATGCCAGGAAACAGCTCACCAGATATGCAGAAGCAGCTAAAAAGACCATAGAGTCTAGGTAAGTTGATTTGGCTTGAACAGATTTTGTCAAATTGAATTATGGAATGAATACCACACAGCATTTAAGATTTGAATTTTTCACTTTGTTGCGTGTGTTGTTTTCATGGCCGAGACATTTTTGATCACCTGAAGAAAGCTATAAGGCTACCAGAAACGTTGTGCAATATTTAATTTATCACCAATTTATTGTCTGTTATTTGGCTATTTCTGTTTGTAATTAACTGCTTTTATTGCAGATATTGAATCATTTTCTGTTCTTAATTATGGGACTAATAATAGTTTTCCCTAGTATAAAAAGACAAGTGTTTAACTTAGAGTGAATAACAAAATTGCATATTTTTCAATCAGTGTTATGTTTTGGACTTAAACTATAGATTATTTAGAGTCTACATTGAGATATTTTTCCTTCATTGTAGAAACGCCTCATCTGAGAGCAGGAAGGTTGTTAAGTGGAATGCAGAAGACACATTTCAGTGGCTTCGGCGAACAGTGGGTGCTACTTACGATGATTTCCAAGATAGACTCACACATTTGAAAGTAAGTGAGTGAGGTAACTTTTGTAAAACAAATTGAAAATTAAGCATAAAACCAGCGTTTTCTGTCCATTTAGCGACAGTGTCAGCCGCATCTCACAGAGGCTGTAAAATCTTCCGTTGAGGGAATCTGCTTGAAAATATATCATCTTTCAGCAGAACATGCAAAGAAAATACGAGAAAAACATGGTGACATTCTGAAAGAGCACGGAATTTCAGGTATTTTCAAAATATTTCCTTTGTTTTCTCACCAATAATGAGAATATAAAATTGATTGTATATTCATAGATCCTAGTGTTAGTTTGTATTGTGTTCTTTGAGCATTGTTTTACAGCTTTGTTCTATAGTACTGTAGTATTTTGTTTATTTTGAAGTCTTATTAATAATTTTTAGCTTTGATGTAAACTATCTTCAAATAGTGCCATAAAAAGGCAGAAATCTGAATCTTCCTAATCTTTGTGATTCAAATTCCTTTGCCAAACAAAACTTTCCAAACCTCAACCACCCCATTCAGACTCAACTTCCTCCAATAAGCTTGTAGTTACCTAATTATTTCAAAGACAGGTGACTATAGAAGGTTAAATAGGGTTTCTCTGGCAAGTTAAAGTCAAATACAGACACTGTGATACATAATAAATGTAAAAGTGTTGGAAATTTAATTATAATACAATTTTGTAGTATATCGGCAAGAAGTGGACATTTTTCTCTTGAATCATGTCAATTTTAATCCTATTAAAACTTTTCCATTTAACCTAACATGCCTTCATTATATAGTTTTTCAAATGCTGATAAGAAAACAAATACAGTACTTCAATGCCAAAGTTGTAATTAGTGTTGTGTGTTGCAGAAGTTGTAGCTCCGGTGCAAATCCCCAACTTGCGGAAGGTGTGGTGCTACCCGGTGCAGTTTGCCACTCCACCGTGTCCCAGATTGCCCCAGATAGAGTACCTGGTTGAGAGGGATCAGACACTGCTGCGATTCAATGGGGACGCTGTGTCCATTAACACTGGCCACCTGCAGAAATTGGTAAGCTGACCACCTTTGTTTGTGATGATTCAAACTCCTGTCCTGTCAGAAGGTTTACCCTTAATCGGTGTTAAAAATTCAAACTTCAGGAACACCTATACAGATACAATTGCTTTGACGATAAGAAGTTTGAATTCTTTCTGCCACGAGTCTGGAGCCTGCTGAAGAGGTACAACATTTTCTTTGGTGGCACAAGTGGCCGTGATGATGAGCCAACTCAGGGCTCACTGCCTGTCACAGTGTTTGAGTGTCTCAACAGAATGTTTGGGGTAACATTTGAGTGCTTTGCATCTCCACTAAACTGTTACTTCAGGCAGTATTGCTCAGCCTTTGCAGACACTGACTCTTATTTTGGCTCACGAGGGTAAGTATCTTGGTTTCTTGTCCTAAGGCTCTATTTCTGCTTTTCTTCTTTCTTTTTTTTAAAAAAACAAACAAAAACAAAACAGATTTATCCATTCACATAAATATTTTTCATACCTTGTGCCAGTTCTTTTGGTAGAAGGAATAGATTGCTTGAAACGTTTCCAACCAATTTTGATGCTCACAGTATATTTAGATTTAGTTTTGAATGATTAAGTTACATTCCAGACAGGATTTCTTTACTTTTGGTGTTTAATATGACATATTTCATAAAGGAAAAGAACAGATAACATGAATATTTAATGCGGTTCCTGTAAATTTTACACACTGTTGGCAGTGCCAATTCTTTAAAATGCTTCTTTCAAACTTGTCAGTTTAAATTACATTATCATCTTTCAGCCCAATGCTGGATTTCAAAGCTGTCAGTGGGTCCTTCGAAGCAAATCCTCCATTCTGTGAGGAGCTGATGGAGGCAATGGTGAATCACTTCGAGAGGCTCCTAGCAGATTCTCCAGAGCCGTTGTCCTTCATAGTCTTCATACCAGAATACCGTGAGCCGGCACCCAATGCCCTACTCAAGCTTGAAGCCAGCCACTTTAAGAGGAAGCAAGTGGTAGTGCCTGCATTTGAACACGAGTACCGCAATGGTCTGCAACACATAAAGACAAAGTATGTTGTTCTTTTGTACTGATTTTGTTTGCAATTTTCTTATTCACACTTAACCGTAATAATTATCAGGTTGTGTTGGTAAATTATCAATTGCCTCCCTTTAGTTGGAATTGTGTATTTAATTAGGCCAATAATTTGAAGAAAAGCTTCTTACAGGTTGCATGTTATTCTCTTTGTATGTAACTAGTAGAAGTGGTTTTCTCAAGGCTAAAGAAACTATGCTTTTGGTAACAGAAATTTATTGCATAACTATATATGTTGTAACACGTTCACATTTTTTTCTGTGTATTCTAATTTTGTCACTGCTCACACTTATTACAAATTTGCACACAATTTTAGGACACAAGGTAATATTATTAAAAAATTACCAATATGATCTTGATTGTTGTTTTATACAACATAACAAGATCCTCAACATACGATTCTCAGGCATGCTTTATCAAATTACAACTGCTCATTAATCTTGCTGCTGGTTTAAATATCACATGTTCTACAAGAGAAGATTTGTTTGCACTCATAAGTTTTATCAGATTCATTATTGGCGTTTGCTGTGATGAAAACTGTGTCAAGTTAAAGTGCACCTTCTTACCATCATGCCTAACTGCCGACTGTAACAATACGTTAACAATACACAAAGGCAATGTGCACAACTTTGTGAAGTTCCTTTTGAAGGATAGAATGGTCATGTTACATTCTAATATTCAGCCCCATAAATTTTTAATAGGAACACAATTGGAAAGATACCATAAAGGATTGAATAGGAGAATATCTGTCAAGTCTTCATGGTGTTCCTTGAAAACGTGCAGTTCGAATCTCGAAATGATTAAAGGCTGCTGCTTGTCTGTAACCATTAGTAATAAATTTAAGTTGACAGTGAGATGTTCTCAAAATCATCGGACACAGTAGACCTTTTCTAAATGATGGAATGTATGTTAATGTGTACTAACACTTGCTTGGTATAGTGCTTATAGCTCTTGATCCTTATTTAATCTTGATTGAGCCATTCCAATTGTAAAAGCAATAATTATTTCCCTTAATAAATTTCTTCAGTTTATCAAGGTTGTTTACAGCTTTGTCCTATCAAACAAGTCAATTGGAGCAGCAGTCTGTTTCTGCAACTGAATGAAACTTTCTATTGCCATATTATTAACATAGGTTCTGATTCAATCCCATGATTAGCAGTTCTTAATGTTTTAAATACAGTGATCTAACAAATTTGAAGTTGATGTTCAGTTATTGAAAAGATTCCATGTTTGTCATTATGCTGTGGAAAGTAATTACATTTGCCATGTAACAGACTTAAGAAAGCGTGGGTTTTCTCAGGAGCGAGATGAACGTGAGATCTGTCCACGGGACGCTGGTCGTCTGGCTGCAGAACAATGCTGGATTTCAGCGTTGGGGACCGACAGAGGAGCGGGTTGAGGCCCTGTTGGAGGCGTTCAGGCCAGGTCGTGAGAGAGAGAGGGACCGACAGGAGCTGCTGTCCCCTCAGAGGAACAACATCACAGAACCTGTGCCGACTACGGTACCCTCACCACAGACACCAGACAAGCCACCGTTACCCCTTCCTGAAAGGATATCCTAAGAGTAAAGTTGGCTTGGGATGTGTTTACTTTGATTTCATTACCTTTCAGACACTTTTAAATTATTAGGGCAGCTTTTAGCCATATTCTTTCATACGTTTGTGTTCCGGGACATCAACCGTAGAAAGTCGATCTCGTACTGGCCTGGGTTCCTATTCATGCCAGTCTTCCCGGAAAATTATTTTTAATTCTACATAGTGTGTTTGTAATAGATTATATTGTTAATTTTAAATTTTTGTTTCACTGGAATAGCAATTTTAATGACAATCTCTTAAGTTGTGAGAAAGTGTGTACATATTTATACATATATATAATTTATGATAACAGATGTTATTAAATATGAAAATTTTTATATATTGTACATAGATTTTATGTCAGTTCTATGTAAATACTATTGCAGTTATTCTATGTCTTCTCATGGTGTTTGTTACAATTGAGAGCACTCTGACGACATGTTACATGTACCTGACCTTTTATTGACATATACATTTAAAATTTATGATTTAAATTTTTGAAATCAGGTTTAGAATTTTATTTAGATTTTTTAAAAATATATACACCAATTATTTCATATAATTGCAGTTTTTACTAGTCTTTTAAAGATAATTTGCAATTGGTATAAAATATATATTTCTCTTTGATAAATTTGTCTTTTTTCTCGTTTTGTCCGAGTCCGTTAAAAATTTGAGTGTGAACATTGTATTAAAATGTTGTTGCTGGAGTTTTAAATATTTTTATTCCTTAATTGGAATTTTGTTGCCGGATGTTTTAGATTTTATTGTTTTGAAAACAAATACCTGTAAGTTCTATTTATAAAACTTTCATTTTTGTAGATTTGAGATCTGATTTATGTGCATGTACACTTAGGATAACAGAAAATATTCACTTCGTTGTGAGGTCCAATTGTGGTGAATATTTATATAAAAAAATATTAATAATGCTGTACAGGTACTTCATTATAGAACTTTGTTTTTACAATCAAATATCTATTTTATACTGAACATTTTTAAGTGTATATAAATGCAAATGTAAATACCTTTAAATAGTTTAAGTAAAATATATTCAAACTTATGCTTGTAGTTTTTATTTTTTTGTTTTGCATTAAGGATATGGACAGGGAAGAGATAGAGGCGAAATAGTTAACCTAAAATTGAGGTCTGGTGCCACCACGTCCCACAGGTTGAAGTTTAAATTTGACACCATTTCTTCGACCTGGCACACGGTTTGTATCTCTCCAGACAAATGGCGCTAAAGCTCTTCTAAATTTGATATGTTACCAACTTTAATTGGCATGGTGATCCACACCATCAGAATCATCTAAGGAGCTCCCTACCTTACTTTAGGGTTGTTACTGCACGAGGTCCAGTCCGTATTGCAGTATTGGCTCAGCTGTACAATTTGTCACCCATTCTTATTCAAAGAATTTACTATAACAGTTATTAATGTCTGTTAGCTTAATTGAGGCCATAAGCAGACAATTAGTAAAACAAAATAAATTAATACAACTGCATGTTTCGTTCCAGATCAAGACATATAGTTGTATTAAATTATTTTGGTTTTTGGCCTCATTTAAACACTAAGAATTTGCTATTTGAAACAAACAGTAAATTTAAATACAATTCTCAGGTTTCAACCTGGCTTACACGACATTTCAACAGCGAGCTCTGCCATCATCGCCAGGCAGACAGTCTACCTGACTACAATAGCAGAGCTTGCCGTCAAAATGTTGTGTAAGCAAACTTTGACCCTGTTTAAAACCCGAGAATTGTATTTGAAACAAATTCACCATGAAAGCCTTCACTCTTAATAACTCCATTACTTGCTATTAAGAGAGTGAACTTGTCGATTTAGGATAAACCCAGAGAGCTTAAATTTGCTTTTGTTAAAGACTTTATTGATATAAATTCTTAATAGCAGCTGTAATCTTAACCACAACAGCAGATCTTGTTACAATAGAGGCTCAAACTGTCGTTGTTCCTATCTCAGATAATGTGGTTCATTTAATTTCTGGTAAAACCTTTTTTTCCTGCATAATGGCACACGGCAGATAATTCAGTAATATCATATCCAAGGGAGAAAATAGATAGGTTTGTCAAAATTAAGCAAATGTTTCTTTATGTTACTGTGAAACTGAATTATTTATCTTATGTATAAGCTGCTCTCACATTTCCAACTATGACAAAGAGGTTATTGGTGACGTTTCAATGGCTGGCATCGCCAGACTGAAGTCTGAAGAAGATGGCAGTGCCAGCCATTGAAACGTCGCTGATTATTTTTTCAACCCAGTAGGATACCCAAGATCAATTTATACTTGTCGTTTGCCGAGAAAGACCACGTACTTTATTATCTTAGTTTTTGTGGGGTATCTCAGTTTAAATTGTGTTACAGGATGCAATGTAGTTCAACCAGATCCTACCATTTAAGATTGATTTAAAGATGTTTTATTGGGAGAAATTTCAAGGCAGTCCAGAAACTATTAAAGTTTTATTAATACAAAATTTATACCAACAGACACAAAATAAGTATTTCGTAGAGGCTTGCCAGTTGTAAAAGGTAAATTTGTGACACACGAAAACCCATTCAATTCTCAACCTTATTCTATTTAATAAAATCCTGTGAATACTGTCTTCACGTAGATTTTCTGATTTAAATAGAGTACCCAAGACGATGTTCCATAACGACGGAGAACTCCTCTAGACAATTCGAAAGTCTCGACTGGAACAGAGTTATCAGTCCGACTCTCGTAGTCCACCACCTCCAACAGATCAAGCCCCGTAGTAACCGGTGATATATTGTCTGCACAACCAAGTGTCACGTGAGCCTTACTACCAGGTCCCTTTGTTGGTTGGAAGCTCAGATCCTTCTGAGGCACACAAACCAGGGGCACTTGACAGGCAAATGTGCTTCTCTCTTTCCTCTTATCACTGTCCTCAGGATCTGATTGCTTCAGACTCTGTGTTTGATCTCTCAACTTCACAGGCTGAGAACGCACATCAGCCCTCGGTGAACTGGGCTCTGTGTCACTGTCCCACAACTCAATCTGCTCTTCATCCAGCTTAACCCGGGCACCAAATGTTCGCGGAGTCATCACCAGACCAATAACGCATATCTCGTAACATCGACCATACCCCTTCACAACTTCAGGAGTGTTAGAGTAACGGACAGCATCGTCAAAATTTCTGCCACAATATTTGGCTGTGCAGTGCAAGTTTTTGCTCCCCTTGTAGTAATCGAAAATATCTGAAACTCAGAATACGAATCATTTTAAAGTTCATTAACCCAATCAACTCTGATTTAAATACTGTGTACATAAACACAGGATTCAGAATTAAATGCCCACATTGTGCTCTCAACTGAATATGAATGTATTTTCACATTTAAATGTTTATAAAATGTGAACTAATGAAGGAAAATCACTCCCCCAAAGTCACAAGAAATCAAGCAGCTAACACAAGTGTCCTCTGTTAGAAATCTTGAAAGTTAAATGAGTATCTACAGAAATATACTTGGCGCATGGCATACACGTCATATGAGTTGAATGGGCTAAGGAATGTTGAAATTTTTCTACAGGAGACTATTGTAAATATTCTACATAATACTTTTGTGAATGAAAACACATTGTATTTCTTCCTGTCTAAATATATATAAAATTGATATACTCAGAAAAAAGTGAAATGGCTTACTGTCTAAAAACGGGAGCTTAGGCTCTTGAAAATTCACATTTTTGAACTTCACTACTAGTTCACACCTACTATCAATTTAAGGTAAAATGTGGACTTTTTTCTGTTTATCTTTCCTATCCAATATAAATTGACTCCATTACTCAGAATGCTTTTCCTAAAAACGGGGGAAGTTGCTTCAAAAAATTTGAAGTATACCCACTACCTATAAAGTCTTCTCTGTTTCCTGTCCTTATCAATTGTATTCAGTATTTTGACAATATCATACCCTCACTTTGTGTGTGTGTTGTTGTGGTATTCAGTCCTAAAATTGGTCTGATGCAACCCTCCATGATAGCCGATCCTGTGCAAGCCTTTTCATTTCTATATAGCTACCACAGCTTCCCTTGTCCTCCCTCTTCTGTTCTTACACCACACACTTCCTTCTCATTCTAATTTTACAAGACCCTTGTGTCTCAAAACGTGGCTTATTAATCTGTCCCTTTTCTTGGTCAACATCTTCCATATCGTTCTCTCTTCTGCTATTCGGTTAGAACATCCTGATTAGTTACACTTTCCACCCATCTCACTTCTATAACAGCACATTTCTATAACAGCATATTTCCTTTCTGCAACCTCTACTGTCAATGTTTCACACTCATATAACGCCACACACAAATAAATTATACATTGGATAAGTGATGAAGTCGCACATTTGATAATTGGATAGAAAAGAAGATAGATATATTTGGGAGAAAGGCAGGAAATTCGCTCTTTGAATCATATGTATGGCATGGAATCATGCACAAAGAAATACATATGTTAAGCGTAGAAGGGAATTATATATATATAATTAATAAGAAAAGGAAAGGGAGATAGAAAGTAGGTGACTTACCTTCGGGTAAGTCACCTACTTTCTATCTCTCTTTTCTTTCCTTGTGTATATATATAATTTTACATATGAACTCTTGCAGATGTGCAGGAAAGTATCATAAATCTGTGTTTGAAACAACTGTGTTGGTTTGATTTTAACAATAAAACTGTCTTCTACCTTGGTTATCAGAAATATGGCTTGTCATGGAGTAGCTGGGACTAAGAAACACTAACCTTTACTTTCTGTTGCAATACAATGGTTGTTAAAGTCACGTTCAAAAGTCGGCACCTTGATGCACTCTTCTAGATAAGCCTGCCCAATGAGGTGCAACATCCTAGAGCCTGTCTCATTTAGAAACCAGCCATAGTATATGGGCAAGATGATCTCCCACTGTTCTACCTTGGTAACCAGAGCATTATAGGTCACACCGTGGATATTGTTCTTGGCCAGTATCTCCGGGTTCAACTTCCACGGAGTCTGTGGTTCCACCACGATTACGGTGTATTCTGACGTCCTGGCCAGACATATGTAGTGCTCCATCTGCCATCGGCAGATATTTGTGTTGTCAATAACTATCACATTTTTACCAACGCGGCAGGCTTCCTCCGCCCTCTCCTTACAAAGCTGGTGGGCTACCTCCAGTTTGGATGCATTGAATTCATACCTTCAAAATAATTAGTATGTTGTTATATGAATGAGAAAGATATGGTTCAGAAGCTTAGTCAAACTGAATGAACAAACAATGATTGACTGCCGATTCCAAGTCGCATCAAATTTTTCTAGATTATTTCAGCATTCAGTATCAGTAAGCTTAAGATTTAGACCTACGATCAATTTCCATATTAGTTCTTTCTTCGCAAGTTAGGAAGTGAAAGAATTTTAAAAGTATATCGCAGTTTAGCCTCTGCTACAGGCATATGGGTTGACAGGGTTTAGTAGGTGATTGGAGGATCTGTGTACTTAACATTGGTCTCGGGTTAAAATCCTGGTTGAGTCGAGTAAGTAATATGTTTTTTTGAATTTATGTACTGAAATGTGTTCAAAATGATCACACAAAAAACTTTTTACTGACAATTTAATTTGTTATTTTGACAATCTGATATACTGGGATATGCTACAAACTGTGTGTATGAAAACAACAAAAGGAGCATCTGAGAAAATGAAATATTGTGATAATTTATTAACTGTAGTATAGCTAATGTAAGCCCTTACTTGCAACCACTATAGAAGAACTCATCTGCAGAACAAACAACTGCTTCCTTAAACCATCTCTTAATTTCAAATGCGATTGTCGATTTCCCACTTCCTGGCAAACCTCTCATAATAAACATTATTTTTGAATATTTCACATGTTCCCTTGTCTCATAATCCACAATGAATGGATAGTTTAGGTAATCAGCAAACTTGTCTACTCCAGCATCAAGACAATTAGCCTCATGCAAATCAGGGACACTTACACTTTTGGCTTCTTCCTTTGGTTTAAAAAGCAAGCCACCCATGGGAAAATGTGATCAACCTAAAAAGTATAACACATAATTGAAAAAAATTATCAGACCAGCAGCAAAACTACACAATTAACATATCTACACACACTACTATTTTCCAATACAATTATACAATCTACTTTTGAATAGTGTAAAGTCAAATTTTAACCGTGGCACTCCAGCCATTAGGAACAGTTAACACCCAAAAAACACTTTTCCCTTCCAGGCCACAACAAAAAAATAAAGTAATAATACATATCCACATTCCTGTGGGAATTTTGTCTTGCAGGCATTTCCCCCAGTAGTGACTGCGGGGCTCACCTGACTATGTCCAGAATGCCTCGTACTGTCTGTTCTTTTTCCAAAGTTCTCACATGCCGAGACACCTTCACCTATTTTGGGAAGTGTATGTGCTGGGGTCGAAGACCTTGGGCATAAGGCAAGAGTTGTTCATTTATCCCATTGGATCAGTCGGCCAACTGCTTCCAAAAACTGGTGGCGACACAAAGAAGGGAATGCTGTGACCCCACAGCAAACTCTTCTCCCGTCATTCAGAAAGGCGTGAGAATAGTAACCAATGCTCGACCTACCTGATGCAGGTTTTCTAGGATTTTCCCTGCATCTTTTCAGGTTAAACACCCCTTTGCTACCTTGCTCTACCTTCCGCATCCCCCCTTTTCAATTCCCTTCCTATGTGCTATTAAAGGGGAATTGCCTGTTTCAGGATCACCCGCATATAGCCTGTTAACCCAAAAACAGAAGAGAAAAAAAACATGTAGAATGTTACTAAAAAAATTATACGGATTTCCCTACATCTCTTTGTTAATACCAGGTAGGATCTGTAACTATTATAGTCCGGGGCCCTAGTAAACACTTGACTCCAATCTCTATCCCTCCTTTTCAAATTCATTTTGTATGGTATTGAAGGGGATTTGCCAGTTTCACCCTTATAATAATTTTGTGCTTCTACCGCAAATCCAGGGCCGAAATTCTTAAGCTGTTGTGGTAGGAGCACAAAATTAAAAAGAATTTGAAGAGGGACAAAACATCATTTGAATTAAAAATCTTTTATTTCCAACTTTAGGCCATTTATTGTATTTTATTATTGTAAATATTAATGTATTATTTCATTGGAAAGTTAGCCTAAAACTTTATAGGCGAGTAGGTGCAATTTATCCTCGCTTCTAAACATTACAAAACAAGTTTATAAAAATGTGTATTTTGACACACTGATTGTAAATTTAACAAGGACTGAAGAATATTGATCTAATTGCAAGACACATTAATTTACAACAGGACAAATATTAAGTGCCTGTTCAGATGAGGTCCTTTAAGAAAAATAAATAAAAATTGTGTATATTCACACCTCCTTCAGGTTATTATTCTCCTGTAGAGGGCATATTTAAATATCAGATTCACATACAATTAAATTTAAATATTGAACAAAATTGCAAGACCAAACTTACCAAGTTGTTATAATATTCAAACATAGGTTAAAAGCACAATAATTTAACAAGGTTCCAAGGTAAAGCGTTACACTTTAATCCAAACTGTGTAGGAAAGCAAGACTGAGCGGTGGACTGTAGCCTTGAGGCATCCCTGTGACCTTGGGCTTTTCCTAAATAACAGAATGTCTCTTATGGTGATATTCAAACATTTATAGATTGCAAATAAATAATATACATGTATACACCCCTAACTCGTGTTTGGTGCACAACTAGAGACGTCACAGCCTGTTAACATGTATACGATGAAGGGAAAATCCTGACGTATACATTTGGGGAATTATATTCCCCTTTAGCCATTAATTGCGAGTACTAACTAAACAGTTAATTGCTTAGAAAAATAAATTAATAAATATTACTTTGTTATGTGAATTGAGCGTGTGTTTGGTAGTTTTGATACATATAATTTCAGATAGGTTACTTTAATATTCTTTTTTTAAAACATAATATCTCAATATTTTCCAAATAAAACTCATGGTCCTCTTCTAAACGATGGATATTGACCACATTGTTGTTAGTCGTTTCGTAATTTGTTTTTGAAGAAGGTGTGAATGTACACCTAAACGTCGTTTATCTTTATATAGAATAAATAAATTTGTCTGTAAAAACGTCAAGAATTATTTCTATTAATTTGCAATGGACGTTAAATTAGAACTTTTACTATTAGAGAAACAAATTACACTATTTGAAGTTGCAGAATATATAGAAAGCAAATGACAGTATCCACAAGAAAATCTTACAAATACTATGAAAAATTGACGTGAGGTAACGTTTTGTTTCACTGTAGCAGAAGACGTCAACATTGGCCAACGATATTAATACTAATTTCTGGAACTGAACTTGTCTGCGGTAATTGAGCAATTAGTAATAAGTACAGTGACTTCCATTTTAACTGGAAACGTCAGTAACGAAATAGCTGAAAACAATAATATATTGCAAAACATCAGAGAAAAACTGATTTGCCTTAATTATTTATTTTTCCTATTCCTAAAAGTATTTAAACCTGTTCGAGTTATTTTCAGAACACTATTAAATAAATCTTTTTATAAATTTATTTATTCTTCTATACCTTTTAGTATCGTCGTTTATTATTAGTACTTACAACATGCATATAATTTATTTTCCATCTCAGACTTTTACTTTGTTTGAATGCGCCGCTGCATTAAATTTTCTCTACATTTTATATTACTTATTCAAATTAGCTTGAAGGTAAATACATATTATCAATTTTATTTTTTCCCCATAGTACAAAGCATATTCTAAATCTTTTTAAACTATTTCCTTCAAGGAATTTTTTAATTCTGTAAAGGACTGATTTTTTACTTTATTTGATAATGGTGAAATGTACATTCCGTTAGATATATATACCAAATTGTTTGACAAATGATGGTATGTACAACATATTTAAGATTGAAATCATTTGAACACTAAATTAGTTTTTATGGCCCAAAAAATCTTTTTTTTGTAATGTTTCAAATAATGTGTATTTTTAAATTTGTAAATGATTATCACAATGCAGAAATCTCGTGAAAAATTGAATAAATTTGGAATCAAAATTAAACTATAGTTTTGGTTAACTAATTGGCGTGACTGATAAGCCATACGCATGTCACCATTATCATTCAATTATTTTTTAATACATTTATACTTTTGGTGTCCTTAACAGCTACTGGTAACTCATTTTATAATGCTAAATTCGAATTTTTTGTGCTTTTTTAATTTATGTGGCAAATATAAATATACCCCTGTTGTTGTGACTATGGACCTATTTTTGTATAAAAATATTGAAATAATCTGGTAAAGATTAAATCAATTAACGTCTGATATTAAAATGAAATAACTTTCATTCAGTCTTGTCTAAAGTGTGACTAAATATGTGTATTAGTGCTACCTCGGACCTCTATTTATAATTTAAAAAATTGGTGTTTATAACATTTTATAATAAGTTGAATTTTAAAAAATTGGATGTAACAGAAAAGCCTGAAGAAGGTGTTAATATGCGCCGAAACGTTGTTTGATTGAAAATAAAAGAAGACTGAAAAAAAACGGTCGAAAATTATTTCATTTTAATGTGGTAACTGTACCTTCTCTATTTTTATGAATAAAAACTGAAACATCATACAGAATTCGGTCCTTTACACAATCGGGGTCTGGAATTATGGTCTGTTTGTACAATAGTTTTGATTCCGTGGTTTGTTTTAATTTCCTGTTTGCTCTACTATTTGTTACAGTCGCTCGTGTGCATATTGTGACATTTCCCGTTGTTAGTCTTCCAACCTTTACATCGCACTAATTTTTGAGGACAAGAAACGTAATGGTCCACCAGACCAGAGTCTCTGGCCGTCGCCGTCGTCTGCTGGAGACTGACGGACAATGCGGGGGACGTTGCAAGAAGATTGGTGCTCCTCGTGTCCGTCTTGATACACCTTGCCTGTTTCATTAATGCCAGATGAAACGTCGGAGGACTTCATCGAGATAAATTTCCCGTTCCATTATTGCGACGAATATAACCTTAAAGAATGTAATGTGCCTAGAATCAACGAGGTAACCTACAACACATTTTTCGAAAACTTTTTGCGTCCCAACAAACCATGCGTCGTAACTGGAACGTTCTGGGAGAACTGGCTCGCGTCGAAAAAGTGGGTGAGGAATGGAAAACCAGCTCTGGACTACCTCCGAAATAACTACGGTACGTATCCACCATTAATAAACTTCATACCTAACGAAACGGTGCGTTTTAATTGGGACAGTAACTTTGACGTGGATAGTGTCTTAACACAAGCCACTCTTTTATAATTACACCCACATTTTACAAAGCAAATGACAACTAATTAAATTTAAAATGTAGATTAACCTTCTCTTGTGGAATTGGTGGAGAGTTAACCCCATATCCTCTGATTGGCGCTGCGAAAGAAGGGAAAACTGCAACTTTATTACAAGATGTTAATTAATGGGTTTTAAAAATCTATATAGAAAGGAAAACTTCACTACATTACAAAATTGTCAATGATAAAGGCTATAACTTGATTACCAAGTTGGGAGGATAACTTTCCTCTTTAGCCTTCTTGTGTTATAATAAATTTTCTATAATAGTGCAGATTGCAACTAAAATCAAAATGAGAATTATATGATACATTTTGCTGCTGATATTGTAGTATTAGGGGAATCGGAAGAAGTCTTGGAAAACAATAAATGGCATGAATGTGGTCCTGGAGAAAGAGTCCAATAGAGGGAAAACCAAGGTGACTGAGTGTAGCATGGGAAACAGTGGAATAACAAAGGCTGTTAGATTGGGAAGGAATATTTTGAATTGAGGTCAAGCAATTCTGCTACTTGGGTAGCATAATAACTAGAGTAGGATAGCACAGGCAAGGGATACTTTCACAAAAAAAGAGTAATTTTCTTATGGGTAATAAAAGTGTGAATATTAGGAAATCATTGCTAATAATTTTCGTATAGATTGTGGGCAGTAGTAGTAGAAAGGATAGAATACGACCCTTTAAAATGTGGTGCTATAGAATCATGAGATGGGTGGATAAGATAACTGATCGGAAAGTTCTGAGCAGAATAGGGAAAGTGTGAACAATGCGGAGGACGTTGACCAAGAAAACGGATAGATTAATAGACTACGTTTTAAGACAGGAGGATCTTGTAAAATTAGCATTAGAAGGAAGTGTGTGGTGTAAGAACAGAAGAGGGAGGATAAGGATGGAATATGGTAAGCAGATTTAGGATGTGCTAGTTATGCAGAAATGTAAAGGCTTGCACAAGATAGGCTAGCATGGCAAGATCTGTCTTAGGACTGAATATTACAACGTTTCATCTTTCATTTGAGACTGTTTCAGGTAAAAATTTAGCTGTACATGCAACAGTAGATTTAAGATTGAAAACATGTTATAACCAAATTTGTTTTTATATTGTAAAAATTCCATGTAATTTTGTAATGTATCAAATAATTTGTGTCTTTTAAATTTGTGGATGACTATGTCATGTTTCAAAAGCTCCTTCAAAATTAAATTAAAATCAAAATTAATATACAGTTTTGGTTTATTACATTCTGTGACTGATTAAAACTAAGGGTTATTTGACTGTTTCATCATTCATCAACAGTTTCTCACTGAATCATTGTAATATATTTTCCTTCAAACAAGGATATATTACATATATATCTTAGTTAACATTAACTGTATAACTGAGATAGTTTCACTTGTCAAAAATTATAGGAAATAATGAGGTGCCAGTAGCAGACTGCAACAAGAAATACTTCAATGCACAGGAGAAGTGTACTTATAAATTATGTGATTATGTGGACTATTGGTCTGACTACATTGAGCGTGGTTACCCAGCCACTAGTCCCTGCCTTTATTTGAAGGTAAATATTTATATGCGCCTGTTTTTCAATTGAAAGTTATGTATTGCCTGTAGCCAATATATATTTCTAGAATTACTTTTTATAATTTTCTGTGACAGAAGAGATATTGATGTCAGGACACATTCTTGCAGGACATGTATTATCTGTTTTGTGTTGCCTTATTGTTTAGTTTGCTACCATTTTTTTCTTATGGATCATATGTATGAATTAATGAAGTCTAAATCAATATTTTGTACTATTATTATAAACTTGAATTCTTTTAACATCAGTTACTCTGATTGATCCTGGATCCTACATTATATATTAACTTAGCAGATAGCTTCTGAACATTTAACTTCCTGGAATTTAAGGTTTTATTTTCATATGGATCACAACGAACAAATCCAAACTCTAATTTAGAGTGGACAGGGAATTCTAAGATGTGAATTTATGTGAGTACTCTAAAATCTTCACTTCTGTTTTTGGACAAGTAGGTTGTGTGTCCTGATTAAAAAATCTGCATAGATGCCTTATGAACGAAAATCATAATGTGATTATTTTAATACAAGTATCTTTTTACTTAATGTTGACCTTGCCCTCTTTTGCAAGTAAGTTTTTTCATTTTTGTTTGAGGATAAATTATATCCTTTCCTTATTTTACAAGCTTCTGTCTCAATTAATGCAGCTCATTACTTACAGGACTGGCACTTCACAAGACACTGCTATGAAGATAATGTATACAGAGTCCTCCCATACTTTGCTTCTGATTGGCTGAATGAATATTTGACTGAAAATGAAGACATTAATGATGACTACCGTTTTGTTTACATGGGACCCAAAGGTTCCTGGTAAGTTCTTTGATGATTAACAATTTTAGGAACTATGTGATACATATATATAGGGAAGGGAGAGGGGTGAATATTTTATGTTGCAGACTATATTTATACATCTCTCCCATGTGGGGACACTGGCATTCTCAGTAATCTGTTTAGAGAAATGCAGACAAAGAGTTGTTAAGTTGTGATTTTTACATTTCCACTGTATTCATTTCACATATTTTCCTTCTTCCACAGGACTCCTTTCCATGCAGACGTATTCAACTCCTTCAGTTGGTCCATCAACATCTGTGGTCGTAAACGTTGGTTGCTTTTTGCACCAGGAGAGGAGCATCACCTGCGAGACAAGTATGGAAAGCTTATTTACGATCTGAAAGATCCTGTACTACAGAATGGAGACCTGTTCCCCTTGTACAGTAACCTACGAACTCCTTATGAAGTGGTACAAGAAGCAGGAGAAGCAATTTTTGTCCCTTCTGGTTGGCACCATCAAGTCTGGAACATGGTCTGTATGATACTTACATATGTTCAATGAAATAATACAGTGTGCATTAACCGATCTATTTAATTACATTTACAGAAATTCTGTAAGCATTATTAGACAGGTTTACAGTCTGTAATTAGATAGTGGTGCAAGACGGGAGCATTTGTGAGGTTTGCCATTTAAATTTCAACAAGGCTTTATATTTTCAGAGAATTTCAATTTGAAATTTTTTTTATTGACTCATAATGTTTGCCCAAGACGATTTTATTCATTCAGTAATGTGCAGGTCAATAGACTCGAACATATTTTCAGCCATAATAAATTATTTGTTTATGTCTTAGAAACATATTACAGGCTTCCCTTACGTTGATAGCTGGTGTCGCCCCATGCACAGTAAGAAGCAGTGCAGATCCACTCCACCTATAGATGTGTAATAGGACTTGCTACATTCATTACAGTCCTGAGTCTGTTCAGTATTTTAATGATTAGAGTGATTTGTGTAAACAGCAAATGAACAGAGTTCAAATCCTCTCTCTGCTTTGAATATATGTTTTTCTTTGAGCATATTCTTTAGAACACATTCCTATCTATCCCCAATACTTTGCCCTTTCCTCACATCATCCAATATGTGACTTCATCATGAAATACAATCATTATCATTTGGTTAGGAAAGAGAGACAGAAAACAGCAGGTGGTTTACCTTAAATTGATAGTAGCCATCAACTGGTTGGGATACAGGAAAATGCAAATTTTCAAAAGCTCTGCATGAATGCTGTGGCAGAAAGCTGCGAGTGGATAGGAAAGAGGAGTAGAGAGCAGTTGTTTACATGTTAGATGTTACCAGACTGGCAAGCAATAAAATGTCAAATTTTAAAAGGCATTGCCCCAGCTATCAATTAAAAATAAGTTTTTTTTTTGGGGGGGGGGGGTACAAATCCCTAACAACTTGTAAAGTTTGTCATGCTTAATTGATAAAGTGGGTATAAAGGATAAGTAGTATGTAAAATATAAGGATTATATTTTCTTTATGAATATACATTAGTAATTCTTAAGCATAGGAAAAATTGCACATACCTATTGGTAGAATGTTATGTCAGATATTACACACTCAAAGATTGATTAGAAGGAAATATTAGCTGGTTGCAAGTTATGTTTATAAATGTGTATGGGGAATGAAACAAGAGCCTAAATGAATTTGTACATAACTAATTATAAAATAAATCTAACTTAATTAGTGACATCAGTTGATGAGGATAGTTTCTCAATACACTTAATGTTAATATTTGTATACAAAAATGTTTATTTAGTGAATTTGGTCAGAAACAAAGCTCTGTGAATTACATTTTTAATATCATCAGAAATTGAAAAGCAAATTACTTATTTGGTTTTCTAGGAAGACACGATTTCTATTAACCACAACTGGGTGAATGGATGCAACATTGAAACAATGTGGCATTCCCTTCAGACAAATCTATTGGCTGTCAAAAGGGAAATTTTGGACTGCAAAGACATGGAAGACTGGGAGGACCATTGTCAACTCATGCTCAAAGCCTCATTTGGCATTGACTATGAAGAATTCCACAAGTTGTTGCACCACATTGCGAAGAAGAGACTCGTCTCTTTGGAAGAAAAAGATGATTTGGTTCTGTTTGGTAACTGGAAGTTGGGTGGCAATCACAAGTTGTTCGATCTATGCCAGATTAAACAAGTTCTAAAATTATTTATGATGGATCAGAATGCTCACACATTCAGTAAGCTTTGTGAGAGGTCGGAGGAACTTTTAGACGATATTGATAGAGTTACTGGATACAAAAATTGAAGATAGCAAATGTGGAAGGACTCTGCACCAGACTGTAAATAACAAGCTAACCTTGTAGATAATGCTTATATCACAGAGCTTCCACAATTTATATGAAAACACTATTTTTAATATTTACATAATGTCCTTCCTTATGTAGAGTTTTAATTAATCAACGACCAAAATATTTTTTCTCATATATTTTCATTTTATCAAATTCTAATGCAATAATGTTACTGTACAAAGCATGTTACAAAATAGTGTGGTACTATTTACCGCTTGTTGTAGATCATCAATTGAAATGCAATTCAAAGTAGTCTATACCAATTCCTTGCCATGCTGCTTTGTGGTCATTGGCAGATACATTGGAAATAGGAACTCGCCCTTGTGATGGACATTGCAGTGAATCCTTTATTAGGTGCACTCGAATGAGAATTTCATCCCAAGTCCACATAACTGATAGAGAAGAAAGGTTCTGTGTCTAATTAGCAGACAGGAAATAGTATTTTTATAAATCTTTTTCAGTGTATTAATGAGAATTTATTTTTGTTAACATGAGAAATCAATGCACCAACATTTATAGTGTAATAAACTTTTAAACATAAGAAAAATTGGAGTTTACTCAAATTTATTGTAACCCATGTCCCACATCCCAGTATGCTAGGAAATTACCAAAATAGAGATTCATGGAATATGCTATGTTTTAAGATGAGATTTCACCCCCCCCCCCGTTTTTTTTTCTACAAGGGTGATCCTGAAATGGGCAACTCCCCTTTAATAGCAAGTCAAGGGTTGACTAGGGCACCTGGGCTATAGTTTAAGGTCCTACCCAGTGTTTCACCTAAAGAGATGCAGGGAAAACCCTAGAAAGCCTGCATCAGGTAGGTTGGGTATTACATACTATTCGCACTCCCTTCTGAATTGTGGGAGACAAATTTGGTGTGGGGTCGCAGAATTTCCTTTTCCGTATCCACCAGTTTTAAGAGGCAGTTGGCTGACTGATCCAATGGGATCAGAGAACAACTCTGACAGTATGTCCAAGGTCTTAGACCACAGTACATACACCTCCTGCAATAGGTGAAGGTGCCTCGGTATGTGGGAACTTTGAAAATCTAGAGAGAGTACGAGGCATTCCCGACTAAGTCAGGTGAGCCCCGCAGAAGAAATGCCTGTGGGAGTTTTCTCTCTCAGGCATTTCTGATGGAGATGTAATTTATTTTAAACTTTGATTTTTCCAGAAACTACTGTGAGACAAATGAAACTAAAAAGTACAGGAGCTCTAGGTAATCTTATCTAATTTACCTTTAGTTCAGAATATGAAGATTTCCTTTCCAGGTGTTTTACTTGCAATTCAACACACATTGTAGTTTTATTCATACTTAACTAAACATAAGAAAATGATTTATTACATTAAAGATGCAAGAATAGCAGGTAATGGATAACTCTTAAGATACACAATAATTTTTCTGTGCAGTTGAACATCTTAACAGGCATGGCTTAAAGAAAATTCCATTTTATTAGATGTAGGTTTGGTTTTCATCTAATGTTGCAGATGTTCTAATTTAAAAGTTAATTTTTCCCCTATTTTTACTGCCTTGTTTTCAACCAACAAAATATTTTCAGGAAAATTTTATGTTTAAGGAATATACTGTATTAATTAGTGTGAGCAGTAAAAAACACTTTATATACTAATAAACTCTTAATTAAATACCAAACAAAGCGTTATATAACAGAGAATTGCCCTGTAAACTCTAATCAGAAATATAACAAGACACCCGGTGTTTTTACCAATATTTCCTTTAGAATTCAACATACTTGTTCAATTTGATCACAGCTTGGACTTTGGATTATGACATTTAATGATACCTTCCTCTTGCATTTCTTTTATAGTTTTACTGTCATACTTTAAGTCTGTTAGTATCTCCTCTGTGTGTTGGCCAAGGCAAGGGATTGGCTGAGACGCCATGGATCTTGCAGGAGTCCGCGACAGAGTGGGCGCTGGTCTTGGTGCAACAGTTTTGTTGGAAATGTGAAATGTTGATTTTTCGGCATTATGGGGATGACAAACAGCTTCTTCTATTGAAAGAACAGGAGTCACACATGCATCCAGTTTGTCAAAAACTTCACACCATTCAGCCTGTGTCTTTTCCAGGAATTTCTTGGTCAGCAAATTCTTGGATTCCTCTGTGAATCCAAACTGAGGACACTCTTCTTCGGTCAACTCCAAACCTTTCAGTAATTCACTATAAAATTTATCCTCAATAGCGCCAACAGCCATGTACTTCTCATCCCTAGTTTTGTACGTCTCATACCAATGGGCTCCAGTATCTAAACTGAAAAGTAAGTTGTTTTATTTTTACAAACATAGTTTTCTGACTTGAAGTTTCAGTAAATAAAAAGATGTCCGATAAGTTGGCATATAAATTTATTACTATTTAATTAACATAAATACGATGTTTCGACTCCATGTTGAGAGTTCCTCAGGCATAAAATTTAGCACTTCATGTCATTTACTACTTGACTCCCTCAGCCAAAAAGATTATTAAATCTATTGAAGTATTTACATGTGAAGAATTTCGGCCGTAACAGTCACGGGAGATGGTCCGCGACACCAAATTCTTCACACGTAAATACATTTAATAATTTTTTCAGCTAAGGGAGTCAAAAAGTCAACGACATGAATTGCTAAATTTTATGCCTGAGGAAGTCTCAACATGGAGGTGAAATATCATATTTATGTTAATTAAATAGTAATAATTAATATGCAGGCTTGTTGGTTGTCTTTTTATTTATTTTTTTAATTTGAAAGTTATTAGAATGTTCTTTTGTTTTCATCAAATGAAATAACAATGAAGTACATTGTTGGAATGAAGTACAGAAATAATTCTGGAGAAAGTAGCTCTTATAAAACTTACATAAACTTGTTTCTGAGGTTGACTCAAATGTTTGCACAGAACAAAGTGAAGTAAGTGTATATGATAGAATCTCGTGGTACAGTGTGTTACTATCATAAAAATTATTTAAATTTTGTTCCTAGTATATATTTTTGATATTGTCAGAAATGTTATAAAAACATGACAATAATAGAAAATGTTTTAATACAACACCAGGTTTATGTATGCGTGTGTAATAAGTACGAAACAGAACCCATAATTGGTTTATAGGAAGAAAAATCAGATGTGAGGCATATTTTAAGATTACTTAATTTGAATAGAAGAGGTATTTGACTGTTCTGTGAACTCACAAATTTTCTCCTCTGGGATTGCCCCAAATAGGAAGATGCTGTGAACGAAACACCCAGCTGCCCAGGTACGCTGACCCTTCCACCATATTGGCATCTATCACTTGTCCCCTTCCAGACTTGTTCCTCTCCAGAAGTGCCATCAATATTCCTAGGGCACACATCAGACCTCCTCCCCCAAAATCGGCTAGAAGATTAACGGGAGCAATGGGGTTCTCACCCTTCCTACCCAATAGAGACAGGAGACCTGGAACCAAGGTAGTCTGATTAATACATCACTTGAAATGTTCCACGATTAGGTTTGTTGGTTAAATAGCAAAGTTCCAAAGGTGAAGAAGTGAATGAAGTCACATCAACTACTACAGTTATTAGCGCCATCAGTAGGGGGAACTCGTGATCTGTAGTTTCACAGTGTGAAAATGAAAACACACAACACCCACGATTCGAACCCAGGACCTCTGTGATGTGAGGCAGCAATGCCGACCACTACACCACAGGAGGTCGGCTAATTTAATTCAGTTTTGCAGTTAATAGGTAATTATGGATCATTAATGTGGAATTTATTTGGGTTCTCAAAGCCGAGATGATTGACTGAAAATTGAAGGATCATCTAATATATGAAATAATGTAATGCCTTGCCCATAAAAGGAACATCTAGTCCTATAGAATTCAAATTTTCTTGATAATGCTATGAAAAGTGTTATCAAAATTTTTTGAAGTGCAGGACTCTCTTCTATATTTGTCTACAATTCTGCTGTCATTTTTAAAAACTACTATTGTGTATTAATTCAAAATCATACAAATCCTACCACTCTTTGGTTTGGTCATAGAGTTCACATTTGTTAACATCTGTTTTTTTTTAATAAAAAATTGAGGGAAATGAGTGAAGTAAGATAGTCACTTCCAAGAGGAAGTAGTGAAAAACTTATTCTTCAAGCCGCAAGTATCTGTGTTATAGACTATGATATGAACTGACATTACTTGTGCCCTGGAAACAATTATAAGATTCTATAAAAACAATAGCAAAACTCTAATTTATGGACTTAGTTTAAAATGAGACATAAATATTGTTGTATGAAATGAAGATAATACTAAATTATTACTACAAGTTAAAAATACTGTTATTAGAACATGATCAAAACATAACAGATTGTAATAAAACTTACTTTCAAAAGACTTCCATCATACAGGTAAAATGTCAGTCTAAGAGTACGATAAAATAAGAAAGGTTAGTTACCTGATAAGGAAACATAGTTCAAATCATGGCCACCTTTGTCTGAATAAACTCCAGCCTGACCAAATCCAGTTAGGCGAGCATAAATCAGTCTTGGATTATCCTCAAGTAAAATATTGGGGCCCAAGCCCAATTTTTCCATGACCCCTGTAAAAGTGATCTTGTGTGACAATTGTAGATTCCACACACAACTTGGTGGAATATCATTTTAACAGTTAAGCTTCCAATTATTACAGTAAGTAAAGGTTAACATTCCACTCAATATTACCTTTTCTAAAGGGCTCGATCAGAATGTCAGAACGCCCACACAGTTGCCGAAAAATGTTGATGCCTTTAGGGTGTTTTAGATTCAGAGCGAAGGACTTCTTACCATTCCCAAGGCAATCAATGTCCAGACCTTGTCTGACCTTCAAAATAATGTTTTTTAAAAAAGGGTTTCTGTCAACAAACTGTAGTTAAATGTTAAAACATTATTTTCTTACCGGGTCTACCCTTATGACAGAAGCTCCAAAATCTGCCATTACCATGCCACAAAACGGTGCTGGTGCTAAGCCAGATAACTCTACCACATTTATACCTTTGAGGGCCATCCTACCTGGAAACAATATGGAATTTTACATTAGCCCTCCCTCTTAATTCTCGGTTTAAGGAAACTGCTATTTATTTTGAGAATACTCTTGAGACTAATTACTTTTGCGAAATTCCACAAGTTTAATCCACATGTCACAATTATTCATATTTTTCTGGATGTCAAATCATGTAATTATAATACATTAGAATCACCCAATTTTGTTTACTCTTAATATAACTAAATAAAAATAAACTAGTCTAAAAGACCAACCATTAATTTTTATTTAATCCTTAATACTAGGTACTTATGCACTAAATTTAGCCCAATTACATGATGTAGATTTTAATAATGTACTGGGACTTCACTTATCACTCGCCTCAATGGACTTCAAAAGGTTTGGTCCTTTTCAGTCTTCGGTAACTATGGTGATTCTCCAATAGCCAAACAACTTACAAATTTAAACATCTTGACTTATTCCCTGACAGTTGGCGTGGAAAGGTCTCTGTGGATGTCAGTGTCAATTGTACCAAGGTGCATTTACCATGGCATGTAAAACATTATTTTGAAGGGTTTGTATGCTCTTGATATAATTGTTTTTGGCACAACCCCAAAGTTGTATAGCATGCAGCCTTGTACGTTTGATTATACACTTTTAATTTGTTTGGTAGAGTATCTTCCGATAAGTGTTCTCGGTATTTTAGGTTGAGCTCTTTTCTTCTTCACGTGTCCTTTTCCCCTTAATTTAGGATCACATATGAGGAGCTACCTTAAATATATTTCTCTTCTAATAAAGAGCGAAGGTTTTCCTGGTGTATTTGCTGCTTCAGTGATTCTTGGGCTTCCAGACAGGTGAAAGTAGATACTGCCGTCGTCACCAAGTGTTTATTTGACATTGATGGCAGTTACCACCATCGAAACGTCATGCTCAATGCCTGCTTTCACCGGGCTGGAAGGCCAAGAATCTGTAAAGCATATTTCTCTTCTATTTACGTGACTAATTTCCGTCCATTAATTATAACTGATATCGTATTCTGTTTCAGCTTTACTTACTCATCCTGCAAACTTCATTTATTTAACTTTTAAAGAATGATGTTTCCTTCATCATTATCATTATTATTACTAATCAATACACATTTTGTGCAATTTTTTTCCACAAGATGACTGAAGAATTCATTTAAAAAATTGTGTGCGCGAAATGTAGACGGTAGGAGTTGGGGAAAGGAAAAGAATAGAAGCCTTTGAAATGTGGTGCTATAGGAGAATGAGATGGGTGGATGGAATCACAAACAGGGAAGTTCTAAGCAGAATAGGAGAAGAGCGAACAATTTGGAGGATGTTGACCAAGAGAAGGGATAGATTAATAGGCCACGTTTTGAGACACGAGGGTCTTAGCATTAGAGTGAAGTGTGTGGGGATAATACAACAAGAGGGAGACCAAGGATGGAACACGCTAAGCTCATTATGGTGGAAAGAGGTAGTTATATGGAAATGAAAAGGCTTGTGCAAGATATGTTAGCGTGGAGGGTTGCATCAGACCAGTCTTAGGACTGGATAACACAACAAGAACAACATACGTGCAAAATGTTAGCTTCTTCACATAAATTACTCCTTTGTTGTTATAAATTCTCTGCCTTCGTTTCTCCCATGCATGTTCCACAAATTTTTAATTTTATGGCATGTTTTCACTAATTGACACATATATTGGAAACATATTAAATTGAACATCACCTACAGTTAGCACTATACATGGATGAGAGTATGAGAGGTGTGTTGAATAAAATGGACAATTTTTTTTATTAACGTTTACAGAGTATGTAAAGTCTTAATTTCCTCTCTCTTTCTGGTTAGCTACAGCATCCGTAAAGGTCACTGCACTTAAAAGATTATTACCGTCATAAAATGTTAAAGGAATGTACAATGAATATAAAGAAAAATAATGTTACTTGGATTATCTGGAAACGGTTAGTGTTCACTTTGTTTGCCTTTATTAAAGAAATAATAAAACTCCAACATAAAGTGGTAAATAATGCGGGTCACCGAAAGTTTCAATGTTAAACGGCTAATTAAAAATTATTAAATTTGCATGTAGTGATTTGGTTATGTAAAAGTGATAACAATTTCTTGTGTGACCGAGAAACGTCGAACTGTTGTAAGGGGTAATATAAATAAAATGTTTCCTGTTAGCAACCTTTAAACTTAAAATACCCAGGTACCTGGAAGCGAGAAGTATGAAGCACGGCGGTGTTCAAAGTTCTCCTGCAACTAGATAAATTTAAATGAAAGCGGGACCTAGATTTGATGTAAATTGATACCGATAGCCATCGTGAGAGCGGAAGAGTTGGATTACCTGCGTCGAAGGGAAAGTCCACCGACGAAAGTGTATCAAAGCGTTGAGAATTTTACGTAACTGGTTGTTAAAAAGAATACAAAAATTGCGAGTCTTGTCAAAAAACACGCGCTGGTGCAACGGCCAATACAATTATTGCATATTCATAACAGTTATAATAAGACCCGAAAAGAATAATCCACAATCCTGTAGTACATAGATTTGTCTGAGTGAACCCTAAGGTAAATAATTATGGTGCATGCCTCACTCTCATATAATTAAAAGTCGACATATGTGAAGAAACACCTCCTTAGGTTGTTATGGTATTCAGTCCTAAGACTGTTCTGATGCTAACAAAAACCCGCGCAAGACTTTTAAACTACAACATCCCACCTCTTCAATCTGCTTAGCCTATTCCATCTTTTTCCTCCCTCTTCTGTTCTCACCCCACACACTTCCCTCTAATGCTATTATTATAAGACCCTCGTGCCTGAAAACGTTGCATATCCCTTCTCTTGGTCCACGTCCTCCATATTGTTCTCTCTTCCCCTATTCTGCTTAGAACTTCCTGGTCAGTTACCCTACACACCCATCTCAATCTTCTATAGCACCACATTTCAAATGCTTCTATTCTTTTCCTTTCCGCAACTCCTACCGTCCATGTAACGCCTCCGTCCATATCAACATTTTTTAATATTTACACTTATATTAGCCGCAAGTAAATTCCTCTTCCTACTCTAGTTATTATGCTGTCCGAGTATCAGAATTCCTTAACGTCCTTCAAAATATCCCTTCCCAATCTAACAGCCTTTGTTATTCCACTATTTCCTATACTACACACCGTCAACTTTGTTTCCCCTCTATTATTTGTACTCTTTCTCGAGGACCACGTTCATGTTATTTATTATGGTTTCCAAGTCTCCTTCTGACTCCCCTAATACTACAAACCGTAGGGTTTTTATTTCTTATCCTTCCAGTATGATTCCTTTGCCATATTTCGTTTTAACTTTCTTCATCGCCAGTTCTATATATAAGTTAAAGAGCATGTGCGACAGACTGCATCCTTCCTTCTCTTATACCCTTCTAGAGTTCTGTTTACTTTTCTTTATCTTCGACTCTAATTACTGCCCATTTTATTGTAGAGGTTATGGATTACTCTTCTTTCTCGATATTTTATTCCCGTCATCTTCAAAATTCTTACTAGTTTGTTCCAGTTCACATTATTAAAGGCTTTTTCCTAAATCTACGAATGCTATGAACGTCGGTTATTTTTTTCTTATAAAATTTGACGCAGAGTCAATATTGCTTATCTTGTCCGTACATCACTTAGGAATCTATAAATTTCCATTCCGAAAAATGAAAGGGAATTTAGGAATCAAATACGTAATCAACTCATTTCATGCGACTTTTGGTGATTCATATTGTGAATTCAGATAAACACGTTGATAATAAAATATTTTACAATACGACATCTAACTGTAATTTGCTGGATTTGAATTATAATGGGCGGAGTTTTATAAAGTACAAACTGAAGAAACTTAGTCACGATTGACAAATTTGTGTAATACACGCAGATTACTAACTAGACTGTGACTTGTCTCAGTCCATGAAGAACGGTGCGATGGACCCGTCTAATTTACAGCACCACTACGTGATTTTAACTATTGCCTTAGCAAATACAGTCAGGTTTCTCGTTATTACCCAAGATCTGATGCGTTTTGACAAATCTGCGAGATTCTTGTTGGAACGCGTGAAATTATGCTTCCCACGCACGTTGAGGATAGGAAATTAATTGTAAACTGGAAATGTTGAAATTTAATTTAGGATATCCCTCAATTAGGAAACTTCTTTTGGCTATTATCTCTGGGCACGTGTATGCTCAACAGACGGAACCCAAAAGTATTTTGTGGTGCCAAAAAATTTATTTTGTATTTTTTGTGTCTCTCAGGGATAATGAAAAACAATACAAATTTTAGGACAATTTTTCCCTTCACCTGGTTGGCTGCTTTGAAATTTCACTGTTGGCAGCACTGTGACCATCGGACCAATCAAATTCACACACATCCAAACTTGTCTGCCAGATGAAATTATGGTATCAGCGGTGTTGACCGTCTGGCTTTTCGCCTTTATTTCGCTATTAAATTTTGCGATTATTGCCGGAGGGTTAGTAAATATTGTTAAAGTTTGATTTCTTTTATTTCTATTAATTTAACATATTTTAATATTCCTTTCTCATTATAAATTATTGAATCATAATTCGTTTGAGTGTCAACTGAGTGTACACTTATTCCTGATTTTGTTTTCTAGTCGCGATTTCTACAACATACTGGGCTTGCCCCGTAATGCCAATTCCAACCAGATAAAAAAGGCGTACCGACGTTTGGCGAAAGAACTGCATCCTGACAAAAATCCTGATGACCCTGAAGCCTCTCAAAAATTTCAAGATCTTGGAGCAGCTTATGAGGTTCTTTCCGACGAAGATAAGAGGAGCAAGTACGACCAGTGCGGGGAAGAATGCCTGAAAAAGGACGGGATGATGAATTCTGTCGACCCCTTCGCGAGTTTCTTCGGCGAATTCGGTTTCTTCGGCGGTTCTAACTCGAATAATCAGGAAATACCCCGGGGTGCCAATATTGATATGGATTTATTTGTCACTCTGGAAGAATTATATAGTGGGAACTTTGTTGAAGTAAGTCTTTTCATTATGTGCTCTTAAAATGTTATTTTATATCAAACTGACCTTGGCGCTTCTTCCAATACCCTACTTATTTGATTCTTACAGTATAATAAAAAAAAATTGGGTTCCTACTACCTTCAGCCTCTATCAGTGTTTCTAATGGTTATGGATGTATTTTTATATGCAACATTTAATATCCAATCAAGCCAATAGGTAGTTAAACTTAACTTTTATATTGTGTGTCTGCGTTTTACATACTGCAGCTTAAAAAAAAATTGTATAACACATTGATTGTGCAGATTAATTTTTATGTATATTTTCAGATAACAAGGAATAAACCTGTCATGAAACCTGCCAGAGGTACAAGGCAGTGCAACTGTCGGCAAGAGATGATCACAAGGAATCTGGGACCAGGTCGATTTCAAATGATGCAGCAAACTGTTTGTGATGAATGTCCAAATGTCAAGTATGTTTTTTTCCCTGTTGGTAATAATAAGATTACACTATAGTCTTCAATTTGCTTTGGTTGGGATTATTTATTTTCTGTATCGATGGTCATTTGTGTGAACTTTAATTGAACACTAAAAAGTCGAAAGTTAAATGAGTTGATTCTTAAGTAAGTCCAAAGGACAAGGAGAAGTCAAATAGTGCTTATACAATTAAAATTTGAGTACAAAGATATTTTTGTCTGTCAAAGTTTCTTGGCTGAAATTTGCCGCGTCATGTTGAAAGGAAACTTGCTTAGATTAAATTTGACTTCATACTATTCAGGAAATGAGGCTTTTTTATTTGGATCAATTTCCAAACTTGTTGGACCTATGTTTGTGGTCATGACCACCTTTAGAGAATGAAATTTTATACAACTCTGTAGACCATAGATGTTGCCAACATTATGGAAAGGTCTTCTTTTGATGATAGTTATATTTCTGAAAATTGTCTTGTGATATCCATATTGTCTCCCCAACATTCATGTTTCCTCTTTCAACCCTCATCTTCATGTTCCACAAATTGAAAAAAATATGTTAATTTATTTCCTGCCCACAGGTTAGTCAACGAAGAAAGAACTTTGGAAATTGAGATTGAACAAGGAATGGTGGATGGACAGGAAATAAAATTTGTTGCCGAAGGTGAGCCTCATCTGGATGGGGAACCTGGAGATCTGATCTTCAGAATAAAGACTATGCCTCACCAACTGTTTGAGAGACGAGGTGATGACCTCTATACCAACATTACCTTGTCTCTACAGGATGCTTTAATAGGATTTTCCACGGAGATAGAGCATCTTGATGGACACAAGGTTCAAATTTACAGGGATAAAATCACTTGGCCAGGGGCAAGAATCCGCAAGAAAGGAGAAGGTATGCCAAACTTCGACAATAACAATCTACACGGAACTCTGTACATTACTTTTGATATCGAGTTTCCCAAGTCTGAGCTTAGCACGGAGGACAAAGACAGTAAGTTCCTTATTAGCACAATTTAATTGTCTTTCTTATCAAATTGATTTAGATTATTTTTAGGGATACATCAGATACTTTAAATATCAATTCTAAATGCTTCAATTTATTTTGCAGGAATCAAGGACATACTGAACCAAAGTTCTGTGAACAAAGTTTACAATGGTCTAAATGGATTTTGACGATAGTGATACACTTGCAGAAGTTAAAAGTGAAGTATATCATACCTGACAATTAAGTCTATAGGTGAAAATGGAATGGACAGTATCCATCTATTCTTTTTTTGACTTATGCAAACATTCTAGTGCAATTTTCTACTTGACGTTGGGTGGAGTTGTGAGAGAACTATTTATTATAGCTATACTGTTTATTTATAGATTTGACATATCCTTATTGTGATAGTGTTCCCATAAAGTTAAAATAAAATGGCCCATCTGTGAAAGCGGAGCTTGAATTTGGAGAATATTAATATGAATTAATGTATCTCAGGTTTCACCAAAGAGCGAGGAAGAGAAACTAATTTGACTGTGATTAAAATAACCTACCTGATACTTAATCATAATTTATTATTTTGGTCCAATCCTTTTAGCTTTACATGTTTAAATTAAGCAAATACACTATAACCACTGTGTATTCTTTTGTGTACAATATCACAATCAGATTTGTCTTCATAAAAGTATTGTATTTTTACAACCAACACAATTCCTGTTTGTTTCAAACTTCCATATTTAATTCCTGGATTAAGCTGTAAGAGGTTTTATTCTCTTACTGTTAATCATGTTTGCAGCTTGAATTCACTTTTCTTGTTTTGGCAATGGGATGTTAAACAGTATGTGTCCCTGTACAATACTACTGTTGAAATTGAAGAGGATATTTTTTATTATTATTAAATACTGATGATTGGAAACAAATTACAACGAGCACAAAATACCTTTGGTCTGAAGTGAGCAATTATGAGCAGGAAAACCTTGAGGGATGTGCATCATTGTGACTTCTTTAACTGCAGTGGTATAAAGTGTCTATAAAGTCAAATATTAGACATTATTTCTTAATGTGCACCCTTTTACATATGAATTGTTAAATGTATGGTACAGAAGCAGCTGTTTTAAAAAGTGAAAATAAATTATTGGAAGAGAATAATTTTTTAAATAATGTGCTTAATATATAAATGGAAAATTCACGAACATGTGACAAATCAATTAGCTAAATTTAATTTTTATTAAGAGTTATGCTGCCAATATAAAAATATTTCCAAGGGAAAGCAAATAAAAGTTGTCAGTCGTTTTAATCTGAAGCGAAGCAATGTATATATAGTTGTTCCTATTGTAAAATGTAAGTCAAAATAAATTTTGCTGCAAACTTAAAAGTTCATAGTATATTATAGCTTTTTGAAGAGCGCCGTTTTTAATGTCTGACATTTAGTTTGAATACTCCGATTGAAAGAAGTGAAAATATAGGTCATTTAAGAAATTAAAACGATAAGGACAGGAAAAAGAGAGAGAGAAAGTAGGTGACTTATCTGAGGTTCACAGATGGTAGGTACCTTGTGAGGTTTGGTGTTCTTAAAATTTTTGGAGGCACCGCCCCCTTCATTAGAAAGTTTGGAAGACATTTCCAGTGACTGGCTAGCCGACGACTACAATCTGTGACCCTCGCGTATGTCACCTACTATCCATCTCTCTTTCCTTTTATGTAAGAGTTGTAAAGCATTTATCTTATGATACAGTTCAGTATGATTTTTTTTTAATTGTTAATATCTGGACTTGATTTTTTTTGTTAAATTTAATGTTTTAACTACGAACTTCAAAATTTAACTGAAGTCACAAATGTGAGGACAAAACATTGAAGTAATTGAATAAAATTTTGACTTGTCTTTGAATTTAGAAGTTTATTGAACAAAAAAGTGAATCAGATGAATAATGTGAAGCTTGTGGTTGTATGAAGGAAAAGCTGTTTCGTGTACCCAGGTTCGAGTCCTGGCCACATCGAATTTTTTCAGTCTTTCTTCCTTCTTCCATTCCCTTCTACGCTTAGCATATGTATTTCCTTGTGCATGATTCCATGCCGTACATATGATTTCCTGCCTTTCTCCCAAATATTTCTATTTTTCTTTCTATCCAATTATCAAATGCGTGACATTGTCACTTATCCAATATTTGATGCAGAAACAGTGAATTACTTGTTTAATAATGGATGTAAAATTTAATTTAATTATGTCTCTGATTTGCATTTGACAGGTGACAAAAAGCCAAGGATGGAAAATGCTAGGGAGGATGTGGTTGTAATGGGGAAATGAAAAGGCTTGCACAAGATAGGTTAGCATTGAGGATTGTATCAGCCCAGTATTAGGACTGAGTACCACAACAACCTGATGCCTCTTAATTTCTATGACTTTCATCAGGACACTATCCATCCAACCTCTTGTGTGGTTAAGAATCTCTTATCTTATTTATCTATACCAATAAATAAAATTGATTTGTCTGTCAGTCCGTACGTCTGCCTCGAAATGACTAAACGGTTTTCAGTGCAAGTATATATACATATACTCTTGATCTGTTTATGCACCAAAACGGCTCACCGGATTTCAATGAAAATTTCAGGGATTAGAACAGGAATTTTTTGTTTATATTTCACTTCTATCTTGAAGAGTTCAGAAGATATTTATATAAATCTATTGAATTGCCACACCAATTGTTCATTTATTATTATTTTTTGGGGTAACAGGCTACTCCCCTTTAATAGCATAGGAAGGAAATTGCTAAAGGGGCGTGTGGTAGGTAGAGCAAGTGTTGCCCCAGGCTATAGTTTAAGGATCTTATCCAGTGTTTTACCTAAAGAGATGCAGGGTAAACCCTAGAAAACTCCATCTGGTAGGTCTGGCATTGGGACTATACTCAAGCCCTTCTGAATGACGGGAGACGAGTCTGCTGTGGGGTCGCAGCATCTCCTCCCGTTTTAGGAGGCAGTTGGTCGACTGATACAATGGGATCAGAGAACAACTCTTACAGTATGCCCAAGGTCTTAGACCCCAGTACATACAGCTCCTAAAATAGGATATAGTGTAACATTAAAAATAGTTTTTATAATTGTATATGAAAAAAGTATTATAATGTGGTTTATTATAGTGTAATTCAACAAACACAAATAAATTATTTGCCTCGTATACGCTGTGTTTTGAGGAATGGCCGCTTTTCTTGCTGCTCGTGCTCGGCTCACGCTCTGCTCGGCCGTGTTCGTGACATCGGCACGACGAACCGAAAAGGTATCAGCTCGTTGCTCGCTTAAAGTGGAATTAAATACATCTAGGGTTAGCTTAGATTTAAAACAAAACAATATATTGAAAGTATAATTCTTGACCTTACAGACAAATTTATTTATTCACTTTAAAGATAAACGACGTTTCGGTGTATATTCACACCTTCATGTTTTTTATTTCTGTAGAAGACCTATTTTCATGATGTTTTGCCGATGATACTGTAACATTAGGAAACCATAATAATGGCATGAACGTGGTCACGGAGAAAGAGTTCAATATGAGGATTAATAGAGAGAAAACCAAGGTGATGGAGTGTAGTGTAGAATACAATAAGGGTGTTAGATTGGGAAGGGATATTGTTTTAGAAAATTAAGGAATTCTGCTACTTGGGAAGCGTAATAACTAGGTATGGTAGAACTATAGTAGACATAAAGAGTAGGATAGTATAGGCAAGGAAGGCTTTCACGAAAAAGAGGAATTTACTTTAGGGTAATATAAGTGCTATAGTGTATGAGGAAGTTATCAGCAGAATAGGGGAAGAGCGAACATTATGGAGAGCGTTGACTACGAGAAGGAATAGATTAATAGGCCATGTTTTGGTGACATGAGGGTATTGCTAAATTAACATTAGAGGTAAGTGTGTGGGGTAATAACAGAAGACGGAGACTATGGATGGAATACGCTATGCAGATTAAGGAGGATGTGTGATGTGGTAGTTATGCGGAAATGTAAAGACTTGAGCAAGATATCCCGGATATTATAACTGATGCATTAGACCAGTCTTAGGGCTGAATACCACAACAACAAGAACAACAGAATCACATACAATTAAATTTAAATTCAAACATTTGTGTGCAAATTAAATAAAGTTAAATGAAATTTGAGAAGAACAAATTTACCAAATTATTATAATATCCAAACATAAATAACACTTAACATTTTGAGTTAAAGGCAAAATTTAACCAGTTACCAATAGAGTTATGGAATTTGAAGCTATTAATAAATATAAGGAAAGTTTATTTATACGCCTAAGTTCATGAAATGTAAACTACGAAAAATTGAATAGTGTAGTAGTCAGAAGCATTTGTTTGTCTTCCATATCGACCGTCTCCGCGTGCGTAGTATCTTAGAGGAGAGACTGTTATCTGCGGCGGTGCGCCTCTTTGCAGTACTGCTATTGGCCAAGGCAGTCTATTTAAACTACAACCACTGTTTAAAAGTAAACGGTTCAAATCGTTTTTACTTTGGCAAGGATTTGAGTTTGAATAATAGTTCAGCTGCGTAGTACAAACATCTGATTTATAATGGAGGCTAATAAAGATGAAAACTATATCCCGGATATTATAACTGATGCAAATAAGGGGGTGTCATTTAGGAAAGGTCGATTCTATGGCAAGGTAAGCTTGTACAATTTTAAAAATTGAATTTCAAACAGTTTATTTGTGAATCTACTTAAATTTTTTTAATAATTTGAAATAGGGTGGGTTTGCCAAATGCTACGAGATTACAGAGATACGCACAGGAAATACATTCGCTGGGAAAATTATTTCAAAAAAATTGATGAGATCTAGTAACCAGAGAGAGAAGATCCAGCAAGAAATCCAAATTCATAGAAGCTTAGATAATAAACATGTCGTCGGTTTTTATGGACACTTTGAGGACACTTACAATATTTATATTGTTTTGGAACTTTGTCAGAGCAGGGTGAGTACATATACATCTTAAGTGAGCTACATTGTGTTATCAAGTTTTTCTGCTTACAATTAATTCTGTGTTGTAGTCTATGATGGAACTTCACAAGCGTCGTAAAGCATTGACTGAACCAGAAGTCCGGTACTTCATGCAACAAATTGTGTTGGGTGTAAATTATTTGCACCAACACCGAATAATCCACCGTGATCTTAAACTTGGGAATCTACTACTGAATGATAATTTAGATGTTAAAATAGCTGATTTCGGCCTAGCAGCGAAAATAGAATATGAAGGCGAGAGAAAAAAGTAAGCTTAACCATATTAAATATTTTGATTCATCTGATTTTGGTTGTTGGTAATGATTTATTTGAAATGTATATTTTTAACATAGTTTCATTTACTTGCATTGACATATTGGCTAGAGTGAAGTTGAATAACTCGGGATGGTGTCTTACCTGCTCCATGAAAAATTAAGTGGCATTAACAATATGTTCGAACCTCATTCGAACAAATCTCTGGGGATAGGAAATTTTGTTCCTTAACCCAATCCACACTGATTTAAATATCGTGTTTATAAATTGAATTAAATGCCCACATTGTGCCATTTGTATGCCTTTTGTTTCAACTTGATATTTTAACATAAATAAGGGAAATATCTTCTACATAGTTTCATCTCTTAAAGTCTTACTTCATTGACTTTGAAGTGTATGATTATTATATATTATAATTATAATATACTGTCAATTTGTGTGACCAGCGCATTTTCATGTTGGTACAATTTCTTAATCTTTTATAGGACTGTTTGTGGTACGCCCAATTACATTGCCCCTGAAATAATTAGCAAGTCGGGACACAGCTATGAAGTGGACATTTGGTCAATAGGATGTATTATGTAAGTATTTAGTAAATTGTGGTACTAATAAAGTGTTTGATGTGATAGTTAAACAATAACTGTGTCTGCAGGTACACTTTACTGGTTGGAAAGCCACCATTTGAGACTGCAAGCCTTAAAGAAACTTACTCAAGAATCAAACGTTGCGATTATAATCTACCAGTTCGGTCAAAGATTTCAAAGTCTGCAGTATCATTGATCAAGCAAATGCTTCAGCAAGATCCAAAGTGTAGACCAAAAGTTTCAGAGATTCTGAAGTCTGAATTCTTCACAGATGGTTAGTTAATCAGTTATGGTTTTATTACCATCTTTGATATATATGTATATGTACGGGACAAAGTCAAAATAATAATACAAATGTCATTTTTCTGACATTAACCAAATAAGTCTGCAAATTTAATTGGTATTTATTATTATGAATACAACACCACAAAGTTGGATGAAACATTGTATTTATATTAATTAATTACTAATTAATTTTATTTCACTTATCTAGCCATATTTTTATTATCAAAATAATAAACTGGATAGGGAAGTCGTTGACTTGCCTTAAGTTGATAGTAGGTAGTCGATAGTCGACCATCAGGTGAGCACAAAAATGTTGGTTTTCGAGAACCTGAACTCGCTTCTTCAGGCGGTAGCCAGCTGAAAGTTGTGTTTATACACGCACACCATTCGGCAGTTGTTTCAGGCTGTCCTAAAGGAGGCTAAGGCCTTTGACAATTGGATGGACCCTGGCTACACCTACTATCCAATTTTTTAGCTGCTTTGTATCCTACTTTATCAAAATGATATTTTGACTATGTCATTTACAGCTTTCTCTTTGGGTGCATGTTATAAAATTAGTTACCAAATCTGGGGAACATATAAATGGTTCTTTGTTTATATGTATTGTCAGTAGAAACACAGATTGTTCCAGACCAGTTTTTAGCTCACCAGCCCTTCAACTCTGACTTGTGGGTTCAATCCCCGGCAGGTCTCGTAATATTTCCAGGTGAGATGGCGAAGTGTGCATCAGGACTGGGCATAGAGCTTTGAATTATTGCATGTCTTATAACTCCTATCAGTCGATTTACTGTCAACAATGCTAATATTCATTAAAAAAATTTATTTTGCTTAATCTACTTCCAAAACTTTGTTTTTGCAGAAATTGTTGGTTGGTTTGAAAGTGGTGTTGGTTGACGAGTGATATTTTTGAAGTGGTTTCAGTTTGTTTGGTTTGTTTACCACTATACATTTGGCAGTCCACAGATTCTGTAATTTGTCATTATAGTCACATTAATACATTAATTGTTTTAACTAATCTCATAATTTAAATGTAGTTTAAATGGTGTTTATAGAGTTTTCTTGTGGTCAAATTATTTAAGTATCTGAAATTTCCCTCATATTGAATACATGTATAAAAATGAATAGCTGTAAAATAGTGTTTTTTAAGCCATAAATTTGTCAATAACTATAGTGCTGTGCCAAGTTTTTACTCTTGTAGAATACAAAGTTTTATTTTGTAATAAATTTTTGTTGAATTTCTGTTGAATATTCAGAAGTGTCCTGATTTACTGGAGTTTCCTCTTATAATTGTAGGGTACTTGCCAAGACAGCTTCCAACAACTTGTTTAACAACAGCTCCAAGATTTGATGGAAAGTTGCTGACTAGAAAACCACTCCTAGAAGTGAATGCTGCAGGTATGGCAACAGTGTTTGTTTAATCTTGACCATTTTTAAATAACCTGGGCTTTGATGAAATTCTCAGTTCCAACCAGTTTGTTAAATTATTCAGACATTTTGTTGATTATTTATGATGGACTTGCACAGCTGGAACTCTTGAGAGAATTGCATCAACTATTGCCGCCAGAAAAACCAAACATTCTAATTACCAGAAATATTAAATAAATTGAACTTTACTATTATCACAATATAGGTGATGCACCTAGTTCGAATGTACTTGCTGCTCAGAAGCCTCCCATGCAAAACCCAGTGATTGGCTACAAGAACTATGTGAAACAGCTTGTTGAACAATTGGGAACTCTGCTTAAAACATCCCCAGGATCAAAACCAGAATTAAAATCTATTGGCAAGTACTGTTATTTATAGTAATGATTTGTCTTTATTTTAATCCTATTTTATGAAAAATAATTTACAATGATTGAATTTGCTATTTTTATAAAATATACTATAGATTTATTGTAAGATTTGATTAATCAAATTTTTATGCCTTGAGTGGTTAAAATCATTAATGTTTAGGTATTAAACTTATGTAATTTTTACAAATTTGTATAATACAGGTCTCTCTTCATTCGACTTTCATTCCTACTTGTGCTTGTAGGGTTATTGGAGGAGGTGTGTAATTGTGTGTTTTCCTTTTCAGACGAGCTCACTGATCCAGCATCTAGGCCTGTAGTATGGATAAGCAAATGGGTTGATTATTCTGACAAGTATGGATTTGGTTATCAGCTCTCTGATGATGGAGTGTGGGTTATGTTTAATGATTATAGCAGACTTGGGGTCCATGCAAACAAAAAGTAAGCTCTTTTTGTAATATTCATGATCGATAGAAACTAACCTTTAATTCATTTGTGGCCGTATGACTTGCGGTTCTTTTTAATTATCCTTAGAGATGTTGTGATTATATAAACAGCTGAGCAGTGTTCGATAAAGTCAAATCTATAATTTTCAAACAATTTGAGAATCAAAAATATCGACAAGCTTGTAAAAAAAAATGTCAAATTTGTCTGTCTAATGTTGAGCTAAATGTAAATCGACCAATAATTTGCAGGCACATACAGAATGAAATGTTAAGATTTGTATGTAGTTTTCTGACTTGTTCTGAAATTGGACAGAATTCAACTATGGTGGAAGTGTCAGAAAAGATCTCCTAAAAATTAATTGAAGCAGACTTTAAAATGTTGAGAAATTGTTAGAGAATCTTGTCTAATTTTTACAAAAAATTGTTTAGCTTTCATATTTTAATCTGTTGTGTGTTAATAATCTACATATTTACTGACCTTATTTTTAGGAATGTGTACTATATATTGGAGAATGGGGATGAACTTTATTACAATATGTCTGACTATCCTCAAAATCTTTCAAAGAAGGTTAAACTCCTCCATTATTTTGAGAGGTACATGCATACCAACCTTATGAAGGCAGGTGCAGCAGTACCTGTCAAAGAGTGTGACGCAATGAGCAGAGTTCCCTATCTCTGTCTATGGTTCCGATCTTCCAACGCTGTTGTTATGATTCTCTCTAATGGAACAGTGCAGGTATGTGTGGCAATAGTATTTCTTTACAATGTCGGGTAATTAAAAATTTGAAGCATTTTGATTAGGAATTTTTATTGTATTGTGAATATTTCTTTTTAACCAGTTCCTTAAATTGTTCTTTCAGTTTAAATTCATCTAAACAAATTTGGTTTGTTATTATGTTTTTACTATGTATTCAATTCATCAATATTGTATACTTTTTGTAGTTGTCCAGGAATAAAACACCACCAGTCTCCCCTTCCTATAATTTGTTGTTTTGTATAAATAAACCTTTAATAGCTTTTTGAGGTAATTGCCCCCACCCGACCGATGGTACAACTAACGTTTAGGTGCTTCATGGTTGTTTTTATTCTTTTACAGTTGAATTTCACCGACCACACGAAAATAATCCTCTGTCCTCTGATGGCCGCAGTGACATATATTGACGAGGTTCAGAACTTCCTCACATTCAAATTCTCCTCAATAGAAGAACACGGCTGTTGCAAGCCTCTGGCGCAAAGCCTGAAGTTTGCTTATGACAAATTACGTCACATTCTCGCAAACTGAAAAATGTGCCTTACCATGCCGGGGCCTGTAACAGTTAGTATGTGGTGCGCCTTGCCGAGACTGTGATTTATATATTTGTACAAAGATGCAGAAATGCTTTCTTGTTAGGTCTAAAAGGTAGAATATTTTCTTACGGCTTTAAAAGATTTTTATGTCTGACTGCACACAAACGTGACGTCGATTAAATGATGCGTCGTAATTCTGGGGAAAACCACGGAAAATACTCTACCACAACGAAATTCAGGTTATAAAATTGAATACGAGGATGTCAGTATTAGTTATATTTAACGTTATAGTTGAACATTGGGATTCTGAGAAGTTATTTCCAGTCAAAATGATATCCAATAGTCTCATGTTATCCTCTCCCAATATTTATTTTTTACTGACATTTTTCAGAGCTTTAAAAGATAACTTGAGCTTTGGAAGAGTGAAGAATATATACATGTACAGTTTTCTAATGTAGTCTTTTTTTCTATAAGAATGTAAGCTATTTTTATTTACTTTTAATTTGATAACTGGGTCTTCCCAAGAACTTTAAATGTGCTGTTCCATTGTCTTACACAAAAAATAATGCCATACTAATGTTAATGTATTCTTTGTAAATATTATTTCTAATAAAAATTAGTTGTGAAATGTTAAAATTTATGACAAAAAACTGTCACTTGATTCATTAGGAGCAGCAATAAAATAGTTTGATGAGAGAGCACTAAATATGTTACACATTGGAGATACCCATTTCACTTTCAAATTCCATAATTTCCCTAAGGGATTTTTTTTGTGGGGTTGAATAATTAATCTATTCTCAATATAGTGTGAATACAACCACAGAAAAGTTGTCTCAATGTATTTATTCTCAGAACGTTTTGGCCATAGCCATTATCAACTGTTATTATAATACATATACAAGATTATTTATAACATGAAGGATATATTTTTACAATTGGCAACACCACATTATTCCATTTTCACATCTTTTACCTGGATTTTTCCTCTTAGCGTCTTCTTTGCTTATACTATCATACAACCATTACGCTTGTGGTTGTCTTCCGAACTGAACCACGTGTCATCTGAACTTTTACCGGTACCTACTACATTAGTCAGCGCAGCTACTACGCTAGTCATCAACTTATGATAATTATATTAATATAGTTTACATTTACTCTTAATATTTATTAAATCTATTTAATAGTAGCTGAGTGGGAAGATTTCGAAATCCTACACAGAGAAAAATCTAAATATAAGAGAGGTTTGATAGAAGGAATATATATATATATATATGAAAACATAAATCAAAAGATAAACGAAAGGAGTGAAATAGGTAATGTGGGGACACATTACAGCAATTGTATGCAACTATTAAATAGATTTAATAGCCATCTGGCTATCCTTTATATGAAAAACTTTGTGATGCCAAATTTTTCGTTTTCTTGTTTGTTTTGGAGTCTTTTTCTTCTCTCCCCCATCTATAAAAGTAAGCCAACTCCCCAGTGTGCAGTCAGCTCAATGTTTACCTATGAGTATAAAAGCATGTTTACCAACCGTCTTTGAATTGAAATGTTAAACTGGCAAATAAGTCATCGCCGACAGAGAAAGAAATATGACGCTGCACTGCAGAGAAACAACGGACAAATGTGAGCCTGAGAAGGTCGACCATATTGGAATACCAGCGACATGCAACCGCAAAACGAAAAAAAAATTACGTCCAACAGACTTTCTAGAACAGTGAAACCAGAACTTCAATTCGTCATTAATTCCTATAATAATCATCTCATTAATTAAAAATTTCTATAATACTTCTACATTTAAATACATATGTTCAATTTCTTGTTTACAATCCTGTGCTGGGGCTTGCTATTGAGCAGTTTCCCCATTACATGTGTCAAGTTACGCCACTAAGAATATAACTAAATTGTACACTGTACAGATAGTTTTCTTTTAATAATATAAAAAAATAATTTGAATGGTGAATTAAAGCATTTATATTGGTACAAAAAAATCGTTTTACACGCCGGAAATGGAAACCATACGCATAATGACTAAAATAGAATTGACAAATTCAGACAAGTGTCACCGTGTGACATAATGCCACCCACCCCCACAGCTTGGCCCGCCTAATATTTCAAGGTCACACAGTGGCGCCAAATAACCGCCATTGGTCTCATTTAAAAGTCAGACTTTACTAACGGATTCTACGTTTCTCTTCTTCCTGTCCGAGTGGAAAAGAAAACGCACGCTCTCGAATTTTCATATTTATTGCTCTTCTTATATCAACTAATGCAGTAAATTTAAATCCACGGGGTCATTGATTGGCAAATATGATGGCCTTTCCCAATCCTCTACAAAAGATTTGCTACCTAATGTCTAGGATAAGAGCCACACAAAATTCAGCTGAATTAATTAAAAAAAACTGCAGTTGTATCCATAATATTAGCTTCTTCTCACAGGATTCCTTACTGCTTAAATTACAAAACTTTAACACTTATATAGATACCAGAAGTTATAAAAGAATATTGAAAGGAATCATACTGCAAGGCGACGAAATAAAAACCCTAAGGTATGCTGCTGATATTGTATTGTTAGGGGAGTTATAAGAAGACTGTGATCCTGGAAGAAGAGTATGACACGAGGATTAATAGAAGGAAAAACCAAGGTGGAGGAGTCTAGTATGCGAGATAGTGGAATAACAAGGGTTGTTAGATTGGAAAGGGATATTTTGAAGGAAGTTAAGGAATTTTGCTACTTGGGAAGCATAATAACCAGAGTTAAATAGCACAGGCAAGGAAGAGGAATTAACAAATGGCCAACACACAAGCACGAATATTAGGAAATCATTAAAAATGTTCGCATGGAGTGTGGCGTTATATGGGTGCGAATCATTGACAATAGGAGTTGCAGAAAGGAAAAGAATAGAAGCTTTAGAAATGTGGTGTTATAAAAGAACGAGATGGATGAATAGCTTTAAGCTAGGTTTACACGGGCAGTGATGTTCGTCGAAGTTGGATTGGCTGTGCACTGCCTACCGTTCACATCTTAGGCAGATAACTGCCCACTTCTTCACTGACAATTCTGTGCAAGTGCTGCCCTCACTACAGAACGGGCAGAGAACTCTGATGCATGTTTATACTTCTCTGCTATTTTTTGGCAACTACGACCGGTTGGATTGTTGATGTTGCATAGAGTCGATATATTGTTTATTTCAAGTTAAATATTTTTCCCCTTTGTGTTTTCGCGTACGCATAGTGATAGAATAGACGTGACGAGGAAGGGTTCCTGAATTCTCACGAAAAAGTCAAACTCAGTATTACGCTACTGACTATACATACATAAAAATGAAAACAGTTGTTGTAGTATTGCTTTATATTATTACTACAGAAATCAAGCAATAATAAAAACAGCACATGTACTTTGAAGCTGGTTTTCATTGTTTAATTGGCTTGGTTTCTATTACTTGTTTTATTCCCCTTGAAGGTGTCATTTACTGAACAAAACGAAATGAATTATTTTTCATTACGTGTGATAGGAGAATGTTTATAGCTATAAATCATTATTTTGCGTATTTTTTTCTAGTTAAAGTTTGTGCCGTTGGAGGGTGGACAATAATTATTTTTGGAATGTTAACCTAAAAATTTATAGGTGATTAGGTGCAACAAACGAACTCTATCCTAAATGCTTCTGAACCAAAATTCTAGCCGCTGTTCACAACAAAGATTCACCTACTCCAATCGCACACTATAACAAACTGCACGCGTATTGAAAATGAAAAATACAAACTGTTTTCCATTGCGCAATCGATAGTAGCCCTGCCTCACCGTTCACAATCGATAATTGACATCCGTAACTGCCACTAACTGGCCTCCCATGAGGGCAGCGTCTAGGTCGGTGGAGGGGGAACGTCAGTCATGACTGACATACTGTTGACACGCTCCAAGAAAAGTGAGGCAGTGCTCTCGTGTCAGCGATGTGTAGGCAGTTGTCAGTGCAGCACTGACGTATGTTGACACGCCACTGACATCACTGCCCCTCGTTTTCTGGCAGTCATCACTGCCCGTGTAAACCTAGCCTAACCAGGCAGTTCTAAGCAGAATAGGGGAAGAGAGAACAATATGGAGGACATTAACCAAGAGAAGGGATGAATTAATAGGCCACGATTTGAGACATGAGGGTCTTGTAAAATTAGAATTACAGGGAAATGTGTGATGTAAGAACGGAGATGGAAGCCAAGGATGGAATACGCTAAAGAGATCAGGGAGGATGTGGTAGTTACGGGGAAAGGAAAAAGCACGCGCTAGATAGGTTTCATGCTTGCAGGGTTGAATCAGACCAGTCTTTGGACTGATTACCACAACAACAAGACATATTTCACAAACGTCTGAACCATATAGTGCAATACTCTCCACTATCGTTTTGTAGATTCTCCTTTTCACCTTTTTGTTATATTTTTATTCCGTATAAAAATATAAAAATGAATAGTAAAAGGAATAAAAATTGAGAATGGGACGTGTGAGGAGTGGTCTGCGTCCTTTGTTTTGATTCACGTCCTCACTGGAACACGTTTCGCAGCAGCGAGTGAAAGAATCCCACAGAGGACGGGGCTGAAAGGGACGCATCAGATGAGATTCATTGCGAGTAGAGACGGCCGATCCGACTGACATCTGCGGAGTCAGTGATCATTGAATCGTAAACAAAGAGGGCTGAAATTAAATTAAGTGGCGTATGCACAAAATATTGTAACCGAACGTTAACGTTAAATTCTATTTATCTGATTGTGCAAATATAATACCTATTGTGGCTAAATCATATCCTACACTTTTCACTTCAGTCTCTCAAGATCCCTTCACACTATATTATGCTTTTACTAACATTATTGATAATTAACTTCATTTCTTATAATATCGAAGTAGAATGTGGATCAAGTCATTAATCACGTTCAATTCATCTTAATAGCAATACAAAGTACGGACGTGTGTACAAGAGTAGTATATAAAAAAAATTAAAAATCCAACTTTTTGAGTGGAAAAAATAGTTTTGGCTGCTGTGGAGTTGTGTAATAATTTTTATTCAGTGGCATAACAATTACGAATATTGCCCAGTAACTTTGTTCCTCTTTAAAAGAAAAATCCAAATCCATTAGCGACCATCCAAATACGTCAATTATTAAAATAAATTTCCTAGTGCACCTATTTAATTTTATAACAATTTATTTATTAATAGGTAACTTATAAACTCATATATAAAATCATGTGTACTGTCACTTCTGCCGAAGACTGATGAAAATAACTGTAGTTCTAATGTCTGCGGCTTGTGTAAGAGAGCTTTGCAGAGAGAAAAGAAGATCGACGTGCGAGCTGTTACCTGCGATTGTTGTTGATAGACAACAGCAGCATCGTTAAACAATCGGGAATTTATCGTCGTTGAGCCCAGTCAACAGACAACGCAACGTGTGCATTTCACTTCAGTTGCCTGACAAGTCATTGACTTGCCTTAAGTTGATAGTAGGTAGTCGACCATCAGGTAAGCACAAAAATGTTGGTTTTCGAGAACCTGAACTCGCTTCTTCAGGCGGTAGCCAGCTGAAAGTTGTGTTTATACACGCACACCATTCGGCAGTCGTTTCAGGCTGTCCTAAAGGAGGCTAAGGCCTTTGACAATTGGATGGACCCTGGCTACACCTACTATCCAATTTTTTAGCTGCTTTGTATCCTACCTTATCAAAATGATATTTTGACTATGTCATTTACAGCTTTCTCTTTGGGTGCATGTTATAAAATTAGTTACCAAATCTGGGGAACATATAAATGGTTCTTTGTTTATAGGTATTGTCAGTAGAAACACAGATTGTTCCAGACCAGTTTTTAGCTCACCAGCCCTTCAACTCTGACTTGTGGGTTCAATCCCCGGCAGGTCTCGTAATATTTCCAGGTGAGATGGCGAAGTGTGCATCAGGACTGGGCATAGAGCTTTGAATTATTGCATGTCTTATAACTCCTATCAGTCGATTTACTGTCAACAATGCTAATATTCATTAAAAAATTTTATTTTGCTTAATCTACTTCCAAAACTTTGTTTTTGCAGAAATTGTTGGTTGGTTTGAAAGTGGTGTTGGTTGACGAGTGATATTTTTGAAGTGGTTTCAGTTTGTTTGGTTTGTTTACCACTATACATTTGGCAGTCCACAGATTCTGTAATTTGTCATTATAGTCACATTAATACATTAATTGTTTTAACTAATCTCATAATTTAAATGTAGTTTAAATGGTGTTTATAGAGTTTTCTTGTGGTCAAATTATTTAAGTATCTGAAATTTCCCTCATATTGAATACATGTATAAAAATGAATAGCTGTAAAATAGTGTTTTTTAAGCCATAAATTTGTCAATAACTATAGTGCTGTGCCAAGTTTTTACTCTTGTAGAATACAAAGTTTTATTTTGTAATAAATTTTTGTTGAATTTCTGTTGAATATTCAGAAGTGTCCTGATTTACTGGAGTTTCCTCTTATAATTGTAGGGTACTTGCCAAGACAGCTTCCAACAACTTGTTTAACAACAGCTCCAAGATTTGATGGAAAGTTGCTGACTAGAAAACCACTCCTAGAAGTGAATGCTGCAGGTATGGCAACAGTGTTTGTTTAATCTTGACCATTTTTAAATAACCTGGGCTTTGATGAAATTCTCAGTTCCAACCAGTTTGTTAAATTATTCAGACATTTTGTTGATTATTTATGATGGACTTGCACAGCTGGAACTCTTGAGAGAATTGCATCAACTATTGCCGCCAGAAAAACCAAACATTCTAATTACCAGAAATATTAAATGAATTGAACTTTACTATTATCACAATATAGGTGATGCACCTAGTTCGAATGTACTTGCTGCTCAGAAGCCTACCATGCAAAACCCAGTGATTATCTACAAGAACTATGTGAAACAGCTTGTTGAACAATTGGGAATTCTGCTTAAAACTTCCCCAGGATCAAAACCAGTATTAAAATCTATTGGCAAGTACTGTTATTTATAGTAATAATTTGTCTTTATTTTAATCCTATTTTATGAAAAATAATTTACAATGATTGAATTTGCTATTTTTATAAAATATACTATAGATTTATTGTAAGATTTGATTAATCAAATTTTTATGCCTTGAGTGGTTAAAATCATTAATGTTTAGGTATTAAACTTATGTAATTTTTACAAATTTGTATAATACAGGTCTCTCTTCATTCGACTTTCATTCCTACTTGTGCTTGTAGGGTTTGTGTAATTGTGTGTTTTCCTTTTCAGACGAGCTCACTGATCCAGCATCTAGGCCTGTAGTATGGATAAGCAAATGGGCTGATTGTTCTAACATGTGTGGATTTGGTTATCAGCTCTCTGATGATGGAGTGTGGGTTATGTTTAATGATTATAGCATACTTGGGGTCCATGCAAACAAAAAGTAAGCTCTTTTTGTAATATTCATGATCGATAGAAACTAACCTTTAATTCATTTGTGGCCTTATGACTTGCGGTTCTTTTTAATTATCCTTAGAGATGTTGTGATTATATAAACAGCTGAACAGTGTTTGATAAAGTCAAATCTATAATTTTCAAACAATTTAAGAATCAAAAATATCGACAAGCTTGTAAAAAAAATGTCAAATTTGTCTGTCTAATGTTGAGCTAAATGTAAATCGACCAATAATTTGCAGGCACATACAGAATGAAATGTTAAGATTTGTATGTAGTTTTCTGACTTGTCTGAGAAATATTATAAAGTTCTGAAATTGGACAGAATTCAACTATGGTGGAAGTGTCAGAAAAGATCTCCTAAAAATTAATTGAAGCAGACTTTAAAATGTTGAGAAATTGTTAGAGAATCTTGTCTAATTTTTACAAAAAATTGTTTAGCTTTCATATTTTAATCTGTTGTGTGTTAATAATCTACATATTTACTGACCTTATTTTTAGGAATGTGTACTATATATTGAAGAATGGGGATAGACTTTATTACAATATGTCTGACTATCCTCAATATCTTTCAAAGAAGGTTAAACTCCTCCATTATTTTGCGAGGTACATGCATACCAACCTTATGACGGCAGGTGCAGCAGTACCTGTCAAAGAGTGTGACGCAAGGAGCAGAGTTCCCTATCTCTGTCAATGGTTCCGATCTCCCAAAGCTGTTGTTATGATTCTCTCTAATGGAACAGTGCAGGTATGTGTGGCAATAGTATTTCTTTACAATGTCGGGTAATTAAAAATTTGAAGCATTTTGATTAGGAATTTTTATTGTATTGTGAATATTTCTTTTTAACCAGTTCCTTAAATTGTTCTTTCAGTTTAAATTCATCTAAACAAATTTGGTTTGTTATTATGTTTTTACTATGTATTCAATTCATCAATATTGTATACTTTTTGTAGTTGTCCAGGAATAAAACACCACCAGTCTCCCCTTCCTATAATTTGTTGTTTTGTATAAACCTTTAATAGCTTTTTGAGGTAATTGCCCCCACCCGACCGATGGTACAACTAACGTTTAGGTGCTTCATGGTTGTTTTTATTCTTTTACAGTTGAATTTCACCGACCACACGAAAATAATCCTCTGTCCTCTGATGGCCGCAGTGACATATATTGACGAGGTTCAGAACTTCCTCACATTCAAATTCTCCTCAATAGAAGAACACGGCTGTTGCAAGCCTCTGGCCCAAAGCCTGAAGTTTGCTTATGACAAATTACGTCACATTCTCGCAAACTGAAAAATGTGCCTTACCATGCCGGGGCCTGTAACAGTTAGTATGTGGTGCGCCTTGCCGAGACTGTGATTTATATATTTGTACAAAGATGCAGAAATGCTTTCTTGTTAGGTCTAAAAGGTAGAATATTTTCTGACGGCTTTAAAAGATTTTTATGTCTGACTGCACACAAACGTGACGTCGATTAAATGATGCGTCGTAATTCTGGGGAAAACCACGGAAAATACTCTACCACAACGAAATTCAGGTTATAAAATTGAATACGAGGATGTCAGTATTAGTTATATTTAACGTTATAGTTGAACATTGGGATTCTGAGAAGTTATTTCCAGTCAAAATGATATCCAATAGTCTCATGTTATCCTCTCCCAATATTTATTTTTTACTGACATTTTTCAGAACTTTAAATGTGCTGTTCCATTGTCTTACACAAAAAATAATGCCATACTAATGTTAATGTATTCTTTGTAAATATTATTTCTAATAAAAAATATTTGTGAAATGTTAAAATTTATGACAAAAAACTGTCACTTGATTCATTAGGAGCAGCAATAAAATAGTTTGATGAGAGAGCACTAAATATGTTACACATTGGAGATACCCATTTCACTTTCAAATTCCATAATTTCCCTAAGGGATTTTTTTTGTGGGGTTGAATAATAAATCTATTCTCAATATAGTGTGAATACAACCACAGAAAAGTTGTCTCAATGTATTTATTCTCAGAACGTTTCGGCCATAGCCATTATCAACTGTAATTATAATACATATACAAGATTATTTATAACATGAAGGATATATTTTTACAATTGGCAACACCACATTATTCCATTTTCACATCTTTTACCTGGATTTTTCCTCTTAGCGTCTTCTTTGCTTATACTATCATACAACCATTACGCTTGTGGTTGTCTTCCGAACTGAACCACGTGTCATCTGAACTTTTACCGGTACCTACTACATTAGTCAGCGCAGCTACTACGCTAGTCATCAACTTATGATAATTATATTAATATAGTTTACATTTACTCTTAATATTTATTAAATCTATTTAATAGTAGCTGAGTGGGAAGATTTCGAAATCCTACACAGAGAAAAATCTAAATATAAGAGAGGTTTGATAGAAGGAATATATATATATATATATGAAAACATAAATCAAAAGATAAACGAAAGGAGTGAAATAGGTAATGTGGGGACACATTACAGCAATTGTATGCAACTATTAAATAGATTTAATAGCCATCTGGCTATCCTTTATATGAAAAACTTTGTGATGCCAAATTTTTCGTTTTCTTGTTTGTTTTGGAGTCTTTTTTTTCTCTCCCCCATCTATAAAAGTAAGCCAACTCCCCAGTGTGCAGTCAGCTCAATGTTTACCTATGAGTATAAAAGCATGTTTACCAACCGTCTTTGAATTGAAATGTTAAACTGGCAAATAAGTCATCGCCGACAGAGAAAGAAATATGACGCTGCACTGCAGAGAAACAACGGACAAATGTGAGCCTGAGAAGGTCGACCATATTGGAATACCAGCGACATGCAACCGCAAAACGAAAAAAAAATTACGTCCAACAGACTTTCTAGAACAGTGAAACCAGAACTTCAATTCGTCATTAATTCCTATAATAATCATCTCATTAATTAAAAATTTCTATAATACTTCTACATTTAAATACATATGTTCAATTTCTTGTTTACAATCCTGTGCTGGGGCTTGCTATTGAGCAGTTTCCCCATTACATGTGTAAGTTACGCCACTAAGAATATAACTAAATTGTACACTGTACACAGTCGGGAATCCAGTTAACAGACAACGCAACGTGTGCATTTCACTTCAGTTGCCTGACAAACAGGCTCTGTGGCAAAATCGTGGCCTAAAATTTGTATTCTGAATGTTGTTTGCTAATTTCACTACATCCTCCTCAAGGATAAGCCGGCCGTAACATAAAGGAGGTCCCTGAATGTACATGGTTTATTTTTAGCTGTAAATAATGCATTTTGTTTTCAAAACTGACAATTGAAAGCTGCCGTGGTTACGCTTATCATTTTTTAAATTTTTGTTCAATTTTTTCAATAGGTTATATTATCCTGGAACAGGTGACGTCACTCCCCTGATTAATGCTCTCAGTCCTAACCCCGAGTTTGATCCGTTTATAAAATTGTCCTACATAACACGTAGGTGGTGCCCAAACATTACACCGGTAAGATTTCAATATATAACCCCGATTAAAACCTCACAGTACATTCACTGGAAACAAGGTAAGAGTCATATTGATAAATTGGGTGGATTGTAGACGATCCGTCGTTTCCTCAATATTCGAAATTTATCATTTTTAGGGCGCCAGGTATTTTTCTTAAAAACACCAAAAGATGATTTTTATAGATTTATTCAGATCACGAAGTTGGTAATCTACAGGGCGTGGTCACTCATTCGTTTCACCGCTCACACTCTGAAAATTCGTTAACGATTTCTTTAACTACTTCCCGGCATATCACCACCTAACTCAGGGGTTGTTTCGATAGCCGTTTATTATCACGTTGGCTGCACGGATTCGCGGACCACCCTCGGTACCTCCGTCTACGAGGACATTCTCGCCTTGCGGACCACCAACGTCTCGCCAGACCACACGTTGACCCGGCTGGCGTCCCTCCCTCAACTCGTAGCAAATCGCAACCTGGCCTGCATTGCTCCTTGTAACTTTTCATGTTACAATATATATATATAAATTAACCGGTGAATCATCAAAAAGAGCTTTCTATTGAGCGAGTGGTTCCGATCCGATCACTGAAAAGAACGTTTTTGCCTATCTCTGAAGCGGACCCGTGGCTGCTACTAGGCTTGAGACGGGCGCGTGGATGCTGCACTGTAACGTGGACCGAAACATCTCATTCTGAGAAGTATATTCGTCCATTGTGAAACGAAATACCAACTTCCTGTGTTGTAAAGCCGTTTGCCAGAAAATCTGAATACACACTGCACGTGGTTTTTTACTTACCCTTGTAAACGTATTATCTAAGAGGACATAATTATTACTCTCTCGAGGAGTGAAAAGATCCTTATTTGGCGATTTCTTGGAATGAAATGATCCAGGTGAACTGAGCAGAAATGATGACGTGACCTCAATGCAGACATGTTTAAGAGGGAGGAACGTGGACGAGTCTCTCCAGAGCACAACACGTTCCTCTGCTCTCTGCGACGGTGATTTATCGGCGCTTTTCTCCGCCGCCGCAGCTCTAAAGACGAGGAATTTGAATGGCTGAAAGAGAAAGACGTCAGTCAGTCAGTCTTTCCAAGCCGATAGACGGCTGCGGTACTAATGACGTCGTCGTTTGTTTCCTGGGATGGAAACTTTCAGCACCGACTTGCTCATGCGAAAATACATCGCTACATAATTACAGTGACGCATTGTCCTTCCTTTTATGATAACAAAAATTGTAGGGTCTTCCGTATCCCGTAAATGTCCATTTTGCAAGTGCATAGTCTTAAATTAGGCAGAAAATCAACGTGTTTGTTCATAGAAAAAAAAATAAAAGTACTGGCCCTCGCTAGCTTTACTTTCTTCCCCATCTCTCGGGCAGTTTGTGAAAGCGACGCAAAATATATTCCTTGTCTTTCAAGGTAAAGCAGTCATTTCCGGACTTCTCTGTAAGAATCGAAGTGATGATCAGTGTGCGAGTTGACGAAAACAGGGACCGGGTCTGGTGAATGAATGAGCGCCACCTTCCACTCGAATGTTATCACTGGACCTCAGCTCCCCTCCTGAGCCTGATCCTGCCAGTATCCTGAGCTGAACATAATTACACCTTCAACTTCAATTGGAGAAGTGGGCATTTGCATTTTGGGCAGAGGACAATTAGCCTACGAGACATTAGAGAAGAAGAATCATGTTAAATAATATATATTAAAGGAAATTAATAAACAAGACTGATTGAACACCTGTATGTGGCTACAAGTTCAATAAATTCATTGCACGCGGCAATATTGGCGGTAGAATAAATAAGTTATTTATTTTGTTGTGAAACTATTTATTCATGCTCGTCACACAGAGAAGAAAAAGTATCTAGATAGTATGGAACAGTGTGAAGGAAGGACACCTTTGTGAGTCGGTGAACAGAACAGAAGAAGACGTGCGAGACAGGAAGATATAAGGCGACAGAGCATTAAGAAAGTGACCTGACAGTAATCACATACGGCACATGTGCAATTTATGCAAGAGAAATGGAGGACGACGCTGACGTGGACAAAAGAGTTCGGATAAATATTTGGAGTGCATTACGACGTTAAAAGGAGCCTACATCATTTGAATGTCGTGAAAGAAGGACGACTTTGTGTGTAAATATTTAACCTTCCATAAAATGGCAGGAGTAGATCGGCTCTGATTTAATTCTCTTATTTGCTTCTGATCATAAATCACAATGCTTGTATTTGGGAAAGGGAGGAGGAGGGACGATGTTTGGGGTGACGTCCTACATGAGGATAATCCACGTTGCGGCATTTAATAACACAGGAAGGACTTTAGAAGGTTGAGAGGAGGAATGCAGCCAAGTGACAAGTCGGGTCCTTGGGATATCGATTAAGGATCCAACCCAGTAATGGCTGAAAATGGTACAGGGTAAACCCCAAAACCTGGATGAGGTGCGTGGGCTCTTGATACTTGTCCAACGCCCTTCCGGTGACGGGAGAGTAGTTGTTTGCCTTATCCTTGCCTCAGGCGTCAAGCCTGTTGTCATAACCCTTTCGTAATGTGTAATTTTTTTAAATGGAAGAGAAAAAGTGAAGAAGCCAGAAGTCAGAGAGGAATGCTCTTATGATATATTCGGAGAGTGTAAACAGGAAGAGGTAATGCTGAGGAGTGAAATTGTATGTCGACTTTAAAATGTCCTCAGACTGGTCTAATGCAACTCTCCGTGTTCACCTATCCTGCTAATCACAGCCTCCCAATCTGATTAGCGTATTCCACCTTGCCCCCCTCTTCTGTTCTTCCCTCTAATGCTAATTTTACAAAATCCTCATGTCTCAAAACGTGGCCTTTTAATTTAGCCCTTCTCTTGGTCAACGTCCTCCATATTGTTCTCTCTTCCCCTATTCTATTTAGAAATTTCTCATTAGTAACTCTATCAACCCATCTCATTCTCCTGTAGCAGCACATTAGTTTAATACATTTTTATTAAAATGTGATGTCCAAATGCTTATTGGTGCTTTTTTTGCGTGTGTGTGTTGGGGGGGGGAGAGGGGGGGTACATGAGGGCGATCCTGAAACATGCAATTCTCCCTTTAATAGAATCGGAAGGGAGTTGAAATGGGATGGGGGATGTGGAAGGTAGAGCATGGTAACCAAGGGTTGACTAGGACCCACGGGCTGTAGTTTAAGGATCCTACCCGATGTTTCACCTAAAGAGTTGCAGGGAAAACTGTAGAAATTCCTGCCTCAGGTAGGTCGGCTATTGGGTACTATTCTCATGCCCTTCCGAGTGACGGGAGACGTGTTTACTGTGGGGGTCACAGCATTCCCTCCATATCTCGACATGTTTTAAGAGGTAGCTGGTCCGATGGGATCAGCGGACAATTCTCACCGTACGCCGAAGGCCTTTGACCCGAGAACATACAGTTGCTAAAAGAACGTGAGGAGCGAAACGGTCGGAACCGATGACTGGTCCTGGACTTTGCAACTCCTGAAGAAGACGGCGTCACATAGAAGCTCCAATCACGGTCGTTTAGGGGGGATCGCCACCCTCAATTCCTTGTTATAAGTAATGTATTCCCTTTTCAATTCTCCTCTGTAAATAAATATTCCTAAGATATTTAATCACTATTTAATTTAATCCACCCCCTCCTACAACTCCCTCAGCCTCAGAATTTGGTGTTGCCCATGGACCATCTCCAGTCGATCTATGACTAGTGACGATAATTCAGTCGAGAAAACGTGACGAGAGTCAGAGCTAAGATCTCACACGACCTCATTCAAGACATGATTAATAAGAGGCAAAATGTACATGAGAACGGATTATCGTAAGAAAGAAAGAAGATTATATATATATGTAATATATGTGTCGTAATGGAGGGAGGAGCAAATGCGGGGTAAACAGTATAATTATTGTGTGGGTTGCACGCTGAGGGTGTTGCCTCAGGGCCTCAAGTACATACTAATAACCACCAATCAATTGCCATGACAACATACGGGGTAATCTGGTTTAGACAGGCAGATAGACAATTACACACACACACACACACACACACACACACGCACACACACACGGGAATAGAAGCTGCAGGTGGTCCAGCTAAGAATTCCATCAATCTCAACGAGACGGGAAGCGGTTAATAGAGGAGCAATTCGTAAATTCGCGGAACGTTGTTACTTTCGCTACAAGAATTGGGGCAGAGCGTCCTGCTGGGCCAAATCTCACACCTAGGACGCGTTCCAACACTTAATTAGCACGGGCCGTACTATTTTCGTAAGAGTCGCTCTTGTGGGCTTCTTCTGTTCACGCTAGGAAACACACAGTGCTTGTCATAATATTTAGCGGTTCATTCGGACACGGACATTGCTCTCAGACATCCAACCAAGTCTTACTCTCGTTCTATCCCCGTCTCTCTCCTTTTTTTTGGGGGGGGGGGGAGAGGAGGGATGACAGGCTACATGAGGGTGATCCTGAAACAGACAACTCCACTTTAACAGCAAGGAATGGTGTGTGTGCGCGCATGGTAGAGCAAGGTTGCCAAGGGTTGACTAGGGCCCACGGGCTATAGTTTAACGGTCCTACCCTATGTTTCACCTAAAGAGATGCAGGGAAAACCCTAGAAAACGTGCATCAGGTAGGTCGGGGTACTGGGTACTATTCTCACGCCCTTCCGAATGACGGGAGACGAGTTTGCTGTGGGGTCAAAGCATTCCCTTCTCCGTGTCTCCACACGTTTTGGGAGGCAGTTGGCCGACTGATCCAATGGGAACAGCGAACAACTCTTACCGTATGCCCAAGGTCTTAGACCCCAGTACATAAACCTCCTAAAATATAAAAAGGTGCCTCGGCATGTAAGAAATTTGAAAAAATCGGAGAGAGTACGAGATATTCCAGATGGAGTCAGGTGAGTCCCCGCAATCAAGGGGAAGAAATGTCTGCGAGAGAAAACTCCCACATGCACTCCTTCGTCAACCTCTCTCTCCTTAGATCACCTTTTTTTATATATTACTTCCCTGCGGGAAAGGAAAAAAATAGAAGCCTTTGAAATGTCGTTCTGTAGGAGAATGAGATGGGTGGATAGATTTACTAACGAGAAAATTATAAACAAAATAGGGGAAAAGAGGAAACATGGAGGACGTTGACCAAGAGAAGGAATAGATTAATATGCCACGAACTGAGACATGAGGGTCGTGTAAAATTAGCATTAGAGGGGAATGTGTGGGGTAAGAACAGAAGGAGGAGGACATGGATGGAATATGCTATGCAGATTAGGGAGGATGTGGGTTGTGGTATTTATGCGGAAATGATACAATTACGCAACATATACTACCATGGAGGGTTGCATAAGATCAGTCTTAGTACAACAAACAAGGGTTAATATTTTCAAAATGATGTTTTTGCTTTGGTTATTTCTGGATGTAAAATCTTTGTTAATAACGTATTATAGCATCTTGATCCATGGAAGCTGAATTCCAAAGATTGTTGGTGTTTCAGAATCTGAGATGACGTGATCTTTGCACCGGAGTTTCTTCCACTAAGCTCCTCTGGGAAGTGTGTTTGTTAGCAGCAGCAGCAGCAGCGCCGCCTTCTATTCGCACGTCGTGAATGACCCATGAAATTACATTGCACAAGTCTCGAGGGAGGAAGATGGCCAGATCACTCGAGATCTGTCGCACCTGTTTAGTGTCTCACTCCCTCTCCAAGACGAGCGGCTGCAGGGAGACAAACTGGGTCATGAGGCTTCAACGACGTCTACAGATAAGTTTACTTGGATCATAATTTAAACTTTTCAAGGAAAGCAGTGCTTCGAATTTCAGTACATATACCTTTCTGTCCATATATTTAGGCTTCTTCCACTGGAATCGATGAAATATACGTGTAAAATAATGTACAGTATTTTTACAATTTTAGTTTCTACGAAGCTAATTTTTACAGTAAAAAATAAATAAACTGGCCATTAGCCAGAAAAAATTTAATAATAGATAAAAAATTAATTTAGGATTTCATCAGCAGCACTGTGGGACTTGGAGTGTTAGAAATAATTTGATTATATTGCCATATTAATTTACTTACGGGTAATATAAATGTGAATACAAATGTTGGTCTGGAGCGTGGAGTTATATGGATGAGAAACGTGGACGATAGCTGTTGGAGAAAGGAATAGAATAGAACCCTTTGAAATGTGGTACTGTAGGAGAATGAGATGGGTGAATAGAGTTACTAACGAGAAAATTGTAAACAAAATAGGGGAAAAGCGAACAATATGGAGGACGTTTACCAAGAGAAGGGATATATTAATAGGCCATGTTTTGAGACATGAAGGCCGTGTAAAATTAGCATTAAAGGGAAGTGTGTGGGGCGTAAGAACAGAAGAGGGAGGGAAAGGAAGGAATACGCTAAATAGATTAGCGAGGATGTTGCATGTGGTAAGTATGCAGCATTGAAAAGGCTTGCGCAAGATAGGTTAGCATGGAGGGTTGCATCAGACCAGCCTTAGGACTGAATACGACAACAACAACAAGTTGAGGAAGTGATCCGTGATATTTTGAGGTCTCTGTCATGTTGGTAAGATGTTTTTCAGAATGCCAGTAACGTGTCGCCGACTTCCCTCTCACGGAAGATCCTGTACTGTCAACTAAGACGACTTAAACACCGCTTTACCATTTTTTGACCATTTACGGAGTTATAAGGACCATTATTTAACATGACGTTGACTTATTGTCCAGATGTAATCAGAATTGATCGTATTTGATCACGACACTCTTACCTCCAGGATGAAATTGAAGTCGGTTATCGTGAAGGACAAGGACCTTAGATTTCGCGTGACGTCAGGTTGGTAGCAGCTCTTTCGTCTAGATGGTAGGGGGAAATATTATCTGGCGTTTCCAGGCGACTGCGTAGGCAGGCAGCAGCAGCAGATAGGCACAGCTTCACCTGGCGGAGTGATCACCCAACCGCGAACAAACGTCACGGCTCAGCTCATATCTTCCTTGCGTCCCTCACACAGCAGTCAGCCACAAGACACGGAGGCCACCACAAAAAATAATATTTCAACGAAAGAAAATTACAAACAGCAGAAATCGACCATGGCTAATAGGTCCTTCTTTTTCTCAGCACTTTATTTATTCCTCATTGGAAGGCAAGGATTAATTCCTAGGGTGTTGAACCCCTCCTTCAACAGAACAAAGGAAATTTTAATCGTAAGTTTGCCTTCCTTGTCTGAGATGAAGCTTTTGCTACCTGCAGTTTTCTAGTATTTAAAAGTCTGTTAGCCAAATACGCCAAATCTAAGAAATTTTCTTTCCTTATATATATATATAATATTATATATATATTATATATATATATATAATAAGGAAATGAAGAATCCATTTTCACTACTTTGAAAGGGTTTTTAACCCTAGGATAAATATGGAATAAATTCAACATTAAAGAAGTATCAGACAAGGTGATTTGTTGGTTGAATTCTTGCCCTGGAAAACGAAAATCGACAAAGACGTTTATCCTTAGACACTTAGAAAATTCCAACGTGGAATGCAGAACAAAAGACGTCGAGAAAAAAAAATTGATTCATGACACGGCCAGGCCACACACCGCCAATGCAAAACACTCTAGATCTAACCGCGACATTTGCTTGGGAGCAATCAGACCACACACACTCCCTACAACCTTCGTTAAATTGTCTAATCCACTTTCTCACCATTACTTGCCCATTATTCCTTCCCCATACACCTCACGTAATTGCCGTCGGTAACATTCCTTGCATTCAACAAATGGAACACTGATCTTCACAGTCGGCCCTGGTCGTTCAGTCGTTTTGGACATTTCGACACGTTAAACAAAATTGGGAAGACTAAGGACAAAGTGACGATGCTTCTTAATGAATGCAGGACGAGATCACGCGCGATCACACAAAACTGCAACTGCAGCGCTGCAGCGGCAAACTATTAAAACAGTACGTACTTTAAAATAAGCCCCAGAAAATTATTGCCTTAAGAAAATCGAGAGTATGGATTGAAACCGGGCATTTGAACAGTAAAATATGTCGAGAGACTGTATCCAGTACCAGGAAATATACATATTTAGACTCGAAGCGTCAGCCAAAGTGTATTTTTTTCATTTGATATTCAAGTATTGAGCGTGAATAGTTTTCGGTGAGAGGTGGGGAACAGTTTAATGAGACGAATACACTGCTAGGGTCAACACGTTCCTATTTTCCCATGATTTACAATTCAAATTTATCTCACTCTCTCTCTCTGTCTCTCTCTCTCTCCTCTCTTTTCCAGTTGAACATTACTAAAGTGAGTGAGTAGCGCAGCACTATCAACAGAGCTGCTAATCGACGACTAATATTACCAGTTTGAAATCGTTCGCTGGCGAGAGAGGAATAATATATATTTTTTAAAGTACCCAGTGAACCGGATTTAGGGGACATACACAGGTAGTCAGAAGGTAGAATTCTTTACAAATCATCTTAACGTTTTAGTGGAAAGGGAACTGAAGGAATTGGAACTCATAATGTAGTCGAGGTCATTAATGTGGTGGGCTTTGATCGATTCGTTGGGATCCGAGGCCGGACTATTTATAGTGAGCCCAAGGAGGTGGAGGTTCAGAGCCGCAAGGTACGTACACTTACTACTGAAAACGGTTTCATTTCAGACTTACGGACGGGGACGATTAAAATGTTTTCTTTAGAATGTGACAGGTCGACGTATGCGACTTATTTCATAGGGAAACGTTTAACTTGGGGTTCCAAAGTATGGAAACTAGGCAAGAACTTGCGACGGAGATGATAACAGGCAAGAAAGATCACTCATCAACATCTCGCCCTCAAGACTACATCAGTTGCGTGTTAATTCACATTATAAAGAGAGAAGAAAGCAGAAATCAAAATGGAGTACGACAAGGCTGCTCTTTCACTCACATGTAGAACAGCCGATGAAGAAAGTTAAAACGGAATTATGCAAAAGGAATCATACTGCAAGGAGAGTAATTAAAAACGCTATGGGCTGCCGATGATATTGTGGTATTAGAGGAGTCAGAAGAAAAGTTGGAAACCATAACAAATGACATGAACGTGGTCCCAGAGAAAACTAAAATATTAGGATTAACACAGAGAAAATAAGGTGACAGTGTTCTACAGGAAACAATGGAATAACAAAGGCTGTTAGATTGGGAAGGGACATTCAGAAGGAATTTAAGGAATTCTATTGCTTGGGAAGCGTAATAACTAGAGTGGGATAGCACAGGCAAGGAAGAGGAATTTTTTACGGCTAATATAAACATGAATATTACGAAATGATAGCTAAAAATTCTAAACAGAATAGGAGAAAAGCGAACAATACGGAGACCGTTGACTAAGAGAAGGGATAGATTAATAGGCCACGTTTTAAGACATGAGGGTCTTTAAAATAAGCAATAGAGGGAAGTATGTGAGGTAGGAACAGAAGAGAGAGGCCAAGGATGGAGTACGCTATGCAAAATATGGAGGATGTGGGGTGTGCTACTTATAAGGAAATGAAAGGGCTTGCGCAAGATAGGTTAGTATGGAGGGTTGCATCAGACCAGTCTTAGGACTGAATATTACTACAACAATAGCTAAAAATTTTCGTATCGAGTGTGGCGTGCAAAACGTGGATGGTAGGAGTTGCAGAAAGGAAAAGAATAGAAACTTTTGAAATGCGTTGCTGTAGGACAATGATATGGGTGGATAGAATCACTGACGAGGAATAGGGGAAGAGAGAACAATATGGAGGACGTTGACCAAGAGAAGGGATAGATTAAAAGGGAACGTTTTAATATATGAGGATCTTGTAAAAATTATCATTTTAGGGAAGTGTGTACTGTAATAACAGAAGAGGGAGGGAGGGAGGATGTAATACACTAAGTAGTTTTGGAAGGATGTGGGATGTGGTAGTTATACGGAAATGAAAAAGCAAGTGCAAGATAGATTAGCATCAGATCAGTCTTAGGGCTGAATACGACAACGACATAACAAAATATTTCCGACAATTATTCATCAGTGTTATTTATAATAACTATGATTCGTAATGAAGAAATATTTTCCTGAAGCTCCATGTGAGAAAACGTAGCAGAATTTCAGAGGTATGTTAATTGTGCGCCTACAATTGGACATTCCAGCAGCGCAGCATATGTCATGGGCAAGTAGTAACAGTGCAGGACGTTGAATGAGAGGAAGGGAGACAGAGGAACTGTAACCGTCTCGAGTGACTACAAGTTGTGTTGTGGCGAAAAAAATAATTTTCCTTCTTTCATCCGCTGAATATGTAGGAGGTTAAGTGGAGCGCAAACGTGGATCAAATGCGAGCCTAGAGGGAAAAATAACATTTGAAGCGGGTCAAGCAATTAAGAAGAAGAAGAAAAAAAATAGGGTGAATTAATTGCGGGAGGAGAAACTGTGTTTAAGAGGGAAAAGTATTCCGTCGAAGAAAAGAGAGTGGGGGGAACGAGTCTCAGCGGATGGAACGAGAGAGAAAAACATGGGAACGGGCTGATAAATATGTAAACCACCGCGAATCAGAGAAATCAACGGTTTAAGGCAGGTAAAACAATGTAAACAACTGATCAGTATTTTTGGGTTGGAAATTCAATCATTCACCGGAGCAATGGAATGAATTGAAGTGATATTATCACAGATATTACCTGATCACAGAGGTACAGTAGGCACAAAGAGTAGGAAAGCACAGGCGCGAAATGGAGTAATTTACTTACAGGTAATATAAGTAAGAATATTAGGAAATGTTCGTATGTAGAGTGATGTTATATGGATGCAAAACATGGAGGATAGGAGCTGTGGAAAGGAAAATAATAGAAGCCTTTGAAATATGTAACAGAAGAGGGACGATAAGGCTCCTATTCTTTCCTTCCCCCAACTCCTATCGTCCATGTTTCACATCCGTATAACGCCATTTTTTTTTGGTTAACAGGCTACATGAGGCTGATCCTGAAACAGGCAACTCCCCTTTAATAGCATAGGATAGGAAGGGAATTGAAAAGGGGGGATGCGGAAGGTAGAGCAAGGTAGCCAAGGGTTGACTAGGGCCCCCAGGCAATGGTTTAAGGACCCTACCCGGTGTTTCACCTAAAGAGATGCAGGGAAAACCCTAGAAAACCTGCATCAGGTAGGTCGGGCATTGGGTACTATTCTCACGCCCTTCCGAATGACGGGAGACGAGTTTGCTGTGGGGACGCAGCATTCCCTTCTCCGTGTCTCCACCAACTTCAGGAGGCAGTTGGCCGACTGATCCAATGGGATTAGCAGACAACTCTTGCCATATGCCCAAGGTCTTTGACCCCAGTACATATACCTCCTAAAATAGGTGAAGGTGTCTCGGCATATGAGAACTTTGATAAAAAATACCCAGAGAGAGAGAGAGAGAGTGCGAGGCATCCCCGACATAATCAGGTAAGCCCCGCAGTCATTCTGGGCTGAAGCGTCTACGAGAAACTCCCGCAGCGCCTCCCTCCTCTGCTCCATATAACGCCATTCTACATACGAACATTTACTAATATTCTTACTTATATTACCCGTAAGTAAATTCTTCTTTTTCGCGAAAGCCTTCCTTGCCTGTGCTGTCCTACTCTAGTTATTACGCTTCTCAAGTATCAGAATTCCTAAATTTCAGTCACAATATCGCTTCCTAATCTAACATCCTTTGTTATTCACTTTTTCCCAAACTACACTCCTTCACCTTGGTTTTTCCCTCTATTCATCCTCATATTGAACTCTTTCTCCCGGGTGATGTCCATGCCATTTATTATGGTTTACAAGTCTTCTTCTGACTCCCCTAATACTGCAATTTTGCAGTTCTGAGAGACAAAAATGGTAGAATTGAGGCCTTGAAGCCACACATTATGATCAGCATGAGAGTCTGGAATTGAGTAGATGAAGGGAGAGACTGAAGTATCAAAATAAAAAAACCCGAACGGATTTGTGATTTTGATAATCTCTCTAGAGGTCTCTATACAGTAGACAAACGGCTTTAAAATACAAAAAAAAGCTGACGTTGTAGCATCGTTTCTGTTTCTGTGGTTTAAGGGTGCAAGAAGTGCGTGAGAGCCGCGGGAACTAATCACGGCTCTAGTCCGTCACTTACAGACTCTACAAACTTTGAAGCACTGAAGTTAGGGGAAATTCAAAAGATAAACTACCAGGTAAGGGATTAATGACGACCAAGGGAAACTTGCCGCAGCCTTATCAGAACTTCCTCATTTTTATTTTTACTAATCACCTCATCAACTTCGGAAGCAATCGACGCTGACATTCCACCTTAACAGCTATAGGACAGTAAATTATTTGGAAAATTGAAGGCATGCAAATTTAATGCATAGAAAATAACCACCACTGTGGTCTAGTGCCTCGAAGTGCACAGAGGTCACATTACCACATTATCAAAGGATTTTTTTCTGAATCTGCAAATACCATGAACGTAGGTCTGTCTTTTCTTATCCTGTCTTCTAAACTCAGAAGTAGAATCAATATATCTTCTCTTCTACCTACATTCTTCCCTGAAACAAACTGATTTTCTTCTAACTCGCATTCTATTTGACTTTCCACCATCCAATATACTATTTTCGTTAATATTTTGCATAAACAGGAAGAGTGCCTGGGGGAGTTTCCTCCCCAGAGTGACTGCGGAGCTCACCTAATTATGTCGGGAATGCTTCGTACTCTGCCTAGGTTTTCAAAAAAGTTCTCACATTCCGAGACACCTTCAGCTAATTTGGGAGGTGTATGTACTGGGGTCGAAGACCTCGGGAATATGGCGAGAGTTGTCCGCTGCAGTCGCCCAACTGCCTCCTAAAGCAAGTAGAGACATGGAGAAGGGAATGCTGCGACTCTACAGCAAACTCGTCTCCTGTCATTCGGAAGGGCGTGAGAATAGAACACCAATCCCCGACCTACCTGATGCAGGTTTTCTAGGGTTTTCCCTGCATCTCTTTTGGTGAAACACTGGGTAGGATCCTTAAACTATAGCTCGGGGGCCTTAATCAACCCTTGGCTATCTTGCTCTACCTACCACATCCCCTTTCATCATGGGGAGTTGCCAGTTTCAGGATCACCCTCATGTAGCCTGTTAACCCCCCACCCCCCATGCTAAAATAATTGTTTTGAGCTGTTCGCATCTATCAGCCCCAGTCTTCTTCGGTATGGGTAAGTTAAGTTTTTACTAAAACCTTCCTCAACAGCATCTTCGCCCCACGATCTCATCAGCTCTGCTGGAATGTTATCAATTCCAGGCGCTTTACAGTCGCCCGTGTCTTTCAGCGCCCTCTCAAACTCGCACCTTAAAATTTTGTCCCTCAACTCTTTATCAACCACATCCTCTTCTTCTTCTATTACTGACTGACGTACTTTCCTACCGTGATGCAGCTTTTCTGGATATCCCTTCCATCTTTTTCTCTTTTCTTCTTTATCCAGATTGTCCTCGGAGATATAGATAATCCTAAATGACACTCAGTTTCGTATTGCATCTTGGATAATTAGAATGAATTAGGGATCCCGTGTGAGTAATAACCAGATGACAAGAGACAGCTACGGCAGGGGTTAAAATATGCTATTTCCAGTTTAGAAGGCGTCGACTCGTTGTTGTGGTATTCAGTCCTAACACTGGTCTGAAGCAAACCCTCCATGCTAACATATCCTGCGCAAGCCTTGTCATCTCCGTATAATTACCATATCCTCGCTTAGCGTTTTACATCCTTCGCCTCCCTCTTCCGTTCTTACCCCACTCACGTCCCTCTAATACTAATTTTACAAGACCCCCATGTCTCAAAAACGTGACCTATTAATCTATTCCTTCTCTTGGTCAACGTCCTCTATATTGATCGCTCTTTCCCTATTCTGTTTCCAACTTCCTCGTGAGTTATTCTATCCACCCATCTCATTCTCCTATAGCGCCACATTTCAAAGGCTTCTATTCTTTTCCTTTCTGCTGCTCCTACCTCTTCACGTTTCACACCCATATATAACGCCACGCTCCATTCGAACACACTTTTATTACCCGAAAGTAAATTCCTCTTTTTCGCGAAAGCTTTCATTGCCTGCGGGTTTCCTACTTTTTATGTCTAGTAAACTTCTACCATCCCTAGTACTATGCAAATATGAAAAAAATGCGCTGAAGCCTCCATAACATGCCAAAGAAGACGAGGTTGACGGTACTTTGTAAATCAACGGACACGGGATCAATGCCTGTTACGGAATAACTGTGTTCGTTTCCGAGGGATTTGACTAAATCCGTTGTGACGTCATAGAGGATTCGCAAAGGCACAGGACGATAAAAAACTTCGCGCGTCAGAATTGCAAATTTAGCGAGTGATTGGCACGCAGGGAATATCTGTGTTCCAATGGCGTAACAGGTTGTAAATGAGTTTGCCGTGGGCTGCTACCAAACCGCAACAAGGGAGGATGAGATGAGAGGGAGACAGAGAGAGAGAGAGAAAGCTGGAGGGAAACAGACTCCAGCGCGGTGGAAAATCAAAACCTGAACGAGCTGCGAAAAAAAGGGGATTGCGTTAAGAACAAACCTGAAGAGAAACTATTCCTCTCAGATCGTAACCTTTAGGTGGAAAAGAAGAAGAAGAACTACTGTTAATCTAATTCATTGGTGAGCAAAATTATGCCAAGCAGGTTGACTATAGAGCTCATGCTTAATATCGTTACAGAGTAAAGGCTTATATTTTGTTTGTTAACAAAGCTAAATACCTAAGTGTTTGATGATAGCTACGTTTATTTTCAGTGCTACCAACGGTGTCAACACAAGATCCACCAGCCACGGCGTGAAAGCATTCTTTACCGCCTTTTCTATATGTAAGTTAAGAACATGGGCGACAGACTCCATCCTTGTGTTACTCCTTTCTTGATTTCTGCTTTCTTTTCTTGATCTTCAATTATAATTATTGCTGACTGCCTTCTGCAGAATTTATGGATAACCCTTTTTCCTCAACAATTAATTTTTTAAAATTATATATTATGCACTTTTAGTAGAATCATCCTGAAATCTATATTTTTAACACTGAAATCAAATCTTCATTCCTATGCTATTTCTGGTTCACCCTCAGGCAGGCTGTTACCTTCCTCCTCCCCATCCCATGAAAAGAAAACTGTATTAAATCGATAAAATGGATTTATTATATATATTATATATTAGCTTGTATCATTATATCCTATTATTGTTGTTTCAGCAGTGTAATGTAATATTAAATTACAGTCCCAGATAAAAACAATATACGAGCAGGATTGTAGTTTGCGAGTGTATAATTGTAAAATAATAGAAGAATTTGATAAGACACCAGCAAATTGTTTTAGTCTTTCCTATCTAGGAACTCTTTAATACTCTCCATTGATTAACAGAGATTTACGACTCATTATAAATAATTTTTGAACCTTTAAAGCTTTTATTTCTTCCGGGAGAGTATTGTATAGATTTATAACGCGTGGCTGACGAAAGCGGAAGCGTACAAGTCAGTCCAGGCCGGAATGTCCTCGTAGACGGTGGTGCTGTGGTCCGCGAATCCCTGCGGCCACGTGATAAATAACGGCTATGGAATAAACCCCAGATTTAGGTGCTGATACGCCGGGAAGTATCGTTAAGTGATTAATTAATTGATGTTAACGAATTTTGAGAGTTGTTAGCGGAGAATGAATGAGTGACAACGCCCTGTATGTTACCAACTTCGTTCTCTGATCTAAATTAAACTATTAAATTTATCTTTTGGTGTTTTATTGGACAAAAAATACCTGGCGCCTTAAAATTTCATAAATTCCAATATCGAGGAAAGGACCGATCTTCTACAATATATTTTATATTAAGAGCAAGCAAATCTTACTTACAATGTTAGTTTAGAGGTTCCAAAATTTCTTTGCTGAATTGAGAATGGCCATTATGCATGTATTTCGTGGTGTCGTGAAGAGAAGGCGGGAGGCGTTAAGTGGGATGACATTTCCAGAAAGCCCGTGTTCGAGCATCGATCGCTCCGGAGACGTCAGCTTCGCCACGTGTTTGCTCTCATCACACGGCTTAAGGCCCGGAAAGTCCGCCAAATATAAGATGCAGCGACACTCAAACTGCCCTCAGGACAACAGGTTGGAAAGAAACAAAGAGACGGCCATTAAGTCAGCTACAATTTTATTAAAATTTGATTTCACAAATACTACGTTTCATCTAACTTTGTGGACTTCTTCGGATCCGGAAATCTAATTCGAGACTTCCTAGTGCGAGATACTTCCCCCCACTTGTATATACGAATCTCAGTTATTTATGATTTTTTTTGGGGGGGGGTCGAGGGAATAACGGGCTACATGAGGGCGATCCTAAAACAGGCCAGTCCCCTTTAATAGCATAGCAAGGGAATTAAAAATGGGGGAATGTGGAAGGTAGGAGATGGATGAACTACGATCCCCGGGACTATAGTTTTTCACGTAAAATAAATGCAGGGAAAACACTAGGAAACGTGCATCAGGTAGGTCGAGCTTTTGGCAACTATTCTCACTGTCTTCCGAATGACGGGAGATGAGTTTGCTGTGGGGACGCAGCATTCCCTTCTCCGTGTCTCAACGCCAATTTTAGGAGGTAGCTGACCGAATGGGATTAGCGGATAACTGTTACCGTATCCCCGAGGAACATACACCTCCTAAAATAGATTAAGGTGGATTTTTTTTTGGTTAACAGGCTACCTGAGGGTTATCCTGAAACAGGCAACTCCCCTTTAATAGCATAGGAAGGGAATTGAGAAGGGGGGATGCGGAAGGTAGAGAAAGGTAGCCAAGGGTTAACTAGGGCCTCCAGACTATAGTTTAAGGATCCTACCCGGTGTTTCACCTAAAGAGATGCAGGGAAAACCCTAGAAAACCTGCATCAGGTAGGTCGGGCATTGAGTACTATTCTCACGCCCTTCCGAATGATGGGAGACGAGTTTGCTGTGGGGTCGCAGCATTCCCTTCTCCTTGTCTCCACCAGTTTCAGGAGGCTGTTGGCCGATTGATCCAATGGGATCAGCAGACAGCTCTTGCCATATGCCCAAGGTCTTTGACCCCGGTACATATACCTCCTAAAATAGGTGAAGGTGTCTCGGCATATGAGAACTTTGATAAAAAGTACCCAGAGAGAGTGCGAGGCATTCCCGACATTATCAGGTGAGCCCCGCGGTCACTCTGGGCTGAAGCGCCTGCGAGAAAACTACCGCAGCGCCCTTTGCCCGATTAAGGTGGACTAACACCTACAATTTACTAGTGACACTCTTCACAACCTGACTGTAGGAAATCATGTCCTGGCGTCGACTCGAACTGGATCCGTGGTTAGAGCATCCTCCCGGAAAGCGTTATGTCTCGGGTCCAGTCGATATTTTCCCATTCTCATCCTTGGGTGATCTTTTCTTATCTGTTTTCTTAATAATATTGAAGAGTTCTCGAATGTTTTGGTGAAAGGTTTCAGTGGTTTGTTTAAATATACCTCTTTTAGGCAACTAATTTATTATTTTTACGTCTTGGTTGACCATAAATCATTATATCGATTCAAATTTTACTTCTTCCAGTAGTTTTTCTTGGTTAATGATCAATCTAGGCGTTTGTTAAATGTCAAAAAATAATTATCTGAGATGACTCTCAATAAATGTATGGGGGTGATACCAAAAATAAAATGGCTTCGTTTAAAAAAAACCTGATTTTTGTGAACGATAGTTTTATAGTTATTTTCCTCTTCCTGATTTTTTAAAGTAAAGAAAAGTGCATCTTTTTTTTCTGTCCACATTTTTATTCGCGTTACTAAGGAAATAATCTAATAGATATTGTAATTATTTTTTCTTGTTAGTATATTTAATTTTATTCCGGTTATCAGCAGTGTATTAGTTTATTTCGGTTAATTTGTCTAATTTATGAGTTAGTTTTTGCGCACGCCACCGACCAGCATTGACTCTGGCTTGGTAAATCATTAACGACAGATCTTTTATTCACTGCGTTCATGTTTTCCACGCACTGTTTTTTTCACGTTCCATTGCCTCCAGACTCAGATTATGGTCGGGTTTAATTCGAGTGACCGGTTCCATTTTGGTTGTTGCAATGCGCCGCTTCCTACTGTGGGTCTGTTTTCAAAAGTTCCGATGTCAGCTCCCCCCCCCCTATCTCCCCCCTCTCTCTCCCCTCCCCCCTCTCTCCCTCTCACCCCCCTACGTATGAAGCTTTATTACACGTGAAAAGTAGCGTGCGATGTTGATTAACGTCGTCCCGCACACACACACACACAGGGGTAACATATAGGATTATCAAAAAATCGTCGAGTCCTCCAGTAATGCGGTCGCCATTTAATATCACTCACACTCAGTCACCTCGTAGCAAAGGGGAAACTATGTTATGTAATTAGCAGCACACCATTAAGCAAATAAGCAGATCCTCCCCCTTAAAAAAACAACTACATAAATCCGTAATTAGGAAGAGTTTCCTTAGATGTTCACTACGAATTAAGTTATTTATTTAACACGCTTCTACCAACCAAACCGGCTGAAAATTGTAAAGTGTTTTATCTCATTAGTAATTAGAGGATAAAAGTGCACAGACTTATGGGTTATTTTCTGTTGTTGCTGTGGTATTAATCTTAAGACTGGTGTTACGTCATCCTCCATGCTAACCTATCTTGCGCAAGTCTTTTCATTTCATTATAATTAGCGCAACCCACATCTTTCCTAATCTGCTTAGCGTATTTCATCTTTGGCCTCCCTCTTCTGTTGTTACTTCACATACTTCCCTATAATGTTAAGACGTTCAAGTCTCAAAAAGAGGCCTATTAATCTATCCCTTTCTTGATCAACGTTCTCCGTATTGTTCGCTCCTCCCCTATTCTGTTTATAACTTCCTCGTCTGAGATTCGATCCAACCATCAGAATTCTCCTACAGATTCTTCTCTTTCCCCTTTCTGCAACTCCTATCGTCCACGTTTCGCATCCATCACGCTCCATACGAACATTTTTAGCAATATATTGGCCGTAAGTAAATTCCTCTTCCTTGCCTGTGCTCTCCTAGTTTAGTTATTACGCAGCCCCTGTGGCTGTATTCCTTAACTTCCTTCAAAATATCCCTTCCCAATCTAACAGTCTTAGTTATTGCACACTACACTCCACGAGATTGGTTTTCGCCGTCTATTAATCCTCAAGTTGAACTCTTCCTCCAGGATCACGTTCATGCCATTTATTTTGGTTTTCAAGTCTTCTCCTGACTCCCCTAATACCGCAATATAATCTGAAAACTTTAGGGTGTTTATTTCTTCTCTTTGCAGTATGATTCCTTTTATACATTACGTTTCAACTTTCTTCTCCGCCTGTTCTATATATAAGTTAAAGGGGAAGGGGGACAGACTGCATCCTTGTCTTACTACTTCCTGGTTTTCTGCTTTATTTTCTTGATCTTCAATTCTAATTACAGCTGACTGCCTTCTGTAGAGATTATGTATATGTATAAGCCCTCGTCTATTAATCCTCACGTTGTTATATTCCTCAAGGATATCGTTCATGCCATTTATTTTGGTTTTCCCCTAATACCGCAATTTTATTTCTTCTTTTATCAGTATGATTCCTTTTACAAATTGTATTTTAACTTTCTTCATCACCTGTTCTATACATAAATTAAACAGCATATTCGACCTATTTTATTGTTTAATTTTACTTCTTTTGAAAACGAAAGTCGTAACCGTCGCTGGAGGTTGTCCGCGACAGAAAATTACTCACAATGAAATTAATTTTTTCCATTTAACAATTTACCTGAAGAAGCCCACAAATATGAACGAAACGTTGTATTTATATGGACTAAATATTGATTGCTGAGAATTGTTTGTTAATTTTACTTAATTTCAGGAAATTAATTTTTGGAATACTAAAATATTATAGATTGTTAGTTAATACTTGTACCTTTATTATCCATCTATTTACACATTTTGAAAATTACTTACTGTTTTTCCTTCATATCGTCGGCAAACCGCAGGGTTTTTATTTCTTTTCTATATTCCGTTTTAAGTTTCTTTACCGCCTTTTCTGTAAGTAATTTAAAGAGCTTGAGCGACAGTCTTGATTTCTGCTTTCTTTTCTTCATCCCCTTTTCTGTATATAAGTTAAAGAACATGGGCGGGAAGAAACACGGTTGCCGCAGGTTGGTTCACACGCGTCCCGACATAGTTACGTTGTGCATTGTTACATTTGAAGTGCTTTGATATTTGACATGGTCGGAACCCTCGTACCCCGTGGAATCTTCCTTGGCCTCTGCGCTGACCTGCTGCTGAATGTTTGATGTCCACTATCCATGGCCGCGAGCGTGGGCGGTGACATCCGAGCAAATATTCATGCGTTAATCACGGGGAATTCGATTCTCGCATCCAGCCGATCAAGTCCACGGCGACGCGTGGGCGAAATTTCAACAACCCTCTCCCTCTCCCAGAGCTCCCGGGGGTGGGGGAGGGATAAAAACACCAACAACAGGGTGCTTTGTGTGTCCCGTGGATGGACGCTGATGCGATTTATCCCTGCGCAAATGTATCCGTCGTCGTCCAGCCGAAACAACACGCTGCACATGGATAATCGCACGCGTCTCTTCTTCATAAATGTTTACACAGTCGTGTACACGATAATTACCCTCCGAATATATACAAAGGGGGGGGGGGAGGGGAACCCAAAAATGTATACACTGGATACATTCTGCCGCCATTCAGAGCTTATATCGATGAGAATTGGGACAACAGATTCAGCTGCGGCGCGAGAGCTCGGATTTGTTCCCATTTGCCACTTGGGCCATATTTCGGCCTTTTGGGGCGACTACAAAGGACTCAAATTAACACTAAGCGGTACTCGGTGGACTGTAGGCTTGTAATCACCTACATTGTCTACGCCTTTAAAGTACTTTTATTCCGGTGAGTATTAGCCTCCAATCTTTCCTTATTCTTCTATCAAATTAGACCAACTATTCTTCTCCTCCTTGTAGCTGGTCATTCCGTTAATTGACTCACTTTATGCTTTTATCCTATGCTTATTAACAGCGTCACAAGTGTAAAAACTGTTAATTAGCCGGGGTCAGTGACGGCTCCTGAGTTTTTTTCGGTTTATTTTTCTACCTATTCAGTCGTTCTAAGACTGGTTTGATGCAACCCTCCATGCTAACTTATCCTTATTCGGCATTACAACCCCATCCCACCTCCTCTCTAATATCTGTAGCCTATTCCTTCCTTGGCCTCCATCTTCTGTTCACTTCCCTGTAATGCTATTCTTACAAGACCCCCGTGTCTTAAAACGTGGCCTATTAATCTATCCCTTCTCTTGGTCAACGTCCTACATATTGTTTACTCTTCCCCCATATTTCTGCTTAGAACGTCCTCGTTAGTGATTCTATCCACCCATCTCATTATCCTGCAGCACCACATTTCAAAGGTTTCTATTCTTTTCATTTCTGCAACTCCTACCGTCCACGTTTCACACCCATGTAACGCCACACTCCATGCGAACATTTTTAATGATGATTTCCTAATATTCTTACTTATATTAGCCGTAAGTAAATTTCTCTTCCTTGCCTGTGCTATCCTACTCTAGTTGTTACGCTTCCCAAGTTTCTTCAAAATTTCCCTTCCCAACCTAACAGCCTTTGTTATTCCACTGTTTCCCATACTACACCCCATCACTTTGGTTTTCCCCCTATTAATTCTCATGTTGTTGTACTCTTTCTGCAGGACCACGTTTATTCCATTTATTATGGTTTCCAAGTCTTCTTCATCCACCAACTGTAGGGTTCTTATTTGTTCTCCTTGCAGTACGATTCCTTTTTTTCATATTCCGTTTCAACGTTCTTCATCGCCTTTTCTGTATATAAGTTAAACTGCATGTCTTAATTCTTTCTTGAGTTCTTCTTTTTTCTTCTTGATCTTCAATTCTCATAACTGCTTACTGCCTTCTGTAGAGGCGAAAGTGTGGAAAGTTATTCGTCTAATAGGAAAATAAATTTATTTAATAGTTGTTTCTCATTCTATAATGAATCAAACTTAACCTAATAAATTGCTTCTTAAAACCTCAGGAGTTATCAGCGCATCGCATACGCATTCCATTTTTATCTTTGACTTCGTCTGTCTGCTACACGCGCAGTTGGAGCAATTTACCAAATTTCGTAACATTTTAATTGTAAGTACCTACAACGCACCAAGATTATTAGCGCACAACTGTCTACATTTGATTGTATAGTTTTCTTTTTGTAGAATGAACTGAGGAGGTCCCGAAAGTTGGGGGACGAATCGTTTTCACATTCAGTTCGTCCGTTTTTGACCTTTGCTCGTATTTTAATTTTCACGGTTATCTGAAAGTGACAGTAGAGTAGCCATGACGGTTCATGTCGCAATTAAATAACTAAATTAACTGGCGTTGTTCTCTGTGAAGGCTGACGCAAGATAAACCAACAATCCTAATAATAATAATAATAAAATAAAAATAAATGTCACGGTAATTGTCAAAGTTTTGTGTGCGTTGTCAATTGAAACCCCACTCCACCCCCGAGCTGTAATTTAGAGGCAAACGGTTAAATAATAATAATAGTTTTTTAATTTATATTTGGGTTGTAAGTTATTGACATTTGCATTCTTTTTTTATACAACGATACTTGCCGCGTTGCCAACATTTAAAAAAGTTTGATGGTTATGACACCTCCTCCTCTCAGCCCTGACTTTCCAGGCTGCTGCTGTTTTTTTATTTATATATTTCCTTCTCTTTCCTTCGCCTGGCATCAAGTTTCTTTCTTTCGTGAGCTTTCCCTCCCTCTGCGTGCCATGTTGTTGATGTTTCCTGCACTGTTGTGTCGGTCCATGTTTGCTCATCTTGTGTGTGTGAGTGTGTGTTTGCCCGTCATTGCTAAGCGGGTTATGCTGATTCCACAACCCGTGGAGGAAGATTTCACGTGAATTTCGATAACAAGAGAATCAATAGTGACGGTTTTATAGCGATCCAAGTATTGTTGGACTTCATATGTAATTCCGTTGTTATGTTTTGATACTGTTGTGGTAATTTTGATTTATTTTCCGTGTACACTTCTTCCTTGGTTTAATCTGCTGTAAATATTTCCTCTGTAGGAAGAAAACCTGAAGAAGGCATGAAAACATGCCGAAACGTTGTCACTAATTAAATTTGAAGAAACAAAGTCTGTAAAAGGTCATTAATTGATTTATTATTATATAGCAGACGTTAAATTTAATCTTATAAATATTTTCCTCACTTTGGTAACCTAGAGAACGAGTGTTGATTGCAGTAACACTTTCCCGTTTTAAAACACGTGTTTCTTTTTCTCTCTCCACCGCTTCTTCTTGTTTCCAAACTTGTTCCACTTAACAACCCAGACAGAGAGACAGAGGGAGAGGGAGAGAGAAAGAGAAGAGAGGAAAGGGGGAGACGAAAAAAAACAACAACAACCAACAACTGCAATAAGACTTAATTCCTCCCTACAAAAGGCAAACCTCAGCTCCAACATCCGCAAACAGAAACACATTGCTGCCAAGAGAGTTTACCCTAAAATTATATGTATGTTGCAACACACGCGCGCATGCGTGTTACAGTTTTAGCACAACACGGGGGCAGAGCGATGCAAATTAAATAAAGCTTTCACGAGCGGATGTCACAAACACATGCAAACATTAAAAAGGGGGTAGAAAAAAATTAAAATTATACGATAAATCTGCAACAGTTATAAAACCAGGACAGAGAGAGAGAGAGGGGGGGAGGTGGGAGGGGGAGAAGGAGAGGAGAGAGAGGTTCCGCTTGCAAAATTTTCACAAAACGTAGGTATAATTTTTTTGATTTCAAACAAATAAATCCAAATCCATTTGGTAAACGGTAATAACATTTATGATAAAGAGGGGTGGGAAAGGGAAAAGAGGGAGAATGAAGGGAGAGAGAGAGACGTGGGTGGCAATGGCCGTAATTTTACAAATGTTCAGACTTAGTCAAATACAGGAACCGGAAAAATCATCACACAAACATTATTTTACGCCCCGCATAAAATTTTTTTAATTTAATTTAAAATATGCAAATATTCAGTATGACATTAAAATTAAAGAGTTTGGCGGAAATAGCCCGCGAATACAAACAGAAGAAAAAAGCATATACGGGGACGAGTGAAAAAACAACAGAGACGTTTATTTGAATATATTTTGAATAGAAGAGCAGAATAAATGTTTATTTATCGTCTATAAATACAAGTGTTATATTTTAACAATTTTTACTAATTCACGTCCTACATTATAAACCCCCAGTTTTATATAACTATTCTACTAATAAGTCTTGATTTCTATTTCATAGTTTATATTTTCATAAATATGTTCTATATATGCTTTTATGCCTGCTTCAGTTACAAATATTTCCCCTTAACACTGCCTGTTAATGTTACGTTACACTTGTCCTTTAATGAGAGAATTATTTTGCTCGAATAAGTTTCGCTATGTTTCGTTTGGGAAAGATGAAACTATTTTCCCCGCTAACCTACGGAAGTGTGATTGTTTAGTGGTTGCTGTAAACCACGCTGCTACCATTCAGAATTGTCACGCCCTGTATTGGTAATATAAGACCGTAGGTACCCAAAATAGAGCCTTGTGCGACACAATTGTCGTTAAAAATAATTTTGATGTATTACCTCCGACGACTACAGGGATATAATTTTAAAGGATTAAACGCGGTGACATGGATTCCATAGGCTTGTAATCTTTTCTTTTTTTTCAGTTCACGTTCCTTCCCTAAAACCATACTGTTTATTACGTTGTGTGGCGTTATATGGGTTACGAAACTAGGACGGTTCGAGTTGCTAGACAGGAAAAGAACAGAAGCTTTCGAAATGTGGTGCTATATGAGAATGAGATGGGTGGATAGAATCACTAACCGGGAAGTTCTAAGCAGAATAGGGGATGAGAGAACAATTTAGAGGACTATGACTAAGAGAAGGGATAGATTAATAGGTCACGTTTTGAGACATGAGGGTCTTGTAAAATTAGTATTGGAGCAAAGTGTAAGGGGTAAGAACCTATACGGAAGGATGTGGTATGGGGTTGTTATGCGGAAATGATAAGGCTTGCGCAAGACAGGTTAGCATGGACGATAGAATTAGGCCAGACTTAGACTGAATACAACAACAACCAAGAATATTAATAATGCACCAAAAAGTCAGAGAGCAAAAATAGCCATTATAAAAAATGTTAAATTTCCAGCAGTCAGAGATATTTGGACATAGCTTTATTTTTGAAAATACAAAAATGTTTACTATAAATTTAGTTATAATACCTGTTGAATTTCTGAAATTGTTCAAATGAAATTGTATAAACCTAAGATTAATTTAAAAAGAGTTCCCAAGAACCTTGTCAGCGTCCATCTATGCAGCAATACTCTCTTTTCAAGCTCTTTGTGATTATTTGTTTTAATACAAACATGGCGCATGTAATGACTGTCGCATGAAATGTCGTCGCCAGGTAAGTTCCAACAAGAGGAACAAGCGTTGTTAAGTTTTATTTTAACATGCTAATTACGTACTCTCTGTCAAAATATTTCCTTATATTGTTTCATTGAGACATGCGCAGTAATTGTTTCTAATTTCGTGTAAATATTGTCTAATAAAATAATTGTTAACCAGTTAATTTTAATTTTGTTAAACATTAATTAAAATCCATTATTATTATTATTATTATTATTATTATTACAGACAAGTAAAGGAGCCCTCTTTGGAATGATCATCATGACGGGCAGGAAAAATTAGGAGGCTACGACAACAGGAAATGAAACAACCGGAGTTAAACATTGGGAAAATAAAGTGAAGAGTGGGATGAAGAGTAGATCAAAGGAGGGTCTATGTAGGGAACAGTTATTCGGAAGAATGCGAACTGTCTGGGGAGGAAGAGCTTCCTTCACGACGTTATTGAATACATAAAACCGTATAGGACCTGGGAGAAGGCGGAGGACTCGGTCGGCCATACCGACGACGTCAAATAAAGAAGAATAAAATGGAACTTAAAAGAGAAGCTGAGCTGAAATAGTCAGATAAATTTTTATTCTCTGGACCTGTCCTAAGGTATAATAATGAAAATAATTGTAATGCACCGGAGGGTTTACTACAGCATAGTAGAAATTTAAAAGTGGTATTTCTCTTTATGTACAAGCTTTTATCTAACACCCCTGTACTAATTTTTAGGTTTTAAACATTTCACTAGCTCCGTTTTCTCCTCTTTCCTTTTCACCTGTACATTTTTTATAATTTTTCTAACTGTGCATTTTATATATTTCTCCAACTCTGTGTTTCAACGTCTGGATCATACCCCGACCTCATGTGGTCTAGTGGCTAACGTCGCTGCCGCCTCACAAGCATGGGCTTGGATGTTAGTGACGTCATGGTCTACGTTCCGCATCCCTCTTTTTCAATTCCCTTCCTATGCTATTAAAACAATATGGAGGACATTGACCAAGAGAAGGATAGATTAATAGGCCACATTTTAAAATTAGCATGAGAGGGAAGTGTGTTGGGGTAAGAACGTAAAAGGGAGGGAAAGCCGATTAAGGAGAAAGTTGTATGTGGAAGTTATGTGGAAATGGAATAGACTTGCTCAAGGGAGGAACTGGGATGGAGTTGTTATGCGTAAATCAAAAGGCTTGCGCAAGTTGGAGTGTTGCATCAGGTCAGAGTGAATATCACAACGACAACAGTGAAGCGTAATTATTTGGCTGTAATATACGGATTATACCAACAAAACGACGATCGACATTTTGTGATGTTGTTCAGCAAAATTTTAGTCAATTTTTTGTATCCTTACCGAAGAATCGTTCCCCTATAAATAAAAATGGATTTGCAAAATTACCTGAAATTTAATTTATGAACGAAGATTGACGGTAAAATTCATTAGTCTAGCCGAAAACTTAAAAGTTGAAGTGTTAGTTATGGTTGGCTGGTAATGAGAAAACAAATTCGTAAAAAAATAAAATAATTATTTCCATCTTATTTAGGAACGCCGTATAACACGACATATTTCACGGAACCGTGGCAGCTTTTAAACTCGAGTTCTGGTCCGAATATATTCTGCAATACAAACTTTTGGAAACATCAATGGGTGATATTAAAAATGGGATGAAATATTTTTCATTGTGTTTTCAAAGAATTTTCTGTCAATTGCAAAGAGTGAAGTGGCAATTTAAGACATACGGGGACCGAAATTTGAAGTTCCTGTCAATGAAATGCTACTGAGCTGAAATTTTAACTGTGTGTTTACAACACACATATGTAGAAAAGTAAAAAAAATTGTTTTTGTAAACTTTTTTTGTGTTGAGATATTTTTAATTTGGCAGTTTTGAAAATGTTCCTTGCGTTACACGTACTTGAATATACTTTAGCTTTATTGACAGTGATATGTAGGACTGACCGTTGTTATCAATTATCAGTATTATTTTTAAAATCGAATAAAACTGTGAGGAAAAAATAATTTTTTTACCTAAGAGCTTTTTATAATGTTATTTAAAAATTGGCACTTTTCATTACTTTGAAAATTTGTGTCACCTAAACTACTTAAACAATTAGAAACTTAATACCTGTATTTAAAGGTATTAGCATGTATTAGCGTGTACAAAAAGAATGAAGACAATATTGTAATATTTGTGACGTATAGATGGGTTTTTGGTAGTAGAAATCATGAAGCCGAGAAAAAGACATTTTTTTTCTGAAGAAACTAATAATTTATTAATTTGGAATTAAATCCTTTTAAATTCTCCTGAGCGTTTAAAAATGACGAAATTAAATTAAAAGTTTTGGTATATGATGTGTAAGGCTTATAGGTATATTAATATGAAAAATAAATATAAAATCAATTTTTTCCCGATTTTGGCCGAAATTTGAGTCCCCGTGTCACTTAAGTGAAGATTATTGTCTTGGTATTGGAAAGTGAGGGAGAAGCCGCGATGGCAGAGAAGTAGCCGAGGGTTGTTTTAAGCAGCCTGTGTAAACGTGCTCCGTGCCTAGTTTTTAAGTTTGAAATAGCGTCGGCTGTCGTGAGCAGCCATGTTATTGACGTGCTCCAGTCACGCGAGGATTTAATCTCACTAAAACTCACCCCCTTTTCCCTGACACACGTCGCTCACTTCAGCTCAAATAAACAGCTAGTTTATCCTTCAGCAAGGAAACCAACTAACGTTCAGAAATTTCTTCTTCATGGCGCTGGCAACACCCCGGGGAAAACAGTTATTATTCCCAACCTGACATTACCAGAAACAAATTTTCAAAATTATTTTGCAGTTTCAGAAAGTTGGATTTTGAGACCTGAATCATTATACAGCCTCAGGCGTCCCTAACAGTCATCTGAAAAATGGTTGAGGCATGTCGGTCCTCGTCTCCCCCCAACATTCCTCATCCTGGGACCAACATACATCGAATCGACAATCATTAAGTGTATAGAGGACTCAAATTTGATTTTTTTTGGGGGGAGGGGGGATTAACAGGCTACATGAGGGTGATCCTGGAACAAGTAGCAACTGAATTCATTAACTTTCTTTTCCAATCTGAAAACCTTTGTTATTCCACTGTTTCCCATACTACACTCCATTACCCTTGTTTTCCCTCTATTAATCCTCATGTTATACTGTTCCTCTCCAGGACCAAATTCATGCCCTTTATTATGGTTTTCAAGTCTTGTTCTGACTCCCCTAATATTACAATATCAAGGAACTGTAGTGTTGTTATTATTTCTTCTCCTCGCAGTATGAATCCCTTTTTCAACTTCATCGCCTGTTCTATAAATAAGTTAAAGAGCATGGGCGACAGACTGCGTCCTTTGCTTACTCCTTTCTTGATTTCTGCTTTATTTTCTTGATCTTCAATTGTAATTACTGCTGACTGCCTTCGGTAGAGGTTATGGATAAGCATTTTTTCTTCTGGATTTTGGGAATATTCTCGGTTGTTGGTTATTTAATCGTAAATAAATGGTAAATTGATTTTCCTTACACGTTTTATTTAATGTGTAATTAGAGTTTATTAAGTATAAACTGAATGGGATTCTTTTCACCGGTGGTCGTCCCCCCTCCTCCCCTGTGGCCCTTTGGCTGCCGCCGCCACGCTACGTCACGACCTCCTCCCCCTTTGCGTGTGAGATGCGTAATCTCGTAGGTAGGTAGGTAGCGGTTTATTGGCGTGTTTGTGGACGCCGATCGAGCGAGAAGCTCTCTCACACACATGGCGTCGTTATCTGGCGACGTCGGTATCTGGCGCGGATAATTTCCATGGTTGCACCAGGGCTTGCTTTCCCGCGTCACAGTTCGCCATGAAGCAGACGACGTGGCGCTACGAGTACCATGCGCTCCAGGTCAACCCAGGTACGTCTCACTCACTCTCGTCACTCCTTCACGCAAATAACCGATATTTCAGGCTGAAGAGCAAGCCATTGAAACGTCACCGATAATCTCGTTGACCCGGCTGGAAACCCGAGGGGAATTTATACGTGCCATTCAACGGTATTAATGTTGAGGGTCGAGGAACCTAAGTGAAAATTGAACCGAATAGGACTCTTGACGATAAAACATAAAACACACTTAGTAACTAAAAACTATCAGTCTCCAGGGATTTATGAAGAACAGCTGAACTAAAAATAGTTCTCCCTGTATGATGAAAATCAGGTGGGTGGAGGAAGTTCTAAAAAGAATAGGGGAAAAGCGAACAATATGGAGGACGTTGACTAAGAGAAGGGATAGGTTAATAGGCCACATTTTAAGACACGAAGGTCTTGGTCATGAGACAGGTAAGGATTCAACGATGTCAACAGATAATTTTTCCTTGATCATAAACTTTTGCTTCGAATTTCAGTAAATATACCTTTCTGCCCATATATTTAGGCTACTTCCATTGGAATCGATGAGACTTTTGTGAAATATACGTGTAAAATAATGTACAGTATTTTTTACAATTTTAGTTTCTTCGAAGCTAATTTTCAAAATAAAAAACTAAACTGGCCATTAGCCAGAAAAAATTTAATAAAGCACTAGATAAAAAATTAATTTAGGATTTCATCAGGAGTACAGTGGAACTTGGAATGTTAGAAATAATTTGTTTATATTGCCATATTAATTTACTTACGGGTAATATAAATGTGTATATTAGAAAATCGTTGCTACAAATGTTGGTATGGAGCGTGGCGTTATATGGGGGCGAAACGTGGACGGTAGGAGTTGTGAAAAGAATAGAAGCCTTTGATATGTGGTGCTATAGGAGAATGCTTAAAATCAGGAAGTTATTAATAGAATAGGGGAAGGGCGAAGAATATGGAGATAGAATGAAAGTATCGACTCGGAACGGGAGGAGTGATCACATTTAAATTACAAGCAAGGCACCAAAAAGCAGGCGTTTGAAAATACTCATTCCTAAATAGGACAATTAATGACTGGAACAATCTACCTGCAGGAGTGTTTGGGAACAGGAAGAAAATTTAGACTTAATATACGTTCAGTGTAATGTAGTGAAGTGATCAGTGTTCCGAAATCTCTAACAATATACTAAAGTGTTTTTTTTTCTTCTGGCGAAATCAATATTATTTCTTTTTAACGAATTTATCTTCTAATAATATGATTCCACATATATTTATTTATATTGAATATAATTATACTTTTAATTTTAGGTCCTTACGACCAGATTATTACTTATTGTTTAAGTTCTATGTATATGCCTCCAGGCATCTGCACATTTGTAGATTTAATAAATAAATACATACATACATTTGGCGGCATCGGAGTGGTGTATTTTCGCAAAATGTCTTGAAGGAGAAGAGTAACCGTAAATGTTATTGGTTGATATCCATCCTTGCCACCTTGGAGATATGAACTAAAGAAGTGGGGGAGTCGGTATTAAAAAGGCTTGCAGAGAGATTTTTTGACACTGATTTGGAGGGAGATTTCGAGACAGATGATTGGAGTTTAGGCAAGGGAGATTGTGGAGACGAGCAGGTGATCGGCATTCTTGGATCGAGGAAGAATAGTGGCAGCTGCGGCTCTAATTTGTATCGAGCACGACCCAAATTAGGTGGAAATTGCAAAGAGTTAAGAAGCTGAAGGACCATTATGACGACACGGTAATTACTACTGCAACCGCGAAAATGAAGAGGACACAGGGATCGAGAATAGGCTTACTGGTGACTCCTATCAATGCACTAAAATTATTACTACATCCGGTTCAGAGAAAATATGCAGATACGCTTTTGAATATGCGCAAAAACACAACAGTAAGAAAGTAACTTGCCTGACTAAAGATAACATCATGAAAATGACTGACGGAAGTACATTTTGTGTAAAATATTCTGATCTATGAGAAGGTCCATAACATACGACCCTGAGTTTTGAGGTCAAGAATTGTTAGTTTTAATAAATTTATTTGCAACATTTTTTTGGTAAATATATATGTACTGTTAATTAAGAAGGAATTGCCGGCTTAAAGTTTAAAAATATCAACATTGTAATATTGACGTAAATTTGTTTAGGATCAAGTAAATTGTGTTCCCTTTTTTATTATAAAAGTTCATTATTATTTATATATTAATGTAGCACTTAAATAAGTATTATCCCCCATATTCAATTCAGTATCACGGAACAAATCCCGAAGCCATGCAGAAACATTTCTTCCGCCGATGATGCTATGAACTGAAGGCGGATGATTTGACTTAAATGGTTGGAAGATGTTATCATCGTGTCATGAATATACTGACATATACCAGAGAGATTTCTGGCGAATAACGTAGCGTGTGTTTGATCGCTGGCAGAGAGATTCCGTTCTAAGCTAGCATCGCAGGTTGCCTAGCAACGCGGCTTGTTTATTCATTCGCTGACTTGAGTCGAGTATCCATCGACTTTGCAGTGTATATTTTAGTAAATATAATAAAGGTTGTAAGTATTTATTCGAGTTATTCATAGTAGAGAATTTACATGGACGTAATGTACCGTTGCTGGTAATTAGTGGGCGAATCCGCTCGCAGCCTTCTCGTGCTGATGGTGCCATGGGCTACTGTTGTGGCTAATTGGCCTCCCCTGATAAGGGTTGCCCTTTCACCCCAAACCCAATTTCCGGAGTCAGGGCAAACTAACAGATAGGGGAGGGAATCTGCTCCATCCAACCTTACTGCACTCCCGCCATTATGTGTAAATACTTCCTCCGCTCCGTGTGGCACGTGTTGCAATCCTACGGTCGGACCAATCTTCTTCGCCAACCATCTCCGTAGGTTCCCGTGGGGAAAATAATTTTATTTAACGGTCCTTGCGCCACTGAATCCATTGACCGTCTTTCCCGTCTTCTGATTAAAAAACCGACACCAACTTCAATCTGCTTAGTCATTTTAGTCATTAACGTATCCTGCGTAAGCCTTTTCATTTCTACATGGCAAATCTGCTCAACTTATTCCATCCTTGTCCTCCCTCTTCTGTTTCCACCCGACACACTTCCTTCTAAAGCTAATTTTGCAAGACCCGCATATCTCAGAACGTGGCCTATTAATCTATCCCTTCTCTTGGTCAACGTCCTCCATATTGTCCTCTTTTCCCATATTTTGTTTATAATTTTTTCGTTTGTAACTCTATCCACCCATCTCAGTCTCCTACAGAACGACATTTCAGAGGCCTCTGTCCTTTCTTTTCCTTTCTGCAACTCCTACCGTCCACGTTTCGCACCCATCTAATCCCGCACTCTCGATACGAACATTTTTAATAATCAAAGAGCGAAAGTTTTCCCGGTGTTGCTTCAATAATTCTTGGGTTTCCAACCGGGTGAAAGTAGGCATTGGCCACGACGTTTCGAAGGCGGTCACTGCCATCGTCGTCCAAGTGTTTACACAGTTTTCCCATACAATTAAGAATTGGCCTGTTTTGATGTGATGGAGCAGGCAAAACCATCGAGAAAGATGTAGAAGGTACTATGGAAAGGGATTATCCACAATAAGGTGGAACTACTTAAGATTATTAATCTCTATGTTGTAATTTATTGGGCGAATCCTTGAAATATTTGAAATCTAAGATCTCCGTCACAGTGAATGTAAAAGTAACAATAGCAATTGCGCGGATTTAGTCGATCGCGGTCCTAACTTGACCCGAGTCACGTTCGATTTCCTCGCACCGTGACCTTTGTTGGAAGGCAGGACGTGACGACAATGAGAAACGAGAAGGACAATCGCAACAATGCCTGAAGTTTTTTCCCCCTTTTTTCTCCTTATTCCCGTCACACTGCGAAAAAAAAAGAGATGACATAACAAAGAGATCCTATGATGGATCGCCAATAAGTACGACACTTGGGAGGGAAACGGGAGGGAGGAAAAGGAAAGCGTACATCGTCAGGGAGGCCAGGAACAAATTAATACTTGGAACTGGCAAGGATAAAGTCCTACATTCTTGTTGTGGTATTCACTCCTGAGACTGGTCTGATGCAACCCGCCATGCTAACATATCTTGCGCAAGCCTTTTCTAAACGCATAACTACCACGTCCAACATCCTCCCTAATCTCCGTAGCGTATTCCATCCCTGTCTTCCCTCCCACACACTTTCCCCTAATGCTAATTTCTCTCATGTCTTAAAGCGGTGTCCTTTGAAACGTGGTGCTATAGGAGAAAGAGATGGGTGGACAGAGTAAGTAAGAACGAAGGTCTACGAAGTATAGGGAAATGGAGAACAACATGGAGGAATTTGACCAAGAGAAGGTATAGGCCACCTTATGAGACCGGAAGGTGTTGTAAAATTAGAATTAGAAGGAAGTGAACGGAAGATGGAGGCCAATGATGGAATTCGCTGAGAAAATTAGGTAGGATGAGGTACTTTCGCGGAAATGAAAAAGCTTGTCTTAGGACTGAATTCCACAACAACAATAATTAAATATTTTCAGTGCAACGGGCGAGGCCGTGTAAGGTGGAGAGAAACATTCCGCACTGCTGCGCGATGGTTGGTCAACCAGACTGTAGATCCACAATTAAAACTGCAAATCTAAATTCAAGCAGGAATGGATGGCGACTAGATTGAAAATTGTGTAGTTGGCAGATTTATTTTTTATTAAACGCAGGTATGAAAGTGTTATCTGGGGCAACGTTGTTGGTGTGAAATGCCATCGTCAGGGAGAAACTCCCTCGCTGCGAAACTTTATTTAAATTCACATCCGGAAGCGTCCTGATTAACGAGTCGCGTTGTTTTGTAGTCGCTGCTGCTGTTTTATCAAAGTGAATGGAATCGTTCGGACGTAAGTAATCTAATAGCCCCGTAAATTTGCAGCAGGAGCTTGTGACACTTTGGCTGCTGATAATGGCAGCACACAACGTGACACCTTCCTCGTGCTCGCTGGGGAACAATGGCGTGGAGCAAGTGACGTCAAATTACACGTCATAAAAACTAAGGAGAAATGATAAAGCTTCGACATTTACTTAAACGGTTTTATCCGTAACAAGAAATATGAATGTCTGTATTAATTAATTATTATACATTTATCCGTGAAATATTTTCAAAAATTGAAAATATTTACTTTCTGCCTTTCTATTTTCGACGGCAGAATGGGACAGGAAATAATTTCCGAACAAACTTTACCCGATTAATTTAATTTCATTACGAACGAATAAACCGGCCAAATTTGACGGTATTATATTGTAATGAGGGGGAGATATTATTTAATGAATTGAATAATTGAGTTTAAATATATATATTTATTAATTATAATCTCAGGGTATTAATGGTTTGGGTGATCACGTGTAGCAGATCAGTTCGTTGACGAACCTGAGTTGTCTTCATAGGCGTCTCGCTGTAATTTCCGTGTTGTGGAACTTGAAGCGGCCGGTCGACAATAACACGAAGTCTTCCTTCCCTTGTTGCTAAGACCTTTCTTCCTTCCTTCCCTGCTTCCTGGACTGATCAAAGCATGGTCGCCGCTGCTACCTCACCAATCTCCTCTCTCCACCACTCTGCTGCCATCTCCTTTCACTACCACCTTGTATCACCAGCAATCTCTTTCTCCACCACTCTCCTTCAATATCCTCTCTCCATCCACTGCAAAAATCTCTCCAATCTCCACAAAATTGTCTCCGCCAGCCTCTTTAAAGCCTTGTCCCACTTATCCGACACCTATCACTAAGGTGGCAGGGATGGATATTCTCCAATCATATCCCTTCTTTCATTTGGGGAACACACGCCACCCGGTCACCAAATTCCCAGGCAGATTAAGACATTCCGAAACGGCGACGTTGTGTCCGAGCTCTATGGTCCAGGTGTCAGCCGCAGTCGCTTTGTTGTTTATTCCGAAAGGCGAGACGGCGGGCAAAAAAACCCCTTCTTCCTGGCAAACAACTTGCTCATGCCGGAATATTTGGTATTTAAGTTCCCGTAAATTATAATAAAAATTTGGCGCGCGGGTTCTACTGCGCTACAATATATATTTATGTATATAAAGTCACAGGAATTAAATAAGTTTGATTGTATAATAATTTTTTTCTTCTTCAAAGTCAAAAACAATATCATTCCTTTTTCAAAATTTATCTTCTAATAACATGATTCCATGTATATATATTAGGTGTATATTTGATATATATTGAATATAATTATAAAATTAATTCTTACGACCAGATTTTAATTACTGTTTAAGTTCCATGTATCTGCCACCGGGCATCTGCTCGTTAGTAGATTTAATAAATACATACATAACATAATATTGTCTGAATATTTATTTATATTCAATGTATTCTTTAATCGGCTGGTTTTAATAAATATTGTTGTTGTCGATGTTGTATTGAGCCCTTAGACTTGTCTGATGCAACTCTCCATGCTAACCTATCCTGCGCAGGCCTTTTCATTCGTACATAACTACCACATCCTCCCTTATCTGCTTAGTGTATTTTACCCTAACTCACCCGCTTTTGTTCTTACTCTTCCCTCTAATGCTAATTTTACAAGAACCTCGTGTCTCAAAAAGTGCCCTATTAATCTTGTAAAATTTGCATTAGAGGGAAGTGTGTGGTGTAAGAAGAGGAGGAGGTAGGCCAGGGGTTGAATACATTAAGTAGATTGGGGAGTATGTGGGACATGGTAATTATGCGGAAATGAAAATGGGAAGATTAAATTTTGAAAGAATAAATTGATGATGTAAGTGTTGTACACGTCTGCTATATAATATTATATTAGGTAATCTAAGTTTTCCTGGATGAAGTATTTCCAGGATTGCAGCAAGATCATGGAGTTCCTTTGCCGCAACGTTTCAATGGCTGCCACTGTCATCTTCTTTTGTTTAAGTTATTGACTTCACCATAAGAAGATGGCGTTGTTTTAGAAACTGATTATGCCGCTATTCGACGACGCGAAATAAAGCGTGATCCGGTTCTATTTTAATTTTATTATAAGACGGTCCAATGGAAATTGTTATATTAACCAACAGGTTTTCTTCTCTCGAATGTAATAAGGTCGCTATCCTCCTTTACAGCCGCCTGCTGTGATTAATATTTCGAGTTGTCGCCATTGCCCACCTTTTTTTTCCCGTCTTTGGCTTGTATAAATTAGGACCGTTTGAGCAATCCGGGGGATAGTTTTTAGTGGAACACACCTCGACGATATTTCGTCGTGGGATACGAACTTTCTGAAGGCCGTAAAAATTATATTAGTCGTAAACGCCCCGCCACCCGGAGCGAAATTGATAAAGATGATTCCGCAATAAAGTTTGGAGGAGGAAAAGCTACGCGGCGTGCAGGAGCGGAGGGGGATTTCCAACAAATAGGAGACAAATATTAAATTTTAAATTCATCTACAACAGATTCAGTTCAATGAAGTCACAATATGAACGAATGCGATATTTAACTGGTCAAAATGTGGGGATTTGTATGTTTTTAAACTTCAATGTGCTTACACTTCTTCAAAAAATTTAAATTACCTTGAAAATGAAAGTTGATCGGAAGTATTGCCGCGATTTTATCAACAGAGTGGCAGGAAATACCGAAATTCTGTACCCAACATAACAAACAAAAATAACATATTTAAGTTTGACTACTTTAAAATTGCAACATGCTTGTTAATTTAATATTTGTAAGTTATTATCAATTTTATACAATACTTTTTTTAAATACTATACTTTGTGCCGCATTGCCTATTGTCAAAAGTAATTAAAACTCATCTCCTCACTCCATCCCACATCGACTTCCTCCTCCTTAGATTTCGACGGTACCACATAAAAAACCATTCAAATAATGGGAAAATTGATTTTACCACGCCTCGTATAAATTTTGTAAATAATTACATATTGTATTTCAGTACTGTATTCGAATAAATTATTTAATTATATATTTTTTTCATATCGTCACCCGAATGGTCTTTATCAGTTGAAAAATTATATTTTGTTGTTGTTGGTCTGATGCAATTCACCATGCTAACCTATCCTGCGCAAGCATTTTCATTTCTACATCTTCCGTCCACCCTAAACTCATTAATTTATTTCAAACTTTTCCTCCCACTTCTGTTCACTTTCCTGTAATGCTAATTTTACAAGACGTGACCTATTAATCTATCCCTTCTCTTGACCATCGTCCTCCATATTGTTCCCTTAGAACTTATTGGTTAGTTATCCTATCCACCCATCTCATTCTCCTATAGCACCACATTTCGAAAGCTTCTATTCTTTTCCCACGTGTAACTCCTACCGTCCACGCCACACTCCATATAAACATTTTTGATGATATCCTAATATTCACACTTATATTATCCACAAGTAAATTCCTCTTCCTTGCCTGTGCTATCCTAATCTAGTTATTATGCTTCCCAATCTAACAGCCTTTGTTATTCCCCTGTTTCCGATACTACGCTCCATTACCTTGGTTTTCCATCTATTATTCCCCATGGTGAAGTCTTCATCGAGTAACACGTTGGTTTCCAAGTCTTCTTCTGACTCCCTTAATAGTACAATATCATCGGAAAATCGTAGTGTATTTATTTCTTCTCCTTGCAGTAAGATTATTTTGTTATGTTCCTTTTTTAACTTTCTTCGTCGCCTGTTAAAGAGCATGGGTGACAGACTGAATCTTTGTTTTATTCATTTCATGATTACGGCTTTCTTTTCTTGATCTTCAATTCTAATTACTGCTGCCTGTGTTCTGTTTAGGTTATGTGTAAGCCTCCTTTCTCGATATTTTATTCCTGTCCTCTTTATATAAAAGAATTAATTTCCTTACGTTATCGGTATTTTAGGCAACGTGCCATAGTAATCTATTATAATAAGACATTTAGAATAACAGATGAATTAGAAAGTTTACTTTCTTGTCGTCTAATTATTTTTCAGGAATTAATTATTTTTCATTTTATTTGTACCCTAATAATTATCAGATCATAGATGAGTAAACTCCATCGAATTGACAAGGGAAGTTCCTTCATATTTTAAAACTAAAATCGTACCTGATAAAAAAATATATTTCTCGTTAGCTTGTAAAACACGAGGAGGATCAGGAGTTGGTGATGAAGAGGATACAAGAATTTTAAAATAGGTATTTCGTAATTATTTGTTAAGTATTTTTGAAGCAATATTATTTTATTTAGAGAGGTCTGATTCTGCACTTCGTTTGATTAGTTTAATAAAAATAATTTGCATATGAAAAACACAATTAAAGGAGAAATTACAAACCCCTAATTTTCTGAGAAAGGGATCAAGAAACGATGACAGGACCGGAAGTATTTTTTTCAGTGATTATCTGCGCAGTGGTGAGCGGAAGCTTCCGTCGTGGGGGAAATCGACGTCGTCCTCTCTGGAAGACGTATTTGCACTCGTCTGTCGCACAATGGCCAACTTCTCTTCCTCTCCCTCTTACTTTCCTCTTAATATTTTGGCGACACCAGCTGCGTGGGCGGGATTGCATTGTAATGCCTTTGCACCAATCAATAACCTGAGGGAGCAAATCAATCTATCAGCGGCGGCGGCGGCGGCGGCTCTCACCCTCCTGGAGTGAGTAGTGAGACTGGCGTCCGTTTTATCGATGAGTTAGTCGGCCCGTCTTCGCAATTCCTCTAAGAGCATCCACGGGGCTCAGGCTTTCCTTTCAATTAGAATAATCTAAGTAAAGTCTCGGAAACACGCCGACCGAAGTCATCTAATTTGGGTTCGAGGTTCGCAGCGGGAACATGACTTTCTGCTAAAAAAAAGGGGGGGATTCTATGTGCATGAAACATTTGACCGACACGGAACTTTTCAACAGTTATTTGCGGATTCAGATTCCTGCACTTGCTAAGTCAGCTGCTGCTTGTGTGTGGATACTGTCTCGTCGTTGATCGGTCACTTATCAGTAGGAGTAATTGCGGGATGGCGAGTCCGTGGCCCAGATGCACGAATAATTTAATATATATCTGGAAACTCTGGATGGGAGTTCGAGAAGGGGAGGCCTTGGAAAAAAGGTGAGGAGGTAAGGAGGAGGTCAGAGAGGAGCTAGCGAAACAGAATGTCGGACTGGCTGGCTTCAAGGAGTCGGAGAGGAGAGGCGATCTGGCTGCTCCAAATGTCACGGGGAAAGGAAAGTGGAGAGGCGTTTCCTGAACCACATCAGAGGCCTTCCTGCTTCACAATGCCGACCCTGAAGCTGCAGAATTGCCGGTCAACCAGGAAACTAGGGGAGGATGAACGCAAAGTAGGAATCTCTCGCTCTGATATGCGTTTAAATACGTCATACAGTCCCCAGTAAAGTAGATTAAATTTACTATGTTATTTCTTTGGTTAGGACTCAGCTGGACAAATGAAATTAATTGAACTTAATTAATTCCTTAATATTGGAATTTGTTGAATTTCTTACATTTGCTAGTAATTAAATGTCAAAGTTGAGATTTATTAGCGCACATCCTTTTAAATATATATATATATATACTCTAAATTCTTTAATATGTTTATAAATTTAAAAATAAAAATAAGAAGCACGTCACAACATACTCGAGGCGACATCTATCAGAATATTTCACGGAAACCAGTTGGCACTTCAAAGTTGATCAGCAAAAAATAGTTTCGGAAATATTACCGTCAAAATGTGAAGAGGGCGTGGCTTCTCTCCCCCGCAACCCCCTACTCTTTTAAATCCCTTCCTATACTATTGAACGGGATAGGTCACGACGCCTACAATTATAAAAAAGCCCTTACCCTTCTGTGTTATTAAACGGGAGAGACCACAACGTGGATGGCCCTCAAGTACCCTTAAAACACGGAAATATTGGGATATATATATATATATATAAATCGTGGATTTAAGGTAAGTCTGACGTCGTCGTTTCTGCAATTTCAAGAAGTAATAGAGGCATATTTGAGGGTAAACAAACAAACGATATGTTGAACACTCAGTCTCGTGGTCAATTCATTACACACTTGACGTGAACAGCGAGCAATATATTTCCATGAAAGCTTTTGTTTTGTTTTTCCTCTTCTCCCCTCCCCTACGGGCAATGGTTGTTTGTCTTCTGGCAAAGCGTAGCGATTTTATTTCTTCTCCTTGCAGTATGATTCGTTTTCCGTATTCCGTTATAAATTTCTTCATCGCCTGTTATATATATATATATATATATATATATATATATATGCAGGATGCATACTTGTCTTACTGCTTTATTTTCGTAATCTTCAATTCTAATTACTGCTGACTGCCTTCTTGTAGGGGTTACGTATAAGCTTTCCTTCTTATCAGGATAAGGGCTTGCTATACTTTTACAGGCTATTTATGTACTAAGTAATTGAAAAAAAAATTAATGAAGTGTTGGTATTACACAGAGATTAAATTCAAAAAGAATAAAAATAAGTGTCTTATTACGGTCTACTGGAAATTACCAGCATTTTGATTACGTTGATGATTCTTCTTTGAAGCAAATAAAAGTGACGAGGACCAGAGTTGGAAAGGTCACTATTAATTACTTGGGGGCGGGGGTTAACTACGTCAGGAAGATTCCCCGCCACGGAAGAACAATCTGGGAATGTGCTTTATGACCGCTCGGCAAATCTCCTCGGAATTGGCAATTCCCTTTTATAGGCCCGGCCGAGGTATCTGTAGTAGTCTTCGGGAATTGACTGCTTTACAGCCGAATGAAACTCGCAGTCGTCACAGCAAAGGATCCTCACGACAAAGGATATTACTCTTACATCGCGACGGTTGCAGCAGACTCTTCTCCCGTCATTCGGAATAGTACCCAATGCCCGACCTACCTGATGCAGGTTTTCCCTGCATCTCTTTAGGTGAAACATCCGGTAAGATCCCTAAACCATAGCCCGGGGGCCCTAGTGAACCCTGGGCTACCTTGCTATACCTTCCGAATCCCCCCATTTCAATTTCCTTCCTATGCTATTAAAGGGGAGTTGCCTGTTTCAGGATCATCCTCAGGTAGCCTGTTAACCCCCCTTCCCCCGCCCCCCAAAACAAAAAAAACGGTTCACCTTTCTCGCCCTACATCATCATCATCATTCCTACTCGTGCATGCTCAACAACCAAGATGGCCGCTGACGGCGATTTCGTTTTCGCTTGCCTCCACAATTCACGACGATGGATAACTATGCAAATGAGGACAATTTTCGGCTTAAAGTTTAATGAGAATCCCGTGTTTATGGGAGGAAACGGTTTTTTTTTCTGTTAGAAGATGAAAATGAAGATAGCGGAAAAGGCGACTCAGCGGGAGATTGTTTGAAAGTTTCCTCGCGATCTCTGAAACCATATTAAGAAGGAATTTTACTCATCTTCATTTTTCTAGTAACGCCAAAAACCTTTTTTAAAAATTAACTGTTTCTCATGCTTCTTCCAGCCGCCACATAAATATTCCCAACATAAAATTTTGAATATTGAAATAATGACAATTAAATTAATAGATCGAAAGTCAAGGTAATTGAGTGTGGAATGGGAAAAGTAGAATAACAGAGGCTGTTAGGTTGGGTAGGGAAATTTTGAAGGAAGTAGAGGAATTCTGCTACTTGATAGCATAATAACTAGAGTAGGATAGCACGGGCAAGGAATAGAAATTAACCTCCGTCTAATATAATTAAGAATATTAGGAAATCGTCATTAAAAATGTTAGTTTGGAGTTTGGCGTTACATGGGCGCTTTTTAATCGTGTGCTACAGTTTTGGGTTGCACAGACATGGATGCTAAAGTCGGCTGCAGATTGCACCGCCAGGCGAGCTTTTGAAAAGTCAATGTCGAAAGGCACACTCTTAAATCAAATTGTTGTAAGAGTTCTAAATATTAAGAAACAAATAGTTGTTCTTAATTATTTTTCTTATCTCATGGGGAATGAGAACATAGTCACCAGCCGCAGAGCTGGTGGAGCAAGAAGGAACGAACTGGCATCCGCCATGCGTACAGAAAATGGCGAACGTTGTTTTCATCGTTTTAGCCGATTACGATGAAATTTAATACCGTCGAGTTACCGAGGCGAAACAACATATTGAGACTAAATGGGAAACCTGATGATTGTTCGCTTTACAGGGGAATCGGCTGAACGGGATACATTTAATTGTCAGCCACCATTTTGAAAGTTATACACGTAGGTCGATAAACATTTAAATTTTAGTACCAACAGACAGAAATATTTCTTGTGAAGAGTAGGCGTGAAATAATGTGGGAAATGGAGTCAAGAAGTAACAGAAGATACTACAGACCTTGCCACGAAGGAGAAAAGAGTTCGAAATAAATTAGGGGCGCATAATGTAATATACATTTTATTCCTAGAGTTCATATGGGGAGGTGACAGCTGCAACCTTGACTTTCTCAACCATCTTATAATTTTTAATGCCGTATAATATAGTAATATATTTTTAATCTATAATTAGCTTTCTTTTCCGTTTCGCTGATCTTGTCACGTAGGATTAATTACCATCATACAGTCCTTAATGCCCTTTCCAACTTCGCTGCTGTTTACCCTGGAAGGTTGGTGAACTGTTGTGAACGCCCCCTCACTCACGTACTCCTCACTTGTGATTAAATGCGTAAGAGGCGACAGGTGTGTGCGGATTTCCTGTCTTGTCGTCCTCATATTTCTCCCCGTTTGCCCTGGTCTTTTTTCCCTGAGAAACGCAATTTTTCAAGTAACTCGTCAACTTGTCACTCCCGCTCGCACTCACACTGCAAAAATAATTTCCACCTCCAGCAACGAATTTATTTGTGAAGCTATTCCGGGGAACCCTAAACTTACGACTGCGTCCACGTTAAATATTCAACGTTAAAAGGCGCAGACTTTTCGAGCAAGACGCGGGAAAGGGAAGAGGAAAATTGTTATCACTCAGCACTGAAGAAGGCAGCTTCCAGATGATGGAGGGTAATAAACAAACAAAGGATAAGCTTTGTTCACCTAAATACAAAATAAATTTAAAAACGAAATCGTGTAAACAAGGCGCAGAACATCTCCTAACTAAAGATGGTTAACGTTCATTAACAGTTGTTAGATACGGCAGCAACTTAAGTGGCGGCTGGTGTATATGAGTTAAAGCGCATTTAGGACTTGCTTCCGCTCTTAATTTAAAATCCTGTATAATAAGCGAGTGTTTCTACTTCGAAGCCCGCCTTGCGGCGCACGCGCTCCCACTAATGTCGGTGCTCAGCACGCAATTGAAATCTTCTCCTTCTCCCTGTCCTGCCTTGCTCCACAAACCGCCTCCTTTCGGTGCACCGGACCAGTGAGCACTAGCGTGGCTTGTTCCTAAAAGTAACTTAATTTAAAATAATTACGAGGAAAGAAATTCTTTCGATGGAATTTGCAGCAGACTATTAGTAACATTATCGCTGTTGAGTGTTGCTCAAGTATTATTACAATAGGATCAATAGAGGGAAAACCAAGGTAAAGGATTGAAGTATGGGGAATAACGGTATAACAAAGAGTGTTAGATTTGGAAGGGATACTTTGAAGGAAGTTAAAGAATTCTGCTACTTGGGCAACATAATAACTAGAGTAAGATAGCACAGACAAGGAAGAGGAATGAACTTACGGCTAATATAAGTCGGTATGGAGTGTGGCATTATATGGGTGTGAAATGTAGACTGTAAGAGCCGCAGAAAGGAAAATAATAGATTTTGAAATGCGGCGCTATAGGAGAATGAGGTGGGTGGATAGAATCACTAACGAGGAAGTTATAAGAAGAATAGGGTAAGACGAACAATATGGAGGACGTTGCCAAAAGAAGGAATAGATTAATAGACTATGTTTTAAGAAATGAGGGTCTTGTAAAATTAGGATTAGAGGAAAGTGTGTTGGGTAAGAACAGAAGAGGGAGGTAAGCAGATTGGTGAAGATGTGGGCTATGGTAGTTATGTGGTAATGAAAAGGCTTGCGCAAGATGGTTTAAATGGAGGGTTGTTCCGACTAGCCACACCAAGAAGTAATTTTCAAATTTTTGCGTGGAACTACACTAAACTAAAAGCGGACACATGCTGACAGTCCTGTATCTGAAATTATAATGATGTCTCAAAACAATTCCGTGACCTCGAACAAAACTCCTGCTGCAACAATAGATTGAGTGAGAGTGCTCGCGCTCACCTATTTCTCTCGTTTCATCCAAATTGCGCAGGTAATAACACAATATGTTATAGGAACGCCTAATAAGACTTATAACTCGCGGTAATTCGCGGCAATCCAATGTGTTTATTAATATTTAAAATATTAATTTCTGAACTCTACAAGCTATCGGAATGAAAAATACACTAAAATTGAAGTTAATATTTCTATTTTCAATCCTGTAAGTTTCATTCAAATCGGTTGAGCCGTTTAGGAGCGTATACGAGAAAAACGTTTAGACAGACACTTAAATTTTATTTATTGGTATAGATATATATTCGTTTTTATTATAGAGATTAAGAGTTAACCTCGTTATTATTGTTGTCTGTGTTGTTGAACCCCTGACAGTTTTTTTTTCACGATTGCTTTAATTTGTTTTATGAAGTTCCTTTTTGATCCTGAAATACTCTCGTGACAGCGAACACACGGCGATGTTAACATCGACAAAGTTCGCAATGATGATAAATCAGTTGTCAACGACTGTGAACGATTCAGTCACCGCCGCATCCTCTTTTTCCTTCATCCCCCGACTTGTCTGTCATGCATGTCGGACCGTGGGAGGGTGGGAAGAAGAAGACATCGATATCCCCGGCCATCTATACACACGACGACGACGACGACGAAAGCAACCGCAAAGTAATTGCTTCCTCTGCTCAGAGAAATCGAAGGACATTACTTTACTTTTTCCTCGTGCAACTGTGTTAGCGTAACACACTCGAAAATGAAACAGGGATTCCAAAGAGAGAGGAAAAAGGGTAAAAGTTCGCGGAAGAAGCCAATGAATAATCATAATACGAGGGACATTAAATAAGAAACAAATTGATCTAAAAAATACTACTGTGTATCTTTACAAAATTAGATTTTTCTCTCAAAAAAACCCCCACGAATATTAATGTCCTTGTTCCAACGATGGATTAGTTTTTTTGTACCTGATGAGAAGAAGTTTTCGTCTTATTTTCCACAAATTCTTTGACCTGCTCGTTGTTGCTGAGCATTTGCTTTGGGGTTCTGGTTCAAAATGGTGAACCCGAGTTTCATCACTCGCTAATATCCGTCCACTTTTCTTTTATAGATTTCTGTCAAGGCTGTACACACAATTTGAGGCATGTCTCCTTGTGTCTCTTTCGCGTCCGACGTTTCATCTTTTTTTTTGTAGTTGAGCTTGTTACTGATAACGTTAAGAACTGCGCCATCACTTACTGCAACCTCTTTTTAGCCGTATCTTCAACAGTAATTTGTCGGTCTTCACACGAATAATTTCGTCAATGCGAGTTTAGGAGTCCACTCCTTCACCTCGCCGGCCAGGACTTTGCGAGTCAGTCACTGAGGTTCGTCCGTTTTAGAATTGTTTTTCCCACAGTTCCCGGTTCAAATAAGTTTCACCAACTGCAAAAAGAAAATTCAGCTGGTTTTTCAAAATAGAACACTGTTGACCTAATGTACAATTTTCAAGCCGACACGCCATCGTTAAACGTAATTTTGAGGGTATAAACAAATCCATATTTTTTTTTTGCCACGTGTTCTCACCTCATCCCAGGGATGCCAATATAAAGTTGAGGAATACCAAACGCTTCCTACAGAACGTTCCTACATTAATATGCGTCATTAATGAGTAATAAAAATAATAATTTCGAAACGTAACACTTACACACTTAGTGATCTATTTTAGAAAACTCTTTCACTGGAAATGATATGTGATAATGTGTTTAATTGTTAATAGTGCGCAGGACCCACTAAAGGAAATGCTTTCTTTAAATGTTGAGCTATTCAGTCCCAAGACTGGTCTGATCCAATCCTCCATGCTAACCTATCATGTGCAAGCCTTTTAATATCCTCATAACTAGCACATCCTCCCTTATCAACTTAGCGTATTCCATCCTTGGCCTCCCTCTTGTGTTCTTGCCCCACACACTTCCCGATAATGTAATTTCTCTTTAAACGTGGTCTATTAATCTATCCCTTCTCATGTTGAACGTCTTCCACATTGTTCTTTCTTCCCTTATTCTGCTTAGAACTTCCTCGTTAGTGATTCCATCCACCCATCTGATTTTCTGCATTCGCCTACAGCACCACATTTCAAAGGCTTCTATTCGTTTCCCTTTCCGCAACTCCTATCGTCCACGTTTCGCACCCATATAACGCCACACTTTATTCTAACAATTTTAGCAACGATTTTCTAATATTGACACTTACATTACCCGAAGAAAATTCCTAATTTTCGCTAAAGCTTCATGGTCTGTGCTATCCTACAATACATCTACCATCCGTACTTCTCAAGTAGCAAAATTCCTTAACTTCCGCAAAATGTCCCTTTCGAATCTAACAGCCTTTGTTATTCTCTGTTTCCCATACTACAGTCCATTACCTTGGTTTTCCCTCTACTAATCCTCATATTGAACTCTTTATCCAGGACCACGTTCATGCCATTTATTGTGGTTTCTAAGTCTTCTTCTGTCTCCCTCAATACTACAATATCATCGGCAAACCTTAGGCTTCTTATTTCTTCTTCTCTTTATTAAAAATAAATCAAATTATAATTAATATTTTTAAAAGCACAAATAATTTGTTAAATAATCATAAATAATTAACGCCCCCCTCTGATTGTCATTTACTATAGATTCTAAGATATGGTAGGCAAATATGACAAAAACTGAGATAACCTATTTTGAATATCGTAATAGTTAGTATATATTTTTTCTTAGTAGAATGGTCGAGGGCGTTTCCAGGGGAGATGTAGAGTGTGTGGGTGGATCGATGTGGTGGGTGAGTTAGCCACATAGAAAAGCTGAAGTGGCCGACATCTCAGCTCTAATGGCGGCGGATATCTCCGTTACATGTACACACACGTACGTACTTGGTATTATCGGCAGCTGAGTGATGAAAGTGGAGAATAATGGTCCTTCTCGGAAGGCACAGTAAGATAAACGAGCGCGGGACTGGGAGGGAGAGATTGCAGGCTCACTGGCCAACTGCTGATAGAGAGGAATTCTCGTCATGTTTTGCGAGTTATCTTCTCCTTCTCCTCCTCCTCGTCCTCCTCCATACTCGTCTTGGTGGTCGCAGCTGCTTTGGAGGCGGCAAAAAAAAAATGTTCCTTTCGTTGGCCGACTCTTCACTTTATCTACTCTCGCGAGTCCGCGCCTACAAGTTAGTGCGTCACTGTTGAACAACTTACAATCAATCATCGGCTCTTTTTAAAATTAATTTATATCATTTATTTGTTGCAGCGGCGACCACTCAAAACTGAGGACGAACAGTCCACCACCACAGCTCTGCGACACACTTTCTTCCTTCTTCTGCGTAATGAAGCAAGCTTGTTTCTTGTGAATTTTTGGGGTGATGAGTTCTGGGGAAATGCTGAAAGAAAGTTAACCGCGAAAACTAGATAGTTACAAAATATTTGCCTCTTCTTCTATAATATGCTGTATAAGTTATTTGATACATACAAGTCACAAGATAAAATTCGATGATGACATATGTGCTGTTAAATGATTTTTTAAGGCGTACGACAATAGAATAGAGTGAAACAAATCGGTTCCCCCTCCCTCTTCCATTCCAATTTATTCGAACGCCAGGATTTATTCTAAAAGATATGACCAATATACAAAATGAAATGTAAGGAAAAAACGTTTACTTTGATTTTTTGATGGATCCTCACTCCACATCAAAAACTTTGAACGATGAAGCACTTTGTCAAGGAGTTTTCCAAAAGATGGTGTGATATACTGTACCTACAATTTTCCTCCTGGGCTGTCCGAAGCAAAGATGATATTGCAAAGCTCATGAAGGGCGGATGAAAACTTGGAGAGACGTCGGGAAAACAGAGTGGATTTCCTTTAAAGAAGATTTAACAAAGTGTTTGGGTAGCCAGAAAGATCCCGACTTTGAAAGAATCGTAGAAAACATCATGAGAAGTTTCAACAACCTGGGATGCTCAGTGAGTATAAAATTGCACTTTTTGAACTCAGATCTGGACTGTTTTCCATAAAATCGTGTGGGGGGAGAGAGAGAAAAAGTAACAGAGAGACAGAGAGAAAGAGAGAGTAACAGAGACAGAGTAACAGACAGAGAGTAACAGAGAGACAGAGTAACAATAAGAGAGAGAGAGAGAGAGAGAGAGGGAGAGAGAGAGAATGGAGCGTAAAGATAATTAGCGAAAACTAACAGAAAATTATTTGTTCACTAATTTTTAATAAAAACAATAATTATATGGCGAAAGAAACACACAAAAATGTGGTTAAACTCCCGACGTTTCCTTCACCAACAAAACAGGTTAACCCAAAGCTCGCGTATTTATAAACCAAAGATATCGACCCGAAGAGCTTACTGTCTAAGTAAAAGATGCAACACCATCAATATTCAAAGTGATTGCGATTTTGTAAAGTAAAACTTGTGATCTTTTACTTAGCAAGTTCGTCACGTCGACATCTTTGGTTTATACGTGCAAGAAGAAGAGGAGGTGGATGATGAAGAGTTGAGGGACAAAAATTTTAATGCCTGAGTATTTCAGGACGCTGAGCAATTGTAAAGCGCAAGGAATTAATAACATTCCAGCGGAGTTGATGAGATGCAATATGGCTGTTCAGGATAGTTTGCAGAATATACGAAACAATATACGTATCCCTCTGATAGATGGGAACAGCACAGGACAATTAGTTTAGTATCTCCTGCATGCAAAATATTAACGAAAATAGTGTATAGGAGGATGAAACGGCAAATAGAATGCGAGTTAGGAAAAGATAAGTTTGTTTTAAGGAAGACAAGAGAAGCGATATTGCGTCTAGTTGTAAAAACCAGGCCTGATGAAGTCTCGAAATGGAGACTAAACGTCGTATTTATATTAAATAGTGATAAAATTGTATGCTGACTTATTGACCGCCTTTTTATTTATTGCTTATCATTTTCTTTCATGTTTCTTAATATTCTTGCTCCCGGAAGATTTTTTTACTTAAACAGTGAGAGCTGGAGATTATTTTTTTCCCCCATCGTGTATTGGCCTATAACAAAATGCGTCAGTGAAGAAAGAGATAAATTTGATATATGTAATATTTTATTTTTATTTTCGACTCCTGTTTAGAGTTGTCCATGACTGTGACGAGGGAATTCTTTATCTGTCGTCCAGCCAGACCAGAGACTGTGCCAATTGAGCGGTCTTTAGCGCCTAGGAAGGGTTAATGACTAACTGGGGGTTTCCGGAGGACCGTAACGTTGCCTGAATTACGACCCTGAGCGGCCCTCGACCGTTTAGGGCAGACGATTGTAACGACGGGGGAAAGAGAAACGTTCGTTGCACGTCACCACATGCGGATCTCATCCTCATCTGCAGGACGTTCATTTTTATTAAAAAGGTAGACGTAATTAAGAAAAAAATCAGATTTAGGAAACATTCACTCTGACTCCTGGACGCTTGATTTTATTCCTCAATTTTTATCTACCACTGTTTTTAGGATTTCTCATGGAGCCGTTGTGACGATTCCTCCCCAAATTTGTAACCTAGAAAATAATTAAGACACTGCTCCTGAGTCTGTAATAGGACACAAATTATACATTTTCAGGTCGCTAAAAATATTTATTCATCCGTATGTATTTGATCACCATGCCTTTACAATCCATCTAAAATATTTTACAAAAAAACAAACATTATTAAATATTTATTGCCTAAAAATAAATAAAAAATGACCTGAATCTAAAAAAAATCTTAATAAAATATTGAACAGACGTAATTTTTTATATTGAATAAGAAAATATTTTCGTTAATACCCCAAACAGGTTTTTTCGATTTAAACATTTCAACAACTACCCCCTCCTTCTTCTAAAATTCTATATTATAAATAATAATAATTAAAATATGAGTCATTTTGTTTTATTTTAAATTTCATTCTATTTTAATTTGTTAAAATAAGGTTTTTATTGCTCCCAAAATATATAGATATAATTTTGTAGTTGTATTTTATTTTAAAAGAAACCTGTTTTTTTTGGTTATTTAACCTATCCACCCGTCTCATTTTTTCTTTTAGTTCCACAGTTCAGAAGATACTATTTTTTCTTTCTTTCTGTAAGTCCTACCGTCCACGTTTCGCACCCATATAACGCCAAACTCCACACGAACATTTTTACTACTATTAATACTTCAATTAGGCGTAAATTAACTCCTGTGCTACCCTACTCTAGTTATTATACTGCCTAAGTATCAAAATTCCTCAATTTTCTTCAAAATATCCCTTCCCAATCTAAAATCCGTTGGTTTTTCCTCTATTAATCCTCATGTGTTACTTTTCCTTCAGGATCATGTTAGTGCCATTTATTATCTTCTAAAAGTTTTCTTTGGCTCCTCTAATACCATAATATCATCAGAAAACCTATTCTAGTTATGCTTCTCATGTAAATTCCTTCCCAAACTTACCATCCTTTGTTATTCCACTATTTCCCGACCAACGCTCTATTACTGTAGGTTTCCGAATATTTAATCCTCATATTGAACTCTTTCTCGACAGTCAAGTTAACGCCATTTATTATAGTTTCCCCGTCTTCATTTGATTACCCTAACATTACAATATCATAAGCGAACCGTAGGGTATTTATTTATTCTCCTTGCAGTGCGATTCCTTTCCCATATTTCTTTTTAATTTTCTTCATCACCTGTTCTATATATATAAGGTAAACATCATGGGCAACAGACTGCATACTTGACTTACTACTTTCTTGATTTATGCTTTGTTTTCTTGATGACTGCCATCTGCAGAGGTTATGGAATAACGCTTCTTTCTCGGTGTTTTATTCTGCTTCACGTTTTTATAAATATGGGAATTTATTTGAAAATATGTTACATCCCGGAATAAACCTTTTAAGAATACTGCAAAACTGTCAAATATGCTTCCAGAATTAAAACTCATGCCGTTCTGTTTGATCTCTTGCACTAGTTTACATAAATGTCGGAGTTTACGATCCAGGATGTTGGTGCGGGATCTCCAACTTTACCAGCCGCTTCCCCGGCCGTTGCTTTACCTTGGTTGTCCTGCAGGACGGATCCTCGTTCTCCGTGACACTGATTTACGGTGAAAATTACCGTGTCACAGCAAGTAGAGCATTATTTATTATTTTTTAAAATTGTTTCCCGTTAAACGACCTATTATCCCTAAATTACCCATGAAGTGCCAACTCTTATTCTCCCCGTGATGGCACATCCAGTATTCCATCTTAATTCCTCACAGCAAAGCAAGATCGTCACCCGCCTCCTGCCTGTCTCCAAACTTGTTTTACTTTTTAAACATTTATTTACGAGCACAAAATTTTCCCCGCTCTTTGATGTCTGGTCTCGTTTTTCTTTCCCGGGATTTGATTGCTCCGCAAAAAACCCTTTTGCTCTAAAAGCTGTTTTTAAAGCTTCGTCTACCGCACAACTTTCTGGATATACCGAACACAAAACTCGGGTGAAATTCGGCCGTTCGACAAAAAGAAAACTCCTCATATTACTTGTTTCAGACTAATTTTCCAAGTTCTCTATTTTTTATGTCAAAAATCGACTCCTTGTCGTGCAGAAAGAATTACGTTTTTCAGAATTATCTTAAGACAGTATTTACCTTCTTTTCCAGTTTGAATGGCATGCCCTTATTCTTTACAGAACAAGACTATTTTTATCAAAAATTGGTAAAAAATTATTTTATTGCATAATTTATATACGAATATGTTATATTTAAATTAAGTATATATATATATATCAGCTTAGTTAGTGTATTGCATTCTTTCCTCACACACTTCCCTGTAATGCTCATATTAATGGTACCTCATGTCTTAAAACGTGGCCTATTCTGTTTAGAACTTTCTCGTTACTGATTATACGCACCCATCTCATTCTCCTGTAGTACTACGTTTCAAAGGCTTCTATTCCCTTCCTTTCCGCAGCTCCTACCATCCACGTTTCGCACCCATATAACGCCACGCTCCATACGAACATTTTTAGCAACGATTTCCTAATAGTCACACTTACATTACCCGTAAGTAAATTCCTCTTTTCCACGAAAGCCTTCCTTGGCTGTGCTATCCTACTCTTTATGTCCATTATACTTCTACCATCCCTAGTAATTACGCTCCCCCAAGTAGTATAATTGCTCAACTTCCTTTAAAATATCCCTTCCCAATCCAACAGCCTTTGTTGTTCAACAGTTTCCCGCAGTACACTCCATTACCTTGGTTTTCGCCACTATTAGTCCTCATATTAAACTCTTTCTCCACGACCATGTCCATGCCATTTATTATAGTCTTCTTCTGACTCCCTTAATACTACAGTATCCTCGGAAAAGCGTAGGGTTTTTATTTCTTCTCCTTCCAGTATAATTCCTTTTCCATATTCCGTTTTATCATTCTTCATCGACTTTTCTATATATAAGTTAAAGAGCATGGTCGACAGACTGCATCATTGTCTTACTTCTTCCTTGCTTTCTGCTTTCTTTTCTTGATATTCAATTCTAATTACTGCTGACTGCAGAGGGTATGGATATAAGCCTTCTTTTTCGATATTTGATTCCTGTGTTCTTCAAAATCCTAAAGTTATATTTGTCGATAGTTAGTACAGAAGGTTCGTTTCTAATTTTGGAACGCCATCTGGTGGGAGTTAAAATTCTAAAAAAAAATTATAATATTACTATCTGTTTGTCGGGTCATGTCCAGATACTTATTTTTTATTATTCCGGTAAATTATTTTATTTCAGACTAATGCGGTTTAGAGCGCGATATCAGGCCTCCCTTTTTTCCCTCTGATCCTAAGGACGATTTTAGAAAGTCTTATTAGCAGAGGGAGGTATATATATAATTGAGCTATGTGAATCTCTTCCTATTCACCATTTGTAGATCCCAATGCCCGTAATTTTTTTTCCATTCCTACTTGTAATGAGAGATATATCTCACTGTGACGTCACCACTCACAATGTCTAGCCACTTACATGACGCGCATTCAACTAGAAACACAACCTCTAACATCAAAATTGTGTTTTAAACACCTTCGCAATTTTATTATGACGTAAAAACCATACAATTAAAAGAGAACAATAATTTTAAAAATACTCACACAACCAGGTTTATCGAATGTTCTCACTTGCGGTATTGCCAATAATTATATTAAATTATGATTCAAACATCTTATGTTTGTAGGACGGTGAGGGCGCTGCGGGAGTTTTCTCGCAGGCGCTTCAGCCCAGAGTGACTGCGGGGCTCACCTGATCATGTCGGGGATGCCTCGCACTCTCTCTGGGTATTTTTTATCGAAGTTCTCATATGCCGAGACACATTCACCTATTTCAGGAGGTACATGTACTGGGGTCAAAGACCTTGGGCATATGGCAAGAGCTGTCCGCTGATAACATTGGATCAGTCGGCCAATTACCTCCTGAAATTGGTGAAGACACGGAGAAGAGAATGCTGCGATCCCACAGCAAACGCGTCTCCTGTCATTCGGAAGGGCGTGAGAATAGTTCCCAATGCCCGACCTACCTGATGCAGGTTTTCTGGGGTTTTCCCTGCATCTCTTTAGCTGAAACACCGGGTAGAATCCTTAAACCATAGCCCGGGGGCCCTAGTTAACCCTTGGTTACCTTGCTCTACCTTCCGCATCCCCCCTTTTTCAATTCCCTTCCTATGCTATTAAAGGGGAGTTGCCTGTTTCAGGATCACCCTCATGTAGCCTGTTACCCAAGAAAAAATCTTATGTTTGTGTTAGGGTTGCATCAGATTTGTCTTAGGACTGAATACCTCAACAAACAACTTTATATTAAATATTTTATAAGAAATAGTCTGTTGTCTATTGATTATTTTCAATCTCTTTTATATTGAAAAAATGAACTAATAATTCTTTTTTAATTTAGACTCGAATGTTTGTTCTTAAACAAATAACGATTTAATGGTTACTGGTAATTGACGATTGGGCTTTGTATTAATTTGTAATTCCTGTTACAAATTTAACGCATGGTTTAGGTAAGCAATATTCCTTCGTCGGGAAAGCGTCCCGTTACCATTACAATAACGGCCCCGTCCCGTCCCGTCTTTCTTTTTCTCCTTTTCCCGAACAATTCTCGTTATAACTTCACCTTTTAGCGGAGCGGCGTGAAGGGAGTCATTTAATCTGCCATCCTCAAAAGAAGCACTCCTATTCTTTCTTCCCGAAACCGAACTCCGACATTAAGAAAGAGGTGCCTTAATAACGACAATAGTGGTAGCGGAGAAAAGAGCAACTCGTGTGTCCTATTAGCGCGTCTCGTCGTTAAAGGGGTGGATGATACCTCTATCCCTCTCTCCTCTCCTCTCCTTTACAAATACCATTTTAAACAAACCTTTATTCCTTTCTTTTTTGCCTTGTGAGACATTTTATTTTATTTTTAATTTCAGACTTCTTGTTGAAATTACAGCGGCACAGTAGCTTGTTGTTTCCACGTTATTGTCAGACTTTTAACTCCACAGTTTTTTAAGACTTTGTTCAGACTCAAATAACTTTAAACCTTGTTACGTAGCCCTTGTGAAAATGACGTTTTCTCTCTCTCTCTCTAAGATATTAAAGCGTTTGTGTCAATTATTTACTGTGGTTGAAAGACTTGTAACATTTAAATAATACCACACTGTTGGACGCCATTTCTAATATGTAATTAATTATTACTTGTTGTCGTCTTATTGAGTCCTTAGACTGCTCTGATGCAACTCTCCATGCTAACCTATTCCGCGCAAACCTTTTCATTTCTACCGTTTCCATCATATCCCACAGCCTCCCTAATCTTCTTAGCGTATTCTGTTCTTACCCCACACAATTCCCTCTAATACTAATTTTACAAGACCCTCATGTCTCTAAACGTGGCCTCTTAGTCAACGTCCTCCATATTGTTCACTTTTCTCCTATTCTGTTAAGAACTTCCTCGTTTGTGATTCTATCCACCTATCTGATTTTCAGCATTCGCCTATAGCAGCACATTTCAAAGGCTTCTATAATTTTCCTTTCCCCAACTCCTATCGCCCACGTTTGGCACCCATATAACGCCACGCTCCATACCAACATTTTTAGAAAATATTTCCTAATATTCACAATTATATTACCGATAAGTAAAATCCTCTTTTTCTCTAAAGCTTTCCTTGCCTGTGCTATCCTACTCTTTATGTCTACTATACTTCTACCATCCCTAGATATTACGCTTCCCAAGTAGCAGAATTCCTTAACTTCCCAATCTAACAGCCTTTGTTATTCCACTGTTTCCAATACTACAATCCATCACCATTGGTTTTGCGTCTAGTAATTCTCATTTTGAACTCTTTCTCCAGGACTACGTTCATGCCATTTTTTATGGTTTCCAAGTCTTCTTCTGACTCCCGTAAATATTCTCGGCAAAGCGAAGGGTTTTTATTTCTTCTCCTTGCACTATAATTCGTTTTCCATATTCCGTTTTATCTTTCTTCATCGACTTTTCTATACATAAGTTAAACAGCATGGGCGACAGACTGCATCCTTGTGTTACTCCTTCCTTGCTTTCTGCTTTCTTTTCTTGATATTCAATTCTAATTACTGCTGGCTGCTGTCTGTAGAGCGAATGTATGTCAGCTTTCTTTTTCGATATTTTATTCTTGTTTTCTTCAGTTATATTTGTCGAAGGTTCGTTTTTAATTTTGGAACGCCATATCGTGGGATTTAAACTCTAAAAATAAATTTATAATATTACTAGCCGTGTGTCCAGATACTTATTTTTAAGAGCCCGGTACATGTCGACTATACTTCTTCTACCTTTGTTATTCCACAGTTTTCGAAACTCTCGTCCGTTACGTTGGTAGTACATTTTCGCAGGTCGTCCCTGTTGTCACACTCACCTTCCTCGAGACAGTCGTGGACGTGGTGACGAGAGAAAGGAACGTCTTTGTGTTGTGCAGTTGCCATTAGCGATATCCGGGACACCTCTTTCCGTTATTGCGAGGATTGGGATAATGCTAATGACCAGCACGCTGGAGGTTGATGTGCATTTAAGGACCGCGTGTGAGTGTGTGTGTGTGAAGCTCGCCCTCAAACAATCCATTACCACAGCAGCGTCAAGTAATTACATTAGCAGCGGAGGCGCTCGTTAGGAACACGCGGAGGCTAACAGCAAGTGCCATTGTCGGGAAAGGTCCAAAAGGCGAATCTTCAGCTCGTAACACGTGTCATGGACGATTACCGCAAATAATCTATTGACGGGATGCGATTTGACTGTCATTTTGATTTACTCCGGCATTAAGTACAGTTGGCCAACATTACAGACACTGTGACAAGAAAAAATGAAACGTACTACGTTTCCCCTACCAATTGGTAAATTTTCCATCTTATATTCTTTTTTGATAATATCTACCATTAGGTAGAGGAAACGTCTATTCTCCCTCTCTGAATCTCAAATAGATAACACACAAAATTTACACTTTCTGTTACATAACAAAATGGCAGAAGTAACAGCGACAGAAAACATTAATTATCGGCCCCAATAAGATGCATAGGCAAGAAAGGTTTTCGTGTAAAAAAGAGGAGTATAATTACCGGGGAATATTAGGAAATCGTTGCTAAAAATATTGGTTATGGAGCGTGGCGTTATATGCGTGCGAAACCTGGACGATAGGAGTTACAGAAACGAAAATAATAGAAGCTTTTGAAATGTGGTGCTACAGAGCAACTGCGTCAAAATCAATTAAGAATTAAGAATTTCAAAGAGCACTGGAATAAAATATCGAGAAAGGAGGCTTATACATAACCTGTACAGAAGACAGGCAGCAGTGACTAGAATAGGAGATCAAGACAAAAAAAGCCGTAATCAAGAAAGGAGTAAGACAAGGATGCAGTCTGTCGCCCATAATGTTTAACTTACATATAGAACAAGCGATGAAGAAAGTTAAAACGGAATATGGGAAATTAATAATACTGCAAACAGAAGAAATAAAAATCTTACGCTTTTCCGACGATATTGCAGTATTAGGGGAGTCAGAAGAAGACTTGGAAACCATAAAAAATGGCATGAACGTAGTCCTGGAGAAAGAGTTCATAATGAGAATTACTAGACGCAAAACTAATGGTGATGGATTGTAGTATTGGAAACAGTGGAATAACAAAGGCTGTTAGATTAGGAAGTTAAGGAATTCTGCTACTTGGGAAGCGTAATATCTAGGGATGGTAGAAGTATAGTGTTGCAGTGAAATGAACGTAGATAACTGAAAGAAAGGGAAATGTTAACTGCAAAGAAAGGAATTAAGTTGTCCATCGGCATAAAGTGAGTGGAATTTTTGATGAACTTCCCCGAAATTACTTGACTTTTAGTTTCAAAATTTATTACGACTAAGAAGCTCTCTGCTGATACAGTTCCCAAATATTACAGTAAAACTTCCTTTAGATCAAGGAGATAAAAAGTCTCATTTTTTGTTTACTGGAGAGTTTCCTCTGGATGGTTGTTAATATTTAATAGTCCCTCTTTCACGTCGTTTTGCTTCACTTCCGGAAGAAGTCGGAACGAAGCAACGATATTACTAAATCACTCAGATACACGTCTACCAGAGAATAATCGTAATAAATAAGTGGTTGAAAGATCTCTCTCGTGCTGGTTACACCCGTTGGACAGTCGAGCTTGGATATTCCCTTCACAATGTCTGACTAGCCTTTTTGTAGACTCTTTGAGCAGCCCCGTGACAATCGGCCTACCACAAAAGACTTTGCGGAGTTTTCTATTACAATTTCCTCGTGACTCGGGCGGAGAATCTCCTTCTGGCTCTATTCCTGGGTCTAATCAACCAAAAACCTTATATAGATAAAGTACTTTGGAGATTTCATGCGCCTCCGTCCTCTGCCCTTACGCCTACACTTCTCTGGTGTTCACCAAATTATGAAAGGCGTAGGTAGTTTCTCCTTTTAAGCTAAAAGGAAATAAACAAATATTACTTGTTAGAGTGTTATTATTATTTGCCTCAATCCTCTAAAGTAGGCGACCCTCTTTACGCCTTTCATGATTTGCTAGTGATGGTTTTTGACTGGGACACGTGCCAGGCACTTTCCCCCTTCAAACCCTCCCCACCTCATATCACGTAGCACACAGTATCCATCTGCCAGTCAGGATCTCTCTCAGTCACGTGTTGAGGTTGATAGCAGGCGGAGCTCGGGCTTGGAGACCAATTTGTTTGCTTTAAAAATGTTTTCCTATTGCCTACGTTTTGGTCTGGCTCATTACGGTCTCCGTCTCCCAGTCACGTGACTCGTCGTTTCGACCATTTAATGTCCGCGCCCGTAATCACCGGGTAGGATCCTTAGACTGCAGCCCGGGGACCCTAGTCAACCTTTCATATCCCCTCCCTTTTTCTACATTCCGTTCCTTTGCTTTTAAATGGGAGTTGCCTTTTTCAGGAACATCTTAGTCTAGCCTGTTACCCCTCCCCCCTACCTCCCCCGAAAATGAGAGCAGTTCGTGGAGGCAGGATTCACGTGAAGATTTCTCTTTCAGTGACAGTGGGGCTTACCATCGGGGATGCCTCGATCTCTCTCTCACATGTTGAGGCACCTTCATCTGTTTTAGGGGGTCACATACCTACCCATCCTAGAAGAGATGCAGGGAAAACCGTAAAAAACTTGCATCGGGTAGGTCGGGCTCTAGGGTACCATATATGGATGCGTAACGTAGACGATAGGAGTTGCAGAAATGTAGTCCTACAGAGGACTGAGATGGGTGGATAGCGCAAGTAACAAGGAAGTTCTAAGCAGAATAAGGAAAGAGCGAACTATATTGGGGGTCGTTGACCAACAGAAGGGATAGATTAACAGGCCACGTTTTAACATATGAAAGTGTTGTAAAATTAAAATTAGAGGGGTAAGAACAGAAATATGATCCGAGGATGGAATACGCTAAGTAGATTAGGGAAGGATGTGGTAGTTATACAGGAATGGAAAAGCTTTCGCAGGATCGGTTAGCATGGAGGGTTGCATGAGACCAGTCTTAGGATTGAGTACCGCAAAAACATATGCTGTTATTTTAGTGCCTAGATTGAAGAAAAGTAATAAACGGTCTTAGACTAAGACTAAGCAGCAACTGGTTGCAATAACAACAACAACAACGGATATTTCCTAATTTTTTGGAAAGACTCAGAATAAATAAATTCTAGTGATTAGATACTGGTTGCGGTCGGTATATATAGAAATGAAAAGGCTTGCACAGGAGAGGTTATCAAGGGGTGTTGCACGAGACCAGTCCCAGGACTAAATATCACAACAACAACAAAATATTATAACTGTGCAAATATTAATGCGTCGTGAAAACGCACATTATGTTAACTTTCGTCGCATTCGTGTAGTAATTATTTGAATGATGGCCACCGGAAACGTGGACCAAGGTTGAGGTAAAACTACTGTACTTTCGGCCTGGACGTGATTTAATAAGTGCCATAGGGTTGGCTTCTCAACTTCGCAGTTGTAATGGGTTCGGTTGGCGAGTTATATTTCTTTTCCCGCCTGCAATGTATCACGTTTAGGGGTTGACATTGCAGTCAATCCTCTTATATCGGCTTACAGCTCACCTCTCTCTCTCTCTCTCTCTCTCTCTCTCTCTCTCTCTCTCCCTTCCGCCGACGACGTGCCCGCCAATTCCGAATTTCGCGTTTATTTCGCAGCCTCGGCGTCGCGATAAGGTGAGTGTAATTTATGGCAACAGTGAGCGGAGTAACAAGTAGACTAAACACTCTTAAGGAAGTTAGCAGTTCCCTTTTTTTATTATAAATGTGCCGCGATAAAAGGTCGTGTGGTTTCCCTCTAAAGGGGGAACTACATTTCACTTTTATTCCAGGTAATTTACACAATTCTTTTCTCCTTCTTCTTCGTTGTAAATGCGTGTGCTGCAGCATACGCTGAGTCTTGGTCGTTTTAATGGTGTGAAAACGATTGACAGATCTGTGAGATAAAACGGAAAATTGACGTCGTGCTACGGAACGGAGAAAATATCAAACTTTGTTTTTGAAGGGAAAGGAAACCGATGATAGCTACCATAGGACAGCCCAAAAATTCCATAATTACTTCAGTCTGCCCAAAAAGTCTACTTTCGTAATTAAATATGGATGGTGTCGACTTTTTTTTATAGTTTTCTGTTATAAATAATGGATGAAGGACAATGATAGGATTTTGTAACGTGAAAATTATGGGGAAGAATAAAATTCGTAGACAATTATTATTCATCCATATACAATGAAATTGTTGTTGTTGTTGTGGTATTCACTCCTAAGACTGGCGCAAATCTTTTCATTTCCACATAACTACCACATTCCACATCTTCATAATCTGCTTAGCGGTTTCCGTCCTTGGCGTCCTTTCTGTTCTTACCACACACACAAATTTTAAAAGACCCTCATGTCTCAAAACTTAGCCTATCCCTTCTCTTAGTCAACGTCTTTATTTTTTTCTCTTCCCCTATTCTTCCTCGTTAGTGATTCTATCCACCCATCGCATTCTCCTATAGCACTACATTTCGAAAGGATTCTATTCTGTTGGTTTCCGCAGCTCCTATCGTCCACGTTTCGCACCTATATAAGTCCACGCTCCATACTAACATTTTTAGCAACGATTTCCTAATATTCACACTTATATTACCCGTAAGTATTTTCCTCTTTTTCGCGAAAGCCTTCCTTGCCTGTGCTATCCTACTCTTTATGTCTACTATACTTCTACCATCCCTAGTTATTACCACAACAGCAACATTTGTAATAAAATATTGTGATTAATTAAATTGTAATATAAGTGTGAATATTAGGAAATCTTTGCTGATAATGTTCGTATGGAGTGTGACGTTATACGTTATATGGCTACGAAACGTGGACGATAGGAGTTGGGGAAAGGAAAAGAATAGAAGCCTTTGAAATGTGGAGCTATAGGCGAATACTGAAAATCAGATTGGTGGATAGAATCACAAACGAGGAAGTTCTAAACAGAATAGGGGGAAAAGCGAACAATATGGAGGACGTTGACTAAGAGAAGGGATAGATTAATAGGCCACGTTTTAAGACACGAGGGTCTTGTAAAATTAACATTAGAGGGGCGTGTGACGGGTAAGAACAGAAGGATGGAATTGACGAAGCTGATTAGTGAGGTGTGTGCTACTTGTAAATAAAAGAAAAGGCTTGCGCAAGATAGGTCAGCATGGAGGGTTGCATCAGGCCAGTCTTAGGACTGAATACCACAACATTATTTCAATATAGTATATGCTTGATCATTTATGGTACAAACTAATAAATCTTTATGATAAAAAGACTAGGTTTTTCATCGAACAAGAAAAGTCGGTCAGCTAAGCTTGACTGGAGAGAACGCGGCTTAAATTGATCGAGGAGAATAAAAGTACTGTGTAACTTATAAATATTTTTATTGACAAGCTGCGGCTCTCTCTCTCCTGATGAACACAACAATCCCAAGATTAATGGTTTTTCCCCCCACACCGCGGCGCTCGCGATTTGTATTGAAGTTTGAGCCGCCTCGACATGTAGTTCACGGAGGAATAAAGAAGGGTAATGGATGGAAATGCAATTATACTACTGCGTCAAACACAAACAAGCAAGTCTGTCGCTGACACAAAAGGCGAAACCTGCTGTTTTAAATATAAAAAAAATGATTCGTCATGGTTTGAAACCATCAAAGCAGCGAGACGGCAAAAGGGTTTCACCCGTGCTGCGGAAATGCCAAGTCCTGACTTCGACGCTCGTCGTGAATTCAGCCTCGCCACTCGAACCACGTGTTTATGTCGCGACATGATCACGAATCTCGTTCTTTAAATCCTTCTCCCCCCACCTGTAGTAATGAATTTAGTCTTGTATACTATTAATCATTACTCTTCGACACATTATTAAAGTTATAGCTGGCAGCGCAAGGAGAAGAAATAAGAACCTTACGCTTTGCCGACGATATTCTAGTATTAGGGGAGTCAGAAGAAGACGTGGAAACCATAATAAATGGCGTGAACGTGGTCCTGGAGAAAGAGTTCCATATGAGGTTTAATAGAGGTAAAACCAAGGCAATGGAGTGTAGTATGGGAAACAGTGGAATAACAAAGGGTGTCAGGTTGGGAAGGGATATTTTGATTGAAGTTAAGGCATTTGCTACTTGGGAAGCGTAATAACTATGGATGGTAGAAGTATAGTAGACATAAAGAGTAGGATAGCACAGGCAAGGAAGGCTTTCACGAAAAAGAGTAATTTACTTACGGGTAATATAAGTGTGAATATTAGGAAATCGTTGATGAAAATGTTCGTATGGAGCGTGGCGTTATATGGGTGGACGATAGGAGCTCTGGAGAGGAAAAGAATAGAAGCATTTGAAATGTGGTGCTGTAGGCGAATGCTGAAAATCAGACGGGTGGATAAAATCACAAACGAGGAAGTTCTAAACAGAATAGAGGAAAAACGAACAATATGGAGGACGTTGACTAAGAGAAGGGATACATTTAACGTATTAAGGCACGAAGGTCTTGTAAAATTAGCATTAGAGGGAAGTGTGTGGGGTAAGAACTTAAGAGAGAGGCCAAGGATGGAATACGCAAAGGAGATTAAGGAGGATGTGGAATGTGCTGGTTATGAAGAAATGGAAAGGTTTGCGCTAGATAGGTTAGCATGGAGGGTTACATCAGACCAGTCTTAAGACTGAATACCACAACAACAACAACAATTTCATTCTATATGGATGAATAATAATTGTCTACGAATTTTATTCTTCCCCATTATTTTCACGTTACAAAATCCTATCATTGTCCTTCAGCCATTATTTATAACAGCAAACTATAAAAAAAAGTCGACACCATCCATATTTAATTACGAAAGTAGACTCTTTGGGCTGCCCTATGGTAGCTATCATCGGTTTCCTTTCCCTTCAAAAACAAAGTATAGGCTCCCTGCTTATGGCATACAATGAACGGTCCTTTAATTTTTGCTAAAGAAACCTGCAAAGGTGTGTATGTATGAACAGCAGTTTGAAAATGAAATGAGTGGAATTATTTTACAGAAAAGCGGGCCCAGAAACGATCCTGGATTAATGGCGGGTGGAGGTGGAAATTTGCTCATAATTATGGAACTCGTGGTCAACATGGAGCATCTCTAACTTTCCCCGCGGCTCACGATTCGTTGCTCTAGTTTCTTGTATTCCATTGGAACGGGGGTTTTTCTTGTCCGCGCGGTCGTTGGTCCCCGATGACGTCACGGCATTGTCTCCGACGGCGGCGCAGCTGACGTCACAGCCAGACGCCGACGCCGAGGAGATAAGCTGGCCCTTTTGTGGAGGGAAAACGCCCCGTAGTAATGAACAGCGAGCGCCGGCTTTGTTCACCCCACAAGTGCGGAATCGTCAACAGATAGCGCACACCACACACCTGCCATCGCAGCAGCGGTGGAGCACTGGACAAAGATACTGCGTGCGATACGTGGGTGGCACGTGCTGACGGGTCCTCCCCAATTACGACCTGCAGTAAAAAACAGTACCTGTTAACTTATCTCGATTGGTTGAGCTTTCCTTAAAAGCCATCGGCCGTGTGACCATCACGCAATCTCGAAATTAATGAATTGACAGTGACATAAGATCACATGTTTGCCCACAGATTAGATTTCAAACTTCTCTCACTCTCAAGCGACTTCTTCCCAATATCTGATTTTCATCGCCCAACTCCAAAATTTCTCCTACGCATCCTCGCAGATCATCTCGTTCAATCACTCCACCAAGAGATACATGGCGGATCACCTGACCCTCAACCTCAAATTAAAATCCATATTGGGCCGCGGTTTCTCTCCCTAATTTCTGGGAGAGTACGCGGCTTCCAAAATTCCTGGCGACAAGAAACTGGACTTTGATACCAGATTTTTTTAAGTCACTTAACGGTGTTTTTTACACGTCCGGTACTTCTATGTCTCGCCTCTGTGACGCCTTGGTGTTTACTCGTACTGAGTGTCTCAAATCTGAGGAATTCTTCACCCAGTGACGAAATAAATTGGCGATTGTCACATACATTCATTACAATAACATCGTCAATTTTCGCTTTTCGTACCATTTAAAAAAAGTTCGTAGTTTATGCAACGTGAAATGAAGTAAAAAAAAGTCTGTCAATGCGAAAGTGGTGACGAGTTCATATTGATGTGTAGCAATAATAAACCGTGAATGTGTCTGTGTTCTTTTGAAGTGTGGCGTGTTTAGAGGAGCTTGATGAAGGGTGGGAAGGAGCCACAACGTGTTGCCATCCGCGTTATTTAACCGCATCAAGTGAAGGGGGCGGGGGTTGGATTCGCGGCTCGTTTTGTCTCGGGGGTGGAAACGCGCCTCACTAATTTGACCTTGCTTTGCTCTGTGCAGCAATTTGGCTTTGACTTCTTGGCTGCGTAATTAGGGGGCTGGCACTTGTGTCGCCTGTTAGGGGTGAACGCTGCCAAAGACCTCGCCCCATTGTCACCATTACGCCGCACACATTGTTAGCCTTGTTCTAATTGTTGTCACGTACCGCGCTCAAACAATAGCCCGCTGTTCCGTTGTCTGATAAATGGCCACTATCGACCTGGCTAGACATGAAAATTATTAATAATGTCAGCAAATACGATTTCTTTTCAAACATATCAATTGTAACTTCCGAAGAAGGTGATGCCAAACATTCAGAGTGATGATAAAGGAAAATAATATAAACTGAACAATAATTATTACCCGTCTCAGAAGCTATTCACTTAAGGAAAACACTTGTAAGAGAAGGATAAATAATCGAAACATAAATATGTTTTAAATAAATATGTAACCTGCTTAATTAGTCAGAAATAAAATTAAAATTAATAGGAAAAACTTAGTACATCACGACGTAGTAAGCATTTCCTATTAAATTTAATTTAATTTCTGACTAAGGAAGCAGGTTACATATTTCTTTAAACCATATTCTTGTTTCGATTATTTAACGTTTGGAGACATGGAGAAGGGAATGCTGCGACCCCGCAGCAAACTCGTCTCCCGTCATTCGGAAGGGCGTGAGAATAGTACCCAATAGTCCGACCTACCTGATGCAGGTTTTCCCTGCATCTCTTTAGGTGAAACACCGGGTAGGATCCTTAGACCATAGCCCGGGGGCCCTAGTCAGCCCTTACCTTGCTCCACCTTCCGCATCCCCCTTTTCAATTCCCTTCCTATGCTATTAAAGGGGACTTGCCTGTAGCTCCCCCCAAGAAAAAATAGGGACCGGTAATAATTATTGCTCAGTTTATATTATTTTCATTTGTCATCACTCTGAATATTTGACATCCTCATCTTCGGAAGTTACAATTGATACGTTTGAAAAGATATCGTATTTCGTGTTCATTTAATTCGAACCTCTTCGGATACTCCTTTCTTGATTTCTGTTTTCTTTTCTTGATCTTCAATTCTAATTAGTGTTGAGTGCCTTCTGTAGAGGTTATGTATAAGCGATATTTTATTCCTTTCTTTAATCTAAGGTGAAGAAAAATTTTCTACCGAGTTAATTCTAATAACACACTCCGCAGTCTTAAAAGACTTGTACAATTGTCTCCTAGGAGACAAAGAAATGAATGTTGGTATACTTCAACGCCAACGCGTTGCGGATTACGACATGCAATTAAGTTGGTGTACTTGATAGACAGCGCTGTAATTTCCTTCCATTAATCCTCAGATTGGTCATCAATTGTGCTTTAACGATTATCCTCCAATGAAAAATATGTAATTTACCCGGTGAGGAATACGACAAAATGTTCTGTATAGTACCTCATAAATCATTCACATTTTACGCTACTGGTGATTAATTAATCCTTTTTTTTGTTTCGTTTTTCAGGTGAGCCGTTTGAAATTCCTCAGCGATTCTGGAACACGACTCCAGGTAGTTAGAAGATTTACTACTATTTTTTTTGTCCAAGAATTCATGTATTTTTACAAAATTGGGTGTAATTTAGGACTCACAATTATGCTCAGTTTTGAATGGAGAATATCTTCCTTGGGAACCATAATAAATGGCATGAACGTGATGCTGGAGAAAGACTTTCAATATGTAGGATTAATAGAGGGAAAACCAAGGTGATGGAGTGTAGTATGCGAAACAGTGGAATAAGAAAGGTTGTTAGATTGGGAAGGGACATTCAGAAGGAAGTTGAGGAATTCTGCTACTTGGGCAGCGTAATGACTAGAGTGGGAGAGCACAGGACAGGAAGAAGAATTAACTTACGGCTAATATAAATGTGAATTTTATGAAATTAGTGTGGCGTTTGTGGGTGCGAAACGTGGACAATAGGGGTTGCGGAAAGGAAAAGAATTCTTTGAAACGTGGTGCTATGAAGAATGAGATGGGCGGATAGAATCACTAACGAGGAAGTTATAAGCAGAAATATAGGGGAAGAGAGAACAATATGGAGGACATTAAAAAAAAATTATAATGTTTCAAGTATTGTAAAATATTGCAAATGGCGAAAGCTTCTTCCTAATAAAGTTTGGAAATCAAAATTGAAATATACTATTGGTTTTTGAAGTGACTTATAGAAATAAGGGAGAAAAAAGAATAAATTATTATCATAATAAATTAATTAAGTTAAACAATTTTAATAAAGAATAAATGAAATCGACACTTTCAGTGACTTTGTGGGGGACGCAGAATAGGGGAAGAAGGAAAAATATGTAGAACGTTTACCAGGCCAAGAGAATAGGATTGATAGGCCACATTTAGAGACATGAGGGTCTTGTAAAATTAGCATTAGAGAGGGAAGTGTATAGCGTAAGGACAGAAGAGGGAGGCAGATTGGGGAGGATGTGGCATAGTTATGTGGAAATGAAAAGGATTGCGCAAGATATGGAAAAAACCATACAATTCAAAGAAAACAAAAATTTTAAAAATACACACACAACCAGGTTTATCGAATGTTCTCACTTGTGGTATTGCTAATAATTATATTAAATTATGATTCAAACATTGCTCTACCTTCCGCATCCCCCCTTTTTCAATTCCCTTCCTATGCTGTTAAAGGGGAGTTGCCTGTTTCAGGATCACCCTCATGTAGCCTGTTACCCACAAAAAAAATCTTATGTTTGTCTTAGGGTTGCATCAGACAAGTCTAAAGACTCAATACTACAACAAAAGTACAGTTTTGAATACTATTTACAGACTCATGGGGTCTAAAAGCGTCATTATTTAGCCATGTTTGCCATGACGTCCAACCATTGTCTTCAGGACTTGCATTTTCCTATGAGCTGAAGAGTAATATCCTTGTAGGTTCACCATGAATATGCCATGCCGTCCATGTTTTGCAATTCCACTTTCCTGTAACTCCTTCAGCTGCAAAATATCAATCAAAAAATTTCTCCGTAGCCATAGTTGCAGTTTATTCAATGAGTGTCATTTCCGGGTTTTCCCTTTGTTCCGTGCCATTATTAAACTCGACGTAATGAATATAGAAAGTAGCATGTTCCCCTGTGAGTTCCCCCCCTCACCGCACTCCCTTCCCCCGCCCCACCCTCGAGCGGGGTAAATAAAAACAGTTGTTATTATTATTGTTATTATTTCTGCGCGCAATATTATTTATTTTAGTAACAAAACGCTTCGCGCCAGTTTGTGTTTTGTTTGAAGTGCGAATTCCACTCTGGGAATGAAATCCATTAGCCTCGACGCTGGCGGGAGATAACACACCCTCGATTAATATCCCTTGTCTCGAGAAATGAGCATTCACAAAGTAGGGAAAGTTTGACGAAGTGGAATAGATAGATGTCGAGTCTTGCGGCCCACAAAAGACGCGGATGTGGGGCGGCGACATCGCCTCTTCTAAAATGTTAGCAGCCGTTTCGGCGCTATCAAAATTATCATGTCGGCAAATCTGTTAACCGTCAGACAGAGAAAAATTACTCTTCGTCTTACTACACATGTTGATGGCCAACTCAATTAAAACTACAAGTTAAAAAAAATTAATTAAAAAATATTATTTAGACATGCATGGTGGCGTTTCGTCCTAACATTCAGACAACTTCCGGTATTAAATAATTGTGAGACCTTGAAGATGTAAACATTACATTCAATGTTGGTATAGAAACGTGGATGGTAAGGAAAAGAATAGAAGCCTCTGAATTGTGGTGCTATAGGAGAATGAGATGTGTGAATATAGTAACTAACGTGAAAGTTCTAAACAGAATAGGAGAAGAGAGAACAATAAGGAGGACGTTGACCAAGAGAAGGGATACAGCTCCTCTAGTAATTCCTTCCACCTTTCTGCCTTTTCTTCTTTATCCGTAATTGGCTTCCCATCCGCTCTCCTGACATTTTTCCTCTCTCCGAATGATTTTCCTATAAGCTGCGTCTATTTTCCCTTCCACCTTGGAACCAAGCCTCTTTGTCTGCTTTGAACTTCCCATCTATCTCATTCTTGAAGCGTTTGTACAGCTCTTTACCATTTTTATATTTTTGTTTTGAGTATCTATTCAAAAATTTGTCTGCCTACTATTATCCTGTAGATTTTATCTCTAAATTTTGTGAATTGAGAATTATCTTCTGGATATTATCTTTGGGATTTTATGTCTTCAGTAATTTAGTTTATTGACAAAGACCACAATAAATGGTCAAACCGCCTGCTTCATGTTAAAATTTTAAAAAAAATTGTGTAGGAGTCTGTTGTACATATGTATTTATTATTCACTGACGTTAATTTTTCCTAGTTGTTTTTTCTAAATTTAGTAAATTCAGAATTTTTTTCTGGATATTATCTTTGGGTTTTTATGTCTTTAATAATGTTGTTTATTGACAAAGACCACAATAAATGGTCAAACCGCCTGTTTAGTATTAAAATTTTACTTATTTTTTGTCTATGAGTCTGTTGTATTTCTTATTCATAGACGCTAATTGTTCCTGTATGAAGTTGGCGTGACATTGGACCAGTGAAGTTTGCTTCCCGATCGCTTGAGCTCACTGCCGAGTGAAGTTTCATTTTTACGAAGAGTTATTTCCTGCGCCGCTTTTGAAGACTCAGAATAGTCACCGGAAGTTGTCTTTATCGCTGGAAGCTAGTAAAAATCCTGGAATTTACCGTTCATCTTTAGTCGGTCGCAGTCCTCCGCATACAGAAATATTGCCACATTAAAAAGTCCTATTACATCGGAGCCGACTATCTGCGCAGAAGGGATCAAATTTATCGCGCCATGTAGTCCACGGAGTTTGGCTTTTATTGGACTATTAAGAGCTCAAGGAAAAAGTCTGCAAGCAGCGAGGAGGAGGACGAACTGAATATAAGTTTGAGGCCGATGGAGTTGGAAGCTCCGAGGAGGGTTTGTGACGAAGAGGAGGAGGAGGAGGAGGATGCTGCAGTAGCTACAGCACAATATCATTAAAAAGCAACTGTTGCCGATGGGAGGAAACGGAAATAACAAAGAAACAATCGCAGTAACTCATAAAAACGGGAAAGAGGAGGGAGAGGGGGGGGTGGGGGTTGGAACACGGAGACGACCTCTCACGAAAAAATGCGTTCTGCACTATGGTTGAATCGATATTCCCCTGACGGATTCCTTGACCGGTGCATACTCGAGTTCGGATCGATATGGCCAGGTAATTATGCAGAGTATTCCGTAAGAATGCGGAACGTGAACGCAAAAACTCGGGTAACTTCTGCGAGTCCGGCATTTAATTATACAGCAAAACTACTTGTGTAAATACCAACGCCTTCAACACGTTATCAATCTGACAACCTTAGTAACCCTATACCGAAAAAATTGGACCAATAGATGCGATCAGGATCAGTTTAGTATCCCATGCGAGCAAAAGATTTTTTTTGGGGGGGGGGAGGGAGGGAGGGGTCTGAAACACGTAATTCCCCTTTAATAGCATAGGAAGGGACTTGCAAAAAAGTGGGCAGGATGTGGAAAGTAGAGCAAGGTAGCCAAGGGTTGACTAGGATCTTACTCGGTGTTTCATCTAAAGAGATGCAGGAAAAGCCCTAGAAAACCTGCATCAGGTAGATCGGGCTGCTGGGTACTACTGTCACGCCCTTCCGAATGACGTAAGACGAGTTTTGCAGTGGAGGTCGCAGCATTCTCCTTCTCCGTCTCCACCAGATTTTGGAGGCAGTTGGCCGACTGATCCAATGGGATCACCGGACTAGAGATGGGAAAAACAGTTCTTTTTAGTGATCGGATAGGAAACACTCGCTCAATAAAAAGATGATTCATCGCTATACGTTCATGGCATTAGTAGATTTAGAAAATAACCCTTTTATAATGTGAACTGGAACACGCTATTAAGCATTTCACAGATGACAGGATTAAAATATTGACAAAAAAGGCTTATTCACAGAAGGCAGTGAGCGGTAATTAGAATTGAAGGGCAACAAAAGAAAACAGAAATAGATGAAGGAGTTACACAAGCATGCAGTCTGTCGCCCATGCTCTTTAACTTATATATGGAACAGGCGATGAAGAAAGCTAAAAATGAACATGGAAAGGGAATCAAAGTGCAAGGAGAAGAAATAAAAAACCTGAGGTTTACCGGTGATATTATAAAATTATGACAGTCAGAAGAAGATTGAAAACCATAATAAATGGCATCAACGTCATCGTGCAGGAAGAGTACAATATGATGTTTAATAGAGGTAAAACCAAGGTAACGGAGTGTAGTATGGGAAATAGTGGAATAACAAAGGCTGTTAGATTGGGAAGAGATATTTTGAAGGAAGTTAAGGAATTCTGATACTTGGGCAGAATAATAACTAGGGATGGTAGAAGTATAGCAGATATAAAGAGTAGGACAACACAGGCAAGGAAGGCTTTCGCATGATGGAGGAATTTACTTACGGCTATAAGTATGAATTTGGTAAATTTTCATATGCAGCGTGGCGTTATACGGGTGCGAAACGTTGATGGTAGGAGTTACAGACGGGAAAAGAAAAGAAGCCTTTGAAATGTGGTGCTATAGGAGAGTGAGATGGATGGATAAGGTAACTAACGTGGAAGTTGTGAACAGAAAAGCGGAAGAGCGAACAATATGGAGGACGTTGACCAAGAGAAGGGATAGATTAATAGGCCTCGTTTTAAAATTGGGATTAGAGGGAAGTATTTGGATTAAGATAAGAAGAAGAAGGCCAAGGGAGGAATATGCTAAGCGGATAATGGAGGATGTGGTAATTATGCGGAAGCTTGCGCGAGACTAGTCTTAGATCTAGTTACCACAACAACAACAGTATTGATAGAAGTCTGAAGTTTTATGTAATGGTATATTACAACTTCTCTTATGGGGAGTAATGGAAATAATGAAATAAAAAAATTTATAAAGGTTAAATTTAAAACTCGTGATAGTTATATAGTGTAACCTGGAAAGAAATAACGCATGTGTTAACGATTTATATTGAGGCTAGGGATTTTGAGTGGATATAATTTTGTCGCCTAATTTGTACGTACACAATTATTAAGATTGCGTTTTGAAAGAGTTAAATGTAGCAATGTTAAAGATTAATGGTTAGATTGTTGAGTGACTTTCATAAGAACAGGGTCCTTAAATGGTCTCAGGCTCGTTGCGGATGAAACTCATTTTTTTTCTATTTATTGGCCCCGGAAAGACTGATCGTTTGATAGAATCTTCGAGAATAATTTTCCTTTCTCGATACTTCTTTAGAATCTTTCGCTATCTTCTCATATATATTCGAAAAGCTCCAGCGTAAATTTTATGTGTCTTAAAAAGAACGTTTCCAGTTTACGGCCGATCATTACGACGTCGTAGGAGCTTGATAAAGAATGACGCCCGTTAGTTTGGAATCATTTATCCACTTTGGGCTAGAGGGAGGAGAGACTAAGATAGTTTCGCTTTGAGCTGCAGGATCGGATGGATGGATGGAGGAGAGTCACATTTCGCACCTGCTGTGGCAATCTGTTACGGCGCCTGGAAATGAACAATTTGCGCCTCCAATCTCGTCGAACAGCTCGGTTTAATTCACAACCCAATCCTCCCCCTCTTCCCCCCACCCCCCCAACCGCCCCCGCTCCATGTGCTCTACCTTTGTCAGGTAAATGACGAAAAAAGAAGCTGGTCCTGACACGTGGACTTTTATAACAAAAAATACAGTTACCTTCGATCCACCCAAAAATAAAAAAATGAGCCACACGTTAAAATGAAGTTGAATGCTGAATGGGAAATAATAAAATTCAGGGAAAAGAGAGACGTGAGCTTGTAAGCAATCGGTTTCTATAACAGTGGAAATTCACGCAATAATCGTTTTCAGAGGATAATTGATTGTATTACTCTTTTTTAAAAAACTCTGTTTTAGTCCCCTCTAAACATCTGTTTTTCTCTAATTTTACAGTAATTATGAAGTACTAAGAATAAAGTTTTACTTTCGAAGTTCAATTTTGTACCACGCGTTATAATTTACTATGACGTATTATTATTTAATAAAGTCGTTCGATTGTTGTTCTTCGTCAGGATTGATAGATATTACCGTCTCGTCTCAATAAGAGCAAATATCAAATTAAATCCAAGGTACATAGTATACATAACCGTGTGTACAAGAGCATATTTAGTGAAATATTTTTCCAGTTTTGAAAAATTGACCAATAATTAAGTTTGACAAGGAATATTGAAGTGAAAGAGGTTAGAGCAGTGACGACACGTGAGCATTAGCAATGGACTAAATTAAAATGCAGTTGAAGGTTTTCCTTGAAAACAGAAGGAATATCCAAAGGCATTGATATGAAATACGTACTTTTCTTTGCTGTGGGGGTGGGGGAGGCGCTGGAACACCACAAAAAAAATGTAACGGGTTTTAGAACGAGGCCGATTTAGCTGTTAGTTGCAAATGTAGGCTCCATTGTTTATAAAATACAGTTATTATTGTTTAATTACATTATTTCAATATATCGGTTGGAGATCATTGAAGTCATACTATCAATTTATTTGTAGGCACAATTAACGTCTGCATAAAACTTTAATAGAAATTAATAACTATGTATATATAGTGACGTTAAACTCGCGTCACGCGTCCGCCTGACCTTAAATTTGTCCACCGTTTTATTCCTGCCTACGAATCTCAGACCAATTATTCTGCCGTTATTGCATTGCACGGGAATTCGCCATGACGGCAGATGGCAGAGATGTTCCGTGACGTAGGAAGAAAGGTGGAGGGGAGCGAGCGCGTTGCATATGCTGAACGTTCCTGAAAAAATAATATATAGTTTAAGTTTATTAAATGGCGAGACTGATAAAACCTAGGAATTTCACTATTATCGTATAAATTAAAAATCAGTCATTTAAAAATTTAAAAAATTCCTGGATAAACTAAAGTAGTTTCCTCCTTTATTACTGCCTAATTTAAATGTGGCCTCCCTAGTTGACGGTGTACCGTGTGCTCCTTCTCTGTGGCCATGATCCTCAATAGAGAAATTTACTTACGGGTAATATAAGTGTGAATATTAGGAAATCGTTGCTAACAATGTTGGTATGGTATGTGTGGCGTTATATGGGTGCGAAATGTGGACGATAGGAGCTCCGGAAAGGCAAAGAATAGAAGCCTTTAAAAAGTGGTGCTGTAGGAATGAGGTGGATGGATAGAGTAATTAATGAGGAAGTTATAAACGGAATAGTGGACGTTGACTAAGAGAAGGGATAGATTAATAGGCCACGTTTTAAGACACGAGGGTCTTGTAAAATTAGCATTAGAGGGAAGAACAGAAGAGGGAGGTCAAGGAAAGAATATGCTAAGTAGATTAGGGAGGATGTAGTATGTGCTTGTCATGAGGAAAAGAAAAGGATTGCGCAAAATAGTTTAGCATGGAGAGTTGCATAAGACTAGTCTTGGACTGAATACCACAACAACAATAAAATACATAAATAATAAATGAAAACTTAGAAAATAATTATTCCGATACTTGTTCATAACATTAGAAAGTCAAGTAGCAGGTTATAAATAATGGATTGAAAGTTTTCTTTCTCTGACGGTGTTGCGTTCCCATCGATCTTCCAAGACCCCAACACTTTTCTTGTAATTCAAAGCCTCAATGGTTCTTATCCTTGTATTTGGAGTACCATCTCTCTTTTAAGAAGTCCTGAGTTATTTCTTCTTCTCTGAATCGCCATGAATTCATTTTTTTGAGAAGTTCAGATCCACGGCACCTAAACTGAATATTCCTGTAGCCTCCACCCTCCCACAGGCTTTATTTATTCATATTGGCCTGTGTTGGCAGCGTTTTCACACTATGAGTGAAGCACGAAGATGAAAGGCTTTCGGACAGAGGATTCTACCTGTTCCCCGCCGGCCATCCAGTTAGAATCCTTCCAATTCTACGAATTAGTAATTCCTGGGGGCACAAAGCAAAGCAGTGGCTTCCTCGGCTGCAATATATTATGCCTCTTTGATCTCTGCGTGAAACAGGCTTTCCTGGACCACGGAGCCGCAGGTAACCAACCTCCAACTCGTCCTTCGTCAAACAAAATTGTCTCATCAGCTATATAACCGTCCGTTTCCATTTCTAGATGACAAGGGGAAACCGCAGGCTGGAGACGAACGATATCATATTAGTTTGGGTTCCCCCGCAGCCTTCCTCGGAATTACGGCTAAATCACTGCCACGGGGATTTTGGTCTGAATAAGAATATCGTCGACTGACTTGGCCATTTCGCAAATATTGGACTCGACGATTATTCAAATATGGAGTTATTTCCGAGTCCACGGCCCTGACACGCTGCCAAGTTAAAAATGAAGGCGGTAAAAAAATAGTAAATTGATAAAACGACGCTTCAAACAGCAACGGGATGAAGGGATGAAAGAAAAATGTTTTAATGGCATTAAGGCACTTAATTCTATATAACCACTGCCGGTTGAAATCCCACACAATTAAATCATAATTGCACATCATGAAACCTTTCAGCGTACAGATTTAAAAGGAAATACTAAACAATATATTAAAAACGGCCAAAAAAGCCAGCATTAAATATATAACTATTTATTAACAAAAGCGACGTTTCGTCTCCATTTTTAGATTTCTTTCTTTCTTTCTCCATGGCTCTACAGCCCATTGAGGGCCTGGGCCTACCGAGTCGACTGCGGACTGTCATCTTACATGACACATTCCGAATTTGGAGTGACACGTGGTGGTCAGCGTATCGATCCTCCAACAGTCTTTATTCCGGTCTTCTAGACCATGACGACACACAAACGTCCAAGCCCATATCAGGATTCGAACCCTGGACCTCTGGGTAGTGAGAATTCTTCAGTTAATAAATAGCTATATATTTAATGCTGACTATTTGACCGTTTTTATTTATTGTAAATATTTAAGCCAGAAAACTATTATGTAATATACACTTTTTCTCTCCTTAAGGGACATTGGACTTAAATTTCTTCCAAAATCAGAAAAAAATCGATTTTCTAATTTTTAATATTGAAATGTCTATAATTTCAGTATACTGAAAAAAAACTGCCAATCAAAAGAAGGAAGGTGTAACATATGCTGCAGGACAATTTAAATTAATATTTTTAATTCTAAAATAAAGTATTCCTTTTTTTAAATAAAATGGTTTTTCACAGCTTCAGGATTTCTGATACCAAAAACCTATGAACACAAATATTAAGATATTGTCTTCATTTTGTTTACATATTCTATATGTGTATTCCTTGAAATACAAGTATTAGTTTTGTAAGTGTTCAAACATTTTTCAAAGTGATGAAAAGTGTCAATTTTTATGTAACCGTATGAAGCTCTAAGGTAAAAAGTTATTTTCTCCTCACAGTTTTATTCAAATTCAAAAATAATACTGAAATTTGATAATGGAAAGCCCTACATATTAATGTAAGAAAGCTACATTATATTCAAGGAAAGTTTTCAAAACTGCCAAATTTTTGAAAATAGTATTCAAAATACGTCTACAAAAAACAAGTTTACAAAAACAAAATTTTGTATAACGCTACACATGTGTGTTGGTGACACTCGGTTAAAATTTCAGCTCAGCAGCAATTCATTTACCGGAATTTCATATTTCACTCTTCCCCCGCGTCCCATAGCATACGGGCACTGAAATTTGAAATTCCTGTAAATGAAAACCTAATGACCTGAAATTTTAACTGTGTGTTAAAAACACACATCTGTACCAATGTACAAAAAATTTTGTTCCTGTAAATTTTATTTTTTCTTGAGATATTTTGAAAATTATTTTCAAAATTTGGAAGTTTTGAAAATGTTCCTTGCGCTTACACGTACTTGAAAACATATTTGAGCTTTTTTGACATTAATATGTAGGACTGACCATTGTTATCAATTGTCAGTATTATTTTTGAAATTGAATAAAACTGTGGAGAGAAAATAATTTTTTACTATGAGATTCATAAGGTTACTTAAAAATTTGCACTTTTCATCACTTTGAAAATTCCTTTCACCTAAACTACTTAAACAATACCTGTATATAAAGGTGTTAGCATGTAGATTATGTAAAAATAGAATGAGGACAATATCTTAATATTTGTGACGTATAGAAGGATTTTTGGTAGCAGAAATCATGAAGCTGAGAAAAACACATTTTTGTGAAGAAAGTAATGATTTATGAATTTAGAATTAAATCCTTTTAAATTTCTCCTGAGCCTTTGAAATGTCGAAATTAAATTAAAAGTTTTGGTATATTATCTGTAAGGCTTATAGGTTTATTAATATTAATATGAAGAAAAAATTATAAAATCTGTTTTTTCCAGATTTTGGGCGAAATTTAAGTCTCGTAATTTTTTTTTCATTGCTAAATTTGAGCAAGCACGCGTTTCGTGTGAGGGTTTGGCCCAGAGTGCTTGCTGCGTTGCCGATGACGTGCGTCTCGTTTCTGGAGAGAGACATGGAGATATTGCGGCAGGTCAGCGTGCGAGTGGTCCGGGTTCGCGTCCCGACGCCGGAGTCTGGCCTGCGTTCCCGGGGAGACGCGCTGCGCCGGACTCCTGTGGGCATGCGCGCCCGAAAATCAATGCTCTCTATGCTTCAGACAAGGGCGTCTCGAAAACATTGTCCCCTCAACTCACGCAAAGCCTCCGTCGGCAAGCAGAGACGCACAGTAGGCAGGTCCGCCGCCAATCACGTGCCCGACGAAGGCTCACGGCTCCTCTCACTGACGCGACGACTCAGAAATAGCCAAGGCATTTTTAAATAACACTCAGTTAAAATGCGGAACGATAGAAATATAATCTACAATCTCTGCAAACTCGTCTCCCGTCATTCGGAATGGCGTGAGAATAGTACCTAATGCCCGATCTACCTGATGCAGGTTTTCTAGGGTTTTCCCTGAATCTCTTTAGGTGAAACACCGTCTCGGATCCTTAAACTACAGCCCGGGGGCCCTAGTCAACCCTTGGCTACCTTGCTCTACCTTCCGCATCCCCCATTTTCAATTCCCTTCCTATGCTATTAAAGAGGAGTTACCTGTTTGAAGATCACCCTCATGTAGCCTTTTAACCAAACGAAAAAGTCACTACATCATCATTGGCGCGACAACTCATTTCTGAGTCTCGGCCTCCTCAACGGGCCTTCTCCAATTATTGCGATCCAGCGCCTTCCTTCCACCAGTTTCTCAGTTATTTACTGTATTCTTCGGCTCTTCTGTAATATCTTTGGAATATTATAAATCTTGTGCACTGTTATTCAGTTCAACCTGAAGAGTGTTTTTATCGGGACCTAAACATGTAGTTAATTTTTAAAAAATTATCGTTTATGTTTCACTAATTTTTATCTGTTCTTGGCCTTATTAAAACTTATATTAAACATTTCAATAAATTGCAGCAGATAAATATATAATATAAATATGAATTATAAGTGCATTCGAGTCTCCAAAAAGTGGATGCGAGTTGTTTATACTCCGAAACGGCTTAACGGATTTAAATGAAAATTTGAGAGATTGAAACAGGAAATTTAACTAAAATTTCGTGTATGTTTCATTTCGACATCTTGCCGAGTTCAGAAGATAATAATGTAAATACTTATAAATCCGTTGAATTGACGCACGGAAGGCGGCGTGAAAACCAACTACGAGTAATAAGTTCTATTAGGCGTTTCTATACCATTCATTCCACTTACTGTGTTATTATAAGCGTAATTTTGGATGCATGAGAGAGAGGGGGGAGGGAGGGCGAGTATTACCACTCTATCTACAGTTGCAGCAGGATTCGCGCTGTAATTAACCTATTTTTGTCTGAGAAATAATACACTTCTTTGGGTCGTCTATACGATGTATACGTAAATTGAAATTTTAGTAATTGCTAATTTTTATTGACTCCGAAACCAACTGCGAGTTATAAGGTTTGCGCTGAAACGATCATAAATAAATGATACCGTACTTTTTATACATTCAGTAAAGTCATCTTTATCAAAATTTTGTATCTGCTCTTTCGTTTTTAGGGCAAAATAAAAAAGTATTTCATTGCGAATCAAGTCGCGGGGGTTAGCTAGTGAATTAATAAAAATGTAAATAAATAAACACTTAACTACAGTATATTTAAATTGATCATATTTTAAATACGAGATAATTCTAAAATCCGCTACTATTAAATTTTTCACTTAGGTGTAAAATTTGTTTTTAATGTATTCGGTTTTCTTACGTACATGCGTTTTGATTCATATGATTGGATCGTACCCGCAGAGGAATGAAGTAATAAGAGAAAAAACAGTCACGACATAAATATAGCCAGAAAATTAAATAAATAGTGCAGCCTTAATGTGACAGAAAGTTTATTCATTAAGTTTAACATGACCTGCAGCCTTTCATGTCCGAAATGTCAGCTTAAGGAGACCTGGAGAATAGTTGATGAAGTTTTAAATATATTTTTTAGGCTTCTTAAGTGCTGCCCGCTGAAGTCCCTAAAAATAGAAACGATCCGTTGCACGTCGTGTTAAATTTTAATTAATAAAGTTTTCGACACATTAAAGCTGGACAATTTCTTTAAAAATAAATGGGCAGTGGGGAATGATGGAGAATAGAGAACTGAAGGAAAGCAAAAAGACAACAAAAACATGCAGTTTTTTTATGTACGAAACCTTTTGAAATACAGACCTTTGGCATATTTTTGATTAAAACGGCGTCGGTAAAAATGTACTACCCTAGTATTGGCTGTAATATAGGAAACATAAAAGCTTTGAAGAAAAGAAAGGAACAAAAAAAGACCATAAACACTCTCCAAAGAAATGCTGCACGACATTTTGCGTAAACACAAAGCGTACGTGAAGAACATGACTGGAAAAAATATAATAAGAAAAGCTGCTGTCACGTTTAAAAAGAAAACGGATGCATTTGTAAAGTAGGGGGCGAGGAATTTCGGGAGAAGTTTGCAATAAACTGCTCAAAGACAATGAAGTCACAACAGAGAAATCAGTACCGGAAAAGAGTACCAACTAATTTTAACTACATACTGAATTGAAAGTAGAAGAGACAAATATGCTTAGCATCGTTCGCCTCGCTCTTCTGTTCTTACCCCACACACTTCCCTCATGTCTGAAAACGTGGCCTATTAATCTATCCCTTCTATTAGTCAACGTCCTCCTTATATTTTTCCCCTATTCTGTTTAGAACTTCCTCGGTACTGATTCTATCCAACCATCTCATTCTCCTATTAGCACCACATTTCAAAGGCTTCTGTTCTTTTCCTTTCTGCAACTCCTATCGTCCACGTTTCGCACCCATATAAACGCCACGTTCCATACGAATATTTTTAGCAATGATTTCCTAACATTCACACTCATATTACCCAGAAAAGTAAATTCAGCTTCCTTTCCTGTGTTTTCCTACTCATCGTTTCATGGTTCTTAAGTAACAGAATTCCTTAACTACCTTCAAAATATACCTTCCCAATCTAACAGCCTTTGTTATTCCACTGTACTCCATTACCTTGGTTCCCCCTCTATTAATCCTCATATTGAATTCTTTCTCCAGGACCACGTTCATGCCATTTATTATGGTGTCCAAGTCTTCTTGTCACCCCCATAATACTACAAGCGTTGGAGTTGTATTTCTTCTCCTAGGAGTATAATTCCTTTTCTATATTCCGTTTTAAGTTCCTTCATCGCCTGTTCGATATATAAGTATGGTCGACAGACATATTTGTCTTACTCCTTTCTTGATTTCTGCTTTCCTTTCTTGATCTTCAATTCTTATTACCGCTGAGTGTCTTCTGTAGAGGTTATGGATAAGCCTTCTTTCCCGATATTTCCTCCTGTCCTCTTCAAAATTCTTAATGGTGTGTTCCACTTCACATTATCAAACGTGTTTTCTAAATCTACAAATGCCATGATCCTTTATATATCCTATATATAGTGAGCTGCAACAAATCTAAACCAGGGCATGTTTTGTTGCCCTTACTTGGCAATTACAGATCACATTGCTTCATGTTTCCCCCCACACACCTTTTCCGATAAGACTATGTTCAAATTGGAGAAGGAATTACGGCTCAGGAGCGAGATAAGAATTTCTGAGAAGGACTAGAGGTAAGGTGCCAGGTTGTCAGTCAGCACGCGAGGTTAAGAGAAGCTTTCAAGTCGTCCACGGGATTCTTAGAAACGAGAATCACAAGTTTATATAGAGACAGTCCCCAGGAGATGCAGAGGAGAAGATTTATTTGACCCAAAACGCACAATGACGTTAGTCAAAATAATTAAAACAAAGACCAGTAACGTGGCGTGCACATTTTCAGAATACGTAAGTTGATGACGTCACAAGCATTAAGACATCCGGAATGAAGGGAAATATAAATAAAGTATTTAATAACCCCCCATATGTAAAAAAACTTTTTAATTTAGTAGAAAAATGTATGAAATTATCACAGCAGAAATTTTGCAAGGACAATTAGGAAAAAAAGTTATATTATATTTTTAAATTCGTTATAAGTAGACTAAATTTTTTGAGTTATTGAAAATAAACTTCACTGTTTTACCAAATTGAGATAAAATGTAATATAAATTGGTTTCCCAATTACCGAGTTAGGGTAATATATAGATCAACATGAGTTTTAATAATTTAAATTTTATTCAAAATTGTAGTGATTGTATAAGTAATTTTGATGAATACAACATGTTTGGTCGGCCAAAGATTGTTATATTGGTCAAACTAAGCGCAGGTTACAAAACAAAAATCAGAGAAAATTTCACATGCTTAGAATAACCAACAGGTAAGAGAATCTTTGTTAACTATATATATGAATATTTAAAAAACCCACAGGATTGTTTGGAATATGGTCATATATCCACGGTATATGATATAGAGCCTGTACCATTTATAATTTCACTACATAGTACATCCTTAAGGAACTTGGAACAGAGCAGACCTTACTTTTAGAGTAGTAAATTATTTCATTCATTCCACAGACTCCGGAAATCCATTCAGTCGTTAAATGCTATTCCAGAAAAGAATTATATATAAAGGTTTGTAACTCATTGGTTACTTTGCATATTACCGCTATTGGCCGCAGTCCAAATCGTCGACTTCTCTTACTTTCCGTTAATCGTCATAATTTCCTTAGAGCGTTTTCTCCTCATTTCCACATTTGTGTGGTGCGTTCGACGGTGCGTTCTTATTTTCTATATGTACCTGAGTGGCGATAAACACGGGCTCTGACGGCGGCGGCGGCGGCGTTTTGAATATATTCGGAGGAAAGAAGGAGGCGGCGGCGTCGACTCTCGGCGTCAAGTACTGCATTAGCATACCAATATCCAAAGGCGGCTCCTCCCGAGGATCCAGGACGAGGGCCGCACGTGTCCCGGGTTTCTACAGATCTACGTCTCAGTCGGCGCGCGACAAAAATCTACATTTTTATTCTCAGATTAGCTGCTTGCTTAATTGCATTCGCCCGGTACAGTATTAAATTCGATTTGAAGCTTAAATTAAGAATTATGTTTCTCTGTATAAAACAAATAAGAAAAACGACGAAAGCCGACAACTCTAAATTTTTTTCCTTTAAAATTTAAATTATTAAAACTCATGTTGATCTATATATTACCCTAACTCCGTAATTGGGAAACCAATTTATATTACGTTTTATCTCAATCTGGTAAAACAGTGAAGTTTATTTTCAATAACTCAAAGAATTTAGTCTACTTATAACGAATTAAAAAATATAATATAACTTTTTTTCCTAATTCTCCTTGCAAAATTTCTGCTGTGATAATTTGATACATTTTTCTACTAAATTAAAAAGTTTTTTTACATATGGGGGGGTTATTAAATACTTTATTTATATTTCCCTTCATTCCGGATGTCTTAATGCTTGTGACGTCATCAACTTACGTATTATGAAAATGTGCACGTCCCGTTACACTTAGCACATCGTCAATCAAATCTATCAAGTTCCTTACTTAACTCTTATTAAAAACACTACATTAAAAATACACACCTAACCTAATATTCTCAATAGTTATTATTAGCAACAATTATATTAAATAATAATTATTGAAAAATACCATCTGTATTTTTTATTACTGCTTGATACTTACTCAAGTCCATGTTGTTGGATATAATCTAGAAAAAGTAGAGTTGTCATGGTTCCGTGAAATACGTCACATAAAAGCTGGTATAACAAGTCTTACGAATTTAAAAAAGACTTTCCTATTGTTTTTTTTCTATCTTCCTTCCATGTGTTCCTAGGATTTATATTCCGATATAAATTGATCAAAAGCTCAGCACTACCTACATTAGCAGCCATCTTGCGCGCAATTATTTGGGGCGGGGACGTAACAGGCTAAATGAGAATGATCCTGAAACAGGTCACTCCCCTCTAATAGCATAAGAAGGAAATTGAAAAGGTAGGGGGCATGTGGACTGAGGAACTGGCGGAAGGAAGGCACTGGATCGCAACAATTGGAGAAGACTCCTTGAGGAGGCCGAGACTCAGAAATGAGTTGTCGCGTCAATGATGATGATGATGTAGGCTATATGTGGGTGATCCTGAAACAGGTAACTGCCTTTTAATAGCATAGGAAGGGAATTGAAAATGGGGGGATGCGGAAGGTAGAGAAAGGTAGCCAAGGGTTGACTAGGGCCACCCCCGCGTGCTATAGTTTAAGGATCCTAGCCTCGTGGTGTTTCACATGAAAGAGATGCAGGGAAAATCCTAGAAAATGTGCATCAGCTAGGTCGGGAATTTGGGTACTATACGAACGCCCTTCCGAATGACGGTAGACGAGTTTGCTGTGGGATCGCAGCATTCCCTTCGACGTGTCTCCGCCAGTTTTAGGAGGCTGTTATAGCGTGTTTCCCTTTATTACTAGTAAAACCACAAAGAATGGCCAAAAGTCAGAAATCGATTAATTTATTTGAAAGCGGTTCGTACCAACTTTCGGGACCTCCCCAGTCCTTTCTACAAAAAAATATAAAATTAAATATACATAGTTGTATATAAATAAATTGGTATGTTGGAGGTACTCAACAGTTAAAATTAAACAAAGTTTTCATGTTGCTGCTACAACGTCTGGGGCTGAAAACAAATGGCACGGGAAAAAGCTCACATTTTTCTAAAGAAATATTTTTAATCTATAAGTTTTACTTCTCTAAGATTCCGGGACGCACGAGTAAATCAAAATAATAATGAGTCATAATTTTGAATTTAAATTTTCAATGTCTGTTTATAATTTAAGAATTAACAGTTGATTTTATGCCAAGCACTTCCCCTCATCAATCGAGAATAATAATTACTTTCTACATTTTTAAAGTATTAGCATTATTCCAGTCAATCCTGTGGTTAGTGAATGTAGTGTTTTTTTTGATAACAGTTAATTACGGAATGGTATCTCAATCGTAATTTAATAGATTTGATTGACGATGTGCTAAGTGTGACGAAAAAAAAATTGAAGACTTGTCGGCTTTCGTCGTTTTTTCATATTTATTTTATACAGAGAACCATAATTATTACTTTAAGTTTCAAATCGAATGAAATACTGTACCGTGCGAATGCAATCAAGCTCGCAAGTAATTGAAGAATAAAAATATTCATATTGAACTATTTCTCCAGGACCAAGTCTCTGCCATTTATTATGGTATCAAAGTCTTCTTCTGACTCCCCTAAAAGCGTAGGGTTCTTATTTCTTCTCTTTGGAGTGTGATTCCTTTTCCATGTCCCAATTTAATTTTTTTATTCATCTGTAACATAAGTGTAATTAAAAAAACAACTCTGAGGTAGCCATCAACGTTTCAGGTGGTTGAATTACGGTCAATGATAGCTAAGATGTTATTATTTAAGAAATATTATTAATAGGTTCGTTTTAAAACATGTTGATATGAATCCCCGGTTTCTTTCCCTTTCTTGGAGAGGAGAAGCTGGCGTAGCGGTAGTGATGGAGGAACAGGTACTTAGACTCCCCTGAAATAATAGGGAACACAAGAGCCAGGTGGCGAAATTCGCAGTCGCGATATTTATTCAGCTGTCATAAGTTGTGTTTTTGGGAGAGACGCTGAGAAGTTGGTTTTGTTCCTCCTTCCAGTCTTCCACACCCCCTAAAAAAAGCCAACAGAAAGGGGAGAGAAAAAAGCCGACCGAAGTAGAAGACGTCGTCGGTGAACACACTCGTAATTTCCAGGGAAATGTCTCTGTTAAATGAAATAACACTGGTGGAGAAGACTTTCTCTCCCTCCCCCCTCCCCCCTCCTCTCCCCTACTCTTCCCTTTCCCTTTACGCAACTATTGTCTGCAACAATCTCCTCATTCTCTAATTATAAATGTCTCCATTCATTGAACTAAAACACATTTAATGAGGATGAGTTTATATTAAATATTACATTTACGATTAAATATAATTTTACTAAAATTAGTTAATGAAGGGACTACGAGTTACACGTACATGCATTTTTTTCCACTTAGAAAATTATTATTTTCATAATGTAAAATGAAACCAATAATTTTAAATTTTTTGCATGTAACTGAAAATTATCAACTATTTTCATATTTAATAAATGAAGAAATTGAGTTGTCCTCCCTCTTCTGTTCTTACCCCCACACACTTCCCTCTAATGCTAATTCTACAAGACCCTCGTGTCTTAAAACGTGGCCTATTAATCTATCACTTCCCTCCACCAACGTCCTCCATATTGTTCTCTCTTGCCCAGTTCTGTTTAGAACTTCCTCGTTAGTGATTCTTTCCACCCATCACATTCTTCTATAGCTCCACATTTCAACAGCTCCTGAAACTCCTATCGTCCATGTTTCGCACCGATATAACGCCACGCTCCATACGAACATTTTTAGCAATGATTTCCTAACATTCACACTCATATTACCCAGAAAAGTAAATTCATCTTCCTTTCCTGTGCTATCCTACTCATCCATTTATGCTTCTTAAGTAACAGAATTCCTTAACTACCTTCAAAATATACCTTCCTAATCTAACAACCACTGTTATTCCACTATTTCCCATACTACACTCCTTTGGTTTTCCCTCGATTATTACATTTAATCACTATTCTTACATTGACACTGATATTAATACAGTGCATGATTAGTTTCTGATTGGGGACATTATCAGGTGCTCACAATATTAGTTGAAAAAAGTAGGACCTAAATAATTATAAATGAAAGTTAATAAATAAATAATACAAAAGACAAAACGTCACAAAAAAATCACTCAAGCATAATTTCTTCAAGGCAAGGAAGGCTTTCGCAAAAAAAAGAGGAATTTACTTACGACTAATATAAGTTTGAATATTAGGAAATAATTTCTAAAATAGTTGGTATGGAGTGTGACGTTATATGGGTTCGAAACGTGGACGATTGGAGTTGCAAATAGGAAAAGAATGGAAGCTGTCTAAATGTGGTGCTACAGAAGAATGAGTTCAGTGGACAGGGAAATTCTAAGCAGAATAGGGGAGGAGAGAATAATATAGAGTAGTAAGACGGTAACGTAACATGTCATAATAAAACAATTTTTCTTCTCCATTACTAGAAAAATTTATAATAAACATTTTTAGCTTTTATAAGATATTATTTTTTTCGGAATGAAGGAAGAGGAAGCCGTAATTTATTCGCGTCACGGTTTCGGCTCACATTTCCCAATCTGGATCATAATATTTTGGACCGATCGTATTGCGGGAATTCATTTTAACGGCAGTATTTTCGGTTACAACAGCCAGTATTTAGATGATTTTTTCGGGGGGAAATGGTGGGGAGGGACCGGGGGGGGGGCAGGAGGAGGGGGCGACTGGGGTTCAGAGTAATGCATACATATTTTGACGCTAAGCTCTCGAAATCCCTTTTACACAATTATCGTTGGCCCTTTGTATTTTACGTCCCCACATGGGGATGTTTTTTTTAAAAAAATTCTAGCTGTCAGATGCTAAAGCCTTTGTTCCATTAATATAAACAGGAATATTTTTAATCGGTTATTGTGTAAAATTAATTTTAGCTTTCATGGAAATTTTTATGCACGGGTCTTTTTTTGGACATGAATAGTGAATTACATTAAAAAATAAAATTTCTATAAACGATTTGGATGCGACTGGTTAAATTACTTTATTTAAAAAACATTTTCAGCCTTTCAAATAATCATATTGCTTAACTAAGCTGACAGAAAAGATAAATAGGAGAAAAGAATCGAAACTAGAGTAAGATAGCACAGATAGAAAAGAGGAATTTACTGACAAGTAACTGACAAGTGTGAATATTAGGAAAACGTTGCTAAAAATGTTTGTAGGGAGAGTGGCGTTATATGGGTGCGAAACGTGGACGGTAGGATTTGCAGAAAGGAAAACAGTAGAAAATGAGTAGAGAATGAGATGGGTGGATAGAGAATAACAGAAGAGAGAACAATATGGAGGACGTTGATCAAGAAAGGGATAAATTAATAGGCCACCTTTTGAGACATGCCACGTATTCTGGTCGCATTCAGAGCTCGTTTCTGGTCTCTGGCAAATTACGTGGACAGGATTCATCCTGCTGCGTTCAGATAAACAATTAAGTTTAGTAAGGTATTTGGTAGAATTTAAATGTAAAGTGTGGAGTGACCTAATTTCAAAAAAATGAAAGTACCTAAAAGTAAAGAAACAAGGGCAGTAACATTGTGAAATAATATAATTACAAAATTCCTAATACTATGTAAGTAATAAAGGAAGTGGTCGCTAATGACCAGGTACAAATTAGGAGGAAAAAAATGGAGTCTTGTGCAGTTTAGGCAAAGTTGATGCTTAGCGCGCGTCTCTAAGAGCGACAATGACGCACTAAAATAATGACGTCATTAAAGTCAAAGAAGGTGATGATGTGAGATCCCTTGACGCGGTTCCCTACTCGCCGTTATTGGATGAAGGAAAATTCGTCGCCTCATTTGTGGCCGATATTAGGTGAGAGCGGAGGGGGGGAAAATAAATATAGCGAGGTCGGGCGCAGGCAACGAACGTGTTGTAATGGAATTTGTAAGCAAATTGGGGAATTGCTGACTAATTGGGCGAGAAGCCATCGGGGAGGGAGCTTGGTTAAAAAGCAGGTGACGCGGATCTTTTCCATGGGGGGCGCTGAACCGAATAAAATTATTTACAAGTGCGTCAAAAGACCATAAATTAGGATTTATTAGTGATACTGCTCTGGAAAGGCTCGACCTTGTAGAAATGTTACCTGATCAGCTAAAAACACTAACATGAAATTTATGAGAATCCGTATGGAAATACTCGTTTCTGACGATGATGTCCCAAATGAAAAAAGTTCCCTGTCCCATCAAATCTCTTATGGTGTTAAACTTTTTTCCTATTCTATGCTTACGTTTTCATATTTACCAAGTTTTTTTAATTCACTGCCTTCCCTGCTATTTTATGCATTCTCAAAATACCACCAACCAATTTACCTATTTAATTATTCCATAAATCATTTTCTCACCACATTCTTCTTTCTAAGTCAACCGGATCAGTTTCCCTTACGACTAAATTCCTAAAAAAATTCGTTAAGACCACAGAAGGTGGCAATACTAAGAAGTGAACGAAGACATTGTAACGTTGGGAGTTCCTCAAGGATCAGTGATTGAGCAATTACCTTCTCAATTATTATTTATAAACTACTAATTTGGGGGAATGAGGGTTTATTAAATTTACTCATTAATTATTATGTATTATACGGAGCTCCACAGTTCGGCAAAAGTTTAATTTATTAGACGTAAGGGATAAATTACGAAATGTTTTAAATAGGAAAGTAAGATAAGATTTAAATTTCTGAATTAAATAAAAATAACAAATTTTAATAAGAGTATGGAATTAAAAGATACACAAACAAAAAACGTTAGCTATAATACATTTTAAACTGAGGCAAAATTAAAATATTGGTCACCTGTGGGGTGGACCGAAAGAAGCAATGTAGTTTTTATAGCAATAGGTCTGGCAATGTGAACTCTATACAATCACAGTTAACGATACCCGCAAAGTTCTGCTGCTGCATTTTCTGGCTGGGCTTTGTCTGAGGTCTGCTTTGTGATTGTGGCTGTAGGCACCTGCTATTTGATCCTCGCTGGTCGCATCGGGGTTGATCTCGTCGTCTGGTGGACGCTTGGGGCAAAATTTAGAGGAGACTCCTACCAGAAAGTCGTGAATCTCCTTGTATCGCCGACGCCTTGGCCCAAAAATAGCGGACACGCTAGTTTCTCCGTTCGGCGGCTTGAAATTTTTCAGTTTAATAAACCGGCCCTCTCCTCGTTTACTCTTCTCCGCCTCAAAATCCGCTCACACGTCACCTCGGTAGGAGCTCCAAATGCCCTCCTACTCAACTCCAGCAGCCAATCGGCTGAGGTACTAAACTAATTGTTCTGTGCTGTTCGCATCTATCAGCTCCAGTCTTCTTCAGTATGGGTATAATTATGTTTTTACTAAAATCTTCGGGTATTATTTCTGTTTCGTAGAGTACGTTGGTAATAATAATAATAAAGATTGAAGAAGTATTTCTTCGCTGGGACTAGTGTATTAATATTCTTGGGGATTATGTTGAGAAGAGAAAAAGATCCACATGTCTCTTTAATTAATTAATGTCTCTCGAAGATAATGACATCGAATAGAGTATCCGTGTCGTTTTTAGAAATTAAACTTAAACGTAGGTGGTATTGGAAATGAACTACAAATTATTACGAGATCGTGTCCGATATTAGCTTTTTTTACCAGATTTTGGAATTTTCAGAGGATTTATCAACCGTTTACATATGATTTTAAGGGACGGCCAGGGCAACTGGTTGTGATGTAGGTGCTTAAAGACACAAAATCAAAGCGAAGTACCGTAAAAATGAATTGGCGTGGCGATTGGAGCAATAAAGTTGTAGCCGGGCGCCGCGGAGCAAACATAAAACAGCGACGCCCGCAGTTAGTCAAGTTTAGCTTCCTACTGCACGGTATCGACTCTGGTCTATTTAAAAACCTTCCTTGTCACGTTTCAAAACGAAATTCTAAAGTGGTCATATTTCCCGGAACCCGTCCAACTGAAGAACGGTGACGTTATTCAGAAAATCAGTTTGAAACATAAGTACTTATAATGTCTGAATGTAATAAATTTGAAAATCGGCCTATGCGCCAAAGAAATTAATAATAAATTTGTAACATCTGGTGTGATTTTTAGATAATAATAGAAAAGAAGTTAAACTAATTAATGCATCACGATGGACAGTAAGTAATAGAAGAAGAAGAGGAGGTGGATGAGGAAGAGTTGGAGGACAAAATTTTAAGATCGGAGATCAAGCAGCATGTAGCGGTCGAACTTCACTTTTTTTTGGGTAACAACAGGCTGAAACAGGCAACTCCCCTTTAATAGCATAGGAAGGGAATTGAAAAGGGGGATTGTGAAGGTAGTGCAAGGTAGCAAGGGTTGACTAGGGCCCCCGGGCCATGGTTTAAGGATCCTACCCGGTGTTCCACCTAAATAGATGCAGAGAAAACCCTAGAAAACCTGCATCAGGTAGGTCGGGCATTGGGTACTATTTTCACGCCCTTCTGAATGACGGGAGAGGAGTTTGCCAAGAAACAGGTACCTTCGAGATCGGGATGGCTGACTGTGGTGCTCCACGGTCGCCCTCAGCCGATTATGAAATCGAATTCGATTGGATCTTCAAATTTATTAGGTAACCAAATGCTACATCTTCCGGTCATGGGTTCCTTGCCAATATTGTATCTACAAAGTCCCCTCTACAAGTCTGCAATAGGAATTATGACACAGATTGCATAGAAAACTTAAATTAATAATTCTGTATGTAAAATTACTTAAAGGGAACACTCTGCTTCATCCCTATATCTTTCAAGTAGCCTTGAATACTGTTTTGTTCTGTCTGACGCCCCCTTCCCTCCTCGCAGGTTACTCAGTTATTTTATGTTAACGTTTCTGATGCTCTCGATCTTGATCACTACAGAGACTACATAAGTTTTACAATTGTTGTCGTCGTCGCCTTCGTCAAAATATACGATGAAATTAACTCTGAATCTTGTTTGATATTTCAAGAGTAGAGCTTAGACACGGTAAATTTTAATACAAAACAAAACGAACGTTGACGAGAATAATCCAATTCCGGCGCAACTCGCATTTCAAAGAAATTAAGAGAACAACACAGCAGAGAAAATTTAATATTCGTGAAATGAACACACTGCGCACTCGTAATTACTCTCGTAAGACTCTGACTTGTGAATAATAAGGAGCTTTCAAATAAGTTTCAATGCCCACTCTGTTCTCTGCGGATGATAAAATTAAAATCGGCATTAATAAACAGTCACCCATCGCGGAAACATTGCAAGTGAGAGGAGAGAAGCAGACTGCTCGTTCTCAACGAGAAGAGTGGATAAACGTAGGACGTAATCACAAAATTCCTCGGCCTGCTTCATTTAGTTCAGCACTGGAGACATATAACGTCATAATTATTGCGGGTCATGGCGTTCCCGGAGGACCAAAATATAGGATAATTAGAAATCCGAATTTTTTTCTTTTTGTTATTGTGGTATTCAGCCTTAGGACTTGTCTGATGTAACCCTCTATGCTTAGCTATCTTGAGCAAGTCTCTTCATTTCCCCAATCTGCTAAGCGTAATCCAACCCTTGCCTCCCTCTTCTGATCTTACCCTATACACTTAGCTCTGATGCTGATTTTATTAGAACTTCATGTCTTAAAACGTAATATATCCATTCTCTTTTTCCCTTATCCCCTATTCTGTTTAGAACTCCTTCGTTAGTGATTCCATCCAGCCATCTCATTCACCTGTAGCACCACATTTCAAAGACTTCTATCCTTTTCATTTCTGCAACTCCTACCGTCCACGTTTCGCACCCATGGAACGCCACACTCCAAGCCGACATTTTTAGAAAAGATTTCCTCTTTTTGGCGAAAGCCTTCCTTTGCTATCCTACTCTTTATGTCTACTATCCCTAGTTATTATTCTGTCCAAGTGGCATAACTCCTTAACTTCCCAATCTAACAGCTTCCACTGTTTCCCATACTACACTCCATTACCTTTGTTTTCTCTCTATCAATCCTCATATTGAACCCTTTCTCCAGGACCACGTTCATGCCATTTATTGTGGTTTCCAAGTCTTATCGTGACTCTCCTAATACCACAATATCATCGGCGAGGGGTAGGGTTTTTATTATTTCTCCTTGCAGTATGATTCCTTTCCCATATTCAGTTTTGACTTTCTTCATCGGCTGTCTTATTTTGCACAGAATATTATTTTACTCTGAATGTATGGAGAAATACGATTTTAATTTGAGGTTGATCCCTCCACAACTTCGACCGTTTCGAAATTCTTTAATTGTATTTCTCATAGGCAGGGAAGTTTTCAGGGAAATCAGTATCAAAGGTCTTTTATGTGCGGTCTGTGATTTGGTTTCGTATAACTTCGAGCGAAGGTTTCACAAAGTTACTTTAAATTTTATTCATCCATGATATTCTCTTATTTTCCAGTTAAGCCAGAGAAACCGTGACTCTGACTTTTCCTTTGTGTTTTACTTTTTTCTCTGCGCCTTAATTAGGCGAGAAGGAAATGAGCGTGAATGATTTAGGGGACGTGGTCAGCTGTTTTACAACCCCCACGTTTCCTGGTTACCTTCAACCAGTCTCTCCTTCCCTCACTGCTTTCCTTCTTCCAGGAGCAGCGTCTGCGAAACTTTAGTCCACTGTTCGGGTGCGATAAAAACCTCCTTGCTGGAGAGTTAATTACTCACTCTGACCCGTTGTCGTCATATCCCACTTCTATCTCCCTTGCGTTATCTTTCCCCGTCTCCCTTTTTTCAGCTCCCTTTCCTGTCAGATGCAGTATATTTGCTTTATCTTTATATCGTTGGAGGTTTTTTTTCCAGCTAAGGTTTGTTTTTACTAATTATGGTAGTTCCTTTTTGCAGCAATACGGTACAATACTATATTGTAATAAATAAAAAATCAATTGATCTGACATTACAGTCACCCAAAGAGCCAGTAACCTACCAAACCACTTCATTATTCCACACATTACATGTATAAGTGCCAACGTTTCGTTCACAATTTTTGGGCATCTTCAGGTAAAAATGTATCAAGTTGTGAAATTCGACGTAACTAAATAAACCTTCATTAAAAATATGTATCCAGAAGTGAAACAACTTTGGGTAAAAATTATTTTTCACTTTAAAATAAAGTATACATAGTTTGTTAAAACAGTTATATAATGATAAAGGTAATAATTACTTGCAAGTTTTTAATTTCAAAATTTTGGAGTTAAGATATTATATTTGTATTGAATTTAATAAATCATTCTAGCTTTATTTTATATTAATTACATTAATTTCGGGTGTAACATTCAGGGAAAACAGTACTTGCCACTATGCACTCAATTTTGGAAAATGTTTTTTAAAAAAATTACGACCTGAATATATTTGATTATGTTATATGAGTTAAAAGAACCTCTTTCTGTTTTTTTAAAATTTAAATATTAAACATTACACCGTTTCTTATCTCATTTGAGACGTCTTCAGGTACTAAAAATAAATTTACAGTGGATTACATTGGGTAATATGTTATGAAAGAATTATCAAATATAAATCAAGATTTTAAACTTATAAAATTTAACTGATAAAACCATTGTTTTGTATTTAAATTTTTTTGTCCTACCGTTACCTAATGTAATCCATGGTAAATTTCCTTTATAGTATCTGAAGAAGTCCCAAATTTAGAGACGAAACGTTGTAATCCTTAATAATTAAATTAAAAAAAAACAGACAAAGAAGCTGATTTAACTAATTTATTTTATATTTAATTTCCAGATAAACTATTTAATATTTGATTATGAATCTTTTTATCCGAATTTGTCTGAAAACTTTAGACGTAACGTTGTACATGTGTAAGATGCTGAATAATTTAAGTGTTTTTCCGACTTATTTTGATATTTATTTGTTAATTTTATAAATGCACAATTTTTAGTTATTTTTAATATATACATATAATTTGACTAACTCTTTAATATAACAAATATGTCATTTATAATGAAAAACTTTTAGGACCGTCTTTTTATTTATTAATTTTATGATATTTTAATTAATGAACTGAGAAGGTCCCGAAAGTTTGGGGACGAAGCGTTATGATTTAAGTTAAATTATTTTATTTCTAACATTTTTATAGTATATAGTATATGTATATTAAATTTTGTCGTCTAACTTGGTATATAAATAATGTACTATGAAGGTTGTGCGACGATGATCACGACCTATGTGGTTCGTCAGTTATCAAGTAAGGACTGGTATAGTAGTCATGATTACAGGAAAAGCTGGATGGGACCAGCTCCTGACCCCGTGTATGCCATACTGGCTGGCTTTATGGGGCGAATGCGCGTAAATTGGCGTACAGAACCCCGAGGGTTTCCTCGCCGAAGGTGCTCATTCATCTGTTGAAATCCGGCCGAGTGGAGTTAGCCAGGGATTGCTCCGAGACACTTCTCCACCCGACCAGCTCGAGGACTGTTTTAATGAGTGTGATTGGTGCTCAGTCGTCCGCGTTGTTGAGAAGACTAGACGACGACACCAGCAATGCGCCGCTACGCCGTAGAACATTCTAGAAGGATCACTGCGTAAAAGGGAGGCTCTGCTTTCAGAGTCACTGTCCTCGGTCGGACGTCTGTATAATAAATAAATTGTAGATATATATGCAGAACTGTGTAAATAAATCAATAGAAAAGATTTAACCTTATTAATCGTCCAGGGTGGGAACTGAAAGTAAAAGCAATGGGATGACAGGAAAAGACAGGAACGAAATACGTGCGTTATTACGGCTTAGGATTTATCTTAATTTATGCACTTAAGTGGTTTCACTGCAGAAGGTACTTAGTATCATACTAATACACTAATCCTTTAATTAGGATTTAGTCTGCTTCTGGAGCGATTTTGTGTGTTACGTTGGTAATTCCAGCCACCTGTTCATGAAACTTCGCATCTGTTCATTTGAATTACGGCTCCCCCTTTTTGTTGCGACGGTCTTTTATCACGAGGCTAGTTTGTCTTATAATGGAAGCACAGTGTTTTTATACCGAATCCGCACTTCCCTATCCGCGGCGCTGTATTCGCAGATTATTCGTCAAATTTATCTCCTTGCTGATTTCTGCTTCCTCCAGCCATTTGGCCGAATATGCATTGTGTTCCTCGACCGCACGTTTAGGAGTTCTCGACATCCGTAATTTATATTGACCCGTGAATGAAAATATTCTGCAAACATTTTCATACAAAATATAAAATGTAATCTAATTTATTATCAACTCCAGATTTTAATCAGTCACGAGTAAAAAAAACTTTTTTCATTTTCTTCAAAACATTTATTGAAATTAGTAGATCAACAAACTTTCGGCATATTAATCTTCCTTAAGTCACAAAAAACGTTGAAACCTAAAAGAAGTAAATTTTAAAAAAATCCAATTTTATTAATTTAATTAAGTGAGCTCTTTCAAGTACAAGTTTTAATAAATTTTTGAACGAACTAAAGAGTTTCGTGATGAAATCGAAGTAAGCTTAGTCTCAATATAATTATAACATAATAATATATGAATATTGAAAATGCAGGAATATTATTATTTTTCCCATTAAATTTTTTTTAACACCCGTCAATCAAATAATTGTGAACATAACTGAACCTCCAAACAGTTATCAAAATTTAAATTCAATACAGATAAACACTTTTCATGAACTTTTTAAAGCCCAAAATTCATATTTTAAACTACTTAAATCAAAAATATTTCAACATTAACGCGTGAACGTCATCTGCTGTTACAATCCGAAACGAGAATAAGTATTCTTAACGTTGAATACCAGGTATAAAAATATGGGAATCCCTGCCAAAATTACACAGGTAAATACAAGAGAATTCAGTCCACCTGAAACTTTTTTGAAAAAACAAAATTCTTCTTTGCCGAACTCGAAATAAAATTATTTAATGAGTTTCCTTATAGTTTTATTAATAATCTAAATCTCTGATTGTCGTCCCATTTGAACTGTATTTCTACTTTCTCAAGGTCCAATATAGTTTGCAGACTTTCAGATCAAGACTGAAACTACTTTAATTAGTGGATGAGTAGTACCCGGGTCTGGAAAAGCTTAAACCATAGCGTGTTGAGGTTTTTTCTTAGGGGAATTTCCGTAGCTTTTACACTCCATCCCTCGTCAGCGTGGTGACTCTCACTTGGCTCGCTGCCTAAGGTGGTATCAGGGGTTCAATATAAGGATTAATAGAGGGAAAACCAAGGTAATGGAGTGTTTTATGGGAAACTGTGGAACAACAAAGGCTCTTAGAGCGGGAAGGGATATTTTGAAGGAAGTTAAGGAATTCTGCTACATGAGCAGCACAATAACTAGAGTAGAATAGCACAGGCAAGGAAGAGGAAGGCTTTCGTGAAAAAGAGGAATTTTCTCACGGGCAATATAAGCGTGAATATTAGGAAATCATTGCTAAAAATATTCGTTGGAGCGTAGCGTTATATGGGTGCGAAACGTGGACGACAGGAGTTGCGGAAAGGAAAATTAATAGAAGCCTTTGAAATGTTGTGCTATAGGAGAATGCTGAAAATCGGATGTGTAAATGAATTCACTAACGAGGAAGTTGTAAACAGAATAGGGGAAGAGCGAACAATATGGAGGACGTTGACCAAGAGAAGGGATAGATTAATAGACCACGTTTTCAGACATGAGGGTCTTTTAAAAAATTAACATTAGAAGGAAGTGTGTGGGGTAACAACAGAAGAGGGTGGCGAAGGATGAAAATCGCTAAGCAGATTAGGGAGAATGAGGGATGTGGTAGTTATGCGGAAATGAAAGGGCTTGCGTATTATATTTTTGCATTGAGGGTTGCATCAGACCAGTCTTTTGACTGAATACCACAACAACAAATATTCGGGATCTGAGCTGGAATCCCTGGACCCGATTCAAAAATTTGTAATTACTATCATTAATCGCTACAGCCTCCATTAATAGTATTAAATTGTCATTTGATAACCGTTTATTGTTTATCACTCTTTTCCTTAGAACATATATTACGTTAAATATTGACTAAGAAACTAAAACAATTAATATGTTGCATTATGTATTAATCTATGGAATTTATGATTTTTTCAAACCTACTAGGGGGACATTATCGCTTAAAATTGTGCTCCTAAAGTTTTATTTGCTCAATTTTTACACGTTTCAAACGTCTGCTTTTTGAACGGAACGATTTCTTCAGTACAAGCTTTTTTGATTGAACCGCGGACAACTGGCCACGTGTTAAATGATTGGGAGGGGCGGCGGCAAAAAGTGCCGGCCATTTTGAATCGGCTTGTCAACGTAACAGTTTAAAGTTTCCCCTCTGAAAGGTTTGGAGTTCGGTATCCATCTTTTAGATGCCCTAGTATATTCCTCAGCTCGGTTGTTTGAGCAATAGTCTGATTACCTTTCCAGTCTTCCCTCTGACTTGAATTTTGTTACTCTACTGCTCTGGATTGGATCGTCCTGCCCAGAGTATAACGTAAGAATTTTTCTTGCGATGTAATTGAATCTTTTTTTGCGGGGGGTGGGGGGAGGGATTGGGGAGGTTTCCCATCGAGCAGCTATTACTGCCGTAATTAACTAGTCGGCTTTGTTGTTTCAGAAGATGAGGTTTGACTTACCGCGGGTATTTATGTCATGGCGAAGATATTCTAGGCATCCTGTTAATTAATGCATAGTACACTGACTGACGGCGGGAATATAGCGAAAAGAAACAACCCCCTCGGTTAATAATCAGGCGAAGGCAGCAATAATAAAACAAAGGGAGAGAATTATCCAAAGTACGAACACTGTCGTTGAGATACAATAAACTGAAAAATGGAAGAAATTTAAATTTAAAAAAAATATCGACTTATTTTCTAAATGTTATAGACCGGATAAATTAATGAGTAACCTTTAATTTCTACGGATCTACGTTCTTTACTTTATGTTGAGTGTTTCAGATTTCGGTTTATTTTTTCCCCCAACAGCTGCAATACGTATTTTAAACGAAATTTTTCTCTTCTTCAGCCCTCACAATAACGTTAAACTAGTTTTTATTGTGATAATAATTTTTCCCTTATTTTTATCAGCCACTTCAATAAACCAAAACTATATTTCAAGTTTGATTTCAAAACTTTATTTGTAAGAATCAAAATTGAATTATAGTTTTGGTTTATTGAAGTGACTGATAAAAAAAGAAAAAATTATTATCATAATAAATTAATTATCAGTCTTTTAACAAAAATTTTGTGGTGCTATAGACGAATGCTAAAAATGTTCCTATGGAACATGGAGTTATATATGGGCGCGAAACGTGGAGAGGTAGGAGTTGCAGAAAGAAAAGGAATAGTAGCCCTTGAAATGTGGCGCTAAAGGAGAATGAGTCGGGTGGATAGAATCACAAACGAGGAAGAACAGAGTAGGGGGGAAAAGCGAACAATATGGAGGACGTTGACCGAGAGAAGGGATAGATTAATAGGCCACGTTTTTAGACACGAGGGTCTTGAAAATTAGCATTAAAGAGAAGTGAGTAGAAGAGGGAGGCACGGATGGAATACGCTAAGAAGATTAGAGAGGATGTTGGTTGTGCCAGTTATAAGTAAATGAAAAGGCTTGCGCAAGATAGGTTAGCATGGAAGGTTGCATGAGACCAGTCTTAGGACTGAATCACACCACCACAACAACAACAACAAATTTAATAAATTCCTTGAACTAATTTTTTTTATTTTTAATTGGCTGGTTTACTCTTAAGACTATTCTTCTTAGGGTTCCATTTATAGTTTTTACTGACTCCCTCGGGTGCATTAAGATAAATTTCTCCTGGAACAATGGATTAAGGAGCGTGTAAACGAATATTATCAGCACGTAAGGCGCAAAGTTGCAGCGAAGTTTTCAGACAGTTGTCGTTAAAGTGTCGCGTTTCTCTAAAACCTGACGGGCTACAAATAGATGGTTTGAATGCGTGTCAGCACATGGTTACCAGGGGAGAGAAGGGAACATTCTTTTTTGAAGTGGTAAATTGGGAATGTTCGCGGTGGTACCGTGATCCCCATGTGCGTGCGGTGACCGCCTAAGTAATAAGGTGCAACCTGACCCGCGTTTACCTTGCATGTTATTGGCTCGTGACATTTTTCTACCTGGTGACATTCCGAGCCACGTGCATGGTAATTGTGGACTGCCGCGTTTAACTGCCACGGTGTGTGTGTGTGTGTGAGTTGCGGTCGCGCTTCCGGTACGCCACCCCTTAATGGCGTTGTTCCGATCATGGGCGCCGTTTATTAGCCGCGATCACAATTTCCTGCTCTGCGGTGGCGACGCGTGCGTGGGCGGCGGCGTCGGCGTCGCCAATCGATGCCGGGCGCAGTTACTCGGGCGCCGACCCTGACCCAAAGTCCACACACACAGGCCAAGAAATCGTAGGGTTTGCGGGATCCCGCCACGCGTCGCCATGCTTACTCCGTCCGTCCCAGCTGCGTGCCGCGTGCCGCCCCTTCCCTTATGACAGCGTATTTTAGACGTCCACCACAACTGACAATCAAATTAATTGAGACCAATACATATAAGTGTGTAGGTTAAGAACACAAGAGGGAAGCCAAGGATGGAATGCGCTAAGCAGATTAGAGAGGATGTGGGTTGTGCTAGTTATAAGGAAATGAAAAGTCTTGCTCAAGATAGGTTACTATGGAGGTTTGCATCAACCAGTCTTAGGACTGAATACCACACCACCCCACATATTTCATAGCGTCGATAGGCGACGGTACTACACCTGCAAGGAATATAATTTATATAATAAATCTTTACCTCTTAAGCTCATTGTGCGTTTGGAGGAGTGGCATAGTTACAATTAATATATAGAAGAAGTACAGAAAGATAAAATTAATGCATAATATTGGTTATAAAGACATAAATAATATAAAACCATTCATTGTGCATGTTGTTGCTAAATGTCAAGCTCATAAATGCCTCTGGTCAAAGAGCCACACGGAGTAAAGATATCACTGAAGTATTACACATTATAATGAATTAAGTTGGCGATTACCGTTTTATTCCATAAGTGGCGATACTCAACACAGTCTGGTTGAGAAATCCCCCCACTGGCGACAATCAGACGCAAAAACACGTCAGCAGACGCCGATTTGGCGTTTATCTTCCCCAGGGGGTTCAACCCTAGGGAATTTTGAAGGCCGCTTCTCCCTCCACGAAATATGAAGAAAACCGCGGGTCACGCTGAACATTTGATTTGGGCTGGGATTCATGTGATCCGCCATCCGCCCTCATGGTGGGGGGTATGTGGATGGCTGGCCTATGAGGAGACGTGATGTAAAATCAGTCAGGAAAGAAATCTGGAAGAAGAAGGAAGTCAAAGGATATGAGAGAATGAATTGTAGTCGGGAATGGAACTTTGAAGTAGGAAGGTGGAGAAGAGATGAGAGAGATGAATTGTGCAGTAGGTGAAGGAATTTCTAAGAAAAAGCTTCAGAGGAGAGAGTGTGATAGTTGGACAACGGCGGCTATAAGAAGAGCGAAGGTTTTCAGGTGTATCTGCTGCTTCAATAGTCCCTGGCCTTCCAACCTGGTGAAAGTAGGCATTCGCCACGACGTTTCGATGGCGGTCACTGCCATCGTTGTCAAGTCCGGGGATCTGAGTCGCTCCTTTATACCCGTCGCCAGGCATCGAGGAGCGTGTCGCACGCTGATTGGCTCTGGTCCGCAGCCAATAGCGTCCTTCCACCTCTCCAGTCCGTGTGCGAACCTGTGCCGCGGCTAACGCAATCCTGCACATCGCCGGTACGTCTAGGGACCTCAGGGGCATCCACTACCGCCGAGATCCACAAGTACCGGTTTTGATGAGGTGGAAACCCATCTCCCGGTTCATTAATTTGCCACATTTTGTTTAAATGGTTATCGCTTCCAATAACAAGCTGTCCGAAAAATGGGAGCATTTATGGAGGAACGGGCACGGTAAATCCCATAAATAGGTTGTAAAAGCGGAAGTGAAACAATAATTGCTTGTTTTGAAATATTAAGGTACTCTCGAGATAAACTCGCTCAGAAATCACGATAGTCCCGCGGAACACAGTTTGGGAAACCTGACTATATAATAGAAGATTCTAGTTAGTAGAAACTTAAATACGAGATAGTTGTCAGGCAAAATGGACCAAACATCGATGGTATGGAAAGGAGATATTAAAAATAAGATAATATGCTCTCGGGTCAAACAGCGATCATAGCTTGACGTTTCGACGGACGAAAACACTGCCGTCATCTACTGAGCGAAGTGTCGGGTTCGTCAAATACGACGAGACACTTCCGACACTTCGCTTGAAGATGACGGCCGTGCTTTAGTCGCTCTTTCACACGGGTGGAAACCCAGAACATTTTCTTCAACAAATACACCGGAAAAACCTTCGTTCTTTGAGACATTAAAAGGTTGTCATAATAAAACAGGTTACTACAAGAAGATTGACAACCAAAGCGTAAGATTTTGTGGTGTTTGGCTTTCGCTTTCACCAACAAAAATATTATTATAACAAGGAATTGTTAAATAATAATAAAAAGTATATTTAATTTGAATATTCCATTTAATTATGATATTACATTATAAAATTTCCAAAAGAAATATAACTCAAATTAAATTTTAGTGAAAAAAATATAAATTTACGAATATCAAATTGGCTCAGTCGGTAAAGCAAAAAAAAAAGAATCTACGCAGCTTCTAAATGGCTGCTCCCGGGAACGCGGGTGACGAACGATATAGTTGAAATTTAAAATCGCGAATCAAACGAGAATGGTTTAAGTGGAAAAGCCGGGTAAAAATGCCGTTACCAGATGTTAACAAGGGCCTGGTGACGTCGTTCCTGGTTTGCCGTGCTGGATGTTCCTTTGCTAGATCACGTTCTATATCCTCTAGCGCCTCTTCTTCAGCTTAAATCTCCATCAAATGTTATCTTTTTGTTTTCCGTACTACAAATGAATCTTCTTTCTTGAACATGCCGAAATTAACTTTTACGCCTGTTCAGCCACTGCTCTTCCATTTCCGACCTTCTCAGGCCAGCTATTGGGACCAAGTGTCGAACACAATGCACCCCAGGCAATAAATAATGTTGCAGACGGTGACGTTTCCCGCCCACTCGGCCTCACCAAACCATTCTCGTTTCTCGTCCTGTGTACGCAAATAACAAAAACTAAATTATTTTTGCTTTACTCGATGAATGTAAGAGTCATGAATCACCACAATGTGATCATAAGACGTGTCGACTAGTTTAAAGTACGTACCTGCTATACCGTTCAGTAAGATGGTTTTTTAAAAGTAATGTATTTTCTCCGACTTCAATTTTTCCGTTATAAAATGTAAAAAATTAATTTCTGATGCTTCTCAATAATAAAACTTTTTCCTCGAGTCTTAAATATTCGTGTAGAAGAATTAAAATTAAGCAGCGTCTAATGTTTCTATTTCCCTAGGAAAGTAATGAAGTGAATGGTGGCACTATATTTTCCTATTCCTTTATCTTATTACGCACGTGTGTAGGCAATCGCGGTGCTGGTTTTAATTTGATTCTGTGTGCGTTATCAGCAATTCCCCGGTCGTCTCCATTAGCATGCTTATGACTTCCTCGCCCGCCGGAGCTATAAACACGCCGACAGAAAAGTACCTCGTGCATCCAATTGGCCCTAATACGACGCCCTGTTAAGTTAATTGGACGGGGTGTATCGGTCTGTCTGTAACTCCAAATAGCTCTTCCCTCGAGAACTCGCCCTCTGGAATGGGCCTCTCGAATAACCACTATTTGGGAACTGTGAAACTGCGTCTTGGTATTTACAGAGTTTAACTTTAAATGTGACAGTCGTAAACTTTTCCCCGGGCCTAAATAAAACTTTTCCCAGATTTTAGGGCGTATTCGTTCCGTATGTATAAATGTGTCTCGTCAGTCAATACCAATTAATTAGATTATGAGAATATACGTTTAATGTAGCATTAGATTTTTAAGAAGAATGAATGTATTAAGCACGAAATTTGGATTGCAGCAATTAGAGACAACTGACGGTGTTGTGTAAATAACAGCATCAGGAACCTCCTCCTTCCGTTGCTTTTATCCCCTGATATAGAAACTAAATCTGAGATCCTGAAAAAACAGTTAATGTTCTGGATTCTGGAATCAGCAAGGTAACATCTTAGCAAAAGGCTTCTGCATTAATATTAATAAATTTTCTTTTCACACCTTATTACATTTCAGGCCATGTCTCCCTGCAGTCAGCATTAGTCTCTCTCCTGAAAGATTGAACTTGACTTCAACCCGATTACCAATGCCCGAAGATATCATTCTTCTCGCCTTTCCTATCGTCAAACCTTTAACCACGTCTTTCTGGAGGTGCAACCTGCTTCATTTTCCTTGTAATAAGCGCCGTATTACATGGTGGCAGCGTTGGGATTGCCTCACGACAACGGTCGCAAACCATTGATACAACAGTTTCATAGGAACGCCAACCAAATGGGCAATTGTCTCTTTATCAAACCTTCAAAGCGGTCATTAATTTGTTATTCTCCGACTACATGTCAGCCATTTTCGGCGCACAGTACTTGTCTAAACACACACTTCTGTTTGTGCCCTCAATGTCGTCCTTGATGTAGATAACTGCAGCACCTTCCCACGTATTTCAGTTACAAAGTGGTAGATCTTGTAAACAGGGATCACGACACGTCTTTAGCTTCTACCATTTAAGTACGCTATTACCAACAATCGACTTTCAAACTAAAAAGAGTAAAACAGAAGTGGAACGCGAATTGTGTGCGCGTGCAGGCGACTTCGTTCATCGTCACTAATTCATTGTGATGAAGCAAAAATTTGAGAGATGCAAAATTTGTTGAATGAAAATTATTTGGCAAAACTGAATGTTTTGTCAAATATTACTGAATTTGAACGGGACGAGAAAAGCAGGGATTATTTGACGCGACTGGTTGCAGCGCAGTAGGACGCCGCCCTAATTTGATTCAATCTTTTTATTTTAAATGACCGATATTCAGAAAGAATATACAAACTCGGAGACAAGCAGAAAAGAGATGGAATTCCCCAGCGTCAAAGTACCACGTGGAAACCGTGTCTGCCTGCAGCTATTGCTAGTTAGGTTTTTTTTTCATAAAGGAACTTTCAGACTTCAAAGTTTCCCAAGAATACCCTTCCTTCGTCAGTGAAAAAATTCACGCGCTGGACGAAGGACGAATAAAGACTGGTGAACACTCGTCACGTGGGTTGAAGTTTCCGTGGGAGAAGGAAAACTAAGAGTTAAGCTGTGAGGCGAGAAGACGACAAATGAAGAGAGTTGATCAAGACGTTGAAAGGGCGAGTAAAAGACAGGCTGTCAGTGTTACTCGGAATCTGGAAGGGAACAGGAAATCGAAGAAGTAGGAGAGAAGATAGAAATGAACAATTAATAAGGAAAAGTTGATCAATACGTTGAAAGGACGAGGAAGCTCAGTGTTTCTCGGATGTGGAAGGGAAGAGGAAGCTGAGGAAGTAGGAGAGAAGATAGAAATGAACAATTAATAAGTCAGTGTTGATCGAGAGTTGAAAGGATGAGCATTGATGCTCTTGAGTTAGAAGGAAAAGCAAGTAAGGAAGGCCAGAACTTCGGACTTACTTGTAAGTTAAGGGAAAGAGGTAGTAACTGTGTTGAAGTGAAGGAGGAGGAAAACTGGGCAGTACCAGGTCCAGAGCTTCTTCCGCCAACAGAGGGCAAATACACAACCCGACCTGGAAGTGTGAGAGTGGAAGAAGGAAAACTACTACGAAGAACTTCCGGAATTGCTGAGAAGATTAAACAAGTTCGTCACGAACGTGAAATCTCTGCTGCACGTTGGTACGCTAATAGTTAACCCTGAGAAACCCTTTGAAATTTAAGCAATCATCCTATTAAAAAAATATATGTAATTGTAAATAGTGCCCAGAACCCACTAAGGATTTTTGTTTTTTTAATATAACTCAAATTATTATTATTAATTTTTAAAGCAAAAATTATTTGTTTCATAATTTTTAAATAATTAACCGCCCCCCTCCATTATCATTTAAACGGTCAAAATAATTGGGAACACAGTATTTTAAACATCTGTGTGTCAGATTTAACAGTCAATGCTGAGTGTCTGTTGGAAGCGGATAAAATTCAAATAATCGATGTAGAGAAGTGTTTAATATGCATTCTCTGTCACGCAGATTCTGTATTGACTTCACGTTATATGAACTTTAAATATTATAATCGATATATCGGAATTACAAGTTGTCTCTCAATACTATTAATTAATAATAACCACCTATTTCATTTACCAGTTCTGTCAAAAGGTATTTTAACATAAATTGAATGGACACTTTACAGACAATACAAAAAGTTTTATTCAACACTTAATTAAATTTGTTGTTGTAGTTGAAGAGAAATGTAATTGACTCTAAAATCGCTATTTATTGTTTTATTATATAATTTAAAAAGCAGGAGAAAAGTAAAATATTTTCAATAATTTATTTATTATGTGTCTATATATTTCATCTCCTAATTTACAGTTTTAATTGATCTAAGTTGCTTCGGAAAATATAACTTTGGAATTAGTAATTAAAACGAAATAGATCGTTATTATTATTTAGATAGATATAATAGAAATCAAAAGTTAATTTCGATATATATCCATTACAGAAAATAAACATTAAACTCAGTTTTTATTTCTTTTCAACGTAAATGTAGCTACAGGTGTAAATTATTAATTGTTCTTTAACTATGATATAAAATGTCGTTAATCTTAACACACAAATTTTCAGTAAATTCACAACGTTTCTTCTACGAATTGGTAGACGTTGTCAAGTGAATAAGGTTTACCAATTGGTAGAAGAAACGTTGTTAATGTCAGATAAGTACTGAAAATTGTTTGTTAAGATTAACGCCATTTTATATTATTATTAAATGTTAATGAACTTATGTTATCAATTAATTGTAGTGGTCATTGATTCATTTAATCATTTCTATGTAAACGTCCGATATATACGAAATTAAACGAAACTAACATCCGAGAGGAATTTATACATTCAGTGTAATAATTATAAATTATAAAAATCAATACGTAAAGAATTTTATGTTATAGATAAGGAAGTTGAAAACAGCCTCGACTGTATGCACGAGACTAGGCACTGAGTGTGTGTGAGTGCGTGCCATGGAAAACTGAAATAATAGGATGAATATGACAGAAACTGTCGAAATATTTAGAATGCAGCATCAAACGTAATTAAGATTTTAGCGGATGCTCTGTCAAATGGCATTATATAAAAGAGACATTCAATAATTAAAGAGACAATTTCATCTAGAAAAATCTGTGTGCTTACAAAATAAGAAAAGAAGGGTTATACAAAACCTCTACAGAATACAGTCAGCTGTAATTAGAATTGAAAGGCAAGAAAAGAAAGCTGAAATCAAGAAAGGAGTATACAGTCTGTCACTATATATATATATAGCACACGATGAAGAAACATAAAAAAAATGAATATGGAAAGGGAATCAAAAGATAAGGAGATAAAAATAAAACCACTAAGGGTTGCTGATGATATTGTGGTATTAGGGGAATCAGAAGAAGGCTTGTCATGAACGTGGTCCTGGAGAGGAAGAATAGAACATGAGGATAAATAGAGGGAAAAACCAATGTCATTGAATGTAATATGGGAAAAAGTGGAATAACAAAGGCTGTTAGATTATTGGGAAGGAATATTTTGAACGATGTTAATTTAGGAATTCTGCTACTTGGGCAGCGTAATAACTAGGGTAGGATATCACAGGCAACGAAGAGGAATTTTACTTACGGCTAATACAAGTATGAATAATAGGAAGTCATTATTAAAAATGTTGGTATGGAAGTGTGGCGTTATGTGGGTGAGAAACGTTGACGGTTGGAATTGCAGAAAGGATAAGAATAGGAGCTTTCGAAACGTGGTGCTACAGGAGAATGAGATGGGTGGATAACGAGAAAGTTATTAACAGAATAGGGGAAGAGGGAACAATACGGAGGACTTTGACCAAGAGAAGGGATAGATAAATAGGCCACGTTTTGATACATGAGGGACGTGTGAGGAGGAAGAACAGAAAAGGGAAGCCGAGGATGATGTTGTGGTTGTAGGGGAAGACTTGGAAACCATAATAATTGTCATGAACGTGGTCCTGGAGGAAGAGTACAACATGAGGTTTAATAGAGGAAATAGTAAGGTAAATAGGTTAGCATGGAGAGTTATATGTAACCAGTCTAAGGGCTGAATACAACAACAAGAACAAATGAATGTAATATCATTGGAGAAAGATTTTAGTCGTTGAGTGAAGGTTGTCCATGAATACTATTCGGTGTTGTCGGCTCGTGGTATTGTATTAGTAACGGCAGGCAACACGCTGCTCTTCACCTGCAGGCGATATGTTTGGTCCTTGCGGAGCCCGCAGCATCGATCCCCGTGGCGGCGGACGTTTTCGGGACGGCGCGTAGAGAGCGCTACGGACGCCGGGAGCGCATCTGGACGCCAGCCGCCCAGACGCCGTCGCTCTCAGCGGACGCTCTTCCCTCAGTGCAATGTCTTCCAACACTTCACACCGCGACGACGTGTGACGACGTGAGCGTGTGCGCGTGTGTGTGTGTGACTCGACGCCGCCGGTCGTGAAGTGAGTGATAGAGAATAAGGCAACCCCCCGTCCCTCCCCCCCTGCCCCCCCGCCCCCGACACACAGCTGTGTTGTGTGAATACAGCGAGTGCTCCCACGTCCGGTTTAGGTGTGGAGAGACACCAACCATGCTCGGCACGCGCGGCCAAACCTGCTGGACTAGACTCGGGTGACGCAATGTTGCCGGCCCTTCCTTAACTGTCGCTAACAGATGGAACGACGTCTCTGGAAAGAATGCGTTAAGGAACTCTCGAGCCCGTGGCACGAAAGGTCAGTGTAACGAAGGCGTGTGCCGTCTGTCCTTCTCCTCTTTCGACACTCCGCAACTTCCCTTCGCGGGACGAATAACATGTTAAAAACGATTCTAATGCCACGAACGCAACAAGGTTCTTCTCCTCCGTGTAGATTCTGCAGTGAACGCGGTAGTTGTTCGCGAATATTATATTTTCAGAGTTGTAATTGCTACTGTTGTTCCCGGTAACACATTTTTCCTTCGAAAATAACCAGAATACCGAACGAAGTATTTATTCCACCCACGACACTCGGTCGTATATATGAGAATATATTTTTTGTCGTACCGTGAAAATAAAAAAGAAAAATCGGGTATTTTGCGAGTAAACTGAAGTATCTTTTTACAAGAAACGTACGTGCACGACGTCCTTTGTGCTGTAAAATACGGTAATACCGTCTTACTTCTTTGTCCGTCTATCTCGATAAGGCATTTAAAGCGTCTTTCCGTTCGGGTTTAGGAAAACAGGAGGATAAGAAGTGCTTCTGCGAAGGTTCCAGCTAATTTGCGACTTGTACTTTCCACTGCCTGTCCCCTCAAAATTGGGTTCCGTTCCCGTGGGAAAATTGCAACAGCTGTCCAGATAAGCGACCCGTTTCTGTAGACCTCGAAAATCGATTTTCGCCGCTTCCACCCCGATTTTTTGGGGGAGGTGTCGGCGGTTTGAAGGTTGGAAGAGCGTTCCCGCGCGCGTGCGTGCGTGCGTGTGCGTGTGAGTACGCGTATATTTATTTAATCGGGTGGCCAGTGACGGTATGTCGTGGTGACTGCGCCCGCGGCGCCCAGGACCCTTACGTTGCGGCGCCGGGCTCTGTCGGACGGCGGGGGCGGCGGGCAGGCGTCGGTGGTCGGGGGCGACGCGGCGACATGGCGTAGGGCCATGGCGTCGGCCAAGCGCCTCGTGCTGTCGCTGCGGGGCCGCAAGACGCCGTCGGGCGCCGCCCCCGAGCCCAGCTCTTCGAGTAGCACGCGCCTCGTGGGGGCGGCGGGGTCCTGCGGCTCCCACGAGCTCGACGAGATCGCCGTCGTCTCCACCAACGCCGACCCTTGCCATGTCAAGTATGGCAGCGGCTCCCTCACGGCCGTCAACGGGCCTCGCCTCGTGCCAGGTACGCATCTACCGGAACATACTACTCATTCACGGTGCACACGCGTCAACTAGGTGCAGGCCTGGGAAACGGGCCCCATGCAAAATGTCAACACAAAGCGGCAACTTGCTTGAAAATTCTTTTACAAATATGGCTTCACGACGAAGGAAACAACGACGTTTCGACACAAACTTAATTTGTAGTATAACTTCATTTAACACTCGTAATAAAAGCACAAAACCAATTTTATGAATTTCGTCTCCTTAGCACGATTGTAACTAGACTCACTCCTCGATAATAAGGATATTAAATTACCTCCAATAACGCTTATTAATGCTCCGACGTTTCACACTTCGTTTAAAAACGTGTTGATGTTTCCTCATCAAATAACAGGCCAAAGTGAGAATTCTGACAGTAACGTCGGTTCTCTAGTTGAATTGCCTGACATTTATGAATTAACAAAAACGGCCGACACAGGTCCTTTTAAGACGTTTCATCCTGATTTTTGGACTTCTTCAGGAAGGCTTACAGACAAGTAACCAAATTCCAACTAAGGTGAACTTACAGACATTTAAAAAAACAATTATAAATTTAAAAAGAAATCTATTTCGTTAATAGTATAAAGTGATAAGTTTTGAATTAAGTTACAAAAGTACTTGTGGACGAAACGTCATAAAAATAATTTAAATTGTGTTTTTCTGACCTATTGGGATTATTTTGTTTTACTGTTAAAGACGATTGTTTTTTTTATCTTCTCTACATTCCAAAGAGATTTCCCTTCAAATCGACGACGTCATTCACTCACTTGGTTATATGTAAAAACTCCAGCAGAGCCATCAAACGCTCACAGATTAAATTACTTTCAAATGCGATAAACATGGATGTTCGGAATTATATGAGAATTAATGCACAGTGTTGTGTGTTCATTACTCATTAATGACACGCTTAATACGGTTCATTCACTTGTGAAAGGCCGTGGAGTGTTGCAATGGCGTTAAATCGTCTGTTTTTGTAACTTTCGGCTAACTTCCTCGACGTTGTGACTGTGTAATCTAATAACATCTGGCCAACTTTCAGAATTAAAATCCCATTACACAGCGTCTGTGTTAACTTATTTTTATTTTGCAGTTATTCTGATTGCCATGGTAAATTATGCAATCAATATCGGCAACATTCGCCAAAGTTGTGCAGTATTGCCAGCTATCTGTATTGGGGGGGGGGGATTTTTTTTCTCTCTCTCCCTTCCTCTTTCCTGCCTGCGATTTTTGTTGAGAAGGAAAACTTCAGGAAGTTTCGGTTCGTTAACCTCTCCATTAACCCTGTGAAAAAAAGGGCTGAGAGTTGACTTAATACCGAAGTAGAACTATGGCGCTCTTGCAGTTGATAGCTTTGGGAACTACACTACAGAGGATTCCTAAGAGTTTTTCTTTTTAATAACCGAAGCCAATAACAATTCGTCAGTTTCGAGAAACAAAATGAATGTTCGGAGAATTCACCGCAGAAAAAAAAACCCACAACGTTTATTGTGACCGCAGACGTGTATTTTATGGGGTTATTTTGCAGGACAAGTCTTTATAGTACTTTTTAACTTCTCTCTTAACGTAAAAATGTGTCGAGGATGCTACAGTCAGTAATTTTCTTGATTTATGTTTTTTTAAATATACTACAATATGGTTTTCTAACTTTAAAATTTACAATAAATAAAAAGACGGCCAATAAGTCAGCATATAAATTTATCATTATTTATTTGAAAGCGACGTTTCATCTCGATTTTTGAGACTTCCTCAGGCGTAAAATTGAGCAATTCATCATATTTACTCCTTGACTCCCTTAGCCGAAAAGAGTATTGAACATACATAATAAGAATTACATGTGTAGAAAATAGTGGCGCGGAACATCTCCAGCATATAAATAAAATTGAAGTGTCTGTCTGATTGTGTGTTTGTCTTGAATTGACTTGGAAACGGCTCAACGGATTTCAATGAAAATTTGAGGATTTTTTAAAAAAGGGATTTAATTTAAGTATTCGTGCATATGTAATTTCGATATATTGCTGAAAATATTTTAATATAATGTGAATATAATTCTACGGGAAGATTTCTTGGAATTTTCGCGGCGTGAAAACCAACTGCGAGTTATTAGCCCCATACTATTCATTCATCCCACTTACTATCTATTGTTGTAGCAGGGTGAGAAAAACTGAACTTCTTTGGATCGTCGATACGATGTATACATATTTTAATAAATTGCTTTTATATCTCGCGTGAACTAAATTTTAAAATTTAGTAATTGCTAATATGAAAATAAAAGGAAACTGTCGAGATTTGCGTCGAAACCGGTGTAATGCGAGTCGCTGTGTTACATTATAACCTAGTAAAAATTTAACCATTTAGTGAGGGAAAATTTTTATTCTGTTGAATACAGAAAATATATTTATTCCCACTGTTGTACCGAGGGGGTATTTTGGATTCTCTCTCGAGATACTGGGAGTATATTTGAGGTCTATATTGTGACGTTTTCGATGTCGGTTTAATTATGTGCTGAACAAGAATTAAATAATGCATCGGGATAATATAAATAAATACCCGGGCAACACCGGGTCCCAAGCTAGTTATTAAAAACTGACAAAGAGGCTGATTTAAGTCATTTATTGCATATTTAACTGTCGGATAAATATTTAATCTGGGATAACGTTTGATTGAGGCTAAAACAGACAAAAATTAATAAAACACAAATGTATTTAATACAACTACATGTTTCGGTCCAGATCTGGAGCATCTTCAGGTTAAACTAAAGTTAACAAGACACATCGTTATTACATTACAAAGATCTAAAACTACTTTAATACTTGTATATAAAAATAGTTTTATTCCATTGTAATGTAATAAATTTGTCTTCAGTTTAACTTGAAGAGGCTCCAGATCTGGACCGAAACATGTAGTTGTAATAAGTTAACTCTCTTTTGTTTTATTAATTTTTGTCTGTTTTTTGGCCTCAATTAAACATTGATTTCACCTTACAGACATTAATAACTATTATATTCGGGTCATTAGCTTTAAACAAGGTTCGGTAAATCGTCATGAGAGACCATAAATGTCAACTGGTTAAACTATACTAATGGGTCCTGATAATACGTTTCATTTGTGGCTTTTTACACCAGTAGTAACAACTGCAAGTAATGAGACGGTTATTAACGTGGCCTTTAACAGTCGTGAAAGTCTTTACGTTCTTCTACTAAATTAGGCGCGATTACAGATATCACCTAATTTCATATATATAGTTTGATAAACGGAATGTATTCCTACAGTTGTGAAAGTGAAAAAGTCGTTGCTACAAAGTTTGCAACAATTACTTGATGGCCTGTCGTCATCGTCATGCAGAACTGACAACGTGTGTGTGTGTGAAGACGTGGAAAGGTAATCTCACTTGCTGTTCTGACAAGAAAATATATCAGGTGTATATAATTCACAAAGGCAATTCGTCGTGGCAGTAGTTTTCCCATTTGTTGGAAAGTATTACGAGATTTCCTGCTGAAGATGAAATGCACAACCAGACGGGAACGTGAAAAATTCGCATTAAAGTGAAATACGCCAATCAGTTACGATTATAAATTGTTAATATTACACTGCAAACAACACGTAAGTCTATTAATAAATTTCTGTTTGTCAGTATTTTTATAATTTAAATATGAGATATTACGATGTTTCGCCTTTCATTTGAGACCTCTTCAGGTAAAAATTTAGATGTACATGGAACCTCACTCCATGACTCTTTCGGACAAAATGCCCTATACTTACATAAGTTATAAAGAAAAAAATACAAAGAGGCTGATTAACTTGGTTTGTTTGTTCATTATATGGTTAGTAACATATATATATAACACAATTAAGTAGTCATAAAATTATAATGGCCTTATAGTGCAAGTCAATTTGACACATCACCCTGCGAAATAATTGCATTTGGCTTAACTTAATAATAATTGATTTAAATTAGATAAATAAGAAGCCAATTGACGGAGAAAATTAACGTGGAACGTTTGTACAACCTTTGTCACTTTCGTGACCTGAACTTTAAGGTCTATAAGATGGAGAAACTTTGTACTGGGTTGTTAGAGATATTTTATATCGTGATAATTTTCTGATTCAGTCCTCAATATTTGAAGACGATCCTCGTCATTTTCTAATTTTAATCTTAACCGTTACAACGTTCATTTATTATACATTTAACTGTCAGAAAAAAAGTATTTCATTAATAAATTTCATTGAATGTATTGACTCGAAGTTGATTTAGAGTTATTAATTAACTCGTCTTGCTCTATTTTGGGATGTTCGTGTTATAAAAGCCTACAATAATTATTTCACCTTTTATCGTCTCATAAAAGTCCAGAGAGAAGAAACAACTACTAAGGACATTGAAACATAATTTTCCCTGATTAAGAAGTAAAATGGGAAAATGTTCGAAGGACGGTCCACTGTATTGTAATTATAACCATTACGATTGTCATTCACTTAGTATTGCGATTATTTTACCATCTTATTTTATAATTAAAAATTTTCCACCGATATTTATAGCTTAGTTTTATGATACAAGCTTGTAATATTAAAAGAGATGATATTACTTTCACATAGCTATGATTCTTCGGAGTTAATTATTATTTAATTAAATTAACGTACGTCTGCCAGCCGTAATAATGCCCCTGTTGCTAAGAAGATCTTCTCTTTTTCTCCAAAGATTCTCTTACACAGGCCAGTCACAGACATTACTTCAACGTCCGCACTTTGCACATTTATAATTTAATTTATGACAATGCATTGAAATAGAACAGTAGGAGATGTGTTTAATTTAAGTCGGTTAAAATTTATGGATATAAGTATATATATATATATATATATATATATATATATGAGTCAGGAAATGACATTGTCATGTTAATTAAAACAATTAATGGGGAAAGGACAAAGAGATAGAAAGAAGGTGACTTACCTGAGGTTCATAGATGGTAGACAGCTTCTTTCTATCTCTCTGTCCTTTCCCCATTAATTATATATATTTATTTATTTAAAATGACTGAATGGGTTCAAATGAGCTGCGCTGAGAACTACTTAGTTATTCTTTGCCGTGTTTAGGTCTCCTCCAGCGACAATTCCTCATTAGATATAATTTTCCCTCAATCACTTCTTGGATTATGAATGTCCATAATAATGTTATCATCTCATCTGTTAATTACTTTTTTGTCTTTAAAAAACTTATCGATATAATGTTTCATTTCTACTGCATCCCAAACCTTCCATAATCCTTGGGCTCACTCTTCTGTTTGTACCCCCACACACTTCCCTTTAATCTTAGCTTTACAAGACCTTCACGTCTTAAGACGTAGCCTATTAATTAATCTCTATCTTGGCCAACGTCCTCCATATTGTTCTCTCTTCCTCTACTGTGTTTACAACTTCAGTGGTAATGATTCTACCCACTCAACTGATTTTTAGCATTCTCCTATAGCACAACATTTCAAATGTTTCTATTCTTTTCCCTTCTGCAACTCTTACTGTCCACGTTTCGCGCCCATATAGCGCCACACTCCATACGAACATGTTTAGCAACGATTCCTAATATTCCTCTTTTTCGTGAAAGCCTTCCTTGCCTGTGCTATCCTATTCATGTAGCAGAATTCCTTAACTTCCTTCAAAATATCCCTTCCCGCTCTAACGACCTTGGTTATTCCCGTACCACACTCAGCTACCTTGGTTTTCTTTCTGTTAATCCTCACATTGAGCTAATTCTCCAGGACCACGTTCATTCTCATTTATTTTGATTTCAAAGTCTTCTTCTTACTCCCCTAATACCACAATATCGTTGGCAAAGGGTAGTGTTTTTATTTATTCTCCTTGTAGTATGATTCCTTTTCCTTATTTCTTTTTAGCTTTCTCTCTCTCTCTCTCTCTCTCTCTCTCTCTCTATATATATATATATATATATATATATATTCGTGTGTGTGTGAGCGTGTGTATGTGTGTATAAAAGTTAAACTGTCCACATAGTTGTTAAATTATTTATTTTTTCCCTTGGTTATCGAGTATATTATACACCCATGGGTATTGATAAAACGGCTTCGATTCTGAGTAAAGTATCGATACTATTGTTCCTATTCTGACAGAATGCTGCGTTAAGCTTCGGACGTTGTGGAGAACTAATCCGTAGTTAATGTAAATTGAAGGCTTTGCCTATTTCCTTGGTCATTATGTATTTTAATTAGCGCCATTCAAGCTGAACTGTAACGTGATATTTGTAGGCGCTTCTTTTACCTTGCGGTTTTGCATCTATGCAGATTCGTGGTGTTATTGTCTGCTTTCCCCGTACGCATGGCGCAGTTCAATCGCTTGAAATGAGTTGTATTATGCATTTCTGCTCAGTGTGTGTGTGTGTGTGGGCGGACGTGCATCGGATATCGGAGGCAGATATTTTCTCTTCATCGATGCGTCCAAAACGTACTCTTTGATAAGGCCTATCAGCCATCGGTTAATCAAACACACGCTCTGTGTCTCTCCCATTCCCTCTCTCTCCTTCTCCCTCTATTATAAGAGGAGCTCTTCCCTAAACTCACAATAAAATATTCCCCATAATTGCTTCGGCTCTGCCTCTGGTCACTCATCGAATAATATTTATTTCATTATGAGACAGTCTTTCTCACTTCTCTGCAGGCCTCACTCGCACAAAAGTGATTTACAACCTCGGTGGTTGAGGGGATGACATGAAAGAAACCATTTTTCATATTGAAAGCCCAATTATTGGTTTTTAATCTATAAAATTTCTCTCACAAACCTTCTTCTAGTTTTTTAAAAACCTTTTCCAATCAAAATTGTGGTTATTCCAATGAATATGTTTCGATACAAGTGAGTAATTTTGAAACTGAAATTTCAAATTGTATTCACGTTCATGAATTCGTGTTTTTTTACCGTGTTATATTTCTGAAAAATTTGTTCGATTCAGTCTTACAGTTTCTGATTATTCTCGTCTAAATAAAACCATTAATGACCTTTTAAAGACTTTATTAATAAATAAAATGACGGCGAAAAGATCAGCATTAAATATATCACTATTTATTCTTAAAAGCGACGTTCCATCTCGATTTTTGAGACTTTCTCAGGCTTAAAATTTAGCAATACATCATATTTACTTCTTGACTCCATCAGCCGAAAAGATTAATGGATGTACATGTGAAGAATTTGGTGTCCCTGACAGTTACGGCCGAAATGAGGCTTACGACTGGATACCACAACAACAAACAGTTCCATTTAATCACTATATAAATATTAGTGCGGGTTACTGCAGCACGGGTGAAAGAAAATTATCAAGTTGAATACAGGAGAAATACTTGTTTACGACGGACGAATTATCCTCATAAGGAGCAAAATTATTCCCATATACATTTTCATGCTTCCCGATTTCGTAATTGACAGTTTTGTCACAAATATGGTGTTGCGACCTTTATCTGATTCTGCTGATGGGAAAATGTAACTTTAATGGAATCAATCGATCCGAATAAAACGGTCTGAGGGAGGGATTTTATTTCGGTTAAAAAGTACTTAGCGGGTTTATCGATTTTGTGTAAGCGAATCATTCACGTAATGACATCACACGTAACTTTACTCTATGAAGCTTTCCGATAATTCCTAAATTACTTCGCTCGCGGGAAAAAGAAACATAGAGAAAAACTACATCTAGTTTTCGCAGGAGACGTCTATGAGCATTTATTGTACACTGTGAAATTGCCTCCATTATATTTCGTTTAACAAATATGTCTGAACTTTTTTATTAATTATTTAGAGCATAATTGACCTGCTAGCCGATCACTGGAAATGTCTTCCTAACTTTCTGATGAAGGGGGCGGTGCCTCCGAAAATTTAAAGAACTCCGAACCTCACAAGGTGCCTACCATCTATGAAGCTCAGGTAAGGCACCTGCTTTCTATCTCTCTTTCCGTTACTTATTAATTATTTTAACATGACAATGTCATTTTCTGACATATATATATATATATATATAAACAATTAATTACCCGCTTTAGTCCTGTTTTCTTTCGTCTAACAGCACATCCACCTCCAAGTCAAGCAATACAGTTACTACATTCAGCTCAAAGAAAATACATATCTAACTTCTATTGTTTTTCTTTCCTGCTTTTTCATTTTAATTTTCACCAATTGTGACTTCAGTATTAATTTCCTTTAACATCAAACGTATTTTAACGTTATACTTTTAATTTAATTTAGATCACGCAATATATATAAATATAAATGTAAATGACATATTCGCGAACCCAAAGATATTCCTGTTTACAACCAGGGAGATGCTAACATACCAGAGACGTTGCTTACGCGCGTATAAATACTGTATTTGAAAAAAAAGAAATACGCGGTAACGTGTAAATATGTCACGTTACATATGTACAACGCTTCTTTTTCGATATTTATACCTGTCCTCTTCAATATCCTTAATACTGTGTTCCAGTTCACACTATGCAACGCTTTTTCTGAATCTACAAATGACAAACTATTTTGTGCAGAATTAGATTGAGGAGAATTATTTGATTGATAATTACGAGTTACGTGAACTTCAGGCATTGTATGTTTTCTATTTGAACAGTTTCTCTATCTGACTGACGGGTTTCAACCTCCTCCCAGCCACCCTGCTACTACGTAGGCCTTAACAGTTGTCGATAATATTTGACGCCCCATCTACCTCGATATCCTCGGATGTAATCGTTTCTGCCGTCACTCATCCAACACGCCAGATATTCCCCGAAAGCAACAGTCGGAATAAGAAGGTTCACACGTCAGTGGCTTCCTTCCTCTTTCCCAGCCGTATTTCCTTTTTCTTTGGGCCGCTTTTATCTGTCAATTTTTTTTACGCGGCTGCAATACGAGTTGGAGATATTTTATTTTTCCCTCACTGACAGTAATATTTCCTTTTCAATGAAATTCAATTAAGAAACCATTATTCGCCAGTTACCCGGACCTTTTACAGCCACAACTACTCACAAAAGAAGGGGATGAATCGGTAGAAAATCAAAAATTGAAGATGCTGAATTTGAAAAAAGAACTCTAATAATAAGCGAATAAATTGGAACAGCCTTGGTTGTCGGTATATATATATATATATATATCGAAAGAAAAATTTGCGACGTTTCGACTCCGCGCATAAAATTTAGAAATTCAAAGGTTTTCAGTCCGTGACTCCATTGGCCGGGGAAAAAAGCCAATTGATTTTATTTTTAATTCTGAGTGGAATTGTTAATTCATATTAGCATAGATTAAGTACCATTTAAATTTGTTTTTAATATTTAAAACAATTTATGACCTTTTACAGACTTTTTTGTTTTAAATTTAATTAATAAAAACGTTTTGGTATATTTTCATGCCTTATTTAGGTTTTCTTTCACAATAAATTTGGCTATAACTGCTTGTGAGATGAGTTTAAGTGTTACGTGTTGCCTCGGATCTTGACTTCATATGTGATCCTATTCTGTGTTTTGTTACCGATTTTGCTTGAAAACTTGAACGAGGCATTAAAATATGCCAGAACGTTCTTATGTTTCAATTTTAAAAAATCTCTGAAAACTGTTTTATTATATATAATAAGTAATGTTCCATATATTTTCATACAGTTGTCTTATTATTATTATGACCATAAAATTAGTTTCCTTCGGACATTATGGTACCATAAAAAAGTACTTTTTCGGTCCTGAAGAGGTTCCAAAAAAAGAAACGACACGCTCTGCTCTTTTCACTGTTTTTGTATTGTAATTAAAATTAAATTCTGATTACATTGGGTCTGTTATTCAGTTATTAATTATTTTGTTGGTCCGAGATTAAGTATTCCCTCCCACCAATTATATGTTTTACAGGACAACAAGGGTTGGTGAATTATAGTTGTGAAACTTGAAAAAACACATTTCTCATCCACAAAATACTGATGTAATAGTAAATTTCCATTCCAAACTTAGAGGGGTAGTAAATATTTCTATCCCCAATCCTTAAGATGTTGATAACACCTCAATTAATAATTGACACTTTTACTGTTTATGAGTATCGTATTGAGTCATACATTTACAACAATAGATGGTCACACGTTTACAACATTAGATGGAATGAGAATGCTCACTCTCTCTTTCTCTCATCATGCCAAAATTACACGTAATAATAACACAGTAAGTGGAAAGAATGGTAAGGGAACGCCTAATAGGACTCTCAACTCGCAGATGGTTTTCACTCCGCCTTTCGCGCGGTAATTTAAAGGGTTAATAAATACTTACATTAATATTTTCTGAACACTGCAATATATCTAAATGAAACGCACACGAAAATTCCAGTTTCAGTCCCTGAAATTTTCATTGAAATCCGTCGAACCGTTTCGGAGCATAAACAGACCATGAGTTAGACAGCCTAAATCCACTTTTGAATATTCAAACGCTCGTACGCCAAAAAACCTTTCAGTAGAATTAATATTACCTTTTCATGTTATGAAATTTTCAATACTTTTTCGTACGACTTTTTAAAAAATTTTCTTTTATACAAGCCTTGTCCTGCCTATAACGGACACAAAAAAACGAATTATCTATTTTGGTGTAGTCGTTCGGAGGTTAGGCACGTACATAATTTTTTGATATATTGTAGATAATGTTTTTAAACGTCAATATTTATTAAATGATGCAAAATAAGCGCAACAATCATCGAAATGGACTCACTCTTGTGCTACATCTTCTTCAGTGCCCTTTGAAACATTTTGTAATGCGCTACAACATCGAAAACATTCAACACTGAACATATAAAGAGAAACGGACTGAAAAAATGGCGAATCTCTCAAGGGAATTTGAATTAACCTCAGACAAGAGACGTGGCTATTTTCGAAAAACCTCACAATATAAATTTATCATTCCTATCAAAGTTATCTTGAAAGATACTGTAGGTCATAAAACTGTACAGACCCAGTTATAGCCTTGAAAATAGGGGTGGGTTGTTCCACTTACCGACCACGTGAGGGTTAATTCCTGAATATTAGATATAGATCTGGATCTTGGATAATTATTATGATAATTGGAGGGTTGGAACCTCTCTTCCCCCACCCCCAATAAAGTTATTACTATGTCTTATTTTCTGTTGAGTTTCTGTGGAAGGTTTGGTTTCTCCCTAGATATAGGTTGATTTTAATCACTAAATTTTTAAATAGTTATATCTTTGATTTGGAATAGTTACGGTAGATTTTTTCGTTTCTACTAGATGAAATTAAATGTTAGTTTTCTCCTGGGTCTATAAGAAGTAGGTAATGGTCGACACAATGCAAAGGCTGTAAATGTAATTAATGACACTTCAATACTTGATCATAAGGAACACAGAAGGTGGTTCTCCTCGTGTAAGTTCAACGCAGGTCATCAACCCCTTGTACAGGGACGAGAGGAAAAAAAATTAAATGTGAGGGAAGGAGACCGAGAACGACGGGTGAGACAGCTCCAAGTGTCACAAGGGAGGTTTTGCTCGGACAGGACATTTCATCCCCGCGGAAAGGGGGCGATTATCTCTGGGATTTCTGAACAGATATATCCCTCCCGTACGTCACACCAAAAACCCTCGTCTTCAGGAATTACCTGCAGGCCACCACGACGACAAACAGACCCGCCCCCAAATTATAAAATAAATTGTCAAATGTGACACGTTGGTGGATTTACAACGTCATACAAGTTTCATCACCAAAGCAATTATATATATTAAGCTGTGGACTGAATCATCTCATCACAACACAATTATTTTATTAAAATTGTCAACAACAAAAAAATATTTACATCATGAGTGACTGAGCACTTTCGAAAACATACTAAGATTATACGAGGCGAAACGCAAGTATACAGTCAACCATGAAAAGTTATACTGTTCTTTTTGTTTTTAAAAATGATTATGAAGGGTTTCCCTATCGTGTTAGGGGTTGATATCAGACACTAATAACATCGAGAGTGACACTAGGAATCTCAGAAAACTCGACAACTATATCGACCGTTTTCATCACATTCTAAAAATGAAACCTCCCCCACCCTCCAAACATTCTCTTACGCCCACATTGGGTCTGTACCAAGTTCGGTTGCAATTGCACTAATTGATGATTCAATTTACAATAACAAGAACGTATAGTAATGTACTACTAATAATATGCTTGATTACCTAAAAACGTATATTTTGGGGGAAATGGTCCATTGAGATATTTGACCTGTCCGGAAACCGTGAATCAGGATCTGGAGAACACGAGTCGGGGCAAGGGTCTGTAGAGATCTTGTACCAGACCCGTTTAAACCATATTATCCATAAACTATACAGAAGGCGGTTAGCGCTAATTACAATTGAAGGGCAATAAAATAAAGAAAGGAGTAAGACTAGGATGCAGTCTGTCGCCCATGCTGCTTAACATATATAGAACAGGCAATGAAGAAAGTTAAAACGGAATATGGAAAAGAAATCATTCTACAAGGAGAAGAAATAGAAACGCTACGTTTTTCAACTGATATTATTGTAACAGAGGAGTAAGGAGAAGACTTGGAAAAGATAATAAACGGAATTAACCAAGGTAATGGTTTGTAGTATTGGAAACAGTGGAATAACAAAGACTCTTAGATTGGGAAGGGATATTTGTGATAGAGCAGAATAGCACAGGCAATGAGGGGAAATTTACTTACGGCTAATAGTACGAGTATTACGAAATTATAACTAAAAATGTTCCTAATGGAGAGTGTCGCCAAATTGGTAGGAAACATGGACAGTAGGGGATGGAGAAGCGAAAAGAATGATGCTATAGAAGAATGAGATGGGTGGATGGATCACTAACCAGGAAGTTCTAAACAGAATAAGAGAAGGGAGAACAATATGGAGGACTTCGAGGCCACGTTTTGAGATAGATGGTAATGTTAGAGGAAAGTGTGTAGGGTATGAAGAGAAGAGGGAGGCCGGGGATGGAATTCTCTGAGGGGATTAGGGAGAATATGGGATGTAGTAATGAAAAGACTTGATCAGAATAGGTTAGTATGGAGGGTTACATCATAAGGAGTCTAACAAAAATTATTCTTTGACCGTGATTTTTTTCCTTTTAGCCACAGTAGTTCTGCTATCTTCTCCTCAGCTTGTTTTCTCCTTTTACAACATGATTTTTTCAAGGCAATTTACAAATTCGAGGTAAGCCCAAAAATTACTGGTATTTTTTCTTGTGAAATACGTGAGATTCAATAACAGACAGACACACGTAGCGGTTATATGCGTTTATTTAACGGCGAAGTGATGTACAAAGCTTGTACTACGTAAGGCTGACCCCGATTTGGAATCCAGTCCCATTTATACATACATGGAATATTCCAGAAGCAGATCATTCTCGAAACAGAAAATACTAGAAAGTAAAGGCAAACAATGTAAATAAAGAAAACGAATAAAAATGGTTGCGTCAGGTGGGACTCGAAGCCGAGTCTACGATTCTGTACTCCGGCTCTATACCCCTCTGCCATCACTGCAGGTCTCCAGATGTGGCAAAATATATTATTTTTTGTGGTTTGGGGGCCGTCGGAGATGTTAACATATATGAAAAATATGTGGTCGAAAAACAGCAGCTTGTCCATCCTCAACATTTTATCGAGTCAGACCGTGGTGTAAGGTGCAAGAATCCTCCCGCGTTAGCAGAAGGGACGATCCTGGTTGGTGCGTGGAGCTGCGAGGGGAAGTTCGTGTTCCATTCGCTTTAAAAATTAATCCCATTAGAGAGGAGAGCGTGCTGTGTTCCTTTACATCACAGGGATTGCTACGATACACACACACACACACACCACGACGAGGTCGATATTGGGGGAGAAAAATGTTGCCGCTACCGAAAGGAACGATCTCCTATCTACAATCACTCTAAAGAGGGAAACTGTTGCGATCAAGTGAACCTCCCTTGCGGGTTTTGAGGTTGCCGGGGGAATGGCGTCCAAACAGTTCATTACTTTACGTATAAATATAATTATACCCATACCGAAGAAAACTAGGGCTGATAGATACGAACAGCACAGGTCAATTAGTTTATTATCCCATGCATGCAATATATTAACTAAAATAGTATATAGAAGAATGGAACGACAAATAGAATGCGAGCTAGGAGACGATCAATTTTGGTTTACGAAGAATGTAGGGACAATATTAACTTTGCGAATAATTTTAGAAGACAGGATACGTTAATGGCATTTGTAGATTTAGAAAAGGCGTTTGATAATGCGAGCTGAAACAAACTACTAGGGGTTTTGAAGAGTACTGGAAATAAAATATCGATAAAGGAGGCTTATACATAACCTCTACAGAAGAAAGACATAAGTAATTAGAATAGAAGGTCAAGAAAAGAAAGGTGTAATCAAGAAAGGAGTAAGACAAGCATGTAGTCAGTCGCCCATGCTGTTTACCTTATATATAGAACAGGTGTTGAAAAATGTTAAAAGGGATTATGGAAAAGGAAACATACTGCAAGGAGAAGAAATAAATACTTAGGCTTTGCCGACGATATTGTAGTATTAGGGGAGTCAAAAGAAGACTTGAAATCCATAATAAATGACATAAACGGAGTTATGGAGAAGGAGTTCAAAATGAGGATTAACATAGGGAAAACCAAGGTGTTGGAGTGTAGTATGGGAAACAGTGGAATAAAAAAGGGTGTTTGATAGGGAAGGGATATTTTGACGAAAGTTAAGGATTTATGCTACTTGGGAAGCGTAATAACTAGGGATGGAAGACGTAAAGTAGACATAAAGAGGTAGGATAGCACAGGCAAGGAAGGATTTCGCGAAAAAGAGGAGTTTACTTACGGGTAATATAAGCGTGAATATTAGGAAATCGTTGCTAAAATGGAGTGTAGCGTTATATGGGTGCGAAACGTGGACGGTAGGAGTTGCGGAAAGAAAAATAATAGAAGACTTTGAAACGTGATGCTCTAGGAGAATGAGATGGGTGGATAGAATCACTAACGAGGAAGAGCGTATAACATGGAGGACGTTGAGCAAGACAACGGATAAATTAATAAGCCACGTTTTAAGACATGAAGGTCTTGTAAAATTATCATTAGAGAGAAGTGTGTGGGTTAAGCACAGAAGAGGAAGGCCAATGATGGAAGATTAGGGACTATGTGGATTGTGCTAGTTATGAAGAAATGAAAAGTCTTGCACAAAGTAGGTTAGAATGGAGACTTACATCAGATCAGTCTTAGAACTTAAAACCACAACAACACGTGTAGAAAACGTGCGAAACGTGGACGGTAGGAGTTGTAGAAACGAAGAGAATATAAAATAAGTACGAATATTAGGAAATAATTACAAAAAGGATCGTATGTAATGCTGCCTCATATAGGTGCCAAACGTGGACTGTGGGAGTTATAGAAAGGGAAAGAATGAGATGGGTGGATAGAATCACTAACGAGGAAGTTATAAACAGAATAGGTGAAGACCGAACAATACAGAGGACGTTGACCAAGAGAAGGGATAGATTAATAGGCCACATTTTAAGGCATGAGGGGTCTTGTAAAATTAGCATTAGAGGGAAGTGTGTGGGCTATGAACAGAAGAGGGAGGCCGAGGATAGAATAAGGGAAGATGTCGGTTGTGCTAGTTATGAGGTGATGAAAAGGCTTGCGCGCAGGATAGGTTAGCATGGAGGGTTACATCAGACCACAACAACAAGAATGTGAAACTGAAAAGTGTGAGGAGGAGGGGAGGAATGTTAAAGACATCAGTACATCTTCGGTTTTCAAATTCAATCTCCGAATCGAAGAAACATCCATCATTGACCGCAAGAAATATGTTCACTACTCATTTCAAGCAAACAAGTTTCCAACAAAGTCAAAGTAGCCATCCGTACTGATGGTAGTGTAACTCATTCCGCCATACTGAGAGCTAACAAGTTGTTGACGCCAAGTGTACTTTGTCTGTGTAAGCGACGGACGGGAGATGTAGTCCCCGGGAAAGATCGTGTACTTTTAACCCCCAGCAATTTATTTGTCCTGGGGACTCCAGGGCAGTAAACAAACTGCTGCTTCCTTCTTCCCTGGAATTACAACGACCGCAGACGACTCTCGAGGTCTTGAGGGACAAGTCTTTGATTTCGCCTTCGACGCTGGGGAGGGGTGGGGGGTTGGGAGGGGGGGGGGAATTTGCAAAAGAGAAACGCGACATTGCCGTAAAATGCACAGCGAGTTTAATGACAATGGCGGGCGAGTTGCTTTCGTGGAAGAAAGGCGCTTGCCAGGATTACAATCGCAGAAAATAATGAACGGAACAGTTCTGCCAACTATCACGTATTAAAAGCAAGACGTATATACTGCAATATTATTGTACCAACTAAAAATCAATCCGATAAGTTTTTATACGAATAATAATAATGATAAAATTAAAGCAAGACAAATCTGTTATATTTTTTATGAAGAAAAAAACATGTAATTTAAAATTTTGCGAAAAAAGTAATGAGTATTTCCAACGCAAAATAATTAACAGTCAGTTTTAAACTAGACGAACGTTCTCATTAAGGACTCAATCAGCAGCACTAATATAATTTACCTGATAGTATTTCAATTTTAGACCGTTAAATCTGATAATTTGAACAACTGGATTGTTAATATAAATAAAATTCATTATAACATCTGATTAAGGGAACCAATATAATAAAATGTATCAAATAAAACTTTAAAAATCTAAATGTGTTAAAAAATCATGAAATGGTTATAACCAAAAATTTTTTAAATTAATTCTTATTTATGTCAAAAAAGTTTTAAAATATGTTAGAAATATATCAAAAGTTAAAAAATATGTGATTATTAATGTTATTCGATTTTAAGGGATCAATATGTGAAAATAGTGCGTTAACTGTTGATTTAATAAAGAAAATTTCGGATAAATTAGATCAAAAATATTCGATTTGAGAAGTAAAATTTCCTTGATGACCTCAATCTAATTAATGATTTTTTCACCCTGATTTATGCATAGTGGTGATAATCTCATGATTTAATGTTTTTATGATAATTTTATCCGTTGTTTTGATATAGACTCAACAGCACGTTTAATTTGGCCTATAAAACATTTTCTACAACCATGTCGAGCACGTTCACTTTTATCTACAACATTTTTTCAATTTTCTTTATTAATTTTCTCTGTATCTCGTTTTCTACTTTTAAATTGGTTAAAAAAATTAAGTCACCTTAATACTAAAATTTGTTACTAAAATTTTTAATTATTATACCTTAATTCCGCAATATTATTCTTACATTGATTATTTATATCTTCATAACTTTTGTTTTCAATTTATGGTCATTAATTCCTACTGATAAAGTTTATTTATAAAGTTAAAAGGCTAAGAATGATTGTTTTTGTTGTTGTGGTATTCAGACTGGTCTGATACAACTCTCCACACATACCTATACTGCGCAAGCATTTTCATTTCTACATAGCTACGACATCCTGTCTAATCTACTTGGCGTATTTCACCCTTGGGCTCTTTTGTTTAATTCCGTCTATTGCTAATTTATAATACCTTCATGTCTCAAAACATGGCCTATTAATCTATCCCTTATCACGTATTGTTCTTTCTTCCCCTATTCTGTTTAGAACTTCCTCGTCAGTAATTCTGTCCACCCATCTCATTCTTTCCCTTTCTATAACTCCCACAGTCCACGTTTGGCACCTATATAAGGCAGCATTACATACGATCCTTTTTGTAATTATTTCCTAATATTCGTACTTATATTCTATTCTCTTCGTTTCTACAACTCCTACCGTCCACGTTTCGCACGTTTTCTACACGTGTTGTTGTGGTTTTAAGTTCTAAGACTGGTCTGATGTAACTCTCCATTCTAACCTATCTTGCCCAAGAATTTTCATTTCCTCATAACTAGCGCAATCCACATAGTCCCTAATCTTCCATCATTGGTCTCCCTCTTCTGTGCTTAACCCACACACTTCTCTCTAATGATAATTTTACAAGACCTTCGTGTCTTAAAACGTGGCTTATTAATTTATCCGTTGTCTTGCTCAACGTCCTCCATGTTATACGCTCTTCCTCGTTAGTGATTCTATCCATCCATCTCATTCTTCTACGGCACCACATTTCAAAGGCTTCTATTCTTTTCCTTTTTGCAACTCCTACCGTAAACGTTTCGCACCAATATAACGCCACGCTCCATACGAACACTTTTAGCAAGGATTTCCTAATATTTACACTTATATTACCCGCAAGTAAATTCCGCTTTTTTTGCGAAAGTCTTCCTGGCCTCTGCTATCCTACTCTTTAAGTCTACTATACTTCTACCATCCCTAGTTATTACGCTTCCCAAGTAGCAGAATTTCTTTGTTTCCGTCAAAATATCGCTTCCCAAACTAACACCCTTTGTTATTCCACTGTTTCCCAAACTACACTTTTCCTTCTATTAATCTTCTTTCTTTAGGACTACGTTTATGCCATTTATTATGGTTTTCAAGTCTTCTTCTGACAACCGTAATACTACAATATCATCGGCAGAACTTAAGGTTTTTATTGTTTCTCTTTGCAGTATGATTCCTTATCGATATTTTGTTTTAACTATCTTCATTCCCTGTTCTATATGAATTTGTACACGTAATTTTACGGTAAATGGAGGTATTTCTTTCTCCATGGCTCTACAGCCTGGGCCTACCGAGTCGACTGCGGACTGACATCTTGCATGACACATTCCGAATTGGGAGTGACACGTGGTGGTCAGTGTATAGAACCTCCGGTCTTCTCGACCATGACGACACAAACATCCAAACCCATGCCAGGATTGGAACCCGGGACCTCTGGGTTGTGAGGCAGCGACGCTAGCCACTACACCACAGGAGGTCGGCAAATGGAGGTATAGATTATAAAAATACATTTAAGATTTATCTCCTGACGTATTGACGTATTGTTTTTATTGGTGAAAATGAATTGGATAAGGTTGAGTGTCGCGGCAGCATGATTCGGTCAATACGTGACGTTTGAATGTAATAAGAAAGCGCGTGTGTGTGTGATCGGAGTTGTGTAGTAGGCAAGGGAAGGCAGGCAGGCCGTCTGTTGCACGTCATTAGTCTGGCGTCGCAGCTCATTAATATACAGGAGGCTCCAGGTGAAGGAGAACTCTCCCCAGGCACAGCCACGGCCACAGTCTCGTTACTCGTCCTCAGCATCAGCGTCAGCGGTCACAGGATTGCGCTCTTATGTCCAATTTATTGCCAAAAATATTCACCTTACATCTTCAACGAGTCTCCTTCCGGAGTTCCACGATGGACGAAAACCATTCTTCAAGTTCTCAATTATACTGTCCGATAATTTTAACCACTCACCAGAAATGGAAAGGTGAATTTCTGCAGATAGTTTCTTGGCAGGTTCAAATACCTTCCTGGTATCGTTGTTGTGGTATTAACTGGTTTGATGTAACCCTCCATGGTAACCGACCTCGCGCAAGCCCGTTCATTTCCGCATAAATACTACATCCCCACATCCTCCCTAATCTACTTGGCGTATTCCATCCTCTTCTGTTCATTCCCCACACACTTCCCTTTGATGCTAATCTTAAGACCCTCGTGTCTTAAAACGTGGTATATAATCTATCCTTTCTCTTGGTCAACGTCCTCCATATTTGCTCTCTCTTCCCCCCTATTTTGCTTAAAACTTCCTCGTTAGTAGCTCTAGCCGTTCATCTCATTCTCCTACAGCACCGCATTTTAAAAGGCTTCTATTCTTTCCCTTTCAGCAATTCCTACCGTCGACGTTTCGCACCCATATAACGACTCACTCCAAGACGAAAATTTTTGATTGTGATTTCCTAATATTCACACTTATATCAGCCGTAAGTAAATTCCTCTTCCTTGCCCTGTGCTGTCCTATTCTAGTTTTACGCTGCCCAACAAGCAGAATTCCGTCGAAATGTCCCTTCCTAATCTAACAGCCTTTGTTATCCCACTGTTTCCCATACTATACTCCATTACCTTGGTTTCCCCTCAATTAATCCTCATGTTGTACTCTTGCTCCAGGATCACGTTCATTATAATTGTTTTCAAGTCTTCTTCTGACTCCCTTATACTTCAATATCATAGGCAAAGCAGAGGGTTTTATTTCTCCTCCTTCCAGTACGATTCCTTCTCCACGTTCCGTTTTACCTTTCTTCATATAAATTAAACAGCATGGGCGACAGACTGAATCCTAGTCTTTTCTTGATTTTGGCTTTCTTTTTCTTTCATTTCAAATCTAATTACTCCTGACTGCCTACAGTAGAGGTTACTGATAATTATTCTTTCTGGATATTTTATTCCTTCCCTCTACAGAATCCTGGCACCATCAGCTTCGTATTGCAAAAAAAGACCATGTAGTATATTTTTCCTGAAACCTTACGAGCACGTGTTTTCAGTTCATTTTATAACAACTATGAAGCAATCAATGAGTTAAACTTCCTTATATACTATAGGGGTTATCGAACAGGGACGGGTCGATGTTGAAATATGGAAATGCAATTAAACAAACTGACATAACCTTCCCCCTTCCCTTTTATACTCCGTTTGCAATTAGAAACTAGACGCTATGGTGTAGGTAAGAAACCTTATTACATCTAAACTTCACATCTCAGGACAAGAAAAAGTCCTGTAATTCAGGGGAGAGGACTTTTCTTTTGTCCTGAGATGGGAAGTTTGGATGTAGGAAGTTTTCTCCTAGGATGGGGAACGATGACAATTAAAGCCGTCGAAACGTCGCTGTTATTTGATATTACTTGGGTGGAAACCCGAGAAGCTTTTCTTCGTCGAATTCACCGGGAAAGCCTTCGATCTTTTCTTTACGTTCTCGCTTAATTACGGCCCTCTCCAGTGTCGAGTTTTCTTTGTCGACCATTAAAACCCCGCCTCAGACTTGACTAATGAAACAGTATTCCTCAGCTTGGAACGTTCATTTCGTAAGTGTAATTCGATAAAGGTCATAACTGGCTAACAGAGTCGGTTCATCGCATGCTTTCTGCCTGGAAAGCCTCCTTTTAGATTCATGTTATGTTTCCCAAGGGTGAAATACGTACGTTGCTTTTCCGCTGGCCCAATCTCGAATAAATAGAAAGCACGTATCTTATTCTTCCCAAACGACAGCTTTGGCCGTCCGTCTGTGAAACAGCGCGCATTTTACCGTACAAATTTGTCGGTTTTCCCGTCACCACGACGATTTCCTCCGAGGGTTTCCTCGTCATTCTTCCTCTTCTTTTTCGCGATAGTCCGCCCCCGCAGACCGCAGCGGGGCAGCCTGTGTCGCTATTAATGGGGACGACATCACCATCAGAGGAAATGCAGAGTGTATTTCCGGGACCACTTAACCGGATTACGGCCTCGGCAGTTGCGGCCTGGCACAATACCGACATAACGGCCCTTTATTGGATTTATAACCAGAGCCCGGGCCAAGCAAGAGCAAGCAAAACGTTCGGCCCGAGCAAACAGGACGACCATCGGGCTGGACCAAAGAGTATCTTAGTGGCAGGCGGCTGCGTGACGTCATCCCCTCTTTCCTCTGCAGGTGCTCGTAGGCCCATGTAAAAACAACGCTTTTTGAGTCATTCATAAAGCACCAAATGACAAATTTAAGCTAATACTACAACAACAACAACTTTGGAGTGAGTGTTGTATCATATGGCAGCATGCAACAGCCTGAAAAATGGATTTTCAGTATTCCTTATTTTTGTATCGAGAATTCTTTGTTAGCTTCCATAATTAGTCGAGGTATCTTAATATTCAAGATCAATGGAATTATTCAGGAACAAAGGATTTATTCTCAGGTAAAACATGTAAATCAGAATGGGGAATTATTAAGACTGGAGTCCCACGGGGTTCGGTATTGGGGCCTCTATTGTTTCGTATATAAATAACGGGCGAACTCAAAGCTTAAAAAATCGGTAGACTTCTAACAGTAGGACAAAAAATAACATTAGGTGTGCTGCAAGCATTTGTAATTGGGCCTGAAAAATATTAAGCATCTTCCCATTATAATATAATGTTAAATTAGACCTTTTGCAGGTGATTATTTCGTTTAGAGACAAATATAAGGCCATCAGATGAGTGCGAAATATAAAAACGACGCAGATCAACTAAATAGTTGGGCAGAGGTAAATAAAATGAAGATAAATTGTGGAAATCAGAGAGTAGATAACGTTTAATAATTCTCGTGCAGATTTATGTATCTTATAAAATGAATATGGGCAAAGTACATCAAATATTTAAAAAAATATCTACGGAAAATGTTTGAGTTTCAAGGAACAAGCTGTCAATTTCCTGTGAATTTTAAAACAGTGAAGCAAAAATTCAAAATAACTTGCTTATAAATGTCTGGTTCGTCCTATACTGGAGTTCCACAGGGTTCAGTATTCAGACTTCTATTGTTCCATGTATATATAACGGGCGAACTCAAAGCTTAAAATTCGGTAGACTTCTATCAGTTGAACCAAAATTAACAACAGGGGTGCCGCAAGGATCAATAATCGGACCTTCATTCTTCCTAAAAATATTAATAACTTCCAATTAAAGTCTAACGGAAAATTAGACTTTTTGCAGCTGATAGTATTGCCTATAGAAAAATATTTTTGGAAGACTTAAGAGGGAAGAGGAAAATTTGTGATACGTGAAGCAGGCTACTCAAGGATGAGATGAGGTCATAGTGGGAATCGTTGGCAGCCGCAAGGAGGAAAGAAACCTGGGTGAAGATAAGTTAGAAAGGCCAAATATGTTAAGGGATGTGACCAAAGCGAGACCGCAAAAAGAAAGGTCGTAGGGAAATTTTTCTCTCTTAAACAGAACGATAAGCGGTAGTAACAATTTACCTACACAGTAAAGTCAATGAAGCGGAGTGATTTTACTTTTTTTCTTCGTTGTTAGCTTCTTTTATCTAGTGAAGATTAACAAGAGTGGATAAATTTTAGGACAAATTTTTCTGATATTATTTCTTTATTTCAATATTGTATTATCATTTTGTTCCCCACCGTTTATGTTCTTAGTATTATACTTCCACCGCGGTCTCTTTTCATTCGCAGAAAATTGCACACATTGACGTCTACTCATGCCTTTAATACGCGTCCAAATTGAGGGAAACGTGTGAGGATAAATCAAGAGAGACGGTATATGGAATGTATTACGAAGGCTTAATCCGGAGGCAACACGGTTTTAGAGACAAAGTTGCTTCCTTCACCGCTTCACTGCTGGTTGCTATGACGACAAGGCTCCTCCTCGTGGAACAGTCCAAATTATTGACTTCCAAGTCGCGCAGCATCGCTATCATTTACCAAGGGTCTTCCGGTTTTCTATTTTTTTTTATAAGGCTACCTCACGGTTGTATTACTTTCCTTAGTAGTTATGCAAAGTAAATGTTGGCGATCCTAGAACGTGAAAGCATCTCGAAATTGTTAGCTATATATGAAGACGCGTCCATTGTGTGTCCAACGAGTTGCGGGACAGTGGACTCACACGAGCGTGAAGTGTGATGATGAATGGACGGATAAGTCAATGGGGGAGAAATGTGGCTAATCCGGAAGAATGGAAAGACGTCAGTGAAATAATTACGCTGCAGATGAGAAGGTCCTATTAACAGCGACTGGCCTAGGCGGTCTCTCTCCACTCTCGTAAGGGGTAAGAAAAAAAAATCCCCGGCACAACGGTGGCGCACTAACACGGGGCACAGCAGAATAGACTACAAGACAATAGCGCCGACTAGACAGTCATTAAAGGCCTGCACTCGACACAGAATGGGGAATTAAGGCCAGCTGAATTTAAACAGACGAGAAGGAAGCTTATGCCTATAGCCCGACAGTAACATCCTTCCCTGTGCAGTCAGCGGAATGCAGTTTCTGCTTGTTTTTTTTTTCGGAATAGGTAACATGATGTTGTTTAAAAGATACACACACTCACACAGAGAGAAAAAACACCAATCTACTTAGAAGCAATACAGCAGCCTTCATCGCCACTACTCTATTTTCTTTCGACTAACAAACAACTGTCTGCACAAAGACTGTGACTGTTATAACTGAAATGCAATGATTCACCCCTTTCATTAGACATTTTTGTGGTTAACAGGCTATACATGAGGGTGATCCTGCAACAGGCAACTATCCTTCAGTAGCATAGGAAAGGGAATTGAAAAGAGGGGGGATGTGAAGGTTTTAATGTGTTAAAAAGATATTCGACGCATCTTTGACTGCGTGTGGTCTCGCTTTCCCCGGAAATTCTTTCGGACTATGGGGACGACCATCATTTTTTTTTGGCTGACTAGAAGAACGAACCCGTTTTTGCCTCCGAAAGTCGGCAGTTGCGTAGCTAATTTGGAATTGCTGCCGGCAACGGAATAATCTGTAACATATGCGATGTTTACGCCCCGCAGTTGAAATTGAAAGTTTAAGCTAATGTATGGTATTGGGAGTTGCAGCCGATTGGTGCCGGAATTAAGGAGGAGTGCTAAGCATTCCAACGAAACTTTCGTGGAAACTGATTTTGAGGCGAAGATGGAGACAATTTTGAGACCCTACAGCTCTGTTAGGTATGTAGATAAAAATCTGAAACTTGTCAAAATAATACTCCTATATAGTAAAAAAACTGCGATAGAAATTGTAAACATTCTCCTTCTTAAGTCTTATCCTTTACATTTCGTTTACAAATATCTTTAAATTAGGTTGACTTAGATTTACATAGAAACAAATTTCTATATTTAGTTCTCCCATTTTCCAATTTATGAAAATGTTCAGTACAAACATATTGACTAGTTTAAAAATTATGGTATGAGGGTTATGTTTAGGACTTGCAATAATTTAAACATATAAAGGTATGCTACTGAAACTGGGAACTAATTGAGGTGGCAAAGGTAGAGAATTCCTCGAGCCACTGTGGCTGTAAGAGGCACGCAGATGTCGGACTCTGGTTTGATAAGCGGCTGGTGAAGAATTTCCTCTCCCAGGGCACCCGCACTGCCAAAAGTTAAATTAGTCGGACCAAGTTCTCTCACCCTCTCACTTCATACAACATCCTTCTCTCCTCATCCCCTTCGCGGAACTGGGATACAGTCGCGTCTGGCGCCAAGCTGCTACCTTGAGGAACGCCACATCCAAAGTGGGATCTTCCTCATTAGGCAATCTGGAAAAACTGCTGTTAGTAATTCTTTTATTATTAAATCTAAATTACATCCGAAATAACATCTGAGGAAACTGATTTGGAAATAGGAGAAATGTTTTTCCTTATCTCATAGGGAAAACACAAAAATACTTTCATATGAGTGTTGGTCACAAACCGTAATTTTCTTTCACATTCTGAGTAAGAAGTTAGAAGTTCCTTAATTTCCATCATAGCGTAACTTAATGAACTTTGACATCTGCTGAACATCTCGTGGTTGGAATTCTCAGCCGATTTCTCCGACGATTCCGTCCTTGAATAATTTAGCTGGCATAGTCTTGAGGCGAAGTTCACCACCGAGCGAGGATTTTAAACAGCAATTTCAGTCTGGCAGGGTTACAGAACGAAACTTCTCTTTCATTAATTTTGCCTTTCCCTCCCGCCCCCTCAGTGCATGTTTAAACACTTCAGAAGTCGATGGCTCTGTGTCAACTGTGGTCTACAGATAAGTATAATTAGTCAGTTTTCGTTAATCTTGGGACGACGTCAGAGCCAAAATTGTTTTAATAATTAAGTAAAGCACAAACCTCATACGAGAACACCCGATCGTCCCTTTTGCCAATAATTCACTTCTGACGTTCCTGAACTCTTTAACCAAAGCGAAAATTACCCAAAAGGTAAATATAATAATTGCCTAAAAACATAAATAAAACTTTGGATGTCACCATTTTAACAAAGTTTCTCTCTTGGTGCATTGTTCCATTATCCTTCCAATACCAAGACAGAAAAATACGCATCGCTTCCGTTGCCTTAGGATCAGTGGAAAGTCGACGAACTCTTAAAGCACGTTTTTAAATAAACCTAATATTAATTCCATAATTTTCCGTAGCGCATCTTAAAAACGTGTTAGCACCATATGTGATGATACTGTCAACTCTCAGCTTGTTTTTGCTTCCTTATCTTTGCCACTGAGCAACAACCAATCACTGAAGTTCTTATTTCCACCATTGTATAAATTTCCTGCTACATTACTCTACAACTACATCACTGTCCAAGTTCTCCTTCTGCCTCGATGAAAGATTCTTACTTCTACAGATCATCTCCAAGCCTCGGTCACCCACCATATTTTGAACTTTCGATGGTACTGGTTAATCAGTGTCAAATTCGTGTCCCCACAAATCTCAAAATTATAATAGGAAGCTCTTGACTACGGTTTCCAGACCATCATTAATTCTCTCAAACCAGGACCAGTAATGCATACAGTTTTTTCTCCTGTTCATTATCTTCTAGAGAGCCTTGAATGTTACCTGGGATAAATAGTTATCGCATTTACATAATGCAGAATTTCAACAGTTTATGTGTAGGAATTATTTCAGTCTTTAACTTGAGCTTGCCATTTACCACTGTACGTCTGCTACGAGTAATAGGACTTAAGACATGGGTTTTAGGATTCTGAAAAAGTTGTTCTGACCGGATATACTCATACACAGGGGGAAAAGTTTGAATGCTTTGCACTCATATTTCGGTCCGTATAAACGGAGGAACAAGGATACAGTCTGTCGCCCATGCTTTTTAACTTATGCATAGAACAGGTGATCAAGAATGTTAAAACGGAATATGGAAAAGGAATCATATTGCGAGGAAAAAAATTAAAAACTTTACGCTTTGCCGACTGTATTGTAGTGTTACGGGAATCAGAACAAGACTTGGAAACCATAATAAAAGGAATGAACGGAGTCCTGGAGAAAGAGTTCAATATGAGGATGAATGGAGGGAAAACCAAGGTAATGGAGTATAGTATGGGAAATAGTGGAATAACAGAGGGTGTTAGATTGGGAAGGGATATTTTGACGGAAGTTAAGGAATTCTGCTTCTTGGGAAGCGTAATAACCAAGGATGGTAGATGTATAGTAAAAACAAAAAGAGTAGGATAGCACAGGCTTTCGCGAAAAAGAGAAATTTACTTACGGGTAATATAAGTGTGAATATTGGGAAATCGTTGCTAAAAATGTTGTTATGGAGCGTGGCGTTATATGGGTGCGAAACGTGGACGATCGGAGTTGGGGAAAGGAAAACAATAAAAACCTTTGAAAAGTGGTGCTGTAGGAGAATGAGATGGGTGGATAAGGTAAGTAACGAGGAAGTTCTTAACAGAATAGGGGAAAAGCGAACGATATAGAGGACGTTGACCAAGAGAAGGGATAGATTAATAGCCATGTCCTGTAAAATTGTGGAATTCGCTAAGTAGATTAGGGAAGATGTTGATTGTGCTAGTTATGAGGTAATGAAAACTCACCCGCAAGATAGGTTAAGGACTGAATACAACAACAACAACAAAACGGAGGAAAGGAGAATATTTGATGAGTGTCACGAATGGGGAAAATAGGCTATAAATACGGTTGTTAACTCTTAAATTTTTTTCCCCAGGGAACAGGTGAAATTAATGAAGCATGCATGGTGATAGTCGGAGAGAGAGAGAGGGAACAGAGAGAGAAGTGAGAGAGAGATAGAAAGAGAGGGATAGATAGAGAGAGACGGGGTGAGAGATGGGGAGATAGAGATGGGGAGAGAGAGATAGACGGATATATATATATATATATATATATATATATATATATAGAGAGAGAGAGAGAGAGAGAGAGAGAGAGAAAATGAGAGAATACGCTTTTAATGGATGCAGGAACAAATTGGCAGCCGGTTTTCGGGTTTTAAAATAATATTCGGAGGTGATAAATGTCATTAACAGGCGTGAGGCTTGTGTAACGCATTTAGCCCCCGTGGCTGTCTGACATTTAGCCCCCTGCTAGATTTCCGATACGAATGAGTGCGTCAGTGTGTGCGGCAGGGAGTGCGAGGCCGCCCACGCAGCGCTCCAGAACCGAAGGTCACCCACCACCTGCTTGGTATAAGCGGAAGCTGCGGAGGTGTCCACTTTCCAAGCCACCGGAGCACGAAGCCAAATTTATAGGATTCGCAACATCTAACCACCTCAACTGTTTCTTCGTTACATCCCCTGAGCTTTCCTTTACTTTCCTTGGAACGGTAAAGGAGCGACATGTCCCCTCGATGGGGCGTCGAAAACGTTTCTCACTGAAGCTGCGACTATACGAAAATACAGTCATTATTGACCACGACACCATGTGACAAAAACGCACTTTCATCCTGATTTATAAATCACGTCTTTTTGTTGGACAAAACTTAACTTGCAGTCACTTCTTCTTGGGAAGGACTTCACTTCCTTTCGTATTCCTCTCTTCACCTCCTCCTTCTTTGCCTACCCCACACACTTTCTTCTAATGCTAATTTTACAAGACCCTCGTGTCTCAACACGTGGCATGTTAATAGGCCACTTGTCTTGGTTAACGTCCTTCAAATTGTCTGACTTCTCCTTTTTTTTATAACTTCCTCGTTCCTACTAACAGATTATTATTATTACTACTTAGCTGCTATTTGTCCAGTGGCTGCTATATTCAATGAAAACACAATTACCAAAAAGAAAACACAATTCACACTGAGGAAGAATTTTGAAGTGTAGATTTTGATCTGAAAAAGAAAGGGAGTCACACTGAAATCACTTCACTGCACTTCACTATTATCACTTCACTGATTCTAAAAAAAGGCTACTCAAGTTTTCTTTGCCTGTTCCTAAACTGATTTATGCTACCTGGAAAAGTCGTGAGTATTTCTGCAGGAGGCAAGGAAGGAATTCCAATAGCGTGTTGACCTATTTACAAATGAAATTTTTCCTACTTCTGTTCGTTGCCCTTTTTCTTTAATATTGAACGAGTGATCATTTTTATAAATATAATTGGGCGCCGTAAGATGGTTTGTTATTTCTTTCCAGGCCCTGTGGTTCTCCCTTATAAGCTTTATATATTGCTCACAACCTCGCATGCTTCCTTCTATTACTGAGACCTTCTAAATTATCGTGAGGATTCTTCCCGAATCACCTGACTCCCAAACATCTTTTCAGCCCGTTTTTGTATTTTTTTTTCCAACGCTGGAGTGTGATGGACACACCCCGACCTTTGTCGATTTGAGGTCAACGCTAAATTAACTGGGTATTAGGGGAGTCATAAGAAGACTTGGAATCCATAATAAATGGTATGAACGGGGTCCTGGAGAAAGAGTTCAATGCAATGGGATAATTAATAGAGGGACAACCAAGGTAATGGAATGTAGTATGGGAAACAGTGGAATAACAAACACTGTGGGAAGGAAGTTAAGGAATTCTGCTACTTGGGCAGGATAATAGCTAGAAGGCAATGAAAAGGAATTTACTTTCGGGTAATGTAAGTATAAATATTAGGAAATCATTGCTAAAAATGTTGATACGGAGTGTGGCGTTATACGGGTGCGAAACGTGGACGATAGGAGTTGGGGAAAGGAAAAGAATTTTAGCCTTGAAATGTGGTGCTGTAGGAGAATGCGATGGGTGGATAGAATCACGAACGAGGAAGTTCTAAACAATAGGAGAAGGGCGAACACTTTGGAGGACGTTAACCAAGACAAGGGACGGATAACATGCCACGTCTTGAGACACGAGGGTCTTGTAAAATTAGCATTAGAAGGAAGTGTGTGTGGGTGAGAACAGAAGAAGGAGGTCAACAGAGGAATACGAAGGGAAATGACAGTCCTTCCCAAGAAGAAGTGACTGCAAATCCAAGCGCACAGTCTGAACCGAACCTTTTCCCCGCCCTTGATTTCCCTGTGCGAATTTACCGTCGTTGGTCCTTTTAACAGCCGACCATATCCCTCACACACCCTCCCCGCCCCCGCCTGGCATTAATTTAAATGCTCATAGCTTAGTTTTGGGCGCGTGACCTTTGACCCGAAGCCTATTAACAGCGGCATTAATGCGGCGGTCGTTACGATCCCCTTTTACTGCCACCTGTAAAGATTCCCTTTATTACTGCGCCTTCCGCCGCCAGCAACAGTTGTAACACGGGCAATCAATTAACCCTAGGTAGGATCCCTGCGCCTTAGTCGTAAAGGAGACGCCAAGTCCTCGTCGGATTGGTGTCGTTTGCCAATTGTCCTCCGCCACTCGAAAATCAAATAATGAAAAAAGGCGAAAAGCAAAAAAATTGAAATAGTTTTACTTAGTTATAATATCGTTGATATGATAAATATTAAAGAATCTATGCTGATCTACAAAACCAAAAATCACTCACATATATCAGAAATACAGATTTGACGGTGAAAAATTTCAGAAGCTCTAAAAGAAGTAAGCCTTTTTTTATATATATTTCACAGAACTTATTCATAAACAATTAAAGAAGATTTCGGCTTTTGTAAGCCATAATCATCGGGTTGCTGTTTGCCGATGATAATGTACTATTAGGGGAGTCAGAAGAAGACTTGGAAAACATAAGTGGCATGAACGTGATCCCCGAGAAAGAGTACAAGATGAGGATTAATAGTGGAAACAGTGCAATAACAAAGGGTGTTAGGTTGGGAAGGGATATTTTGAAGGCAGTTAAGGAATTATGCTACTTAGGCAGCGTAATAACTAGGGTAGGATAGCACAGGCAAGGAAGAGGAATTTACTTACTGGTAATATAAATGTGAATATTAGGGAATCGTCGCTAAAAATGTTGGTATGGAGCGTGGCGTTATATGGGTGCGAAACGTGGACGGTAACAGTTGCAGATAGGAAAAGAATAGAAACATTGAAATGTGGTGCTATAGTAGAAGGAGATGGGTGGATAGAATCACTAACGAGGAAGTTCTGAACAGAATAAGGGAATAGGGAACAAAATGGAGGACGTTGACCCAGAGAAAGGACAGATTAAAAGGCTACGTTATAAGACATGAGGGTCTTGTAAAATAAGCATTACAGTGAAGTGTGTTGAGGAAAAGCAGAAGTGAGTGGCAAAGAATGGAATACGCTAAACAGATCAGGGAGTATGTGGGATTTGGTATTTATGCGTAAATGAAAAGGCTGGTGCAACATAAGTTAGCTTGGAGGGTTGCATCAGACAAGTCGTAGGACTGAATACCACAACATCAACAACAACATGATAAATATTAAGGAGGTTAGGGTGATCTATAAAACCAAAGAACACTCACATATATTAGAAATTAATAGCCACGACACCCTCTAGATTGTATTTACACTTTATTTGTAACTGTAACTTCAGAAGCTCCAAAGAACAACACCATTTTTTATATTTCACTGTATTTATTCATGAACAATTTAAGAAGCTGTTGCTTCTTTTGCAATAGTGAAATTTTTTTTAACTTTTCATAGTCTTTATTCATGAACAATTTTTAGAAATGTTCAACTTTTTATGCCATAATCGTCTCATCTGTAATATTAGATAATCATCTCTCCAAAAAATTCGAAATTTGGGAGGGACTACCCCCTAGCCCTCTTTGGAGTTACCACCTTGCTGACCTTGGCTGACCTGGGGTTTTCGCCGAGTCGCAAAATCCTTCCAGACAAAGGATTGAGACTCCTAAGGCGGCTGTCAGTTTCTGACTGCATTTGTTTTCCGTGTTTACCTACCTCAGAAAGGTTATTTATACGCATCACATAGTGTTATGCAAAAGGCGCGGTAAAAATGCGCTGTATAAACAAACTGAACTAGTTAAGAGGCAGTTTTAATTGGGAATTAAGTAATAATAACATGGAGTTGTCGTCAGCAAACCTGAGGCGGAGAATATGCGTATTTATAACTACAGTGAGTTTGGCGTAGGGTGGAAGGAGGAGAGAGAAATGTTAAATCGAAGTCTTCGGCGGTCGTGGAGTTTCTAATATCCTGGACGCCGTCTGGTTTTTGGGACTTAACTTATCGCCATCAACTTCTTCCAGTGGCGCACGTGTTTTCGCACAATGCCCCGAGTCGTAGGAAAGTTTGAAGAATAAACTTGTGAGTCTCCCCGCGGACGCCCGGCAGATATTTCCACAACCTCTCTGTAATTCCCTCTCACATTTCTCTTCCTCTGCGATTTCCACAGGCTTCCACATAAATGTGATTTTAACATAAGACGGGTATTTCTTGTGACTGTTGCGAATATCAATGGCCTTCATTCACTTCTGTGCACATTCCTAATCTACCAATAATTTTTTTTGTCAAAAATTCGACTACGAAACCATAAAAAAATGACATGAACTCTTTATCCAGGACCACGTTTATGCCTTTTATTATGTTTCCTACTCCCCTAATACTACAATATCATCGGCAAATTCTTCGGGTTTATATTTCTTCTCCTTGCAGTATGATTCATTTTCCATATTCCGTTTTAACTTTCTTAATCGCCTGTTCTATATACAAGTTATATCGACCAACATTTGTTGTCCTCGTCAACATTTATTACAAACTGAGGCAAAATGAAACATAGATAATGCAATTCAAAGAATAACCAAAAGATAAAACTGACAAAGACATTTCAAAAATACGTCATAGAATTTATTTAATTGTCTTAAGTGTTTTGTTTAATATTCGCAGAAAATAAATAATTAGTTTACATAATTCCAGACGTTAAATGTTCTATAAAAGTTAACATTTTGTTTTACGTCTGATTTGTTTAAATTTATTTGATTGAACTACGACATATTCTCCTAAAACTAATATATATTAATTGAAAACGGAAATAGAATAATTTTTCAGTTTTTGTTCAATTTTCACCTTTTTGATCGAAAACCTGTATATATTGAACAAAAACTGAAAAATGAAAAATTATTCTATTTCCGTTTTCAATTAGTTTAGTTAAAATGTATTATTTATATATTAATTTAGTTAAACTGTATAAATAATGAATAATTAAAAATTTTAATATTACGTTTTTGAAATTGTATTTCATGTTTTAACTAATTAAATTAGAAATTAAAATGAAAACAATTTTTTAACGAAATACTGTTACTTTAAAAACTGTAGTTAAAACAATAAATAAAAGGACAGCCAATAAACCAACATATAATTTTATTAATATTTAATTAATTATAATAATAGGATGTTTCATCTCCCTTTATATTTTACGTTAAAATTGTAAAAGTAATTACATGTTTAATTATAAATTTAAGATTCGAAATAGTTGAAACTTACATATTATAATTATTAAAATGATGTTTTTTAGGTGGCATATTTAAAAAATAATTAAAAATATTAATAATTAACAATAAATTAACCCCGTCAAGAATTGTCTTTACAGAAATTTGTAGATGAGTTGAGTGGCAGGATGTGACGTGCAATTTTTGTACATGGAAATGTTTTAATTTGAATATCTATCCTAGTTCTCAGGCCTGCTCCCTTAGTCTCTCCCAAGGAGAGGAGAGGAGAGCGTCTCGTCTTGCCTTTACGGCGACGCCAATGAATAATTGAGGCATTGATAAATTAATTAGGAGCCTCCCCTAAATAATAAAGAACGCCCTGTGCCCTCCCTCGTAATCCAGATTAGTAGCGACTTAGCTGCGAGGCCTGCACCGGCGAGATAAATAAATTACACCCCCCCCCCATCCCCATAAACCCGCCCCTCCCCCCTTCCGTGCGTAAGGAAGGTTTTGGATTTCAGAATGATGCAGGAAACTCGAAACACGCCCGTTAATAAATTACCTGACACGATAGTGGCGCGAAGGGGTTTCAATTTCATCCCCTTCCCCCAACCCCTCATAATATTGACACCACGTGCCTACCAACAAGCCAAACACTGTTTAATTCTTAAAAGATTCTCGAGGAAACCGACCGTGGCATCGGGAAGGAAACCCCCTCTGAAAGTGGAAATAGGACTTACATTTGTCCCACCCCCGAGCTAATTCATCGCTCTAATAATCTCTTAAATATCATTAAAAAATCGTCTTTAATGCACAACGCACTTTATCTTTATTTTTTAAAAGTGTGATGGGTTGAGAATTACACGTGGTTTCTTTTTAAAGTAGAGTGAAATGATAGGGAGTGATTACTTGAGGCACTTGGCCGAGGATGGCAGTGAAGCCCGACCATTGTACTGGAAGGTATTAATGGAACTGTAGGTAGGGCAAGCTGCAAGAAATTCGGTTGGTTAAGTACCCGCTACAGAAAGACCACAAAAGATTTTATCTGTAGGGAAAATAAGAGGTCAATAACCGTTCCTAATTCTCAGGAATTGATATGATTGTAAGGCCACGAGGTTCCCGTCGAATCTGATTCTACAATAAGTGTCCACAAAGAGAGACGATTGAGTTACAATAGGGGTTCATTAAAATATCCGTCACTTTACACATGAAACGGTCCCGGTTTTTGGGAGGGGGGGTGTGGGGGTGGGGCGGAGTATTTGGGGCAGTTTCTATATTAAAATCATAGCCACATTGAATAGAATCCTCTGGGGATGTTTCCACTGGTTTCCTATTTGCAGCCGGTATATTTCACAATTTGTCTTCTATTGTTACATAATGGAGGCGGTATTAATGATGTGGAATTGTTTTTCTAGAATTGTCGGCTGGACAATATTTGACCTTGTACGGCCAATAAAAAAATTTTTTTCGTTCGTGTCAGCTCAAAACTCGACTACAATACGTCAGAATTTAATAAATAATTAATGAAAACGACTGTATTACCATACTTAAATCCAATAAAAAACCTTATATATTTCACAGTCTTTATTCATAAACCATTTAAGAAGCTTTCGGCTTTTTAAAAGCCATAATCATCTACAGAACACACAAATAAATATATGTACAATGACCTTATTTTGAATCTTAAAGTCAATGTAACACAAGCCAAAACAGAGATATTGATGTCACTGTTAATCCAAAGTAAAGAAATGGATACATTCAATGAAGGATGAAATTAAGATTACAGATGATAAAAGATGTAGTGTATGAATTACATGGTAAGGATTGTGAAAGATTATATATATATAAGACATATAGGAATGAAAATAGACAGTAGAGTGAAATTAGATAAAGGGAGTTTGAAAGAAAAAGCAAAAAAGAGGAACAGCATTGTCTAAGCATAGTAAAAAAAGAGGGGCTCATGAAATAGGTTGGGAAAATATTAAAATTATACTCAGAGATAGAAATGTTCTATAAAGAAGGATTTTGGAAGATAATGAAAGCAGGACGATGAATGATAGAAATGAAGTGAATTTATATTAGGAAAATTGTAAAATGAATTTATATTTAGAAAAATGAAAAATGATTGTAAATTGATGTAAAACGTATATAAGATAATACAATATAATTAAGAAAAATGTAAATAGATGTTAAACGTATATAAGAAAATATAATAAAATATTAATCACATATGTATGAATAGTATGTGAGTATTGATCTTAGTGTAAACGGTAATTATTATTAAAACGAATAATATTAGTGAAGAATGAATATAAATTAAAATATAAGTATAGAGATAGAAAAGTAATTATGACTTAAGGTAAAATATCTTTCAAAAGTTTAACTAATTCTGAACGTAAGCAAAGTGAGGAATGATATATGAAAATGTTTTAAATAGTAAAATTCTGATTTTAGATGTGACACGAATGGATTTGTGTTATAAATGATAGTAAATTTATGTGACACGTACGATGAACGTAAAAGATAGAATTATATTATGAATATTACAGACAAGGCAAGAAAATGGATTAATAGTGACATGGATATATCTGTTTTGGCTTGTGAAAATTCTTGTATACTGTCAATTGTGAGATTCAGAATAATGTCTTAATATATATATATATACATACATATATATATTATGTTATATAGATAATTATGGGTTAAATAATCCGAAAAATTCTTAAATTGTTTATGAATAAAGACTGTGAAATATAAAAAAAATGTGTTTTCTTTTTTAGAACATTAGACTTTATTGCCTTTTGGTTTTCCCCTTTATTAATCAGGAATTAAGTAAGAATTATTAGTTGAATATTTCTTTTGAATAGCTTTTATTCCACGTAAATTTATTTTAACTGTTTTGGACTCTATGCAACAATTTTATGTTGACAGTTTCTTGGGTATCAAGGGAAAGGGGAAAAAAAGGAACGACCCCTGGCCTCAAGGGGGTGAGTGAGAGCTAAGGGAGATATAAACAAAGGCGAAAATGCTCCGCAACATGCAGAGAGGCGAAAGCAAGGCGGAGAGAATGTGTAAAATATGCGGATAACATATTGGTTACTCCCGGTTAAATTTTTATACGTTTTTCCTTCTTTTCTGGGTGGTAGTCGGACGCCTTACAATACTGTTTAAATTATAGTTGCTATATGTAAATGCTATGTGGAAAAAATAGGGGGCGAACATGTTTTTGTATCGATCCACCCAGAAAAAAAATTCCTCCTTTTTCTTAAACGTGTCTTGCGATACATTATTTATGTATCAGGACGAAGGACCGGGGGTAAAGTTTATCAGTTAAGTAAGTAAAAAATACACCTACGATCATATAGCGGCCATTTCCTCCCTTGAGTAATTCAGGCTCCTTCCAGTGATGATGATTTCTGCCGTCGGTACCTGGTCTTCCTTCTAGGATGTCTCTTGCCCGAATTACGTAATTCTGCTCTACCTTCTTTTCATTTTGCCCCAGATTGCATAAACAAACTTGTATCACTTTCAAGATAATTTTCCTAATTAGAATTTTCCTCGCTAAACCCCAGACTCTATCTCTCATCTCTTCCAAGTTCCATTTCCGTCAGATCAACTTCTATTCCACCACTAGCTGTGCCGTGGATCAACCAGCACGCACCCTCCAAACGTTTTCCCCCCTTCAAATGTTTCCTGTCGGACTGCCGAAATTCCTCCCATCCATCTTCGCAGGTTATCCCGTTTATTCTTCCCACCATGAGGTACATGGCGGATCACCTGACCCTCAGCCTCCAATCTAAATACCGCTTGGCCCGCGGTTTCTCTCCCTAATTTCTTGAAGGGGTCGCGTCCTTTAAAATTCTCGGGTTCAAAGAACTGGACTCAGGTACCAAACAGCGATTCTGGCACGTTCGGTACTCCGATGTCTCACTTCTGTGGCGATTCGATGTCTAATTCTTCACCCAGTGACGATAGGTAGTTTAGTATTTAGTGCGTGCTAGAAAATAGTATATTGGATGATGGAACGATAAATGGAATGCGAGTTAGGAAAAGATCAGTTTCGTTTAGGAAGAATGTAGGGACAAGAGAAGCGTCTAATTTTATATCCACGCTTATATTAGTCGTAAGGAAATTCCTCCTCCTTGCCTGTTCTATCCTACTCTAGTTATTACGCTGCCCAAGTAGCAGAATTCCTTAACTTCCTGCAAAATATCGTTTCCCAATCTAACACCCTTTGTTATTCCCCTTTTTCCAATACTACAGACCGTCACCTTGGCTTTCCCTCTATTAATCCTCATTTTGAACTCTTTCACCAGGACCACGTCTATGCCATTATTATTGCTTCCAAGAGACTCCCTTAATACTACATCATCATCGGCAAAAGCAATGTAATAAATTGATACTCAACACTGAAGAAGTGATTGACGAAATAAACACGTGTCAAAGAATTAAAAATGTTAAATTTACTACAAAATATTTACCTAGGGTTTCGAAAATCGTTTTCAAATAATTTGTCTTGTAGCTCGATTTTCTGGTCCGTTGCAAGTTTTCTTAATTGCTGGCTTGGATTAACCCTTTTTTTAGTTGTGGAGAGAAGCGTGGTCGATGGCCGCCTGGCTGACGTCACCGTCATCCCCCCCCTCTACCCTCCCTCCCTCCCCCTCCCCCCTTCACCCGTCACTTCACACACAGTAGGCCACTTCGTCGTCGACACGGTCAGGTGGAATCCATTTGCCATGATGACGACGACGACGTCGAAAATAGGCCGAAAACGCGGATTGCAGAAAATATCCCTTGCACAATAGGGGCGGGAGGGGGAGAATATATATCGACTGAAGCATTCGAGTATGCGATACATTAAAGAATTTTTAACAGCCTTTTCTCCTGATTCTCGTTCCGACTGTGAGAAACTTTCTGCGATTAAATGTTTGAGACATATTCTTAGAGTAGGAACCCCGTAATGGAAAAGTTCCCTTTTAATGTCGTCCTCCGCGCGGAGTGGAACTCATTAAACGGGGGAGGAGGACGATCTGAATATTTGAAACGCTTATAAGGAATCACATAATAAGTCGGCGCTTGAAAGTTTAGCTTTTGTTCTAGTTTCACTTGTTTCCCAAGTCACACTCACACCTAGAGGAACTTGCAAGAGAGACGAGTGCAACTAATTGCTCCTGCTATTAGCTTGTCAGGCCGGGGGAACTTTATCTGTAGATTTTGTAACTCACTTACAGACCTTTTTCTTTTGTTTCCAAATTAATCTTTGCTGTTTTCCACCATTTTTTTGTCTCATCAGGCGTGCCTATAATGCGGGAAATCGTTTTCGCTCCTTCCGTTTCACTCAGAGCGAGATACCTGTGGTGGCGTTCTCTCGCAGATATTTCTCCACATATTGGTAACGGGGCCCAGTTTCTCCTTCTCTCTCTAATTTCAAGGTTCTCACATGCCGAGCCACCTCCACCTGTTTTGGGAGGTGTATGTACTGGGGTCGCTGACCTTGGGCATACGGTGATATTTGTCCGTTGATCGCGTTGGGTAATTCGGGTTAGTCGCTTGCTTCAGGATCACCCCCTCGTGTAGCCTGCGAAAAAAATCAGTTTTTAACCAAATGAATTGTCTAAAACGTGTCATTAACCTCATTATTAAATAGTGATTTGTTATTATTCAAGTATTTACGTACCATTCAGATGGAAATACACTGTCTTTCGTGACCGTCTTATAGGTTCTTGAACATGATTTTAATATTTGTCTTTGCGTAATTTTCTACATCAAGGTTACTTGCAATTTTTTTTACAGAAATTTTGGAGTGTTAAATGAACTGTGAAAACGTTCGTTGTCACTGGTTATAATTCAAAATTACAGGATACGACGTTTCTCCTCCCTTTTGAGACTTCATCAGGTATAAAATTTAGCGATTCATGACTCCCCCGGCCGAAAAAAAAATTAATGGAGTGAAGACCATGAATTTCTAACTTTTGTACGTGATGACGTCGCTAAAAAGGGGAGAAGAAACTGACAACAAGGCTGTTACAGTTCATCTAATTTGTTCCTTGGCCGTCAGACAGAGACATTAATTTTGGGGTCTTGTTCTTCACTTGACAACCCGTAATAACGAGTATCATCTCATTAAGGTTGAGGTACATGGTGATCTAGGATTTATGACGTTCACGATGAAAATACATTCCCACTATCTGACCGGCGGAGAACGATTCGGGACGTTTTTTTCCCTTCCGGTTGTTTACCTCTGAACGGCCGATAAGGAATCAGGCGATCATTACGGCCCGGAGGACAAGTTGTGGTCATTGCCATATGCGGCAAATAGCAGGTAGCAGCGGATGTCCTAGAGCAGGTTGCAATTTTCACTGTATGAATGTTGCTTGTTTCGCGCTTATATTAGAAATTTTGTTTTTTGGTTAAGAGGATAGATGAGGGTGATCCTGAAACAAGCAACTGCACTTTAATGCCATAGGAAGGGAATTTAAAAGAGGGATGCGGAAGGCAGAACAAGTAGCCAAGGGTTGACTATAGTTTAAGGATCCTAACCGGTTTTTTTACGTAAAGAGATGCAGGGAAAACCCTAGAAAACCTTCATCAGGAATGTCGAGCATTGGGTACTATTCTCACGCCCTTCCAAATGACGGGAGACGAGTTTGCTGTCTGATCCAATGGGATCAGCGGACAACTCTTTCCTTATGCCCAAGGTCTTAGACCCCGGTGCATACACCTCCAAAAATAGGTGAAGGTGTCTCGGCATGTGAGAACCTTTAAAAAAAACAGGGAGAGTACGAGGCATTCCCGACGAAGTCAGGTGAGGCCCGCAATCAATCTGGGGAAGTAATGTCTGCGAGAGAAAACTCCCACACCTTTTTTTTCCTTTTTTGGGTTTACAGTGTACATGAGACTGATCCTGAAACAGGCAACTCCCCTTTAATAGCATAGGATGGGAAATTTAAAGGGATGACGTCGAAGGTAGAGCAAGGGTTAACTAGGGCCCCCGGGCTATGGTTTAAGGATCCTACCCGATGTTTCACCTAAAGAGATGCAGGGAAACCCGTAGAAAACCTGCATCAGGTAGGTCGGGCATTGGGTACTATTCTCACGCACTTCCCAATGACTGGAGAAGAGTTTGTTGTGGGCTCGCAGCATTCCCTTCTCCAAGTCACCACCAGTTTCAGGTACATAACTGTACCTTTAAATGGAATTATTCGTTATTAGTGACTATGAGCAGAAATAAATTTCTTTTTAAAATTTACCTATATTTTATAACTATTTATTGTTTTAATAATAAAAATATTTTGAATACTGTCATATTGTTTAATATTTTATTAAAGCAGCCGAAGGTAAGCCACATACAAGTACTTATTCCCGATTGCTAATTAGGAATATCGATGCTGTACCAAGTGGGACAATTCACAATGAAGTTTCCATTGAAGGTATTCCGGAACGCTTCATCCGCACACACAAAGACCGAACTGATTCCGGGAAGCGACTAGTAACAACTGAACCATATTTCGGCAAGAATCCTTCTCTCGTAACAGGCTGAGTCCTATTAAACATTCCCCGAAAATCCTCTCTGTCTCTCTGTTGTCCGTTTAAGCGCTCTGCCATTTTCGACCCTCGTTTCCTGGAACTCTACCGCGAACGGCCCTCTGAATTCCGGTAATGGAACTGTGTCCCACTGAAAATATCACCTCTGTTGCAACGGCGTCCTTCCAAATAAAATACCAACCACGTCATCGTTATACATAATCATTTACAATTCAAACAAAAAAGCTCTTTGGTATATAAATATCCTGTACATCGCTATGAAAATCACAGCCTTGAATCCGTTCAAAGAACTTGATTCTAGTTGAGCCACTATCTTTGCCCTGCGGGTTACGTAAGATATTTAAAATACAGCCAAATATGCCAGCCAGAAAAACCTTAGCTAACATTTGATAACACAAGTTAGGTCTTGTCATTAATATTTAAGAATGATAAAAATGGCCTTAATCTTAACAGACAACTACTTATCTGACCTTAACAAGGTTTCTTCTACTAATTGTTAGGCATTATCATGTGAACACTAAGAAAGGAATTGATAAGGTTACCTCAAACTAGAACAGGTGATAAGGAATATAAAATGGAATATGGAAAAAGAATCATACTGCAGGGAGAAGGAATAAAAACCTTACGCTTTGCCAACGATATTGTAGTATTAGGAGAAAAGGAGAAGACTTGAAATCCATAATAAATGGCATGAACGGAATGAATGGCGGAACACAGTTTGAGAAAACCCGGGTTTAGAACATTAACAGCAACATTGTGAAATAATTTAATGTTGATCATTTCTGAATGAAATCATCTTATATTTATAAACGTAGAATTATTTCAGCAATTGATCAACATTAGATTATTTCATAACGTTTCTGAACGATTGTGACTCTTTAACTAAGACCTTCAATCGTTTTTTGCTCAAGTTATATCTTTTCGGTTATTTCTTTGGTGCTGTATAAGGGTTTGAGGTAACCTCATCTATTTATTTCTTAGTATTGGCACAAGAATCGTCGTGAATGTCTGAAAATAACTGAAAATTGTCTTTTAAGATAAAGGCCATTTTATATCATTCTTAGTTAACATTTAATTAACATACTTACGTTTCATCCACCTTTGTGGACTTCTTCAGGTAACAAAACACGAATAATTATAAAATAAATATTAGTTTTTAACATATATACTTCATATTTTAAGAAAAAAAATTATTATTATAATAATTTTTCCCTTATCAGCCGCTTCAAAAACAAAAGTATATTTCAATTTTTATTTCCAAACTTTATTCGTAAGAAGCTTTCGACAATTGCCATATTAATCTACAAAATAAATTACAATATTTGATACATTACAATTTTTGAAAAAAAAATATTTACATAAATATGGAAATATGTTTAAAACTACGGTTATATGATATAATGGTGGTTATATTCTTTTTGTTACTTCAAAAACCAAAAGAATACTTCCATTTTGATTTCCAAACTCCATTCGGAAGAAGCTTTCGGCAATTGCCATATTCATCTACTGATATAAATAAGGGAAAAAAATTATCATCAAAATAAATTGATTATCAGTCTTAACACAAAAATGTAATAAATTCCTTCAACAAAAAATTTTATGTATTCAAATTCAAATATTGATTTTATAATTTTTTTTGGTGTGTCTAGTGACCCGAAGAAGTCCACAAAGGTTGGATGAAACGTTAACTGAATGTTAATTAAAATTGTTTGTTGACATATTTGTTCGTTTTCTTTTATTTGACTTAATGCCAGTAAATTGATTTTTTTTAACCAGAATACGGTACGTAAATAAATTGCGGTATCGAGTTTTTTTTATCAATGGAGTCATTATAAAGCTTTGTTTGTATTTATCTGAATTAATTTGGCTATTGACATAAATTAACTGACGAGTGAGAGTAATTAAAATGACGTCCGTTTGAACGGGGAAATAAAAAAATTAATTTTCACAAACAACAATAGGTTAATTTTAATTTATTGCTTGTAGCGTAATTAATTTGTACCATTTAAATGTATTGTCACGAATTTAATAACGATTATATGAATGTAGTGACACGAACCAATAAGAGAGAAAGAATTTTTCTCAAAGACGAGAAATTTCACGAGTTGTGTTGGTTTTATTTTTAGACGGGGTGAAGGGAGGTTTTCCCTCGTTTTAAATTTCTTCTCATTTTTACAATAAATTCAGTGTTGAATATGGAAACGTTTTGTAGATACGACTTCCAGGGTTTTCCAAGGAGGTTAGAAGATCAGCTATTAATAGACAGGATCCGCAACTCCCGAGCTCCGTTTGTTGTATATAAATCAAAAATTGAGAGCAAACTGTAGTGGATTGTCACCATGAGGACTGTTAGGTAAAGCCATGGCCCGGAAATAACTCAATTATTCTCATTTCGCTACCAACATTTTCCAACAAAATATCACAATATCATTATATAATATTCGGAAAAATCAATTATGAAGCGATTTCGCTCCAATGAAGTCGAGTTTATATTCCTCTGATAAAATTTTTTTTCCGCCCAGATTTTTAATTTGTCGGCAGGCTCCCTCTTTTTACGGTTAAAAGGTTCTGTAGCCAACTGCATACATTAAAATGTCTGCTTGTGTATAAATTTAATTTTCCTCGCGTTTATGTGAATATTTTTTTAGTACTTTTAAGGGCGAAAGGAATAAATATTAACGAAAATGGTATATAGGAGGATGGAACGACAAGTAGAATGATGGGTTTTAGGAAGAGTGGAGGGACAAGAGAAGAAACATTGACTTTGCGGCTAATTTTACTTGGCAGGATGATGAAAAACAGATCTACGTTCATGGAGTTAGTAGATTTAGAAAAATCTTTCGATAATGTGACTTCAAACTCACTATTAAGGATTTTGAAGAGCACAAATATAGAAAAAGAAGGCTTATCCATAACCCTAAACAAGGCAGGCAGCAGTAATTAAATTTAAAGGACAAGAAAAGAAAGCATAAAACAAGAAAAGACTAAGACAAGGATGCTCCTTAAATTATATATAGAACAGGCGATGAAGAAAGTTAAAACTGAATATTGAAAAGGAATCATACAGCAAGGAGAAGAAGTAAAAACCCTACGGTTTGCCTACGATATTGTAGTATTAGGGGAGTCTGAATAATACTTCTAAACCATAATAAATGGCATGAACGTAGTCCTGAAGAAAGAGTTCAATATAAGGATTAATGGAGAGAAAAACCAATGTGATGGGGTGTAGTATGCGAAAGAATGAAATAACAAAGGCTGTTAAATTCGGAAGAGATATTTCGAAGGAAGCTAAGGAATTCTGCTACTTGGAGTAGGATGGCACAGGCAATGAAGAGGAATTTACTTACGGGTAATAAAGTGTCAATATAGGAAAATCATTGCTAAAATTGTTTTTACGGAGTGTGGCGTTATATAACGTGGAAGATAGGATTTGCGGAAAGGAAAATAATAGAAGCCTTTGAAATGTGGTGCTGTAGGAGAATGAGATGTGTGGGTAGAATCACTAACGAGGAAGTACTAAGCAGAATAGGGGAGGAGAAAAGAATATGGAGGACGTAGACTAAGAGAACGGATAGATTAATAGGCCACGTTTTGGGACATGAGGCTCTTGTAAAATTCGCATTTGAGGGAAATGTGTTGGGTAAAAACAGAAGAGAGAAGCCATGGATGGAATACGCTAAGCAACATATGAAGGATGTAAAATGTGGTAGTTGTACGGCAATGAAAAGGTTTGCGCAAGATATAACAACAACATGATTTCGAAATCTCTTCCGCGTTTCCAGTTCTTCATTAAACGGCCTGTGTCCATTGTACTCCAGTGGAAACAAGGTATTTTCTTTCTCCCTTGCAGTCCAGTATGCGTTACTGTAGTTCCTACCAACCTTCTCACTCCAACTCTCCCCCAGTCGACATAATTTTCCGAAATGTTGATGGCGCCATGTTTGTATTCATGCGTAAAGTCTATTTGTCGTAAACATTCACTGATAAATGATTATTTGTTTACCGTAATTGACCGTAAAGCTCCGTGTCAGTTAACTACAAACACTCGTTCACACGCACAAACGTGAATGTAAACAATCCCGCCCCCTCCCCTTCCCCTTCATCCCCTCCGAACCCTATAGGATACGTGGAATTGCTTACCAATATCCGGAAATATTAATTTAGCGAAATAAACTTCGAAATTTAATTATACATTCAAGTAACAAAAATGTTTGAAACAAGTCACCTTTATTAACGGTATTAACATGTATTTTTTTCTCCTTCAGACATTTTATTTTTGGTTGGCCGTAGAAATAATTAATAATCTCAATAGTAGCCACCGGAAATTCGTTAATCTTACAAAAAATACATTCTTCATAAATTTTTTTCCTCCTCTCTACAGCCCATTGAGGGCCTTGGCCTACCGATTCTCCAGCAGTCTTAATCCCAGTCTGTGACGAAATAAATAAATTAATAGGTTAGGGAAAAATTTAACAAAGCAATCAGTAGAAATATAAATATACAACAGTAGTAGATCGGTTAACGTCTGATTCTCACAATAATTGAATCGAATAAATTTACAATTGACAAATAAAATAATACGTTCAATTATCTCAGTGAAAAAAATTAATCAATTATAAATACAACGACTGATCAAACTTCAGGTAAATTTTTAAATGGCTAAACCGATTACATTGTGAGTAATTTGGTGTCGCGGACTATCTCTCCCGCAGCCTGAAGAAGTCCGCAAATTTGGACGAAACGTCGCATTTTTATCAAATTATTTTGTTTTCAGACTTATTTGGCCGTATTTTGTTATTTATTAATTTACGAAATGCCAGAAGAGGGATTCTTGAATAAAATTTACGTTAATTTACAGACAAAGTTTTCGTTTAAATTAAACGGACGTTTCAGTTGAAACTGCCCCGGTTTAGATTTTCATAAATTTGGCTCCTATTTGACCATAAAAAATTTATCATTACCCGAGGAATTTCCAAAACATGATGACGACACGTCAGTTTCACTTAAAAGAAAAAACTTCGTAATTGGTCGGTAGTTTCATTCAATATAAACATATTCTAAGTGAAGAAGTAAATGACATGAATCGCTAAATTATATACCCAAGGGAGTTGTTAATTAAAAATGTAATAAATTATATTTTATTTATTATAATCATACTAAGTTTCGGCCTTTCATTTGGGACTTCATCGGATGTTCGTTGGACTAGGTCTATGAAAATCGTTTCAATTAAAACAGAAAGAGGATGCCTATTCAAAATTATTTATAAAGTATCCATTTTATCTGAAATTAATGGATGAATTTTGGTAATGCTTAGAATTTATTTATAATATTAGAAATTAAGTACGAAACGCTACGTGATTCTACTTTTATCCATGACTCTATTAATTATGTGACTTACGGTTTTTATTTATCTAAATTGTAGGCTATTACTAAACATCAAGCGTTCACAAGACAAACTATCCCTTATTTCAAAACACATTTTAAATTTTAATCATACAGGGATAATTTCCAAATTTTAGACAAAGACTAATACGGTTCTTAGTTTAATAAATGTTTCACATTAAACGGAACATGAATACACTGAATGTAAAATCAGACTCGGATTTACTCAGTAGAGTATATAATGAAATATAGTGTATCAAATGTATACTTACTACTTTGCTTCTTTAAATTTTTGTTTCTTGGTTCTATTATTTTTGTATTCTTTGGATGTACTGTAATATCTTTCTAATGTAATAATTTTGTGTGCTGTTATTTATTTCAACCTGAAGAGGTTCCAGATCAGGACCGAAACATCAAGTTGTTTTTAAATTATAGTTGGTTGTGTTCAATAAAATATTTTTGTCTGATTTCTTGGTCTCATTTAAACATTAATTTAATCTTGCAGACGTCAATAACTATTACATCAAGTTTCATTCGACTAGAGTTTAGTTTTTTTTTTCGGTGCTTATTCCTCAGCTGAGTTTCAGTTACTTTTTTAAATTATTTTTTAAATATCTGAGTACATCCACTCTTATCAATCAACTTCTCCTACAGCCGGAATCATTTCATTTCTTAAACTGAAAAAAATTATGATGATCTTAAAGAAATTCTCTGAGTTGAAATTGACGTATAGACCAAAAATATTCTCATCAGTCTTAAATTCTTTACCAAATGTTATTACATTATATTTTCTAATTTCTTTTGTAGTCAAATACCGAAACAACTTCTCCGATAACACCACAAATTTGAGAAAGAAACCTTGTAGGAACTTGGTTTGTCTGTGAATTGGTTGTTTACTTTAACTTTATATATTTTGACTAATAAATCGTTAACAGATTATTAAAAAAATATTTTTTGAACGATAATTGTGAATTGTGGACGATTAATGAGATTTTACGGGATGTCATACACAACGATATGATGTAGATAATTTCACGTTTGTTGTAAAATTTATCGTATTTATTTAATTGTTATTTCCTAACATTACGACGAAACGTTTGAAACATAATAATTTTTTTAATATGAATGTCCCTATGTTTGTTTCGAATAGGTTCCGAAACGGCTTAACGAATTTCAATGAAAATTTTATGAGGGGTTAAAGAAAAGGAGATTTAATTTAAATATTCCTGTTCATTTAATTTCGACATATTGCAGAAGATATTAATATGATGTGAATACAAATAAAAGTATTTTTTTACGGGAAGATTTGTTGGAAATGCCGCGGCGTGAAAACCAACTGCGAGTTATAAGTCCTATATCATTCGTCCCACTTACTATCTATTGTTGCAGTAGGCTGAGAAAAAAATGAACTTCTTTGGATCGGCGATACGATGTATACATACATTGGTTTTATTTCTCGCGTTAAGTAAATTTTAAAATTGGTAATATGAAACTGTCGAGTTTGGTGTCGAAACCGGTATAATGCGAGTCGCTGTGCTGCGTAGTGACCTTTAATGTGGGATTTAAGTAAAAATTTAAGCATTAAGTGGGGGAAACTTTTTATTCTGTTCGAATACTGGAAATATATTTATTCCTGGTATTGTACCGGGAGGTATTTTGGACTCTCTGTCGAGATACTGGGAGTATTTCTGAGGTTCATATTGTGACGTTTTCGATGTCGGTTTAGTTATGTGCTGACCAAGAATTAAATAATGCACCGGCGCAACGCCGAGTCCCCAGGTAGTCGGAAAATAAAAATAGATTGTCCCGATTGTTCCCAAGTGGAGTGGAGCAAGATGTGTGTAGCCGCAACAAGGAGGTGGCGCTTCGAGCCTAGGCAAGAGAGGAAGGGAAGGTGGAGGAGGTGTGAGGGAAAGGTAACGAGATCAACTGTGGCTGCTCGTTGACGCAAGCGCAGACAGCTTCTCTCTCGCCCCGCGTCAGAATCGATTATCGCTTTACAGGCAAAACACAGTACTTACCTTCCTTCCTTCCTTCCCTGCTGCCACCATGGACCATTCACGCCTTGGCTCGGCTGGGGCTGGGCTATGCTGGGCTATGCTGCGACGCTCAATCGGGACAAACCAAATAATACTCCCTCAATATAAATGGATGTGACTGCACTACGCGCAATTCGGGACTCGGAGAGAAATTTCTTTTCCACGGCGAGGAAAGTATTTCCATAAAAAATATTTCGAAATACATCTCTCCCCCTCTCCTCTCTCTCTCTCTCATAATATATATATATATATATATATAAACTATATTAAGTCTTCTAGATTCTTCTTTCCATTCTCAAGCATCTCAAAAGTCTTCGGTTTTTACCATAATCATCTGTAAAATACGTAACCTAAAAATTAAATTCAAGTAAAAGTCCATGACATAACCTCAAAAATTAGCTGCTTCTCATCAATATGCATATATATACATTATATATGCATATGAGTCAGGAAATGACATTGTCATGTTAATTAAAACAATTAATAGGGAAAGGACAGCGAGATAGAAAGAAGGTGACTTACCTGAGTTTCATAGATGGTAGACACCTTGTGAGGTTTAGTCTACTTGAATTTTCGGAGGCACCGCCCCCTTCATCAGAATATTTAATTATACATTTCATTTGTCTCATCACTAATCGATTATTAAACGGTAAGAAATTCGCTTATCGATCTTTACACCTGCCATAGTGGAGCCCCTCATAATATATAACGCACTTCATATCGCAATCGAGCTGACGTCACCCGACATACAACTCTAGTCAAATTAATGTAGATATTTTTTAATTTAAGCGTCTGTTATATATAATGAAATAATTGAATACCCAGGCAACGCCGAGTCCCCAGCTAGTCGGAAAATAAAAATAGATTGTCATTGTACGGACTTTATTCCATAAATTTAATTAGAAACAACGTTCCGGCATATAGGATGAGAACCTGAAGAAGGCATAAAAATATGCCGAAACGGTTACTTCTAATTAAATTTATAGAATAAAGTTTGTACGAGGTCATTAATTGTAGGTAATTAATTTAGATATAACACAAACTTCCATCTAATGCTAATTTTACAAGACCCTCGTGTCTTAAAAGGTGGCCTATTAATCTATCCCTTCTCTTGGCCATCGTCCTCCGTATGTTCGCGTTTCCCCTATTTTAAATAGAACTTTCTGGTTAGTTTCCCTATCCACCCATATCTCATTCTCATACAGCAACACATTTCGAAAGCTTCTATTCTTTTCCTTTCTGCAACTGGCGGCACTCTCCATAGGAACAATTTTTTAGTAATAATTTCGTAATGTGTTTACTTATATTCCCCGAAGTAAATTCCTCTTTTTTGCCTGTGCTATCCTACTCTAGTTATTACGTTGCGCAAGTAGTACAATTCCCTTCCCAATATAATAGCCTTTGCTATTCCACTGTCTTACTCCTTTCTTGATTTTCACCTTGGGGTTTTTCCCTCTGTTAATCCTCATATTGAACTCTTTCTCCAGGATCACGTTCACGCCATTTATGATGGTTTCCAAGTCTTCTTGTATATCCCGGAAAAACGTAGGGTTTTTATTTATTTTCTTTGCTGCTTAATTCATTTTTCATATTTCGTTTTAAATTTCTTTATCGCTAAAAAGCATTGGGAGACAGATTGCATCCTTGTCTTACTCCTTTCTTGATTTTTGCTCTCTATTCTCGCCCTTCAATTCTAATTACTGCTGACTGCCTTGATGGATAACCCTTCCTGTCTTATTCAAAAAAATTCCTTGGTTATAATGAAAAAATATATTTGGTCTTAGAAACTAGTTTTGTAGTTGGAACTGTCTGTATGCGACAGTTTTCCCAATCAAGGTATTAGGAGGAGAAGCGTGCTATATGGTGATGAGCGAGTGACGGTGTGTTTGGCCCTCATCGTCCGCATGAATACCACCACGAGGCGCACTCCACTTTGGCCCGTGTTTAGCAGGCATAAAAATTTAAACGAGCGCCGGGCGGACAGAGTAGAGCCTTTGTCTGAGGGAAACAATCAGGGCTTATTGGGGGTGACGCGGAGATGGACAATGTGGTGACACGGCTACAAGCTGATGCAAGGGGAGGGGGGGGGGGCGGACCGTGGCCGAAAACGGACTGATTGACAAAACATCGACCGGGGGACACACACAGAGAGAAAATCCCTTGTAGCTGCTACTAAACGCAACAACGTGTTTCTATACTAAGCCCCGTATTTAAGACGCTGTGATCATAGCTTACGGTTGTGATGCCTCTGTAAGGGGATAATGGCTGCTCCCCTAAGTCACTAACAAGCGTGTGACGTCAGTTCAGTCGGCTGAACACCAGAGATTCTTTTACACAACCAGCCATAGATTACTTATTACCTCATCTTCCATACTTAACACGTTTTTAATGTAATTTGGCACAATATGAAACATGACTACAATTGAGAAAACTAAATAAAAAAATATCTGTAACACATAGAAGATCTTTTACATAATTTTTGGTCCAGTGGATCAAGGCTGATTCCCAAATAATGAAAAAATTTTGTAACGGGCCACATAACTTAATCTATACCAATAAATAAAATTACCTGTCTGTCAAGAGACGACTGTCTGTCTATATGTTTGTCTCGAATAGACTGAGTTATTTTGAGGAAGGGCGCTGCGGTAGTTTTCTCGCAGGCGCTTCAGCCCAGAGTGACTGCGGGACTCACCAGATCATGTCGGGAATGCCTCGCACTCTCTCTGGGTACTTTTTATCAAAGTTCTCATATGCCGAGACACCTTCACCTCTTTTAGGAGGTATATGTACCTGGGTCAAAGACCTTGGTCATGTGGCAAGAGCTGCCCGCTGATCCTATTGGATCAGTCGGCCAACTGCCTCCTGAAACTGGTGGAGACACGGAGAAGGGAATGCTGCGACCCCACAGAAGCAGTCTCGTCTCCCGTCATTCGGAAGGGCGTGAGAATAGTACCCAAAGCCCGACCTACCGGATGCAGGTTTTCTAGGATTTTCCCTGCATCTCTTTAGGTGAAACACTGGGTAGGATCCTTAAACCATAGCCCGGGGACCCTAGTTAACCCTTGGCTACCTTGCTCTACCTTCCGCATCCACCCTTTTCAATTCCCTTCCTATGCTATTAAAGGGGACTTGCCTGTTTCAGGATCACCCTCATGTAGCCTGTAATCCAAAAAAAACAAAAAAAAACTGAGTTATTTTTCCTCATTTTCCCGTTGGCTGATGGAGTCATTTCATTCTTCAAAGGAGCCCATTTCTCTTCTACATTGTTTCTTTCTCCTTTCTCTATTAATCTACTCTGGATGTCCTCTTTGAGACTCTGAAGGACCGCCTTGTTGTTTCAGGGTTTTTCTTATTCCAATCGATTTGTTTTAATTCCGTTCTTCAGTTTTCTTGATTTTGAGCTGCATTTCCTAATCAGCTGGTTATGGTCGGAGTTTACATCTGCTCCTGTACAAGACATACTCTCTGGTTAGTGCTGAGCAACATTACACCAGTTTCAATTTTTAGCAGCATCAGCTTTATATTTTCAAATTAATTTTAAAACTAATGCGGCCAACATTCCCAAGTTTCCTTTATATGCCGTAAAAGCGCCACGTCTCAGCTCCCTTGCAAAGTATTGTAGAAATCCCATTATTAAGGAAAAGGTTTTTTACGATTCAGACGCTATTAAGTTTTTTACGACTCACGTACGTACGTACCTACGTACGTGTGCCCCCCCTGCCCCCTCCCCTGTCCCCCCTTCCTTTTCCTCTCCTCGCAAACCTCACACAACTTAATTAGGATTTCTTTTACTGCGAAACTGAGGCGTAATATTCGAGGCCGGAGGTGGCAAGATGGCTACAAACAATCGTGCAACAATCGTAAAAATACCACTTCCCTGGGAAAAGTTTTGTGTCGACAGGCAGACGACATCAACTGTTTCACGTGTAAAGAGTCAGAGTTTCAAATACAAAGATGTTAGAATAAAACAAGGAGAAACTTTGACACTGGAAAATATTTACTCTCTGAACCGTTGGTTACTTTTTCAAGGTAAGACGTTTATACCTTTTACATTTTCCACTTTAAGTAACTCCATCCAGGGTAAAAAAAATTGTTTAATAAATTCGGCATCAGCTTTGATACGTCGTGGTTTAACTGTTTATGGATGTTTCAGATCATGTTACATGCAGTGATAGAAGCTAATTGGTGCTGTTGTTGTGGTATTGAGTCCTAGGACAACCCTCCATGCTAACCTACCTTGCGCAAGCCTTTTCAGTAGAACATAAATAGCATATTCTACATTCTCCCTTATCTGATTAGCATATTCCATACTTGGCCTCCCTCTTCTGTTATTATCCCACACACTTCCCTCTAATGCTAATTTTAATGTCTTAAAACGTGGCCTATTAGCCTATCCCTTCTCTCAGTCAACGTTCTTCATGTTTTTCGCTCTTCCCCTATTATGGTTAGAACTTACTCGTTAGTTACTCTATTCACCCATCTCATTCTCCTATAGCACCACATTTCAAAGGCTTGTATTCTTTTCTTTTTCGCTACTACTATCTTCGTCCATATAACTCTACGCTCCATACGAACATTTCTAGCAACGATTTCCTAATATTCAAACTTATATTACTCGTAAGTAAATTCCTCTTTTTTCGCGAAATTCTTCCTTGCCTGTGCTATCCTACTCTTTTTGTATACTATACTTCTACCATTCCTAGTTATTACTCGTCCCAAGTAGCAGAATTCCTTAAATCCTTCAAAATATTCCTTCCCAATCTAACAACCTTCCACTGTTTCGTATACTCCATTACCTTGGTTTTTCCCCTATTAATCCTCATATTGAACTCTTTCTCCAGGACCACGTTCATGCCATTTATTATGGTTTCCAAGTATTCTTCTGACTACCCTAATACTACAATATCAAGCGTAGGATTTTTATTTATTCCTTTTCCATATTCAGTTTTAAATTTCTTCATCGTCTGTTCTATATATACAATATAATTATGAAATCATTGATTTAGCAAGGCTCCAAAACCGATGTTCCTTTTCCCAGTAACATTGTTCAATATTTTTTACTATGGTTGACGATCCCACTCTTGTGCGATGTTCTGTCCAAGAGTTAGTAGCGCGGTCCACATAATTAATTAATTTAAAAGAATGTAAGAAGCACAGGCAATTCAAACTTTGTTGATAGGCGTAGAAGGTTTTGCACTGTAGTCTGTTAAATTTTCAGACCATTTGAAGCAATGATTTTAAATGTATGAGTTGTCAAAGTCAAGCTATACGAAAGAAAGTAAAAAAAAACCTGACCTCTCTCAGGTTTTTTTTGCCCAAATGCATGTATGAAATACTTTTAAACATTTTAGTTTACATGTCATGAAATGGCATTAAATTCGGCGTGTAGTGAGACCTTTTACAGTAACGTGTATGTCATTCCGAAATGGGCACAGTGAGGCTTCAAACTCAGGGCTCTACTACATTGACGACGCGGTGACGTCACACCCCGCCAGAGATATTCTTCTTCTGGCTGGTTAATGTTTGAGCTTACTGTTCTGAAAACATCCCCTTTGAACAATTAAACTCGCGTCCTGATTTTAAGACCCGACTGGACTGCAGATGGCTTTCCGCATTGACGACGCAATTCCAGTGTCCAGCGTCGTAACTTTGGTGCAAGGGCGTCGGTTTATAATCCTCACATTCTCCACTCCCTCCTCCTCTCATCCGGCTCGTAACACTAGGCCGTTTAATCTGCAGGTCCTCACACGGTCGGCCACACACACACACTCTTTTTTTTGGTTGGTTAAAGAGAAATGCATGAGGCACGTCTCGAGTGGGAAACACAGCTTCTGATGACGTCACCAGGCTCCCTCCACCTCACTGGTGACGTAACAGCATTTTCAGCAACTGTACAGTGAAATATATAGTCAAATAATCAGAAATAGAATTACTTTAAAAATAACTGGACGACGTAGCCAAATTGTCTCATGTGCAACAACAATATAATATTGTTACGTGTTGCATCTCGACCACTATTGTTGGACTTCTGATGTAATTTTTGGCGTGATAAGTTTGATTTAGTTTCTATATAATTAAAAATTGCTTAATTTCACCCCACTAGAGTTAATTTTCTTCTACAGGGAAGAAAAGACTTGAAGAAGGCATAAAAACATGCCGAAACGTTGTTACGAATGAATTTGTAGAATGAAGTCTGTACAAGGTCAATTTACATTTTTCAGTTAAATTATTAATGTTGCCGGTCATAATTGTTGTTGTATTTAGTCCTTAGGCTGGTCTGATGCAACTCTCCATGATAACCTTTTCTGAGCAATTATTCTCACTTCCACATAAGTACCTCTGCTTGGTGTATTCCACCCATGGTCTTCCTCTTCTATGTTCTTACCCAACACACTTACCTCTAATGCTAATTTTACAGGACCCTCATGTCCTTAAACGTGGCCCTATTAATCTATCCTTGCCCCTTGGTCGACGTCGCTCCTCCCCTATTCTGTTTAGAACTTCCTCGTTAGTGATTCTATCCACCCATATCATTTCCAGCATTCGCAATAAAAAAATTAACGGATAAGTATAACTGTTTAAATATAACGTATGGTATATATAAGAAAACAATAAATAGCGATTTAAGACTTTACTCTTTACGTTTCGGCATATTTTTATGCCTTCTTACCTTTTTCTTCTTATAGAGGGCATAAAAATATGCTGAAACGTAGTTTCTAATCCACTTTAAAGAATAAAGTCTGTAAAAGATCATTAATTGCTTTATTTGTAGAAGCGTATTTAAGAATTTTGTCGTGGTTATTTTAATGATACTGATAACTTGGCTTCCTCATCTACCAGAAATTGACGACAGAGGTGTAATTAAAAATTCTTTCTGTATTAGCGGATATTTTTACCAGAAATATAAAAAAGTCTAACAAAAATTATTGAATTATACTAATAATAGGACATTTGGATGTAGGCCAAGTTCTGACGCCTCCAAATTGACCAGAAAACTGCTGAAAAAGTGTAATGTAAAATTTTAAGTTTAAATAAGGCCGGAAACAGACAAAAAGTTAGTGAAACATAACATAATATAATTTAAAAACAAGTGCATGTTTCGGTCCTCATCTGGACCATCTTCAGGTTGAACTGAAGAACAATGTCCAAGAGGGTCCATATCAGCACCGAAACATACAGTTGTTTTTAAATTATATTGTTATGTTTCACTAAATTTATAAAACACCGGGTAGGTGCCCTTGTTAACCCTTGGCTACCTTCCGCATCCCCCCTTATCAATTCCATTCCTATGCTATTAAAAGGAAATTGCCTGTTTCAGGTTCATCCTCATGTAGCCTGTTAACCCAAAATTGGTCTTATTTAAAATTATATTAAACTTACAGAAATAAATAACTATTATTTTATAGAAAAATTGTTGTTTACAAACATAATGCTTCTTCTTGTTCTATTTCATATTTTACTGTAATAATTAATCTATTTTCTTGTTTCCATTCTCAATTAAATTTAAAAAAATTTGATATAGCACAGTTATTAAACTCATTCAGTTGTAACTTATGGAACGTGTCAATGTAATATTAAATTACCGTTGTCTTTTCTTTCTGTGCCAGGTGAGAGACTCGATGCTTCTTGACGTTCCCTACATGAATGGCGGATTGGTAAGTCCTACTCGACTCCTTTGAGATGATAATTAGAGAGCAGGAGACATTACTGGTAATTCAGGCCTCACGGAGCTTGAACATATGTGACGTAGTTTGCACGAAGACCGGTTCCACCAAAATTGAAAACCTTCGACCACTCACACCAAAGTTCAGTCGCAGGATGAGTCAGAGTCACGCAGACAGGATGTGGAGAAGACGGCGTACCTTGATGATGCGCTGGGTGTGGACCCACCACAGGGACAAGTGGTGTGGTTCGGATGTGACGTCATGAAAACCTGCGATTCAATTTTAGAGAATTTTCTGTCCCCTTTCGAATTACTTGTGTCATTGTCCCATCCTCCACGTCACTGTGGGCAGCTTTAAGGAGCTACCGTCCGCATCATGTCTAGAAGGTAGAAGAAAGTGGTTTTAATTATTTTTATTGTGTTATATATGATAATTAATTTTTAAATATTGCCACATCTCAGATCCTGTAGTCGTAGCTGAGGGGTATAGAGCTGGACTGCTGAAATGTGAACTCTTGTTCAAGACCCTCTCAACGCAATGATTTTTATTTGTTTACCTTTTTTATCTTTAATTTCTAGTATTTTCTGTTTTGAGAGGGTTATTTTTCTGGAATACCCACGAATGTATAAATTGTAGTGGACCCCGAAGCGAAGGCAGTCTTTCTCAGTACGAGTCTTTGTACAGCGCTTCATGTCAAATAAACGTCCGTAACCCATATGTATGTTATTGAATATCACGGCCCTTCAGAAGCGTGACAATATTAACAGTTTCTATTAAACGCAAATATATTATGAGTCTTGAGAATGGATATGGGGGATCGACTGGAGAAGGCCTTTGTAAATCCTGTACAGAAACGAAACGTTTTTTTTAAAATGCAGAAATGAGGGAAAGTAGAAGATAGTGCGAATATGGTTCGTCGTAGCGCTTCTGTGCTGGAGCGTCACTCCAACCCTCCCCCGAGCAACGTGGTCAGTCTGGTGGGACATAACATCTTGTGTTAATTAACTCTGACCGGCCAGACCTTCAATTAGTTAACATCGGAGGAGGAGGAGGAGGAGTGATTCCCTTGTCGGATTATGACCTGAGTAATCCTCCTCCTGCGCGCTGCAGAACGAATTTGTCAGTCCCAAGGAACGCAATCAAGAGGCCATGTCGTGTGGAAAGAATGAAGACACGGCTCTGCTGCACTCGATAATTAAAGTACGTCAGTCATCCTTTTGACTGTCGTGCAGCGTATACATACCTTCTAGATTATTAAATAGGTTACCCTTTATTTTAAATTAAATAAAATAATGCTAAACTTAATTTTACGCGCGAGGGAACTCGAGGGTTCGTTTCCCCTTTTCAGTTAACGACCCTGGCCTCAGAACATCAAAAAATCTATTTAAGGAGTTGTCTTCTCAAAGATTAAGAAGCCGCTGGGTAGGAACTGTCATAAATGTGTCGGATGAAATAATCTTAGGTCTCAATATTTTGGTCACGTTTATGACGTTCCCATAGAAGGTTCAAAAACCTCTGGTCATTTTGCGACTTTTTTTGGGCAGACGTGTGAACCTCGTATCTGGGAACTCTAAAATGTAATAAGAGTTACTATCGGCCAAAAATTGAATGGAGAAGGGGAAAATCACAGGTTTCGTGGTTAGAATAGAGAGAGTAGTTGTTGGGGAAGTCGTGCGAGAGAGAGATAGAGAGAGAGTAGTTAGAGAGTTGTTGATAAGTTCGGAGAAGGTGTTCCTCAGCCAGCGGTAACAGCTCACCGAATTCCAGAAACTGCCTCTTCAAGGATTCCTACGAGTGCCGCTGTCGGTAACATACTAAATAAACCATAAGTCCATCTATGCCGTGTACTGAAAGCCACAAGTAGCAATTGCCTCCATTGTTCAGAGCATAAATACAAAGGTATATAAGCCCCACCATCCCCTGAGAGGCAGAATCACTTTGCTTTCAATTTTAATTGATAAAGTAAATTCATTTCCCGAAATGTATAATTCCTATTAAAAGAGCAGGGAGAAACGTTTTTATTTAATTATTTATTTAAATGACACACAAACTGCTTATTGTAACTTTGTGTCTTGTTTTCTAAATACAGTGCAATTAGCAATGAAACCTTGTGGTGACAAACTAGGATAAAAACCTTAAGAACGTACAAATGCGTCCCGAAACGTTGCTCATCTTAAACTGAATTAAAATATGGTCAGAAATAGGTCAAGAATATTATTTAATTATTCCGTAAATGTACATATTATATATACTGTCATAAAATTTTGGTTTTCTTTGTATCTTTACCTTTACAATAATTTATAGTGCCATATGAAGATGTTCCAGTGAAAGGAATAACGCGTTGTGCTCTTCTCATTAATATGTAAAACATTTTTATCGATATTAAACTGGATGATTTTCTGATTAATTAGACTGTCATTTAAAATACGCAATATTACAAATATTCTGGAAGTATAAATGTAGTAATTGAATTAATCTCACTTATTAATATAATGAAAACAAAGAATAGTAAAAAGTCAGAAAATAAATTATTTTATTTTAAAACGTTTCGTCGTCCCGAACCTCGACGAACAACTCTAAACGTATGCCCAAGGTCTTCGAACCAGTAACATACACCTCCTAAAATAGGTGATGTGAGAACTTTGAAAAAAGGTTCAGAGAGAGTACGAGGCATTCCCAACGCAGTCAAGTGAGTCCCGCAGTCAACCTGGGGAAGAAATGCCTGCGAGAGAAAAGTCTGACAGGTCAAAACCAGCCCCGCACCTCCTCAGTTCTTTAATTAAAATATAACAAAAAAATTTATGTTTCTTCTACAACATCCGGGGCCGAAAAAAATCAGGAACTAACAAGAAATTTTTGTCATATTTTAGGTAAGGAACAGAAGTTCGGAGGGGTGAAACGTTTTTAAATGAAATTATTTCACTTCTGAATTTTTGCCGTGAATAGTGTTTTTTATTTTTAAATATTTAGTAAATTACTTGGTACCCAAAAATAATTCCAGTTACGAGTATTTGATAAGGAACCGTTTGGAGGATTTTGGAACAGATCCACGTGAAGCACCTCGTCAGCGAAGTAAGGGGAAGAAAATAGAGTTATGTATCCGAGTAATTTATTCGCGGGCCCTTTGAAGGGCGGACCGTGTCCATCTCGCGAGTGTTTGCCCGGCGATTAGTAGAAGGAGTAGGAGGAGGAGGAGGAGGAAGGCGGGTGGGCAACAGGTGGTCACTTAGCATGGGCCTCGCGTGAATAACTGGCCAACGATAAGCAAGGGAAATTACAGCACGGCTGAGCAACACGTAGTCGGACAGACACGCCAACAAATAACATGTCCTCAACAATTACCTCGACACACGACCAAAGCAGATCCACTGTCACCTTCTCGTATTTACACCTACCACACACCAAGAAAAATCCTTACATTTTACATGAGGCGTTTCCAGTGAATTTATTCCATTCTTAGAATTGAGCTTAGATACATTAACCATCTTTCCAGGAACTAGGAGAATTAAAAATAAATGTACAAGTATATGACAAAAGACACCATGACACTTCTTGTGATATTCAGTCCTAAAACTAGTTTGATGCAACCCTCTATACTAACCTTACTTGCGCAAGCCTTTACATTTCCAGCATAGCTATCACATCCTCCCTAATCTACTTAACCCATTTCATCCTTCGTCTCCCTTTTCTGCTCTTAGCCCACAGCCTATCCTCTAATGCTAATTTTACAAGACCCTCGTGTCTCAAAACGTGGCCTCTTAGTCTATCCCTTGTCTTGGTCAACGTACCCCATATTGTTCTCTCTTCCCCTATTCTATTTAGAAATCCTCGTTAGTGATTCTATCCACCCACCTCATTCTTCTACGGCACCATATTTCAAAGCCTTCTATTCTTTTCCTTTCCGCAACTCCTATCGTCCGCCTTTAGCACCCACATAACACCACACTCCATACGAACATTTTTAGCAACGATTTCATAATTTTTACACTTATATTCCTCTTTTTAGCAAAAGCCTTACTTGCCTTTGTTATCCTACTCTTTATGTCTACCATCCCTAGTTATTACGCTCCCCAAGTAGCACAATTCCTTAACTTCCCTCAACATATCCCTTCCCAATCTAACAGTCTTTGTTATTCCACTGTTTTCCATACTACACTTCGTCACCTTGGTTTTCCCTCTATTAATCCTCATATTGAATTCCTTCTCCATTACTACTAACGGAATGACGTCCATTTTGTAAATAAATATATACATAACTTTTCCCTAAAAATATTTTTTTAAGATGACGATTTTACATTGTAAATGGGAATAGGAAATTTCTGAAAATCAGATGGATGTAAAGGGTAACTAACCAGGAAGTTCTGATGAAGAGAAGGGATAGATAAATAGGCAACGTTTTCCGACATGAGCGTCTTGTAAAATTTGCGTTAGAGGGAAGTGTTCGTGTGTGTGTGTGTGGTGGGTGGTCAAGGATGGAGGATGTGGTAGTTATGCGGACACGCAAGGGCTTGCGCAGGATTAGTTAGCATGGAGGGTTTCACCGGACCTGTCTAAAGACTGAATACCACAACAACAATTGAAATAAGTAATTAAACGTGTAAACTTAACTGACACAAGTGGAAGCACAATTAATAAAAATTTAAATAAAGAAAGTAGTTCAAAAGTAATTATTATAACGATCTTGTTGTCTCGTAGATTTCATCTGTAGAATGCAAAGACATTAGCCAAGTTTTTAAAAGTTATTCTTATCTGCAAGAGTTTTCTAGGAGCGTCATGCAACTGAAAAGTTAGTCTGACGGCGAGTATTTTGTGGGAAGCTGCGAAATAATCCAACCAGAATTTCGATCAGTAAATCTCTACTCGTCGTCAGGAATAAATCAGGCTAGTTGCTGCGGCGCCTACACAACTGAGAGGTGTGAGTTGTGGCGAGGGCAATGACCGGGATATGTAGGGTCAGTGGAGAAGACAGTTGCTCGCGTCACTGCGGATGTTCCGCAACTTTATTGTCAACAGATTTCATATCGAACCGTTTTTGTATCCAGGCCGGCGGAATCTCCCTCGAATAACAACGTTTCTTCAACCCAGTTAATTTACTTAGACGTTGCCGTGAGCGAGAAAACAATTATCTCGTCATACACGAGTTACGCCATTTTTTTGCTTAATTTTTTCGTTGCGATAGTGCTTTTCGAATGGGAGCCGAGTTGTCCTTGCAGGTCTTTTAGCGTCATACAACCAGATTCTCTTCACATACTATAGTCCACGCCGTTGAAAGAAGCGTTTCTGAAGGAGGAACGTCAGAACATCTTCCATATGAAAAGAACTATAGGTGATGCTTTTAACGTGAACTCGTTCGGGTAAAGGCGGGCAGAATAAACCAATTATAGTACTCACATGTTATATTACCCGGGAGACACAGGAAGGTTCCAATTCGAGTATACAATGGTGAGGCAGAGATATGGGAATCAGGTGGTGGACTTTTCTCTGCGAATTCCTTCTTCACCCGATGATCTTATCAACTCTGTTGGAATGCTATCAATTCCTGGCGATTTACAATTGCTCAGGTCTGTGAAAACCCATCATCATCATAACTGGCGCAACAGCCCTAGCTGGGCCACGGCCTTCTTCAGACATTTCTGTCCATGGCCAACATCCACCAACTCCTGATATCCTGGAGCACTTCATCCATCCATCCCTCTATTCTTGGCTCTTCCTATTTTTCCTTCTTCCTTCAAGTTTACTTTCCATTACTCTTTTTACTATTTCCGTGTCACTCATTCTATGAATGCGTCCTATACACCTCAGTCGAGCTATTTTTATATCTGTTATTATATCCGGAGACCCATACAATTGATATAGTTCTTTGTTGTATCTTATTCGCCGTTCTCCTTTCTCTTGAATTGGCCCAAAAATTCTTCCAGGAATTTTCCTTTCACAAATTCCGATTCGAGAATCATCAAACTCTGTCAACACCTCAGGCCTCGCTTCCATACATAAATACTGGTTTTATTAATGTTTTATATAATCTAATTCTTTTGTTAAAAATTTTGATTTGAAATGTTTTATCATTCCGAAATTACATTTATTAGTATTCTGTATTCTTTTATTTTACTTCTGTTTCATTATCATTATTTCCATTTATCAGAAATCCTAAATATACAAATTCGTTAAGTTTTTCAAATTTGTTGCTTCCTATTATTATGCTATCTTGATTATGTCAAACTCCCATATTAAAATTTTGTCCCTCAACTCTTCATCATCCACATTCTTTTCATCTTCTATTACTGACTGATCTAGATTTCCACCGTGATACTGCTCTTCTAGATATTCCTTCCATCTTTGGCTTCCCATCCGCGCTCCTGATGTTTTCGCTAATATTTTCCCTCTCTCCGAATGTTTCTTTGATTTTCCTGTAAGCTACGTCTATTTTCCCTTTCGCCGTGAAATCTTCAACCGCTTTGCGTTTCTCTTGGAGCCGAGCCTCTTTGGCCGCTTTGCACATCCTATCTATCTCATTCTTCAAGCGTCTTTACCATTTTTATCTGTTGCGTTTTTAATCATTACGTTTTTGAAAATGTATTCAATTTTTTGATTTCAGCCAACTATTGTCCTGTATATTTTATTTCTAAATTTACTGAATTCAGAATTATCTTTCGGATATGCTCTTTGTGTTTTTATATCTTTTCAGTAATTAAGTTTATTGAGAAAGACCACAATAAATGATCAAACCGTCCCACTTACTGTAATTTTTTTTCTCAATATTTTAATTCTACTTATGTATTTCTAATTCTTCAATCATCTGTACAGCTCTTTACTATATTTGTCTCTCGGGTTTTTTATTGACGCCTTTCATAAATAATTTTTTTCATTATAAAGCACTGGATTTTTATATCATGTATGGTTTTGATTGTCAATTACTAAGTCATTGTATTTATTTTTTTATTGCCTTATCAAATGAATCACGGACATATTATTTTTCCCTTTCATTATCGTTAGAAATGAATAAATAAATGTAAGGTTCATGGTATTTTCCCCTGATGCCGGGCAACCATTTTGGGGATTAAACAGTCATCACCATATTGAGTTTTCCGCCACAGGATTAGCGGGAATCTGTTCAGTCCACGTGTTCCAGCCTTTATTGTAAGGCCGTAGTAAATCCTTGACAAGGAGTTTCGTGGAGCGATGTTTTTTCAATTTGTTTGTCCTTATTATAATTTTTTTTAAAAGTACAGGGTAGTAGTGATAGTGGAGGCAGGCAGGAGAGTTTGTAGGTCGTAGTGCGCAGCGCCGAGGGCCGCGTATCGATTGCCAGGGCAGCCTTCTCTCCTCTCCTCTCTTCTTCTCCCTCTCTCCACTACTCTCTCTCTCTCTCTCTCTCTCTCCTCTTCTGTATCTACGAAACAAACCAAACACTAAACAACAGCTACCACTACCATAGACGCCGCACTTTCTCATCAGACTTTACAAACAATCCACCACATCCTTAATTCAACCCCCTCCTCCCTATAAAAACGAAACTAATACTTCCCAGACTTTCACTACGTCTGCAATTTAAAAAACTAACAATTTTGATTTTATTTCTTAATTTATTCAAACGAGTTAGTAATACCTATTTTAAATTCCCGTAAACACCTTTCTGGTCACTCACAAATAAAATTTAAAATTATATACAAGCGTTAGCCGGAAAAGGAATCATAGTTCAAGGAGAATGAAATAAAAATCCTAAGGTTTGCCGACGATATTCTTGAGTTTGGGGTGTCAGAAAAAAATGTTAGGAAACCATAATAAATGTCATGAACGTGATCATGGAGGAAGAGTTCAAGATGAAGATTAATACAGGAGAAACCAAGGTGAATGAGTGTAGTATGGGAAATAGTGGAATAACAAAGGGTGTTAAGTTGGGAAGGGATATTTTGAAGTAATTTAAGGATTTATGCTACTTGGGAAGCGTAATAACTAGAGTAGGATAGCACAGGCAAGGAAGAGGAATTTACTTACGGGTAATATAAATGTGAATATTAGGAAAATAGTTGCTAAAATTGTTTGTATGGAGTGTTGCGTTATATGGGTGCGAAACGTGGACGATAGGAGTTGAAGAAAGGAAAAGAATAGAAGCCTTTGAAAATGTGGTGCTATAGGAAAATGAGATGGGTGGATAGAGTCGATAACAACGAAGTTCTAAGTATAATAGGGGAAGACGAACAATATGGAGGACGTTGACTAAGAGAATGGATAGATTAATAGGGCCACGTTTTAAGACAAGGATCTTGTAAAATTAGCATTAGAGGGAAGTGTGTGGGGTAATAACAGAAGAGGGACAACTTAAATAAGTAATTTAACGTGTAAATTTAACTGACAGAAGTGGAAGCACAATTGATGGAAATTTAAGTACAAAAAAAGTAGTTCAGAAATCATTATTATAACGAACTTGGTGTCTCGTTTATAGGAGAGGCAAAAACGGAGAGAAAAAAGCGAGAAACACTTATGGTTTGTAATTGACGGATTGAGGAGGACGGAGAGAGGAGCAGATGTATGTGTCCACGTGGCCGAATGAACCGGACTTTGCTTCCAGCTTTGTGGAACAATATATCCTGTTCTGGTAAGCCGTCGGAAGTTTCTTTCCCTGGAGTTTTTGTTACGTTCAGTTTATTAGTGTTTTTATCAATCTTTTCTTTCGCGTTTCCATACCGAAACACCGTAACCTGGGGGTAGAATATCGTGTTGGAACAGTCGATAATATTTTATTTAAACTTAGCACATTGCTTTTGTATATATTTTCGTTTGAATGTTTTTGTCGTATAAATTGCTAAATTTTATTTGTGATTTAATTTCTGATACCACGTGGTGTGTCACAACTTTTATAAAAAGTTAATTTTCTTTATATAGATGACTGTTCCATAATTTTAGGCGATATTTATCCATTGTAAAAAGGCTAACGCATGACAATTTTGAAATTAGTCATTCATTTAAAATCCAAGGCGATCTATTACAGACAGTACGGAAATAAGTATTTTGATAGTGGACTTTTGTTACGCGTCTAAACCTACTTTACTGTGTAGGAAAGGTAGAAGGAGGACGACTCGCCTTTTCCCTCTTCCCATTAAAGTGGACTCGACGGAAGGAGTGTGGTGATATCTGAAATGGAAATCTTCAGAAAATCCCTTATAAATGTGAGTGGAAGAGGTGGCAGTGCAATTATCTTAAATCTGTTAAACACAATAATATCGGCTGAGGGGGAAGGGGATTCACTCACTTAAAGAACTAGAAAAAGTCTGTCTTAAGACTCTAATTAACCAGAAAATGCTACAGAAAAAGAAAATTATCTTGACTTAAGCGTGATTTCCTCAATTTTCTGTTCAAATGGTAATTGCGACTGCTCGAGGAAAGAGAAAATCTCTACTCGTTAATTTTAATGACATAAACATCACGTGGTACATCGTCATCAGACTTCAGTGATGAGATCAAGAAGTGAGAATCAAATGACGGAGCTGAAACTTGACGCCATAAGCAGCCACAAATTTCATCACATCACGAAACCGTTTGTTTTATTATAATTTCCTCCACAGGTGTCGTATTTAACTGGTTCTTACTTTCAATTTGTTTAAATATGAATTTACACTATCCTTGCTACAATAAACATAATTTCCTTCTTCTTTATCTTCTAACGCTATGTATTGGAAGACGCTATGGCAATCCAACTTGGTGACACAAATTGAATAAAAATTTAACTGTTCTACATTTATTCAGAAAAATATCCAATATATATATAAAAGAAATGTTTTAAGTTAAAAATGCTTCAAAATGAGGTTACCGTATTTTGGTATGAAAACTCGAATGAAAATATTGATGAAAAAATATTAATAACAAAAGCTCCAGGAAAGAAACATCCAACAGCAGAACAGGATATTCTGCCGCAGCGCTGGAAGCAAAGCCCGGTACATCCGACCACGTGTGCGTCCATCTGCTTCTTCTCTCCGTCTTCTCCGATCGTTCCTCCGTCAATTTTAAGCTTCTTCTGCTAATTATTGTCTCGCTGTTCTCCCCTCTTCCTTTTTCTTACAGTTCTCTAATTGAAGAAAATCTGACCTTAACATCACAATCCAAATCTGTCACCAATATCCGGTTTATTTGGTCAACGAGTTTCCTTCTTTTCCAAGCATTCTGTCCTTCCGGGAAATTGTGGAGCATTCCTGGTTGGAAGCTTCTTCCTGGGACATTTTACCTGTGCCTGGCTACGCTTTCGCCAGACGTACATTTAAGGCAGTAATTTACGTTAGAATAAAAATAAAATAATAATTAAATAAACTGAGGGAAGTTAAGTTTTATAAATATAGTGTATTTGAAAACGAAACTTGACGTTGACAATTGGGATAATAAACCTGAAGCAGGCACAAATAAGTACCGAAACGTTGTTTTTCTGCTTTTTGGAAATTGTTTTAGGAATTAATACTGAAAGTGGTAAATTTTTTTTATTTATTATTACATAATTCAGAGGTAAAAATGCAACGTTTCACTATTTACATTCTTACACATTCATTATTAATTTACAGTGTGACTTTCGTAAATAAAAATGTAAACATATTATCACAAAATATATTATGGTAAATGTAAAATAAATAATTAATAATAAAATGTCATGATAATGGCATTTGTAGCCGGGAAGTTTCCTAAGAACTAATAATTGGAAAACTTCTAAATGATGGTAATTATAGTAATAAATATAATTATAATTTTCTTTAAATTATTTTTCACCTCAAGTATTTTTGTTATTATATTTTAATTCTTTATTGGTCGTTGAGTAAAAAAAACGTTTTAGATGATAACCATACACAACCATGTTAAAGACCACTTCCCTCACCATAAATAATTCATCCTTCTGCCTGATTTTTTTTATGTTGTGGTTAAGTAGAATCCTTGACCTGAAAAGACGTAAGAGATCCTTCAAGTGTCGTCAAGAGCTTCTTGTTAGTGAATCTCTCAAGCTCTGGGTGAATAAATCTGTATTATTCTGAAATAGATGTTCGTTCCCCTTTTCCCCAAAAGCAAAGTCAGAGATATTATCAAACTGGATGAATACATCATTTCAAACTATATCTTTGCACGAAGAATTTAACGAGAACTTCCGTAAAATTTAAGGCGGTCCATATATAGGGCGTGAATTAATTAGTTCTTCTTGTCATCGCTCATGTTCTTACCTTATTTGCTTTATCCCCCATCCAATTAATTTTCCTCTTGGAAAAGAATAAAACAGAAGTACAAATTGACTGGTCTACACACGTAACAAAATTTCGAAATACTTAATTACGACGAGTGATTAAAATCGGGAGGATAAATTATGATTAAGTTCATCGCAGCCGCGGGGTGGAAATTCTATTGGGCCACTCGACGCGTATATCTGGCTCGATGGCGTCTAATTACGAGTCGGCAAGTGTCGCCAGGAATGCAAGATGGCGGAGAGTTTTAATAACAGAATATTTGCGACGTCATCGGGGCAGTGTGAAGTGTCACACTCTTGCGAGCGACGGCAGATGTCGACGTCATCGTGATTTCCCTTCCACTGCGTTATTAACACGCCAAGTATGTGAGCGAAAATAATTTTACGTTTCTTTGTCTATGTTTTCTAATCACTAGAATTTATTTATTCTGAGTCTTTCCAAAAATGAGAAAAAATCCGTTGTTGTTATTGCAACCAGTTGCTGCTCAGTCTTAGTCTACGACTGTTTATTACTTTTCTTCAATCCATGCAATTAAATGGCAGCGTATGTTGTTGCGATATTCAATCCTACGACTGGTCTGATGCAACCCTCCATGCTAACCTATCCTGCGAAAGCTTTTCCATTTCTGTATAACTACCACATCCTCCCTAATCTCCTTAGCGTTTTCCATCCTTCGCCACCCTCTTTTGTTTTTACCTCACACAATTCCCTCTAATGCTAATTTTACAAGACCCTCATGCCTTAAAACGTGGCCTTATAATCTATCCTTTCTATTGGTCAACGTTTTCCATATTGTTCGTTCTTCCCCTAATCTGTTTAGAACTTCCTGGTTAGTTACTCTATCCACAAATCTCTTTCTCCTACAGCACCACATTTCAAAGGCTTCTATTCTTTTCCTTTCTGCAACTCCTACCGTCCACGTTTCGCACCCATATAACGCCACACTCGATGCCATCTTTTTTAGAAATGGGTTCCAAATATACAGACTTATATTAGCCCTAAGTAAATTCCTCTTCCTTGCTTGTGCTATCCTACTGTAGTTATTATAATTCCTGAGTAGGAAAATTCCTTAACTCCCTTCAAAATATCTCTTTCCAATCCAACAGCCTCCTTTCCAACTCAGTGGAGGGGAAAATCACGATGACAATTACCAAAAAAAGCATGAATGGCACATGAAACGTATATTTTAACTTACAAAATGTTACATTTCAGACTTCACAATTGGAGAAAATCAGATTATATAATTTGAGGTACAAGAAATACGACTTATTGATCCAAAAAACTGGGGTTTTACAATTGCCAAAAATAGAGGACTAATTTTTTTCGGAAGTGTCAACATGCATGGTACATGAAACGTATGCTTTAACTTTAAAACGTTGCATTTCAAACTTCACAATAGCAAAAAAATATAAATTGGATTACAAGAAACGTTTCTCATTCATCGACAAAACTGGGTTTTTTCAATCGCCAAAAGAAGTAAATATTTTATGAAATGTCAATATGCATGACGCATGAAACGTATATTTTAACTTTAAAACGTTACACTTAAAAATTAACAATTTGGTGAACATCAGATTATGTAATTTGAAGTACAAGAAACGCTTCTCATTCATCGACAAAAGTGGGGTTTTACTATTGCCAAAAAATATAGAAGTAAATTGCGCTGTGAGATGTTTTTACAATCGCCAGAAAAAGTAAATATTTTCTGAGTGTCAACATGAGTGGTACATTTCAAAGTTTACAATTGGAGAAAATCAGATTTGAAGTAGAAGAGACGCTTCTCATTCGCGATGGTACTTACAGACGTTTGCCCGTTTTATAGACAAGAAACCCGGGTTCTTTTTCCCTGCCAACCTCCTAGAGTAGTGAGATAAAAGCAGGAAAGGTTGAAACTTGACCTCACATGGCGTCACGTCACCTGAATCCTGACGTGACGGATACCAAGTGGTTCGGCCATCTTGTCCCCTCGCAGCTCGCGGGTGATATGTTGCGATAGTTGGCGAGACACGCCACGATGACGACAAAGTCGCAGGCAGGGAGGTGAAGTGCGGCAAGTGCGACAGCAGGGCACGTCTTGAATTAATGATCCCCTGAGCCCGAGGCGCTTTCCACCCTCTCTCCCTCTCTCCCTCTCTCTCTCTCTCAGCACTGCGAGACACCGTCGTCCCTCTCGAAGCATGCTTCACGACGTCATCTCACCGTCAATACTAGACTACGTAAGAAAACAGCCGGCGAGGGAAAGAGGGAGGGAGGGAGGGAATCTAATCGGCAATCTGGTGGTTGGTGCACTGTGAACAAAATATTAAGAAGTACTGATAAAGCTAGAACCATGATATCACTGAAAAGACATCCTGTAATAAAATTAAACAATAAAACCGTTGAAACTGTGAATCAAAATCGTTATTCAGGTCTTCTGTTGGATTCAAAATTATCCTTCCTCCCTCATAATGGTGAAATAACACAGAAAGTTGCCTCCGGCATGAATCAGGTCCTAACCTTGCCAAAAAATTGTATACAAAATACACCCATCAAAAATTCATCCTACATTACGAGTCAATATTCCAAGGAATATGCTGTTTATATAGAATCTCTGCTCTAGGACATCTTCACACACACGTAAAAAGAACTTTATTAGTTGCGAAAAGAAAAATATCAATTCGCTGTTTTCGTGCATACAAAACGACTCCGGTTGACTCCAATACAGATCATTACTGCCATTCCTCCAATAACCTTGACTGTAGCAGCAGCACTGTACCACTTGACGTTGACTAGGAGAAGGGACACGAGGGTCTTGTAAAATTAGCATTAGAGGGAAGTGTGTGGGGTAAGAACAGAAGAGGGAGGCCAAGGATGGAATATGCTAAGCAGATTAAGGTAGTTATAAGGAAATGTAAAGGCTTGCGCAAGATAGGTTAGCATGGAGGGTTGCATCAGACCAGTCTTAGGACTGAATACCACAACAACAACAACAACAATACTCAACAATTTTTGTGGAAAGAATTGAGGGGGTCCCGAGAGTTGGGGGCCCGAAACGTTTTCAAATAAAAATATTTCAATTCTGACTTTTGGCCATTCTTTGTGTTTTGCTTTCAGTTAACGAATAATTAATGAGTCCATATTAGTCCTGCGAAATATCCACTTCTAAATTAATAATTGTAGTCTGAGTAGAGTCAGAAGTTTAGCTTGAGGGGGATGGAGGTGGGGTGGGGGGTAAAATTATCGTGCTAATTTTTTGAAAGGCTGGAGCAGAGCTCCCGCGTGATCTCGTATTTGACGAGACTCTCTCTCTCTCTCTCCCTCTCTCTGTAGCTCGCGTCTCTTGGGCACGACGCCAGGTGAATCTGCTGACAAAGTGGATCGCCTTTTACATTCCTCGCCTCTCTTTCTCTGTTTGCGCCCCGTCGATATCAGCGAACAGTGGCGTGAGTAAACACAACCATCCATAAGCGTAACAAAGAAAGGAATAAATTTTGAAAACATTACGAGGAATCGCTGAAAACAGAAATTTCACAATATAGCATGTAAAGTGTACTTGGATTATCTTATGGACGCCACGTGGTATTACCACCACAAATAGAACAAGTTTAATAAGCTCTTCGCCAAGTTTCATCTGTTGCAACCGTTGACGCATAATATTAAATTAAAATTTAAAGCCTCCGTATTTATACAAAAAACAAATCAAATGAAAATTTATTCAAAAGAAATGTTCTGAGTTAAAAATATATATGGCCGGCTTCTTCAGAATGAAATTCTACTCTCCAGGTTACGCGTTTTTCGGTACAAAATTTTGATGTTAAAAAATTAATAAACGTCCGACAGCTTAGCAGAACAGAAATTCTGCCACCACGCTGGAAGCAAAGTCCGGTTCCTTCGGCCACGTGGACGTCCATCTGCTTTTTCTCTCTCCGTTTTCCCCGATCCTTGCTCCGTCGTTCAATTATAAACCAACAGCGTGTCTCTGCCTTTTCTGCTAATTTTTTCCTCGCTGTCCTCTCCTCTCTATTTTTCTTACACTTTATCGAATTGTTCGATAACTGGTCTTGGCATCACCATCCAAGTCTGGAAAGTACAAAATGTTTCGTGTACTTTTACAACACATTGGTATGAATCTGGGAAGATTTTTTTCCTTACTAACCAAAATTCAACGTGTCTCATGGATCACCTCTCTTCTCCCAGCGATATTTCCTCTGAAAAGCATAGTAACTTATTTCAGTTTAAAAGTGTGTTTGATCTATTCGAACATAACGAAAACAAATAAAATTATACTCTTGTTCGTAAGCATATTGCAGGTTCTAAATTTATTCATCTCAGTTCTCTCCTCGAATGTTTCCTGCAGAGATAAAAAAGTATTGTATTATCTTTGTGTTCCTCTCATGTCACGAGTGTCACTAACGTATAACAATCCGTTTCTCTTTTTGGTGTACCAATTTAGTTGGTGCTAGCTCGCTCCATGGTGGTATATATAGACCCGAGCTACTCGCTCGTTGAGATGATTTTCTTGTTTTAATTCAGTGATCATTGCTCTACTTCCCCGTCAAGCGAGGTATTTATCTATGCAAGATGTAACGCCAAGGGGCGACTCCGGACAACTCTCGGCTACTAACGTTGCCGTTCGCCGCTAAATGTGTGATCCAGTTTCAGAGGCCAACGAGAGTTTGGTGTTCTTAGTTTTTTTAAAAATTACCAATTGTTGGAACTATGTGTAATCTGTTTTCTTAAATCAAGACTTAAATTATGTATTAAAATAAAACCACGGTAAAAAATTAAGTTCTAGACTAAAGGAGTGGAAGTGCTTCAATTGAAGCCCATTAAAGCATATAGTTAATTTTAGAAGAAAGACAAGAATGGAAAATGTCAACGGGACCAGGGTTCGATGGGTTCGAACACTGGTCCCGATATCCATCCGCGTGCTCTATCAACTGAGCTAGTCCGAGTCGACGTCCAAGGACCACGGTAAGAAAATTCGAGCTTGGAAAGATCCCGGCGTGCTACATTCTGAAAAGGGTCCAGCACAATTCGTTTCGTATAATGCTTTACGACGTCGACGATTCCAACCTGTTGACACGGTGTTTCTGATTGTCGTGTCTCACGAGTCGTCCATTGTCCTCGAGAGAGAGAGAGAGGTCTTTAAGGAGACCGTAAACTGGTAACGATTGGAGAATGATGGAAGGGAGAAGTAGGATCTGTTGCCTCCCCCCACAAATTGGCTCCCTTTCCATTGTCAGTATCACAATAAATGTTCCCATTAGCGTCACACGGGAGTTTTACGAGCCCTCTTAAGAAAACCTAAAAACTTTAAGGGCGCTCTGCCTGTTTTCGTCATCGGGAGCAGATTTTTTTTACGAGGGCACTAAGATTAAATCCGTAATGTGAGAGATTAAAAGCGGCGGCGCGGAAAGCAAGAGGAAGGTAGTAGGTAGCTATTAAACCTTCCCCCCCCCCTCAACCTGGTGGTGAAGCGGACAGTGAAAAATCGACTATAAGCCCCGATGTTATTACTTTGCCGCCATCTACCCTTAGTATCACATTTTATGCCGTGCACTTAAATGCTCACCCCCACGACTCCTTCAAATACCAGGTGGGTGGTTGCCATCAGGGTTGCTTCTCAGGAGAGGAACGCCCTTCTTCCTAAAACATACACTTCTTTCACTTAAATTCATGGTTTAATTCATGTTAGGTGGTTGACATACTGAGATGGAGTCTAGCCACATAGATCTCACGCAAGCTACGGTCGTCACAACTAAACATGACGCAGCTCGGAGCAACCAACAACGATCAAACAGCTAGGATAATTTCGACCAGTGTCGAAGACGTGTTAGAAAAGATATCCCTTGCCATAGTTGTTTAATTCGTCAAAAGAAAAAAGTTATTCTTGTGGTATTTACTCCTAAGCCTTTTCCTTTCCGCATAACTACCAACATTCTCCCTAACTTTCCATACTTGTCCTCCCTCTACTGTTTTTACCCTACACACTTCCCTCTAATCCTAAGTTAATAAGACGTAGCCCTATTAATTGAACCCTTTTCTTGTTAACGTCCTCCGTATTGTTCGCTTTTCCCCTATTCTGTTTATAACTTCCCCGTTAGTGATTCTAGCCAACCATCTCATTCTCCTTTGGCACCTCATTTCAAAGGCTTTTAGTCTTTTCCTTTCTCCAACTCCTACCGTCCACGTTTCGCACCAATATAACGCCACACCCCATACGAACATTTCATATTATCCGTAAGTAAATTCCTCTTTTCTGTGAAAGCCTTACTTGTCTGAGCTATCCTCCTCGTTATGTCTACTATACTTCTCTAGTTATTACGCTTCCCAAGTAGTAGAATTCCTTAACTTCCTTCAAAATATCCTTTCCCATGTTAGTTCACTATTTCCCATACTACACTCCATCACCTTGGTTTTCCCTCTATTAATCCACATATTGAAATTTTTCTCCAAGGACCACGTTCATGCCATTTATTATGGTTTCCAAGTCTCCTTCTGACTCCTCTAATACTAGAATGTCATCTGCAAAGTGTAGTGTTTCTATTTATTCTCCTTGCAGTGTGATTCCTTATCCAAATATAAGTCTGCATCCTTTTCTTACTTCTTTTTTGATTTTTGCTTTCTTTTCTCGATCTTCAACTCTAGTTACTGCTGACTGCGTTCTTCAGAGGTTATGTATAATCCTTCTTTCTTGGTATTTTATTCCCGTCCTCTTAAAAATAATTAATGGTGTGTTCCAGTTCACATGTTTATAAATATACAGATGCCATGAACGTAGGTCTGTTTTTCCTTGTCTTGTCTTCTATAATTAGACGCAGAGTCAATATAGCTTTGCTTGTCCCTACATTCTTCCCTGAAACCAAACTGATCTATTTGTCGTTCCATCTGCCCATAAACTATTTTCGTTAATATTTTTCACGCATTAGATACATTGGTAATTGTACTGTGCTGTTCTGTCAGCCCAGTCTCCTTCAGTGTGAGTATAATACGTTGTAACTAAAATCTTCTGGAATTCTTCCTGTTTCGTAGATTTCGCAAACTATCCTGAACAGCCCATGATGTTGCTCCTTCGCCCGATTTTCTTATCAACTCCCCTGGAATGTTATCAATTCCTGGCCTCTTACCGTTGCCCAGGTCTGTCAGCGACTGTCAAACTCCTACCTTAAAATATGTCCAGCAACTCTTTATCATCTATTACCGACTGACCTACATGCAAGAAAGAAGTATCACAAATAAACTAGTACTAACAGTATCCAAGATTCATTATTATTAACAATATTTACGGTCCTTTGTTTGGGGAATATTATTATTAGAGCGACGCAGGCAAGCAGCTTCCTTCCTTCCTTCCTTCCTCCTCCGTCGACAAGGGCCGGGTGTTTGTCATCTTAATTGATTGAGCGAGAGATCGATCCCCGCTTGCCTTTTCTCTCTATGAAGATGTCTGTTATCCGGAACTTTGAAGAGAGGCGATAAATCAACTCCTCCTCCTCCTTCTCCTCCTCCTCTTCTCCCTAGGGACAAAGGCGAATACACAAAGCAGCCAATCAACCCACTTGCCATGTGAGGTGTAGTCCAACATCCTCAGCTTTCTTATACACGCCCACAGCGGAATATAAAGGCCGCGGCCATCTTTGATGGATGGTCTCGAATCTCTTACACTAATACATTACGCCTTTTATGTTTTATGATACTGAAACTGAAAGAAAATAAATCAGATTCTTAAGTTGTCTATACGTAATGTAATGTGATGACTCGATTTTACGTCACGAATTTCCTAATTTATTAACATTGTCATAGAAAACGACCGCTTTGAAGACAGTCCACTACATGATGCTCATTATCCTTGCTTCACGTTGTTTGTAAAAACCGAAGTAGAAAAACAAGTTCATTATCATTCTAAATGAAAATGGCCAGATTATGTAGTTGATACATGAAAGGATGTTAGGGTCAAACACAGAAGACGCTAATGTTAATGTTACAAATTCAACAAATATGCAGGTGAAACCATGTTTCATTGTAAAAAGAGGAGAAGTCTATTCCGCATCCCCCCTTTTCACTTCCCTCCCTATGCCATAAAAGGAGAGTTGCCTGTTTCGGGATCACCCTCATGTAGCCTGTTAACCCAAAAAAATCTGTTTTTCTTTTCAATATTCTCACATGCCGAGACACCTTCACCTATTTTGGTAGGTTTATGTACTAGGGTCGAAGACCTTGGGTATATCCCAATGGATCAGTCGGCCAACAGCTTCCTAAAACTCGTGGAGACACGGAGAAGGAAATACTGCGACCCCACAGCAAACTCGTCTCCCGTCATTCGGACCGGGATCAGAATAGTACTCAATGTCCAACCTACCTGACGCAGGTTTTCTCTGCATCTCTTTAGGTGAAACGCCGAGTAGGATCCTTAAACTATAGCCCAGGGGCCCTAGTCAACTCTTGGCTACCTTGCTCAACTTTTCGCTTCCTCCTCCCCTTTTCAATTCACTTCCTATGATATTAAAGGGGAGACGCCTGTTCCAGCCTGTTAACCACCATATAATCGCGAAACAAGCAATATTTATACAGTGAAAATTGCAACCTGCTCTAGGACAGCCGCTGCTACCTGCTATTTGGCGCATATGGCAATGACCACAACTTGTCCTCCGGGCCGTAATGAAAGCCTGATTCCTTATCGGCCGTTCAGAGGTAAACAACCGGAAGAAGAAAAAGAACCACCCGATTCCTTCCCCGTCGGTCAGATAGTGGGAATGTATTTTCATCGCGAACGTCATAAATCCTAGAACACACTGTACCTCCACCTTAATGAGATAATACTATTTATTAGGGGGGGTCAAGTGAAGAACAGGATCCCAAAATTAATATCTCAGCCTGTATGTTAACCAATTAAACATCCAGTCAGTGGTATTAATTCAAAGTTAAGTTTCGTCTCCCTGTTTTGGAGTCGTCATCAGGTACAGACGTTAGTAATTCGTGATCTTCACTCCATAAAATGTTGAGACTTTTGAGACCAAATAGCGAAAGGATCTGTATTTCTCCGTGTCAAGAGTGTGCGACCATCCCATAATTTGCTAACATAGAAAAATGGTTGGCAGAGAGTCGAAGGAGTAACGCATAGCAGAACAGTCGCCTAAGGACAGTAAGTCTTTTAAAACTTCCTGAAAAAAAATTGTAGGGAAAGACTCTGAGTTTCTTTCATAGTTAAGTTTTACGAAACTATGAAAAAAACGAATTGATTCAAAGTAAGCTACGTTCGTAGCAGAACCATAGAATAATTATTGTTTATTAGCCAGAGTTAGGGTAAAGAATATTTCGGCGCGACGGTCTGGACGCGAACCCGAGTCTGTAGACTAGGAAAGGCTTGACTAATGCAGGCGTTCCCGTCACAGATCCTTGAGGTGCGCGGGACAATGGCGCTCGTTAGCTGAGGAGGAGGGTGAGGGTGGGTTACAACCCTCGGATAAGCCCCCAGCGTCTTTTGTTTCCGTCACTACTCGCCGCTCCGTTCCGGACAACATTGTCCACCCCCCACCCCCTTCGTCTTCCCGAAAGGGCGAATATGAAAGAAGAAGTTGATTACCAAAAAAAGGAAAAGTAATGAAGCCGAAATGAGACTACACTGCAGCATTCTCCTTGCCTCATTGTCTCAAGAAGTCGCTGTCGTTGGCCGACTGAATAGAGAGGATCGTGTCACGCCGCTGTACGCGGAGGAAACTTGTCTCACATGTTGTTGCCCTGTCTTCATTCCCATGGTCATCCTGCCTAGTGACGTCTCTGTGTCCATCGAACCGCCTTCTATCTCTTTTTATTGCTAAATTATTCCCCATAATCACGTGGATTATATCAGTACGTCGGTGTAACACCCGTCGCGTGGCTCTGACGAGTATCACAGGAAATAGGAAACGATTTCTCTTGATAGGAAAGGAAGATCTTCGGTAGTCTTGGGAAAGGGTCAACCCTGGAGTTGACCAGTGGATAGCCTGATTATGGGTGTCGCTCAATAAAGAACGCCAAGTCTAAATAGGAAATAATTTATTCCCAAATGCAGCAATTTTGAGAACAGAAGTGTTAACAGTACGAAGGAAGATTTCAGACTGCCATGAATGTAGCGTCTAGAGAGGGGATTGCTTACTTAGCGCTTCTCATGGGTAACAGCCAAGAAGCTGGTGGCCACGGTTCTCATGTTCCGCTACTCAGCGTCTACTGTCCGGCTCTTAAGACCTTAACTAACTTTGAAATTCACTTTCTCTATTACATCGGTATTAGATCAATGAATGGGGAGACGGAAACTCTACTTACGTTAAGACAAGAAAGATGTCATCCTGCCTAGTGACGTCATTCTTTGCCTCTTGGTACATCTATAAATATAAAAATGAATCGTTGAAATGCATGCACTTCTCCGAACGACTCCCCTAGCGGGAGGGGATGGAATTGGCGGAATTTTTATTTGCAATAAAGGCTCATCATAGTTCAGTCAAAAAAAATTCTTGAGGTCAATTACCTTTCGTAGTGTTTTCCCCCGACAATATTTGATGCACAATTTCAACCCCTACCAGCATGTGAAGGGTGGGGAGGGGGAGGGAGGGGAAATGAGAAATGTGAACATTAACAAGGAAACTATCGAGTTTGGTGTCGAAACCGGTATAATAGGGGGTCGCCGTGTTATATTATGACCTATAATATACGATTTAAGGGACACGGGGACTGAAATTTCGGACAAAATCCAAAAAAAAAACGATTATATAATTTTTTCTGATTAATATGGCATATAAGTTCAGTGAACTGGAAAAGAAGCTGCCAAACAAAATAAGGAAGGTGTAACAAATTTTTTTGCAGGATACTTTTAATTAATATGTTTGATTCTAATTTAATAAATTATTACTCTTTTTTTAATAAAAATGTGTTTTTCTCAGCTTCATGATTTATGGTACCACAAAAATCTTCTATGCGTCACAAATATTAAGATATTGTCTTCATTCTTTTGGTACATAATCAACATTCTAATACTTTCAAATGCAAGTATTATGTTTGTAATTGTTCAAGTAGTTTAGGTGATAAAAAAATTAAGTGCTGAAAAGTGTCAATTTTTGAGGAACCCTACGAAGCTCTTTGTAAAAAAAAATAATTTTCTCCCCACAGTTTTATTCGATTTCAAAAATAATACTGATAATTGATAAAAATGTAAAAAAGGGCAGAAAATATATTCAAGTACGTAACACAAGGAACGAAACTGCCAAATTTTGAAAATAATTTTCTTAATATCTGAACTAAAAACAAGTTTTTTAAAAAAACAAAATTTTGTAAATTGCTATACACACACAGTTAAAAATTTCAGCTCAGTAGCAATTCATTTACAGTAATTTCAAATTTCAGTCCCTGTTTCCCTTAAGTAGAAGTTCATACCTTAAGTGGGGAAGAAATTTTATTCTGTTAGAGTAATGAAAATATTTTTAGGCCTTCTACTGTACCGTGGGTATTTTTGTCTCCCTCGAGTTGCTGGGAGTATATTTGAGGTTCAACTTGTGACGTTTCCGATGCCTGGCTAATCATGTGTCGACCAAGAATTAAATAATGTACCGGGATAATAAAAATAAAATCCCCGGGAAAGCTGGATCTGCAGCTACGTAATTGTAAGTGGAAAGTATTATTTAATCCGCCATAGCCTACCTTGTATTATTGATTTAATTCACTTACTCAGACTGAGCTGTTTTAAAAGTGTGATAATCCGAATCCTCTGTGTATTCCTTTATTAATTAAGTAATTGGCTCCACACTTACATATAATAGCCCTGAGTAACACGCTTCGTGAAACCCCCGGTTAACCACAGCAATACTCGGCTTTAGCTCCGACAAAGAAACTTCGATAAACACTGTATAGTTCAACACCGTGCTTACTCAACATGTGTACTTTTTTATGAGGGAATCTCGACGTGTTCGTAGTTGATGAGGGAGCATAAATCATATACTGCATATCTGTCACCCTGATTCGTATAATGCTGCTCCCCAGATCAGACAGGGGGAACTCACCCACTCGGAAAGGGTCATAATATATCTGTTCACGTTCCTGACTCGTAACAAGCGATGTAAGTTATTCATTTCAATAAATTATAATAACAAATATACTTAATTTTTATTGTAATCTTGTTGAAGGCTAGTGTTACTTAATACTTCTGTGACCATGTACCACAATAAATAAACGCGTGGCTGCTTAATTTCTGGGCCATCGAAATAAATATCTACCGTTTACTTCCTTCAATTCTAACAGTTTTAATTCAATAGATTTTAAATGGAGGATCCGGTAGAAAGAAGAAGACGTATGATATAATCAGGCAGCTTCTGAGTTCCACAAACTGACAGCGGGTTATGAGGTGTTCCAAGGTTTCCCTTAAACTATTCATCAAGAGATTACTGTCCATTGCAGTACTGCAGCGGGATATTGTAAATGACTTCCCGGGCATCGTATTTATTACAGCATGTCTGCATTCCACGCGTAGGCTTGGCAACCGCCAGAGATACTAACTCCTTCTCCTTCTAACCAAAGATAATGCCCCGTCATCTCTTCTTCTTACGTAATCGTTTACATCGACTGTTACTCTCTGCCATCATTAGTCCTCGATTGAGGAAATAGCAATAAGGTTCATAATTAATTACAAATAATCTTCCAATAAATATAATATTATTTATATTAAAAAACGTTTATCGTTATCAGCTAGAACAATAATTGCTCTACTACATACAATATTCAAATAATGAATTTACAAAATTAAAATAGTGTATATAATTCACCTGTGAACCTGAAGGTAGGTTAGTCCTTTGGTTAGCCTACTTCATTAGTTGAGTTAGGTTTTTAAAATAAAAAGGTTTATAGTCGAAAGTCATTAAAAACCCAACACTCACACAAGATAGCATAAAAAAACACACACACAATGAGGAACACAAACACACGCAATGGAGTTTTCACTACATGGAGCTGCGCGACCAGTAGTTAAGATGTGACGCTTTCATAGGGTACCTAATTTCGGATTACTGCAATACAACGAAATCTAAGTGTTATATATTTTAGGTTTGAACCGCTTAACTTGTTTCGAGAAACTATTACACTCAGAAAATATATTTGAATTTAGTCATAATTTACGGAATATTTTACAATTCAGATGTAATTATTTAAAAGTACTGTTATAAGAACTGATTTTTTTTCCATAGACGTTGTAAGCACTACTAAATTTCTGGGGTGTATTCTCCATTAATGTAATACATAATAGATTCAAGGAGTTAGAATCCATTTAAAACGTTACAATTTGGCTGTTGAGTTAACGACCCACATTTTCTCTCTCTCTATCGTTTATAAATAACGTTGTTATTATTGAGCCAAGTATTAATGATGACCTGTATAATCCAAGCAAACTTTTGTTCTCTTGGATGGCGTCTGCAGGTGTTTCGGGCCTTTTCATCTGCATGTTTTTCTAGTACGGTCGTGTTGTCATATTCTGCTTGCATTATTTACCTGTTTGACTCGCGTTCGTGCAAGAAGTGAGGTGCAACAGGTGGCACGGATTCGTCACGAATGACTTATTCACTTCGTGACACCTGCCCAAGGTGCAAAGAGGCTTAGTTACTTAGTCCCGGCGGAAAAAGGAGAAAAGGGTGGAGAGGGAGAGAAGAGAGAGAGAGACACAAAGTCCCCCGCAAAATATCTTCCACTAAACTCTGTCGACAAACAGATACAGAAAAAGAGAGAGAGAGACAGAAAATAAAATAAAAAGGTGGAGAACACTAAATGAACTCCTCAGGTCCGATATTGGATTACGACGTAGGCAAAGAAAACCTCACGTGCCTTACACGCTCTTTCATATAAACAGCTGCACTGACCTTTTAGGGTTACACGATCTAGATGGAGTTGGAATCTTTTAATCACTAATGTGATTATTGATAATTACTTGAAATATTAGGAACCGAAGAGTTCGGGATATCCGCAACCAAATAAGTTTGAGATTTAGAATTATATTTCCCCTACCTGGGAAGCGTAATAACTAAGGATGGTAGATGTATAATATAAACAAAAAGAGAAGATTGCACAGGCTTTCGCGAAAAATATGAATTTACTTACGGGTAATATAAATGTGAATATTAGGAAATCGTTACTAATAATGTTAGTATGGAACGTGGCGTTATATGGGCGCGAAACGTGGACGATAGGAGTTGGGGAAAGGAAAATAATAGAAGCCTTTGAAATGTGGTGCTATAGAAGAATCAGATGGGTGGATAGAATCACTAACGAGGAAGTTCTAAAGAGAATAGGGGAAAAGCGAACAATTAGGAGGACGTTGACCAAGAGAAGGGATAGATTAATAGGCCACGTCGAGGGTCTTGTAAAATTAGCATTAGAGCGAAGTGTGTGGGGTAAGGACAAATGAGTGAGGACAAGGATGGAATACGCTAAGCAGATTAGGGTGATTGTAGGATGTGATAGTTATGCGGAAATGATAAGGGTTGTGCAAGATAGGTTAGCATGGAGGGTTGCATCAGACCAGTCTTAGGACTGAATACCACAACAACAACAACATAAATTTTCCTTATATATTTTAATAATTATTTATTTAAGTTAATATAAAACATTAAGAATTCTGTAGGAAGCTTCCATAAGTACCAGGTCGGGAGATGTTCGAAAGGAACCTTCCTGGGGTAAACTCGGCAAACAAACATTCAAAAACTTCACCAGCCTAAGTAGTTTCACTCGTATGTCTGTAAGGATTTTTGCGTCTCGGCGGAAAACACAGGTCAGCCAAGGTCAGGAAGGTGGATTGATTCAAAAGATGGCTAGGGGTGGCACCTCACAAATTTTGAATTTTTGGAGAGGAAGGGTAGAGACGCCAATCCGGTTTCGAGGTCCTGGGGAAGATAGAAAAAGCGGTGAGTTTGATGTGGGAAGGATTTCGAAAGAAAGACATTCCTAAAGGAGAGTCGGAGGTGAGAGGTCAGAGAAGTTAGTTTTTAAAGACGTTGCTCAGCTCCTGGGAACAACCAAAGACACACCTCCTCCAAGGCACTTGAGCAACTCTCTGACTTTCTATCTCTGCCTCTCTGCTTCGCGCAGCAGCAGGTACATACGGAATTTGAATCTGAACGTCACGCGGGTGGGTTATTACAACTTTCCGAATAACCCTCGTAAACAAAAGGGGTGAAACGACCCATAGAAAAGATTTCTTTCCTGAAAAGGTAATTGTGGTAACAGCGAAGACAAAAGTGTCGAGTCGGCAAGCAAGAAGTGTTACGAGTTGAGAGAAGAGCACAGTTGATATAGTTTATTAGTGGGGAACGTCGCGCGAGTCTTCGTTTATGGCGCCGCCAACTTTGGTTGTGGTGTGTTATCTCCGGGGAGGAGGCTGTCGATACGATTTATGCAGACAGGTGGTGGTTGGATTGCCTGAGCCGCTACAAGTTCGATCTGTCCCCTGGGAACTTGGCCTGCCACTCACGACCACAACACAACAATCACGAACCAGGGACGATTTGGTCTTGCACCAGACGAAAATAATAAAATAACTTTCAGCAAAACCTAAAGCAACGGAACAGAGTATATGTTTGTTGTAATTCGGCTTGGCTTGAAAAGGAAATGCACTATCGTGACGCATCACAGCAATAAAAATCATGTGGTATCAGGAATTCGTAAATCATTTTTAGGTATAAAAATACGGTCACATATGTCAGCAAACAAATTTAATTAATATAAACACAACCCAATACGGTACAGTAGGAATTTGATACATACAAAGTTACCAGCCAATTAAAGTCTTATAATATATTTAACAAATTAATTTATCGCATCGTCATTATTAAAAGCAAAGGCTTTCTGTCTAATTAAACCTTAGGCAAGTTGGCACAACCTGGGCTTTTACTGATGTCTTTGAGATTCGGCGACATTGGGGTGTGAGCTGACATGGTGTTTCCCCCTCCATGAAACATCGGTGGAGTGGGGTTAATGGCTCCTTCTACAGACGAAAGATAATTATTTTTGATTGGAGGAGATCGGACACTGATTTGTAACATGAATGACTTTTTTCTTTTGTAAATAAAAAGTCTGTTGATTATTTAACTAGGGGTCAATTTATTTTATTGTAGTTAAAGAGAATTTAAAGTATTTGGGAATTGACGTTTTCCACTAATTATTGTATGAGCTGTTTGCACTGTCATCGCTTACACAATCTATATATTTCACTTTATTACTATTACGTTTCGTCTTCGTATTTGTGACTTACTCGGATATAAATTAATTTCTACAGGTTTTTCAGGAACAAAAGGAATTGTACAAAAAAATTATAAATTTGAAGGTAACAATACTCCGTTGAAAAAGAAAATATTATTCAGGTTTCAACCTTCTTAATTAATTTTAAATAATTTTAGTTACAATTTTTTAAGTATGGGTCAAGAATATAAAATTTTTCGTCTTGGAATTTTAATATTTTTTCCATTTTCAAACAAAGTATTACTTTCTAAGTTTAAAAATTTTATGTAGTAAAAAACTGCTCAAGAAATTTATTTGTACCTTGAGGAAGTCTTTAAATGCGAGGACGAAGCGTAGAAATGTTTTAAAAAATCTCTATGTTTTGTTTGTAAATTGCTGGTTATGAATTATCTTTATATAAATTTGTTTGTTAGAGTGATACTTTCTTTTTTATATATTTATACAATTTCCTTTCCTTTATTTCCGTTTTTTTCATATTGATTACAACTATAGTTCTATACTTTCTCTTTGCGCGAACTACTTTCTTCTCCTCTCTTAGTGATTCTTCTTTTCACCAGTTCCAACTTCACTTGCTACGTAAAACAAGGAGATTTAAAGTCTAATTGAAATTGTTAATTAATAATAAAAATGGTAAATTTCCAGATTAACTTTGACATGAGAAACAATTATTTTTTCAATTTATCTAGACGTTTCGACGCATCTTTTCGTCTTCCTTCAACACAATTTTAATATGTAACGATAATTAAAGCTTAAATTGAAAATCAAAGTAGTAGTAAAGAACGTAAACTCTATTTTCTGGATATTTTCCATGTTAACTTTATTATTATTTTAGGCATTGTTTGCTTAATTTTATATAAATACTATTCTTTAAAATAATTATTCTATCCAAATAACATTTTCTGTGTATTACTGTTAAGACAATTTTAAAAATAATAAAATAAATTTGTTATTATCCAATTGATTAAATATTATATTTACTTCACTGCACTTCTATTTTACACTATTAAAATCTATAAGCCTTAACTATTTACATCCTTACTCCGTTACTCGACAACTACATTAACATCCCATCATATTTCTCAAGTCATGTTTATAGTATTTACATTCTTAATACTCACATATATACGGTTTACGTTATTTTCAGGTCTTAACAATTAATTTTTTACTTCTTCTTTAATTTCACTCCCTTGAATGGAATTATCTTTGTCCTCGTCCCTTATTTGCTTTCGTATTTTTCTTCCTAGAGTAAAATTAATGTTTCCGTCTCCTCGTTTTATTCTCTTACGTATCCTCCCGGAATCAGCGTATCTTCCCTCGACTTTTAAAGAAACCTTTCCTACTTTTACTGTTATGTTTCCCTCCTTACATTTTTTTATCTAGTATTTCAAATATTTTTAAATTATGTTTTTGTATTTTTCAAGTATTCCTCGGTTTGCCTATCTTACAATGATACCTTCATATGAACGTCAGAGTTGACCGACCGAGGAATATTAAGTGGGGAACCACAAAATGGAGGAAACTCTGGCCACCCGGGGTTTTTGCTCAGCTACCGACCGTAGTATTTGGCGAGATTTCAAGAAAATGGGCAAACTCCCTCACACACACATAATCGGGGACTAAAAACCACCATCCTCTGTGAGACAAAACATCGCAGGACATAATTCAGGACTCGATGATAAGAAACTGGCCCCGAGAAGACGACCAGAGGACCTCCATTATTTACTAAGGAGGCGCAACTCATTCAGATATGATCCTACCGTTGACAAAATGGAGACAGCAAAGCTATATTTACCTGATGCATACAGCTAAATTTGTCAACAACTCTTAGACAAATTTGTTTGTTACATTGATACTTCCTTTTTAATATATTTTTACAATTTCCTTTTTCTTATTGATTACAATTATAGTTCTATACTTTCTTTTATAGATTTTGAAAAAACCTTTTCATAATGTGAAATGGAACACACTGTTAAGGATTTTGAAGAGAACATGAACAATAAAATATCTAGAAAGAAAGCTTATCCATTCACTCCGCAGAAGACAGGAAACAGTAATTAAAATTGAATATCAGGAAAATAAAGCAATAATCGGGAAAGGAGTAAGAAAACGATGCAGTCTGTCTGTCGACCACGGGCAATGAAGAAGAAAGTTAAAAGGCAATATGGAAAATGAATCATACCACAAGGAGAAGAAACAAAAAGCCTACGGTTTATATTGTAGTATTAGGGGAGCCAGAAGACGACTTGGAAACCATAATAAATGGCATGAACGTGGTCCTGGAGGAAGAGTTACAACATGAAGATTAACAGAGGGAAAACCAATGTTTTGGAGTGTAGTATGGGAAACAGTGGAATAAAAAAGGCTGTTAGATTGGGAAGGGATATTTTGAAGGAAGTTAAGGAACTCTGCTAGTTGGGAAGCGTAATAACTAGTGTAGGATAGCACAGGCAACGAAGGACGTCCTCAAAAGGAGCAATTTACTTACGTGTGAATATTAGGAAGTCATTATTAAAAATGTTTGTTTGGAGTGTGACACTATGTGGGTGCGATACATGGACGGTAGAAGTTGCAGAAAGGAAAATAATAGAAGCGTTTAAAAAGCGAATGCTTCAATTGAGATGGGTGGATAGAATCACTAACGAGGAAGTTATAAACAGAATAGGGAAAGAGCGAATAATATGGAGAAGGGATAGAGACTAATACGCCACGGGGTTCTTGTAAAATTAGAATTAGAGGGAAGTGAACAGAAGACGGAGGCCATGGATGTAATTTGCTAAGCAGATTAAAGAGGGTGCAGACATTATTCAGTAATGAAAAGGCTTGCGCAAAATAGATTAGCATCTAGGGTTACAATACATTTAGAAAAATGTAAAAATATAAATAGAAATTATATTTAAACTAGTGATTACCAAATTTATTTTAAAATTATAATCCAGTGCATACAGCGCCTCAATCAACTATAAAAAATATCTCAAATATGGACGCTGTATAGGTATAAATTATGAGCAGAATTTCCGAGGTAAAGGGAACGGCTGTAACTGAAACGAGTACGGAAATGTGTTCGTCCATAAATGCAGTTGTATTTTGCAAATATACAATTAATATCTGGGTGCCCAGCGATGGCCCGAGACACAAATGCTTAAATATTACAAACATTTTACTTGGGTTATGATCCTCGCGAACGTCGTCGTCGCCGCCGCACGCACACATACACGCAGACTACTTAATGTATCCTGTTCTACATGTCATTAGATACAAACAGTGTCGCGGGAAACACCGTGACATGTATAATATTTTTAAACATTATATCATTGAAAAAAACATGTTTTATATCACAGATTTAAACAAAATTCCATGTTTATATTTTTTAAAAAATCGTAATGTTTCAAATAATTGTAATTTACTTTTTTATATGAATATGGCAATTGCCGAGAGTTTCTTACGAATAAAGGATAAAAAAGGATAAAGAAGAATAAAGATGTGTAAAAAATAATGAAGAATAGAGAATAATAATAAAGAATAAAAAAGAATTAAGAAGAATAAAAAAGAAGAAAGAAGAATAAAGAATAAAAAAGAAGAAAGAATAAAAAAGAAGAAAGAAGAAAAAAGAAGAAAGAAGAAAAAAGAAGAAAGAAGAAAAAGCATATAAAAGAAAAAAGAATAAAATTAATGAAAAAGAATAAATAATAAAAAAGAATAAAGAATTAAGAAGAATAAAAAAGAATAAAGAAGAATAAAGAAGAAAGAATAAATAATAAATAATAAAAAAGAAAAAAAGCATATAAAAGAAAAAAGAATAAAAATAATGAAAAAGAGTAAAGAATAAATAATAAAAAAGAATAAAGAATAGTAAAGAATTGAAATATAAAATTGGTTTAATAAGGGAAAAAATTATATATCATAGTAAGTAATTATCAGTCTTTAACAAAACTATATAAATTCCTTAGAGAAAATTAAATAGACACATTTGTGGATGGAATCAAGAGTAATTAAGAAACTGTTGCTTGGATGCCGCCGGACGCCGTCTCCACTACGACATTTAAGCCGTTAACACGCGACGCTAGGCGCCGCTTTTAATGCGTCCATCAAACTCTCCGATGACCGTGATTTCGACTGGTTTGAGACGCGCGTGGAACGAGTTATATTCCAATTTTCGACGCAAACAGCCTTCTTGAACGACTGGCATTCAAATTTCTTTTCCCACCTCGACCCCGAGGCAATAAAGATGCGCCACAATGGGAATTTCCCCCCTCCTCCACCCACCCTTCCCATCCCAACCCCCTGGAATAGGATCACCACGGTTCGCATCGCAATTGGTTCTTCCTTCCCTTCCACCTTTCTTTCACGGGAACACAAACAAGAACTTCTTACGACAGGTACAACGTTACGTTAACAATAGCGAGACTCGAGTTACCTTATCCAAGCCTCCTTCAACACACCATCTCACGTTAGCGTACTTCGCCGTAATGTTATGTTTCAGTTAAAAACAGAGTGCGATCATGTTCTGACTGTAACCCCCAAGAGGGGGAGGGGGGGGAACAACCCGCCTTAAAGTACAGCTAATAGTCAGTAAAAATCAGAAAGAACAGGGGAATAGATTAAAAAAGGTACTAAACAAACAAAACCTATTTCTAAAAATACGATCTTTTTTGTGGAGTGTGTGGTAAAAAATGGGTCGAATATTTCGCAAGGTGGTGAGAACCATCGTCAAAAATGAAAAAAAAAATCAATTATGTGTAAATTTTGTTATAGTGTTGCGGTATTTAGTCCTTATACTAACCTTCCTGCGCAAACCTTATCATTTCTCCATAGCTACTACATCTCACATCCTCCCTAACATACTTAGCGTATTCCATCCTTGGCCTCCCACTTCTGTTCTTATTACACACTTTTCTCTTTAATTTTAATTTTACAAGACCCTCGTGTTTCAAGACGTGGCCTATTAAAGTATCCCTTCTATTGTTATTTCTGCATAGAATTTCCTGGTTAGTTACCTTATCCACCCATCTCATTCTCCAATTTCAGCAACTTGTACCGTCCACGTTCCGCCTGCTAATCATGAGTTATGATTCACGCTGAGTAGATCGGCCGTGCAGAGAAGCTGGCTCAACACGGGGCAGATCACTTTCTCAAGATCTTCCTGTGACGTCACAGCCCGCTGATTATCCTCATAACTCATGATTAGCAGGCTGAACGTGGACGTTCCATGACCTCAAGGAGTGATGAGTACTCGTCTCCCTTGTCCAGGCATCATCACGTCATCGGGCCGCATGATCGGCGAGCGTCTGAGTGCGTCAGGGACGCGTCTCAACTCTTCGAGTCCTGTGCCTTACGGCGGGAACAAGAGCAGCTCCGAGAGCGTGGCCAGAGGCCTCAAGTCCGTGTCTCGCCAGAGTCTGCTCGACCTCGTCAGCTGCAGGCTGGGCGTCGGCCGCAGCTCCAAGCAGCAGCAGCAACACCAGGTCAGATCACCAGCGTCTCTTTCCCTCTACAGCCGATGTGATGTGTCTTACCATCGACGACATGCAAAGCTGCATGGCCGCTACCGCCGTCTTTCAACTCCTCGTCCCTTTTACCACCAGCTGTTTTACGTCCGCTAAACAATTTAACCACCTTATTAACCAGGTGGTCTGTCTCAATTCTTCATCCAAACTTCCTTAAACACTCACTTTAAATCTTAACCATACTTCGACAACTGCTCTTTCTGTATTCCTCCTTCTCCTAACTTCTCAACAAACAAATTAACAATAATCACTGTCCGCAGCTTGCTTGTATTCAGAAATTCCGTTAACCAACTCTCTCTGAACTCTTCATCCTACTTCAACAACTTGTTAACGACAACAGACTAACTCAGTCTCTTCCCCCAACCTTAAAACCTATGATGTTCAATCTAGCATGAATTACCAACGGCTTTAGTCAGTAATAGTTGATCTTACATGTTTCCCATACGGGGCTCACGCGTCTTATTCCAAAATTCGCGAAAGCACGCGCATCAGACTATTTCACTTTCCGTGAGAAAATTCCAAACGTGTCAGAATGTTGAGATCGAAGCATATCCTCCGACCCTTCCTGGGTCAGCCGTGGCCTTTTTCAATCCCTCAATAGGCCACTTCAATAGATGTTTTGATGCCAAGCCTCCAGAGCAACGACCCCTCGACTTAAGCAAAATTATTCAATTAAAATGAAATTAATATAACCACATCTTTTTTCAATCGGTTAAATGATGACGTAACTAATTTACTCATCCAATATAACATTGGAATCATATACACATGCACGAATGCACTATTGTGTTATGTCAAAAATGGAAAAGAGACCCCTTTGTGTCAAGGTGATACACATTCTTCGGTTTAAAAAATGGACTGCAATGCTATTTACATAGGCCAAACCAAACGGACTCTGAAAATCAGAATCAAGGGACGTAGGACGGATTATAAGTTACCCGCGGACAAGCATTCGATCATCATGGACTCATGTTGAAACTAATTATGTTTCTAGACTTGTTCCTGAAACGATTTACGTTAGAATAAATCAATGTAATGGCATTAACGTTCCATGCGATTGCGGTTCTTTAAGTAAAACGTATGATCTTTTACTCAGTCAGTAAGTTCTTCAGGTGAATATTTTTAGTTTATAAACACTCGGGCTTTAGGTTAACCTTATCCAATTTTCTTTACTTCAAAAGGGGCCAACGTCGTACTTTTGACTATTTCTCTGGCCATAATTATTAAAATTTTATGGACTGACGTACTAATTTTTGTAATCTACTCTCTACCCCTGTGCGACTAATCTAATAAGGCATTGCGTATGGTATTCCATTTCCAGCCTCGTGTTACATTTAATTCTTCCATTTTGTTTCGTCGAACAGCACGTGACGTGAGGATCAGACGCTGTTGTAGTATCTTCGTTGCCTTTTGCATGTTTGGAGAAGCGCGAGGAACCTCATTCTCGCCTTCCCGTCTCCTCTTCTTCCTTCCGAAAGGCAGGAGGCATGCGATTTTAATGGATCCTTTACCTTCTTGCTACACGCTCCTCCACTTTCTAATCAACTCCGGAAATTCCGAACGTAACGCATTCCACCATCGCTCGGTTTTAGCAGAATGTTACATTTGTTTGTCATTCTTACATCTGCTCTTTCTGGAATATCTATCATGTTGTCACTCGACCCTCGGTCTGCCGCTGTAAGGAATCCAGGTCTGTACTGTTCCGAGGATGTTACATTATTTTACAGTAACCCGTATTTTATGCCTCGTCCACATTAGTGGGACCTCGATTCTATTACAATCCACTAGATTTTCGGTTCTATTGCTGTCTATATTGTAAATGATAATAAGAGGGTTTAATTATTTGTTCTTTTTAAATAAAAATAATTTTATTTATGTTTAAAGAAGCAATTTCATTGATGGGCCCTGCGCAATATTACAATTATAAATATTAATTAAGGGGGACGATTGATTATATTTCAAATGGTTTCTCAGGGTTAATTATTGGGGTAACAACGTGCAGCCTTAGATTTAACGTTCGTGACGAACCTGTTTCATCTTCTCAGCAATTCCGGAACTTGCGCGTGGTAGAGTTTTCCTCCCTCACTCTTCGGCCTGATTTGTCAGGTTGTTGATTTGCCCTCGGTCAACTAAAAAAGGTTCTGCACGTGGTACTTGCCCGTGTTACTCCCCCTTCTTCACTCCAACACGCAGTTACTACCACTTCCGTTAAACTTACTAACGAGTCCGAAGTTCTGGCCTTCCTTGCTCGCTCTTCCTTCTAACTCAGTAGCAAAAATGCTCGCCTCCCTTTCTACTCTCGATCAACACTGACTTATTAATTGTTCATTTCTATCTTCTCTCCTACGTCGTATTCTTCCTGTTCCCTTCCACTTCCGAGCAACACTCTGCCTATCTGATTCCTCGCCCTTTCAACGTCTTGATCAACTCTGCTTATTTTTAGTGTTTTCACTTTACAGATAAATTCTTATTTTCCCTTCTCCGAGGGAAAACGCCACCCTATGTGACGTGTGTTCACCAATCTTTATTTGGCCACCGACAATCGCGGGAATTTCAGCCTATAGTCACTTCTTACTCATGAAATATGTACTTTAATTTTATAATCACTTAATTCACATAAAACACATTTATATTTACAGCTTACGCCGTTTCCCGCATTCAATTAACTAAATGTTTATTATTATCTTGGACGTCATCTTCTTGACATCAAGTCAGTGTTTCCACGTCAGTATTCGCCTTCCCTCATTTCTGCGTCTTTCTATGGGCGGCAAGTATCAAATCTTAATTGGGCATCTATTTTCAGGCATTCTTTTTACAGCCCGTCCCAAGTTAGCATTTTATTTCTTCAATATTCTCTTTATCTTTTTTTATTTGTATTAGGAAGGCGTTCTAATCTCAATGCTCTACAGGGTCTTCACATTGCCTCCATTTTGACGGCTTGCAAGCCTTATTCGTTTATCTTATTTATTTCCCACGTTCCTGAGTGAAGTCTTCTATGATAGATCTATAAATTATTTTATTCGTCTCAGATTGAATTCCCTTTGAATCGAATCCCGTCCTTCAATTATTCTACTGTCTATATCATTTTCCGTATTCGGTTTCTTATGTTGAAAACTGATCCTTAATATCTAAACTCATTGCTGTTTATTTTTTACATTTCTTCCACTAATATCTAATTTTTTCCGCCCTTCTGCACCAATAAAAAAGATATTCTGTCTCGTTGTAATTTATTTCTAACCTCCCTCTTTTGGAATTCTTCTTCTAGCTTACGTGTCACGTAGCTTACGTCATCTGTTATCACTTGATCATCCACAAATGGACGTGTGTAGAGGTTGAGTAAAAAGTATGTAAAATAAGGGATTTTTAATTTAGGCAGTGCAATTCCTTTAAACTTTAAATAAGGTTGTGTTGAACTGAATGGAAAGAGAAAAATGAAAGTAAAAGAAGCTATTGGTAAAAAAAAACACTGTGATGATAATTGAACCTCCCGCGATGTTATCTTTTTATCAGATTTCTATCGGGAAACCGGTAAAGTTTGAAGAATAAGAGCAGCAAAACTAAGAAAATTATTATGTATTGAGGGAGAATGTTATGTCTGTGTCTTCAATTTCCTGTTGTTTGTTGTTGTAGGCCGTTGCTGTTGTGATTTCCGCCCTGTTGTGCTCTGTCCCATTGTAGCGAGAATTCCGATAAACATTTCACTTGCACTGTATCCAGTTTAGTAATTTCTGTTTACATAAGGGGGGGAGGGAGGGAGGGAAGGGGGTGGCATGATTTCCCCGGAAATCAATTTGCACCCCGCAGTTCCAAGCAAGCCTTCAATCTCATAATCTTCCCACGAGCAGTCTGTCTCCCAGAGAGAAAGCAGCGGGTTACAATTCGGTCACCGTACTCTTCTTCCTTTGTTTGTTACACTTTCACAACTGCAGTATTGTTGTGAATGTTGGGTCAAGGAGAAACGATTTTTCCTACAAATGATATTTACAAGTAGCTAAAGCTAATCAAATTGACTGTGAGCGGATCAACGCGTAGCTCTGTGAGCCGCACACGAGACAGAAACATTTTTATTTATTTTCTAAGTATTTAAAATATATTGTTACTTAAATTTTCAAGTTATTTGGCGCTAAACCGACCAAATAGATTCATCAACTACCTTATTCTTATAAATGAAATTCATTGTTTTTTTTGTGAAGAAAAAGCTTGAATTTCGTATGGGTCTATATGTGTTTGTATGTATGTTCGGCATAAAAATCTAAACGTGTGGAGCAATTTCAAATTTTGCACGCAAGTTCTTTGCAACGCAGAAATAAGAACTGTTGGCGTGAGTCACGGCCACGATTGATTAGGGCGAGTGGTGGGGAAATTTATAAACACGAAAAAGGCCGATATTTACGTCGAATAAAAACTTTTAGGGATGGGTAAATTAATTTCACGGTCCTTCCTCACGATCCTAATGACATATAGAAGAGGACACACTATGCCCCTATGTAGCCTGCGTGTATGTGTGCGGTGGTGGAGGCGGCGACGACGACGACGTTCGCGTGAAACGGAAAGTATCTTAATTTAAATAGTATGAATATCTAGGCCATCGCCGGGCACTCACCTATTATAGTGTGAAATTAAAGAATCAACTTCAATTAATTGAACAGTACTTTGTGTACACTAATATACTTTAATTTGTAACTGGTGTAAAAATACAAAACTGAAAAATAATCTATTAATCAAATTTATTTACACGGCGTGGTTTTATGTAGATTTTTGAAGAAACTACAACTTAATCGTGCTGACTGTGTGGCAATGTAACGAAATGCATGCATTAACTTCGACATCTTCCTGGTATTTTGAGTAAGAAAGACATGACTTCGAGTGACAACGGAATCTAGAAGTGTTTAAAGCGTTTCGGTATGGAAACTCGAAAGAAAATTTAATTAATAAACTTAAAGTTTGGAAAAACTCCTGTAAAGAACTTCCGATGGCTTAGCAGAACAGGACTTCTGCTACATGACTGGAAGCAAAGTCCGGTTCATTCGGCCACGTGGACGTCTATCTGCTTTTTCTCTCCGTCTATCCCGATCCTCACCCCGTCAATTTTCAACCAAACCTGTCTCTGTTAATTTTGATCTTGCTGTTCTCCGCCCCCTCCCCCGCTTTTTTCACCTAATTGGCGGAAAACTGGTCTTAGCATCACCATCCAAAACTGTTAACAGTTTCCGTGTTGGCAGTAGGAAATTTTCCCCTCTGCCCTTCTGGAAAATCGTGGGCTGGAACCTTCTTCCTGGAATTATTTACCTGTGCCTGGTGACGCTTTTACCAGGCGTACATTTAAAGTAGTAATTTACGTCAAATGTAAATTTGAAATAATAATTAATTAAACTGAGATAAGTGCGCTTCAAAACGCGTATGTGCCTTCACTAGAAACTGATTTACCCGGCCTGCAAAACAGGATTGAAGCAGTTGTTGCAACAATTATTCCAGACACGCTAATCAAGCTTTGGGAAGAACGCTTGTAAGAAAAACTGTTTGAGTTTTCTCTTTCATTCGATATATTATTTAATTTTGAAGCACCCGATAAATTAACATACTTAAGGAAGAGTTTTTTTTAATATTTGATTTTTCTTAGAAATAATAAAATTGTTTTTTCTATAGCTACATTTCTCTCCATTTTAGAAAGTATAGATGTATTCCCAAATTTAAAATCTAACTGAGACGATTAATTATCCATCACAGTGGACCTAACCTCAGTGTCTTTTCCTCAGGATTTTGACTAGACGATGACGCTGATGTGTCTTTGTGTTGTTGCAGCGTTACTTTTCGTCGTCGCGGGATTCCCTGGCGGCGGCGTACGTGAACCGAGCGGCTGCCGTGTCGACGGCTGCGAGCGAGCTGGATCTTTCCCGGAAAGCGCGGCGTCGGGAGTTGCGAGGACGCCTCAAGCTGCCGGCCACCGTGGCGCTGGCGTCGGGCGGCTGCGTCAGCGAGCCTCCGCTGCTCGGTCGCTGGGGGGAGAGATCCTCCGGGGGCGGCGCCTCGGGCCCAGGTCAGTCCACACAAACAACCTTACTGCTCCTCGGACAAAATTGTTCTCAGCAATTTCCTTGAGTGATTTAAGTAGAACATTAAACGGTAAATGGATCGAATTTCTTATCTCGTTAAGAGAAGTCAACATTTATCGATCTCCAACATTGTTCAACTTTTCCCCACTTCGTAGCTTCTTTGGTCTAAGACTAAAAAGCAGTAGACACTAACGTGGCTCGACTCTGCTCATGCCCCTAACCTCGGGGTAGATGGTGGACTGCTCATAAGACTAAATCGTCTTTACACAGTTCATTAATAACTCTGGCTTTACGACAAAGTTTTCTTCCTTCCTACCTCATTGGCTCTACAGCCCATTGAGGGCCTGGGCCTACCCAGTCGACTACGGACTGTCATCTTGCATGACTAATTCTGAATTTGAAGTGACACGTGGTCAGCGTATCGATCCCGGTCTTCGCAACCGTGACAGAAACATCCAAGCCCATGCCAGGATTTCTAACCTGGGCCCTCTGGGTTGTGATGCAGCGACGCTAGCCACTACACCACAGGAGTACGGCTCAAAGATTTAAAATTTACAATAGATAAAAAAGACGGCCAATAAGTCAGAATGTATATTTATCACTATTTATTCAAAAGGGGCCTTTTCGTCTCCTTTTTGAGACTTGCTCAGGCGTAAAATTTAGCAAATCATCACATTCACTACTTGACTCCCTTAGTCGAAAAGATTATTGAATATGCATGTGAAGAATTTAGTGGATCTTTGGATAATTCCAATTCATGGCCTTGTCAGTTACATTAAACTATTTTCTTTACAAGACTGTCGCCTTGCCTAAGGTCCTGAAATACCGAGTAGTATTGCTGGACGCTGTAATAAATCAGACGTGCCATGTGTTAGGTATTAAATATAATAAAGTAGATATTAATAGAGTATATGTTTATATATATATATATATTTATAGTATAGTTAGTTTCCTTTTACTATCTGGCTGGCCCCATGAAAATTTTTTTTGTTTTGTTTTTTGTATATCATATTTACTATCCGTCCTTGATGCCTGTGGGAGTTTTCTTCCCCAGAGTGTCTGCCGGGCTCACCTGACTTTTTCGGGAATGCCTCTCTGTTTTTTTTATCAAAGTTCTCATATGCCGAGGCACCTCCACATATTTTGGGAGGTGCATGTCTTAGACCTTGGGCATATGGTAAGAGTTTTCCACTGATCCCATTCGATCAGTCGGCACAACTGCCTCCTAAAACTGGTGGAGACACGGAGATGGGAATGCTGCGACCCCACAGCGAACTCGTCTCCCGTCATTCGGAAGGGCGTGAGAATAGTACACAATGCCTGACCTACCTGATAGTGGTTTTCTAGGGTTTTCCTTGCATCTCTTTAGGTGAAACACCGGGTAGGATCCTTAAACTATAGCCCGGGGGCCCTAGTTAACCCTTGGCTACCTTGCTCTACGTTCCGCATCCACCATTTTAATTCCCTTTCTATGCTATTAAAGGGGACTTGCCTGTTTTAGGATCACTCTCTTGTAGCCTGTTAACCAAAAAAAAATGCCGTTCTATGACGCGTTGCCACCTCAACAAAAGAAAGTAATTATACGGGATATAAATTATCTATAGTAACGTTACAAGTTTAAAATGATTGACAGTGAAACTGGCAGAGTAATTAGAGTATCTTTGTCTGGTGGACGTGACGTCACTGGTGAGTGACGTGTAAACTAGTTGGTGGATTCCCAACGCGGAGCAGCGCATCAGGCTCGTCGGTCAGCTTAGAGCTAATGCCGATGTTGTCGGCGATATGAGCGAGCGTTAATCAGTTTGAGATGTCTGTGTGCTCCTGTGGGAGGGACAAGGACACGCTGACAAAGGCGCACGTACGTCCCTGCAAAGTGAGGGGACAAAGAGACGCACTCAGCCAGCGGGGGCGGGAGAATTTGTTTCACACGAGGAGAATGTGTCTGTGTCTGTGTCTGTGACGACAAAGCAAAGGGCTCCAATGCCGAGAAATAAAGTGGCCCCAATCGGCAACGCGGCGGAGGATAGAGACGCGCGACGAACAGAACTTACCGGTTCGGATTCCAAACGAAGCGGAGAACATGGCGCTCTCAGGAATACAGGCTTCTGAAGAAAACAAAAATGGAGCAAACAATCACAAACAACGTTCAGCCAGAAAAAGCGCGTGAGTCCAAACAGAATGTTACATTCAAAAGGGTTTGGATATATTTTAATTTAAACGACGCCAAGGAGAATAAATTATAAGAATGTTTACAATATTAAAATTATATTTTAACAAGGGCAATTGAGTGTTGTATGTGAAATACTGGAATAACCAAGGCCGTTAGATTGGAAAGGGAAATTTTGACGGATGTTAAGGAATTCTGCTACATGAGAAGCATAATAACTAGGGATTGTAGAAGTAGATTAGAGATAAAGAGTAGGATAGCACAGGCAAGGAAGGCTTTCGCTAAAAAGAGAAATTCACTTACGGATAATATAAGTGTGAATATTAGGAAATCGTTGCTAAAAATGTTGGCATGGAGAATGACGTTACATGGGGAATAAACGTGGACAATAGGAGTTGCTGAAAGGAAAAAGAAGAGAAGCCTTTGAAATGTGGTGCTATAGGAGAATAAGATGGGTGGATAGAATCACTAAAGAGGAAGTTTTAAACAGAATAGGGGAATAAAGAACGATATACAAAACTTTTACCAAGTGAAGGAACAGATCTTTAACCAATTAAATATGTTTCAAAGGCAGAGTGATATAAAAAACCAAGGGAACGTTTAGTAGTGCGCCTACTGATCATGTGTTACGGTTCACGCTGAGTGTATGGACCGTGCAGAGAAGCTGGCTCAACACGGGGCAGATCACTTCTCCTCTGCGGCTGTGACGTCATGCAAAGATCGTGAAGCATTTATATTCAAAGAAATGGACTCTGCGCCTAAAATTAGAATGCAGGATAAGAAAGAAACAGGCCTCAGTTATAGGCATTTGTAGAATTAAGATAATATGAACCGGGACTCACTAATAAGGATTTTGAAGAACATAGGAATAAAAAATTTAGAAAGACGGCTTGTACATAACTTGTACAGAGGGCAGTCAACATTAATTAGATCAATAAAAGAAAGCAGAAATCTGGAAAAGAGTAAGACAAAAGGATGCAGTCTGTTTAACTTATATATAAAAGAGGCGATGAAGAAAGTTAAAAAGAAATATGGAACGGGAATCATTCTGAAAGGAGAAGAAATTAAACCATAAGTTTGGCCGACAATATTGTAGTATTAGGGGAGTCAGAAGAAGATTTGGAAACCATAATAAATGACATGAACGGGATCCTGGAGAAAGAGTTCAATATCAAGATTAATAGAGGGAAAACCAAGGTGTTGGAGTGTAGTATGGATAACAAATTCTGCTACTTGTGCAGCGGAATAACTAGAGTAGGATAGCACAGGCAAGGAAGAGGAATTTACTTACGCGTAATTTAAGGATGAATATTAGGAAATCGTTGCTAGAGATGTTCGGTATATGGGAGATAAACGTGAAGGATAGGAGCTGCAGAAAAGAAAAGAATAGAAGTTTTCGAATTATGGCGCTCTCGAAGAATAAGATGGATGGATGAAATGACTAACAAGGAAGTACTAAGCAGAATAGGGGAAGAGCTAACAATTCCGAGGACGTTGCCAAGAGAAGGGATAGATTAATAGGCTACGTTCTAAGAAATGAAGGTGTCGTAAAATTAGAATTAGCGGGAAGTGTGTAGGGTAAGAGCAGAATAGGGAGGCAAAGGACGGAATACTATAAGAAGATTAGGAAGGATGTTTATGTAAAAGTGAAACTGCTTGAACAGAATAGGTAAGTATGTAGGCCAGTCTAAGGACTTTGTATTTCAGATTTTTTTTCCAAATTTAGCTTCATAGCGTTGGGCTGATCTATAACTGGTTTGAATTGGGATGTAAATCTTTGTAACATGAAGAGGAACCGTCTTTAAGGTGAGGTCATGACAATGCTATGACTAGTGTGAGTAGTTTGTGGCGGTGTTTCAGGTGGAGGCCACTACAGCGGCAACGGCAGCGCGAGTCCCGGAAGCGGCGACCGTCTGCAGAACAGGCACCTGGGATATTACCCGCGCTTCCGGGCTGGAGCTCCCAACTGGTCGTTCGTCTTCGACCCCGCGGGTCGCCTCTGCTACTACTGGTCCATGGTAGTTTCGCTAGCCTTCCTCTACAACTTTTGGGTCATCATTTACCGCTTCGCCTTCCAGGAAATCAACGGTAAAACAACCTCACTTATCATTAAAGATTGCGTTGGAATCAAACGATTATTAAAAACTCAAATAAACGACAATTCTATTTGTATAATAAATTATTTAATCAGTCTATTTGTCAGTATTTTTTTATAAATTAAAAATTACGACGTTTCGTCTCGCAGTTGAGGCGGAAGGGACCTGATCATGTCGGGAATGCCTCGCACTCTCTCTGGGTAATTTTTATCAAAGTTCTCATATGCCGACACACCACCTATTTTAGGAGGTATATGTACTGGGGCCAAAGACCTTGGGCATATGGCAAGAGTTGTCCACTGATCCCATTGGATCAGTCGGCCAATTGCCTCCTGAAATTGGTGGAGACACTGAGAAGGGAATGCTGCGACCCCACAGAAAACTCGTCTCCCGCCATTCGGAAGGGCGTGAGAATGGTTCCCAATGCCCGACCTACCTGACGCAGGCTTTCTCTGCATCTCTTTAGGTGAAACACCGGGTAGGATCCGTAAACCATAGCCCAGGGCCCTAGTCAACCCTTGGCTACCTTGCTCTACTTTCCGCATCCCCCCTTTTCAATTCCCTTCCTATGCTATTAAAGGGGAGTTGCCAATTTCAGGATCACCCTCATGTAGCCGTGGAGTATTGATTCCCCAAAGTGACTTCGGGGCTCACCTGACTATCTCGGGAATCCTTCGTACTCTCTTAGTTTTGTTTTCTTCAAAGTTCTCACATGCCGAGACACTTTCACCTATATTGGGAGATGTATGTTCTGGGTTCGAAGACCTTGGGCATAAGGCAAGAGTTGTCCGCTGATCCCATTCGATCAGTCGGCCAACTGCCTCCTAAAACTGAAGCAGACACGGAGAAGGGAATGCTGCGACCCCACAATAAACTCGTCTCCCGTCATTCGGAAGGGGCGTGAGAATAGTACCCAATGCCCGACCTACCTGATGCAGGTTTCCTAGGGGGTTTTCTCCGCATCTCTTTAGGTGAAACACCGGGTAGGATCCTTAAACTATAGCTTGGGGGCCCTAGTCAACCCTTGGCTACCTTCTATATTCCCCCCTTTTCAATTCCATTCCTATGTTATTAAAGGGGAGTTTCCTGTTCCAGGATAACCCTCATGTAGCCTGTTAAAGGAAATAGTTCACTCCATGACTCCTTGGTCCAAAATTATTATAATATTTCGGCCGAAGGAGTCATGGAGTGAAGTTCCACGTACAGCTTGAGTTTTACCTGAAGACGTCTAAAAGAGAGATGAAACGTCGTAATATTTATTATTAAAATTATAAAAATAATACTATTAAAGGGGAGTTGCCTGTTTTAGGTTCACCCTCCTGTAGCCTGTTAACCCCCCCTCCCACTAACACTGACACAGGTCGATTAAACCATTTATTAAAAAAGAAAATTCTTTGAGGATTTTATTCACTCTCTACTTCGGTAAACCTGACTTGTTTGATCGGTTTTCTTCTCTGATGTCCTTCTCTCTGGTTCACTTCTCATCTATCATTCTCTCCGTTTGTTACTCAGACAATGAAATACCCGAAAAAAGGAACTGATTAATGACATAACATTCAGTGAGCCGGTGCTTATGGGCACACTTGGTTCGTATCCCACCATTTTTCTAACACTCTGGAAGCCTCATGCAATCTGTAACACGTATCTTATCGCATTGCTACAACAAAATCGATGAAAAAGAAATACCAACGGAATCAAAAGATAAGGACGTACCTGAACAACACAGTCAGCGATATTGATGCGCACAAAGAATATAATTAGATGTTTTTATAACACATTAAATAAGCTTCCTTGAATGTATGACGCCAGAGAATGCGTCACAATCCTAAACAAAATGACTGCGGCGCAACGCGTCGTTTTTACTTCAGAGGTAAATATTTTCAAAGTACTTAAAATAAATTGTTACTTAAATAAAACGCTCATTAAATTGACGAGTTATTTCGCGCTAAACAGACAAAATATGTGGATCAACTACCTTATTATTACAAATGAAATTCATTGTTTATTTGTAAATAGAGCTCAAAGTTAGTACGCGTATGTGTTTGTTTGTAAGCGTGTGTGGATGTTCTAAACGCGTGGAGTGAATTTCAACCAAATTTTGTACACACGCGTTCTTTGCGATCCGGTCATCATCACTGTTGGGATAAGACACCCCTAGGGGCGGGGGTGGAGGGGGCTGTAAATTTTTAAATATGTAAAAATCGGTCGATATTTCCAGTTCAATAAATACTTTTCGGGGGAGTCAATTACTTTCAAGGTGTTTCCCCGCGACGCTATTGGCATCCGTACAACGCTATTGACGTATAGAACAGGATACATTATGCCCCTTACGTGCGTGCGGCGGCGGCGACGACGTTCGCAAGGAACAAAAAGTGTCATCATGACTTCGGTAAACTGTTTGTTACATTTAAGCATTAATATCCGGGGAGTCGCTATTTTATCAATAAATCAGTAAAAAATAGGAATTGTACTTCTCAACGTTGAGCCATTTCTCCTTTACAGGAGCGAGCTCAGTCTTTTCGTAATCAGCGGGGGACAGGGATGAGAAGCAACCGGAGGCTCAATTTTCCAGATTAAACATTTGTTCGACAATAATTAAGAAGCTGGAACGCGGCTATTGTAGTGGAAGGTGATTCTGAAGGTTGATATTGAAGAGTATTAATTATCACGAATTCTGGCCCAGCCAGCAGAATAATTGAGGTTGACTCTGGCCGTGACGCACAAAGCAACGGCGTGCGTGAGGGTTTTGTTCCAACCCTCCCTCCCGCCCCTCTTCCTGAACTAAGTACTCGTAAGATTTTTTTTATACTAGGTCATTAACGCCGCATCGATCGCTCTGGAAACTATTAGCACTCCACCGCACTTAGGAAGCAGGTCGTTAGTTACCGACCATGGATTTTTTTTACAGGCTCTCCTCTCCCCTTCATCCTCGCTCTCTCCACCTCAACTCCCCTCCCCCTTTCCCCTTCGCCCCTCACTCCTTCTGTTTTACACTGCAAACCGGCGAAATAAATGGAGGTAGTTTTCAAGTTTTATAAACGAGAAATAATGACGTGAAAGCTCCCCCGCTGGAGTGTTTCAAGCATAATGAAGGAGCAATTCTGCATTTACTTCCTTCAACACCGCTGGGGCACAGGCATAAGAAAACGGAAAGCTTGCATTCAGACACAGATACAAATGCTGTAAAAAGAAGCCATCTTACGAAACGCTCCATTATGTTATCACTTTAAAAGTGAGTAAACAACTGGCTGTAACTGTAAGATACGACATAAACACACACAGTGACATATCATCATGATTCAAGTAAAACTATTGAACCAGTCAAAAAAATCCTCCCTTCGTTTGGTTAAAACATAAGCATTTATTATATATATTAATAATCAAAACTTTTTCTATCATATAATGTCGTTGTTGTTGTATTCAGTCCATGCTAACCTACCTTACGCAAGCCTTTTCATTTCCGATAAATTACCACATTCCACATCCTCCCCAAATCTGCTTAGTATATTCTATCCATGGCCTCCCTCTTCTGTTCTTATCCCACACATTTCACTCTAATGCTAATTTTACAAGACCCTCGTGTCTCAAAACGTGGCCTATTAATCTATCCCTTCTCTTGGTCCACGTCCTCCATATTGCTCTCTCTTCCCCTATTCTGTTTATAAGTTCCTGGTTAGTGATTCTATCCACCCATCTCATTCTCTTATAAGACCACATTTCAAAGGCTTCTATTCTTTTCCTTCCTGCAACTCCTACCGTCCCATATAACGCCACGCTCCATACGAACATTGTTAGTAATAATTTCCTAATATTCACTCTGATATTAGCCCTAAGTAAATTCCTTTTTCCTTGCCTCTGCTATCCTACTCCAGTTATTATGCTGCCCCTAGTAGGAGAATTCCTTAACTTCCTTCAAAATATCCCTTCACAATCTAACAGCCTTCGTAATTCCAATGTTTCCCATATTACACTCTATTAATCCTGGATGAATCCTCATGTTGAACTCTTCCTCCTTGATTACGTTCATGCCATTTATTATTGTTTCCAAATTTTCTTCTGACTCTCCTAACACTCCAATATCCTCGGAAAACCTTAGGGTTTTATTTCATTCTCCTTGAAGTATTTTTTTTTCGTATTCCGTTTTAACTTTCTTCATCGTATTATATATGTATGCTAGTTAAAGAGCATGTGCGACAGGCTGCATCCTTGTTTTACTCCTTTCTTCATTTCTGCTTTCTTTTCTTCATTCTTAATTCTAATTACAGCTTCCTGTTCTTGGCCGTGCTTTTATTTATTGTGTAGTCAGAAAAATATGTTAAATTCATTATATATATAGTTTAATTATTTTATGACAATGAAATAAATTACAAATGATTTAATTAGCCTGTTTGTCAGCATTTTCATAATTTAAATATTGCGACGTTTCGACTCGTTTGAGTCTTCTTCAGGGAACTTCACTCCTTCGCCGAAAAAAAAACTCGAAGGAGTCATGGAGCGAAGTTCCAAGTACACCTAAATTTTGTACCTGATGAAGTCTCAAATAAGGAAGAGATGAAACGTAATATTTAAATTATCAAAACACTGACAAAGAGGTTGATTAAATCATTTATTTATTCCATAAAATTTATTAGAAATTAGAAAAATTTCTACAAATGTGTTCGGCCATAGTTGTGACTTAATCGTTTCTATATTTTTTAATAAAATACAGTGTTGTATTTTAATATACTAATTGTTGAGTGATATGGGATTTAATTTAAAAGAAATATTTTTGGGGATGTTAATCTCATCGTTTTTGACCAAAAGCTTGTTAAAGTTTAACGAAATAATTAAATAAAGGTACAAAGGTAATCTAACACATATTTGTTTTGAGGACTTTGTGTGTGGAAGCTCTGAGCAAGTCGAATGAATATCTGGATGGTGCCAACAGGTCAGACCATCGTGGTGTGGTTCTGCCTGGACTACCTGGCCGACTTCCTGTACCTCGCGGACATCGTGTTCCACTTCCGCACCGGCTACCTCGAGGACGGAGTGCTGCAGACCGACTCGACCAAGCTGCGACATCACTACATGAACTCGACGACCTTCTACATCGACTGCCTGTGCCTGCTGCCGCTGGACTTCCTCTACCTGTCCATCGGCTTCAACTCGATCCTGCGCTCGTTCCGCCTGGTCAAGATCTACCGCTTCTGGGCCTTCATGGACCGCACGGAACGACACACCAACTACCCCAACCTGTTCCGCTCCACGAGCCTCATCCACTACCTGCTCGTCATCTTCCACTGGAACGGCTGTCTCTACCACATCATCTACAAGAACAACGGCTTCGGCAGCAAGAACTGGGTGTACGGCGACAGCGAGAACGCGGACGTGGTCAAGCAGTACCTGCAGAGCTACTACTGGTGCACGCTGGCCTTGACCACCATCGGCGACCTCCCGAGGCCTCGCAGCACGGGCGAGTACGTCTTCGTCATCGTGCAGCTGCTCTTCGGCCTGCTGCTCTTCGCCACAGTGCTGGGCCACGTCGCCAACATCGTCACCAGCGTCAGCGCCGCCCGCAAGGAGTTCCAGGGTGAGTGACTCGTCACTAAACCACTCCTATCTTAGACAACGCTGACCAACCAATTAATCTCCATCGTTTCTGTAACTGCTGATTTCAAATTTGATATTTTTCTTCAATCACAAAATGGCGGATCCATTCTATGGGACATTAAAAATATTGGGGTATTCAGTCCTAAGACTGGTCTGCTGTAACCCTCCATACTAACCTATCTTGCGCAAGCCTCTTCATTTCCTCATAACTAGCACAACCCACATCCTCCCTAATCTGTATAGCGCACTCTATCCTTGGCCTCCCTCTTCTGTTCTTACCGCACACACTTCCCTCTAATGCTAATTTTACAAGACCCTCATGTCTTGAAACGTGGCCTATTAATCTATTCCTTCTCTTGGTGAACGTCCTCCATATTGTTCGCTTTACCCCTATTCTGTTTAGAACTTCCTCGTTTGTGATTCTATCCACCCATCTCATTCCCCTATAGCACCACAATTCAAAGGCTTCTATTCTTTTCCTTTCCCCAACTCCTATCGTCCACGTTTCGTACCCGTATAACGCCACGCTCCATACGAACATTTCTAGCAAAGATTTCATAATTTTCACACATTCTGCTAAATGTCTGCTAAATATTTAAAATCAGTAACTTTATGAATCTTCTTACTGCCTATAACTGCTTCGTAGCTGTCATCTAATCTCCTGCAGCTTATGGCGCCGTCGACCTCAGGTAACCGCGATCAGTGTTTGAGTTGCAGATTTCTTTTTCTTTTACGCTCCTCCCGCGAGGATATATTTTTCTCTTCTGCAGCACGGTGACCGTACCATCTGGTGCGGAACATTTAAATTGAAACCGCAGGGACGAGGCTCGCCTTGGTAGTTGGAGACGTGCCAGGACCTCGTCGTCGTCGTCGTCGTCCTCCCTTAACTCTCCGTCGACTATTTCAAGTAGCGAGCGAATAACCAGCCTCTTCTCTAGCACAACTTCTCTCTCTCTCTCTTTATTTTTAATGAAACCTTCGACCTACCAACCACTTGCTAGGAGCAAGCAAATTGAGGAGGAATCGTTAAGTTGTGCGAGACGAACGAACACTCGGGGGGGAAAAAAGAAGAAGAAGCTGATCGTTAAAAAGGGGACGGCGGAGAGTGTAAACAGAAATTAATTTCGAGGCGAGTTGATAAGGAGTTTCTCTTGAAGTGACCTCAAAGTTGGTACACTGTGCAAACTATTACGCGTCGATCGTACAGTCTTAACCGTTTACCTAATCAAACACGAAAAATACAGGATCAAATAAATAACTACGTACATTCAGTACACAAATTGTGATAAAATATCGCAACTAATATTTATTTATAATCTTCTGTCATCTCTTAAAGTGTCATTAAGACCTCACACCTCTTTAACCTACGATATTATGAATTACATTAAAAATGCGACTATTACGGCAAAAGGTTTTTCCAGCTAATTGAGCCGACGTTTCGACACCACATTTTGGCACTTCCCCGGGTGATGTTAAATTTTGATGAAAACAACGAACCCAATTGTATAAAAAAATCTGTGACGTTTTGTGACGCACGGTGTTGTCGACGACACCGTTTCCGAATTAGTTGAAGCATCTTTACCATAGCGGGTTACCGAGTCGTTTCAACAGTTTTCTTCGTTGTGTCATATACTTTAGATAAAAGGTCCCCTTCATTTACATAAATTTAACGTAAGCAAGGTACTGGGAATATCCATGTGCCAGGATTATTCTTTACGTCATTAAGGGGTATCGGGAGCACCTTTTACTCAGTTAATCTACCTTATGTGAAATTTATGGAAATGAAGGGTTCATTTTACCCCAGGTATGTGACAGAACGGGAAATCAATGAAACGACTCGGTAACCCGCTATGGTAAAGATGCTTGAACTAATTCGGAAACAGTGTCGTCGACAACACCGTGCGTCACAAAATGTCACAGTTTAGATTTTTTTATACAATTGGGTTCGTTGTTTTCATCAAAATTTAACATCACCCGGGGAAGTGCCAAAATGTGGTGTCGAAACGTCGGCTCAATTATCTGGAAAAACCTTTTGCCGTAATAGTCGCATTTTTAATGTAATTCATAATATCGTAGGTTAAAGAGGTGTGAGGTCTTAATGACACTTTAAGCGATGACAGAATATTATAAATAAATATTAGTCGCGATATTTTATCACAATTTGTGTACTGAATGTTCTTAGTTATTTATTAACCCGCTATGGTAAAGATGCTTGAACTAATTCGGAAACGTCGTCGTCGACTCGTGCGTCACAATTTGGAAACGTTTTACAAATGTGTTGAGGCATGACTTGAAACGGGAGAGGAAAGAGGTTTTAAGTTTGAATGGACAACAGAAACCTTCTCCGCGGTGAGCACTACAAAATTTCATCGTCATCAGGTGAATGGTATACGAACGCACACGGGAAAAACCAAAGTATATATATATTTTTTTTTTCTTTACATAGGCTTAGTATCTCATTTATACCTATTCTAGGATAGGGTCACGAAACCGTAGAAGAACATTTTAATTGAAGCTATCATAAAATTACGGTAAATAAAGTCGAAACTGTTAGGACACTTAATGAAATATTAGAATGTGTATTAAATAACACCTAATTAAACTAATTATTTACTTATTAGGCATAATTTACGTCAGTCGTGATCCAACGTATTTTTTGGAAGAAGAAATGAACTGTGTAAGGAAATACCAAAGTGAGGTCAATTGACGAAGCAAGCTATCTATATGTTTCGACCATCACAGGATAAATAGACGCAAAAAAAGATTTTGTTACAATGAGTGATTTATTAATAGTCAATCAGCCAGAAAGGTTTATAATGTAACCGAGAGGGTGCGCCGGGGTTGTAATAAGGGTACACGAGCACGCGTAATTAGATGACGTCATTGTACCGAGCTATTTTAAAGTGGCAGTGCAACAGAAACTTTGCCCAATAAAATCCGTATGATTCCATGATCCTGGCGCTCACTAGAGGGACGGGGGGTAGTTTTATTCTCCTTCCCCTCCCCCCGCTGTGTAAAATAAGCTGAAAAAGATTCTTTTTTAATAACGGGCTTGATTGATTTTTTTATAATATTCCTGTCCCCGGGACGTGTCCTTTAAAGCGTTATAAATAGGCCGTGTCCTGTATATTTATATTCTACAGCGTAGGCAAAGTGGAGCCTGTGATATTTCAAAATGTCGTCCAGTCAGCAAGTGTAATACAGGCAGCTGTTATGTTATCATAAACTAGTTAGATGAATGCACGCAGCTGATACACATTCATACCGATATAATAACGAGCCGAGTCCACAGTCACCATGAGCGGAAAATTTTAACAGGGGGATGAGAGGGGGACGCAACTACTTGTTGAGCAATCCCGTTAATAGCACCGTCACTATACACACACACACATACAACATTATTCTTACAGTTTATATCGACTATTTTGTATTGAGGTAATTTAATTTCCTATTTTGTTTCCCCTATCTGTAATACTGAAAACCCTTTGTCAGTGCGTCACAGTTACAGCTGCCCAAACTACTGCTCCGAATTTGGCACACGTGTTCCTCAGGGTCCGAAGTTGCCAACTACCATGAAAATTTTTAAACATACTGAAGTTATATGCGTAAGAAATAGAAGCGAAATACATTTTACGGAAAAGGATTCGTGTCCCATACCTGCATCGATATAAGTTTACCTATATTCTTGGTCTATAACACTATATAATTCTTTTTAAATTACAAACATTTCCCGTCGTAATCAACCGATATCGGAGATCTTACATCTCGCCCTCTGTTGCAACACTCCTTGCAAAAATATCTCGCGCAGGCCTTTACATTTCCGCAGCCCACATGCTCCTTAATCTGCGTAGAGTATTCCTTCCTTGCCCTCCCTCTTAACCTACAAACAACCCTCTAATGTTAATTTTAGAAGATCCTCATGTCTTAAACCGTGGTCTATTAATCTATCCCTTCTCTTGTTCAACGTTCGCTCTTCCCTTCTTTTGCTTCGAAGTTCCTGGTTAGTGATTCAATTCTCCTATACCACCACATTACAAAGGCCTCTATTCTTTTTCTTTCTTCTTCTCCTACCATCCACGTATCGCACCCAAATAGCGCCACACTCCATACGAAAATTTTTTGCAATGATTTCCATAATATTCACACTTATATTACAAGTAAGTTCTTCTTCTAAAATTAGTAGCAAAGTTAACATTGCTTCTCTTGTCCCTACATTCTTCCTGAAACCAAATTGATCTTCTTCTAACTTGCCTTCTGTTTGACGTTTTTGAATAAATGGTGATATTTTTATATTTTGACTTATTGGCGGTCCTTTTCTTTATTATTATTATTACTTAATTACTTAGCTGCTATTGGGAATTTGCCCGGTGTCAGCTATATACAAAGAAAACACAAATACAATTACAAAAAGAAAACACAATTCACACTAAGGAAGAATTGGGAAGTGTAAATTTTGATCTGAAAAAGAAAAGAAGGGAGTCACACAGAAATCACGTCACTACACTTCACTATTATCACTTCACTGATTCTAAAAAATGCTACTCACTTAAGTTTTCTTATATGATAAAATTTATTTATTTATTAAAATTTAATTCTGACTATTTTGGCCCCTTTTTTATTTATTTCAGCGAAGTCAGATAATCTTAACTGTAAGCAAATATTTTGTAATTTCTGATCAAGCAGCAGTTACGTCAGTCACCAAGTAACCCCCGGTATTTAACTGTTCTTTCAACGTCTTGTAAGTTGATGTTAATATTAATAATAGTCGTCTGTGATGCTGGACGCTGCACACGGGGAGGAATGAAATTTGAAATTCCAGTAAATGAAAAACTCCCGAGCTGACATTTTTTAACTAAGCGTAACAATGTACAAAATTTTGTTTCTTTAAAATTGTTTTTTGTTGAGATATAAAAATTATTTTCAAAATTTTGGCACTTTTGAAAATGTTCCTTGCGTCACGTACTTGAATATATTTTAGTTTCTTCACATTAATATGTAAGGATGACCATTGTTATTAATGGTCAGTATTATTTTTGAAATTGAATAAAAGTGTGTGTGGGGGAATAACTTTTTAATAAGAGGTTCATAGGGTTACTTAAAAACTGGCAGTTTTTATCACTTTGAAAATTGGTTTCACCTAAACTACTTGACCAATTCGAAATCTAATACTCGCATTGAAAGGTATTAACATGTAGATTAGGTACAAAAAGGATGAAGGCAATATCTTAATATTTGTGACGCATGGAAGGTTTTCGGTAGCAGAAATCATGAAGCTGAGAAAAAAAAAATTTCTGAAGAAAGTAATAATTTCTTCATTTCGAATAAAATCCTTTTAAATTGATCCCTTGACGAAATCTAATTAAAAGTCTTGTTATATGACCTGTAAGGCTTATAGGCATATTAATATGAAATATATTAAAAAATCTATTTTTTACAGATTATTGCGAAAATTTCAGTCGCCGTGTCCCTTAATTACCTTTTCGAGGAACTCTTCCGTTTCCCTGGCTGGAGTTTTACGCATGTGCTGGTTGATTCTTGTTCCAGGAAAGCTCGGTATCGAAACTCGGCGCCCATTATGCTAATGCTTTTACAGTATGCCACAATTAAACTGTAATGAGACGGACGTGAAAGGCGTATTAAGCGCCGTCGTTGTACCTTCGCCCTTCACAAATGACGAGACCATCTTTATGACTTTAATACAAGCGTCGTCTCGCCCTTGATGATCCCCCAACTAAATTCTACGGATAGCTGCCCGTTAAGTGGTTCAAATTTACTAACCATTAATGAAATATGCGCCCTAAATGCTTCAAGATAGCGTCGCGTTACAGCATATTCAAATACCTGGAAAACGATGGAATTAAAAAAATATACAAAATATTGTACTTTATATCTAACAGAACCAAGAAAACAACATCTTTAAATTCATTTAGAAACTCATAATTTCTAATTATCTGAGTATTTCTGTTCTTACTGTTGTGGTATTCAGTCCTGAGACCTTTATGCTAACCTGTGCCAATTCCAAATAACTACCACATCCAACATCCTCCCTAAAGTCCTTAACGTACTACATCCTTGGCCTCCCTCTTCTCTTCTTACCCCACACACACATCCCTCTAATACTAATTTTTTCAAGACCCTCATGTCTCAAAATGTGGCCTATTATTTCCTTGGTAAAAGCCCTCTGTATTGTTCGCTCTTCCCCTATTCTTCTTAGACCTTCCTCGTTAGTGATTCTATCCAACCATTTCACAGCATATTTCGAAAACTCAATGTTCTTTTCCTTTCTCCAACTTCTATCCTCCACGCTTCGCCGCGCTCCATACCAAAATTTATACCAATGTTTTCCTTATATTCATACTTACATTAGCCGTATGTAAGTTCATCTTCCTTGCCTGCGCTATCCTACTCTAGTTATTACGTAGAATTACGTTACAATATCCCTTCCCAATCTAACGCCCTTTGTTATTCCACTGTCTCCTATGCTACACTTTCGTTTTCACTACGTTGAACTCGTTTTCCAGGACCACATCCATACTATTTATTCTGTTTTCCAAGTTTTATTCTGACTCCCCTAATACTAAAACATCGTCGGCAAAGCGTAGGGTTTTTATTTCTTCTCCTGGCAGCATGATTCCTTTTCCATATTCCCTTTTAACATTCTTCATCACCTGTTCTATATGTAAGTTAAACAGCATGGGTGACAGTCTGCATCCTTGTCTTACTCCTTTCTTGATTACGGCTTCCTTTTCTTGATCTTCTAATCTAATAACTGCTGCCTGTCTTCTGTAGAGGTTATGTATAACCCTCCTTTCTTGATATTTTATTCCTGTGTTCGTCAAAATCCTTAATTGTGTGTTCCAGTTCACATTGTCAAAGAATTTTCCAAATCTACAAATGCCATGAACGCAGACCAGATTTTTCGTATTCTGTCTCTTTAAAATTAGTCGCAAAGTTAATATTGCTACTCTTATCTCTACATTCTTCCTAAAACCAAATTGATCGTCTCCTAACTCGCATTCTAGAAACTTAATATTTGTAAAAAAAACTAGAAATCATAATTAGCACGGGATAACTAAATAAAAAAATTAATAGTGATAAATAAAAAACAATGAAAGCCGAAACGTCAAAATTAGCTCAATTGAATTTAAATTAAAACGTTTCGTCCCGGACTTTCGGGACAACTTCAGTTAATTAATTAAAATTTCGTGTTTCTGACGCAACATTCCAGGGCCCTAACCTCCCCCTTTAATACGTGACACAAAGGTGACTAGATGCCGGCCCCGGATCTCAGACTCGTGTTGGGGTTCGTAGTTGCGGAACTGAGGGGATGGAATCCTACTCGTACCATTAATTATATTTTCTTTGTACTATTTCGACCCCGGACATTGTGTTAGTAACACGAAATTTTAATTAAACGAACTGAAGATGACACGAAAGTTGGAGACAGAACGTTTAAATTCTTCTATTTCTGATTTTTGGCCATTCTATAACTTGTATTTATACTATAAAGTCAGATTAATTATTTTATTAGGATTCATAATCATGTATACTGTATATATTAACTAAATATAGATGAGTTTCACATTTGAATTATGGACAGAGGAACTTTTTCCCTTTTCTTAAGTACGTTATGTTACTTGAATGACTGGGGTTGGGGTTTCCAGACATTCTGACCCTCAGTGAGCAAGGCTGTAATAAACTTATTACACTCGCAATTGTAGATTTTGTTTCTTTTTCTAGCTGAGAGAGTAAATCCTCTGACTATTCCTCCGCCCCCGATAAACTTGAGGTTGTCACAGTCGTCCCCGTCTCGACCTTTAACCACCCTCCGTCACCGCGGACGTTATTCATCTCTCGGAAGAACCCCAGTATTTTTGCGTCCCCGTTCTTGGCTCTAGTGTGTGACATTTACCCCCCTTCAGTGTTATTTCACCTCGGGTCTGTATGTGGCGATAATCCTCAGCTTTGAATGCAATTTGCAACACGGCGTCCCTAACGATTCTGTCCGTACGTGTCCTGTGTACCGAGGTTCCTTATTATGCCACAGCATTTGGCAGAGGTCCACGTAGTTTCCCTCCTCTTGCTCTGGCTGGGGAAAAAGATATTCCACCCACTTTCCAAACACGATTTAGATCTCTCGGGGCCAATTGTAAATGCGCACGCCAACAACATGGAGGGGGAGAAACATACGGGAGCCGCAAGTTTGTCTGGTACCAGGCTCTGTTCAGAGGAAAATTCCAGCTATCCAGAACCTTCCATCAGACATGACGAGCGTTGAAAGAATCGCGAACGACGAGGGTTACTAATGTCGACATTTTAACTGCCATTTAATAATTAAAAAATAAATATTTATGCCAGTTTTCTCTGTCACTGGTACGGAAGTCAGTCAGTGAAATTTATAATTCAAACGATTCAACTTTAATAATAAACCAATTAACGTTTGATATAATCAAATAATTAATAGAATTTAAATTAACGACCAGTTTTACAGACACTTTTAAAAAGAAATTGGATTGAACGACGTTTCGTCAGCACATTTGGGGCTTCTTCAGGTGTTAAGTCGTGACAAAATGGTACCAAATATGTAAAAAAAATTGCCTACACATAATCGGCCCCAAGGTCAGAGTAAACTATTTCGATTAAAGTTGCCCCCTTGGGCGTGGCAAAGTTTGGAGATTTTTTTTTCACAGCTGACATCATTTTATCAAAATTTATCACATCAAGATGTTCCGAATGTGGTGACGAAACGTCTTTTAATCTAATTTAAGAATACACTGTAAAAATTGGTTGTTAATTTTAATAATTACTATATATATAATATTCTTGCTATTCAACTTAAGCATCAATGAAGTAATTTTTATATTTGTAGCAAATCAATTAATGTCTGATATTCAAATAATTAAGTGAATTTAAACTAACGACCAGTTTTACAGACAGTTTTTTTTAAATTAAAATTTTTGGATTGAACTACGTTTCGTCAGCACATCAGGTGTCAAGTTATTACCAAAAGGTTCCAAATTTGTAAAAAAAACTTAAAGATGACCGTCTTGAAGGGCAGATTAAACCAAAAAATAACATTTCGATTAAAGTTGTCCCTTGGACGTGTTACGGTTTGGAGCTTTTAAAAAATTTTCATCAAAATTTAACACCTGAAGAAGTCTCAAATGTGGTACCGAAATCGTTGTTTAATCTACTTTTATTTTAAAAATTTTCCTTTAAAACTGCTCGTCAATGTATTTCGTATCATATTTCTTATATCAGGATTTATCGTTTGTAATTAACGACATATATATTTTTTTCTTCTCCTTCGTTGGCTCTGCAGCCCATCGAGGGCCTTGACCTACCGCGGGTCGACTGCGAACTGTCATCTTGCATGACACTTTTCGTGTGACCAAACGTCTTCTGCTGCTCAGAAAGTATGAGTTCCCGGACCAACGTTTACTGGACTTTTTTCCTTATACTTTTGAAAAAAATCCGACAGTTTCTGAACATCTTAAGCGGAAAAGTTGAAGGGGCTAACATCCTCGGTGTAATCCACGAATAAGTTTTGTGACGATGGAGACGTCTGTCCACGTGGTCCATCCATTTTCTGAAGAATTTCGGGCGTCGGTAGGACGTTTATTGCCGATCTGGAGGAGGATGTGAAGAAGGAGATGGGGATGGGGTTGGTGATGGTGATGGTGGTTGGGGAGGGGTGGAAGGGTACGAAAGTCGTGTGTGCTTGCTGTTTGTAACACAATCAGCAAGGCAAAGCTCCCGGGGAAGGAAGGAACGCTGATCGATATTCACCTCAGCGGAAAGTTTTAATATAATTAACGTAAGCTCTTCCTCTCTGTCTCCTCCGTTCCTATGTTCATCGCATCGTCGCACAAGTGTCAGCTGCCTCTCTCTCTCACTCTCTCTCTTTACACACACACACACACATACAGCTGTCGTTCACTTTGGCTCTCTCAGCCACTCACTGGAGTAGTGAGAGTCCCATATAGAGAACCAACATGTTAGCTTCCCATTACTATCAAATTGGATCCTAAAATATTGAGAAAAGTGACTCTGAAAAAGATGCTAAGCTTGCAGCATCCCTTAATTTACGTACATAATTTGGCGAATTGGGAAAATCATATTTGGTCTCTACCTTCGGCTCGTGACACGCTAATATTGTCACATTTTAAATTTTTTTGACTATTTAAAATCCAACAGACGCAGTTCTAAATCAACGAAAGTACGTTTCATGCCATGACATCCAGGCAGGCTGTTTTAACTATTTCCTTCCTTGCAATCGAGGGCCTTGGCCTTCCGGGTTGTCATCTGAAATGACACTCTTTGAATTTATAGTGGTCAGCATATCGATTCCCCCCGGCAATCTTAATCTCAATCTCCGTGACCGTGTGTTTCGCAATTTATTTTGTTACATAAATATTATCGTCTGTAGGCGAATCGGCTACAGTCACTCCTGCCATTAGCTTTATTCTCTTTCTACAAAAAAAGGTGTTTTAAAATTTGAGGTAAAGAAGTATTTTCCGCTCTATAGCAAAGGTACGTTTTCTTTACTTTTTATAAGAATAGTTTTTGGAATTTTTTTGATTTTAAGTGAAACTTACTTGACGTCAGTTTGATAAATCTTCACGTTTTGAGTATATTCAATTTAAAGTTGGTTCCACATGACGGCGGTCTCGGCTCCTTCCTTCCTTCCTTCGTTAGTTAGCTGTTTGATTGAGACGTAGACGACTTTGAGGGAAGTTTATACTTCTTCGAGGCACTTAATGCACGAGAGTTGCGTCTTTAATCATCCTCCCCACCCCCGCCCCCGCCCCCTCCCACTCTCGCTCAACCCTTTCCCTTTTCTTTTTTTACATGCGGAAAACACGAATCGCACATTAAATTACATTTTCTTGGTGCCTCGCTCACTCACTCTGCCTTCCCTTTCAAAGTCGTGTGTTCCAATAACTCAGATTAAAATTTTCGATCCCGTTCCAAGTAACGTTCCGCTCCAAACTACCAACGAGCCCCGTAAATAGCAGGAATATTGCTTTGCCTGTCTGGCTCGGACATGTTCATAAGCTGGGAACGACTCTTTTTCAAAGAGCTTATTAATAATACGTGGTTGACGATCAGACGGGAATGAGGTCTCATTAATATCGTCGTCGTCGTCGTCACCGGCTCATGTGAGACGAAATTATACAGATAATAGCTGACAAAGTCCATTGAAGGCAAAGAATAACGGAAGACAACTGAGAATTGCAGAGATGAAAGGCACACGCGGCAACGTCTCTGGTAATCCATAATCGTTGACTTTTTTTAACTGTCGTGGCACACCACGTGTTCATTTAAATTAAATAATTAAAAATTAAAATTCTACTATACATACTAAATTTAATAAAAATTAAACGAAAAAAAATACAAAAAATAATCTACTACCGGGGCTGCTCAATATGATACTCTTTCCCCACCCTCAAGGTGAGACTGTATTTGAAGACGGAAACTCGAAATAAAAAAGGGAATTTTCTTCGTTCCAGTCAGGAAGACATTACGCGGAACGGAAAAAAGTTCGGCAACAACGGCTAGGTCAAAGAAATTTGTGGGAAAACTTACTCAAAAAGACTTATTTGCGCCAAGGAAAACTGGTCCTTATTTAGGGGAAATGTACAAATGGTTGTGAGGGATCGGGTCGAAAAGCGGTAAAAGTTTTATTTTTCCGGACCAGTGTGTCACGTTAACTGTCGAATGTCCGTCGTCTATTGTCAAATTAAAGTTATAACTGGTATTTCACTGACCCTTAAAACCAAGAATTATTGTAGTCCCAAGTTAACGTGAAAATAAAATTGAACATTTGAAATATTTTTATTTCTAGAATATTTTAAATTCTCAAATATCAATTTGAGGGAATGCAATGGCGAATAGAAATATCGCATACTTATTGAGATTTAACGTCTGAAACCGATCTTAATTTAAAGTCTAAATTTTATCTTCTGTGGTAGAGTTTTTTTCCAGGAATGAAACTTCCGACGGCTTATCAGTAACTATTTCTGCCCCTAGACTTGGAGCAACACCCGGTTCTTTCTGCCACGTGGTCTCCTGCTTCAGTAGTCGTACTTCCACCGACCCTTTCTCCTCCAAACCACAGCAAAGAAAGCTTTTTCTCAGCTTTGTGCAAAAAAAATTTCCCTTGCTCCTCTCCATTTTTTATTACAGCTCCCCTAATTGGTGGAAACTGGCCCTAGCTTCCTCCAGCCAAATCTGTTAAATGTAACCTGGTTGGTTGTATCTGCAGGGACGAAGACTGTTTCCGGGAACCTGGCTATATTCAAACGGGGGCTTCTTCCTAGAATTGTTTACCTGCACCTAGTCATGCCTGTATCAACCACACATTTAGCACTGACATTTACGCTAGATAAAAGTTTAAAATAATAATTCAGTAACTGAGGGGCAGCAACGCATATTAGCCACTCACCGCGGTTAAATTAAATTAAATGAGACGTACGCTATATAATAGACAAATAAAATAAAATGTGTGCAATACTACGGTAAAAATTATATTTCTTTTACACAAATCATAATCAGAGAAAGAAACTCTGTGCAACGTTTCGGTGCCTCGTCCTTCCCCGCGTGGACATCCAGAGAATTTTTATGCAGTTCCCTTCTGACGTGCTTATTTCGGTGGTTCTCAATATAAATGTTATTTTAAAATTATTTCCACTATAAAAATTAATTTAATCATTATAGGCGCTCCTTAATTACTGTCAAGACTGTCGGCGGCATTATGCTACGAAGACGGCGGTAAAACAATCAAATTTTAGACACCAGAGGATATGAAATTAAGTTTTTTAAATACAAACATTTAGAACATCAAATTTCGACTGGAAAAATAATTAACAAAATATGTACGTTTTTTCGTCAGTTGAAAACTAATAGATTTTAGTAAAATTTTCTTACTGATTTCCGATTTTCCTAGCTAAATATTTTCCTTAGACGGTTAATATAGTTTCATGTCCGATTTATTCTGTCCAGCCTGAGGGTTGTTTTCCCTCTCTTTAGGGTTGGATTTATCGTCCTTGCTTTCTCGCCGAGTGTGTCCCGGGGCAGTAATCCATTAAATTCAGTCCTATTGAACGTTAATGGCGTTTTAGAAAGTCCTTTTGTGTGTGACGGCCTTCCTTCGTGAAATCTTAAAGGTCCCGCCCGGTGAATCCACTTCCCTAAGGGAAACGAAGACTATTCCTCTCCTTCTCTCTCTCTCTCTCTCTGAGCCACTATTTACCTCTTTATGTTAAAATTCCCTATTCACCCTTGTCTGACATCTTTCCCACCGCACTCCCCCTCCCCCGCTAATCTCGGCGTCAGTGGGACTCCGTCATATATATAAAGATTAACTCCAACAAAATAAATAATTATGATTTATATCCAAGAGAATACTCAATTTATCGTTTCTCAAAACAAAGGACGTCTGATTGTTAAAGCGAGAGGATAGTATACAACCCTCAATTCTAAAAAACACAACCCCCTCACAACCTTTAATTTAATCTCCAATCTGTATTCATAAATTTTATTAAAAATGGCTTGGTCAATAAAAAATAATCATGTTTTACGTTACCTCTATTCATAATCGTTTGACCGTAAGTATTGAAAAAAAGAATTATATTCCTATTGATTAATTTTATGTCTTACGGTTGTAGTAAGCCACGAAAAAATTAAAGAAATGTGAAAAAGACATCGAAGAAAAATTTTAGGTTTGGAAACACACAGAGAAGGAACCGACTGACACAAATTGTACGAGTTTTTTTATTTACCGCCTTAAAGGTTTTATCTGTCCAAAAATATAATTCAAGGATACTACAAAAAAAAGTGGTAAATAGTGACTTGAACCGCCCCACAACCGGTCTCGGACTTCAAGACAATAGGAAAGGTGAATGTAACATGGATACTAAGGCTCCAATAAATAAAAAAGACTGTATAGGGCAATAGAAAACGATGTAGACATATTCAACCACAGAGTTCCGTCTACCAGGAACCCCAACACGGGACTGGGAGCGCTGCAGGCTGGCACCAAGTGTGACGGTTTATGATCTGGTGGGGTGAGAGAGAGGGAGGGGGGGCGTAATTGAAAGCCAACAACCGCCCACAGACTTACTGTCGGAATCTCTGTACACCAACGACTTTTAATTTAACATTACTTTTTATCGTTCGCTGGGCTCTTTCGTATTCAGTGAATGGTTGATTGAAGAAGAGAGTATTCCCAGGTTTACTGTCACGATTATTTTTTAATCTCCCGGGGTTGTTTATGTTTTCTGCACAGACTGACATCTATTATCACTTTATTAGTCCATGTATAAATTAGATAATATCCACTGTGATATTAAATATTTAACGAACATTTTGTGGTCCAGCGGACTATAAAGAAAATTGTTTCTTCTATGGATGATATCTGATCAGTTCGAAACGTCCAGAGTTCTCTATTGGAAGCAATGCGTACAAAATTTTCATACTACAGATATTAGAAAAGAAGTCATGAATTTTTTTTCTTTGTTCTCAAAGAAAAGAAGCAATTGATTAAAATTCTGAAATTCTGAGTGGTTACAATTCCACTGTTTCCCTAAAAACATTTCTTATTTACTTTTATTTTATGTCGCATGGACGACTGTGTTACTAGTGACGTATATCTACATAATATAGTAATGTGAAAATAGAGGTTCTATTTTTTCCCCTAGTTCGAAATAATACTTTACTTATTCTTTCTTGGATTTCTGGGTGATTCGAATATTTTTTTCGTCTATGCATTTCACGATTATAATGACTGCTTCTTTAATCACATAATACTGGACAAAACTTTTTCTCCCCCATTACTGCTGTTGTCGTTTCTATCCTTCTCAATGTTCCACAAGCCTGTGTTTGCAATCCGTCATTTGGAAACATAAAAAAAATTAGAGAAAAAATATGTTGTTCAACTAACGTGAAAACTTCAAGACGATCTCGCCGTCGTTATATGAAATTTTGAGGTTACAGACGAAACAAATATTTTAATCCGTCAGGTGATCTCAGTTCATTTCCAGTGATGTCAACCTACAGTCACTAAAAGTACCAAAAACTTCCTACGTCAATTTGCCTCTTTAATTACTTAGTGTCGCCTTTCCGTCGCTTTAATGTTCCTGTTTGTGCGTTTCTGTGCTCAAGTATACTAACGTTGTAACTCTATGTTAAGTGTATATACTATGATTGTTGTGTTTACATTTGTTTGGCTTATTCATTTACTTATTATTCTTAGTGTTACTATGATTATTTCATTTTTTTCTGCTCAGCAATTGACATATTTTGAAATTTTTCCAGATTTCACGGCCCCCTGTGAGTAGGATTCGGCGAGGTTATGTCGTTTGTACACCATTTTCTACTGTAGATAGCTGTTTTTCTTAGAAATTCGTGCCCCCGTTTTTTCACAACCACCCCCCACCACCACCATTCAACCACCACCATCGTTCTCTCTTTTACTTGTATTTTTTCTCTCTAATCTCTTCTGTTATTTCTTCTGTCGTAACTAATATTTTTCCTCTTTCCCCCGTTCAGGGAACTGTGTTTCTCTCTCGTAATTATTCTTTTTTAAAATCGAGTTTTAAAGTACTATTTTAATCATCCCAAGAATGTTTCCCACGGAACAAAATGACCGTAATTAATTTCGCCTCACACCTCGTGGTTAAACGTCATCTTCCTAATGTCAGGATCGAATGTTAAAATAATATTTATTATTACATATTAAATGAAACATAATTGTTGCCCACAGTAAACCATCCCCCAATTTTTTTTAAGAATCTGGTAATTCTCAAAAACATTTAGTATCGTGTAATATTTTAATTTATATGTTTTAATTAGGTATGTAATTTGAAAAATATAAAGTTTCCGTTTAATTAAATCCCTGGATATCCAATATCAATTATATATTCACAGACAAGCCAAGTTTTATTCAACTCTTACAAAGTTCTTTCCTCATATTTTTCAGTCCATCACCTAATTTCTTTTTAAAAAAATACTGCAGAAAAGAAATTGAATATATTTTTCCTACCTGTGCACAATTTTTTGTATTAATATCCTTAAGAAATTTACCTAAAGAATTCGCAATTGTGAGGACAAAACGTTGCACGAATTTATAGGGTTGGTCGCCATTTTAGTTCTATGCAATTCCTTTCAAAGCAGACCTTAACTGTTATATTATTCTATAATACGAAAAATCTCAATTTTGTTGTGATACGTTCACAAAGTTAATATTCCCTTTAACAATATTTATTTATGCAGAACATTAGGTTACAATAAATTTCAAAGCTGACACAGTGACGTGGTTCCTGAAAGTCTACGAAACGTTTTTCACGGTAATTTTCATCTCACATAAAACTTTAAATTATTTTGAATCGTTCAAATTGTCTTACATTTTGAAAGGATAAAGTTTTGTTCTGTTACAAAATCGACATAAATTTCGTCAGAGAGAAGGAAAATTTCTTTTTGAAACTGATTCCACCCTTTTCCAATTGATCACGTTCAGGTGCATTATTACATAATTATCCATAAGAAATAACTGAAAACCACAGAAATCCGCATTCCACAAGCACCTTCCATTTTGAGAATATCATCACGAGATGAATGGGGAACGTGTTAATCAGTTCTGAAAGCTTTCAGACCCAAGTAACAGGTCACGTCATTTGTTCATACTGTACCGCGATACACACTGCACTAGAAAATTAATAATAATACCAACTAATGGACAAAAAAGTACAATTAACAGATTAATTAATACGTTTCTGATAGATTAATAAAAAATCCTTGTTCAACTAACAGTGTCTTGCTCCTTAGTGTCTTGTGAATACTGTACCGCGATACACCAATATAAAAAAATAATACCAACTGATTGACAAAAAGTATTTCTCATATATTAATTATTATATCCGTATTCAATTAACAGGTCATTGGCCCTGTCTTGCCCCTTAGTCATAAGAGTATACTGTACCGCTGCACACACACAGCAATAGAAAACCAAATTTTAAAAAAATACCAACTTATCGACTAAAAGTACAATTAACAGAGTAATTAATTTGTTTCTGGTGTATTAATAAAGAATCCTTATTCAAATAACAGGTTATTTGTCACGTCTTGCCCCTTAGTCACAGGTGCGACTGTACCGCGATACAGACACCTACAGTAGGAAATAAATATAAAAATAATAATACGAACTGATCTACCAAAACAAAAGTATAATTAACAGTGTAATTAATATATTTATTATATAATAATAAAAAATCCTTGTTCAAATTCACCTTAAATATCTCAGGGAAAGAAACAACATAATAAAACGTGTTTAAATGAACAGTCACTCAAAATACATTCAAATATTAAAACATTAATTTAAATTTAATAATCATTTGCACAGTTACTCGCAACATTAATTATTAATCCTTATCGACGCAGCTATTCAAACCTGTTCCTTTCTCGACCGGGAAGACTTTCACTAAAATATTTATCTGTTTAGTAACAATGTTGTCTGTATGTTGCGAGTAACAAAGGTTTGAAGATGCTTCACAGGTTTCTCTCCCCCAACCCCCCTGTCATCCCCTCATACCCCCGACTACCCCTATTTCGCAACTTCTTTCAGTGCCTCTCTCTCTCTCACACACACACTCTCTCTCTCTGTCTTTGTTGTTATCCTTTACATGTGTTCGTGTGCTTTTTGCAGCTTTTTATGTCTCTCCAGGTAAATGGCATGGGCAAGATGTTGTCTGTTGTTGTGTGATGATGTTGTTCTTTTATTAATTATTTTTTCAGCTCTGTCTGGCTTCTCTTGTTTTCAAAAATGTATGTGTGCGTCCGCTTTTTTTTAACACCACTTAAATGTGCTTCTTTTTTTTTAAAAAAAATATTGATTTATTATATATGTGAAATTAAATATGATATGCTTTAATTATTGTTTTGATGTACCTGCTTCAGTTGTCCGCTTTATTGATTCCTCTGTGTGGCTGCTATTTTTACATTCCATGTGTTCCTCTTAATAAGGTTACTGCATAATCTTAAATTTAAAATTAAAAACTCTGTGGGTTAAGTTTGTAAGACACGATTTATTGATTGCGGTAATTGTAAGGAAATGGGAACGTGATACGGAACCCAAATTACGACCTTGAAAACCTCCTTTACGGGTTAAGACCAACTAGGCAAGGAATCTGTAGAACAAGAATAGTAGTGGTTCATGACCTCTGAAAATTAACGTAAATATACTTCGTCAATTTCATGAATCGCGCCGCTTTACCGACCGATGTTAAAACACAATCACAAAGATGAAAGTAAAACGTCTAAACATAATTGTATGATATTTCCTTGGTCAAATTACTTTAAAATTAAAGAGCGAAGTCTTTACCGGTCAATTAGATTCAAATACAATTCTATTTGTATTATTAAAGTTGATGGACCTGCAAAACAAAATGGTATCAAATTATTTGTGTGACTCTGAATCAATAGTTTACCAATTTTTATGTTTAAATATAAACAGACACAGTATGAAGATAGAATAAACACATTCAGATCCTCAGAAATATACTCGTTAAACTTTTTGTTTTGAGGAACAACAAAAAGATTCAAAGCTAAATTAAAATCTGATTTCACAAAACCCAAAAAAACTGCCTCAATTTAATTTAATCTTATTATTATTAGCCGCTTTCGAATATCGAACTCATAATAAATCAGTAGCAACAAATGGTTGATTAATAACCCTTACAACACACCGTGGAATGTAATAGGCAATATTGTGGCCTGCCGACATCTTGTTGTGGTCCAGTGGCTACCGTCGCTGCCTCACAACAACCCGGGTTCGAATCCCGGCATGATTTTGGAAGTTTGTGACGTCACGATCACGGAGACTGGGATTGGGACTGCTGGAGAATCCCGGGTACGATTCCTGGCAAGGACTTCGGTGTTTGTTGAAACAAGATCCCCAAAAATTGGTAAAGTAGTCGCTGAACACGTGTCTCTTTAAATTAGGAATGGGTCATGTAAGAAGACGGTCCTCTGTCAATACGATAGGCCAAGGCCCTGGATATGCTGCAGAACCAGGGAAGAATAATAACTCCTGCCTCGTTAGAGATTGTATTCACCCACCTGCTTCACTATTTAATTTTCACGTATGTCCATCCCGAAGAGAATTCGTCACTCTCGTGGCCACTGCTTAACTGCAATGAATCTCTCTTTCTCTCCAAATTTTGTAATCATTCCAGAACGTTCCTTACATAATCCTTACGTAGTCACTTTAGGTTACAAAATTCAATTAAGTGGGACGTGAAGACTTCACACCTGAATACCAAACGTTCCTCCCTTTAGGAATTACTTTATGCAACTTTTTTATCTCTTGTGTTTTCCATGCTTTTTTTATTGGTCTAAGCTATAGTTCCTATTTTTCCTTCTGCTGCTCTAGTCTTTCTTTCAGTGTACCCACTTCCCTTCTATATTGTTTCTTTCTCGTTTCTTTATTGATCTACTCCTGATATCTTCTTTGTAACTCTGAAGCACGTCCTGTTGTTGCACTTTTTCTATTTACCATCTTTTTGTTATAATTCCTTTCTTGAGTTTCTTCATTTTCAGCCTGCATTTCATAACCTGCAGATCATGGTCAGAGTTTATATCTGCTCCTGGGTACATCTTGCAGTTTAGTTCCTGATTCCTATACCTTTGTCTAACCATTATATAATCTAATTATTGGTAGCCATCTGAATAAGGAGGGATTCTTTTTGTTAACGGTGCTGAAATCACATCTTCGCTGCTCCAATGGGCGGAAAGTTTTGTATTAAACAGAGGAACAATCCAATCCCGCTCGACTCCAAAACAGAAATACATACGTGCAACGCCAAAAAAAATTGGAGGGAATAGAATAACGAAGCGCTGGCGATAAATCCCCCCCTTTTCCTGGCTCGTGTAATTGGGTAAATGCAACAAATGTAAAGCGACCGCCACGGATTAGCGAGCGCGTTCGAAATGACCAATTACTGAACGACCGCTCTCTCTCTCTCTCTCTCCCTCACCCCCCTCACCACCTCCCCTCTCTGTATGAATCAGCCGACGTGCCTGAGTAATTATGTCAGAAAAGTCTCCCACTCTGAACCTCTCTATGATTCGCAGTAAAAACAGCTAAATTAGAATACGAAATTATTCAGTAACGGAGGAAAAAATATTCTTCGGATGTTCGGAAACCTTTCCCTCTCTCTCCCCCCTCCCCTCCCTCTCCCCCCAGGAACAAACCGACCTGAATGAAAAGCTGCAGAAGTAGAAGCGGGAATAAATCCTCGTAAAAAGAGGAATTGGCAATAAGTTCGTAATGCAAGTGAGTGATAAAGAGATTCCTCTATACACTGTTGAAGGTTCCCGAATATCGGGACCTCCTGTGGTCTAGTGGCTAGCGTCACCGGTTAGATTCCCGGCAAGGACCTCGAGTGCTCGTGCAGTTGGCCAATCACCAGCTCACTTGAAACTTAAACTGTTTAAAACAATGGCGATCTCTCTCTGCCAAAAACCTCGACACCGGAAGGTATAAGAGGACAAGATTAAGAAAGAAGCCCCCTTAAACTGACATTTTTTTAGTCTAAGGAAGGAGAAATGCTTTCACACAAGCTCAATCATCTAACTGGACAATTGGTTGACCGCGCTACTTCGCTGTCATTTAGTGAGTTTGTACGGTAACTAGGCTATGATCCCTTATATTGTCCACAGTATTATCTTTGGTTTTTAAAAAACAAAGATATATTCATATCGATTTCTTTCTCTCATAAAACACGCAACGTTGCATACAGGAGTTGACTCGAGAGAAGTAATGAATTTAAAAAAGGAAAATGTGCTGTGTTCGGGACGAATGTCTACAATCTGTGATCAGAAACGATGTTGTTGAAAGAATTTATGAGAGAGAAAGAGAGAAGAGAGAGAGGATGGACGGGGAGACAGACAAAGAGTAAAGGTATAAGAGAGAGGAGAGAGGGGGGAGGGACAGAGGCAGGCAGAGAGAGAAGCGAGGGGGAGAGGCAGATAGAGAAAAGAGAAACGGTAGATAGAGAGGAGAGAGATAGAGAGAGTTGAGAGAGGGGGAGAGACAGACAGAGAGAGAAGAGAGAAAGAGAAAAGAGAAGGAGGAGACACAGGCAGAGATAGAGAGTGATAAGGTGAGTTGAGAGAGGGGGAGAGACAGAGAAAAGAGAGAAGAGATAGAGGATAGAGAGGGAGAATGAGGAGAAGTGCGACCCGGATACTTGGCAAAGCTAATTGTCTGCGATGAAGAACCTCTGGTGGCTAGTTTAGATGTTTGCGTTGCCTGATTGGAACGTGCCAGCAGGTCCGAAGGCTGGAATTCGCAACTGTTCCGTTTGTAATGGCGCCGGGCAGACAGACAAAGAAGCTAATTCGAGCAGAGGCTGTTAATTGGGGGCTGTTAGTGCGCCACTAAAACTAATCGCCCTCACTCATTCAGCTCTGCCTCATTTAACACGGGCTTGGCCGAGTGATATCTATGTTCCAAATCCACCGTGGGGGCGAATTTAAGAGCAATTGATTGTCAGCGGAAGTTGCGGTTGTACCATCAGGACCAGTCATCTTCAATTAGATTAGTCAAATGACATACTCACTCAATTAATTAAGCTAGTATAACCACGAATGTGCTGAATCTCCTGCCGGGCGTCTCATTCATTTCCCTCCCTCCGGGTGCGGATGGTAATTATAATATCGCAGGACTTCTTCCACATCTTTTTTTCTCTCCGAACGTCAATTCATTGTAAATAGTTGTCACAATTTAAACACTGAAGACATTATCACCATCAGTACAAACGTCTAAGAAAAGAAGCTAAATTTCAAATAAATATAACTTAATGTATCTCTATTTGTCCCTTATCAGTTTCGACAGAACGAGATGCTTCTTACTCGTGTTGCTTACCACAGACAAAGGTTCTGTCCATCTTACCAGGACTTGGGGTCACAAAGTTCCTAGCCCTTTAAAAGTTACCAGAGTCTACGAAAAACTTTAGGAATTAGTTCCAGCATTTTTAAATAGGTAGCCAGTGAGTCGTTTCAACAATCAACAAGACACGGACAACGTAACACCCGTAATTTAACATAAGCGAGAATATATAATTTTCACCTCGTATGGCATCGGGAATATCAATGATTCTTTTATAACACGGTTATTATTCAATTCCAATTCGGAAGAAATTTTACGCCGCTTTGGTAAGGATGAATTTTGCCATCCCTTAAGATAACAGGAACTTTTATTTCTCTCTTGAGTTACAGGAACTTTTTCTAGTTCATTTTCACTATCTGAAATGCATGTTTTTGTTGTTGTACTATGATGCAATCCTCCATGATGACCTATTCTTCGCAGGCCTTCATATTTCTACCTGACCTCCACATTCCAGACGCTCACTATCCTGCTTGGCGTATTACATAGTTCGCCTCCCTATTTAATTCACTTCCCTCTAATGCTAATTTACAAGACCCTTCTGTCTCAAAACGTGGTCTATTAATCTATCCCTTCCCTAGGTCAGAGTGCTTCATATTGTCCGCTCTTCCCCTTTTCTGCTTAGAACTTCCTCGTTAGTTACTCTGTCCACCCATCTCAATCTTCTATAGCACCACATTTCAAAGGCTTCTATTCTCTTCCTTTCCCCAACTCCTATGGTCTACATTTCGCACCCATATAACGCCACGCCCCATACGAAGATTTTTAACGACGATTTTCAAATTCACATTTATATTACCTGCAAGTAAAATTCCACTTTTTCAGGAAATCCTTCCTTGCCTGTGCTATCCTACTCTTTATGTCTACTATACTTCTACCATCCCTAGTTATTACGCTTCCCAAATTGCAGAATTAATCTTTGTTTCTCAAATTACACTCCATTACCTTGGTTTTCCCTCTATTAATCCTTATATTCAACTCATTGCCCATGCCAAGTCTTCTTCTGACTCCCCTAATACTACAATATCGTCGGCAAAGCGTAGAGTTTTTATTTCTTCTCCTTGCAGTATGTTTCCTCTCCATATTCCGTTTTAACTTTCTTCATCGCCTGTTCTATATATAAGCTAAACAGCATGTGCGACAGACTGCATCCTTGTCTTACTCCGTTCTTGATTACGGCTTTCTTTCCTTGGTCTTCTATTCTAATCACTGCTGCCTATCTTCTATATAGGTTATGTATTAGCCTCCTTTCTCGATATTTTAATCCAGTGCTGTTCAGAACGTTTAATAGTGTGTTCCAGTTCACATTGTGAAACGCTTTTTCTAAATATAAAAATGCCATGAACGCAGGCCGGTTTTATCTTATCCTGTCTTCTAAAATTAGTCGCGAAGTCAATATTGCTTCTATTGTCCCTACTTCTTTCCTACAACCAAACTTATCTTCTCCTAACTCGGATTCTATTTGACGTTCCATCCTCCTATATACTTTTTTCGTTAATATTTTGCATGCATGGGATAATAAACTAATTGTCCTGTTCTGTTCGCATCTATAAGCCCCCGTTTTCTTCGGTATGGGTGTAATTATGTTTTTACTAAAATTTTCTGGTATTCTTCCTGATTGGTAGATTTCGGAAACCATCCTGAACAGTCATGTAGTTATTAGGGGTGCATAAGAACAGATAATTGTAGGTAAGGACTTTGTCGCAACCTAACTTTCAAAGACTTCTAAAACCGTAAACATCTCTGGACGCAGTCCACGGAACAAAGTTTTCTCTTTTCTTGGACCAGTAGTGTTTAATCCACGTATGCTTTATACCTTAAAATGTTACAAAATTAGCCCTCTGCGTCACGTCAGGAAGGGGCAGGCGCGGGGGTTGTTTCTGGGAACCCTAAGCGAAAAAGGAAGGGGGGCATTCCTCCATACATGACTGCAGTGTGTTTGTGGTGACCCGGCGCACGTGTCTAGCTGCTGTCCATATTTCTATTTTGTTTCTTCAAATTATCAAATGACACCAATCGTCGCGCTACAAACATCAAAGGTCATTGGGGACTATTGAGTACCTTGATTTGCATCTTATTAGACCAATTTCCTAATTGAAAACACAAAAGAAACACCACCCATGCCCATGGTGGGAATCGAACCCGGGACCACTGTGACGCTAGCCGCTGAACAAAGAGGCCGAAAGTAAACTTTGTGATGTGTTGAATATATGTAGTTGTTTTATGGCATATTGACAGATTAACTAAAACTCATTTTTGGAACTTGATATTAATATTAATTAAAAAGTTTATTTTCGATAAATTTCCCCCTTGTCTGCAAGTGTTACGGTAGAAGTCAATCCCCCGCGTAGGCCCAGCAGGCGGATGCTGCGTTTTTAGTAGCTATTTGTTGAGCGTTGGTTTTAATTTTCCATCCCTGCATCTCTCTCTCTCTCCCTCTGTCTATCTCCGCGTTTGTGGAACTAATCCTCGTAATGCCTAATTAGGCCCCGAGAGCCTATTACAGCCAAGTACATTACTCTGCATCGCTTCCATCAATCATTCAACACGTCACTTCACATCACCTCATTGTACCCTAATAATGACCAAAAATTTCTGTAAAGAGCTTCACTACTGTGCTCTGTAGCACTCGTACCTGTCTCCTCCCAGTCTGGCCCGGTACAGTAACTAACTCAAGAGAAAAATATTTCCTGTCAAACAAAGGCTGTATTATGAACTGCCACTTACAATAATCTGTTATTAACCCTCCCTCCCCTCCCCCTCGACGTTTATATAACTCCATCCATTGCCAAACACTTCTACTAAAACTGGTATATTAAAATGAAAAAATAAATAAACACACAGTTGTATTTATTTTACCCACCTTCTGGTCAGCGCCACTGTCACCCGGGTTCGAATCCCAGCCTAGGGCATTGACGCCGTAGACATGTTAAATTGAAGGAGAATCGCTACACCGTCCACATACAACTCCAAATTGGGGATGTGTCATTGGACATGACAGTCCGCAGTCGTCCCCGTAGGCCAAAGTCCTCAAGGGATAGAGAGGCAATAAAATAAAATTGGATTTATTTTGATTGATCACTACCGAGTCTGCCTTAACAATGTCGCCTGCGATATAGTTTTCTAAACCCAAAGAAAAGACAGCTCATAAAGTCGTGGAGTAAAGACAGTTTTTTTCTCTCCCATAATTCTAAAACATTATTAATTTTTCTCTTCCACATACACATCTCTTTACTTATTTTTCGTCTTCCTTGGGACTTACTTCACTATAGTACAATCACCGTTTATTAAGTTACCTTTTATTTTTCTAAAGATTAAATAATGTATGCAAAGTAACTTCTGATTTCTTTGATTTTCTATAATAATAGATTCCTATTTTCTTATACGTTACTAACTACCCACATCTTTTTCCAGTCCCGATGGTCTTACAAGAATTTACATAACCCCGGAATCGACGCCAATCGCGGTTCTTTAAGTGTTACGTTCCTCCATCCCTACTCCTGTTGTTGTTGTTATGGAAAGCAGTCCTGTGTAAGCCTTTTCGTTTCCACATAGCTACCACCTTCCACATCATCCCTTATCTACTAAGCGTATTCTATCCCTGGTCTCCCTTTCTCGTTCTTACCCCAAATATATTCCTCTAATCATAATTTTACACGACCCTCATGAATCATGGCCTTTTAATCTATCCCTTTTCTTGGCCAACGCCCTTCATATTGTCCGCTCTTCCCCTGTTCTCCTCAAAACTTCCTGGTTAGTTACCGTATCCACCCATCTCACTCTCCTATAGCACCACATGTCAGAGTCTTCTATTCTTTTCCTTTCTTCAACTCCTAGCGTCCACGTTTCGCACCCATACAACGCCACCCTACCTACGAACATTTTTAATAATGATTTCCCAAATATTCACACTTATATTAGCAGTAAGTAAGTTCCTCTTCCTAGCCTGTGCTATCCTACTACATTTATTATTCTTCCAAAGTTTCAAAATATCTTAACTACCTTCAAAATATCCCTTCGCAATCCACCGTTTCCCATAAGTAAATCCCTCTTTTTCACGAAAGCCTTCCTTGCCTGCACTATCCTACTCTTTATGTCTACTATGCTTCTACCATCCTTAGCAATTACGCTTCTCAAGTAGCAAAATTCTTGAACCTCCTTAAAAAATATCCCTTCCCAATCTAACACCCTTTGTTATTCCTCTGTTTCCCATACTACATTCCATCACCTTACTATTCCCTCTATTACTCCTCATTGAGTACTCTTCCTCCAGGACCACGTTCATGACCCTTATCGTGTTTTCCAAGTCTTCTTCAGACTGTCCTGATACCTCAATATTGGGGATTTTATTTCTTCTTCTTCCCTTTCCACATTAATTTCTATCTTTTCTTCATCGCCTGTTCTATATGTATAAGTTAAAGAGCATGGGCGTCAGACTGCATCTTTTTCTTACTCCATTCTTAATTTCTGCATCCTTTTCTTTTTATTCCCACTTCACGTTCAGCTTATAACGGGAATTCTCGTTATAAACGACTTCACCACACCTACTAAAGTGTTTTGAAAATAAGGAGTCCGACGACCGTTAGGGCGCGAGAGAGGGGTGTTTTGATTTTTGAATCATCCAATGATAGCCGAGGATCGTCTGAGGCAGCGTTGCTGTGGTTGGATGATTCAAGGTCACATCCCCTTGACGGACGTCGGATCTATAATTTTAAACATGGCTGAATCGAATTTTTGCGTCTGGATTAAGGGAAGCGGAACTGAGGAGTGCGTAAGGGGGAGGGGGATGGGAAAATGCATTTCAATTGTAATACATAATATCCCGTCCTTTTTGCGTGGGTTTCGGTACGGTGTTATTGGAGGGAGACAATCAGAGTCGTGTATTTTCCTGAAGGTTAAAAAAAATCCTATCTTTCGACCTGAGTCAGAACCAATATTTAAAAATTAAGTGTTATATAAATGTAGACAATTTACCTGTATTAATATAGTTGTCGTTTTCTTTGTTTTTTTCCAGCGAAACTGGACGGGGTGAAAACGTACATGCGGATGCGTCGGGTACCCAACCACCTGCAGGTGAAGGTGATCAAGTGGTTCGACTACCTGTGGCTCACCCAGAAGTGTTCCGACGAGGAGAAGGCCGTCAGCTGTCTGCCGGGTGAGTCAACGCGACACGAACCCAGGACAACGTAGACAGGAGGAACTTCAACTTAAAATTTAATCATATATTCTGTGAGTTTCTAAGAACAAATAGTCCCTCAGCCTCGTCGGAAATAATTAGTTGAGGAGGTCACCGCCAGGTCATGAGGCATGAGCCTCAAGCTTTGATACTTCATCTATATGAAAAAAAAAGAGAGGAAAGGAGCTGCTTGTTTAAAGAAAAAAGCATGCAGTGCATTCATGTGAAGCTTTTCATGATGCGCAACCTTCAGCTTTGCAAAGGAAAGCAGCCATCTTGTTACACTATACCAACTTTCTGAAAGTCACAAACCAATAGCAAGGGGGAAAAAACCTTTTCGACGTACGATGTCTGTTGTGGTATTACTACGCTCAATCACCCTTGGTTGGTTTCCCCCTCTGTTAATCCTCATATTGAACTCTTTCTCCAGGACCACGTCTATGCCATTTATTATGGTTTCCTAGTCTTCTTCTGACCCCCCTAATACTACAATATCATCGTCGAAGCGTAGGGTTTTTATTTCGTCTCCATGCAGTATGATTCCTTTTCCATATTCCATTCATCGTCTGTTCCATATATAAGTTAAAGAGCATGGGCGACATACTTGCTGTCTTACTCCTTCCTTTATTTCTGGTTTATTTTCTTGCCCTTCAATTCTAATTACTGCTGCCTGCCTTCTTTCTCTATAATTTATACCTGTCCTCTTCAAAATCCAGTGCTCCAGTTCACATTATCAAAGACCATCTTTTTCTAAATCTACAAATGCCGTGAACGTAGGCCGATTTTTTTTCTTATCCTGTCTTCTAAAATTAGACGCAGGGTCAATACTGCTTCTCTTGTCCCTACATTCTTCCTAAAAAAATCTAACTGATCTTCACCTAACTCGCGTTCTATTTGACGTTCCATTTTCCTGTATACTATTTTAGTTCAAATTTTGCACTCACGGGATACTAAACTAATTTTCCTGCGTTGTTCGCTTCTTATGAGCCCTAGTCTTCTTCGGTTTGGGTATAATTATGTTGTTCCTGAAATCTTCTGGTATTCTTCCTGTTTCGTAGATTTCGCAAACTATCCTGAACAGTCATGATATTGCATGTTATCAACTCCGCTGGAATGTTATCAATTCCTGGCGCCTTACAGTGGTCTTGTCAAACTCCGACCTTAACATTTTGTCCCCCAACTCTTATCATCCGCCTCCTCTTCTTTTTCTGTACCTTACTTATCTGTATTTTCACAGTGATACAACTCTTCTAGATATTCATTCTATGTTTCTGCCTTTTCTTCTTTATCCAGAATTAGCTTCTCATCCGCTCTCCTGATGTTCTAGCTAATATTTTTCCTCTCTCCGAATGTTACTTTGATTCCCTTATGAGCTGCGTCTATTTTCCCTTTTCACCACGAAACATTCAACCGCTATGCATTTCCATTGGAGCCAAGTCTCTCTTTCGATGCCTTGCATTTCGCATCTATCTCATTCTTCAAGGGTCTGTACTGCCGTTTACCATTTTTATCTCTCGCGTTTTTATATTGACGCCTTTCAATGAATCATTTTTATTATTTCTAGTGTTATTCATGATTTCCTATTGGTCTGACCTATTCTTCCTATTTTTTCGTCGGCTGCTCAAGTCCTTTCTTTCTTCAAGAGTTACGCATTTCTTTCTCTTTTCTCTATTAATTATCTCTCTATGTCTTTTTTTTGAAACTCTGAAGCACCTCCTGTTGTTTCAGTTTTTCTAATTCCCATCATCATTTTGTTCTCATTCCTTTCTTGAGTTTCTTTAATAGCATTTACAAAGACGTTCTAGAGATTTCTTTTGGATCATCTAGTTTGTGTAATTTCCTTGTATGTTGTACTGCCCAATGTTTAATCAAAGCCGAACTATTGATCTGGATTCCCTTGCAGGCACATATCGAAAAATGAGGCAATTATTTTTGTGCTTTTCAATTTACCCAGAGCAATACACGCTTTTTTCCGCTAGGACTAGCAAAACTTTGTTTCCTCTCGTTACGTACAGGTGAGTTTGTAATTTTTAGAATCAGGTGAAAAGTCCACCCCCCCCCCCTATTCTCTTCCCTCCTCCCCCCCACTTTTCACTCCCTCTATGTGCACTGCCGTGCCGTTTTATAATTCCCAGTGTGCCAGTGTTTATTGGTTCTTCTTTCTTTTTTTTGATTTAGTTTGTGCAACTTCCCGATATGGATTCTCCCTTCCGCTTCACCATTTCTCCGGAATAAAACATATCCCCCTTCCTCCGTGAAAATGGAGCTCCAGCATAAAAGGCAAAGACAATTTCATAGTAATTTTTCCACCCTTACTACTGCCTGGACATATTTTTTTATTTCATGAGATGCAAATGTCCGGCATATTTTTTCTGTCTCCTCCCCGCGCTCTCTATCTCTGTGTGTGCTCGTGCGGGAGAGGGAGAGAGAGAGAGAGTCTATCGCAATCCAGAAAAAGGGATTTTATCTCCGTGTGGATGAGGTTTTCAAAGAGGGAAAAGAAAAGTACTTCAACACGCGCTCCCGGCGTCCATTAAGGGCGACGGGCGAAAAAAAAAGAGCGAGAGCGAAAGGGGGGGGGGCGGGGGGCGGCTTTTCTGGAGGTAGAAAAGGGGAGAGGGGAAATGGGTAGAGGGCCAATACGAGTTGCCCCGATCGACGTAAGATAAATTGGAGTGAAAATAAATGTTTTATATCAGAGTCAGAGGGAAATTTAAGCTCGGGTTGCCGTTAGAGCACATACACGGCCCATGTTGTTTATATTTCTAATAAGATTATAAGTAGAGGAGATAAACTATTTTAAAATGAAATATTATTATACAATGTGAATACCATTGAATTTAACATTTATTTATAACAATGCACACTAATTGAATGAATCTTAATTTGTACAGTTGGAAAATATATATCTACACAAATTATAAACCTTATAAACTAAATAAATGAGTGTTACACTAAGGGTCGTCTAAATGGGATTCTCGTGGAGAGAAACACTAATTCTACTGGGAATTGGCGGTACTAGGAAATAGGCAAAAGGTTACACAGAGTGCTCATTACCTTTTCTTCTCATCTTAGCCTGCAACTTCCCGTAACAGTCAGTCCTGTCCGCTTCCTCGGATGCTATTGCTTTGGTGCCCCGGTCTGGATCGCGTCTTTCTCCCGTTGTTCAATTTCTAACTGTTCGCTCTAAATGTTCAAAAAATCAATGTCAGGTCTTCTCTTCCACTCTTAAAGTCCCGATCATAATGTAGTTTTTTTTAAGTCCTGTCTTAACCATCACGTCGTTAATGTTCTAAAATACATTTCTCGTGGTGTTTGAATACTTTGCCCGACTTCCTTACTTCATCCTCCGTCGGTGGCGGGGCCCCCAAAAAATTATCTGTTGTCTTCTATGGGAGAAGCCGTTTGCTTCATTCTATCAACTTTTCTTTTTCGGGGGGAGAGGGCAGGGAAACACCGTACTCTTTCATCCCCCGATACCGCCAAATCCCAATATCCCAGGTCGTGGTTTTATTACCCCTGTCTCTAACCTGCAGCTTCCCTCACGCCGGATGCCTTTTGATCCGTACCGCCCAATTCCCTCATGTAGTTGTGTTTTATTATTATATACTGTCGTAGATGAATAAATAACGGTTAGGATCTATTCTCCTTAACGGCCATCAGACTTATTAATTTAAATACACATCAATACTTCTAATACTACAATATCGTCGGCAAAGCGTAAGGTTTCTATTTCTTCTCTGGTGGAGATATATTTAGTAATATCTCTAGTATTCAGCTGACTACCGGGCTTAATAAATAAATATAATATTGTTCTGGTGAGGGAGCATAAAACTTACCGTAACCTTGGTAAGGCACCAGGAGTTAGGGTTAAGTAAATTATAAAATGAGAAAGGTGTATTGAGGGAATAAATTAAGAGTTCAGTGACAAATGTTGGTTTACTGATGATGAGGATAATATTCACTATGCATAAGTCGTGTGGTCTGCCATCGCCACTCTGGAGGCGTCCTTTCCTCTTCTTTTTTTTTTGACTGGATCCATGCACCAGTGGAGTTTCCTTCACTGATTGCAGCAAGTCTTTCTCTTTTTTCCCCTCCCCCCTTTTCGGCCAGAAGTTCTTGGCTAAGAGGTTTCTGAGAGCTGAGGCTGTACGGACGAGCCATTTAAGTTTCGACGTTTTGTTTCGTTTCAGACAAGCTGAAGGCGGAGATCGCGATAAACGTGCACCTGGACACTTTGAAGAGGGTGGAGATTTTTCAGAACACCGAAGCCGGATTCCTCTGCGAATTGGTGCTCCGACTTCGGCCAGTCCTCTTCTCTCCTGGAGACTACATCTGCAGAAAAGGTGAACCTTCCTTTCACGTCACAAAGAAACTTACCTCACTGACACAAACTATAATAACGCCATGTCGTGACCTTTCGTTCACAAAAATTCTCACTTTAAGTTATTTCACCAATCCTTGCAGTAGACAACAAAACTATTAAATTGCCCTATTGCCGCAAAAGCGCGTATCTCGACCAAGAAACGCATATATCGAACTGAAATTTTGCGGATATCCATGTAAGACATCATAGTAAAAACTGTAAAAAAAATATTTCCATCGAAATGGTCTCGCGTTGAACGTCCCTCAAACCATTGTCTGTTTGGTCAGGGAGACAGAATTCCATATTTAATTGAGAACAATATGGCGGCTATCGATTATTGCCATCCTGCAATTCAAACTTCACGGAATATCAAAGGTAACAGTCCACTTGAACTGGATGGAATGACCCTTATGCATTCACACACTTTTATTTTTTAACTATAATTCCTTCCGCGTTTGTGGTAGTGGTTGTGTTTTTAATGTTTTTCTCCGCGTTTCGTTGCAGTGTATAAAAACATGCAGTCATGCAATCAACCATATGTATTTTTTTATTTGTTTTCATTCATATGAAAAACTTTTGTCGTAAAGGCTATTAGTGTGTGTGTACCTGAGAGGCATACGACGTGGGTGGGTGAGGGTAGACGGGCAGTGAAATAGTTATTGGAAGATATATGATGAGCATGTGGCATGATGGTAAGGTGACTTAGGATGTTCCTCCGTGATCAGGGGGCGGGAGGATGAGGTCGATTGGGAGTTTTCTTTTGAGGCGACGGAAGCTTGGAAATGAGGGGGTGGATTGTCATGGAAGTGCTGGATCGTGGAGTTTGGGTGGTTGAGGGCGCTTTTCATTAGGGAGGTTATGGATTTGGAGATAGCGGAGTTTACTTTGGGAAGTTTGATGTTATCGCGAATGACGGAATTTCTACGGTACCAGGGAGAGTTTGTAGCGGTGAGTAGGGTTTTAATTTTGGCTGTTGTTCCCTATACGGACGAGACACAAGTCAAGGTTGGGTTGTATTATGGAGAGGTATAGGAGGCGTTTTGTGCTGATGGTAACAGGGGTTTTCCTGCTTAGTAGGGGATATAGGGTTATTTTGGAGAGGAGAAGATTAATATGAAGGTTTCCAGGAGAGTTTTGAATGAAACATGACTCCGAGGTAGGTGGTTTCTGTTTTTGTAGGGACAAAAGAACTTTAGATAGACGTGGATTTGGGGAGGAGGTATTTTTGGTCAGTGTGAATGGGACGGTTATTGATTTTGTGGGGTTGACGCTGATTCGCCATTGCTCTAGGTTATTGAGCGCTGATTGGAGTGGTTGGAAATTGGAGATGAGAGAGGAGATGGCTGTGACGTCTGCTAGTGTTGGGATGTTGTGGGATATCGTGGGAGAAGATGTTGTATAGGAAGAGGGGCAACGACACTACCTTGGGGGACGCCTGCCGCGATTCAGTGAGGTCGGGAGAAGTGGCTATTTATTCTGACAGTCAGAGAAGGTTCTGTTAGAAAGGTACTTTGGTATTCTTCTGTAGTATGTGTCAAATAGGCCGATCTCCTGTGGTGTAGTGGCTAGCGTTGCTGTGTTGTTATGGTCGTGAAGACCGGGATTAAGACTGTTGGAGGATCCATACGCTGACCAAGTGTCACTCGGAATTCGACTCGGTAGGACCAGGCCCTCAGTGGGCTGTAGAGCCAAGGAGGACAAAAGGGTATCAATTAGGAAGTCTTTCATTTTGGATAGTAGGAAAGGCTGGTGGATTCAGTCACGCAATCAACCATGTATATAGATTTTTTTTCACAACATATTCAGGCAGTTTCGTTTTCCATCCTCAGGTGAAGTCGGCAAGGAGATGTACATAGTGAACAGAGGCAGGCTGCAGGTCGTCGCGGACAACGGGAAGACTGTCCTGGCCACCCTCAAGGCAGGCTCGTACTTCGGGGAGATCAGCATCCTCAACATGGGAACCGCAGGTACGCGATCAATTCCCCCACCCCCCTTCCCCGTCTCTGTGTACCCCAAAATTTTCTTTTTCTTGTTTGTCCTTGTGCTCGGAGACTTGACGAGTTTCCTCGTGTGTGTGTGTTTTTGTGCTCTCAGGTAACCGGCGTACGGCGTCGGTGCGATCGGTAGGTTACAGCGACCTGTTCGTCCTGAGCAAGAAGGACATGTGGGACGTGCTCAAGGAGTATCCTGCTGCCAGAGTGCGCCTCGAGGCCATCGCAGTCAAGAGACTCGAAAAGTACAAACGGGCGCCACTCGAAAAAGGTAAAACACACTTCCATCCACTTAACGGTGGAGATCTCTAAAAAAAACCACCCCGAGGGAAGCGAAGCCCTGGCCAGGTCCTTGAAAGGGTGATCACGTGGAAGACGCATCCCCTCCTTCTTCTCCCACTGGTTCTCAACCAAACATTATTACTTTTTAATTCGTTTTCCACTTGTTACCCATAACTACAATTACGTCCGCTACCGCTAAAATAGATGTTAATGTTTTATCCGTTACAAAAATTGTATCTCTATGTTGTGACGTCTTAATGAATATTTATCGGGTTGATTGCACAGAGTCAGCTGCGATAGTATCCTTACTTTTTTTTGAATATTAGGAAATACTTGCTAAAATATGTTCGTATGGAGCGTGGAGTTATATTGGTGCGAAATGTGGACGATAGGAGTTGCGGAAAAGAAAAGAATAGAAACTTTTGAAATGTGGTGCTGTAGGAGGGTGGATAGAATCACTAACGAGGAAGTTATGAGCATAATAGGGAAAGAAAGAACAATATGGAGAACGTTGACAATGAGAAGGGATAGATTAATATGCCACGTTTCGAGACATGAGGGTCTTTTAAAGTTGGCATTAGAGGGAAGTATGTGGGGAAAGAACAGAAGAGGATAGAATACTCTAAGCAGATTAGGGAGGATGTGGAAATGAAGACGCTTCCGCAAGATAGTTAAGCATTGAGGGTTGAATCACACCAGTCTTAGGACTGGATACCACAACAACAACAAGGTAACTGTAGAAATTTTTTGCAAGTGTAAAGTCAGCCTTGTAACGATCATACAAACAGTTTCTATTTTCCTGTTAGAAACTTTGATCTTCTTCGTCTTCAATAATTGAAATTGACGGTCTAAAATACTGTCTTTAAAAAGAAGGTTGGATTCCTAAATTGAAGTTTAGGCTTGTTTTACTCATCATAAATTCGGTAAACAGTAATTATGGGAAGGGAAAAATAAAAGTTACAATTATTTTCTTTCTCTCGTCGGTATGCGGCATTCATGCTGTCGTACAGCAAATCTATATATGACATACAACTCCGTCCCTCAGATCTGCGCAAGAATCCACTGTTGTCGGTTCCGTTTGACACGCCGACAGAGGAAGCCGGCAATTGTTGTTCAAGGCGCGCTATTAAGGCGGAACTGCATAAGCGCGAGGAGTTATTACGTTATTCGTCGACAGACACTCATGGAGTAAAGACGCCTGCGGTTGGTTCCCAAGAAATCGCGAACCGTAAGTGAAGGGCCTCGAACGCGCCAGAGTCAAGTGGTGAGACGTCAACGAGTATTGTTGTGGGAATTGATTTTAATTAATCCGGCGACGAGACGCGTGGGAAAGTTTATTGTGTTAATGGTCACGCCCTGCGGATATCTTTTATCTCAGTACTCTAATAAAGTGGCTCAAGATTTTCGTCCAGCCATGGCAACGAGTGTTTGGTTTGTGTTTTTCCAGCGGCGATGGGTCGTAGCCAGTCGACGCCTGGTCTGGTGGAGTCCAGAGGTCGCATTCCTCTGGAGGACATGTGGGTGTCGCCGCTGGAGCCGCTGCTCACTGGAGGCTCGTCTTCAGGACCTCCCCCGTACTCGGCCAACTCGCTCTTCAGCCCGGCGCTAAGTCCCACATCCAGGTAACCAAGAACCACCAACCATCGCAACCCACTTCCCACGTGAATTAAACCCGTCAGTGTTATATAGTTATATATGTTGTAAAAGTTTAAAGATCTGCGCACTTGGCAAACCACCTTTTGTGATAATTTGACGGTAGGTGAAGTTAAACTTCGGTTGTATGTACAGACGTCTGCCGTCAGAGGATCTGAATGTAATCCCCCGTAAAGTGAAACTTGTGTCACGCACGCGCAATGTCAAGGACGCGAAGGATCTGGTGAATGGAGTAGAGGGAGACTTTTGGAAATTAATAAGGCTTATATTCAGACGATTTTGAGTTGAATAATTAGAGTGGGAGACTGAAAAAGAAATTATTACTCAGCGTTCCCAAGCTGTCCAATTAAGGAGGGCACAGGGAGGGATTTTTCTTTGATGACTGACATCATTAATTCGTACCCTCCTTTATAGCCCATTAGTTATTATTTATTTACATGTTAAATCCGGACGACATTGACTTTTTTTTAATTACGTGGGGCAGAAGACGGGATTTAACTGTGGCAATTAGACGTGATGGATGAAGATGGGGTGGAGGGAGGTAATATAATCGCCTTAAAAATCGATGGATGGAATACGCGAATAAAGTTAGAATGGATCTCCATAGCGTTTGGAATAGATCAGGAAACTACAATGAATGAATTACAGGACCTAATCGTGCGATTGAAGATTGATCTATTTGAGAAAGAATTATTCGAATCGAGTATTCGGATAGAGGTTGAGCGTAAACAAATTTGCATTGTTAGAGCCGCGTTCGTGGTAGTTATAAATTCCTTTAGACATTTGAAATAATCGCTATAGTTAAACGACTAAGCATAACGTAAATGATAATACAGTACGTGAAAGACAAACTGTTAAATACTTATAAAGTGGTTCCGCCAGGTCGCTTTAGAAAGCCAATGACCATAGATGCTGCAAATAGTAGGTTTTTCATCTTACAACAGGATTACGTCACTCCACTTTACCATAATTATGTACGACATTACCTGAATGAGACGTTGCCACGTCGCTGGATACGTCTAGTTGTGGCCGCTGACCTGGCGCTGCTCCAGTGGCTCGTACACATTTGTGGAAGTGTGGCGGACTGCAATCGCACTAAAAGATGAAATTACCCTACTATCAGTTTCAAGCTACTCTTTTACAATTGGAACAGTTTCAGCAACTACGGTCGGTGGCGCCCCTGTTTTCCAAAGTAACTTTCCGTCCAACATGGTTCGGAAAGAACGTTTACGTATTTTCACGCACTGTATCATTTATTACTTCATGTTTTAGCCATTTTTCCCCACACCGTTTCTTGAAAGGTTTCAGGATATAATTTCGCTGTATGTTGTAGTAAACAAAATCCAGGATTTTCTAAAACCTCAGAATATACGAGCAGCAAAAATGACCTCGTAAATATAAGACAAAATACTTCAGAACGAATATATAACTTTTTAAGTACTCGCTATAATGTTTTGTTTAAATAGAGTTTATTTTCTCGTCATTTATAAATACTATTGTGTATAAAAGAAAGTATGCATAGGTGAAGTACCACTAATTTTTTTTTGCCATATTGCCATATTGGGATTCAAAATATGTTGCTTCAGAAAAAAAAAGTAGGGAGAAGGGAAGGATGATTGGGTACAAGTTTAAGGAGTAATGTGGTAATGTCGCAGGTCTCTGCCGGCGCACATGAGGACTGCGGAGTCGCCCCTGTCGGCGACGTCCAGCGGCCAGTCCTCTGACGACGAGCGTCGGGGAGGCGTCCATCCGCCCTGCCACGGCGTCTCGACGTCGCACGCCTCGAGATCAGGTCAGAACTCTTGTACAGTGACAGGAAAGGCCCACCACACAGCAGGGTTACCACAACTCGCTGCTGTTGCAGGTCGCACGTCCCGCAGTTACGGCGCGTGCAGCACGACGCCCACGCAGCTGCTGGAGACGACGCCGCTGGTGGCGTCTTGCGCCAGCGAACACTCGTCAGCGTCGCCCATCAGCGGAGACCTGCCATCCGCGAGGGCCGCAGGTAGGGCTTTCTCTTTCACCTTCAACTAATTAATTAATTGCTGAGGTACAGCATGTATAATACATGAATAAATAGGGCAATATAAACAAGAAAACAAATTAGATCCTCTCGTGAAACATCGCTCTTTACCAAGAATAATATAATATAAATAGATGTTGATGTGGTATTCAGTCCTAAGACTGGTCTGATGCAACTCTCCATGCTAACCTATCTTGCGAAACACCATACCACATCCTGCCTAATCTTCTTAGCGTATATCATCCTTGACCTCGTCTTCTGTTCTTACCCTCCACACACTTCCCTCTAATGCTAATTTTAAAAGACCACCGTGTCTCAAAACGAGGCCTATTAATCTATCCCGTCTCTTGGTCAACGTCCTCTATGTTGGTCGCTCTTCCCCTATTCTGTTAAGAACTTCCTTGGTAGTGATTCTATCCACGCATCTCATTCTCCTATAGCACCACATTTCAAAGGCTTCTCTTCTTTTCCTTTCCGCAACTCCTATACTCCATGGAGCGTGGCGTTATATGGGTGCGAAACGTGGATGGTAGGAGCTGCGGGTAGGAAAATAATAGAAGCCTTTGAAATGTGCTGCTATAGGAGAATGAGATGGGTGGATAAAATCACTACCGAGGAAGTTGTAAACAGAATTGGTGAACAGCTACGTTGACGAAGAGAAGGGATAGATTAATAGGCCACGTTTTAAGGCACGAGGGTCTTGTAAAAATAGCATTAGAGTGAAGTGCGTGGATTAAGAATAGAAAAGGGACGTCAAGGATGGAATGCGCTAAGCAAATTAGGGAGGATGTTGTTTGTGATAGTTATAGTTGTGTTAGCATGGAGGGTTGCAGCAGACCAGTCTTAGGACTGAATACCACAACAACAGCAACAAGAGGGATGGATGATGGACTTTGTCTGCGTCAGTGTGTCCTGTTACTACAAAAGGAAAAGGGGGTTACCACGAAACAGACTCTGTGAGTGGAACTGGAGGCGCGCAGCGAGTAACAGCGTTCGTTTCAACGGCGTAGCAAAAACTCTGCCAAGTGTGAAATTAGTTAAAGACTTATTTCACACTTGGTGGTCAAGGTCACGCCCTATTCCATCTACGTTTTCAGGGAGGGTGTTTTTTTTTATCATATTAAATTCTTGAAGACAAACAGTTTATTCTTCGTTCATCGAAAGAAAATTGTAGATGGTGAAAATTAACATCACTCGTGAAGGTTTCTTAGGTTCAACCTACGAAATTTCGGGTGATTAATGGTTCTGTAGTGACGTTTTTTAAATTATCTACCAAACTTACCCTCGTAATTTTTACTTGCAACGTAATATCTGTATCATTTGCCTGGTTCATTGACATGACGTATTTTCTTGGAAGAATCGTTTCCTTACAATTATTTCTTCCCTCCAGTACTTGAACACGTCACTGGCTGCATATCCTTTTCTTCAATTATCTCCACCTTCTTTGCGCAATCCTTTTCTTTTCCTCATAACAAGCGCATCCCACATCCTCCTTAACTACTTAGCATAATCCGTACTTGGCCTCCCTCTTCTGTTCTTACCCCACGCTAATACTACAATATCATCTGCAAAGCGTAAGGTTTTATTTCTTCTCCTTGCAGTATGATTCCTTTTCCACATTTCAGTTTTAACTTTCTTCATCACCTGTTCTATATATCAGTTAAACAGCCTATCATTCACGTTTCGCACCAATATAACGCCACGCTCCATACGAACTTTTTAAGAAATTATTTTCTTATAATCACTGTAAAAATATTATCCTATTTTTCTGGAAAGCCTTCCTGGTCTCTGCTATCCTACTCCTTTTAGTCTACTATACTTCTACCATCTCAAGTTATTACCATTCCTAAGTAGCAGAATTCCTTAACTTCCGTCAAAATATCCCTTCCCAATCTAACACCCTTTGTTATTCTACCGTTTCCCATACTACACTCCATTACCTTGGTTTTCCCTCTGTTAATACTCATTTTGAACTCTTTCTCCAGGACCACGTTCTTGCCGTTTATTATGGTTTCCAAGTTATCTTATGACTTCCCTAATTCTACAATATCGTCTTCAAAGCGTAAGGTTTTATTTCTTCTCCTTGCAGTATGATTCGTTCCACATGTTCCGTTAAACATTCTTCATCGCCTGTTCTATAGATATAAGTTAAACAGCATGGCTGACAGCCTGCATCCTTGTCTTACTCCTTTCTTGATTACAGCCTTCTTTTCTTGATCTTCTATTCTAATTACTGGTGCCTGTCTTCTGTAGAGGTTACATACAAGTCTCGTCTATATTTCTTCCCTCCAATATTTCAACACGAATGCGTAACTTGCTTCATTCCTACGAATTCTTCAATTATTCCCTATTCTCTGACCCGTCGCTGTTTACAGTTACTGTAATACGATGATTTTTGTTTTTTAAATTAAATATTACAGTTCCGTGCGGATGATTAGTTTATCGATTTGTAACAAGATATTTAGACCGAGGTAAACAAGGATGAGAAACAGCCAGTTGAGCACAAATTATCGCCGTAATTAACTAGCTGTGTGGGAATATTCGACACCGTGAGGTTTTAGCTGCTTGAAGCCAAATATGTGTGCGTAATTAACTGCCATTACGAACAACAGGAGGATTGAAGCTGTAAACAGGACACGCAGAGGATTAGCCGCGGTCTGCCACCAACAACAACTACAACAACTTTTAAACGGTCGCGTCCATTACAAATTATGGTAAATCCGGTTCACGCTAACACAATTTTTATTTCACATAAAATATAAAAAAACGTTTATTTTAAATGTTACTGCAAGGAGAAGAAATAAAAACCTTGCGCTTGGCCGACGATATTGTAGTATTAGGGGAGTCAGAAGAAGACTCGAAAACCATAATAAGTGGCATGAACGGGATCCTGGAGAAAGAGTTCAATATGAGGATTAACAGAGGGAAACCAAGGTAGCTTGGGAAGCAGTGGAATAACAAATGCTGTTAGATTGGGAAGGGATATTTTGAAGAAAGTTATGAAATTCTGCTACTTGGGAAGCGTAATAACTAGGGATGGTAGAAGTATAGTAGACACATAAAGTAGGATAGCACAGGCAAGGAAGACTTTCGAAAAAGAGAGGAATTTACTCACGGGTAATATAAGTGTGAATATTAGGAAATCATTGCTATAAATTTTCGTGATTCTATCCACCGATCTCCTATAGCACCACATTTGAAAGGGGTCTATTATTTTCCTTTCTGGAACTCCTTCCGTCCACGTATCGCACCCATATAACCCCACGCTCCATACGAATTTTTTTTGCAATTATTTCATAATATGCATAGTTATATTACCCGTAAGTAAATTACTCTTCCTTGCCTGTGCTATCCTACTGTAGTTATTCCTCAACTTCCTTCAAAATATCCCTTCCCAATCTAACAGCATTCGTTATTTCACTGTTTCCCATACGAAACTCCATCACCTCTATTGTCTATTGTTGCACTCTTCCTGCAGTACGACGTTATTGCCGTTTATTATGGTTTCCTAGTCTTCTTCTGACTCCCCTTTGTATATATTTCATTTCCTTCATCACTTAAACTTTTATTCTCAATTTCACGTTTATTATTTTTATTTTTCGATATTGCCAATAATCCTGCGATTTTTCATATACATATATATTCGATTCAACAGGCTGATTGGCCAACACATTAACGTTATTCAATACGTTCTGTAATAATTGATCGGTAAATAATTTCGCCGACTTGTTTATTAGTCTGTGTGCTCATCACTCTCGTTTACGTATTTACACGAGTATGCTAACAGTGACGCCTTCGATTAATGGATCATTTCAGAGCTGCTTCAGTTTGTGATTACACGTTGAGTCATGAGCTTGTTACGCAATCCACTCGCCGTCGTTTAGTCTTTCACTTATTAATGGCAATAAGGTACAGTAGGTAAAGTGACCTCAGATATGTTAACAATTTAATTTATTTTGTTTCGTCATAATTAAAAAATTAAAATCTTTTGGATTATTTGGGCACCCTCAAATAATTTAAAATTCTCTGTAAATACGGACCACACGTCCAATGTCATTCTACTCCCCTAAAAGAAGACGTACGTACATTAATTAATGTGATGTAACACATGAGCACACATGCATAAGCCGCCACTGGAAGTCCAATCGCGTGTCCACGTGGAGGGACGCACTGTTGCCACGTAGTAATGCGCTTGCGCTCCCTCCTTACTAGAAACTAACAGTCATCAAGGCTCTTTGTGTTACTTGTAACATTTTGTCTCGTGATCGTCTAAAAATTGAAGGTCCTCAGGGCGCCGTAAACAAGAAAAGGAGGGATCCTTTGCAGCTTTTCGATGTAGCAGAGTCTTGGCATTGACTCTTCACTCGAATCTGATTCGGAACGTGGAAAGGAAATGAGATATGAGGCTTATCTCGAAGGGCTGAAAAGGTTCAAGGAGCGTCAGGACCGTTTTTTGGTGAGTAGGTTCGCCCTGAGTCTGGTCAGGTACGAATCGTAAAGTTGGGGCGTTTACTGGTTAAAACACAGATTTTTCGTTTTAGATGTGTGTATAATTACAGTCAATATTACACACTGTAAGGAAGTAGGAAATAGGGATGTTGTTATAATAGAACTAACAGTAAAGCCTGCGACAAGCTACCACCAACGTCTGAGTAATCACTCCAATAAACTCTTGCAAGAAATTAACCACAATGCTCCTTGACGAAGAGTAGCAAGAAGACTAAAACAAAAAAAACATTGACCTTTTTCCCGAAATTCTAATATCATTCAGCACATGATATGTAGTAACAACTAATTGTTTAATAATGTTGTTCAACCATTAATGTACACTTTTTTGCGGCCTATCGATGGGTAGCTACCGCTACACATGTTTCAAGTCTTTTATTTCTTTATTTTTATTACTGTATACTTCATATTATTTCGGACAACTGTAATGTACCCAATATGTACAATAAAGTTACCAATATATATTTTTTTAAAAAAAAGGTGTTAATAATTGCCCGAGTAAGCGGGCCACTTTGATCCTCAGCAATTCCGCAACGTTGCAGCGTTGTATCGTGATTGCTTCGATAGAATGCGTCCATCCATCAAGGGCAACGACCCAAAATTTAGCGCGGAATTAACATGAGGAGTAACGCAACATTTCAACCCTTATGGAAAATAACCGACATCGTGGCTCCTTGTCTTACTTGTAACATATTGTCATGTGTTCGCATGAAATTGTAGATCCTCAGGGAGACGTAAACAAAGAAAAGTAGGGATCCTTTGCAGCATTTCGGTGTATCAGGAAAAATTAATGGTGTCATTGTCCGAGTAAGTAGGCCTGCAATTCCCTCAACGTTGTCACGTTCGTCCACATGTTTCACTCTGGAAGTGGAAGTATTTAAAAGATGTGTCATTGTCCGCTAATATGTCACTTTGATCGTCAGAAATTCCGCAACGTTGCCGCGTTCGTTCACCTGTATCGCGATTGCTTCGAGGATTTCGTCCATCCATCAAGGGCAATGACCGAACAAGAATTCGCTACAATTTAATGGTGTGTGTTGCTTCCGCAGCGTATGCGGTGGCCTGCGCCACGGCGGCGGCGGCGGCAGCGTCTTCGGCGGCGCAGGGGGCTGAAGATGGCGGCGGCGGAGGAGGAGGAACGACGATGTCACACGAGGCCTTAATCGCGGAGATCAAGCGTCTGCGGGAGCGTCTGCAGGTGCTGGAGACGGAGAACGCGTCCATGAGCGTGAAGCTGAGCCAGCAGCAGTGGGCCGTGGAGCATCGCCTCGCCGAGATTGAGATGCAGATCTGCGGAGCTTCCAGCGGCGGCTCCAGCACCGAGGACAACGAGCGCAACAGAGAGTCCATCATTTGACGCCGACTCCAGCCTGCTGCTGTGATACCAAGACTCACACTCACTAACTATATTTTTATAAATTTGCTTTCCTCCCTCACTCACGTCCTACGTGCGTGTGCATTTTCTCTGTAAAACACACACACACACAACACTCACATACACACTAAAACAACCCCGGAACACATTCCCCCGACTTTATACATTACCAAAAAAAAAAGATGAGTGGACGAAACGCATGCATGCTCATTCCATTTTTAATTTAACTAATTTTTTTTAAAAAAGAGGATTAACAAAATTTCTTAATATGCTATTAGAAAAATATTTAGTGGTTGTCAACCATCGTACACGATAAAAAAAAACTTTTTGAAAAAAAAAATTCGAAACCATAAAATTATTCTAATGATATTAGGAAAAGAAGGGTATTCATTACATGAAAACATAATAAAATTATTATTATATAAAAGTTCTTTTTATACTAAAGAAATTTATTACGTATTTCCAAAGAACACATAATAACATTATGAGAATTGTAAAACTTATGGAAAGAAAAATTTAGAATTTCTCTATATACATATATTTAAAAAGAACCGGTTAGAGTTTTAAATGCACCATTGTAAGAGGATTTAAAAATTATATTATATATTATAGCGAAAAATAAAAACAACTCTGAAAGTCATTTAGAATAGAGTATATTCAAATTTAACACACAAGAAATTCATATATAAAATTTAAATAAATTAAGTATTTTAGGAAAACTATTAATAAAAAAACTGAGAGTAAACTGCCTTTAAAAATGTAGAACAAATTTGTTACGAAGGATATCAGAATCCGGGTTTTACTGTTGTCGCCCCGTCGCAGCGATGTACAGTTGTATATTTTTTATCGCTCGACCCCCGCTTGAAGGTTGTGAGGTTAGGATTATTCCCTTAAAAGAAAACTTCTCTCTCCCCTTGCGATGAAACCTACTTGTTTTAAGTTTAAGTTTGGGATTTTTGAAAAAAAAATATTTATAAAAAAAAGAAACAACACGACAATAAAACGGTTTCGTAGAAAATTTCCCCCTTTCTTCTCTCCTCTTCTCTCATCTTCACTTCGTAACACCCGACCCTCCTCCCTCTCCCCACCCTTCCCTCCTTGTAAATCCCAAATTAGAAGAAAAATGGTTCGATTAAAGATTCTGGTAACTTTCATAACAGGTACGTTTTACGAAAAACTAAATATTACACATACATACATACAAAAAAAATAAACATTTACATTATGCCGATATTTCTAATAAAGTATTTTATTTAAAATTTATATATATAAAAATTAATAATTTTTATTATATGAAATATTCATAGCGTATATTGATAATTTGTAAAAAAATCCATATCATATTCGCTCATGTAAATAAAATTTATTAAAAATTTTTTCTTATCTTCCTTGCGATTTGATAAAAAATATGAACGCTTCATTAACAATTTAAAAATGAAAAAATTATAAATCTAATTTTTAAAACGACAGAACAAAACGGTGTTTTTTCTAATTATAATTGCGAAGGGGGGAAAAGTTTTTTAATGATAAACTAAGTTCTGTGTTTTTTTCCTTTTTTTAAAAAAAGAATTCTTAACTTTTTAAAACAGGCGTCTGTAGTAGCGTCGTGCATGTGGTGGAAGAAGAAGGAGAAGGAGAGACAGAGGGAGAAAACAGTTGTGATTTTAACGTTTAAACCAAATAATCTTTCATTTCTTCGATAAAAATGGGAGAGAGAAAAACAAATACACAAAGAGGGGAGGAAACATTTAAAATCGATTTGAATAAAGTATATATATTTTATTTTTATAATCGCAGATAATGAATGAACATTTAAAAAACGAGAGGAACGGGATTCTAAATAATATCGAATTTTAAAAAAAAACGTGCTTCTTTGAAGAAGATACTAGTTTTAAGTTAAATATAGTAGGAGAATGATGGTGAATTTCTTTCAGAATTGCTTGGGGGTGCGAGGGGGGATTTGTTGTTGTTGTTGGTTTGTCCTTTAACCCCCCCAAAAATATTGTACTTATTTTCATTTACATTAACCTGTTTAAACCGAAGTGGCAAACTGTAAAACGGACGTCGCACAGAATGAACAGGTAGAAAATAAATATTTCTTTTTTGCTGTGAAACCCAAAAAACGAACTAAATTTAAGGAAGGTATAACATAAACATATATTTAAACAACAACAAAACATAAAATCAGATAATTTTTTTTAAAAAAATGAAAAATTTGCCGACACACACGGGCGAATTAAAATTTTCTGTTTTTCTTTTTGGTTTTATTTGTAACCGACCGCATGTGGTTCAGTATTAGATATATTTCAATATATACATATATAATAAGATAAGAAAAAAATTTTGTGGTGTTGAAAAAAACTGATTCCTATTTAAAAGAATAAACATTAAATTTTACAAGTTGATGTTATGAGAGAAAAAAAAGAATTGTTTGATATATATATAAAATAAGAGTTATTTGGACGGTTGAAACCCGAATAAGGGTGGAATAAAAAATATTATTGGCCATGTTGTGTGACCAAAATTCTTAGGTGGGGGGAAAAATAAAACGGTGAAAAAAAATTTGTTGTGAACCATTTTTTTTTCACTGAATATGTTACCTCATATTATTGTTGAAAAAAAATTTAAGATTTATGGTAAATTGTTTAAAATACTGTATTATCTGAAAAGCACTGTTTTATGTACATATATATACATATAAAAAGCGATGTAATTTTTTTTCAAAGAAAAACAAAATTAACGCTTCTTTCACACATTCATTTATTTATTTACTTTGAGATAATTTAATTGTCTTAAAGTACATGTCTCTTTATTTTTATGAAGAACAATTGTAAACAATAATTATTTATACAGGATTCGATGGAGTCCTTTGTTTATTATAAATGTCAAAATATTATTTCTCAGCATGGATTGCAAACATTGATTTTTTTTTCAACGTTTCACATCATCAAACAATTCAAAGGAGAAACATGAGACGATTATGGTACAAATAAGAAACAAAAAGACCTTAAATTTTTTATTTATTAACTTTAAATTGTTCATGGGGCGAAGAGAATGAAGCCGCGGGGGGTTGGTTGTGTGGTTAAATTTCTCAAAATTCATTACCTACCGAAAGGAAAAAAAATTAATAATATTCTAAACATATTTACTCAATTACTGACTTACATTATAAGCTTTGTGAAGCTTTAAAAATTAATGCTAACACATCCCTTTTTTTGTAATTTAAACAAAAAAATTTTAAATGAAAAAAAAGCATAATTCATCGCATCCACAAAAAGTTAATAAATTTTAATATACTTATTATATATTCTTGAATTACCTTCAAAAAACCACTGTTAATATTTAAAATTATATAAATATTGAAAAAAAACTCTTACTTGTGTTAAAAAATCTCGTTATTGTTATTATAAATAATGTTGCTGAAAAGAAAATATTGACAAAGAATGTGTATATTATATATATATAATATTCTGATGGTAAATGGCTCATAAAGAGATTTTTATAAGCAAACTTAGATTGTATAATTGTATATTAAACATGAATTTTAAAAAAAGAAATATTTAAAAAAAAGTACTTACCAAATCAGCTGATATTTTTTGACTCAAAAAATTATATAGAATTTCAAACATAATTATTTTTTTGTTGTACGTTACGAGGCTAAACCAAAAAAAAACAAATATATAACTAATAGAAAAAAATACAAACCAGATTGCTACAAATTGAATTTGATCCTTGCATAAACATCACTGAATAATACCAGTAACTTTAATTTATCCTTTTATAAGTTTTCCAATTTTGGTGTTGGGGATTATTTTTTTCTCCAAGTACAATTCAAGCAGTAGAGGGCATCGTGTGTAGGGGGAGGGGGAGGGGCGTAAAGTAGTCCACAAAAACCAAAATAATAAAATGGATGTTAACAACGACGACGGGGATTAAAAAATAAGTTTTTTCATACAAATAATTGACTTTATTACCGCATTAAGTGATTAATTTTTTCAAAAAAAGTCAGAACATAGTCATAATTTAAAACTTTATTTTTTTCGGTTCAGTTGGGAAAAAAATATTTTCATGTTTAAATGAGACCAAAAAAACACAAAAAATAATAAAACACAACCAACTGTAATTTAAAACAACTACATGTTTCAATCCTGATCAGGACTTCAGGTAGAAACATGTAGTTGCTTTAAATTTTTTGGGGGTTAACAGGCTACATGAGGGTGATTCTGAAACATAAACTCCCCTTTAATACCCCTCCTATGCTATTAAAGGGGAGTTGACTGTTTCAGGATCACCCTCATGTAGCCTTTAACCGCCCCAATTTATTTTTTGTCTTCTTTTGGCCTCATTTAAGCATTAATTTAAATTTACAGAGGCATTAACTATTATGAAAAAAAGATATATATTCATTTGGGAAAAGGTTAACGGGAAATTTTTTTAAAGATGTTTCAGTTACTTCGAGAAATGAAAGAAGTTGAAATACGTTCGTCAATAATCTCTGAAAAATTTACAATTACAGTACGTGTGGAATATACAACCAGAAAATATGGTAATGCCTGTTCCACTTGGTTTGGTAGATTAGAATTTATGACAGACATTTTTACAATTTAGTCCTCAAAGAAAAATTCCTCACATCTGGGTTGATTACGAGCTGTAGACAGTTCAACGTTCCTCAATAATATTCGTTTCCAATAAATAGAAACGGCCAAAAAAAGTCAGCTTTGAATATATAACTATTTATTGACAAAAGGCGACGTTTCGTCTCCATTTTGAGACTTCTTCAGACTTAAAACTTAGCAATACATCCTATTTACTCGTTGACTCCCTCAGTCTCAAAATGGAGATGAAACGTCGCTATTGTTGATAAACCAATAATAATAAATAGTTATATATTTAATGCTGACTTTTTAACCGTTTTTATTTCTTTCAAATATTCGCTTCAGTTGCTTATGTAAATCACCTTTTCATTTTAAAGTTAGCTTATCACGAGGACTAAATGTCATTTTTCTTATATTTGCTATCTCGTTTACGTCATAGTTCCAAGGTCTTTTTTTTCTCTTCCCCCTTCACTCCCTCCACCCCCCCGCCCCCAATCAAAGACTTGTCGCTGCTCTTTGTAGACAGAGAGACGGAAAGTTCACAGTGTTCGCTAGATTGAGAATCGGTTCGTTTCAGTATTGTCAAAATAAAAAAAAGAATTCGGGTTTAATCCATGTTGTGATGACTGATGAAAAGAAAACAGTAATTCACGGCGTCACCACAGGCAGACAGACAGACAGACAGACAGAAGCCCGCTCACTACAATACGCCAATGTTTGGGATGGAGGGTGGGGAGGGAAAATCACAGGGTGCCATTACTCATTTCCTATACGTTTATTTTGGGGCACAGAGAACGCCCTGACCCGTCTCTATAAAGAATGATAATACTCAAATAAAAATTATTACACTAAATTTATTAACTGTATAAATAACAAATAACCAGTTTAAAAAAAGCAGATGCTTTCATAAGCCAAATTAATAACATACATTTAGACAGAAGTGAAAACGTTTTCGACACAAACCAGTTTTAATACTACGTTGATAAAATAATTTTTTCTTTTTATTACGAATTATGAGTGATTTAGTGGGGTAAGGAATTCCTGCTATTCTATGTTGGCGCTACGAGGGTCTGGTAAAAATCTCACAATATAGAAAAAGTACTTTGTTTTTTAAAATATAGGATTTACGTTACCCTGTAAGTATCAAAACATGGTTTACCAGGGTGTGTGTCACTTTTATTCCCTTACCCCCACCCCCCATTTTATACTTGTGATTTCTCTATTTTTATTTTCCTCTATACGAAAAAAGTTTTTACATGAATAACAAAAAAAATCATTTAGTCGCTCCTCTATATCTCTCTCCTCCCAAGTTTATGAAGGAAAGAAAAGAAACCCTTGCCCATGCCCAGAGAGGTCACGAAACGTTTCCTCCCTGTCCTCTAACGTAGTTTTAATTGCATCCTTCCTTGGCTGTACACTTGGCCCAGCGAGTTTCATCCAATCACAAGAATAGGTTTCGTGCAACTCAGTGCAAAATACTCCGTCATGGCCAAACTCACTTGATGATGAACATTCTTTCCACCCTCCCTCCCCACCAAGATAAATTTTCAAATTCGGGAACAAGGAGGAGTCACTTGGTACTAGGTCTGGTGAACAGGGAGGATGAGAAACACATTCGAATCCCAAATAGTACACTTTCGACATTGAGACTGTATTGTCCTGGTGAAACTGCACTTCCTTAGTCGTTTCTCAATCAACACGATCCCAAAAAACCTATGAATTCCCTAACGACAGTGTTCATCACATTTTAAGATGACTAAAGGCCTACACCCTTTCCGGTGCACTTTTGTTCATTGTTTTGATTGTTCCCATGGTCTCTGGAATGGATCCAAATTTCATCGAAGAATATCGAACGTCTCGTGGTTGCTAGATTCTGCAGTTGAAATTTTTTTGACCTGATCCGTTTTTGGTCCAATGAGAGCAGCTTCGCGGCATCCGTCTTGCAGAAAGCTTTTTTTTAAATCGTGGAGGGGATGAAACGCTCTCGTTCAGTTGAGAAACAAACGGCATCGACTACCCTTCAGTCTGTGATTGTCAATTACGGTATTGTGAACATTTTCCCGTTTTTTCCGTGAGTGGTGGGTAACCTCAATTGAGCGGATAGGCGACCGGAGCGCGTTTCATCATCAGTGCTTCCGTGACGTCTGTTTAAACTCATTAATACAGAAGCAAATGGTCTGCATGAACTTCGTCCAATTCGGTTTTTTGATTTTCGCAGCTGTGCAACCGTTAAAATGAAAGTTTTTTTTCCTCCTTCTTTCTCTTCGCCTGGCTACACATCTAACACTACAGGAGGCTGTCAACAATAAACTATCACTGGAATAGGTTTAAAACTTTTTAGGAATATCTTTGAAACAATCATTTTTACCAACAACGCCGCTAAAGAAAAAAATTACCCCGCTCTTTCGTGAAAAATTTATCGAACAACCCGCGTATTTACCTTCCAACAACCATAACTGACTATACATCTAACACTACAGAAGGCTGACAACAATGTTCTACGGCTGTGATATGTTTAAAACTTTTAGGAATATCTTTGAAACAATCATGTTTAGCAACAACATGCCGCGAAACAGAAAAATTTCCCTTTCTTTCATAAAAATTTTATCGAACAACCCTCGTCTTTACCTTCCAACAACCATAACCGACTTCACACCTAACATTACAGAAGGCTGCCAACAATATACTACAACTGAAATAAGTTTAAAACGTTTAAGGAATATCTTTGAAAGAATCATGATTACAAAAAATGGCGTGAAACTGAAAAAATTTCCCGCCCTTACATGAAAATTTACCAGACTTAAAAACCTTCGTATTTACCTTCCAACAGATGCATAGATATATATAAAGTCTTAATCGCGGTCGTCGTGACAGTGACGTCACAAACCAAGTCCAAACCAGGATTCGAACCACTAGACCACAGGAGGTTATCCTTCACTATATATAAACACACAGAAATCAATATCAGCTTAAAGGATTTTAAAGGAGTCTTTGCAGGATAAGTTGACTGTTTAAGGGACTCGGGGACTGAATGTGAAAGTACAAAATATCGTTTTTGTAAACTTCTTTTTTGTTGAGATATTTGAAAAATTAATTTCAAAATTTTGCAGGTCTGAAAATGTTCTTTTCGTTACGTACTTGAATATAATTTTAACTTCATTACATTAATATTTTATCAATTGTCTGTATTATTTTTTTAAGTTGATTAAAATTGTGGAGAGTAAATAATTTTTTCCTGAGAGCTTCATCATACGGTCCCTTAAAATTCGGCACTTTGAATCATTTTTTCACCTAAACTACTTGAACAATTAGAAAATTAATACTTGTATTTGAGGATAATGGCGTGTAGATTATGTAGAAAAAGAATGAAGACAAATATCTTAACATCTGTGACGCATAGAAGGGGTTTTTAGAACCAGAAATCATAAAGCTGAAAAAACGTATTTTTCTGAAAATAAAAAGAAGGGAAGTATTAATTTTGAATCGAAAATATTAATTAAAATTGTCCTTCAGAATATTTTACACATTTTCTTCTTTTGTTTGGTAGTTCTTTTTTGTTTCAGTTTACTAAATTTATAAGCATAATAATACGAAAAATTAGGATGAAGATTTTTTTTTCAGATTCAGTCCCCGTGTCTCCCTTAAGTTATCAATTCTTTAAGTCTTTTTCTATGTTAATTCTTCGAGTAAATAGGGTTCTTTCGGCTTCTGAAAAAAAATCAGTATTTACAATCTATTAAACATTTAAAATTCACGTGTGACTGAGTTTGGTTACACGTTGTTATGCGTTACTGCTTAAATCGGAGCAAAATAATGGGGTGTTGGGCCCCGAAGCAGTGACTACAGCTAAAGACTGCGTGTATGACACTGTCCTTATACAGTTGAATCTGACAGAGGTAGAAGAATAAATTAATTAAGGATACTTCTGAAGTGTATTAGATTAGAGGAATATAAATGTAGAGGGTTGGTCGTAGGGGAAGAAGTGAATTGCGGAAGCAGGTGAGGGAAATTAGAGTCAGTAGTAGTGTATGGCCAGAGTCATCAGCGGGAGCGGTCCGCATTAAAATGATTCATCAGGAGCCGTTATCCAGGGTAATTTAGGAGATTGAGCGCATCTGCCGGAGAGTTGACAGAAGCCCACCCGAAGGATATTCATTTAACTCCGCCGCTGCTGAAATGTGAAACGTGTTTTGTGTGACGTTAATTCCTCGCCCTGGCTCACGGGGGATGAAAGATAATGCACTAATTGCTGAAAAACGTAAAATACCCGTCACGTCGTTACAAAAGGAAGACTCGCGTAGAATAGACTTTGAAAAAAATTGTTGCCAACCCAAAACACTGAATATCTAAAGTAAGTAACTATCAATTGTGAAAGAAAATAAATTATTCGCGTAACGTTGGTAAATGCAATCCTCATCCCGTACCTTAACTGACGAATTGCAAACAGGACTTGTAGAAAAATACACAATTACTTTGAGGGCTTAATAAAAAAAAATATTTCGAAAACCATACCAAAAATTGTATCTGATGCATGCAAATTATTTTTTGTTGGGTTAACAGGCTACATGAGGGTGATCTTGAAAACAGGCAACTCACCTTTAATAGCATAGGAAGGGGTGGGGGATGCGGAAAGTAGAGCAAGGTAGCCAAGGGTTAACAAGGTCCCCCGAGCTATAGTTTAAGGATCCTACAATAAATGCAGGGAAAACCATAGAAATCCTGCATCAGGTAGGTCGGGCATTGGCTACTATTCCCACGTCCTTCCGGAAGACAGGCGAAAATAGTATACAAGAGGATGGAACGACAAATGTAATGCGAATTAGGAGAATATCAGTTGGGGTTTAGGAAGAACGTAGGGACAAGGAAAACAACATTGACTTTCTAATTTTAGAAAGACAGGATAAGAAAGAAAAACAAACAGATTCATGGCATATGTAGATTTACAAATAAAAAGCGTTTGAAAAAGTGAACTGGAGCACACTAGTTTAGAAAACACTGCGATTAAAGATCGAGAAAGGAGGCTCATACATAGCCTCTACAGGAGGCACTAAGCAGTAATTAGAATTGAAGATCAAGAAAAGAAAAGCCGTAATCAAGAAAGGAGTAAGACAAGGATGCAATGTGTCGCCCATGCTCTTTAACTTACATATAAAACAGGCGTTGAAGAAACCTAAAACCGAATACGGAAAATAAATCATGATACAAGCAGAAGGAATAAACACTCTACATTTTGCCGATGATAATGTGGTATTAGGGGAGTCAGAAGAAGACCTGGAAATCATAATAAATGGCATGTACGTGTTCCTGGAGGAAAAGTACAATATGTGAATTAATAGACGGATAAACATGGTGATGAAGTGTAGTATGGGAAACAGTGGAATAAGAAAGACTGTTAGATTGGGAAGGGATATTTTAAAGGAAGTTAAGGAATTCTGCTACTTGGGAAGCATGATGACTAGAGTAGGATAGCAAAGGGCAAGACAGACGAATTAACTTACGGCTAATGTAAGTGTGAGTATCAGGATATTATTGCTAAACCAATGTTCTTAAGGAGTGTGGCGTTATATGGGTGCGAAAAGTGGACAGTAGGAGGTGCAGAACTAGGACCGAATACCACAACAAATAAATGGGCCATTATAAAATAATTACCCGAGCATCACAGTAATCAGAAATAAAATAATGGAAAGACAAGAAAACATGAATGGAGTAAATAAAAAATCAGAGAAATAATATTTGCAAGCGTGATGACAATGGCTGAATAACTGGAAATAGGAAAAGCATTTGGAAGCAAGAGTTCCGCCAGGATATTAACAGAAAGGGAAGTTTGATGTTGGCATTTCACTTGTGACATTGCGGTTCACCTGAGGGAACACCACTTACCGTATTGAACATATTTTTTTTTATTGCGGCGGCCGTCAGGAAGCTTTCAAGAAGACACGACGACGTAACGCAGAAATGAATTCCACGGTCTTTGGTCAAAGGTGACTCATAACATCACTGGAATTTGAGAGACATTTGACTTTTGAAACAGTTTCATCATTAAATCATCGACGCCATCTTCACACCGAAGTGAAAACTAACTGGATAATTACTTTTCCTATTAATAATAATTTTTGTTGTGGTATTCATTCCTAATACTGGTCTAATGCAACCCTCCATGCTAACCTATCTTCCGCAAGCCTTTTCATATTCGCACGATTACCACCATCCCTATTCTGCTTACAGTATTCCATCCTTGTCCTCCCTCCTCATTTCTTACCCACACACTTCCCTACAACGCTAATTTTAGAAGACTTTTATGTTTTAAAAACCTTGTTTATTAATCTATCCCTTCCCTTGGTCAACGTCCTCCATATTGCTCTATCTTCTCCTATTCTGTTTAGAACTTCCTCGTTAGTGATTCACTCACTCATCTCATTCTCCTATAGCAGCACATTTCAAAGGGCTTCTATTCTTTTCCTTTCCGCAACTACTACCGTCTACATTTCGGACTTCATACGAACATTTTTAGTACATTTATATTACCCGAAAGTAAATTCCTCTTCCTTGCCTGTGCTATCCTACTTTAGTTATTATGCAGCCCAAGTATCAGAATTCCTTAATTTCCTTCAAAATATCCCTTCCCAATCTAACAGCCTTTCTTATTCCACTGTTTCCCATACTACACTCCATCACCAAGTTTATCCCTTTATTAATTCACATATTGTACTCTTCCTCCAGTACTACGTTCATGCCATTAATTATGGTTTCCAGGAGTTCTTATGACTCCCCTAATAGCACAATATCATCGGCAAAATGTAGTGTTTTTATTTCTTCTGCTTTTATCATGATTTATTTTCCATATTCCGTTTTAAGTTTCTTCCACGCCTATATTATATATAAGTTAAACAGCATGGGCGACAGACTGCATCCTTGTCTTACTCCTTTCTTGATTACGGCTTTCTTTCCTTGATCTCCTATTCTAATTACTGCTGCCTGTATGTCTGGATGTAACATCGCCATAATAGGGTTGTAGAGAATTGTTTTTAAACGTCGCCTTTTTTATATGAGGACAAGTCCAACGTCAGCCATTGATGAAGGCAGACGAGGTCTTTCCCCACGTCTTGGGCACGAAATGAGAGAACCCAGACTCGCAGTGTCTGGATGCGGCCTTGCGTGTGTGTGTGTGTGTTTCTTTTCTCCTCGAATGCATTTTGCATGAGAAGTTGGCACGAGCCACGCAGCTCGGAGCATCCAAAATTCATCTGGAGACATTACTCGTGGTCTCTCAACTTGCGCCGCATACAAACAGTCGACTCTGCCTTCAGAATTAGCTCGCGAGATAAGAAACACTACGGATAAAACACCGCACGTCACCTGCTATCCTTTAACTCGTGAAATTAGCGCGGAAATGTTAAAAGAAGCTCATGAGTAATCCTTGAACATTCTGAAAAAGGCAAAGCGAAACAGGCGCGACCTTACCTCTGTGGTTGAAACATCGGTTATGGGAAACGAACGTGGTAATGCGTAAATTCGAAACCTGTCCGCCATCTTACTATCAATATACCGTATTGCATGAGCCAAAATTGAACAATGGCTACTGGCCATCTGCCAAGTAATGGTGTAGTTACAGAGGTGACGCGTGTGTAAAAGCTAAAAAGGCACCTTGCCTATGGTGCATCAATTAGTTATATATAAATTTCATAAAACATCCTTCCAGAAAGAAGATCAAGAAAGTAAATCAGAATAATACAGGAAGTTTTTAGTATATATATAAATTGCATAAAACTTCCTTCCAGAAAAAAGATCAAGAGAATAAATCAGAAATCAAAAAAAGAGTGAGACAAGGATGCAGTCTGTCTCCCACACTCTATAACATATATAGAACAGGCGATGATGATTAAGAGAAAATCATTTGGGCTTAGGAAAAAATGTAGGAACAAGAGAATCAATATTAACTATACGTCTAATTTTAGAAGACAGGGTAAGAAAAAACAGGCCTATGTTCATGGTATTTGTAGATTTAGAAAAAGGCCTTTCATAATGTAAAGAGGGCATGAATAAAATAGAGGCTTATACTTAACCTCTACAGAAGGCAGTCAGCAGTAATTATAAAAGAACAGAAAGAAAATAAAACAAAAACCGAGTAAGACAAGGATGTAGTTTGTCGCCCATGCTCTTATGTATAGAACAGGAGATGAATAAATTTAAAAAGGAATATGGAAAATGAATCATACTAAAAGAAGAAGAAAAAGAAATAAAAACCCAACGGTATGCTGATGTTATTGTGGTATTAAGGGAGAAAGAGTTTAATAGGAGGATTAATAGAGGGAAAAAAACAAGGTATGGGAAATAGTGTAATAACAACAGCGGATGAAGACAGTTAAAACGGTATGTGGATGAGGAATCATACTGCAAAGAGAACGAATACAAACCCTATGCTTTGCAGATGATATTGTAGTATTAGGACAGTCAGAAGAAGACTTGGAAACCATAATAAATGGCATGAACGTGATCCTGGAGGAAGAGTACAACATGAGGGAAAACCAAGGTTATGAAGTGTATGAATGTATGAGGCTCTTAGATTGGGAAGGGAAATTTTGACGGAAGTTAAGGAATTCTGCTACTTGGGCAGCGGAAGAACTAGAGTAGGATAGCACAGGCAAGACAGAGGAATTTACTTACGGCCAATATAAGTATGAATATTAGGAATGTGGCGTTATATGTGTGCGAAACGTCGACGGTAACAGTTGTAGAAAGGACAAGAATAGAAATGTAATGCTATGGGAGAATGATATGGTTAGATAGAATCATAAACAAGGAAGTTATAAGCAGAATAGGGCAAGAGAGAACAATACAGAGGAAGGGATAGATTAATAGGCCACGTTTTGAGACACGAGGGTCTTGTAAAATTAGCATTAGAGGAAAGTGTGTGGGGTAAGAGCAGAAGAGGGAGGCCATGGGTTGACAACGCTAATCCGATTAGGGAGAATGTGGTAGATGCGCCTAAATGAGAAGGCTTGCGCAGGTCAGGCTAGGATAGAGGAATAATACCATGACAACAACAAGGCAATTCTAAATATTTAAAGGTATATTCTAGAATTGTGTTTTTCATTAGAGGGAAGTGATCATAGCAGGGAGGTCAAGGATGGAATACATCAAAGAGATAAAGGAGGGTGTGGGATGTCGGAGCTGTGTAGAAATGAATAGTCTTGCGCAGGATCGACTTCCTGGGTGGTTGCATCTGACCAACCTTAGGACTGATTAACAACAAAAATAATTTTAAATAATCAAAGGAACGATAATAATACTTCCCTTTTACCTCTAATTCATTTATAAACCTCCAAGCCCATGCCAGGATTCGAACCCGGGACCTCTGTGAGGCAGCGACGCTAGCCACTACACCACTGGAGGGTCGACCATTAATAAATTATTAAAATACTATAATCCACGATAATTTTTTTTTCGGGGGGTGGAGGTTAAAGAATCATAGTGGAGCAGTTGTAATTACTGAAGATGTGAAGTTTTGTGCAATTAATCAGTCGTACAATTTAAGTCTAGAGTAGAGTAATTTCAATATGAGAACACTGCCGAGTAAATATCCCGATTTTAATGGCAACTGTGGATGAGGCTTAAATAACATTGGATTATTGAACTTGAGGCAGTAATGATAATTGATGGCGTCTCTCGTATTTCGTCCAGATTTATAATAATTCCCAAAATCGTCCGTCACTGTTAATAAGTGGCATTTCTTTTAATAGGCCAGTTGAATCCTCCGGATGGAATCCCTCTGGCGACAGGCCAGTTACTTGCTCGTAACTCTCGAATGTATTAATCCAAATTAGGAGGCTTCTCTCTCTTCTCTCCTCTCCTCCTCGGGAAAGCGGATTTATAAGTGTTTCAACGAGTTACTTCATGTCCACGCCCTTTCACCCTTCGTGCCAACAATCCGGTCAAATGTATTGGCATTCGAAAGGGAAGTGCCGTAAAATATGAAACCTCCAGGGTTTCTTCATTCACATTCTAAGATATTTCGAAAGTGAGAAAAATCTTGTTCAAAATAATCATATATTGTTCAAAGAGGAAAGAAACATTGGTTTAGATATGTCGTGCGACGATCTTTTTTCCAACGAAGGAACATTTGTAGCGCGACTCATGGTTGGATTGAATCGTGGTAATAATTTGTAAGATAGCAATGTGGACAGCAGCTAGACACGTGCGCCTGGCTCAAAGTATTTCCCGGTTTAAGCCACAGAGAATAGAATATATTGCAGACCAGGTACTGAAGAATGATCCCACTCCTCCTTCACTTGGCGGTGCAAGGGATGTATTATTGGGCCTCTACTAACTTTTGGCGTCGCAGAAGTGATACAAACTTTTTCTTATAGTAGTTGAAAGTCGTAAATATAAAATATAAGATCCATTGATGTAGGAACGCTCCAAAATTTTGAACGTATTTCTTAAAAAGTGTGGGGAGAAAGGAGGAATCATACTGCAAGGAGAAGAAATAAAAACCTTACGCTTTGCCGGCGATATTGTAGTATTAGGGGAATCTGAACAAGACTTGGAAACAATAATAAATGGCATGAACGGAGTCATGGAGAAAGATTCAATATGAGGATTAATAGAGGGAGAACCAAGGTAATGGAGTGTAGTATGGGAAACAGCGGAATAACAAAGGTTGTAAGATTGAGAAGGGATATTTGTACGAAAGTTAAGGAATTCTGCAACTTGGGAAGTGTAATAACTAGGGATGGTAGAAGTATAGTAGACATAAAGAGTAGGATAGCTCAGGCATGGAAGGTTTTCGCGAAAAAGAGGAAATTACTTGCGGGTAATATAAGAGCGAATATTAGGAAATCGTTGCTAAAAATTTTCGTATGGAGCGTGGCGATATATGGGTGCGAAACGTGGACGATAGGAGTTGGGGAAAGGAAAAGAATATGGAGGACGATGGCCAAGAGAAGGGATAGATTAATAGGCAACGTTTCGAGACATGAGGATCTTGTAAAATTAGCATTAGAGGGAAGTGTGTGGGGTAAGAATAAAAGAGGGAGGTCAAGGATAAAATACGCTAAGGAGATTAGGGAAGATGTGTCTTGTGCTAGTCATGAGGAAATGAAAAGGCTTGCGCAATATAGGTTTGCATTTGATCAGTCTTAGGACTGAATAGCACAACAGCAACAGGGAGAAAAGAAAGGTTTCAAGAGTTAGTAGATGTTCACTTATAAATTAATTTTAAATAAAGTTAGATACACAGATGATTCAAACTTTTGCGCATAGGTTTGAAATGGTTTGCACATACATTTTTTAAATTCTCAGACTATTTAAAGCAATAGTTTTCAATCTACGAGTTGCTAAAAATCAAACTAATGGCAAAAATGTGCCTTTTTTCAATTTTTTTCTCCACACGCATGTATAAAATACTTTAAAAATCTTTTATAACATATAATGGTATTAAATTCTGCGTAAAATGAAACCTTTCACAATATCGATGGTCATTCCGATTGGGCACAGTCAGACTTCAAACTACAGATGCACACACACACACAGTAACCCACACGCGTAACGTTCACAAAAAATTTTAAATATGTATTAATTGCTCTAGGCTTCCTATGGAATACTCCTCCATTCTGGAGAAAACAGTGACGACAGTCTTCGAAGCGTTGCTGATAAACACTAATGAGATTGTAGACCCTCGAGGGAGCCGTAAATAAGAAAAGAAGGGATCCTTTACAGCTTTTCGATATTGTACAATCTGGTCTTGGTTTTTAAATCGATGCTGGATCGGACGTACAAAGGAAATGAGATGTGAGGATTATCTGGAAGGGTTGTAAGAATGCTATTGCGCAATAGTTGTAAGAATGCGTCCATCCACCACCGAGGGAATGTAGATAGGGAAACTAGAACTCGTTACACTACAACCCCGAGGCATAACAACCGCCAGGAATGACCTCGAAGGTAGATCGTCATTGAAAATATTTAATTAACCTGTGAGGAGCCTGGACAAGAGTTTCTTCAATTACCCGTGACACTGGTGCAATATACGGAACTGGAAAGTGGAACGTTTACGTTTTATATACACATTGTTACAATTGGGGAAACACAAAGGAAATAAAAATAGAAGGGTACGAATAACAATAATAATAATAACGACGACGATCACAATGGACGTGTGTGACGGCGCACATACGGTTTTGAATTAACGAATTGATAAAAGTCTCGATGGAGCCGATAATTATGGCGGCGCGTTGTCGACACACAATGGAACGTACCAGAGGCGTCCATTGTGTGGGCCCAGGAAATTGCGTCCACCACCACAAAAGGAGGGGTGGGGGGGGAGAAAAAAACCTCGCTACATTAGTCGCTATGTACCTGTCAAAACACGGTAGAAACCTCCTGCCTCCTTATTTAGGCTTCAAGCGCAGGCTGGAAAAGCACAATTACGGTCGAGTAACGGAAATAGTGACGAAGGCATAATTTTTTTAAAAAAAGATCACTAGAAAACTACGAATCACAGTAATGCCAATATACTAATTGTGTTGTTATGGTATTCCGTCCTAAAACTGGTCTGATGCATGATAACACATCTTGCGCAAGCCTTATCATGTCCGCATAACTAGCACATCCTCCCTAATCCGTTTAGCGAATTCCATACTTTGCCTCCTTCTTCCGTCCTTCCCTCACACACTTCCCTCTAACGCAAATTTTTACAAGACCCTCATGTCTTCTCTTAGTCAACGTCCTCCATATTGTTCTCCCTTCCCATATTCTATTTAGAACTTCCTCGTTGGTGATTCTATCCACCCATCTGATTCTCCTATAACACCACATTTCAAAGTCGTCCATTATTTTCCTTTCTGCAACTCCTGTCGTCCACGTTTCGCACCCATACCAACATTTTACCAATTATTTCCTAATTTTCACACTTATATTACACGTAAGTAAATTCCTCTTCCTTGCCTGTGCTATCCTATTCTAGTTGTTACGCTTTCCAAGCAGCAGAATTCCTTAACTTCCTTCAAAATATCTTTTTTTCCAAACTGATACCCTTTGTTATTCCACTGATTTCCATACTACACTCCATTACCTTGGATTTCCCTCCATTAATCCTGATTTGTACTCTTTCTCCAGGATCGCGTTCATGCCTTTTATTATGGTTTCCAAGTCTTCTTCTTACTGTCATAATACTACAATATCATCGGCAAACCTTAGGGTTTTTATTTCTTCTCCTTGCAGTGCGATTCCTTTTTTTGTCTTTCATTTTAACTTTCTTCGTAGTCTGTTTTATATATAAGTTAAAGAGAACGGGCCACAGACCTAAACCCTTGGCTTTCTCTTTTTTTTTTAAATTTCTTTTCTTGATCTTCAATTCTAATTACTTCTCTAGAGGTTATTTCTAAGCGTCCTTTCTCGATATTTTATTTCTGTCCTCTTCAAAATCCTTAATAGACTTTTTGATTATCTTTAAATGCCCTGAACGAAGGCCTTTTTTTTTCTAATTCTGTCTTCTAAAACTTGACGCAGAGTCAATATTGCTTCTCTTTCCCCTTCATTATTCCTAAAACCAAGCTGATATTCTCCTAACTGTCTATCTATATGCAATAACAATTTATGGTCAGTATTTTTAAAGTTCGGGCCATTAGTTCACTGTCTATCTGAAATCGCAACGCCACAGAGGGTAGGAGAGTTTTTTTTAGGGGGTAGTGTATTTTCTCGCTAACTAATGAGTGAATGTATTTTTTTCCCCTCCCGTTTCGTGCTGTTGGTATAAAGGGAGACTAGGTGCAAGGGTTTGTGTCGTACTGCGGACAGAAGGAAGGGTTGGCTCACTGCCAAGGGGTGTGGGGGTGGAAACGTCCGCAGTACACCCACAAGCCCCTCACCCTCGCTCGCACTGCATATAATAGCCAGCCAGGGCCGGGAGGACCGCAGGAGGCGCTGCTGACAGACAGCGTACTGCCAACCTAACAGTATTAAAATATATTCAACAGAAATCTCCCTCTACATTCCCATTTCATAAACGGTTAACCTGGGAAAGCGGATTTTACTTTAGGTAAATAATCAAACGCTGGACTGAGGATAACTCTTTTAATAATATTCCCATTAGTTGAGGAAACACGACTCAACGATTTCCTGTAAACGTGTTCGTAACTTTCAGATTCCACCCTTTTAAAGTCATTGAAGTTTGGACCTTTATTCGTATCCGACATTTTCCTGCGTAGCGGGTTCAATTGCTTACCCACTGCAGCTGAGTCAATCAATCGAGTGATAACTTGACATCACGGACGAATAGAAACTTAGGAAATAATTTACGTGTTGTGGCGTGTGTTTAATAAGCTGCGTATTCTGTCTCGTTATTCTTTCGTGTGGACCAGAAAGTAAACGAAACTGGATGTTAACGTAGAGTTGCAAAATGAAATCTACAAAAAAAAAATTACAAGATTCAGCGGGCATAATGAATAGTAAAATAGTTAAATGGCGTTATAAATATAAGGAGAAAATAATCAGAATCTAATAAAGGGTCATGCAAGGTATGGAATGAGAAAACGTCGAAAAAAACTTAACAGGACCATAAAAAAGAGAGAGATTAGGAAGAATGATGGGATATAAGGCAGAGAATCTTTTAAACGTTGAATAAATCTTAACAAGACCATAAAAAAGAGAGAGATTAGGAAGAATGGTGGGATATAAGACAGAGAATCATGGGAAAAGATCTCACCTCTAAGAGCAGTTTCAACAACAAGCGAGGATCTTGATTCTTACATAAAAAAGGGAAATATGTGTTTGTATATTCATGAAGAAATTCCGAAAAAAAAACTTGGTACATATATTATTTTTAAAAATCCGGGTAAAAACACTGCGGAGGGGCGGAGAGGATAAATCTACGTCACAAACGAGGAAAGAATTCAAAATTTAAAATAATTAAGACAACAACAACAACGGGGAAATCCTACATTTTTGCGAGAAACATGGCGGCTATTTATTTTCGTTCTCCTATTGTCACATTTCATCTTTTATATCCCACGCGATACGATCTCCAGGAAAGTAATGGAAGTATAATAAAAAGGAATACGAAACATTAAAAATATGTTTCTGTTTCTTTTGGAACCACCCTTTAACATGACATATACCTGGAAACCACTGAAACTCCACTTTTACCCAATTATATTTTGCAATACGAACTGTACCGAACTGCGAAGGGTGATTAAAAGACAATAGCAAGATTTTAATCATTATAATATGACAGATTTGTTGCCAATTTCAGAGACTCACGAAATAATTTCAAGTGATATTTTTTAAGAATCCTATGATGTGTCTTTTTTTAGTGTTCGATAATAGTTAAAAGGGGAAATAATTTATCAGTTCACGATGAGTAATGACTGATGAAATATTTTCAAGTGATAATTCCAAACAATTAACGACGTTGCACTTATTTAATATTTTCTGTATTGAAGATTTGCTAGATTTCTTTACTTTCCAACACTGCCACAGCGAAGCTGGGCCAGTTGTGTAGATGTTACTGTGATGTGATGTGTGCAACATTGAAATAGAATTTGTATTTAATTTTCGCTGTAACATAAAATACTTTGCGTAATACTTTCACAATTTTTATTAAATAAGATATTCGTGCAACCAGAAAAGTAAAGTAAAAAAGGATGGAGTAAATAGGTACATAAATTTCTAGTTTAGATTAGGTATTGATAACGCGACAGACATAAATCCCGACCGACGGACCGACAGAACGGGAAAAACAACACCATAAAATTACAAAATCCCATTTGATCGTTATTCCGTATTCTTTATTGTTTTGGAAGGGTCGAGTTTTGGTGAATGGTGAAGCGTCGTGGGCGGAACGGAGCGAAGACGTAAAATATGCACGAGTGGTGTGATGGTCGGGCTTCTGTCTGGCTAATTCGGTTGCGAATCCAGGAGATAAAGTATTCATCCATCCACAGCAGCCGACCCGATTAATCAGATCCCCAGAGGCGGCGCCAAACAGTCTACTCCGGGCACTGGAGGCTGAAAAGGACGAAAGGAAGGACAGTCTCATCGGCCAATGAGTTCCTCAATATACAACACCGGCTGATACTTACTTGGGGTTCAAGAATTTCACGGAACATTTCCAGACAAGTAACCAGGCTCTATTTTTTTCGGAATAGATAGTAAGAACTCACCAGGCCATAATCTTGAGAAACCCGCCTGTACTGCAGAGATCTCGTTCATTAGTGTTCAGCTGGGAAGACAAACATTTCTTTTTTATTTTGGTTCTTCGATCGTTTCGGAACCTTCTGGGAACTTCTCGCGAATTTTTGAGACAATAAGCAGCACGTTGTGACGATCCCTTCCTCACAAAACGGAGAGTTTGCACCGTCGAGTACAAAGTAAAATCTAGATTGGAAATGGTTTATGCATATTTACTGTGATAAAAAGGCGGATTTTGTGATGTTGTGGCGTTATGAGGCGCAGTTCGGCCAACAACAATGGCTAATCGGCTGAAAGATGGTGATTCCCCGCGGGAAAACCCCGCTGAACGAGTGTAAAAAATGAGGGCGGGGAACCCCGAAATTTTGTGAAATAGGGGAATTCCCGTCGGAAGATTTAAAAGGGAAGCCGATGGGTGGCTCACCCCCAGAAGGCAGGCGAGTGGAAGAGAGGACGGACGTGGTCCGAGCTGTGAGAAGTGAGACGAGTGGACGGACGAGAGCAGATGTGTCCAGACGTGATCAAATCCTGCAAGACGCCAGAGAGACGCACAAACATTCGAGAGGTGGATGTTTGTAGGCCCAGTAATTGTGGGTAAGCTATAAAAAAAATTGTGAAACTTGCTCATTGCTCTGGATAAATAATATTTAATGATTTTTCTTTCTATTTTCAGCTACTGCATACTCCATCTCTTGAGAGACCCAAAATCCCCTGAGATTAAGCCCGTGTATTCACTTTAAATTAATAAATGAAAAATTTTAAAATTGATCATAATTTGTTCTGTTAATTAATAAATGTTTTATACCCAAAAAAGTATATTACATTACATTTAAAGCACCCAACGTGTAAATGTATTTCTTTTAAAAATTCCAGAGAATAAACGCTGAGGCTCAAAACATTTAACCAAAAGAATAAATTCCTAGTTCAAGAGATTTGATTCTAATTGAATGTATATGCGTGTAATGATAATTACAACATAGTTTTCTGACTTTAAAATTTACAATAGATAAAAAGACGGCCACAACATTAGTATTGTTAAAATTTAACTTCCGGAATCACACACTGTTACTACATAATTTCGGCTAGGGGCTGGAGATGGTCCATGGGCGACACCAAATTCTTCACATATAAATTCAGTAATATTTTCGGCTGAGGGAGTCATGGAGTAAATATGATATATTGCTAAATTTGTAAGTTTTTAGCTACGTTTTTTACATTGTCGCATTTGCCGTCGTTTCCGATCTAGCTCAGCTCTTCCTCGATATTGGATTTTAAGAAATTGTAGGGCGCCAGGTATTTTTTGTTCATAAAAACACCAAAAGATCTAAGTCAGAGTTTTAATTAAAATTCCGAGCACGAAGTTGATAATCTAACAGGGCGTGGTCACTCATTCATCCTTCGCTGACAACTCTCAAAATTCGTCGACTTAACTTAATTAACCACTTAACACAGACTTCAAATAATTCCCGGGCGTATCACCACCTAAATCGGGGTTGATTTGATACCCGTTGATCCGCACATGGCCTCGAGGATAGGTTTGTTGGACCACACACGTACACGTTCAAGATCTCATTCTCGCAACTACTGCCTCTCCAATAACCCACTGACGCTTCCGCTTACGTCAGCCAAACGAACGACAATACGTCTCCCCGACAACAATGCCTGTCTGGGTCCTGCCGCGTAACAAGTCACAACCCGCAAGCTTACATTGCTTTTGTATGGGACTTTACATGTAACAATATATAAATTACAAAAATTTAATATAGAACTCATTTTTAATTATTGTAATAAACCTGAGGAAGTCTCAAAAATGGAGATGAAACGTCGCTTTTCTGAATAAATATTGTGATCTATATAATGCTGAATTTTTTGGTCGTCTATTTATTTACTGTAATGACAATTAGTAAATAGGTCTGGTAGATTAAGTCTGTAAGAAGTGATTAGAAAGGTTTTAGAATACGTGTATTATAACTACTCTTTGAAATTGGATAAGCGCTAGGGTAGTGCACTATATTCTTTGCAATGATGCTTTGATGGTAGTGTTAATACAAGAGTTTTTTGGTGTTTCCAACACTATATTTTGCAGCCCATTACCGTTTTATTTTTGTAAAAGACTTTTCAAAGGCCGTAAGTGCCTGGCGGGAGATTTTACCTTTGTTTTTACTTTTACCTGAAAGACGACCCTTTCACGTTAATTACCCCTGCAGTTTAATACAAATCTACACGTCAGGATTATCACGTCTCTCGTATGCACACGCAAGCATTAAAACGACTCAACAATTCATACTCCTCTCCATCCACATAATTCAAAGAGGGGTTTATTTTATTTCTTTATATCACAAACTTGAAAGCTGACAAAAAGTCAGCCGGATTCTGAAGCACGCGTACCGAAGTGTTGGAATTTTTCGCCTCCTCCTCCTCCTCTGTTGGTCTTTCCATCCCTTGCGTTAATTGTTTCGCCCTTGTGAAGGAGACGAGAGCGTTGTTTACTAGAAGCGCTGGCAAGGTTTAAATATTTGATCCTCGAGCAGGAAACCTGTTGCTAGAGGAAGCAGAAAAAAAACACACACCCCTAGCCAAGACTGGGTGATGAAACCATCGCTTCTTCACCTCACAGCACATCAAACAAAGAAATTTTCATCAGTACATACACATTTTTTGTGATCAGTAGTGATTTAAACACACAAAATATTTTCCAATGCTAAAAACAATTTTTTTATGAGGGAGGAGGGGCAGGGCTACATGAGAGTGATCCTGAAACAGACATCTCCCCATTTAATAGCATAGGAAGGGAATTGAAAAGGGAGGGGGGATGTGGAAGGTAAAGCAAGGTAGCCAAGTATTGACTAGGGCCCCCGGGGTACAGTTTAAGGATCCTACCCGGTGTTTCACCGTAAGGGGATGTAGGCAGAAACCCCTAGAAAACCTGCATCAGGTTGGTCGGGCTATTGGGTACTATTCTCACGCCCTTCCCGAATGACGGGAAGCAGCACGTTGTGACGATCCCTTCCTCACAAAACGGAGATTTTGCACCGTCGAGTACAAAGTAAAATCTAGATTGGAAATGATTTATGCATATTTACATTTAAAGCACCCAACTTGTAAATGTATTTCTTTTTTTAAAAATCCAGAGAATAAACGCTGATGTTCGAAAAATTTAACCAAAAGCATAAATTCCTAGTTCAAGAGATTTGATTCTAATTGAATGTATATGCGTGTAATAATAATTACAACATAGTTTTCTGACTTTAAAATTTACAATAGATAAAAAGACGGCCACAACATTAGTATTGTTAAAATTTAACTTCCGAAATCAATGCCGCAGCATTCCCTTCTCCGTGTCTCCGCCAGTTTTCTGGAGGCAGTTGGTCGATTCATCCAATGGGATCAGCGGGCAACCCTTTACCCTATGCCCAAGGTCTTCGATCCCGGTACAAACACCTCCTAAAATAGGTGAAGGTGTCTCTGTATGTGAGAACTTTGAAATAAACCAGAGGGAGTACGAGGCATCCCCGACATAGTCAGGTGAGTCCCGCAGCCACTCTGGGGGAGAAATACATCAGGTTAAATTATTAATACTGTTAGAAAAATTCCTACCTGTTAATTTAGCTCTATAATAAAATAGCCTGTATGTTTGTCAGTATGTCTGCATGTTTGTTCCGAATACAAATTTAAACGAGTGGACCATTTTCGACCAAATTTCGTACACGTGTTCGTTGCGACCCGTAAATCAGCACTTTTTGGGGTTAGGCTCGGCTACTGTTCCTAGAGGCGAGGGTTTAAAATTTTAAATAAGCAAAAACGGCCAATATTTCCGTCATATAAAGACATTCTTGGATCAATTAATTTGACGCTGTGTCCTCCGATACTGCTAGCGTATAATTTCAACCCCTTCCATAATCAAAGGGGAGTGTTCTAATAAATTCGTACGAATTCCTTGTAACAATATATTTTATAACAAAATTTTATGTCACTTGTACAATTAATTGTAAATATTTCAGAAAAGTGAGAAAGTCTGTAATTTTTAAGAGACTTGAGTAAATTGATGTTATTTAAATTGTGTAAAAATTCAACATGAAACCAATGAATTAGAATAAGAAGGGAGAAATAGTAATTAAGTATTCAAAAATTGACAGTCAATAAAGTAAGTGAGTAAGGAAAAGTTTGAGAACAAATTGCAGTTGAAAGCAGTTAAAATAATTAATGACATAAAAATTAACAAAATTATAGAAACAATAACAACATAAAGTTGCTTGAGGAATATTGATAGTATAAATTTTTATTTTCATTATTAAATAAAAAAATGGTGGTCGCCAATTCATTTATTGGGAAATTTATTCTGCTAGATCTTGTTGTTCTAATTTCTCAGCCGCTTAGTAGGAGAAATATGTAATATTCCCTATTCGTCCGAATTTGTAAGTAAAAACAGTTTTGCAGTAGTCTTACTTAGATTAAATTGGCTTCGTTTCAATATTTATGGGGCAGAAGGCAAGAACCTCCAACAAACCACGAGACGAAATCCACTTCGGTAAAATAACGAGGGAATCGGTCACCAATTTGTGCCCCCGCGTTCGATATTGAATTTAATTAACGGAGATCATAAATAATTGACTTGCAAAACAGAGTCAATTTTGTCGAATGTATCAATTGCATATATTATAAATCAGTAACGAGGTTTTCAGAGTTTCATTCACCTATAACGACCTGAATTCACTCAACTTGCACGCGCGGTAAAAGAGAGAAGAACTTTCATCACGCCAGACACGGTAGACACTGAAACGTTCATATTTTTAGCTTCTGTGAATTCCTTCATATCCAAGGGATTTTCTTTAATTAATAGACTGGTCAGACCTTAAAATATTTAAAATTGCGTTGTTGTTATGATATTATCCCTCTATCCTAGCCTGACCTGGGCAAACCTTCTCATTTCTCCCTATTCTCTTTAGCATATTCCATCAATGGCCTCCCTCTTCTGTTCTTACCGCACACACTTCCCACTAATGCTAATTTTACAAGACCCTCGTGCCTCAAAACGTGGCCTATTAATCTATCCCTTCTCTTGGTCAAAGTTCTTCATATTGTTCTCTCTTCTCTTATTCTGCTTCAAACTTCCCGGTTAGTTACCCTATCCACCCATCCCATTCTCCTATAGCACCACATTTAAATCTTCTATTCTTTTCCATTCTAAAACTGCTAGCATACATGTTTCACACCCATGCCAACACTTTTAAATAACGATTTGCTAATATTCATACTTATATTACTCGTAAGTAAATTCCTCTTCCTTGACTGTGCTATCAAATTCGAGTTATTATGCTGCCAAAGTAAGAGAATTCCTTAACTTCCTTCAAAATATTCTTTCTCAATCTAATACCCTTTCTCATTCTATTGACCCTCATATTGAATACTTTCTCCAGAACTACGTTCATGCCATTTATTGTGGTTTCCAAGTCTTCTTCAGACTCCCCTAATAATACAATACAAACCGTGAGGTTTTTATTTCTCCTCCTTGTGGCATGATTCCTTTTCCATATTCATGTTCAACTTTCTTCAACGCCTGTCCTATACATTAGTTCAACGGCATGGGCGACAGACTGCATCCTTGTCTTACTCCTTTCTTGATTTCTGCTGACTGCCATCTGTAGACGTTATGGATAACACTTCTTCCTCGATATTTTATTCCTTAATAGTGTGTTCTACTTGACATTATGGGAGAATTTTTCTAAATCCGTAAATGCCATGAACGTAGGTCAGTTTTTTTTCTTATTCTGTTTTATATAATTAAACACAGAGTGACAATTGTTTCTCTTTCCCCCCACATTCTCCCTACAACCTTAACGTATCTTCTCCTACCAGGTAATTTATGTGTTACATTTATCTAAATATGGAAAATTAGATATTTATTTCGATTTTTGAAATTTGTATTGCGGAGATAACGACGTTATATAGATTATGTGGTGCTATAGGAGAATGCTGAAAATCAAATGGGTGGATAGAGTAACTAACGAGGAAGTTCCTAACAGAATAGGGGAAGAAAGAACAATATAGAGGACGTTGACCAAGAGAAGGGATAGATTAATAGACTACATTTTAAGGCACGAGGCTCGAATTCCTAATATTCATAATTATGTTACCCGCTAAAGCCTTCCTTGTCTGTGCTATTCTACTCTACTATACTTCTACCATCCCTAGTTATTACGATGCCCAAGTAGCAGAATTCCTTAGCTTCCTTCAAAATATCCCTTCCCAATCTAACAGTATTTCTTATTCCACTGTTTCCCAAACTACACTCCATTTCCTTGGTTTTCCCTCTATTAATCCTCATATTGAATACTTTCTCCAGGACCACGTTCATGCCATTTATTGTGGTTTCCAAGTCTTCTTCTGACTCCCCTAATAATTCAAAATCGTCGGCAAAGCGTAAGGTTATTATTTCTTCTCCTTGCAGTATGATTCCTTTTCCATAATACCTTTTAACTTTCTTCATCGCCTGTTCTATAAGTTAAACAGCATGTGCGACAGACTGTTGCATCCTTGGCTTACTCCTTTCCTGATTACGGCTTTCTTTTCTTGGTCTTTTTTTCATTATAATTACTGCTGCCTGTCTTCTGTAGAGGTTATGTATATGTCTCCTTTCTCGATATTTTATTCCAGCTCTCTTCCCTGTGTCGTAATTATTGCGACGTCGTCACATTTTATTATTGTCCGCGCAGTTGAAATAAGGGATTTGTTGAAGGGGAAGGGAGACGATGTGTATATTCCTCTCGTCCCATTGGCTGAGCTTTATTTTACTTTTTTACTGCCTGTATTATTCACCTCGTAAAATTGTAAAATTACATAATGATGTAAATAAATAACATTTCCCCGTTGTAAACAACGTACACGGTGTAATGTGACTCTATCGAGGATCTGAAACGATTCCTTTTAACTGCTTCACTTGGGCTAACTTTCTCTCCCACCTTAATCAGTACGTATGTTCCTCGTGGCCGACGACTCTGGCAATAAAAGAAATAAAGTGAATATCGGTGAGTACCAATTAAACCTGTACCAAAAGTAAGCAAGCAGCGTTCATTCCCCTGGCCAACCCCCCCCCCCTCTAACACCCCTCCCCCTCAGAAAACCGGAAGAAAAGCCCTTCTCCGGGCATTAGCATTTAATTAAAACCAATAAGTCACGCCGACAGCGGTAAGGAAAAAGAGTACGAGGGAGAGAGAGAGAGAAAGAGAGAGAGAGAGAGAGGGGGGAACATTCTACCACCAACCCCGGATGGAATATCGAGGGGAAAATTCCAGCAAAATTAAAGACATTTGGAAGAATCGCGGACCCACAGAGGGGAGAGGCGAGGGAAATGTGCATTTCGCAGCGGCCCTGGTCTAAAACGTTCCGGGAAAAAATTAATAGTTGCAACCGTGGGTCACAGGTGGCTAAAGACGTTAATATTTATCACTGTAATTACTACAACACTCACGACGACGACTAACTTCAACGGGAGTTTTATAAAGCAGATGTGTTAAAGGAGCCCATAACCTAGTAATAATTGCAGTTTAGCACAAATATGGAGTTTTATTGAAGTGAACGGAGTTTACCTGCTCTAGAGAGACGACCTAGCCGCCATAGATAAGCTAAAGAACAAGATAAAGGTAGTGGGGAAAAATACACTAGCAGCACGTAGACTAGACATTCCGCTTCAAAGTAATCACTCACAGGAAATAGCAGCTTACCCTGGCTACTCTGATAGGTGACTGAGGGAGGAAAATAACAATCCTTGCGAACAAGATTGGCCAAATAAAAAAGTGATAAATTTCATGCAGCTAAAAAAAACATAGACGTGGGCGGCTCTGAGACTTAAAATAGAGGCAACGGGTTTATGGGAATACGAATTTTATACCCAACCAAATAAAATAAACATAGGGTACTATTTCTGGGAAATTTTAGTTGGATTTTCCGTTACCTAGAAATGATTTTCTTAAGTATAAAGTATTCAGAGGAACGTCAAGGTGAAGCATTATGCGTTTGTCAAGCGAAAAATAGGGGATCAGTGTAAATAACAGGAAAAGTTAAAGAGCTGTAGAATAAATCGTAGAAACGCTCAATCGAAAATTATTTGTCATTCACAGAAAATAACAGAATTATCAGTAGCCATAAAAGATCAGAAAGTTAATCAAGTTTAAAATCCCTGATGAAGTCCACAAAAAATGGAAAACTCGCAACCTTACAACAATGAGTTACACGATATTGTTTCCAAAAAGAATAGATTATGAAAGGAAAGGAACGGAAAAAAGGGGAGTATGTTCGCGAATACTGTGCTGTTGCAAGTAAATCGTTTTACGAAAGGAAAATTTGATTAAGCGATCTATCGTATGCGAAATAAGTATGAGAAAGAAAGCACAAAAGGTGGTAAGATTTACTAAAATTAAATTGAATTTAATTGTACTAATTGTAAATACTAAACATTCCTCCCTGGGAGGGGGGAAGAACGGGAAAATTATAAGTTTGTTCTAAAAAATTCATCAAAAAACTAAGTTCGTATTTTTAATTTAAATTAAATTCAAGTAATGAATTTAAAACAAAAATATGTAAATCAGAAAAACTGAAACAACAGGAGGTGCTTAGGAGTTTAAAATGCAGACATCGAGAGTTGATTAATAAACAAAGGAGAAAGAAACAATATAGAAAAAAATGGCCACTCTGGAAGAAAAAAATTACAAGAGTAACAGACCGGAAAATGGTAAAGAGCAGTACAGACGCATGAAGAATGAGGTAGATAGGAAGTGCAAAGCAGCCAAAGAAGCTCCAAGAGAAATGCAAAGTGGTTGAATATTTTCATGGTGAAAGGAAAAATAGACGGAGCTTACAGGAAAATCAAAGAAACATTCGGTGAGGGGGAAAAAATATTAGCGAGAACATCTGGAGAGCGGATGGAAGGTCAATTTTGGATAAAGAAGAAAAGGCGGAAAGGTGGAAGAAATAACTAGAAGAGCTGTATCATGGTGGAAATCTAGAGCAGTCAATAATAGAAGAAGAAGAGGAGGAGGATGATGATGAAGAGTTCGAGGATAAAAATTTTAAATTGGTAGTTAGAATCACTAACGAGGAAGTGCTAAGCAGAATAGGGGAAGAGCAAGCAATATGGAGGACAATGAACAAGAGAAGGGATAGGTTAATAGGTCATGATTTGAGACAATTCGCATTAGAGGGAGTAAGAACAGAAGAGGGAGGCCAAGGATGGAAAGCGCTTAGGGAGGATGTGGTTATGCGGAAATGAAAATGTTTGCGCAAGATAGGTTAGCATGGAGAGTTGCACCAAACCATTCTCAGGACTGAATACCACAACCTACACAATTTATATTGATATTAGATATTAAGTAATAGAATAAACTAATGAAAATTAAATCTATTAACGTCTGCTATTAAAATCAAAAATAAAATAACTTCCGGCCGTTTTTTTTCCAGACAGTTTTTATTTTTTATTTAAACGATGTTTCGGCGCATATTCGCGTCCTTCAGGTTCATTATCAAATTATTGTTAAATTCCAATTATTAAAAACTGTTAAATTGTTTTAATCGTAATTTTCTTTCTACCAAAGTGAGGTCCAATGCAGCAGCACTAAGAACTTGCTATTAACTTATTTTTCTTTTTCCCAAAATTTTGTTCAAAATTTGTTAAACAATAAGTGTCCCCCCCTACAAGCAAGGTATGGGTCATTTATGGACATTAAGACGTATGGAGATGTCTTGTCTGAATAAATCTCTTTTTACCTCGGAGTATTGGTGGAAAGTTTGTGCGAAACCCAATATACTTGGGCCAGATTGAAAGCTGTGCCGGAATCTTATCCCAGGGCAAACTTGCAAACTGAGTTTAGCCAAGCAATGGAAACTGTTTTGCCACCGATCAGGCAATCAACTTGAAACAAACTTTGAAAGAAAACAGATAACATTAAGCTGCACGAGTACCAGAGGCTTAGAGGAAGGAAATCAACTAGCTGCAGGAACGACTATGGACTATATAAGCTTTAACCTTTTTTAAAAAAATAAAAGCTAATTCCCTGGTAAAAACGCCGAACCAATTTTCAACAATATAACGCCACGCTCCATACGAACATTTTTAGCAACGATCCCCTAATTTTCACACTTATATTACCCGCGAAAGCCTTCCTTGCCTGTGCTATCCTACTCTTTATGTCTACTATACTTCTACCATCCCTAATTATTACTCTGCCCAAGTAGCAGAATTCCTTAACAAAATATCCCTTCCCAATCTAACAGCCTTTGTTATTCCACTGTTTTTCCAAACTACACTACATTACCTTGGTTTTCCCTCTGTTAGTCGTCATATTGTACTCTTTCTCTAGGACCACGTTCATGCCGTTTATTATGATTTTTAAGTCTTCTTCTGACTCCCCTAATACTACAATATCGTCTGTGTTTTGGGCAATCGTTGCTAAAAATGTTCGTATGGAGTGTGGCGTTATATGGGTGCGAAACGTGGACGGTAGGAGTTGCAGTAAGGAAAAGTATAGAAGCCCTTGAAATGTGGTGCTATGGGCGAATGCTGTAAATCAGATGAGTGGATAGAATCACAAACGAGGAAGTTGTAAACAGAACAGGGGAAAATCTAACGATATGGAGGACGTTGACTGAAAGAAGGGATAGGTTAATAGACCACGTTTTAAGACACGAGGGTCTTGTAAAAAAATAGCATTAGAGAGAAGTGTGTGGGGTACGTAAACAGAAGAGGGAGACAAAGGATGTAATATGATATGCAGATTAGGGAGTATATGGGGTGTACTAGGAAATGAAATGGCTTGCGCAAGATAGGTCAAACCAGTCTTAGGACTGAATACCGCTTCTTTCATTTTCTGTTTGTCATGTTGCTACTATTATTATTATTCCCACGGCCTTGAACTCACAGTTATTCACTGTTTATGGATGTACACAAAAATCGTCAATTTAATAAATTATTTAATTAGTCAGCATTGTATAATTTAAATATAAAATATTACGACGTTTCGTCTCTCATTTGAGACGTTGGACTCCACGACTCCTTTTCTTTTTTAGATTGTCATTAGAATATTATTCTGAACTTCTTACGAAACAATCTGTTAGTGTCAGTCACTTAAATAACCCGAAAGTATAATTTAATTTTTATTTCAAAATTTATTTAGAAGAATCTTTCGGCGTTGCCATAGTCATCTACAAAAATAAAATAAATTTTATTTTATATTTTTTTGAAACACTAAAAGTTTTTTTATGGACTTTGTTTAAAATTATGACATAAAACTTTATTTTTTTCTCAATGATTTGATGTTTAAAAATATTGTACGTAACCCTCATGTAATTTCCCAAGTAGCAGAATTCCTTAACTTCCTTCCCAATCTAACAGCCTTTGTTATTCCACTGTTTCCCAAACTACATTTCATTACCTTGGTTTTCCCTATATTAGAAGAATCTTTCGGCGTTGCCATAGTAATCTACAAAAATAAAATAAATTTTATTTTATATTTTTTGAATCACTAAAAGTATTTTATGGAATTTGTTTAAAATTATGACATAAAACTGTTTTTTTCCACAATGATTTGATGTTTAAAAATATTGTACGTAACCCTCATGTAATTTCCCAAGTAGCAGCCAATCTAACAGCCTTTGTTATTTCACTGTTTCCCAAACTACACTTCATTACCTTGGTTTTCCCTATATTAATCCTCATATTGAACTCTCCAGGACTTATGAGTAATTTGTTTATTTACCGCGCTGCTTATTATTTTTCTTCTGTGGGGGGATGAGGGGGTGGAGACAGCAGGGAGGCACAGGAAATACATAATTAGCAGCATCTTATAGGAAGACTGTTATCGTCGAGTGTCTCTCAAGCGCCTCTCTTTTCTCTATGAGAGTCGTTGTTTGATTTTTTGGGGGGTGTGTTGGGGGCGGGGTTGGGGTGTTAGCCACTCACTTTAGGCCGAGTGTTTGCGAGACTCGTACGCATGTGGCGTGTCATCCCTTCGCCAAGGACGCTGCTATTTCTGGACTCTGCCTGAGCCATCGATCCGAGCCACCCTACCACCCCGTCTAAATATAGACCCCGGTGCTACATCCAACCCCAACCCCCGTCCCCCACTTCCCTTCGTCTCGAAAACCCAGGCTCCTCAACTGGACGTAAATCAGAAGAAGAAGAAAACAAATGCCCGCTTGTAATTAGTAACACAAGACCGTTCTGATGACGTACTCTGTATCGTCTCTCACTCACATATCCACACGCAGCACACACTCTGATCACTGGTTTTACCCTTGAGTGTTACTTTAGGGTTGCGATTCGGAGCGGCGCTGCTTCTCTGTTTGTAATTATATTGTGACTTTTCCCCATGTTTCTAACAAAAATTACCTCCTCGTATTCAGTCAATATTTAGAATGGGAAACAATTAGGAAGTAAATTTGAAAATGTGGGACGTTTCGACACGAATATACACGTGCTAAAACTAAACTGAAGCAATGTTAAATAGAAACTTAGAAATTAAAATGGAACGTCATAAAACTCACACGCTTAAGGGGCAAGGAGACTCAAACTTCGGCCAAAATCTGAAGAAAAAAATTCGATTTTCTAATTTTCTTTTTTCATATTTATATGCCTGTATAGGAAAAAAGAAGCTGCCAACAAAACAAGGAAGGTGTAACATATTTTTCAGGACAATTTTAATTAATACGTTTGATTATAATTTAAAATTTTTTTGCTGTTTTCCAGAAAAAATGTGTTTTTTTTTCCCTCAGCTTCATGATTCTTGTGGTAACAAAACCCCTTCTAAGCGTCACAAATATTAGGATATTGTCTTCATTCTGTTTGTGCGTAATCTAAATGCTAAGAACTTCAAATCCGTGTCTATACGCTTAGTAGAGAGAGAGAGAGAGAGAGAAATTACTGCCTCTTCCTTTCTAATTTGCAGTCATCCTCCCCAAGTTTCCTGGTAATCCTGGATTCAAATGCAAAGACAACTTTCGGATCGGCATGTGAAGCAGGGAGGCCACTGATGTGGTTCTGGAAACGTGTTTTCATTTCGTTTCCTCGTGACACTTGGATCCAGATCGCCTCTCTTCTCTGACTCCTTGAAGCCAGTCAGACCGACTTTCCGTTTCACAAGCTCCTCTCTGACTCCTTCTCACCTCAGACTACCTTTTCCGAATTCCATTTTCGAGATCCTTCCCCACCTCACCGGGATTGCCAGGAAACTTAGGGAGGATGAATACAAAGTAGGAAACAAGAGTCAAAATCTCTCTCTCTCTCTCTCTGCTATGCGTATAAAGACGTCATACAGCCCTGAATAAAATAGATTAAATTTACATGTCTCTTCCTATGTTATTTCTTTAGTTAGGGCTTAGCTGGGCAAATAAAATTAATTAATTTCTAAATATTGTAATTTGTTGAATATTTTATATTTGTTAATGATAAAACTGTTTAATATTTACTGGCAGCCAACCATTTAAATAAATACTCTAAATTCTTTAATTTATATAAATCTAAAAAAATAATAAAAACCACGTCACCCGTACTACAAAAAGAACCATGTTGATCTCCTTACTCTATAGCGTTGCTTTATTTGCAGACTTCAAAAAATTCGTAGGCCGTTAACTTCTTATTTTTATTTATTCTCTTTTTCACTACTATCGGGAAACCGAATACATTAATTTTGATCTCTCACCGTACTCTGCATTCCCGGGTTTCAATACATAAAATGTATCTCCCGCCATAGATTATCAGCTGTTTCGGTGTTGATTGTGATAAATCCATATTCTGCGAAATCCTCCGTGGTGATTAATATGTGCGAGATATTACCGTAATGAAAGTGCACTCACGAACAGATGGTTAATAAATCTAACGTTCATTATACTTAGCCGTTTACTTTTGCCGTGTTTCGATCCACTCGCTTCTGAGGTCATCAAATTCTTTTTTTATATATATAAATGTTAAAATATTAGAAGTTATTGGTTTTTGCTGGGTGGGGGGCGGGAGAGAGGGGGGGGAGACTCCTTGAAACTTTTAAACCTCATACGACCCTAAATTAGATTCTATTTGCCTTACAAGCGGGTCGATATGTGTTAATCTTGTTTACACGCTAAGTGAGGTCGATCAATGCAAATAAGGTAATGTAATTATGTGATTATTAATAATTACTAGGATAACGGCCGGGATATTTACCATTAGACCTTCCTTGTTTGCAAAGGTTAAACGAGATCCGACGAAGAGGTTTTCAATTAGTTTGCCATCTGCCTCGGGAATTTCCCTTGAACGGGGTAAATATTTGGAAACTAGACTAAAGTTATAAAAGGAAAAATAACCAATCCCCCCTCTCTCATACACTATATATATATATATTTAGCAGATCGGTCGTTTCCCCTTTCTTCTCAGCTCTGCGTTGATATATAATATTAGGAATTTTTATAGGGCGCCAGGTATTTTTTATTCAGAAAAACACCAAAAGATTGATTCCAGATTTTAATTCACATTCAGAGCTTGAGAATAGATACTCGAAGTAGGATGTGGTCACTCACTCATAGCTTGCCTTGCAAGCTACATTCCCTGCTTGCATTGCTTTTCGCTGGGGCTGTAACTTCACATGTTACAATATATATGACTTGTCTATATTGAACCATTATCTCAGTACACCTTCACCTATCCCTCATGGCTGGAATTTATGCAGTGGCGTATCTTTCCTTGAAAGAAACAACTGCGTCCTCACAACAGTGGCCATTTTATCCTATTTTCATTCTTTTACTGTTTATCTAGCTAGTCCTCTTATACATGCAATTCTAAAAAAAGTATTCTCTAGTTTCTTCATATAATTTTGTCATCTCGATTCCTTTTCATTTTTATATTTCTCAAAACCACCTCAGTGACCGATTTTAGGTACAAACAAACTATTTATGTTCCTTTGACCTCCCTTTTCACTTTCCTTGTCATTACAAATAAATTTCCCACAATTAATTCCGAAAAACATTCTCCTGGACAATCGGCCATCAAACATTTTCTGCGTTCGATTCTTAAACGTTTCCCTTTCACTTTCCTTCTAACCGCCCTCATTTCACTTAAGTGTAACGTTGTTCTTTAAAAGCAGCATAGAAACTTGTCTTAAGATACATAAGGGAATAGTTATATTCCTTATGTAGTTTTGCAGATTTATCTATGAAGATGTAGATTTAGAATTTGTGCCGCCTCTTGTTCCAGAATTCGTCGGCTTCCCTCAAGGATATTCCAGGACATTTGGGAATTATCGAAGATAAAAATTCGGTTGGAGTTCAATCGAAACATTTTTTTAATATTATTTTTAAACGACTCCAAGCACTAGGTGTTCTTTAGCTGTGGACGCAGCAAGATTAATTAAGGTTAAGGTTTCCATATAAGCTGGTCTGACTAGATAAATCTGTCATCAGTAACCCGCACCCAACTGAAGATATATTCAGCGGTCCCGGTAAAAAAGAACAACTGCAGGCGTCAGCCTGAGCGCACGGGGAAGCATCATCCAGGAGCTTTGCTGCAACGGTACACAAGGTATCATGCACTAGAAACCTGAATTTTCGCTAAAACTAGAAAAGAGAGGGGGGTTTGAGTCGATAGAAAGGAGGACATAGGGTTCCGAAGGTAAAAAGAAACTTTGAAGAAGCGAGGAAGGTTGGATTCGGGACTCTAGAGAAGACACTAGAAGAAGTTTGGCTTTGAGTTTAGTCTCAGCATCCCAACGTCGATATCTTCGGAGTCTACTAACACCGATGGCATCGCCGTCCCACTGTACCAACCACTACACCGTGTTTACTGCAGACAAGATTGATGAAAATTGCTGCGCGAACGCCGTCCGTAAGTAAATACAACGAGAGACACCGTGTATATTGCCAAGTATACCAATCCATGAAGAGAGAGAGAGAGAGAGAGAGAGAGAGAGAGAGAGAGAGAGAGAGAGGGGGGGGGGACAACCCGGAGCGTGTTATGAATTAAATCTTTTAACTCACATGAACAATTACCAATTGAATATTGCTTCCGTTATTCAAATCTTTTTCATGTTGATACATAAATACACCATACCAGTTACAATTTTATCATTCAACTTGAAAATTTAAAATGTTGCTAAAATGTTTCCAATGAAATTTGGGTGTCGCCACGTGCTCTGTTTAATTTATCAAATCTGTAGTAATTTTACAGGAAAAAGTGCACTCCTGAAAATTTGATATTCCAAATGAATTGTACATGGTAAACATTTTAATTTTATCAGCACTTCATATGGAAAATGACATCGTGGCGATTTAGGACTGATTTTCCTGAACCTTTTACTTTTCCTCCCAACTGTTGCAAGCCATAATGTGTAAAATTTACGGAGACTTCAAATAAAGTGCTCTATGTACAGTATGACAAGCGCAACAAAAAAAAATAGAGTAGACCGCATCTACTCAAAGTCAGAGAGTATCTTAAATAGGTAGAGTGACAATAGCGTGACGGTCATCCCCCACTCCTCTAGGATCAACCCCTGGCTCGTAGGCCCATAAGAGTCCATGTAAAAACAGCGCTGTTTCAGTCCGCTAAAACCTCTCTTAAAAGTAGCAAAAGACAAATTAAAGCCGATTATTATTTATTCACACCATATCTTTGTATTTTCAAATATGAAAGGGTACAAATATAAATTCATACGGAATATTAAGAAAAGTGACCCATGTTTCGTAATTTGTAAGTGTTAATGTCGCATCGATAGGTCGGTCTATCTAAATTAAATCACAAAGAATATCTTATTTTCCGAATTTCGATCATAGGAAAAATAATTTAGATTCTCCTCCGACATTTGCGGCAGAAAATTATATATTTTTAGCATTTATTGGAGAAATGTGTTGATATTGATTTGGAAACATTCTTTATATTCAGTATGAATTTATATTTGTAGCTTACATATTTTAAAATTCAAAGATATGGTATAAATAAATAATAATCGGATTTAATTTGTCTTTTGCTACTTTTAAGATAGCTTTTAGCGGACCCAAAAAAAACGCTGGTTTTACATGGTCTCTAATGGGTCTACGAGCGAGTTGATCCTAGAGGAGTGGGGATGACTGTCATTTAAGATACTCTTTGCTCAAAGTAACGGGGTAAAATCGTAGTTCATGTATCGCACGTCACTGGCGCTGCTCCATCCGCCCGAGTTCTTGGCTTAAAGAAAGGTGAGAGTTGTGGGGACGAAAGTGCACGTCACTAGGTAGTTTAGTTTTGCTTGAACACGTGACCCTTCGGAACTTTGTCAGAATATAGGTTATTCGGGTTTTCTTCCCCCAAAAAATAAAAATTACCCTATTGGCGTCACGGTGCTCCAATAAAATTAACTTGTCGTCTTCCCAATTATCTCTTTCTTGATCTATTTCCTGTCGGGTACTTCATAACCGTCCTACGATCACGTTAACAAAGTTCAAAATCCTGCACCGAAACATGTTTTGGCTCTCCGCTTCCGGAAGCTGTCGGATCTCCCGAGGGAACTTCCGCAATGCAGGTGGCGCAGTCGGCATCGACGCGTGCGTCTGGTCTGCGACTATGGGATGGAACTTGAAACAGCCTGCTCCGATATATAAAGGATCCACTATAATAACTAGAGTCGATCAGTTAAAGTTGTCACAGGGGAGGGGGAACCACCTTAGAATAGAGGGCAGCGAGGCTCTCCGAGTAGGACGGAAGCGGAACAGCGATAAGATAACGTTCAAATACTGGAACTAGCGGGTAGCGAAACTACAGAAGAAATCGTCAAGTGAACTGATTGGATCGTGAATATATTTTATTAAATATATATTGTAGCAGATTCAACGTTCCTCTGTATTCGAGGATGTCTCAATTCCTTTAGGGCGCCAGGTATTTTTCATAAAAACACCAAAAATTGATTTTAATAGTTTTAATTCCAATCATAGCATTTAAAAAAAATTATATCTGCAGGGCGTGGTCATTCTCTCGTCGTCCCGCCGACACAACCTGCTTCTCCCATCACCCCATGACGACTGCCAGACCACATTGTTGGCCCGGGTTGCGTCAGTTCCTCAACAATTGCAACTCGCAAGCTGGCCTGCATTGTTCAATGTAACTTTTCATGTTACAATATATATTTCGAAACATGGGTCACTATTTTTAATATTCCGTATGAATTTATATTTGTACCCTTACAAATTTTAACATACTGATATATATATATATATATATATTTCACCACTCACCTGCTGCGGTTTGAATTCATATTCTTCTTACTGTCCTCGAATTAATTTTGTTAAAAGAAATTGTTTACTTTAACCACACAAACACACATGACAAAAACAAACTATACTTTCCGTTTACGATTCAACGGTGCCAAAGATTATCTTAAATAGATAGAAAGGCAATAGCGTGACGTCATCCCCTCTCCTGTAACTTTCTCCTAGACCCATAAGATCCCATATAAAAACAGCAATTTTTGAGTCCACTAATATCCTTCTTAAAGCAGCAAAAGACAAATTAAAGTGGAATTTTTTTATTTACGCCATATATTAATATTTTCAAACATGTAAGGGGTACAAATATAAATTAATACGGAATATTAAGAAAAGTGACCCATGTTTAGAAATATTCAAGTGCTAATGTCGCATCGAAACATCAGTATATCTAAATTAGATTAAAATAAAAATATTTTATTTTCCGAATTAAGATCCTAGGAAAAATAATTTAGATTTTCCTCCAACATTTGGGATAGAAAATTATATATATATTTTTTGCATTTGTAGGAGAAATATGTTGATATAACTTCGCATCCGACTCACAATATTGATTAGGAAACATTCTTAATATTAAAACAGGAAGCTTAAGAAACAGAGTGAGCTAATTAAAAACTTTAAATTCTCTTTAAGAGCCATTTGCGAAAGATGCTAATGTCGCGTAGAAATGTCAGCCTATCTAAATTATATTATAAAAATATCTCATTTTCCGAATTCAGATCCCGGGAAAAACAATCAACATTCTGCTCTAACGTTTTCGAATAGAAAATTATATATTTTTAACATTTAATTGAAAAATATGCTGATATAACTTCTCGTTCAACTCGCAATACTACTTTCGAAAAATGCTCAATATTTTTAATATATTCCCATTTGAATTAATATTTGTACCTTGTATATTTGAAAATACTAAGCTATGGTGTAAATGAATAATCCACTTTAATTTGTCTTTTGCTGCTTTAAGACTCAAAAAGCGCTGTTTTTCCATGGGCTGTTATGGGCCTACGAGCGAGTTACACCTACAGGAGTGGGGATGACGTCACGGTATTGCCTCTGTGTATTTAAGATACTCTTTGAACGATAAAACAATACATTTCAAAGATATCACACCAAGGATCAAGACCTTGATCACACAGAAATTCGAGCATCTGTCACAGATACTTAACAACAACAAGACACAGAGTTTATACAAATCACTTATTGAAACAGAATTTGGCCGTCTCATCAAACAGTGATTATAAATTTCCTGTTATCTGAATTTATACAAAGAAAAAAAAGTCCTGGAATTTCACAGCGTAATTAATTAATTAATTTCTCTTAAACGTATAATCACCTCACTGGCTGCACAAACAACTAACGAAAAGAAAACATAAATGAAAAGTTAATGTAAACACGATATTATGTGTCTTAAATAAAATATATTAATGACCCAACGTTTTAAGTTTCGCTTGAAATTAAATGAGTTATCCTTCGTGTTTAAGTACAAAGATTTGTTTTGCTTTGTGCTTTGTCCTCCTCCCCCTCCCCCCACCCCCAGTACTCGTTACTTCCACGTATCATTCTTCTGTCGAAAGTGTAAAACATTTTAATTATGCCCATTAGCAACATTCCCCCTCCCCCTTTCCTCGAATCCCGTGACTCACCGCCATCTCTTGCGCTTTTTGTGCTAAATTTGAAATCAGCCACTCCGAAAAAACGTGTTTGTTGTGTCGCGTTTTCGGGCGGAGATTTACGGAATACGTGTTTACTGGAATAGGTTATTTGCTCGTATCACTCATGTTTTCGTTATGGGGGATGCATAAATTACTAATTAATGTAACACTAGAGCGCCATGTTCCTCTGTGTATGTGTGTGTGTGTGAATCGTAGCCATTCAACACGTTGCCATGCAAATTGAGCAACTCCGTCTCGTCCACCGCGGACCCTGGAAATTCTCTCCCCCCCTCCCCCCCACAACTGCATGAGGAGTCTTTGTAAGCACCACTGTTCAGGTTTTGTAACATGTTTTATTTTTGTGAAAACCGGTACGACTTTTTAATGAAGTGAATTCATGTAACTTGATCGTTATGCTGATGGTGCCAAGGGTTGTTTTAGTGTTTGTAGGGGTTACACAATGGTCGGGAATACGTTATGAGAAAGTCTGGAAGTAACTGTGTGTTAAGTTCAGCGCGAAACACTTTGGGATTAGCGGAGTCTTCCTGGCTTTCGGCTCCATTAGCAATCCTCGCATCGTAAACTTTTACGACGGGCAGAAAGGGCAATTCGCAGAGAAGTCGTGACGTCACAACACCTGCTGCTCGTGATATGACCGTACGTGAAGTCACACAAAAGGTCTCATTCTCTCTCTCTCTTTGTCAGATGCGCCGCCATCTAAGCTGGTAGAATTATTACTTCAGTGAGAGTCAGGCGACAAGAGTAGACGCCAGTAGCCATTTTTTAAAGGAGAACACAGGTAGGATTGACTTCGAAAATTTTACCAATCCAAACACTCATCTGATTTGCAGCATTCGCATATATCACCACATTTCTTTTCTGCAACTCCTATCGTCCACGTTTTGCACCCCATATAACGCCACGCTCCAGATGAACATTTTCAGCAACTATCTCCTAATATTCACACTTATTTTACCCGTAAGTATATTCCTCTTTTTCGTGAAACTCTTCCTCGTCTATGCTATCATACTCTTTATGTCTACTATACTTCTACCATCCCTAGTTATTACGCTTCCCAAGTTAACTTCCTTCAATATAGCCTTTCCCAATCTAACAGCCTTTGTTATTCCACTGTTTCCCACACTACAGTCCATTACCTTGGTTTTCCCTCTATTAATCCTCATATTGAACTCTTATTCCATTATATATATTCCATTATATCATTTATTATGATTTCCAAGTCTTCTGATTTCTCTAATACCAGAATATCATCGGCAAAGCGTGGGGTTTTTATTTCTTCTCCTTGCAGTGTGATTCCTTTTTCAATTTTAACTTTATTCATCGCCTGTTCTATATATATAAGTTAAACAGCATGGGCAACAGGCCGCATCCTTGTCTTACCCCTTTCTTGATTACGGCTTTATTTTCGTGATCTTCTATTCTAATTACTGCTGCCTGTCTTCTGTAGAGGTTATGTTTGTGTCTCCCTTCATCAACAGCCCTAGCTGGACCACGGCCTCCTTCAGAATTCTTCTGCAGACATTTCTGTCCTAACAATTTTTGATTTAACAATTTTTGATTTAATAAGGCTCCTCTCTCGATATTTTATTCCATCGATTCTACTAAATCAAATGTTTGTCCGTATTGGTCCATAATTTATTTCATTTCAGATAAATATCTTCTGTGTTTTCTTTTCGTTTATTGTGTGAGTGCATATATATATATATTACAAAACGAATCGGGCAATTGGTTGTCAAGTGCTTTCGGGTGCAGCTATGACCGAGCCAGAGATGACGAGAGAGAGAGAGAGAAACCACTTACTAGAGCGCGGCGCACGGAGAGGAGGCGAGAAACATTTCGCAGAACAATATGCAATGACGGTAGGAGCACGCATTGTCTGTCTGGAGGTGTTTCAGCTCGAGTATTTACGGCAAGTAGCGTTCGTCCGTGGATACCTTCGGCCGGAGTTTTCTTTTCTGCTTCCTTTCCCTTTGTGTGAGTGAGAACAATGGCCGTTGTCTCGCAACAATACACAGCCAAAGACGCTGCCTCACACTCTGCGGCCACGTGTTTAAAAGCCATACTCGTCTGCCTCAATTAAACGACGCTTACGTCACGAGACGTACTCGTACGCGACCACAAATAGAAAATTTAATATCACGCTTACCTTAGGTGCATTAGAGGACTCGGGGACAAACAAGTTCAAGCTTCTACATGTTGTTGTTGTGGTTGATGCAACCCTCCATGTTAACCTATCTTGCGAAAGCCTTCTCTTCCCTTATAACTAGCACAACCCACTTCCTCCCTTATCTCCTTAGCGCATTCCATCCTTGACCTCTATCTTCTGTTATTACCCCACACGCTTCCCTCTAATGCTAATTTTTACAAGACCCTCGTGTCCCTTCTTTTAGTCAACGTCCTCCATGTTCTTCGTTCTTCCCCTATTCTGTTAAGAACTTCCTCGTTAGTTATTCTATCCACGCATCTCATTCGCCTATAGCACCACATTTCAAAGGCTTCTATTCTTTTCCTTTCCCCAACTCCTATCGTCCACGTTTCGCACCCATATAACGCCACGCTCCATACGAACATTTTTTAGCAACGATTTCCTAATATTCACCCGTTAGTAAATTCTTCTTATTCGCGAAAGTCTTCCTTGCCTGTGCTATCCTATTCCTTATGTCTACTCCTTGGGAGTTTCGGGGTTGTTGTCCCTGGCACAGGCAACAATAACTGCAGGCAGGCACGATTTCCATGCGACACCTTGGCACCTTCTTAACGCAGCGATTTCCACCTCTTGCCTGAATGTCTAAATATTCTTACTGAATTTGGATCGTTGAAAATGTGAATTAAAATTGGGTAGAGGTTATATGTAGATTATTCACTGATTTTAGAACTTCAAACACATTTTTCTTAAAATACCAAACAAAATTTCTCTAGAAGACGAAGCAAAAATATCATTTTATAATTGTTCTGCTGCTCTGTTAAATCAAATAATTTTTTTAAAATCTTTAAGAAGTGTCTGAAAAATTTCAGGGATTACATTCCCGATTGCCAAAATATTTCTAAGCTCCTGGAGAGTTCCTCTTTTTTACTGAACATTAAAAGTTCATTTAACTTCAACAGCTTACTTACTGCAATGAATCTTTAACATTTCCACAGCCAGAATTGATGGCGCTGCTGCTTGATTTGAAGAAAATCTCTTTGTTTCCGCCACTTCTCATGGCAAAGGGACCGCCTGAAACTTGGATAAACATAGTTAATTTATTATTAGGGATCGGGACGTTTTAATAGTGGTCACGAGGTTATTGAATTATTATGGGAAAAGCCGAGCCAACGAAATTAGACATTTGGCAACGAAGTACGGATGTAACTTAGTTAACAACGCCCAAGAGGAGAAGAAAATATATCGTCCTCAAAAAGTTTTGCCCACTTTGTAACTGGCATCTGGAGGGGAAGAATGTCCTCAAGCTCTGGCAAATGCTTCAATACCTACATCGCGGGGATTAAAATTCAACAGACATCTTGATTGCACAACTTTGTATGTCTATAGACTGCGAGAGAGAGAGAGAGAAGATGAGGTTAAATTACCAACATAACAACTTTGTTTAATGTATTCATTCCTGTCTTCATCTAGATAATAAACTTCAATGGAAATAAAATGCCAGTATTTAAATTAATAAACTGATGTCAGCATCATATTCAGGCAGAGTAAACCTTTAAAACTAGTATAGGTGGAGTATTTCTGCACTTTAAAGTCTTTGAAATCATGTTTTGATGTAACTCCAAAGGTAAACGTAAAGTCTTTCTAACCCCAAAGTGTTTAATTAATAAAATTGTGTCTGGTAATCTCTAAATAAGATATGGATGCAGTCGGTTGCCAATGCTCTTTAAATTATATAAAAAAAAATTGGGGGTAAATCGTATGGAATTTTATAGTATAACCATTTAGATTCTTTTCTGTAAAAATTTAATTTCTATAATTTCTTGCAAAAAGTAAATTTGACATTTCTGACTCGAATAGTCTCGAAACGACTCAAAGAATTTCAATGACAATTTGAGGGTTTAAAACTAGGAAATTAAACTTTAATATTCGTGCATATTACCATTTCTATAATAATATTTATATAATATAAATATTAATTTTACGTGCGTTTGAATCTCCATAAAGTGAAACGCGGGGTTGCCTATACTCTTCTTGCTCCGAAACGGCTGAACGGATTTCGATCAAAATTTCACGGATTGAAACAGGCAATTTTATCTTAAAATTATCGTGTGTGTTTCATTTTGAAATCTTGCAGTGTACAGAAGATATCAATGTAAATATTTAAAAACCCATTGAATTGCCGCGCGAAAGGCGGAGTGAAAACCATCTGCGAGTTGTGAGAGTCCTATTAGGCGCTCCTATACCATTCATCCCACTTACTGTGTTATTATTAAGTGTAATTTTGGCAGTATGAGGGAAAGAGAGAGAGAGAGAGAGCAATCTCACTCCATCTATTGTTGTAAACGTGTGAAGGTGGGAACTGTTCGAAACCAGCTGCGAGTTATAAGTGATATTGTACTTTCGTTTTGAGGGGAAAATGAAAGTAGCTATTTCCGTGTTTCCGGGCTTCCTAGTTCTTAATTATTTTTTCTTATTAGACCTATGTAAATGTAGGTTTACTTTGGTTTCCTCTTTTAGGTGAAGCACCGGGTAGGATACTTAAACTATAGCCCGGTGGCCCTAGTTAACCCTTGGCTGCCTTGCTCTACCTCCCCTATGCCAGGCGTTACCTGTTTCAGGATCACCCTCATGTAACACATAAAAAAATTCTTATGTAAATTAAGTTTTTAATTATAAGTCGGAAGCCTGTGTACATTGTATTATCTTCATCCTTCGTTGACGTTTCGCCACGGTAAGGAATTGTGGGGAATGAACGTCCAGACCCAACAGGACCTAAAAGTAAGCACGTTACAATTTTAACGTATCGTGTAATGAATTCGCGTGTTTTTTTCCTCCCCTGATCACATGGTTTTAATGGCGTGGTGGAACTTTGTCCTCCTCGTTCCAGCAGCGGTGGCGTTTATTGTGAGTGTTGAAGACGGTGAAACACAGCTCAGGGATGGGGGGTGGTAATTTGTTCGACACGACCGGGTTCATTAGTCCAGTCCTAACAAGACCCGAGGGAGGAACTACACCAAGCCAAACCTAAGGCAATTAAATGCTACAACTGTAATGCTCGAAACTACTTATTTATTCTGGAACAATGCAACTGGAATATCTGCTCCCTATTTCCGTCCTAATGACATCCCACCCCCCACCCCCACCCCTACTATACGAATCGACTGATTAAAGATTAACGAGAATAACGCTAGGTTAAAGATCCATGTCACAACGAAGAAAGGGATGCAGTCTGTCGTTCACCCTCTTTAATATATATATATAGAACAGGCCATGAAGAAAATTAAAAGGAAATATTCAAAAGAGATCATATTCCAAGGAGAAGGAATAAAAACTCTAAGGCTTCCTGATGACATTGTAGTATTAGGGCAGACAGAAAAATAATAAAATGTGGGTGACATGAAAATGGTCCTGGATAAATAGTTCACCCCAAGTAAAATACGTCATGTAAGTGGTGCAGCCAAATTATATAAATGTTACGTTGTGATGTTAGGGGAGTCAGAAGATGGCTTTGAAATCATAATAAATGGTATGAACGTGATCCTGGAGAAAGAGTTCAATATGACGATTAATAGAGAGGAAGCCAAGGTGATGGAGTGTAGTATGGAAAACAGTCTAATAACAAAGGCTGTTAGATTGGGAAGGGATACTTTGAAGGAAGTTAAGGAATTCTGCTACTTGGGCAGCGTAATAACTAGAGTAGGAAAGCACAGGCAAGGAAGAGTAATTTTCTAACGGGAAATATAAGTGTGAATGTTAGGAAATCATAGCTAAAAATGTTTTATGGAGCGTGGCGTAAGATGGGTGCGAAACGTGGAGAGTAGAAGTTTCGGAAAGGAAAAAAATATAATCCAGTGAAATGAGGTGCTGTAGGAGAATGTGATGGGTGGATAAGGTACCTAACCAGGAAGTTCTAAACAGAATTGGGGAAAGAGAACAATATGGAGGACGTTGACTAAGAGAAGGTTTAGATTAATAGGCGCGTTTTGAGACACGATGGCATTAGAGGTAAGTGTGTGTGGTAATAATTTAAATAAGTAACTTAACGTGTTATGAGCTGAATAATAACACATCTGAGAGAAAAGTCCATAAATCTAAAGTAATGCATTAAAAGGGAAAATAAAAGAAAGAAGAATAATTAAATCGTATACATTAAGAAATTAAGGAATTCCGCTCCTTGGGCTGCATGATAACTAGAGTAGGACAGTACGGGTAAGGAAGGCTTTCATAAAAAAGAGGAAATTACTTACGGGTAAAATAAGGGTGAATATTAGGAAATTACATCATAGTTTTCTGACTTCAAAAATTTACAATAAATAAAAACGTCCAAAAACGTTAGCAATATTATTATTTCTTAACAAAAGTGACGTTTCATCTCCGTTTCGAGACTTCTTCAGGCTTAAATTTTAGCAAAACATCCTATTTACTCCTTGACTCCCTCAATCGAAAAGGTTATTTAATTTACTTACACGTGAAGAATTTTTCAGGATCACCCTTGCTCTACCTTCCGCATCCCTCCTTTTCAATTCCCTTCCTATGCTATTAAAGGGGAGTTGCCTGTTTTAGGATCACCCTCATGTAGCCTCTTAAACAAAAAAAAATTCAGGATCACCCTCATGTAGCCTGTTAACCCAAAAAAATGGGTGTAAATGTTACGAAGGGAGTTCTGAAAACGGTGGTATGGAGGATGGCGTTATATGGGTGCGAAACGTGGACGGTAGGATCGGCGGAAAGGAAAAGAACAAAAGCCTTTGAAACGTCTTGCTATAGGAGAATGAGATGGGTGGAAAGGATATCTAATCAGGACGTTCTAAGCAGAATAGGGGAAGAGAGAACAATTTGGAGGACGTTGATCAAGAGAAAGGATAGATTAATAGGCCACGTTTTAAAGGCATGAGGGTCTTGTAAGATTACCATTAGAGGGAAGTGTGTGGGGGATGAACAGAAGGATGGAATACGATAAGCAGTTTAGGGATGATGTGGGATGTTGTAGTTATGCATAGTGAGTGGGGTTAGATCAGTGTCAGGACTGAATACATCAACAACAAAGATCTACGTTTATAGCAGACAAAACTACAGTGCGTCACGGTGGTTCGACAGAACGCGGATGGCGCAGGAAAAAAAATTCTGTCTACGTATAAAACACATAACGTGAAAAAGATGGTACAAAAGGAACGCTGATGGCACAGTGGGAGAGTGTGTGTACGACTCTCGTATGAATTTTTCACCGACAGAGCCGAGCCGAGAGATATGCGTCGAATTGCCATGACTAATGCAGGGAAAGAAAGATGCGGGGGAGGGGGGAGGGGGGAAACGGGGTCGACGCGATGCTCACAATAATAAAGGAATATGTCACGGATACGAGGAAAAGCGACGACGAGCAACGGAATTTCTGCTATGAGGATCCTCACAGTGCAAACATTCCCGCAAAATGAAGCGAAAACTGTTCGACTGCAGACATGACGTTTACTTTAATATAGGGAACCTCCCCTAGTGAACACACCAACGAAACTTGAGAAAAGGCTCCTGAAAAATTGTATTACAATATTATTTGTCTTTTTATAAATGTCGGGCATTTCTTTAATCACATATACTTTTACTCGGGGTGTTTCAGAATTCCTATTACATTCGTCTAGATATTGAAGAGGAGACTAAGTAGATAAATAATTTTGAAGATCGAATCACCGGGACAAAATATTAAAATTAAAAGTTATCTCAAAATTTCACTAGTGCAATAAAATAGTTATTAGCCTCTTTTTGTCCTTAAAATCTTATTTCTAAAATTTTGTATATTTCTTGTAAAATTATATTAGACGTATCCTATTTCCTCAACCGAGGACTACTGGATTCATTAATAAATATAAAAATCTAAATTCATGCCATTTTTAGATTTTAAAAAAAGTCTTTGATAATGTCAACTGGAACATTAAGGATTAAGGATTTTGAAGAGGACAGGAATAATATATAGAGAAAGTAGAGTTATTCTTAACCTCACTGACAATGTCCTGTCAATTATCTTTGTTAGTTTCATCTTTCGCTTTCTCTTTGATCTGAACTGTCTTTGATCTAATTACTTCATTCTGATATAAATATTGGTCAAGGACCACAAGTATCGGTTGAAACGTCAATTAAATTAAGTTTTAAATTCTTGTTCAAAAAGATTTCTATTTTGTAATTGTCTGTTGCACGGGTCGTTAATTCTTATTTTATATATGTTGTTCAGAGACGTTCAAATCCTTCTAATGTATATTTTCTGAAATTTCTGGCTGTTGTTGCGTTATTGAGACTGATCTAGTGTAACCCTTAATAATAACCTATCCTGCGCAAGCCTTTTCATTTTTACAAAACTAACACATCCTCACTAATCTCCTATACTATTCTATCATTGGCCTCACTCTTCTGATCCCACTAATGCTAATTAATTTTACAAGACCCTCATGTCTTAAAACGTGGTCTACTAATCTGTCCCTTCTATTCGTCAACGTCCTCCATATGTTTTTCTCTTCCTCTATTCTGTTTAAAACTTCCTGGTTCCTATTCTTTTTCTTTCTGTAACTCCTACCGACTACGTTTCGCACCCATATAACTCTCATACCAACATTTTTATTAATGATTTTCTAATATTAATGCTTACATTAGGTGTGTCAATTCGTCTTCCTTGCCCGTGCTATCCTAATCTAGTTATTACGCTGCCCATGTAGCAGAATTCGTTAACTTCCTATAAAATATCCTTTCCCAATCTAACAGCCTTTGTCATTCCACTGTTTCCCATACTACACTCCATCACCTTGGTTTTCCCTCTTCCTCCAGTATCACGTTCATGCCATTTATGATGTTTTCCAAGTATTCTTCTGACTCCCCTAATACAACAATATCGTCGGCAAAGCGTGTTTTTTTTCTTCTCCTTGCAGTATGGTTTCTTTTCCTAATTCCGTTTTAACCTTCTTCATCGCTTGTTCTACATATAAGCTAAACAGTATAGGCGACAGACTGCATCCTTGTCTTACTCCTTTCTTGATTACAGCTTTATTTTCTTGATCTTCTATTCTAATTAATCAACTGCTCGTCAAAATTCTGTGTGTGCAGTGGAAAGTATTTGAAAAGAGATAATTGAGTAAAGTATGTGGAGTTTTTTCAGATCTTGTTGGAGTTTACAGCGGCCATTTTATTGCCACGTATACTTTTTGTCAAGAATTGTTTACATGCTCCGTATTTTTCACGTACATTTGGAATTGTGTCCGGGAAATTTTCATGCCCTTCAATCTCTTCTCGGTCGCAGAGAAGCAAAATGGAGGAAGCAGCTTCTTTATGGACTCGCCCGCCGCCTCGTCGAACCTTCCCTGAGAACTGTGATTTTCCCCGTGAAAGGGTGTGTGACCGGTGTGTTACTTCCTAGTACATAGTAGCACGGTTTGGCTCGGGAACTTTAATAAAACGTGCTGGCTCCATTCCAATGCAATCTCTCTTTCTCTATTTCCCTCTCTCTCTCTTCCTCTCTCTCTCCCTCTCTCTATGAGAAAGGGGTTTATCGTGAATGTTATTGAACGCCCCACTGCCGCCCGATCCATTCATGAATTTAACATGTGTGTTCCCCGAATTTATGTATGAATTTTCGTCGCCGCAGCTGCGGTGTTATTGCGTAAGCACTTTGAACTAACACAGACACAGATTATGACAGACTTCGGTCCTGCGACTGCAGGATGCGTCCGTCGAGCGAAAAGGGAATCGTAAACAACTTACCCCCGTTTTAACCGTAACTCTTCACAATGTCATGGTGTGTATGAACCTTAAACTGCGGTCTGACCCGCAAAGCTATTCTTAATTTGCAATGATTACAAGGGAAGATATTTAAATGCTCCATAACGTCCACCTCTGTCCTGAATAAGGTAAGTACCTAATTAATTCTTAGCGCTAACTGTTAAATATGAACATTAACTCTCATCATCCGCTGTTTATGAGTAGAAAAATTCAATTACCTTGTACTGGGTCAATTACCCACTTCATCAGTATTATCAATGTTCTTTATGTCTCAAATAAGACTTTGTCCTCAAGATTGACCCTTGAGGAATTTCAACACTATTCACGTTAAATTACATTTCAACTATTCCATTACATCGCTGGAGAGGTTCTTGTCTTTCTTTCTTAATACTCTTTAGTAACTCTTCTCTTCTTGGACTTATAACCGTTTAATATGAACACTTACTCTTTAACATCCGCTGTTTATGAGTAGAAAATTGTATTACAGTGAACTGGGTCAATAATCCGTCATAATTACTTTTTCAATATTCTCAAATTATGTTCTTTATGTCTGAGATAAGACTGCGTCCTCATAATTGACCCTTGAGGAATTCCAACCAATACACACTAAATTATCATAAATATTCCAGATATTCTACTACATCGCTATAGAGGTTCCTGGCCTCCCTTCTCAGTACTCTTTTGTAACTCTCCTCTCCGTGCACTTATATCTATTTAATATGAACAGTAATTCTCAACATTCGTTGTTTATGAGTACAAAAATTATATTACATTGTACTGGGTCAATAAACCACCATTATTACTGCATCAGTATTTACAATGTTCCTTATGTCTGAAATAAGACTGCGTCTTCAAGATTGACCCTTGAGGAATTCCAACAAATCCACGTTAAGTTAACATAAACATTCCAACTATTCCATCACATCGCTGGAGAGGTTCTTGTCTTCCTTTCTTAATACTCTTTTGTAACTCTTCTCTTCTTTTACTAATTAACACTGCGACTATACAGTTGCCGTGCTTTTCCAAAAAGAGATGGCAATTCAAACCTGGTTCAACCTCATGTTTCCAAAATTGTTTAGTAACTGACAGTATCACATCAGGATGATATTAACCTTTATAATAATTATTTTTTAAATGACTGATTCTTCATTTAAATGATAGTGGTGAAATCCCTAGGTTTTATCAGACACGTCATTTAAATAACCAAAACTATAGATTAATTTTGATTTCAAATTTATTCAATTTTGCAGGAGTTTTCGACACTGCCATAGTAATTTAAACATTTAAAAAATTAAAACCATAATTAATCTATAGTTTTGGTTATTTAAATGCTGTGACTGATAAAACCTAGGGATTTCAGCATTAGCATATACTTCATAATAATTTACACAAGGAAGAGAATTCCCTGACTATAAAACAAAAGGGTAATCATTAAAATCCTATTAAGCATATTTAATAAACTGCCACCCTGCATTAAACAATTAAAAATAGAAAAAATTAAGTTAAAATATGAAATAACTTTTTACTTCTACTTAAATAATTCCTATTCTATTAAAGGGGAGTTGCCTGTTTTAGGATCAACCTTCATTTAGCCTATTACCCGCCCCCTCAAAAAACAACACTTAATCCAAATATGCCTCTACTTTTATGGCATTGTAATATATTGCTATTTCTATCCAATTTAGCTTATTCCTTGGTTTATTTTCTGTTAAAGGTTAATATCAGATTGTCAAGATAGCAAACTGCTATTGAACTTGACTGAAATAAATATTAACCATCCTTCTCATGCTCATGATTAGAAACGTAGGCAATTAGTTTCGCACTCCTTTATAAGCATTAACTTTGTCCAGTCTCCTATTCCACTTTAAACATTTCACCTGACCCCTTTATTTTCTCAAAACTCTTTTTTACCTCAATTTGCCACGTATTACATTTTTAGCTCCTTACATAAGCTGAATTCTTAATATTTGTGATTACAATAGGCGAGAAACGTTTTAAAAATTCACTTTTTAAAATTTGAAATGATATTTTTCGAATTCATAAATGCTCGAGCTAGGGAAATTATGCCGCGGTTGAGCCTTTTATTCCTGCAGAGTTGGCAGCGTGATCGTCTCGTTTCAAATTCTAAAAGGCCGGGAAGATTGGAAGGTGCAATTATAGTTATGGATGACACTTACCGAGAATTGAAAGCCGCCGAGCTTATTGTGGACGAACTGTTAGTAATTATATATGTGGCACACACCATGAGAATGTTTCCCCATCTCTCTCTTTCTGTCTTTATTTTTTCAGCATAAAGGAGCTCGATGCACTTAACGAACTGACAGCTAGAGATGGTCGTCTTAGCAATCTTGTAGACAAGGTAAGTATTTACTAGTTTTAACGGTCCAGATAATATCCAAAATAACGTAGAATAATTCTTCACAGAAGACGTCTGATTAATCGTTTAATTAAAAAAATTGCACACCCTTTATACTTGGCCAGGGTTATTAATTCACAAGAACTCAACTATTGGTTATAATTTGACTATTGTATTTTTTCATCAGCTTTCTTATTGTTCACTTCCTCAATCCTTACATTGCTTGTCGAGGGTTGAATTAATTAAACAAGGGATGGCTCTAATTTTGTAAGTGTTGAGAGTGAACTTTTTATTACTAAAATGACAGTGGTTTAATAAGTGGCGAATGAATCCAAATCAATCCGTGTAACATTTACAACTAGAAGAGTAAATTGCCCTGCTGTCCTTTAAATGGCAAACCAATACCGCAGGAAGAAACTGTTAAAGCACCTGGGATCGCACCTAGATAGGTGACTTGCATGGAAACTGTATATATTCTCCTAACGTAAACAATTGGGTCTAAAATTCCAGAACTATTACTGGCACATGGGTCAAAATTTACAACTGTCTCTGGAAAGTAAAATATTGCTATATAAAAGTACTATACGGGAAATCGCTAATAGATCAAACATAGACATTATCAACCAATTCCAAACAAAAATACTGTGATCCTTGGTAAATGCTCCATGGTGTTCGTTTCGAAAAGATTTGAGCATATCAACCCTTGCTGAAGGAATGCAAAACAGCAGCGTGTGCTACCACAACATACTAAAAATAAATACATACAAACTAATGATGCAATTTTTGAACTCTACTCAAGACATTCAAACCTTTAGATTTAATAACAGGTAAAGTGAAGAAAAAAATTCTGCAGTGCCAAACTTTTAAATTTTAACTTAATTTCAAAAGATTTTCGATGTTTTTCATCATGTCTTGTGTTCTGAAACTCATATCAATTACTAAATGTAGCTTTATGACAGGTTGTAAGCTTTAAATCAGTATATATAAAATTAATAAGGAAAGGAAAAAGAGAGAGAAAGTAGGTGACTTACCTGAGGTTCTTGGATGGTAGGCACCTTGTAAGATTTGGAGTTCTTTAAATTTTCAGAGGCACAGCCCCTTTCTTCAGAAAGTTAGGAAGTCATTTCCAGTAATTGGCTAACATTAGACTGAGTATATATATTAATATGTTACTTTTTATTTCTGCAGGTTTGGTCGAATTTTTGTAAAACACCTTATTTTGATATGCTTCAACAACGCATGGTAAACTTTGAGAAGACCTCCAAGGAAATGGAAGAGACTGGAAACAAAAAGAAAGATTCTCCACAGTTGCCTTCATATTGAAAGAAAAAATTCTTTTAATTTATCACGCATCTATTGTAGAATGTGTTGAACAATTGTGTGCCGTTTTATATTTCTACATATCAGTTTTTTTATCAGAATGTTGACTGTGATATCATTTATAAAAAACACAATTTAACCTTTATAAAATATAGTTGTCTATTGAAATAAAAAGTTGTTTACAATGTCAATGACATGTGAACACTTGGTTGTTTTTATAAAGCTATTGTAGTATTAAATAAACTAATGAAATTGATATGAGTTACTCAATATAAGTGTAAGTATATTTAACTTAGAATGTCAATTAATATTGTGTCCTAGATTGAACGTGGTGTGTTTGTAGTATATAAATAAAACAATGTACGCTCACTTTTATCAGTTTCATTTGCAAATTATGCCAACGTACTATTCAATGCAGACTGGAGATTAGCCTTAAAAACTGACAATTAACAAATTTTTAACCAGCTGGCTTTACTACATTTAAGGACTGGGAAAATTGCCTATATGGTCTTTAACCCAATGTGTGTACCCAAAAGAAATTGGTCAACGTATGCTTGATACTAAAATTTTAGGAATATGGATTGACCAGAATTTAAAGTGGGATGTGCATAATAAACTCTTAAATCTGCTACGGATTTAGAGTACTGAGCAGAGTATGACTTTAGTTCAATAGAAGTAGTACGCCATGACCTTGTCAATTCAATCTTAGCCTTTGGAATTTAATTTTAGGGCTTTTCCCACATGCAAAATAGTCATAAAAAGAGTTCCCTGATCAACTCCAACCATAATTTAAAGAGTTTAAATACTTCCAGTCCCCTGTATAAGTAGTAGGGTTTCAAAGCAGACATTTGATGTATGCATTATTTTAAACTCCTGCTTGCAAGCACAAAGTCCCTTTTTTAAATGGCAACTGCATTTTTCACCCCCAATGAAACTTTATTATTGTCTTGAGTTGTTTTCCAGATACTTAATCATTTATGCTATTTCCACTAATTTTGCTCAAAAAAATGCAACAAAAACTAGCTCTGTGGTCAAATTGAAGATTTAGACTTGTTAGCGTGACTAAGGATACACAATGTGGAGGTAAAGTCTGCTTCACATCCCTTGTGCTAAAATAAGAATAAAAAAGTGTAAACTTGTGTGTAAGTTGATCAGCGTTTAAAGGAGATGTTTCCACTGTTGGCTTGTAGGAACAACTTGATGCTGTTATCCTTCAGGCACCTTTGCGTTGTTCCATAGGTCTATTTACAAAACCAGAATTATCAAATGTAAATTGACAAAAATTTTCCAATTAATTCGTGAATCAATTTGTTCTAATCGGTGCCAATTCAACTAGAATTGAGTTACTATCATGCCACAATGTATTCAACCAGTGAAATTGTTGATATTTTACTCATTGTTGGAGAGAACATCAAGCCACTTAGAACATACCCTAATCGCCTATGTCACCCTTCACATTTTTCAACTAAAATTTGTGGAAATGACATGAATGATGAGGTATCTGAAAACAACTAATCAATATGAAAAAATTTCATGGGGGTAAAAAAAATGAGGTTGCCATTTATAAAAAGTGCTTGAAGTTTTCAAACGTGTCCAACAGCTAAAAATAATGCATGCATCGAATGTCCCCCCTCAAAACCTTACTACTTGTTTATTTAACTTTTTTTCGTTACCTGCCTTGCTTCAGAGATATTAGAATGTTGACCAAGAGAAGGGATAAAAATAATAGGTCACGTTTTGAGGTATGAGGATCTTCTAAAAGCAAAGAGGGTGGTTAGCAAATAGGAGAGGTGATATGCTAGTCAGTGGGGAGTGGTAGTATGCTAAGAAAGCTTGGCATAAGGTTAGCATAGAGAGTTATCAAGACGGTTAAGGCGAATAGAAATAACAGTCTATATATCTTAGGTTTTCAAGTTAGGATGGATAGAGAAGAGGGATGGAAGAATTAGGAGCATCCGTTAGGATAAATTAAATATATATATATATGGGATAAGTGACGAAGTCACGCATTTGATAATTGGATAGAAAGAAAGATAGAAATATTTGGGAGAAAGGCAGGAAATTCGCTCATTAAATCATATGTACGGCATGGAATCATGCACAAGGAAATACATATGTCGAGCGTAGAAGAGAATGGAAGAAGGAAGAAAGACTGAAAAAATTCGATGTGGCCAGGACTCGAACCTGGGTGCACGAAACAACAGTGCATCACCCCTAGAGCCGGGGCGTGCGTCTATCCACTCCGCCACCACATCGAATACGACCAACCGAGCATTTTCAGTCTATATATCTTAGGTTTTCAAGTTAGGATGGATAGAGAAGAGGGATGGAAGAATTAGGAGCATCCGTTAGGATATATGTATATATCGGAGACAACCTGTTTTGTCAACAAAAATATTCAAATGTTCAACTTAACAAAGATACTCTCTCATACAGCACATGTTCATCCAACAGTATACAAATAACTAATTAAAGAATTAAAAAATACAAAACTGGACTGAGTTACATTCAAAGTGCTATACAAGAAACTAATGATTGCAGCCCTAAGGTTTAGGAGCAAAGTGAAACATTTTCTACAAAATCATTGCTTCTATTCTATAATTACTAATATTAAAAACTAATTCCTGTATGTCTTCTATATCTCACATATCTAATGTAATGTAAATAATATTTATTGTTTTATTATAAACTTGACTTTTGAGAGTTTTAGATAAAATAAATTAAATTGAAAAAGAATTGTAACTGGACAAGAGTTACATTGTCTTTTTATATCATTTTATGTAAATAAAAATTAAATTATTTGTTGATAACACCATTATAAGTATTTGCCAGTTGCTCAGTTTTGCATTTTTTATGGCTTGCTGAAAAGAATATTAAATGTGATAAAAATAATATGGTTGTTAAAAGGAAGTACAAATAAGTCTTTTATAAAATTATTTATTAAATGTACATATTATTAAGTCTTCATTTAAGAGATTTTTGGAATAATGATCTCTCTTTTTCAGAGCTTAATACAAAATAAGATATATTTATAAAAAAAATTACACTACAAGTTCACAAAATATCACAGCTTTTATTCAGAAAGTTGTCTTCATTGTCCAAAGTCAACACACACATTATTTATAGACAAGTGTAATGTGTAAATTATGAAATTTTCTTGTCAGAAAAATGAAATAATTTATAATGTTGACAAACTTGTACTGCACAACTAGGAGCTGAAATGTCTTTTCATCACATCCATGTCAATGGGTGCAAGGTACAATTCAAGGTTTATTTATTTGAAGTTTCTTCACAGCATCATTAGTTGAATTACAATCATCTCACACTTGTGATTTGATAATGGCTCTAAGTGTGTAAATACTTTAGATGAATCAACAGATAGAAGCGTTGGAATCTAGGAAATTAATACAGCAGCTACAAGTCAGCTTCTGCTTGTGCAAATGTAATACACAAGATTTTTTTTACTTTGTCATTAAATTCCTGAATTTCTGTTTTGTGTATTAGTGAAGCTTTACTTTGAAGTCAAAAGCAAAATATTACTTAAGAGGTACATTATGTCCAAAAAAAATTTGAAGTTGTGTCCTCAATCATTTTAATGTTGTATGTATATATAAATAATAAGATAATTGACATAAATAGGAAAGATGGCTAACGAGTCAACCTATAATTTTATTAATTAAATATAAATATAATGTTTCATTTTCCGTTTTAAGAATTCATCAGGCATAAAATTTAGTAATTCATATCCTTGACTCCCTCAGCTGAAATGATTATTAAAAGTGTTGAAGTATTTTCATGGGAGTAATTTAGTGTCACAGACAATGTTCCGCGACGGTTTTGGCCGAAATATTCGTGTTGAAGTCTCAAAGGGGAGACGGAACGTTGTATTTATATTGATTCAATACTAATAAAATTATATGCTGACTTATTGGATGTATTTTTATTTATTATAAATACAATAAAGCGATGGATTTGTGAGGTTTACCTTAGAATGAGAGTGATCAAGTCAAAAATATTTAATTTCAGGTAAGCCACAACTGTACTTCATACTATGGAGGTTGGCAATGAGGTCTTGTTCAGGAATTTAAAGACTATATATGTATATATAGTAAGAAAAATAGTTCATTTGGATACAATAGGAGAGCTTTTGACATGTTTTAAGTGAATAATGTGTGTCACCAGACTGTGAAGCAACATCACGTCAAATTTTCTTAAGGACATGATGTCTAAATGGCTGCTCTGTGGTTCAATGGTTCACTGCCATGCCATTCAAAAATCTGTTCCTGAAAAAGGTGGCACAGGTTTTTGAATGTTAGACATTTTACTGAGTCTCAGCCTGACGACACGTACTATCAATTTAAGGTATATATACACTAGACTGAGCCAATGAACTAAAATAGGTACATGTATCTATCTACATACAATATGAGGTATAGTGTATATGTTTTCAGATCCTACAAGAACAGATTTATAAAGTAATTTACAGTATTTATATTAACCCCTTACAATACAATTTCATATTGGCCTCAAAAATGACTGTTTTATCACAGTTAAATGGTCAGTTCACACTTTTCACTGTGAGTACATTTTACAGTTCTCATAATTACTGTCTTTTATTTAATAATCACTTTCTTTTGCTCCAAATGTTTGGAAGAGAGTGACCACCGTTCATGAATATGACCATAGTTATGTGCAACTCAAGTATGAAGGTATCATCTTAAACCTTTGTTCTTAAATTTATTTTCAGTTTGTTTTATAATTTTGTGTAACGATTTAGGAAAATGGTTTAATAATATTGTTTGATAATTGTAAAAGATCACTAAAAGCTACATATTTACGCTTATAATAATAATTACACAATTGTGTTGATAATAACACATTAAAATAGCATTTATAAAAATGTAATGACTTTTCTTGAAGTGCATTTCTATTCAGTATGAAACTGAAAAATTGTAACTTCACTTATTGAGTCAAGTACATTTAATAATTATTGTACAATACAGTATGTGCTGAAAGGTTTATCATGCAAATTAAAATAGTAATTCATTTCGAAGCAATTTAAAAATAGTTTTAAACATTTTTAAATTGGAAAAGCTGCATTTTAAACAACATTAAAAAAATTTAAGCTTTATTTATGTTCTTAATTCTAAATGCACTTGAAAGGAGACTGTTTAATATGAAAGTGTGGGAAAATATCCCATTTGAAGTCCTTATCAAAAGGAAATAGTATTATTTTACTTTAGGTTTTTCTGTGTTCTATGAAAATTACAATACACTTATAATACTGGAGAGGAATGAAGTCTATGAGTTACATAACATTGCACATATAGTATTTTTGGGATTCAATTATGTGTATCATCACTAGAAATACCATGGCAATTATGATGACTGTGTTTATGTTTTATGAGAAATGAATTTTACGGCCTCTTGCTAAAATATTTCACTTGCATATTTTTAGGTAATAAAATAAATAGTTTTTAGCACTGCCTATAAATCATTTCGATAACTATGATGCCAAAATTCAAGATGATCTCAGCTCAGCCAAAACGTGCTTCCAGGTTATCTGAAGAAGAAAAAATTAAACAAATTGTCAGTAATATAATTTAGAAATATTTTGTTAGAACTAAAAGAAAATTTAGCTTACTATTTAACAGTATATAAACTCAGAGAAAATGTGTTATAGTTATTATATAAAAATATAACTTAAAGACAATATAAAAGTTGACTAATAATTTGTGGCTGTGTTCTTCAATTATACGTAAACTATTTGGATATAAGCAATTACGTTTGCTAAAATCATTTGCTGACAAATTGGATGTATTGTTTATTTATTTATACTTAATTGTCAGAATATTGATTTATTGAAAAGTGTATCTGATTTGGAAAATTAATAAATTGTTATGTTTGTAAGTATTAAACTTACTGAATCATTACTAGCAGTATTAAATATTCAACTGATAGAATGAACAAATTAATTAATCTGTCTTGAAAATTAATACATTTGTTCTGAGTAATGGCATAGTCCATTCATGTTGTGAATTTTATTAAATTTTAACTTTTTAAGTTGTTTGTAAGGTTAAAATCTTACAAGTGTATTTTAATATTGCAATTTATGAACACACTGTGTGTTTGATGCAGAAATTATTGTTGCAATCATATTTTAGAAAAATATATGTCTAGAACTTTACAGAAATAGTTGGAAGGTCTAGGCCACTGTTAAACTATTTTGCTATTTGATATTAAGTAATAGCATCTCAAATAGCTATGGCAATGACTTATCTCCTGTATTTTTCAATTCTACTACCAGCTTGGTAAGTTTATTTTGTGTGGATGTGGGCTGGCCAACTTCTAAAGTAATATACTTTTCACATCAGTAAAAGTGCATCAACCTCATTTGTGGAATCCATATAGATATTTGTTTAACAATTAAATACTCGACCTGCTATGTCATTAAAGCCTTCCTGCTTCAGAGCGGAGATGAGCCTGCCAACATTTGCTTCTGCGGGAAACATTCCCTTCCACTCCTCCAGCAAATACTGCACACAGTCACCACATTTTCCCTGGTACACAAGCATCCGCATTCTTATGTCCGGTATGCAGCTGGTTAGTCCTAAAGAATGCGCCAGGCTCGTCCAACCTTGTGCTACTCTGTAATTTTTGCGAACCATGTTCATCACTTCTGGCGTTAAGGCTGAAACAGGAAATTTAACAATTATGGGTTTGACATTTCATTGAATTCAGGGTATATTTGACTGTGAAATGAAACTGCTGCCCACTGGCCTAAGTTTAAAGGGAACTAAACTTCATGGAACACTTACCCATAGTCAAAGGCTTTGGATTCAATGTGATCACACCAGAGTCAACAGCATTGCAGTTACTCAGCTTGTCTGCCAACCAATTGTAATCCCGTTTAAGGATAGATACAAATGTCTTAAACGCATTTGGACCTTTCCTCGGAAGTATTTCCAGAAGGGTTTCAATTTGTTCTGTGTCTGTTTTGAAAGATTTTATGACCTGTAAATCATCTCTGTTGAGGACATCTTCCTGTAATAATAATGTGGCTATATAGTCGAAAACAAGGTTGTCTCGCAGTTCATCGTGTAATGTTCTCAGTCGGGATACATCTATTGGGTCCATCTGAAAGAGAAGAATGTGGAAGCTAAATAATGCTGAATTTTATCAACTTGATGAGGCTAAGGTTAGACCATAATTAAAAATAAGTTTTGTGATGATTACTAAATATAAAGGTATGAGAATATACACAAACAAATCATTTAATGCAGTAATTTATTGATAATTGCTGTTGTAAGATAATCTTTCTGGCAAAGCCCCTGGGAAAAAGATTTTGGGGCAGTCCCCCATTAGGAGAACTAACGCCAGAAATAGAGACCTGGAGATGGGCAGTGCCCACCCAGGGCTGTTGAGCCATTGAAGAAGAAGACAATTTATTGAAAAAGAGTCATATGAAGAGATAAAGAGAATTAGAAATTTTCAGAGAATCATATGACAAATTTTTTAAGAAGTTTGGAGAATACTCTAATGTCTATGGTATGGAGAAGAACTAGGTAAGATAATGTGGAATTAATTGTGGCAAGCAAACAAATGACACTAACAGAAGAGTGAAAGACGAGGAATAAGTGAAAACTGATTTAATATGTTTGTTCATATTATTATTATTTGTAACTATTTACATTCCTTATTTTAAGCTTATTTTTTGTAACTACCACTGAGTGTAGCTCAATTGCAGTATCAATAAATTCATTCGTTCATTCAACATAATTTTCTTGTATGCTACATTACTTTTCTTGATAATTCGCGGTTCAATACAATTATTTGCCTAAATAAAATTATTTTTCATTACAGAATGTTGTAATTGTTTATTTAATTAGCATACTTTTGTAAGATTACCGATTTAAGTAATTTTTTTTAATTACTTATATTAATTATCTAAATCATGGTATCAAATTGTATAAAAAAGATTAGATGGATGAATGAAATTCCAATTAGTTCTTTTGGATTGTTATTATCTGAGTGTTTGAACACATGATGCATAGTCCTGAACAAGTCAGGGCCTGCCTCTGGGCTGGGCTAAGCCTCCAGTCTTGACTCAGCTTTCCTCCTAGGTGCAAGTGCTCACTCTATCAGAATGGGTAAGTTAGATGTGGTAAATTTTCATAAGTGAACTGTTCTTGATAACAAAATTTGATTAATAAAAACATCATACTTGTTGGAACACTATGGACTTACTTTCAGTTAATTCATAAAAGTGAACAAGAAATGAGAAACACCTCTTTACAAGTTAGTATTTATAAGCACTGTGTATGAAATGAACATAATTGATGTCTATGTACAATCCTATGATATTCATACACACACAGTTCTAGTTTTACTTTTGCAGCACTGAAAAGCTGCATGGGTTGCTGTTTTAGTGACTTGCATTTGAAACATAACATTAATTCAAATCTGTAGCAATGAATCCCATTATTTATCTACAGTATTTTCATTTTCAATAACACCAATTAACATGGTTGCGATAAATATATGGATAAATTATGATAAAATTTAAAATAACAGCAATTATAAGTGTTGGTTGCTATTTAAGTATTTTTGTAGGATGTGAAACGGTTCTGCTTTAAATGGAGATTACATTTAGTGGGAAACGAAAATTTAAAAAAAAAATTGTGAGAAAGTACCAGTTGGCCAACAAGATAAGCTATTGCTCCCTTGTACTTATAGCTGTACTTGTGTATAGCTCTTATTTCAAATGAAATTGAGATATGCAAAGCACAGGGAAAATTTGGAAGGAACGATCTGCTAGAAATAATAAAAAGTTTGGAAGTGTAAATTTTTATAAGAAATTCAGCTCTTTTTCGTCTGTGCAACGATATGAGAATATAGAAGAAGCTGAGTAAAATGTGTAACTGCAACTTGTGCAAAGGGGAAGGTTTGAAGAAGAAGAAAAGAGTGATAGGGCTGGTTGGTGACCGTTCGCAACAAGCCATTAATTCGACGGAGGAATTTTAAAGAAAATTTGTGGTTGCTCCAAGAGTAGTGCGAATACTTGGAACTTGGTATACGTTTCCATGAATAAAGGGCTAAACGTTTGTCCACTTAATATTTATACACGAGGGGGGAAATCCTCGGAGGTTATTAACGGATCTTAAATGATGATGGTGGAACGCTATTTACAGCCGTGACATGTTAGATAATAACAAGGTCAACTGCCGAAGGCCCGAGATTCTTTCTAACGGACCCGGCAACATTTAATTCCTACGAAGGATTAACGTTCAGGTGGCACAGTCTCTGTGTACATCAGCCCAAATAACAAAAATTAATTAATTTCGTATCTTTGCACCCTGTTTTATCACAGCTAATACCATCCATGCTCCAGTCACTAATTTGTTTTAATCATAAAAGGCAAAAACATAGAATACGAGTCAGGAGAGGATCAGTTTGGCTTTAGGAAGAATGTAGAGAAGCAACATTGACTTTGCGTCTAATTTTAGAAGACAGGATAAGATGACAGTGGCTACGCTCATGGCATTTGTAGATTTAGAAAAAAGCCTATGATAATGTCAACTGGAACACACCATTAAGGAGGCAGGAATAAAATAGTCAGAAAGAAGGCTTATAATAACCTCTACAGAAGACAGGCAGCTGTAATTAGAATTGAATAGCAAGAAAATAGTAAGACAAGGATGCAGTCTGTCGCCCAATCTGTTTAACTTTTGTATAGAACAGGCCACGTAGAAAGTTAAAACGGAATATGGAAAAGGAATCATACTGCAATGAGAATAAATAAAAATCCTACGGTTTTGTCGATTATATTATAGTATTAGGGGAGTCAGAAGAAGACTTGGAAACCATAATAAATGGTGTGATTGAGATCCTGCAGGAAGAGTTCAATATGAGGAGATTAAAAGAGGGAAAATCAAGGTGGTGAAGTGGAATAACAAAGGGTGTTCTATTCTAAAGGACTAATATGTAGGAATGGTGGAAGTATAATAGACATATAGAGTAGGAGCACAGGCAAGGAAGCATTTCATAAAAAAAAAGAGGAATTTACGTACGGGTAATATAAGTGTGAATATTTGGAAATAGTTGATAAAAGTGTTCATATGGAGTGAGACATCATGTGGTCGCGAAACGTAGACAATAGGAGTTGCAGAAAGGAAAAGAATAGAAGCCTTTGAAATGTGGTGCTATATGAGAATGAGACGGGTGGATAGAATCACTAACGACTGATTAAACAGAATAGGGGAAGAGCGAACAATATGGAGGACGTTGGCCAAGAGAAGGGATAGATTAATAGGCACCGTTTTGAGACATGAGGGTCTTGTAAAATTACCGTCAGAGGGAAGTGTGTGTGGGGTAAATATGGAAGAGGGAGGCAAAGGATGGAATACGCTAAACAGATTAGGGACAATGTGAGATGTACTTGTACGGAAATGAAAAGGCTAGCATGGAGGGTTGCAGCAGACCAGACTAAGGACTGACGTCAATAAAAAGGCCCTAACTGGTAGGAGAATGTTTCATGAAACTGATAAAACAGGGACGTGCAACACTGGGTAGAAACGTGTTTCATGAAAGAAGACGGAACGGTTTCATGAAACAGAACTATAATTTAATGATTCGCCTGTTTTTTCGTACGTTCAGGGCATAATTTTTAAAACAAAGTCGCCGAGTTTCCATACTTGACCTGGAAATCCAACTTCAAACAGAAGTTTCAGTTTAACATTTTTTTTCACAGTTTTTTTTTCGTAAAAAATTGTTATTAATTCATATGTTAATCTTTCCAATGACCATTCAGAGCGAGATATAGGCATCAATATAGAATTACAGGGTAATATTACTATTAATATGGCATTAGGAAGTGTGCATGTGTGCTATTCACGAAACACATTTGATCAGTGTGCACCGGACCTTTAAAGTTAAGTGTGATTATTTAACGAGCCGCCATGTCGTCGCCCCTCCTTGTGGTCTAGTGGTTTGCGTCGCTGCCTCACAAAACACAGAAGTCTCCAGGTTCGAATCCTGGCACGTTTGTGACGTCACGGTCACGGAGACTGTGATTGAGACTGCTGGAGAATCGACACGCTTACCCACCAAAGTCGACCCCGGGTCATTCAATGGTCTGCAAAAACCTAGCAGGAAAGAAAAGAGTCACTTTTTTGTTGGCCACGACGAAATTCCGTCTACACGGGTAGGTGTGAGGAGACATTATTGTTGAATTAAAAACCATACCTGGTCTAATACCACAGGAACGCTGGGCAGTGAAATCTTAACCAATAACAATAAAAAAGAGGCACTGTGAAAGTCAAAATTCCTCTGGGCGCTTCGGGTTAAAAACTATAACGGAATACATGATAATGGAGAATAACCCAAATTAATTTAAACATTACAATGACATTTCGATTAATTTGTGTTTCTAAATCTGTAGATGACTGTGCCATATACCGAAAGCTTCTGCAAAATTGAATAAAAATATTTAAATCAAAAATTAATATATATAGTTTTGGCTTCATTAAATGGTGTGACTGATTAAAACCCAGTGTTATTCCACCATTGACATATAAATTAAAAATCAGTTATTTAAAATTTTTTGAAGAAATTCCTTTTAAGAAATTATAACGTAATATTCTTATCAACCTGAATTTTATAATGATAGTAATATTTCCTTATTTTAATCAGTCACTTAAATAAACCAAAACTATAATTTAATATTGATTTCAAAATTTATTTGGAAGAAGCTTTCGGCTTATGAAACGTTACAAAAAAATTATATGGATTTTTTAAAAATTATGACATAAAACAATTTATTCCCCCCCACCCCCAAATTAAATGTTTAAAATATTATATGCAATGTAATTAAGATGGACGATAGGAGCTCCGGAAAGGAAAAGAATAGAACCCTTTGAAATGTGGTGCTATAGGCGAATGCTGTAAATCAGATATGTGTATAGAGTAACTAAAAAGGAATTTCGAAACAGAATAGGGGGAAAGCGAACAAGAGGAGGGATAGATTAATAAGCCACGTTTTAAGGCAGGAGGGTAGAGGGAAGTGTGTGGGGAGAGAAAAGAAGAGGGAGACCAACGATAGAATACGCTAAGCAGATTAGAGGGGATTTATTTTTTCTAGTTATGAGGAAATGAAAAGGCTTGCGCAAGATAGGTTAGCATGGAGGGTTGCATCTGACCAACCTTTGGACTCAATACCACAACAACTATTAAGTTAATTAATTAATAATAAAATACAATTTTTTGAAACATTAAAAAATTGTAGATGAACATGGCAAAGCCAAAAAGCTACTTACAAATAAATTTTGAAATCAAAATTAAATTATAGTTTTGGTTTATTTAAGTGATGATTAAAATAAGGAAAAATTAGTATCATAATAAAGTAAAAATCAGTCTTCTAATATAATTTAGTAAACTTTCTTTTTTGGGCGCATTCACGTTTCATAAGTTCCCTGAGGGCGTTTTTTTTTGTCTTTTGCCCAGTGGGAAAATTTGTTGACGCAAAGATCGGGAGAACGTAAATACGTAAAAGATATGGAAAGGGAAGAAAAACATTTTTTAAAAAAATTGTACGCACACATTCGCCGGGAGTTGCCGATTTAGTGAATTTTCGGCTTGGGACCGCAGAGGTTGGTATCCCTGCCGCGTGTAGGAGGCTTGACACATTGGAGGGGATAACACGGGTCGGGGAATTGGCGTCCCCCATTCACAAACATTCGCCGCCCACGTCTCATGGCCCGGCAATCTCTTTGCAGCGTTAAGCCCCCAAATCTCACGCAAAAACTTTCCACTCTGAGAATAAATTGGGAGCCGATAGTCAGAAAAGGGACGGGACTGGGGAGACGGACGGGGAAATAAAAGACGTACTGTTATAAACGGAGACCCATAGCAAGATGAAAAGACAGTCAGAGAGATAAACAGCGAGAAAAAAGGGCAGTGAGTGAAAAAAAAGGAGGATGGTGGGAGAGAGAAAACGAAAACGAGTCGAAGAGAACAAAAGGGACATCATTAAGGATCAGCCTTAAAGAACCACAGAAACAATTGGCAGAATTTTGTAGAATTATTCTTCACTGTCACAACTGCAAAGAATATGTTTTGAGCAAAGAGATGTTTAGCTTGCGGATTAGATCCATATTGGTCGCTTTCCGTTGATCCATGAGGCGAGGCTTCAAGGATTGGAAAGTGTCAGCCAGGTCCCAGGGCTCACAACTTACTCACTAAGGAAAGAGACTTGGCCCCAATACAAACTTGAGCGTTTCAAATTCTATTCCATGCACCATAACTTTAATCCCTTCACCTTTTAGTATTGAATAAGGCAATTGCCCATATGGTCAGCCTTGTTTTCAAATTGCCATCACCTAACAACCATAACATCACATAGGAAATAACTAATAACTCATATTAACTAAAAGCAACACAGTCTTGTACAATAAATTTTGAAAAAGAAAAAAAAGGTAGACCATCCATTGTGGTCCTTGTCAATAAACCAAAGATATAACACGAAAGAACATAGCCAAAAGATATAAATTAACTAAGACGATTTAAACAAACTATCACATTAATTTATCAAGTGGTAAAGTGACACTTTCAATATTTACAGTAAATTTGTTGCTTTTAACATTTCTAAAATGAACATTTTTCTTAAAATTCACTTCCTTATCCAAAACAATAGTATTATTACATTTTAAAAGAACGATAAATAGTTTATGTCACAGTTAAATATACAACAAATGAGTAAAAACGGAAGGGGGGGGGGATTCCAGGTACACCTAAAATTTTTATATCCTGAAGAAGTCTCAAATGGGAGACGAAACGTCTCTACTGAAATAAAAACTGACAAGAAGGCTTGCTTTAACCCATTTAAAAGAATGATTTTGATGCAAACAGTGTTTGGTAATCGGAGTAAACGAAAAAAAACCACATGTGACTTTTATTAAAATAGTATAAATAAACATTAAAATCCTTGAGACATAAAACTATTTACACTATTTATCACAAAAAAAGGTGACCGATTCAATACAACGACGTTTCGTCCACTTTTGGGGCCCCTTCAGATATAACTGTTTTCATTTTTTTAAAATTAATTTGTGTGACATAGAATAGGACTATAATAAATACAGCTAATTATGTCAGCAAAAAATTTAATAAAAATATGATTACTACGTTTCTATTTTACCTTGACCGCCTGTAATAGTGTAGTCAATTAAAAAATTTACCTGACGATGTCCACAGAAATGGACGAAACGTCGTAGTTACATCAAATAAATGTTAATCAATTTTTTTTTGCTGACAAAAGTGGCTGTATTTCTTTTTAATTTATCCATTTTAATTTTTTTAATTTGAATAGAGGTCGGGTTTCGGTTAGAGCAGTCAAGGTACAATTAGGGCCTTACCTCTAATAGATCTAAATTATTAATGGGAGAAATGGATTGAATAGAAAAAATTAGTAATTTTGTTTATATCTCAGCTGTAAATATATTTCTTTTAATGAAAACTGTAAATAGTTTTCTGACTGGAGGCTATTTGTTTATAACAAATTCATGTTGTCTAAGTTCTTGGAGTAGAATGTTAAATTTTTAATGATCCATAAATTCATCTGCAAAGTCAACAGAGGTAAATAATACATTTGTAAGAGACTGGAGTATTTCTTAGTTCTTTAATGGTGGCCGGAAGTCTCTTATCACTAACAGTTTTATTAATAGTTTTTGTATTACTCGCCAGAGTATAGACTAGAGATGTCGTGCTGTATATATAAACGTCTGCTTTTCAAAACAATTACCAATTAACAAGAAAAAGAAGGCCAAATAAGTCAGCAAGTAAAATTAATTAGCATTTAATTAATATAAATATAACGTTTGTGGACGTCTTCAAGGGCTACTTTTTAATTGGATTAACTAATTACCTGAAGAAGTCCACAAAGTTGGATAAAACGTTGTATTTATATCGGTTGAATACAAAATAAATTTATTTCCTCACTTTCTTGACCGTGTCTATTATTAAACTTAATGTCAGAAATGTGACGTTTGAATTATGAATTAAATTAACGAACAAATTCACAGACGAACCAGGTTTTTATTCATGGGACGTTTCGTCCCTCATCTTTGTAACATAACTCCATACTTCAAAATTGTAACTGACATCATTTACTTAAATTATTTAATTAAATATCAATAAAGAAGCCGGAAAATTTGTACTAATTAATTTTTTGACGACATATTGTTACATTAAATTTTCTATATATTTTTTGTAGTGTCCTGAATTAAAGGAATTTAACTGACGAAATCCCCAAATGTGATGACGAAACGTTGTATGAATATCTTGGCTTGTCTATTGAGATGGTCGTTAATTTAATCACATATTTTTGATAGTACCCAACCTTTTTCTTCCTTATTTGGTAAATTAATTTGGTAGATTATTTACTTCATCCATCCCTCAAAATGAAAGTTATTAAGTCAGACAATACAATTACTTTATTTATACTATAAATAAAAGACAAGAAAAATAGCCAAAAATCATAAATGGAAAAGGGACATCCTCAGTTCTTTAATTAAAACATCAGAAAAAATTTTCATGTTGCAGGAGCGACGTTTCGTCCTATTCCGGGACCTCTTCAAGGTATGACTATTTTAATTATTATTTTTTAAATCCAATTGTCTGACATGAAGTATGATACGTAAATAAAAAAAGTACTGCCAATTGTGTCAGCAATACTTTGAATTCATATTTATTTAGTATAATAACGGCGTTTTCAGGAGCAACATGAAATTTTAGGAAGGACACTAAAGTTGGAGGGGACGAAAACGAAAGTTGTTCCAAATCATAGAAAATCATTAAGAATATATGACTGGCGTGCTATTCAATTTCCTAAAGGCATGGAAAAACTGAGGGGAGTGGGGAAGGGGATTCTTTCCTTTTAAAAAAAGTAAAAAATGGGGAGGGGGAGAACAATTTGTCATTAATCTATTCCACTTTATTCAGAATAAAAGAAGAAATAATTTGATTTCGTAAGTACTTTCAGTGAGTTATCATATCAGTAAGAATTATGAATTACTATCAAGAAAGTTAAATAAAAGAACTTTTTCTGTCATGCCAAAATTTATAAATGCGTCCCCCTGACACCGAAGTAATAAACAACTGGTAAATAAAATTAGTTGTATAGTGTGACAGTTTTTAAATAATTAATGGTAAAGATAGGCCTGTACGTCAGAAGAATTATTACATTTATTGGCAACAATTCATTCGTTACACGACGTTTCGTCCCTCCCTTTCGTTAGGGTGTTTTTCAAAGAAAGAAGAAATGAAACGTTGTTGTTGTAACAAGTCCTGATGCAACTCTCCATGCTAACCTATACAGCGCAAGCCTTTTTCATTACTACATTGCTACCACATCCTGATCTGCTTGGCGTATTCCATCCTTGCCTTCCTCTTGTTCTTACCCCACACACTTCCCTCTAATGCTAATTTTACAAGACCTTCATGTCTCAAAACGTGGCCTATTAATCTATCCCTTCCGTTGGCCATTGTCCTCCAAATTGTCCTCTCTTCCCCTATTCTGCTTATAACTTCCTGGTTAGTGATTCTATCCATTCATTCTCCTATAGCACCACCTTTCGAAAGGCTTCTATTATTTTCTATCCTGCAACTCCTACCGTCCACGTTTCCCACCCATGTAACGCCACAGTCCATACTAACATTTTTAGCAATGATTTCCCAGTATTCACACTTATATTAGCCGTAAGTAAAATCCTCTTCCTTGCCTGTGCTATCCTACTTATTTATTACGCTTCCCAAGTAGCAGAATTACTTAACTTCCTTCAAAATATCCCTTCCCGATCTAACACCCTTTGTTAATCCACCGTTTCCCTTCCTTCTAATGCAATTTTACACGATCCCCGTGTCTCAAAACGTAGCCTATTTAATCTATCATTATTCTGCTCAGAATTTTTTTTTGGGTTAGTTACCCTATCATTCACCCATCTGATTTTCATCATTCTCCTATGATGTCAATAAATTTAACAATTCTTTTGGGCTTACAGACACTTTACACCATTTTTAACTACTAAATAACCTGTTTAAATTAAACAGTTTATCTGACTATTAAACATTCAATAAATCAGCGTCTTTTGTCAGTCTCTTTTAAAGTGAAATATCAAACATAACAACGTTTCGTCTCTCATTTGAGACTTCTTCAGGTGAAAGATAAAATAAAAATGGTGTACCGAGGGGCCCCTAGTCAACCCTTGGCTACCTTGCTCCACCTTCCGCATCCACCCTTTTCAATTCCCTTCCCAATGCTATTACAGGGGGAGGGGGGGAGGAGTTGCTTGTTTCAGGATCACCCACATGTTTACCCTCCCCCTCCCCCCCCAAATAAAGAAAGTGAGGATCCAGGTTCAGCTAAATTTTAACCTGGTGAAGTCTCAAAAGAGAGACGAAGCGTTGGAATGTTTAATATTTAAATTTAAAAAAAAACTGACAAAGAACCTGTTTAAATATACAAAGTTTTGTCCTCCTACCATCACAAAATTTAAGTATCCTTTTACTTCAAGGCCTGGTCAGGTAGAAACGAAACGTTGTAATGTTTAAAATTTAATTCTTTTAAAAAGCTGACAAAGAACCCGTTTAAATAATTAAAATTTTGTCCTCCCTCTGTCATCACAAAATTTTAAGTATCATTTTACTTCAGGGCCTAGGCACGTAGAAACAAAATTCTCAATATACATATAAATACACACACACATAAATAAATATATATATGGCGTGTTAAGAATGTTCGGGATGTCTTCCGCATCGCGCGGAGTAAGTAGACCAAGGAAATAGTACCCTGAGTTACGGCATTGTTGGAGTGACGCGTGAGATCACGTGTCAAGCCAGGTAAATATTAACCGTGGTCGACGCTGGTAAATAGCAGTGCCAGCTAATTGGCAGAGTGGTAGGCGAAGTGACAGCGACGCCAGCACGTGGTTGAGGAATTCAGCCGCGAGGTCACACTCGTCTGCGCACCCGTGGTAAAACGAAGAGAAAGTAAGAACCAGCTACCAGGGAGACGGGAAGTGAGGACAGGCGACGAGGGACACAACAACAATGAGAAGCCCGCGTTTACCTGGAAGCAGGCGCAGTCCAGGCCACGGCAAGTCACAAACACAACTGGACGCCGCTGCGCTGCCAGATAAAAAACAACAAAGAGTCCTACTCGGGGCAAGCAGCGTTGCCAACACAACACAGCGTGAAGGCACTAAACGGCGGCGGATCTCTCTCACCAAGACCCTGCAGACTCACCAAATACATTTCTGATAACACACAATAGCACCGTTATCCACTGTTGCAGGGGCGGACAACCTTTTGCACACCAAGCGCCAAATATATGTATTTTTTTCGTTGACAGATGCGCCATGTAACAACTCCAGCACATTTTATAGCGTCATGGCTAGGAAAACTCTCGTGAAATCCTCGTATTAATCTTCTCCTCTCCAAAACCAACCATAAATTCAGAACCCAAAAAAGAAAAGCCCCTGTTACCACCAACACAGAACGCCTCCTGTAAATTCATTCATCCAAAATTCAAACATAATCATACGTACCATTACAAGCTCTTCCTGGGACCTTAGAAATTCCGTCATCCGCCATAACATCAAAAACTTCCCTAGGTAAACTCCGCAATCCATAACCGCCCTAATCAAAAGAGTCCTCAACCACCCCCCCAAAAAAACCCACAATCCAGCAATTCCATGACGATCCTCCTCCACCTCAAAAGAAAACTCGCAATCGACCTAATAATCGCCCCTCCTCCCCTAACCCACCTATCCTTCATGCCACATCCTCACATATCGTCCAATAATCAGTTCACTGCCTGTCAACCCTCACGTCGTATGCCTCTCAGGTACGCACACACACACAGTAAAACCCATCTACTAAAGTAGGTTAATTAAATGTCAACGTGTATATTATGCACTATATTTTAATACTGTATATACTGAATCATTATTGTCCAAACTGATAGTCTTTACGGCAAATATTTTTTATATGAATAAAAAATAAAAATACCTCTCCCTAATAGAACCGACCTGGTCCATATGGGGAACAACAGCCAAAAATCCATTCATCCGAAATTCAAACATAATCCTACGTACCATTTACAAACTCTCCCTGGTACCTTAGAAATTCCGTCATCCGCCGTAACATCAGAAACTTTCCAAAGTAAACTCCGTAATGTCTAAATTCATATCCTTCCTATTTAAAAGCGCCCTCAAACACCCAAAAAAAAAACACGATCCAACAATTCCATGACAATCCTCCTCCCCCTCATTTCCACGCTTCCGTCGCCGCAAAAGAAAACTCCCAATCGACCTCATCCTCCCCTCTTCTCTGAACATTCAGGCACATACTAACTCACCTTACCATCATACCACATCCTCATATATCCTCCAATAATCATTTCACTGCCTCTTTTTAGCGAAAGCCTTCCTTTCCCGTACTATTCTACTCTTAATGTGTACGATATTTCTACCATCCCTAGTTATTACGCTACCTAAGTAGCAGAGAATTACTCAGCTTCCTTCAAAAAAATCTCTTCCCAATCTAACACCCTTTGTTATTCCACTCTTTCTCAAACTACACTCCATTATCTTGGCTGTCAGTCTATTAATCCCCATATAGAACTGTTTCTCCATGACCACGTTCATGCCATTTATTAAAGTTTAAAAGTCTTCTTCTGACTACAGTATCGTCGGCAAAGCGTAGGGTTTTTTCTTCTTCTCCTTGCAGTATGATTCATTTTCCTTATTCCGTTTTAACTTTATTCATCGCCTGTTAAAGATCATGGGCGACAGCCTGCTGCATCCTTGTCTTACTCCTTTCTTGATTTCTGCTGTCTTTTCTTGATCTCCAATTCTAACTGCAGCTGACTGCCTCCTGCAGAGGTTATTTAGAAGCCTTCTTTCTCGATATGTTTTTATTCCTGTGTTCTTCAAAATCCTTAATGGTGCGTTCCAGTTCACATGATCACAGGGCTTGTTTCTAAATCTACAAATACCGTGAACGTAGGCCGGTTTTTTTTCTTATCCTGTCTTCTAAAATTAGACCCATATATTTTAGCTTTTTTTTACATTTATATGTAGGGTTGACCATTTTTATCGATTGTCAGAATTACTTTTGAAATTAAATAAAAGTGTGGGGAGAAAATAATTGTTTTTTTTATTAAGAGCCTCAGAGGGTTACTTAAAAATTAGCAGTTAGAAATGTTTTTTTTCACCTAAAATACTTATACAATTAAAAAACTACTATTCGTATTTGAAGGTATTAGCATATAGATTGTGTTAAAAAAAGAGTGAAGACAATATCTTCATATTTATGACGCACGGAAGGTTTTTGGTAGCAGGAAGCTAAGAAAAAAACATTTTTCTGAAAAACATTAATAATTTATTAAATTAGTATCAGACGTATTAATTAAAATTGTCCTGCGGCATATGTTACACATTCCGTCTTTTGTTTAGCAGCTTCTTTTTTCAGTTTACTGAATTTATAGGCATGTCATTATGAAAAAAATTACAAAAACCTATTTTTTTTCTTCATATTTTGGTCGTAATTTTTTCTTCTTCCCTGTGTCCTTTAATATAGAAGAAAGGTGACACGTTGGTCAAGAATTCCATATTGATTGTAACTATGAGGTTAGTACTTAGAGAGGAGCGTCTTCTCCGTTTCAGGGTCACGCCGATGGTTTCAGCGTGTATTTAGCCCAAGTGCTATGGCGGCGTCTTGTGATGTCGCCTCGTTGTAGTCACTGTTAGTTTCCCTTTAGCAGCTTGCCAAAACCCCTTTAAACCCAGGCAGAGAGCGAGAGAAACTCTGAAGAATCCGCAAACAAACAAAACCCCCCTCCTAGGGATCAGGAATTAACGGAAACTTGCTAATCTACGCCCTCGGGCACAAGGTTGGAGGAAAGGTAAAAGATTTTTCAACGAGTGCCACTTCCATCCCGTTGAGTGAAGTTGCTGGGAAGGTTCCTTCAACACATCTGAGGCGACAGAACAGCAAGTCGGTCTTTATCAACATCTGCCGCGCAAGTCTTCTATGAGTCACAGACGTCCTTGAAGGTCACCAGCTGACCTTGGCGAATTCTCCAGCAGCGCCCTGAAGGCAACAGCTCCGAGGTACCAACTCCCAAAAAAAAGACTATTGCTGGAACAAAGAACTTGTCCCTTCCCTCCACCCCACCGCACACCCCCACCCACAATGTTGAAAATATACTCAATGTAAACTTGTAAACAGACGGCAGTCAGCAGTAATTAGAATCGAAGGCTAAGAAATGAAAGCAGAAACCAAGAAAGAATGCTTACATATAGAACAGACGACGAAGAAATTTAAAGGGTGATGAATGCCTGCGGGAAGTTTCCAGAGTGACTGCGGGGCTCACCTGATTATGTCGGGAATGCCTCGTACTCTCTTTGTGTTTTTTTTTATCAAAGTTCCCACATGCCGAGACATCTTCACCTATTTTGGGAGGTACATGTACTGGGGTCGAAGACCTTGGGGATAAGGCAAGAGTTGTCCGGTCGGCCAACTGTCTCCTGAAACTGGTGAAGACACGGAGAAGGGAATGCTGCGACCCCACAGCAAACTCGTCTCCCGTCATTCGAAAAGTCGTAAGAATAGGGCCCAATACACGACCAACCTGATGCAGGTTTCCTAGGTTTTCCCTGCATCTCTTTAATGAAATACCGGGTAGAATCCTTAAACCGCAGCCCGGAGTCCCTTACTCTACCTTCCGCATCATTTTCATTTCCCTTCCTATGCTATTAAAGGGGATTTGCCTGTTTCAGGATCACCCTCATGTAGCCTGTTAACCCCCAAAAGAAAAAGAAAGCTAAAAATGAATATGGAAACGGGATCAAAGTGCAAGGAGAAGAAATAAAAACCCGAAGGATGAAATCTTTACGGTTTACCAACCGGGTCAGGTTTTTAAAAGAACACAACGTTTCTGCGGCGTTTCTTTTAGTCAAGCTCCTCCATATTGTTCGTTTGCGATTCTATCCACCCATCTCATTCTCCTATAGGACCACATTTCAAATGCTTCTATTCTTTTCCTTTCCCCAACTCCTATCGTCCACGTTTCGCACCCATATAACGCCACACTCCATACGAACAATTTTAGCAACGATTTCCTAATATTCACACTTATATTACCCGCAAGTAAATTCCTCTATTTCGCGAATCCTTCCTTGCCTGTGCTATCCTACTCTTTATGTCTACTATATTTCTACCATCCCTAGTTATTACGCTTCCCAAGTAGCAGAATTCCTTAACTTCTTTCAATATAACCTTTCCCATTCTAACAGCCTTTGTTACTCCACTGTTCCCCAAACTACTCTTCATTACCTTGGTTTCCCCTCTATTAATCCTCATATCGAACTATTTCTCCAGAACCACATTCATTCCATTTATTAATGGTTTCCAAGTCTTCTTCTGACTCCCCTAATACTACAATATCATCGGCAAAGCGTAAGGTTTTTATTTCTATAAGAAATAGATTTTTTTCCCCCTCGATATTTCGGTTTTTGGCGTCATATTTTTCCAGTCAGTGATTGTGTGTGTATGTGGGCGATGTTACCTAAACTACTCGCCTAATTTACAGCAGCGACTTATCGCGTGTGAATTGAGGCTAAAATACTTGGCTCGCTACTTACGACATAAAGAAATCGCTACGTATTTCGAAAGAGTCGAGGCTGAAAAGTCCTTCAACAAAATACTAACCTTTAAAGTCACTTTCCATCGGAGAAATTCTTTTCCAAGTCAGAAATTGCACTACGTGAATGATCGGAATACCTCAAGTAACGTCTATATTTTTTTTCAGACGAATTAAATTACCGTGAAATTCACAAGACCGACCAATTTTTGTAAAAAGGTTAAATTTGACGTCCGATTTACGTAATAATTAAATAAACACTGCATAATTAATACTAGATTTTTTTAAAAAATAAACCGACGTTTCTGCACTAATTTGTACCTTCTTCAGGCTTTTATTTTGTGGAGAAGTGTTGACGGACATCGTTTAAAACAGCTTTTTACAAAATTAATTTAGCCCTCCGAAAATAGTATGAAACCAAAAGTTATCACTACCACATACCATACATTTACAAACGTGTCGCGGATTATCAATGTTTGTTTTTTAAATAAATCAATTAACGTCTGATATTAAAATGAAATAATTATGACCGTTTTTTTAATATATTTTTTTTATTCAAATTGAAATATGTATTTCTGAGATTGTAAAGAGGAAAACCTGAATAAGGTGCGAATATGCGCCGGAACGTTGTTTGATTAAAAATAAATAAAAACCGTCTAAAAAACTGTCCAAAATTATTAAATTTTTTCTTTAAAAAAATTCGGCCGAGGTTCCTTCCTTAAACTAAACTAAACTTTTCACGGAAAGACCCCTAAAGGGGTTACGACAGTTTCCGTTAACATTTCTCCTGAAGAAGGTACGAATACGTTCCGAAACGTTGGTCTCTTAAATTGTATTATTAAAAAATAATAAAGTCTACAATAATTTATTTAACCAAAAATGTGATATATTATTCATACGGCGTTTTGTCCACTAATTTTTGGGACTTATTCAGGGGACAGACAAACGTAATTAAGCTCCTGATGATAATTATTAAATTATAAAAAACTGTACAATTTATTTATTTTAACGAAATATATTTAAATTTATAGTTGGTTGTAAGTTTATTTTTGTCTCTAGTTAAGTGTAGAAGGAATTGTCTATACCTTCCTGCCTTGGGCTCCTTCACGGTAAGCCTCCACGCCTCTCCTTCCCTGATCTTTTCTCTCCATTCTATCACGTTCATAATCTTCAGATCCTCTATCAAATCCTCCACCCATCTCCTTTTCGGTCTTCCTTTCTTCCTTGTCTATCTTTTAATACTTTTGACGGTGTTCAATTTGTGTCCATACGATTTAGATGGTCCAACCGTTGGAGCCTTAATCTCATTACATCTTTTCCTTTTGGTTAATCTCTTCATTATATAGAATTCTCCGTGTTACACGACGGGTCCGCACATTCTTCTTACTATCTTCCGTTCAAATTTCCTTTCAGTGCATCTATGATCCTTTTTTTTTGTCAGTGTCCAGGATTCTGTCCCACTGGTCTTATCAGTATGTTGTATATATCTGTATTTCATCTTCCCTGAGTAATATTTTTTGAGTTTGCAAAGTATGCTCTTTTTCCTGCTTGAATTCCGTCTTTTATTGTGATACTTATTTTAGACTCATTTTCTACAATGTTTCCCGTGATATCTAAATTTCACTACTCCCTCCAATTTTTTTCCCTCTCTTTCCGATTTGCAAGATCCTGTAACGTTCGTTTTGCTTTTGAAGCCGATATGACCATATCGTTTCTTTTCCCTATATTTACTTTAAGCCTCATTCTTTCTGCCTTTTCTTCTAATTCTTTATATACTTTTATTATTTTGCCTCTAGGCCTGTTGAATCCCAAAATGGTGCACGAAACGCAGTTTGAAAAAAAAATCAGAAACCTTTAATCGACAAGATGGAAACTCCCGCCTCTCAGCCCTGACCATCCGTGTGGGACGAGGTTTGAAGATGATGATGACTCCCTGGTGAACTCGGCGAAACCAGGACGTTCTAAGCAGAATAAGAGAATAGAGAACCAATATGGAGGACGTGGATCAAGAGAAGAGGTTGATTAATAGGGCCACGTTTTAAGATACAAGGGTCTAGTAAAATTAGTATTAGAGTGAAGTGTGTGGGAGGTCAAAAAACAGAGGCCATAGTTTGAAGGACGGGAAAAAAATGAAAATTTTGTTCCTGAGTGATGCATCTACATGCCAAAATATGTAGTTTTGAAGTAAATGTCGTGCGTTACTTTTGTGCAGCGACCCTCGTAATAACTTCACCACTCCGTTGTCAACTAAAGTTTAAAAGCTATATATATTAAACTAAAAGGCGTGACACAGTGATGGTTGTAAAATTACTCCATCGATGGATAATTCGTCACTTTTAACTTATTCCGCCACCTTGTTTTCCGTCGTTATCTTCTTTTAAAGTCATAATTAGTGGGTTCAAATGGTTCCTCGGGAGCACACACTGTTAAAATGTCGTTACTGATAAGGTAAGGAAGGTGGTAGGGGATTGGGGGGGGGGGGGAGGGTGTCGCGGACGCAAGAATCGAAAACAATGTCACACCGACTTTCATAGGGTCACGTCAACGGAGGTGGTCTTCATACACAGGTAAAGTAAGGAGTGCCGACTTCATATTATAAGATGGGTTCCAAATTGAAGAGCTGAAATGCGCTCAGAAGGGGTTACTAGGGGAAAGTGAGGGGGGGGGGGAATTCTAAGGATGGATGGTGCAGATACTCAGAATGAAATTCAAAATTAAGAGGTAATGTAAAAATCAGACTAAACTACTAGACCCAACTGAGAAATAGAACTTTAACCGGTCCGGAAAATTCATTTTCCTGGTCAACATATAATATTAATTTTACATCCTTCAGGTTCCTCTCTTCTATAAAAAATCTACGGAATATGGATTACTATTATTATTATATTTCTTCTAAACGCCTTCTTATTTCTAAAAAAAATAATAACTGACTTCCTTTCATACATTGTTTCTGCTATTTTTTTATATAAAAGATGCAGTTAAATATATTCGGTGTAGTAAAATAACTAAGACGAAACTCTCTACCTGTACACTCTTCTTTTTTTTCCTTAATTTTATTTTTAGTTGTGTTGGCAGGCAACATCATTAGTGATTCTCCTTTTACTATTAGTGGAACTCACTTCTTGTTAGTTCTAAGGGTTTCACATATGGAATGTACACTCTTTTCCTTTCTTATTGCTGAGGGTCTTGGTACGAGCCTTTCTACCATTTAATTAACTTGAAGTTGTATCGGAGAAAGTCGAAGTACTCGGCTAAGATTATTTAGGTTTACCAGCTGTAACAAACATTACGTTGATAACATTTATGAGCCATTAGTAAAAACAGATTAAAATAGTTCTAAATGAGGAAACCCAACACAAATAATTTAAATCATCAAGATGAAAATTGTCTGCACTCCAATTTGTCATTTAAAGTTGGTTAGAAATGCAATGGCGAGAGAGAAGTGATCATTTGACAAGTAAATTGGACAGTGATTTTGAAGTAAATGACAAGTTGTCTCAAAATGTATTATTAATTTGTATATAAACAAATTCAAATATATTGTAGACATTACTGGTTAAATACGTGACAAGAATTTTGTATAGAAATAAACACAGTTCATGAACAATACAAGTTCCTTACAACAGCTTTGTGTTAACAAAAATAGTCCACACATTGTAGACATATCATCAGTTACTTTATTTCTGTTACAGAAAACTTTTCTCCTATACAATGGTCACCACTGGCGAAAGAACAAAATGTACCAATCCAAGGGCTTCAGCCAACCCTCTCTCTGCCTTGACATACTGGTAAATACTTGTGGTCTTTGATAATAGCAACATAATTAACTTATTAAATAGTTTATCTGACAATTAAATATACAATAAATTATTTAATCAGCTTCTTTGTCAGTTTTTTAATTTAAACATTACAGTGCTTTGTTTCTCATTTGAGACTTCTTCAGATAAAAATTTAGTCATACATGAAACCTCACTCCATGGCTCCTTTGGCTGAAAAAATTCACAATGCCGAAGGAGTCATGGAGTGAGGTTCCACGTATAGCTGACTTTTTACCTGAAGAAGTCTCAAATGAGAGACTAAACATTGTAATGTTTAATATTTAAATTTAAAAACAACTGAAAAAGAGGCTGATTTAACTCATTCATTCTATAATTATTTTACGTCTATGAAATAAATAATGGATCTGCCATGTAATATTTCACCATCACTATATTTGTAAGATATAGAGGGTTAATGTTATCCACCAAATCTGTAACTAAGAAACAATTTTTTAACTTGTAATTAACAGGATTCAGTGTATCCTTACTAATAATTTGTATTTACAGCAAATCAACAAATATTTTAAACAAACAATTTCATGTGAAATTGGAGCCTAAATTTAACAATCCATAAAACACCAGCTCTTAACTTGTTTGAGGTAGTCATTTGTCAATATCTTCAGAATTTCTTAAAAGATGGAAGAACTGTGTAAAGATGAAAAAGGTCTAAGATGTTGGAAACAGTAAATTACAAAACCCAAATGCATAAATTAATATTAACTGAGAAAATTGAGAAATCATGCTGACAATCCTAATAAGTTATGATGTACAAACTTTCTTATTCATTCACTGTTACCTGTTCTAGGTGGATGCTGGACATATTGTGCAAGGGATACAAACAAGACCTGGAGGTTACAGATCTGTATGAACCTCTGGAAGATCACAAATCTAATTACCTTGGGAATAAGATTAAAAAGTATTAAATATTTTTCATTTTGATATTACCAAATTATATTTTTTAAAAATTGAAAGTTACAAAATTATATTAGAAAAGATGTGAATAAATCCTTACAATAGTAACTGTGGACAAATATTGGTAGTAGATAAAATTCTTTAAAAGTATTCTTTGATAATGGAAAGCCATCATGATCTGTACTGTGGGTATAATACATTCATTCCAGAAGCTGATATCCATTTAAGTTTGCAAGCAAATTGTCAACATTGTCCATTAAACATATTCAAACTGTGTGTTTGTAAATTACAGAATAATTAAAATACATCAATCACGAAATTAGCAACAGCATAAGGGCTAAATTAAATACCAATTTAATTCGGTGAGAGATTTTGGAGCGAAGTAAAAATGCACTATTATTTCTAAAACGTGAAAGCGTCAATGTACTCTGATGTCATTTCAATGTAATGTAACATCCTATTATTAGACTGTTTTGCTTTCAGACAGTGGGCTGCAGAGAAAATAAATCCAAAGGGCCAACCTAGCTTATTACGAACTCTTTTGAGATGTTTTGGTCCAACATTTTTATTTTATGGAATTTTTGCAGCTTTATCAGAATTTGGAACAAGGTAACCTTGTAACTACTGTTAACCTTATTATCATTGGAATTAGTTGTCAAATTTGATTATTTTATCATTTACTTTCCCAATTGAATTGTTCAAAAACAGTTGCTGAATTGAGTGGTAACTTAGCAGAGACAGGGGAGTGCTTAAAAACATTAAAAGGCAGAATTATATATTAAATTCATAATATCATCAGTATTAATCATTAAATTATATCAAAGTAAAACATAATTGTTTCAAAATTCAGGAAGGGAAAAATTTGAAAAGCACTCAGGGAAAGCAAATACCAAGCACATAATTTGGAAGAAAGAGAAGATGGAAAAATGTCGAACAGATGGTGGTTGAGTAGTCTATCACTGATCTAATCCAAGTCAACATCCAAGGACCAATTCAACATCCATTCTTGTCTTTCTTCCAAATTAGCTATACACTCCTACTTGAGCTTGAACAGAATCATTTCTACATGCAATCAAAACTATGACAAGAAATGAGAGAAATGTAAATAGAACATGTACTGAAGTATATTGTAATTTACTAGGGAAGACAGCAAATAAAACATTATGGTAAATCATTACATATAGTCAATAGAAAGTTATTTCAGTTAAGATGTTGTAACATTAGTGTTTAATTGAATGGTGAAATTTAATCAGTTAAGGGAAAATTTAAAGAAACAATGTGGTTGTATCTAAAGCATGTATGTGACATTAATTGAAAAATGAACAATATTTAGCATATAAATTTAGTACATTTGACACTTCAAAACTATGAATTTGATTTTAACGTAACTGTCTTTATATTGACTGAAAAGTGTTCTTCTAGGATTGCTCAACCATTCTTCCTTGGCTTGCTTATTCGCTACTTCACACCTGGAAGTGATGTAACTAAAGAGGAGGCCTATTATTATGCTGGTGGCATAGTCCTGTGTTCTTTAGTCAATGTTTCATTCTTTCATCCATGCTTCATGGGAGTTACTCACTTAGGCATGAAGATGCGTGTGGCATGTAGTGCACTCATATACAGAAAGGTAATCCATACTGAAACATATAACAGTTGATTAAATTTTTAAAATGACTATTCTCTACTTCTAAATGTAGAAACTTTAAGGTATATATGGAAAAGCCTTGAACAATTTATTTCACTTCCATTTTGCCACACATTGGCATTGACATTGGAAATGCTTTAACTTTATTACTTCTTTATTTATTTTCTTCTGTTCTCTCCAGTATACTCATAAAAGTGAAGCCTAAATTACTATTATTAATGTTTAATATTGTAGGCTTTGAAACTCAGTAAGACGTCACTAGGAAAGATTACTGCTGGCCAGATAGTGAATCTTCTTTCAAATGATGTTGCTCGTTTGGATGGTGTATTTGTATTTGTTCACTATTTTTGGATTGGTCCATTGGAAGCTGTAATTGCTGCCTACTTAATGTGGCAGTACATGCAAGAATCAGCAATATTAGGCGTGGCAATAATCTTTTTATTCATTCCACTCCAAAGTAAGAGGAATATATCTATGAAATGTATTTTATTTCGTCATAACTATACATTTAATGTTGTCATTATAATTATTTAGATTCAGCAGTACCACAAATCATATATTAGCTTTCAGTGCAAAAAAGTTGCTTATTGTGACTGCAATTGGTACATGCTATAACATTTACTAATCAATGAATTGAAATCCATGTCACAGTATAAACAAATAGCTTGCATGTAGTCTTAAGCTTTGAAAGAATTTGTAGACAAAGAGGTTCATTAAATTAGAATCTTTAAATATGAGTCACAAATCTATTTATAGGTTAATGCACATACCATATTAAGTTATATAGGCATATAATTTGTTGGCCAATAAGTCAGCATATAAATTTATCACTATTCATTCCAAAGTAACATTTCGTCTCTATTTTGAGACTTTCTCAGGCATACTACAAACATAATGTTACAAGAAATTAAATATGGGTTCTATGTTACAATTTTTTAATTTATAAATAAAAACATGGTTTAAAGCTTACAAATAGCAATTCATCATATTTATTCCTTGACTCCTCAGCCAAAAAGAATATTGAATGTAAAAGTGAAGAATTAAATTAATTACATGTATTTCTTGTAAATTTGATGTTTTAATCTATTATTTATGATATTTATTATAATGAAATATTTTTAATTAAAATAGTTTAGTTTATTTGATTTATTTCAGGCTACTTGGGAAAAATAATTGGCAAATACAGATTGAGTACAGCAAATGAAACTGATAAACGCATTCGAATCATGAATGAAATTATCTGTGGTATCCAAGTTATCAAGATGTACGTATGGGAGAAACCATTTGCAAAATTGATTGATATGAACCGCAGGTAATGATGGACAGTCTATCCCAATTATAATGTTAAGTAATAAAAAATATAAACTAGAAACTAAATTATGGAAGCTTCTTACAAATATACAAATATTTAGAAATAACACATTTTTAAATTTATTATAAAATATTTATTTTTATATTCTAGTAATAGGATTGGAAATATTTATAACTAAATTTTTAACAATTATTGTAATCCATAATATTTTTATTTAGAGTCAAACATAGTATGGGTTAATATGTTGAAATGTATTTGTTTTAGGCATGAGATAGCTGAAATAAGGATCATGTCATACATCCGAGCTATAATTCTATCTTTTGGGATGTTTATCACAAGAACAGCCATGTTCCTAGGTATTATCATGTATATCTTTACAGGTCACAAAATTACTGCTGAAGGAGTAAGTCTGAAACCAAGTTAAATTTTATTTAAATATAAACCAGCACCTCATACCATTATTAGTAAATATTATGGAAATTATTAAGTCTGTGCTCTTTTCCTTTGAGCATAACACTGTCAGAATATGCTTTAGTAAGCACATATTCTTATCTTTCTATCATAAATCACAATTTATTAATGTAAGGATGATGTGATGTAGTCAAAATAATTAACTTATTTTGATTGATGGGAAAGAGGGATGCGGACATTAACAGTCCTGAAAAATTAAATTTTATCACCAATATGGGCATAAATTTATACTGTACGTAAAACATGAGGTTTAACTTTCATTCCTTATGATGAAGTTTATTCATAAGTTTATTATTATGTAACTTGAGCTACTTAAATATAATAATAAAATAATACTTTCAAACAGATATTTGTTGTTTCATCTTATTACAACACTCTCAAACTGACTTTATCAGAGTTTGTGCCTATAGGAATATCAATGGTTGCCGAGGCATTGATTTCTATACAAAGAATACAGGTAGGAAGCAATGACATATAAATTGTATTATGATATTAAAACATTTTAAAATATTTAAAACTAAAGTACACTTCGTACATAATATATCTTACTGAAATTAATTTTGTCATAATAAATCAGAATGTTACTTTTATCCAAAAATGCTGTGTATAATTGTGAATTAAAAATGTTATTAATCATTTAAAAATCTTTCCATATAATTATAATTTTTGTATTTAAAAGATCAAGAGTAGTAGTTTGTGTGTATGTGTTGATCTTGTTTTCTTTTCGTCTTATAGTCTTATTATAATTATTGTTTGATTTTTTGCCTATTTGTTACTGGTATGCTTAAGTTTAAGGTGTAATTGGTATTTTCTATGAAATAACTTTTTGTTGTTGTTGTAAAATTAGCTTATGCTAAATAAAATAAAAATTCAATTTTAGAAGATTGGTGAATTTATAAATAACATTATATTACTTAAAACAATTCTCTGCATTATTAATCCCAAAAATTTATATAACACTATGTTTCTTAACACATCTTTGGTAACGGGTTTAAAAATTAGAATTTCTCTTGCTAAGAAGGCAGTCTATTAATTATTCTTATTAAACATGGATTTTGTATGGAGAAAAGAATTACTTGCACATAAAATTTCCTGATTTGTAAAGATTGAATAGAGAGATTTGGAATAGTTTGAAACATTAAGAACTACAAAGATTTTGGAAATACCGATGAGAGATGAAACAAGTAAATCTTACATAATGAGACAGAATTAAATAACTGTTGCTTAAGGTACAGTATTGACTAGTAAGGATACCAGCCAGAGTAGCAAATAGTTAGGGCTTTATGACTTAGTTGGTACTTTGTAACTACCTTATGACTGAACAACATATAGAATTGCATTAAACCATTCATATGATTGATGAATACCTCTGTGAAATGATATGTTGCTTTGTAATATCTATAATAAAGCAATTTTATTCTTAATGCAGTTAACATTATCTGTCAGGAATGAAGCCATCTTTGTATTTTATTTGTAATATTGTGGAATTTTAAATTTGTTATAGTATTTTTCTTTTCAGAAATTCCTCTTACAGGAAGAGTTAAATGAACATGAAAAACAGAAATTAAACAGTGAAGAGGGGATAATAAGAAGTCTTCAAGTTACAGGACTAGAAATAAGTGAGGACATTAAGGGGAAAAGAGGACTTTTTCAAATTTCAGTGAACTCTGGACAAGTTACTTCTGATATTGCCGTGGAATTGAAATCTTCAACATTTAAATGGACTAGGGAAATAGAGGAAACTGCTCTTTCAGACATAACTTTATCAATAAAAGTTGGAGAGTTGGTTGCAATAATTGGACCGGTGGGATCTGGCAAGGTAAGTTGTGTAGCATTTAATATATTACTCATTCAATTGCCTCGTCTATAAGCAATGTTTATTTCAGAGCTCCTTGCTACACGCTATTTTGGGAGAATTCTATCTAGTGAGTGGTTCTCTCACAGTTTCTGGAAAAGTGTCCTACGCTTGTCAAGAATCATGGATATTCAATGACTCTATACAAAACAATATAACATTTGGTCAAGCATATGATCTACATCGTTACATCACGGTGGTAAATGCTTGTGCCCTAAATGAGGACTTCCAACAGCTGCCACTTGGAGATATGACAATTGTAGGTGAAAGAGGAGTAAACCTCAGTGGAGGACAAAAAGCAAGAGTTAATATGGCCAGGTGAGATAAGTAAAAAGTCATACACATTCAAATTTCACAACATTTTACTTAATCAATACATTTCCATTTAGGGCACTGTACAGGAATGCTGACATATACCTCCTAGATGATCCTCTTTCTGCTGTAGACACTCGTGTTGGCAAGCATTTGTACAATGAGGGCATCAAAGGATATCTTGGAAACAAAACTTGCATATTGGTGACTCATCAACTGCACTATTTGAAGCATGTGGACAAGATTATAATTTTAAAAAATGTTAGTTTAGAATTCTTTATGCTTCTTGGAATTTGGTTTTAATTTTTTCAATTATACTACACTTTATAATAAAGGTTAAATGTGGCATACTGAGTTTTGAAAGAGGATGACATGAGTATACAAAATTAGCACTCAGGCAATCCATTATGTATGTTTGGTGAACAAGTTTTTTCATAAGTTAAGTGAGAATTCTACATTTGGTCTAATTTCCTATCCCATTATATAAATGTTTTCAGGGAAAATTACAATCCATTGGTAGCTATTCAGATTTGAAAAACTTAGGAAATGACTTTTTTTCAATGTTGGAGAGTTGTGAGGTAGAACACAATGATACTGAGGCTTTGAAGGATGATCTAGACATGAGCCAATTGATGGAGGTAAAATATTGCACAATGCACTCATTTAATAATATTTTGTGGCTTGTTACATGTACACTAAAATATAGAATATATTTCTTCTCTGTTACTTCCAGGCGTCAAATTCTCAGAATGATAACTCTCAGATATCTGATTGCAAAGAAGTACGGTCACGTGGAAAACTGAGTGCAGAGCTGTACAAGTTTTATTTTATGGCAGGTGGTAATATTGCAAGTGTTACTGCCATGATTGCTTTGTTTATTTTGACTCAGGTCCTTGCTAGTGGTTCAGACTACTGGATTACATTATGGTAAAGTTATAATACATCATTAATTACCAATAAATCACAGCGAAAATAACCACTTTGACTTTGGTCTCCATTAATTCTGTTTAATTTATGTTAAGTGAATAATATCTTATATTCAGTATCCTTTGAAGTCTTTAACAAATCTTATTTGTTACATTTTCTAAATCAGTGCTTCCAATACATTCATTAAAAAAGAAATTTCTGGTTACCTATGCTTTAATCAAATGCACCTTGATAACCCAGTAGCATTATTTTTATGCTACATTCACGTGGTTCAGTACTTACATATTACTAAGTATTGCTGAAATATATTCTTGTGACGACAAGTTATCCTCAAAATATTCAACAGTGTTTTGGCATTGGGTTGTTTGACTGTTTAAATGTTGATGGTAAATAGAAGGTATTTTATTCCAAAAGTTGTTGCTTCTGGCAGTTTATACATTTTATTTTAAGCAACATATATATTTTAAAAAGGTAACAAAGTATGTTGTATGGATAATAGTGTTAAAATTTAATTGTTTTTAAGTACAATGATGAATATGGCAGTATAAGCTGCCAAAAGTTACCATTTTTGAAATAAAATAACTTCTTAAAACCATGGCCATCAAAGGGTTTAGTATTGTCTACTTATCAACAATGTTTTGTTATTACCAGGATCACTTCAGTAATAATAAAGTCACAGGGAACTTTGAGTGTCAACTATAAAATTTATCATTTGCAACTTTCTATGTTCTATGTATTTACTTATAGTAAAGGGTTGTATAAGGTATAATGGCAGGTTGATGTTGAAATGGAATAAACTAGCTGTTCATGAGGTATTAACATTTTTTTATATTGAAACTGCATATATATAGGCCTTTCAAATAAAATAAGAGTTTCATTAATATCTAACACACAACTTGTTTAATTCCATTTCAACATTAAGCCACCCTTATTGCAAAACCTTCTATATTATGTGTTTAAATTTCCTGAGCATACCAATTGATAAACTCAAACATGTTGTTATTGTAGGTGAAACATGCTTGACATGAATAATGACACATATTAAGCAATTATCTGTTTACTATAAATCATAATTTGAATTTAATTTGATCAAAACTTCTTAACAAAATAAAGGGACAGCATTGAAGCTGGTTAATGGATGTATTAAGAATTTTATGTTAATTGCAAATATGTGTACAATAGAGACTAAAAATCTGAACCAATTTCCTCACAGGATGAATACAGAAGAACAGAAATCTGTATTAGCCATTAACAGCAAAAATTCTTCTGATACTGACATTATTAATGAAATTTTGGCAGATCAACTAACTACTACTCAGTATATTTCAATATACGGTGCCCTTATTGCAGCTGTAGTAATTGTTACACTGGGCCGCTCTCTCTTCTTTATCTTCATATGTATGAAAGCTTCAGTTAAACTTCATAACAAGATGTTCCATGCAATCACAAGAGCAACTATGCACTTTTTCAATACAAATACATCAGGTAAACATGTCTCTGAAAAACTCTAGGTCTATCCTCTATGTTGTTATAATAATAAACTAATCCTTTCTTCAATTTTACAGGACGTGCCCTAAATCGATTTTCTAAGGACTTAGGGTCCATTGATGAATTATTACCCCAGTCTATATTGGATACTGCCCAGGTAAATTCTTTGAGATTTTTACCTATTCTAATATATTTGTATACAATGATAAATTTTACAAAATAAATTGTCATCAACTGATGTAAAATTTATGTAGGTACCTAATAAATACCACTTGGTTTTGAAAATAATCTTTATTTTTTATAAGATTACTTTAGATAACATGATTTCTGACTGTATTATTTTTGACTGACACAATGGCTTTTTATTGCTTACATCCCAGATAGGTCTCGGACTCCTTGGCATAGTGATCATTGTATCAGTGGTAAACATTTGGCTTCTTTTACCAACTTTAATTATTGCAACAATCTTATACTTCATAAGAAGGTTTATACTAACCATGTCATGCAGCATTAAAAGACTGGAAGGAGTGAGTGAGTGACAAATTATTCTGATCAGACAGACAAGCAATTAAAATAGCTATTTGTTATAGTTTTAAAATAAGCAAACTATTAAATTATAATATTTTCCATTTAAAGTTTGTAATTTACATTTGTAATTAAAATATTTAATGAGTAATTTTAAAGTAAATATGGACATTCTAAAAAAAATTAGTAACTGTTGCAGATTTGGAGAGTTTGAATTTTTTTAGATATTTAAATAACATTAATTTATTTTCAGCCAGGAGTCCTATTTATTCACATCTGAATACTTCTATCCAAGGTCTGACAACAATTCGAGCTTTCAAAGCCGAGTCACTGTTAGAACAGGAGTTTGACAGCTACCAGGTAAATAAATTGCATTTTTATAACTTTCAGGTTCTTAATAAAGGCACATTCTTCTTTCTTCTTCTTCTTCCAATGGCTCAACAGCCCTCTTGAGAGTCTAGGCCTACCGAGGTGTCTGCGGACTGTCATCTAGCGTGACACATTCCGAATTTGGGGTGATAAATGGTCAGTGTATCGATTCCCTTAATCCTGGTCCTCGTGACCATCACGACACAAACATCCAAGCCCATGACAGGGTTCGAACCCAGGACCCCTGAGTTGTGAGGCAGCAACGAAAGGCACATTCTACTATTGGTTTTTATTATTTCTGCAGGACACTCACTCATCGGCCTGGTATCTTTTCCTCACATCAAGCAGAGCTTTAGGCTTGTGGCTCGATGTTATATGCTTAGTCTACATTACAATCATCACATTTAGTTTCTTACTTTTGGAAAAAGGTACAGTTATAAACAAATAATTCGAGTGAAAACCATATTTTCAACTTGTATCAATTCTGTCACTTCATTTTTTTAAGTAGATGTAACTGGAGCTGATGTTGGTCTTGCAATTACACAATCCATAACTCTCACCGGGATGCTGCAGTGGGGGATGAGACAGTCTGCAGAAATGGAAAATCAGATGACCTCTGTGGAGAGAGTTAGAGAATATATTGATTTGGAAAGTGAAGAAGGCCTGGATTCAAAACATGGTAGAGACAATTTGGTGTAAACAGAATATTAATTTCAAAATAAAGTAATTATTTTTATCTGGAAATATTGGTTTTATAAAAGTTCACATTTTATAAAATGTTATGAGCGCAGGCAACAATAGTTAATAAATCAGACAATTAAAGAAAAAAACATTTCAAAAGACTCAATTCAACATTATTGCAACCAGACGTCTTGTGTTTTTTTTACTATTGCAGAAAATAAACCAATGGAAACTTGGCCTGAAACTGGAAAAATTGTATTCGAAAATGTTTACTTGAAGTATAGTAAACTGACACCACCAGTACTTAAAAACCTCAATTTTGTGGTTATGCCACATGAAAAGGTAACTAGAATTCCTCATACTATAGACTTAGATGATTTGTACTTGATAAATTTTCAACCTCAATTTGTTTCAAGATAGGAGTGGTGGGCCGTACAGGAGCTGGGAAGTCGTCTCTGATCAATGCCCTTTTTCATTTAGCTGAAGTTGAAGGAAGCATAATAATTGATGATGTTAAGACAGAAAACATCTGTCTCTATGACCTACGGAGTAAGATTTCAATCATTCCGCAGGATCCTGTCTTGTTTTCTGGAACAATTCGTAGAAATGTGGATCCATTTGATGAATATGAAGATGATGTTTTGTGGAAAGCATTTGAGGAGGTATGAGGGCTCCTCTGTATTTAACTCTAAGAAAATATTATTGAAACAATCTTGTATCTGAAGTTTGTAGTTAAACCGAATATAAAACACACATTAAAATTTTTAAATAGGTAATAGATAATCTATCTTCAAAATGTATCTAAAATAAATTATACAATTAGACGCAATAGAAAAAAATCATGTTGTCTGTAGTAAACTTATGTTAGAAAATTTCTACTGGACAATTACTGAACCATTTAGTTTGTAAATATATTTCTATGGGGAAAAAAGTATTGTTTCTAGTATTTCTCAACAAATAAATTCATAAAGATTTAAGTTTTTCTCTGAGAATTGTTTGTACATACAGTTCTTGGGCTTCTAATCACGTGGAATTTATGTAGAGCGATATTTCAATAATTGGCTCTGTCATCATCTTCTATCAAATGGACTGTCCGCGGTGAGGCTGCCTATTTATAAGGTATCTTCCCTCACCTGGTTTGTCATGATTCAGCGTGATAGATTGTCATGGTCCTTCCTAACTTCTCATCAATTTTCAGACAGTCAAGATGACGACAGACCCACGCGTTTAGAATACTGAGAACTGTTTTTAGAAATATATATTCTACTGTTGATTCAGAAATAATTTAAGTGTATTGATTAAATAAGTTTTTAATTCACAAAGAAGTTGCCAAATTATAGGCTCAAATAAATGCTAAAATAAATAACACACAATTGTTACACAATCCTCTTTGGTTTCATCAGTTGAGTGAAAAATGTAAGCCTTTTAATTGGCCACCTGGTTTGTGGTGTGTGTTGTTCTTGCAGCTCATGTGTTTTTCAATTACCTGATGGAAGCAACAAGGATTGTAGAAACATTGTGCAGTACTTATCTTAACACTAGTTTTTTTTTGTAATTTGTCTACCTTTTTTTGTGTAATTAGTATTATTTTAACACAGGCTTTATTCTCTGGTTACTGAAATACCTTTTTCTTTACAGGTTGAACTTAAGAAAACAATCGTAGACCTTGCAGATGGTCTTAACTCAGAAGTGTCAGAAGGAGGCAACAATTTCAGTGTCGGTCAGCGACAACTCCTGTGTCTTGCACGAGCTATCGTGAGGAGGAACAGGATTCTAGTCTTGGATGAAGCAACTGCGAATGTTGACCCAGAGTGAGTTGATAATAAATTATCTCAAAGGTAAATGATCATTACATGTCAATTCTATTCATTGTAACTAAACACTTAAAAAAAATTTCTAGGACTGATATATTTATCCAGAAGACAATACGACAAAAATTTTGTAATTGCACCGTCATAACAATTGCTCACCGTCTGCACACTGTCATCGACAGTGATAAAATTTTGGTTCTGGAAGGTGGAGAAGTATTGGTAGGTCATCTGAAAATATCTTATTCTTGCAAAATCAAGTAAATAGCACCAAATGATTAATATATATATATATATAAAGCACCTGTTTAAACACTACATTTTTTTATTTGTATCAGTTGATTATGAAGACTGAATTTTGGTGAACTTTCCAGGAATATGCTCACCCAAACCAGCTTCTGCAAAACCAAAATGGCATATTCTACAAGATGGTTGAAAATTTGGGAACAGAAATGATGAACACATTATATAAACTCTCTCAGTGTGTAAGGAAAAAAAATCAAAATTGTTTATCTAAGATATTACTCATTTCTACAGAATGAGCATGAATAAATAGTTATTAAAAATTGTAATAGACTAAGTAAATCTCATTTGAATGTTACAAAATTAATTTACTTACGTAACAAGTTTTCAATTAGTTTATTTGTATTTTCATTTCAGAATGGTGATATGTCTGAGAGTTCACACTTGTAGTTATACATCTGATCCATGAATGACTGATTTACCTAAACTAAAATTATTTTTACTGGAGTTGAACATACTCGTGTGAGAAAAAGATGTAGACTGGATACCTAAATTTTTAATTATTCTGCAGTTATCTGCGAGTAGTAATGAGGAAATTACAATTTTTTACAATTAAACTCCATTAAATCAATTTTTTAAATTTGAAAAGATTAAATTTCATGTCTGTTATATATAATAAAATAATTAATGCCCTTATACAAACTTTACTGTTTAAATTTAATTAGCAACAACTTTTTGATATATTTTCATGCCTTCTACAAGTTTTTTTCCACAACTATATCAAAACATAACAATTGAATAACATATGAAGTCTAATAATAGTAATTCAGATCCGAGGCAACATGTAACACTTAGACTCCTTTCACAAGTAGTTACAGCCAGACTGACAAAACGTTGCTGCTAATTAAATTTAAACAATAATGTCTGTATAAGGTCATTAATTTTTTTGTTGATTTGTAAAAATGTTCTGTGAAAGTTATAAAAAAAGAAATGTAATAAAAGGTAAATAACTTTTTATATTCAACAGTTTTCTCCCTGTTTTAAAAATAGCTTTCGAGAAAGTATAACAATTTTCAGCCTCATATACGTTTATACTTAGAGATAGTCACTACTGTTAAATTTTCAAAAAAAAAGAAGACAAAGACAAAGAAGTTCACACTATTTATTATTGGATTGTTTCTCATGGTATTTATTACATGATTTAGTAAGTAATGTGATCATCCATGTAAGTTCCTTCAGCATTATAAGAGGCGTTTGATCAGGTAACTTAGGCATACAGAAACAGAAATTTGCATAACAGTAAAAAAACAGCTAAGAATTAGTTCTTGACGTACGGCGTTCCTCAGGGGTCAATTTGTGACCCATTTATTCCCCATCATCGATACCGATTGTCCTGAGGAAGAAGGGGAGATTGGCGGAGGATCGATTGTGGAACCTGTTTGACGCTGACCCTCGCATGTGGGTCAGACAGCCGTGGGTGCTCTAGGACCCGGATGCATGCGGGTTAGCGGGTCAGCTGACTCACGACTCTTACCTAACACCACATCCACTTTGTTCGCCCTTCTTGTTTTTCTTTTACAACAAGACTTTTTTTGTGGGTTTCTCGGAGGATGATCTTGGAAGACGAGAGAACGCTGTATCATTGGCAGCATTGTGTCGAACCTCTTTTATTCTATTATTTTCCTCTGCCGTGACGTTATTTTTGGAACTCGAAGATTGAATTACATGACTGTCAGACGCCATAAGGCTTTGAGGTCGCAAAAAACAGTGCTTTAAAAGAACAGTAACCAGCATTTTTTGGCTTGCCCAAAAGTATCTCTCTACTCCTCTTTCATTCAGAGATAAGATCAAAATGACACTTTTCAGTTGTAGTGGTATTCAGACTCAAGACTGGTCTGATGTAACCCCCATTGTTAACCGAACTTGCGCAAGCCTTTTCATTTTTCCATAACTAGCACATCCCACATCCTCCCGTATCTGCTTAGCGTATTCCATCCCCTCGTCTCCCTCTTCTGTTTTTACCCTCACGCACTTCCCTCTAATACTAATTTTACAAGACTATCATGTCTTAAAACGTTGCCTAATAATCCATCCCTTCTCTTGGTCAACGCCCTCCATATTGTTTGCTCTTCCCCTATTCTGCCTAGAACTTCCCCGCTTGTGATTCTATCCCCCCATCTGATTTTCAGAATTCTCCTATAGCATCACATTTCAAAGGCTTCTATTATTTTCCTTTCTGCAACTCCTACCGTCCACGTTTCGCACCCATATAATGACACACTCCATACGAACATTTTAGCAATGATTTCCTAAAATTCAGACCTATGTTACCCGTAAGAAAATTCCTCTTTATCGCGAAAGCCTTCCTTGCCTGTGCTATCCTACTCTTTATGTCTATTATACTTCTACCATCCCTAGTTACTACGCATCCCCAGTAGCAAAATTCCTTAACTTTCGTCAAAATATCCCTTCCCAATCTAACACCCTTTGTTATTCCACTGTTTCCCAAAGTACACTACATTACCTTGTTTTTCCCTCTATTAATCCTTATATTGAACTCTTTTTCCAGGACCACGTTCATGCCATTTATTATGGTTTCCAAATGTTCTTCTGACTCCCCTAATACTACAATATCACCGGCAAAGCGTAGGTTTTATTTTTATTTCTTCTCCTTGCTGTATGATTCCTTTTGCATATTCCGTTTTAACCTTCTTCTCGTCTGTTATATATGTATAAGTTAAATAGTATGGGCGACAGACTGCATCCTTGTCTTATTCCTTTCTTGATTTTTGCTTTCCTTTCTTGATCATTTAAGTATGTGTAAATAATTCACGAAGAATAGGTGACCGTAATGTGAAGTAATAAGAAAGTTGATTGTTTCCTTTTACAAATTTCACTGATTTTCATGAGTTGTCTTTCACATTTTTTTGGGGGGGTTAACAGGCTACATGAGGGTGATCGTGAACACAGGCAACTCTCTTTAAAAGCATAGGAAGGGAATTGAAAAAAGGGTATGCGGAAGGTAGAGCAAGGTAGCCAAGGGATGACTAGGGCCCCCGGGCTATGGTCTACCTGGTGTTTCACCTAAAGAAATGCAGGGAAAACCCTAGAAAACCTGCATCAAGCTTATGAGTATGGCCGGAGAGATGAGGGCCTTTGTGGGGGACGAGGAGCAGGAGAAATGTCGTCCAACGCCAGGGGGAGGAGGAACAATGGCGGGTGACGCACGAGCCTGGAGGAGGAAACACATACCAGAAGAAAGTTGTCGGTCGGTACACGAGGCTGATTGAGTTGGACGACCTAGCTGTTTATTTGGCAGCGGCAAAACGTGTCGCCCTCCGTTACCCCGTCATGAGCGAATGCCTCGTGCTTTGTTCTGCTTAGCAACTCGTCCGTGAGACATCGCCCTGGCTAATTAAATCCTCCAGACAGTCTGGAATTCCCTCCTCGGGCGTCCATTCTCGTGGAACTCCCAACCGACACCTCTCCCACTACTTCCTTCCCTCATAACCCCTGGCCTCGTATCCCTTATCCTCATTTTCACTTTCACAATCCACAAACTATTTATCCATGTGACGATAGCGTGAATCAATTTCGTCCTTCAAATAATTTGCGTCCTGAGAGGTTTCTTTCTTTAGCCCACGGGAAACATGTTAACACGCCGGAAATTAAGGATATCAGATTAATTTTCCATTATTCTTAAATTGAGGACACCCGCCAATTTCCCCTTTATTTCGTCTAGTCTCTGACGACCTCGTACAATGAAATATTTTAAGGCGCCAGAACATTTTAAAACGAAAGCTAACAAAAATTATCAACAACTTTAAAATTCAGCCTGCCTCTGTGGTCTAGTGGTTAGCGTCACTGCTCAGCACCACTAAGGCCTCGCGTTCGATTCCTCCTTGAGCGTTTGTGTCCCCAATTCTTCTTCTGGCTCCCGTATTCTACTACAATATCAACAGCAAACCTTAGGGTTTTTATTTCTCCTCCATTCAACATTTCATTCCATTTTCACATTAATTTTTTAACTTTTTTTAAATCGCCTGTTCTATATAAAGGTTAAACAGCATGGGCGACAGACTGCGGCACCCTTTTCTAACTTCTTTCATGATTTTTCTGCTTTCTTTTCTTGACCTTCAATTATAATCACTGCTGACTTTCTGTAGAGGTTATGGATAAGCCTTATTTCTAGATATTTTATTCCTGTCCTCTTCAAAATTTTTAAAAGTGTGTTCCAGTTCACATTCTCAAAGACTTTTTCTAAATCTCCAAATGCCATGAACGTAGGCATGTTTTTCCTTATTCTATCTTCTAAAATTAGACGCAAAGTCAATGTTGCTTTCTCTTGTCCCTACATTCTTCCTAACTCGCATTCTATTTGTCGTATACTATTTTCGTTAATACGAATAAAAGTTAGTAATCCAGATTTTCTTTTTGGTTAACAGACTAAATGAGGGTTATCCTGAAACAGGTAACTCCCCTTTAATAGCATACGAAGGGAATTGAAAAGGGTGGAGGGGAAGCGGAAGGTATAGCATGGTACCAAAGGCTGACTAGGGCCCCCGGGCTATGGTTTAAGGATCCTACCCGGTGTTTCACCTAAAGAGATACGGGGAAGCCCTAGAAAACCTGCATCAGGTATGTTGGGCTGTTGTTGTTGCGGTATTCATTTTTAAGACTGGTTTGATGCAAACCTCCATGCTACCCGATCTTGCGCAAGCCGTTTCATTCATTTATTTATAACTAGCTCACCCAACATCCTTCCTAATCTGGTTAGCGAATTCCATCCTTGGCCTCACACTTCACTCTAATGCTCATTTTACAAGACGCTCGTGTCTTAAAACGTGGCCTATTAATTTATCCCTTCAGTTGGCCAACGTCCTGCATATGGTTCGTTTTCCATATTCTGTTTAGAACCTCCTCGTTAGTGATTCTATCCAGCCATGTCATTCTCCTACAGCACCAAATTTCAAAGGCTTCTATTTTTTTCTTTACGCAACTCCTATCGTCCACGTTTCGCAACCATATAACGCGACGCTCCATACGAACATTTTTAGTAATGATTTCCTAATATTCACACTTATATTACCCGTAAGGTCGGTCATTTGGTACTATTCTCACGCCCCTTCCGAATGACGGGAGACGAGTTTGCTGTGGTTTCGCAGCATTCTCTTCTCCGTGTCTGCACCAGTTTCAGGAGGCAGTTGGCCGACTTATCCAATGGGATCAGCGGACAACTGTTGCCTTATGGCCAAGGTCTTCGACTCAAGTGCATATACCTCCCAAAATAGGTGAAGGTGTCTCGGCATGTGAGAACTTTGATAAAACAAAAACTAGAGAGAGTGCGAGGCATTCCCGACATAGTGAGGTGAGACCCGCAAGTCACTCTGGAGGGAAATAGCCTGCGATGGACGTTAAGGAGATGAAATTGGTAATATTCTCAGAGCCGTATTCGTGGACGCGAGGAAGTTCCCCGAGCTCCGGAGAACCTTGGAACGGACACGACCTAAATGTTGCGATGTGCCTTGACCCCCGTCACTAATAGACGCTATCGCCCGTGAAAAATAGGCTACGGCTTCGCCAAAGTTGTCATGTGTCGGTCGTCCGTCTCCGTCGCGGTCCAAACTCCTCGGAGACGCAGCGATGTGGGGCAGGAAAGTCGTTTCATGAATATGTTAAAAACTGGAGTGTTATAACTCGTCCACTTGTGTGTCTGTATCCGCCCCAGTCCACGTGACACCTCTACACAATCAAAATGGCCACCAAAAATTTAGAATAACCAAAACTTGATGCTCAGATGAGGGGAAAAAAACAAACAAACTTTCACATGAAGAATAAAAATATTCAAATTATAATAAATAATAAAGCTAAGTATTTGGGTTTACATCTAGACCAAAAAATGTCCTGGAAAGAACATGTCCAAAAAAAGACAGCAAATAAATCTAAAATTAAGGGAAATGTCTTGGCTAATGGGAAAAAAATCAAAATTATCTTTAGAGAATAAAATTTTATTATACAAATGTATCATTAAGCCCATATGACATAGAATTGTGAGGATGCACCAAACCATCAAATCAAAAAAATAATTCAAAGGATACAGTCAAAAAAACTCCACACAATCACCAACGCACCATGATTCGTTTCCAATTTCACAATACACACAACGATCTCAAGATCCCATTCATCACTGAGGAAATCAAAAGACTAACCACATTGAGCGAATGGAAGGACACCAAAATAGACTAACAGCCTAAATAATCCACCCTCCTGAAACACAGAGAAGATCGTGGCCCACAGATTTAATTCAGCAAGACAGTAACTAGTCAATATATACACACACCATTGAGCTTCTAGGGAATCGTCATTGGACGATTACCCTACTCAGGTTTTAACATGCTTTTATAAAATTTACTTACTGCATTGTAAATTAGCAATTTAAATAATCAAAGAAAAACATGAAGAATAAAAATACAAACAAAAAAAGGTTCACGTCTGACGATCAACAATACCGTATACCATCTTATTTCTTTGGTATAATCTCTCTTAAGGGACACGGGGACTGAAATTCCTATAAATGATAACCTACTCAGCTGAAATTTTAAAATGAGTGTCATCAACACACATACGTAATAATATACAAAATTTCTCTTTTGGTAAACTTGTTCCTTGGTGAAGAAAATTATTTTCAAAATTTGGCAGTTTTGAAAATGTTCCTTGAGTTACAAACTTAAATATATTTGATCTCTTTTACAGTAATATGTTATCAACTGTCAGTATTATTTTTTGAAATTTGAATAAAAATGTGGAGAGAGAATAAATTTATACTAAAAACTTCATCTTAACCGCATAAATACCACATCCTCCCTAATCTGTTTAGCGTATTCCCATCGTTGGCCTCCCTCTTCTGTTCTTACCCCATACACTTCCCTCTTCTGGTAATTTTACAAGAACCTCGTGTATAAAAGCGTGGCCCTATTAATCTATCCCTTCTCTTAGTCAAAGTCCTCCAATAGGTTCTTTTTTCCCCTATTCTGCTTAGAATTTCCTGGTTAGTAACTCTATCCACGCATCTCATTATCATGCAGCATCACATTTAAAGGATTCTATTCTTTTCCTTTCTGTAATTCCTATGGTCCACGTTTCCATCCATACAACGCCACATTACATACGAACATTTTTAGCAACGTTTTCCTAATATTCACAGTTATATTTCCCATAGGTAAATTCCTCTTCCCTGCCTGTGCTATCCTAATCTTTATGTCTACTATACTTTTACCATCCTTAGTTATCATGCTTTCCTTATTAGCATAATTCCTTAACTTTCGTAAAAATATCCCTTCCCAATCTAAGACACTTTGCTATTCCACTGTTTCCGATACTACACTTCATTACCTTGGTTTTCCCTCTATTAATCCTCATATTGAACTCTTTTTCCAGGATCACGTTCATGTCTTTTATTATGGTTTCCGTGTCATCTTCTGGCTCCCGTAATACTACATTATCATAGGCAAGGCGTAGGGTTTTTATTTTTTCCCCTTGCAGTTTGATTCCTTTTCCATATTCAGTTTCAACGCGCTTCATCGCCTCTTGTATGTATAAGTTAAACAGCACGGGCGACACACACAGACATCGTCGAGAATGCGGCGACAGAGTGGCGTATGTAAGTGGTTGTTGTTGTCGGGTTGTCCACTGGACTGATGAGGGCGCTTGAGAAAGGCAAGTGGTCCGCGGGAGAGAGAGAGAGAGAGAGAGAGAGAGAGAGAGAGAGAGAGAGAGAGAGAGAGAGAGAGAGAGAGAGAAGAGAAGAGACAGAGTCTGAGTCACAGGTATTATGTAAGTGAGAGAGGTGAACGAACTCTGTCGGAGCAACCCAAATCATCCAGAACAGGTTCCGCTGCTGCCGTCTGCTATTTACATCGCCTAGCCGAGGTCCACGACAAAGAACTGGAACGTGAAGTCGAGTACTACGTGATTCGAAGCACGCGTCGGCATCGAACTAGAGGAATCCCGAAAACCCAGCGGCTTTCAACAGGCGTCCAGCTCCGGCTGACCGGGACTGCACAACATCTGCTGGAAGGACACAGATATTACACCCACTACCACTACCGCGATTCCTCAGCGGTTCTCGTTCACGAAAGAGGAAACAAATCTTAACACTGAAAGGAATTTAACCCAAGCTCCGTGGTTGGGACAGAAAGACAACAACTCCAGTAGGTTTAATTCCAGCCCAATGTCGCTCATCCATCTAATTTTTTTTTCCTCCATGGCTCTACAGCACATTGAGGGCCTGGGCCTACCGGGTCGACTGCGGACTGTCATCTTGCATGACACATTCCTAATTTGGAGTGACACGTGGTCAGAGTATGGATCCTCCAAGAGTCTCATCTAAATTAACACATCAAAAAGATCTGAGAATCTAAATTAGGACGACGACATTACTACTTTTTATAGCTCTTAATTCGTGATAATGGATCGAGAAAAGAAAGAAGTAAAACAGGGATACATTTCTAGTATATTGTTCACTTCACATTCTTACTGAAATATAACGTCCATTAGGTTTATAAGTAATTTCCCGATAAACAGATCAAAGTGATGGATTTTATATAAGAATTCAGAAACGAGTACGACAAGGATGCAATCTGTCGCCCGTGCTCCTTTAACTAATATATAGAACGGGCGATGAAGAAAGTTAAAACTGAATATGGAAAAGGAATCATACTGCAAGGAAAAGATATAAAAACCTTACGCTCTGTCGATGATATTGTAGTGTTAGGGGAGTCAGGAGAACACTGGGAAACCATGATAAATAGCATCAACGTGAACCTGCAGAAACAGTTCAATATGAGGATTAATAGACGGAAAACCAAGGTAATGGAGTTGCGGAAGGAAAACAATTAGAATAACTATGGGTGTTAAATTCGTAAGGGATATTTTGACGGAAATTAAGGAATTCTTCTACTTGGGAAGCGTAATAATTAGAGTAGAGTCACACACTTCCCTCTAAAGTTAAGTTTACAAGGCCTATTAATCTATCCCTTCTCTTGGTCAACGTCCTCCATATTGTACGCTCTTCCCTTATTCTCTTCTGAACTTCCTCGTTTATGATTATATCCAACCATATCCTTCTCCTACAGCACCACATTTTTCTCCTTTTCGCGAAAGCCTTCCTTGCCTGTGCTATCCTACTCTTTATGTCTACTATACTTATACCATCCCTAGTAATTACGCTTACCAAGCAGTAAAATTCCTGAACGTCCTTAAAAAATATCGCTTCCCAACCTAACACCCTTTGTTATTCCACTATTTCCCATACTTCACTTCATTACGTTTATTCCCTGTATTAATCCTCATATTGAACTCTTTCAACAAGACTTCGTTCATGCCATTTATTATGGTTTCCAAGTCTTCTTCTGACTCCACTAATACTATAATATCGTCGGCAAACCGTAAGGTTTTTATTTATTTCATTTCCTCTTCCTTGCCCGTGCTATTCTACTCTAGTTATTATGTTAATTCTTTAACATCCTTGTTAATATCCCTTTCCCATCTAACAGCCTTTGTTACTCAACTTGTCTTCCATACTAAATTCAATTACCATGGTTTTTCCCTTTATTTATCCTGATATTAATTTTTTTCTGCAGGACCACGTTCATGGCATCTATTATTATGTTTTCCAAGTCTTTTTTCTGACTCTCCTGATACTACAATAGCATCGGAAAACCGTAGGGTTTTAATGTATTCTGCTTGTAGTATGACGACTTTTCCATATTTCGTTTTATCTTTCTTCATCGCCTGTTTTATATAAAAGTCAAGCAACAAGGGCGGCGACAGACTGCATCCTGGGCTTACTCCTTTCTTCATTTTTGCTTTTTTCCCCCGCCATAAGTCACACTGTTAAATTATTTAAGAACTTATATCTGAGGATTCGTGTGTGGAGTAATCTACCGGGAATTAGTTTACGGAATTGAGCGATGTATTCCCCCCTTCCCTCCCTCCCTCCAGAGTATCAACACACCTTCGGCATTTTCAGCATGTGTGTGTCTAGTGTTGTATGGTGGATTGAGCCGTAGTAGCTACTCGCTAAATTATTTACCCCCCTGCGGCGACCTAGTGGCCTTTTTCTCTTTTTCATTAGATCGATTCCCCCCTCCCCCCTCCCCTCCCCTCACCTCCGCGCAGCCCTGTAGATTCCGGAGCTGTAGGTGATATGTGCGGGGGCGGGAAAGCCCTGGCCGTTGCTAAGGGAACCACATCAAACCAAACTCCGCGCAAACTTGCCAGGTCTGCCGACGTGCCTCGAAAACGCCATTCGTCGTCACAATCAGCGATTTGCCTTTTTTTTTGGCTTATGATGCTTGATGTACTTTTTCTAAACGTGACGTGAGTTACCATGGACATGTTTCTGGCCTGGAAAATGGCAAGACTTGAAGAAGGTTGACAACGTCGTCGTTTATCTTCAAACTGGATAGATAAATTTGTCTCTGTAAAAAAGGGGTCAAGAATTATTATTTTTATTAAAATGTTTGTCAGTGGTTTAGCGTGACAGTTTCTGGGTATGTTGTTGCAGGTTTGACGTGGTCCACGTGGAGGATAACCCTCACCCCACCCCTCTCCCCTGCTGGCGAAGTGAAGGGGAGAGAGAGAAACTCGAGAGAGAGGCGATGAGGACCCTTCAATTAAACGCAAGACTCGCCAACAACTTTACCTTCCTTCACTTCAGGCACTTCACCGTTTCACACTGCGCGTGCGCGCGGCGGAGAAGAGCAGCACAGAGATCAACCAACAACCCTGCTAAAAAAAAACTCCCTTCAGAGGTGCCTCAAAGTTTACTCTGCTGGCTAGCTCCAAGTAATTAATAAGCCCCTGGCTGAATAAATGTGAAATTCCCGACTGCAGCGAGAAGTAGTTTCAATACCCTAAAATGGCGTCATTGCGACGTCACGAGACAAGCCATTCACTTCCAACGCCAAGGGAGTGAGACGAGAGGTGGACGGATTAGTAACACTAGGAAAACAACAATCCACCGTTCTTAACGCCATACACTCTCACTTTCACCTAGCGCACTTCCTTATTAGTCTTTGTTGCTGTGGCGTCTCGAAATCTTGTGGGAATTGGGAGATGAAGATCATCATGATTCACTTCCACGCTTTCTCTGACTTACTGTGTGATCGTATCAGTCAGCCCGTGGGGAATCATATCAGGTTTTTCCCTGTGGAAAGCTTTCTCAGACCAGGATGAATTAAGGAAACTTCAGCATTGATTCTGTAATGGCGAACCACAATAGCCTCCGGAGTTTGGCGGTACAAAGTCAAAGGCAGGCGGCTTGAAAGAAACTTTGCAAGGTGGCAGACAGGGTCATAAAACGTAGACAGTTTGGCGCCGGAGTGGGTTTTCTAAAAATCGTTACGACTCTGATACTGATGACTGTGACCTGGCCTGGTATTTTCCCCAAACATCGGTGGTACGTCTGGTGCGTTTCTCGTCCCAAATTTAAAAGGTAAATACTTTTTATTCCAAACGATTTAGCGCCCACCATCGAGAGGAAGATAAATAATGGAGAGGAGGGGGGGAATTATTATAAAACTGACGCATGATATCTATAGAATGCAGCCTGTAGCAGCCCCTAAGCTGTCTAGCAAAAATCTCCGAAAAATATCGGTGAGCGCACTAGGACGATGTGATTGGAGGTGACGTCATCCGTCCTTTGAAATACGAGTCCAACTAGATCAAGGGGAGGGATGAGTATTTGTTGATCGCTATAAGCTCTTTCCTCACAGGTCGATGTTTTTTATTTTGTTTTGAATTTCCAGGCCTTATTATGACGTCCTTTTACAACTGTATTCTCTCGGATTCAGTGGACGAATGTAGTAATTTCTTTTGCCTGCTGAGCTGTTAACCGCTCTGGGGTATCGTTATTTTAGAATGCTAGTTTTTTTGTTGGTCAAGTGCAACGCTCGCAGCCGAATTCGGCCACGAAGCCCCGCCGAGCATGGAAATGCTCCTGAATGGGACACAGTTTGGTCGGGCGCTATTCGCGGCACGGCACAACCTCCTTTCATGTGATCCGAATTTAGATCCAACCGTCAAAGTCATGAAACACCATTATAAAGGCCTCGCAGTTTATCGGAATTCATGTCCACCTTTATTAATCTAATCCTGGATTGTGCCAAAATACCATCCTCCCCAGAATATTTCCTGTGAAACTCGTTCACCTTCTGATCTGCGTCCAAGTAGCCGTGATGACATTTAATTTTTTTCCTCGCCTTCTGTTTCCTCAGGATATTAAATCAAGTCTATACCGTCCGCCCTTTGGTGACGCAAAGGCGAGTGAATACCACACGTTCCTTTTTAACAGTTCCTCCGCAGTTGTCTGACGGATTAACAATTACTTCCCAAATTCCCGAAAGTTTCTCGTTGTGTGTCCTATTAATGCTGTAATGGCGAACCACAATAGACTACGGAGTTAGGCGGTACAAAATCAAAGGCAGGCGGCTTGAAAGAAACTAACCAGACAGGGTAATAAAACCTAGACAGTTTGGCGCCGGAGTGGATTATCTAAAAATCGTTACGATATATAATATATATATATATATATATATATATAGCGTTTTAAAAATGAATATGTACAGGGTATAATACTGCAAGGAGAAGAGATAAAACCCATAAGGTTTGATTATGATATTGTGGTATTAGGAGACTCAGAAAAAGACTTGCAAAACATGATAAATGGCATGAACGTGGCCCTGGAGGAAGAGTTCACGATCAGGATTAATAAGGAAAATCAAAGGTGATGGAGTGAAGTTTCGGAAACAATGGAATAACTAAGGCTGTTAGATTGGGAAGGGACAGTTTGAAGGTACTTAAGGAATTCTTCTACTTGGGAAGCGTAATAACTAGAGTAGGATAGCATAGGCAAGGGAGGGGAATTTATAAGTATGAATATTGCTGAAAATTTTCGTATGGATTGTGGCGTTATATGAGCAGGAGTTTCAGAAAGGAACTGTGGTGCAAAAAGAAAGAGATATGTGGATACACAACTAACCAGAAAGTTATAGGCAGAATAGGAGTCGAGAGAACAATTTGGAGGGCTTTGACCAAGAGAAGGGATAGATTAATAGGCTACGTTTTGAGACGTGAGTGTCTTGTCAAATAAACACTGGAGGGAAGTGTGTGGGGGAAGAACAGACGAGGGAAACCCAGGAGGGAATACGATAAGCAGATTGCATCAGACCAGTCTTCCTGATTACCACAACAACAACATTTATTTAGCGGGGGTTTTATAGCTTCCGCCGTTTCCCTTAGCCATTTCGTCTTATCTTGGACGTCATCTTCTTGTAGTTGTCTACTTTCCACTGCCTCTTCAACAACAACAATTTTTACCAATAAGACGAATAGGGAAGAAATTAACTAAGGAACAACGTCACGAGATTTCGGTCAATACTTTTGAACGTAGCGCACTAAAATGAAGTGTCAACGTGACGGAGCTATTATTAAGAAATGATGAGGAGGAACCAATATGGAGGTCGTTGGGCGCCAATAACAAAGGTTTTTACGGATGAAAAAGTGAATTAGTTACTAATCCTCTGCCAAGTCAGCTGAAGGGAGTAATCTTCATTAATGTTTATCATCATCGTTATGTTTGTTCGTATCTTTTCAGGACAAAATTGATGAAATATGAGAGTAGAGAATTTCTTAAATAAATAAATAGACGCCATATTTTACCGGGTCAAGTCATAGCGATTTAATTATTCTTCATTACATCCTAGGAAATAATTGTTTAATGAATTAGCTTAGTAAAATGTGGCGTCTAATTTATTTAAGAAGTGTCGTACTCTCACATTTGATCTATTATATCCCGCAAAATACGAACACACAGAACAACGGTGATGAACACTATACGAAAGATTAATCTCAATATCTGACTCGGCAGTGAGTTTCTCGCGGAGAAATCGAAAAGATGACGTCAAAGTGTTTTAAAATAGTACATATTTTAAGCCGATGCTAGTCGATAGTACTCTATTCAAAAAAAAACAGTGAAAACAAAGAGATTAAAAAAAATTGCTATCCTAGTTTCCGCTTACTAATTAGGGAACTTCGGTTACGAATTTCACGATGACACGTGAGATGAAAGTGGCTCAAATAAGACAGAAACGCAGCCACATTAAGAACGAGTAAGTGGATACGAAAGCAGCACAGATGTGACACAAATATCCTCATAAATTAGTTGAAATGTTGGCGGTTTTTGGCACGTCACAAGTAGTTAGGCCCAACACAGTAATATAGTGGCGTCCAACTGGCCGGAATAGACTAATTAGAGGAACTCTTCTTCCTTTTTTTTATACACAGACAAAATAAAAAATCGTGGAAACGGCCATCGAAAAAAATATATATCTGCCAACTCTTAAATAAGAAAAATACACAAATTTCAAAAATAAACTCATAACCTAAGGATCTCGGCAACCCTCAGTCTTCACAATTGACAGTAAATCTATTAAACAACAATGAATAAAAAAATCATACCTATGATTTTCATAAACCTTTGATATTTCATTAAGTATGAATTGTGAAAAAGACAAGTTTCAAATATCGCGTGCTGAATATATGTCATTGTAAAAGACGGTCCTAAATAAAACATATATTAAAAAAATCGTAAGTCTATATATGAGAATAAATTTATAATAAACTTATATTTAATAGTTGTTTGTTCACGTCATCCAGCGTTTTGGTTTGTACGCCATGAACGTTCCATCCTGTTTAATTTCTAGGTTACAGTTCATATCACACCTGAGGAGGATCCAAATTTAGGAACGAAACCCCGTCCAACAAACCATTGTAAAATATAAGTTTCAATCCATCATTTTTTTTCCTGTCGTTTACGCTGTTTTCCTATATATTTATTTATTCCCAAAAAGTCCTATTGTTTGCCATAACTGTTGCGTGTGTTCGTATTTTATAACATATTATAATTTTTTATAATAATATTTTATAATTAATCAAATGTGAGGGAAGGACAAATAGACGCCATATTGTGCGGAATTTAATGTTTTTGTTGTTGTTGCTGTGGTATTCAGCCCCACGATTGGTCTGATGCTAACCTATCCTGCGCAAGCATAACTGGCATATCCTACATCCTCCCTAATATGCTTTGCCTCCCTCTTCTGTTCTTATCCCACAACACTTCCCCTCTAATGCTAATTTTATAAGAATTTCGTGTTTTAAAACGTGGCCTATTAATCTATTCCTTCTCTTGGTCAACGTCCTCCATATTTCTGAATCTTCTCTTATTCTGTTTAGTGATTCTATCCACCCATATTATTCTCCTATAGCACCACATTTCAAATGCTTTTTTTCCTTTGCGCAAATCCTACCGTCCACGTTTCTCACCCACATAACGCCACGCTCCATACGAACATTTTTAGCAACAATTTCCTAATATTTACACTTATATTACCATTAAGTAAATTCTTCTTCCTTGCCTGTGCTATCCTACTCTAGTTATTACGCTGCCCAAGTAGCACAATTCCTAAACGTCCTCCAAAATATCCCTTCCCAATCTCCCAGCCTTTGTTATTCCGCTGTTTCCTATACTACAGTCCATCACCCTTGGGTTTCCCTCCGTTAATCCTCTTATTGAACTCTTTCAGCAGGACCACGTTCATGACCCCGGAATTATACAGGGGAGTATTATTCTGTTGCAGGGTATGATGACGTCACATTCTCACGCGTGATGTCACATTTTTAAATTCGTTCATCGTTTCAAGACCGTCGTATCCCATCAATGGTACGGGGATGAACAGTTGGTAGCAGCAAGAAAGCCAAGGTGAGAATGTAGCCATTATAGTACAAGTAAAGATTAAATTGGAGGGACTGAAAAAAAAAGGAGAGAGAGAGAGTGTGTTACTATAAAAGGAAGAGAGACATCTTCAAGTTTATGAGAAGACGAGGGAACCGTTAACGAATTTCTGCCAATCTTTCATCTCAACTTTACGAGGGCCATAGCTGGGACTGATTTTCCCCAAAAAAGGGAAGGGCAACCTACTCACCATGCTGTGAGGCTGTTACCTGCCCCAGCAACCCTGATGACAAGAATTCTTGGTGTTAGAAAGGTCGAGTGTTGTTCCTCGTTGCTTGTCGGTGATTTTCAATGGTGATGGTGACTAGATAAGACTTCACGGCTGCCAGGTTCCAGTTGCAATCCCTGTCTAGTCTGCAGTGGCTTGTTGGTAGACCCTCCGGTGAGGTCTTCTATGAATACGACCAGGTCAGCGGCTTATGTACAGCAAATATTTATAATGGTCTGTTTTTTCTCCCCTCCCCCCTCTTCCTCCTCCGGCCTAGGTGTAATGTTTCAGCTGGTACTATGAGCAGTGTGACAGATGACCCTGTAACCGGTTGTGAACGGAAGTCCTGGGGCTGTGGGCCACCACGTGAGAGAAGAGGGTCAGGGAAATCGCACTCCTCCAGTGACAGCGGTGCCCAAATGCACAAATTATCCTCGAAAAGAAAATGAATGGGATACAGGAGGGCGGAACGGCAAATAGAATGCGAGTTACGAGAAGATGAATTTGGTTTCGGGAAGGATGTAGGGACAAGAGAAACCAATATTGACTCTGCGTCTAATTTTAGAATACGGAATAAGGAAAAGCAGGTCTAAGTTCATGGCACTTGTGAATTTTTTTTAAAAAAAAGCTTTGATAATGACAAATGGAACACACTATCTAAAGGGTAGAATAGCACAGGTCAGGAAGGCTGTCGGGAAAAATAGAAATTTGTCTACGAGTAATATAAGTGCGACTATGGAGCGTGGCGTTATATGGGTGCGAAACGTGGACGGTAGGAATTACAGAAACGAAAATTATAGATGGCTTTTAAATAAAGTGCTATAGGAGAATGAAATGGGTGGATAAAATCACTAACGAGGAATTTCTAAACAGAATAGGGGAAGAGCGAACAATTTGTAGGACATTGACCAAGAGAAGGGACATATTAATAGGCCACGTTTTAGGACATAAGGGTCTTGAAAAATCAGCAATAGAGGAAAGCGTGTGTGGTAATAACAGAGGAGGGAGTCCAACGATGGTATTCGCTAAGAAAATTTGGGAGGATGTGAGAAGTGTTAGTTATTCAGAAATGAAATGGCTTGCGCAGTATAGGTTAGCATGGAGGGTTGCATCAGACGAGTCTGACGACTGAATACCACAACAAAAACAACGTCATCAAAATTCCAATTTTACTCTTGCAACAAAACGACACTAAACCCATATTGTAATGAACCTGTGCCAAATTTAAAATTACTTTAAATACGTCCGCTTCGTTGTTACGAGAAACAAAACGCCTTATTCGTCGTAATACATCACGTAAACAAAATGTCTACTCTTTTCGACAGGGTTTACAATCGTTGCTTGCAATAAAATAATTCAGTAAAGCTTCAAATGAATAAAGTTTACACACAAAATATTTTGAAAAAATAAACCACATCGTGCACACGCGAAAATCTTTGTCAGTTAAATGAGAACAAAACATTGTGCAGTCTTTTCCCATCGAAATTAATTCATTCCGCAGATATTAATGACTAGCCAAACAGCGAAGATGCCTTTCATCTCAGAGCCAAAGATGCTTCACCAGCTCACAGATGATAAATATTTATTCCTTGTACAAGGGCAAAGATGTCATACTACAAAGCCTTAATGCTGTTCAAAAAAAGTAACACAGGAAGTTGATAATGTTGATGAAAAGTAAGTTACTTACACAAGATAATTTACAGTGGGTGTTTTGGCAACCCTAGCTATTACGTAGAATGTGACGTCACCTACTTTTTTCCCACGGAGTTCATAAATTATGTGGAATTTGTTTGGAGAAATGTTGTATATTGGGATGATACCTTTTAAGTGTAATTATTTTTAATATACTCCGATAAATATTTGACTTGCTTGTGAAATATTCGTACACCTACTCGAAATCTCCTTTTGTACGAATTAAATCGTTTACGGTTTTGACGCCATTTTTATTTGCCTGATGGTCCGTCTCTTAAAATTGTTTTCCAGACTGCTGTTAGGTTTTTCAACAAGAAATGGATCAATAGAACAACGTGGACGAGGATCACTGCTGCCAAACGCGCAAAAATCAAACTTTCCCGCCTCACACATGTAATTATATCGCCATTTGAGAAGTAGATTAGTGAGTAGTCTTGCTGTATCATTATTTATTTTGCCACTCAATTCTTGTTTTATTTGTTTTGTTTCAAGTAGTAGTAGTAGTTGTTGTTTGACTTTCCCGGCCGAAACGCTTTCCCTCCGATTATTTACAAGTGACGGAATCTCACAAAATTTGTATTATCTCCTCTAATCGTTGTATTTACCTTCTATTTTTATCCTCCTCTGTTCTTTATATTAGCATGTTTACTAATCCGGCGTGCCAAAGCTATATGTGCTCCACCGACTTGGCTCTTCTTCTTGGTTACATTTTCCAAAAAAATTCAACCACACCTTTTCCTTTATTCAAGAGCTGCTTGTTTCACGTTTCTTTGGTCCTTATTAAATAATTTTGGAATTCCATTTTTCTTTTGGCTTCTCCTACAAATGCTCACGTCTTAGCAACCCTTATGTACACGAGTATAAACTTATTCTGCTACCAACTTTTCTTCGTGTGTTTCTACTGAATTGCTGATTTTCACATCTTTTGTAATTTACCTTGTGCGATTCTTCCAGATTGTTCCCACAATACAAACATGAATCTCTAACTTGTCCCTTACCTCCTGATGAAAGCTTTGCCACGTTCGGCCTTTATGTGAGTTCTTAGCAGCGTTGTTCGTTTCCTGACAAAAAAAGAACAACTCGTTTCTACTTTCGTGCTTTCATTATGTTTTTCGCACGATTTAGTCTGGAGACATTCAATTTTTTTCCCCAGCCCCTTGGACTGATATGATAACGCTGCAATTACGTCACCACTTCTTATGCAGTTCATTAGTATATTTTTCTATCCCCAACCGTTACGTTTTTTTGAGATACACAACTGTCCATTATCCTTTCGTAATTATTTGCATTTTATTTCTTATTACCCCAACAACAAAAAAGTTTGGGTCGTGATGCAGAATTCTGTAGACCGGCACAAGTTCTTGACCATCAATAAATGTTTGATAATGTAATGCACTGAGAAATTATTCTCCAATATTGCAATATAAGTACGCGTTTGATTATATATTCGTCAAACTTCTGAGTTACGGCCACACGTTGGGCACCATTTTCAACAGTGACTCTTAGAGACTCGACAAAAAGTACATCAATTTCTCGAGAATGATTTTTTTTACATGATCTATTCAAATATTGCTTATTTAAGCAATTTCTGCAGTAAAAATCTGATTCAACCAACAAAACATTGGTATCATGCAGGGAAGAATTTCCATTACTTTTCAAAGCCCGATATTCCTCATTCTTTTTGAATACTCCTGATCTGCAATTCTCTGTAGAACAAGTGCATTCGTTTTTATACATCGATATCTTGGTACATGACTCCCCCACGTTGGGCGCCATTTTAATTCGTGCTTGGTAAAGATTCAACAGTAATATGTACTAAGTTAACAAGAACAATTTTCCGTTTTCTTATCTAATGTGACTTACTCATTCCAGCAACGTAAGTATTCAATATTCAGTAATATTTCTAACCTGGGTACAACGTACACCTCAGTGTCGATTAATTTTTAAAGTACCTTGAAGTCCAGATATTTCCTTGTGCTATAATATTTTTATTTCCACGTCTGTCGAATGCCACGACGGAGAACGGAAGGGGATAAAGCAGAATCCTTGTCATGAATTTCAGTATAAACAGAATATGGGAAACGAATCATACACCAAGGAGAAGAAATAAAAACCCTACGGTTTGCTGATGATGTTGTAGTATTTGGGGAGTCAGAAGAAGACTCGGAAAAACATAATAAATGGCATGAACCTGATTCTGGAGAAAGAGTTAAGTATTTTTAAGAGACTGTTTGTATTATTTATTTTACTTTTTGTTGACGTAGGGGAGGATGTTATGTATTAATGCCTTTGAAACATCACAGTGGAGATGTGAAGTTGGAAAGCATTTCTCTATTCTAGAACGGCTAATGAAAATGAACTGTCTGCTGTTGTTTGTTCCTTTTTTTTCTGCTATTCATTGTGTGTTCAGGTTTCTCTTCTGTAACGGTGTATGTATTTCCATATCCTAAGGAAATTAGTAAGTTGTTTTCTTTTAATTGTTATTATTACCCTTCCGAGGTGCTTTCAAATTTGTTTGTTTAGTCTGTTAGTCGCGCGTAGAATCGCTTCCTAGTTTTCACTTACAATGGCGTTTACGTAATGGCGTGACCCAGTTGTTCACCTGAGGACTGACTAATGGCGATAATGCAGCCTGCACGTACGCATGTCTGGATGTTTCCCTCCTTGGCCAGCCCTAACCTTGCGGCATGCGTGAAGCTCCTCTGTTACGACACTGCCATTGTTTGCTCCTTCCTAAGCGGAACTCGTTAAGTCTCCTGAACTGGCACGTGCCGCCTCCTCCTCCTCTACACACCCGGAAATCTGTCTCAAAAAAAAAATAATAACCCCCCCCTTACAGTGCAGGGCGACACACTAACCGAAATTTGAAACTAACATGCTGCGCAAATTGGCCGGCAAAGCGCTGACGCTGGAAATCCCTGAACAGTATGTTCGATTGTCGTGTCTCGTCGTCCTCGATGCACGGTCACGCAGAAAACGGCAGACAGATGGGCGTTAAGTACAGCGCTGTAAGCGGCGAAACAGGGAGCATGCCTTTTTTTTGGAGAAGTTGGATGATTTAAAATTGAATATTCGCCTAAATTGGCCAGTTAAGGAAAAGTTATTTTATTACAAGCAGTTAGAGTTTAATATGTATATAAGCTATGTACTCGGAATTGTATTACGCCGGATATTTGATAATGTAATGTACAAAGAGATTCTTCTCCAATAACGAAATGTAAGTACGCGCATGACTAATACGTATTCACATATACTTCACTCCCGTGAGTTACGGCCCCACGTTGGGCACCATTTTTTAGTAGCGAATGTTAGAGACTCAACAAAAAAGAACGTCAATTTCTGAAGCATAATTTATTTTTCATTCTCCATTCAAATATGACTCATGTAGGTAATCGGTAAAGTTTTTACAGCAATAAAAAACTCATCCACGAACCAAACACTTCTATGGATGTATGTAGGTAACGTTGTTCATTATTATTCCAAAGTCCGATATTCCTTAACATTATTTTTGAAGTATGTTGAATGCTGCGTGGAAAAATGTCTTTTTATAAATCAATAACGTGGGACATAGCCCCACCTTGGGCACCATTTTCTTACGTGCATGGTAAAGTCACGACGGAACATATATCAATTTCTCAAAAATAATTAATTGTTAATTTTTTCAATTCAATATGACTTATATTTATTATATCATTTCAAGTTGAACTTGAAGAAATGGCTGTGTGGCGAGAAAAAAACTGTCGTTTCATCACAACAATGCGCCGTCTCATACATCCATTACACTTCTAATGCTTCCTCAGCTCCAGTTTTAGCTCCCTATGACTATTTTGTCTTTCCAAACTCGAAGAAATGGCTCGCTGGTACCAACAGTGAAGAAGTGAACTGGGTATCGAAACTTTTTAATATCTCAGCCAAAAGTTGTCAGAATCTGAAAGAGATAACGTTGAGAAATAAAGATTTTTTCCCCAATTTTTCCGTTCTTTTTGTTATAAGTGTAAGTGATTATGCTAAAAATGGAACAAATTATTAACTTAAGATTCAGCTTGAATAAAATTTTGTTTTAGATCTGTTTATGGCTACGAGGATGTATGGAGTTGAAAGTATTTTTTCCCTGTGTGATATCAATGAATTACTTATGGGATAAGTTGTGAATAATACATTGAGACTTAAGAGATTAACGCCATGAAAATATGTAACAGGTAAATAATTTATGAGAATTAGTTTCTGTATGAGTGTAATGACTTCGAAAACTATCGCGTTAGTATCAGGATAGTTTTTATCCTTATCACAGTCTCTATGAACGATGAATAGTTCCTTAAAGATTGTCTCAACGGATATTTTCTTCCCTCTCAAGTCCGACTTGGATTATAGAGAAGCTAATGAGATGTCTGAACCTCGAGGGCGTTGCTTTGATGGTCTGACAGGATGCGCCTGGCCTCTTTCCCCTGAGAAGGAGGGCGACAGGATCTCTGGACCTAGTCAGGAACACAATCCATTCACGGCGAAAAATTCGGGAACGCTACGTAACAAATACTCACTTGGGTATGCCGTTGTTCGTCAATCTGCGTAATTATTGTCCCAATGTTAACCTGAAAGTTGTTACCCAAGGAAATGTTAGAGACTGTACTGATAATTTATTATTACTTAAAATCATATTATTTACAGCCTTAATCGTCGGAGTCCACGACACAAAATTATCTATTCACAGATACCTCTTATCCATTTAAAATTTAGCTGATGAAGACCCACTAATATGGACGAAACGTTGTAGAAGTAAAACAAAATATACATTATAAGTTTTTGGTGGATTATTTTTATTTCTCATGTCTTATGTAAGATTGTTTGAAATTATTTAAAGAGTCAACGAAGAGGCAATTATTTCTCTTCAATCTATAATACTAAAAACATTTCTCAATGCGTCCGCCCAAAATACTGGTCAGAATTTTATCAAATTTTGGACATGCGTCCCTGAATCTGACCGTGATCTTTAATTTTTTTAAATATACTACACTTATGTGATTGTGAAAAAAAGTTAAAGGTTTCGTGTCTCATACTCGTATCGAGATCTGCTAAAGTGAATGCTAAACATTTCGCGTCGTAACTAACCTATCGCTGGCAAAGAGCTAATTCCCTAGGAAATAATAAACTTCTTTGGATCGTCGATAACATGCATACGGAAATTGGTTTTATTTTTCGCGTCAAGGAATGTTAATATTAAGTAATTTGCTCGTTGGTAAAAAAATATTATGTATTTGGTAGTGACGTTCATCACAGGTAAATGTATTACATGACTAGAATAATTTTGGACTTTTTTGTAAGTCAGATGATTAAAAAGGAATAAATAATCCTCAAAAATCTTCATTGCCACCAAAATAATAGCTCACGACTTTGAGGTCAACATCAGGCTAAAAACATTAAATTAGATTAAATAAACTTTAATAACAACAATACTATAAATGCATATGTCAAAAAAAATTAAAATGTTTACATACTTTTACAAGACCCTTACGACTAAAACGTGGCCTATTAATGTATCCCTTCTCTTAGTCAACGTCATCCAGATTTTTCGCCCATCACGTATTCTGCTTATAAATTCTTCCCCGTTAGTGAGTATATCCACCCATCTCTTTCTCCTACAGCAACATATTTCAAAGTTTTCTATTATTTTCCTTTCTGCCACTCCTACCGTCCACGTTTCGCACCCATATAACGCTACAGTTCATCCGAATATTTTTAGTGACGATTTCCTAATATTCATACTTATATTTCCCGTGCTATGCTACTGTTTATGTCTACTACGCCTCTACCATCCACGATGAGTATTTCACAAATATCTGAAGGATATATCCTTCTCCGTCCACCACCACTCCTCCCTTTCTCGGCCCATAAATATGAAATTAATTCGCTATACTGCTGCAGTCACGATTTTGGTTCAGGTTGATGGTCGTCCCACACAGTTTCGGCGCTTCTTTGAACCGTCGCACCCACGAAATGCATAATTTCCCCTCGTCCTTAAAACCGTATCAGCACTCAGTTTAAGTTAAGCTCCAAAAAAGGATTTTAATGGACGGGAGGAAGGAATATTGATAATTTTGTTTGACACTTCATGGGAAGAATTAGCCTATTTTATCCTTGGCCGCCATCTTCTGTTCTCATCCCACACACTTCCCTCTAATACTAATTATACAACACCCTCATGTCTTAAAACGTGGCCTATTAATCTATCCCTTCAACGTCATCCATGTTTTAATCTCTTCCCCTATTCTGTTTAGAACTTCCTCGTTCGTGATTCTTTCCACTAAGCTCATTCTTATATAGCTTCTATTATTTCCCTTCCTGCAACTCCTACCGTCCTCTTCCTTGCCTGTCCTATCCTACTGCCGAAGTAGCAGAATTCCTTAACCTCCTTCTAAATATGCCTTCTCAATCCTTCGTTGTTGCACTGTTTACCATACCACACTTCATTATCTTAATTTTCCTACTATTAATCCTCATATCCTTCTCCAAGACAACGTTCATGCCATTTATTATGGTTTCCAAGTCTTCCTCTGACTCCACTAATAAAACTAAAAGGTTCTTGATTCTTAGAACACCACTGCAAATTCTCTACATTTCGTCATCCCTGAAGGAGATTAAAACGGCGTGTTTCTACAATTCAAATTTGATTCGTGTTCAAAATTAACACATGTATTTCCGTCGTTCGTGAAAAATGTGAACGAAAGCAGACGTGGAATTCAAGGAATAAAGAAATTTTGATACTACGTAAAGACGATATTTTATTTTAATTAAATAATCTGTAGGAGCAACGATTCGACATACCCCGAGAGTCAGCGATTAATATGCTTCGGTTGTTAGGGGCAACGGATTCACCACTACACATAATACAATTATGTTGGACATAATTTCAAAGAGGGATTCTCGAATTACAACATTCCTCACCGTATGCAGGTCATACATACTCTGGTCGCCCTTGTTATTTTCTCGTTGCCCCTAACAACCGAAGCGTATTAATCTCTGACTCCTGGAGTGTGTTTTATCTTTGATCTGAAAAAAAATTAAATGAATCAGTAAAGAAATAAATCTGTCCTTTAACACTTTGCTTATTGAAATAAGAAAAAGGAAATGATTTTTTAAATATATTTATTCAATATTAATTTAATGAACTTTTGGTACGAGTGAAAGGGATTCCTGCTCTCCCAGCGTGTGCGCCGTCGTTATCTTTTCCTACAGCAAAGCAGAGACTTTCCTTAACCGGAGAGAATTATATACTTTTCTCGTTCTTGCTCCTAGATACCACAATTTCTCCGTTGTCTGAAGAGATAATGGCGGCTCTCAAATTCCAGGAAATTTTAATTACGCTGAGATGATGCTTTTTTATGCAGTTGATCATGCCTTAGTTCAACAATAATTACTTGATTTCTCCCTGTCAAAGAAAAAGAACTCTCTGCGTGGCGTTCGTAAGATGCTTGCGATCGGCGAACGTCCAAGTTTAAACTTTCATTCCTTTTTTTATTCTTGTTAATGAGTCAGGACTCTACGTGGCGTTCTTAGGATGCTTGCGTCCGGTGTACGTCCAAGTTTAAACATTCATTCCTTTTTTGCTTTCTGTCAAGGAGAAATGACTCTCTACGTGGCGTTCGAAAGATGCTTGCGTCCGGTTTAATTCGAAGTCCAAGAATGAAACCAAGTCCAACTTGTCTTGGAAACATACTGTCCTCCTCGGAGTTTGTCAGACGATCTCGCGCTTGTATGACACTCATCACCTCATGACAAATTTTGTCATAGGTGAAACGCCGGGTGGGATCCTTAAACCATAGCCCGGGGGCCATAGTTAACCCTTGGTTACCTTGCTCTACCTTCCGCATCCCCCCTTTTCAATTCCCTTTCTATGCTATTAAAGGGGAGTTGCCTGTTTCAGGGTCACTCTCATGTAGCCTGTTAACCCAAAAAAATATAATTAGCCTCATTGTCAGTATTTTTATAATTTAAAGATGAGAATTTTTTTAAAACTAATCTGATGGTTTAACCGCGTGATGACGAAGAGATTATTTGCCGAATACAGCGGGATAATGGAAATGTCATGCGTCACGATAGTACGTTCACGTGGGTTTCTGTGTCGTCCTACTGATAAGTCACGAAGTATATATCACAGCTCGTATTTGGGATGACAATATCGACGTTGCAAAATCTAATTCTGGTTATTTTTCATCGGAGCCGGAAAACCAATTTTTATTTCGGGTCTGAGGCACAACTCAATTTGTGTAAACGTTTCGTCAGTCATTAATTAGTATCCTCAAGTCTTGTGTGCAATGAGGAAGCTTCCGTTTTACGGTCTATGGGAAGATCGGTGTGCCGCTTACGTTGCTAATAATTCACGGCTGTGCATGGCATTCACTAATTAAAAACATCAATCACGTCTTCTACAGATATTGATTGATATGACTGTTCTTTTACCCATGGTTTAAGCCTTTAAAGCACGAATCAAATAAATAAATCTGAAACAGTAAATAGAGTTTTGTCGAAAATCGGAGATTAAATTAGATAAACTTTGAATTGTTCTCTGTGAATTATTAGTAAGCAAGCCTTTGGTCGCGTGTTAAGCTGGTCCTTGGCAAGAGTCTCCTCGCGTTTCCCTGGAACAGTCTCCCTCCCTCCCTCTCTCTCTCTTTCTCTCCCCGGTAATTAAATTCCAACGAGCTTGAAAAATAGTCATTTAGCGCACACTTGAATCTCTTTCAGTGAAGGCAATTAGTAAAGCGTGTGAAATCGTTTCAGAGTAAACGAGCTGACTCGCAGCGCTGCCTTGGAAAATCCTCGCCAGCTCTCAGTCCTCATCACCGTACAAATTGTTATTCCCTCGTTGTTGTTTCAGTCCTGAGACTCGTCTGCTGCAACCCTTCCTTCCTTCCTAACCTATTCCGTAGAATCCTTTTAGTTTCCGAGTAACTACCACATCCTCCCTAAACTACTTAGCGTATTCCATCCTTCACCTTCCTCTTCTGTTTTAATTTTACAAGACGTGGTCTATTAATCTATCCCTTATTCTCTTGGTCAAAGTCCTCTATCTTGTTCTCTCTTCCCCTATTCTGCTTAGAACTTCCTCGTTAGTGATTCTATCCACCCATATCATTCTCCTACAGCACCACATTTCAAAAACTTCTATTCTTTACCCTTCTGCAGCTCCTATCGTCCACGTTTCGCACCCACATAACGCCAGGCTCAATACGAACTTTTTTTTAGCAACGATTTCCGAAATATCCACACTTACATTACACGTAAGTAAATTCCTCTTCCTTGCCTGCGCTATCCAAATCTGGTTATTGGCTACTTTGGCAGAATAATAAGCAGATTAGATTTTAGATTTAAATCTAAATTTAAAATCTAATCTGGTTATTATGCTACCCAAAGTAGATGAATTCCTTAACTTCCGTCAAAATATCCGTTCCGAATCTAACAGCCTTTATTATTCCGGTACTCCATCACCTTTGGTTTTCTCTCTGTTCTTCTTCTTGTTCCAATGGCTCAACAGCCCTCTTGAGGCCTACCGAGGCGGTTGCGGACTGTCACATTCCGAATTTTGGGGTGATACGCGGTCTGTGTATCAATAATTCCGCATCAGCCTTAATCCCGGTCCTCGCGACCTTGACGACACAAACATCCAAGCCCATGCCAGGATTCGATCCCGGGACCCCTGAGTTGTGAGGCAGCGACGCTGGCTAGCAACTACACCACAGGAGGCCGGCTTTCACTTTATTAATCCTCATATTGAACTCTTTCTCTAGGACTCCGTTCATGTCATTTATTACGGTTTTCCAAATTTTGTTCTGACTCCCCTAATAGCGTAACGTTTTTATTTCTTTCACGTTTAATTAATAAATCATTGAAATTTTTTCTGTCAGTTTTTTTTTCATTTTTTTTATTTAAATTGTATCAACTGCTAATGGTTATTAGCAACTACTCTTTCACAACATGAAAACACACTCACACATAAGATCAATGGCCGTGCCAGGATTGGAACCCGGGACCTGTGGGATGCGAGGCAGCAACGCTAACCACTACACCACAGGAAGTCGGCAAAAAAAGATTTTATCTCTTTCCCATTCCTCCCGTGTTGATGCGGGCGTCAGGTGTAGGTAGAGAAGAGTCACGCTCCACGTGCCGTGGACGATGGGCTGTTTTGGGGAGGCGTGTCCCGCCCGCCCGCCCGGGCCGGGCCGGGATCAATGAGGCGGGCAGGCGGGCGTCTGTGGCGGAGGCGGCCCACTTGCGGCGTGACCCAGTGCCTCACTTCCCCCTCCACGGGCCTGCGCGGACCCGAAGCCGAAGCCGAGGCCGAGGCCGAGGCAGACGCCGGGCCCGTGTCAGTGGTGGCGCGATGCCGGAGCGGTGCCCGTCGTGCGGGGGCGGCGTGGGGAGCGCGTACACGGGCGTCAGCAACGCCTCGGCCTCGCAGCGACGCGTGCAGGTCACGGCCAAGGTGCTCTTCGGCTCCGTCGTCGCCATCGCCAACATGAAGCGCGACGAGAAGGCGGCCCGGGCCAACAGCCGACGCCCTCAGTGATTTCCTGTGAGTACGCCTTTCCATCTCACACTTTTCTTGTTTAACGTTTTCGACCTCTTCTCTCACCTTATAATCATCCAACGGACTCGTTTTATGTGTCCACTACTGACTTAAACTCATTTATTAATTAACCTACTAAGATGATAAACGGCAGAAGGTACAACCAACATGACAAAAAGTCAAAGAGTGAGGAGTGGAATGGGGGGGGGGGGGAGGAGTGTTAAAAGGAAAATACATTTAAATAATTTCATCTACGAGTCATAATCATTTATTAATTAACCTACAGAGATGATAAACGGCAGAAGGTACAACCAACATGACAAAATTTTGAAGTGAAAAAGTGAGGGAGTGGAATGATGGGGGGGGGAGTGTTAAAAGAAAAATACATATAAATAATTTCATCTACGAGTCAGAATTATTTATTAATTAACCTACAGAGATGATAAACAGCAGAGCAGAGGAAGGGAAAACATGAAGAAATTTTGAAATCAAACAGTGAGGCAGTGTGTTGGGGGCGGGGAGGGGAGTGTTAAAAGGAAAATACATTTACGAGTGATAATCATTTATTAATAAAGCTACTAAGATGATAAACGGCAGAGCAGAGGACTGTACAACCAACGTGACAATTTTTTGAAGTCAAAGAGTGAGGGAGGAGAAGTGTTAAAAGGAAATCCAAAATACATCTAAATTATTTGCTGCAATGTCTTTGGATAAACGCTACATCTTCCCCTGTCGTTATGTGGATTAATAAACCCCATGAAGACGGATCTTTTTACTCGTGTTGTGACACGTACGAATTGAAAGTGACGAAGGAGGAGGAGGAGGAGAAGGATACCAATGAAACAGTATTTATTTTCTGGTGTAGAGAGATGAGAGGGAGAGGCGGGGTGGATAAGAAATAAAACACAACACACACACACGTGAGTGAGTGCGTGAGCTTCTCAATTAATTACGCATAACGGGAAAATTGTTACGTCATTGTATGGTGTTGTGCAGTGAGATGATTAATATATAAAGCTCCATGAAACATAAAAAAAGGAAGAGATGAGTGTGAAGGAAAAAAAGCTTATTGTAAATAAAGTGAGGTGGAGTGACTCTCAACAGCACACCTTTATTAATTTATAGGAATGTGCTTTTAATAAGATTATATATGAATTATGAGCGATTAATTCCATTAAATAAACCTTAAATTAAACCACCAATTATACAAAAATTATTATAAATGACTTGTCATTAAAAATTAATAGTTTATTTTTTAAATACATATTTCGTAAACGGTTGCAAATTTTTTTTCTTAGTAAAAGTCTTAACAAAATTAAGCTGATGATGTCCCAATTGATGAGGACGAAACGTTGAAATACACGGAAAACGATTGCTTCTCTGGAGTTGGTCATTTAATTTTATTTTACATATTTCTATTGAAAAATAGTTATTAATATGTTTAAATATATATATATACCAAAACAGTGAATTTCTTAAAATAAAAGTGTACTTGACGCAATACTTAGACGAAGAAGGCGATTTTCTGAACTGAAAACCTTGAAACCTCAGGAAAAAAATTAAAATACGGTAGGTACTAAATAGATAAATGCAATCCAGTAGAGAAAATAATGGAATATTAAAAAATATAACCTCAGTGAAAGTATATGGAGCGATGGAAGTAGATGAATATTGTAATGAAAAATATATTTTATTATATCATATTGTAAAAAATTCCATTATTTTCTCTACTGGTTTGCTTTTGTCTCTTTGTTACCTGCCGTATTTTAAGTTCTTTCCTCCTACGATTTCAAGGTTTTAACTTTACAAAATCGCCTTCTTTGTCCGTGTATTGCGTCAATTCCACTTTTATTTTAAGACATCCACTGGTTTGGTAACTTGTTCTACAGTTATTCGTCATGCTCCTCTTCTATTCTTACCCAAAACTGGCTCGTAAGGAAGAGTTTAAAAATATTACTAAAATTAAACGCAACGAAATCTACGTGATAATTTAGAATATTTTCCATAAATAGTATGGAAAAGGAACGCGGCGGTGTAATATCGTTAAGCTTACGAAATCCGTAATTGTGATCTAATACTTAAATTAGCCATAAATTTATTAAATAGATAAATAAAACTCGAACAGGTAATAGGTTATATTTTTTTTGTGTAACATTCATATACAGTAGATACACAACGTTTCGTCCACAATATCGGGACTTCTGCAGGTAAAGACGCAAACATATTTCTTAATAAAGTTATCCGGGATTGTCAGAACAACTTCCCTAAGACCGTTGTACGGAGTACAGGGGATATAAGGAAGTGAAATCTGGAAAGTGGGAAAGCTGGTAAGGAGAAAAGGCCGAAAGCTGTAGACATGGAGAAAAGACCGAAAGCTTTAGACATGCGGCGCCAACTGGAAGATTCATTGGAAGGACATAAAAAAGAAAAAGAGCTGGAGGAGACGCAAGTTACATATTCCATGGTTTAGGCTGAATTACTGCAGTAGTAGTAGTAATAATGATATCCAGACTACCTTCGTCAGGTAATTAGAGGATTGTGTGGATCAGAGATACACAACAACATCAGAGATCACGAAAATTATTAATATTATATATGCTGAAAATCAGATGGGTGGATGCAGTAACTAACCAGAAAAATTGTAACCAGAATAGGAGAAGAGAGAACATTATGCAGAATTTTGAAGCGAAAATGGCGTGAACGTGATCCTGGAGGAAGAGTACAACATGAGGAATAATAGAGGGGAAAAACCAAGGTGTAGTATGGGAAATAGTGGAATAACAAAGGCTGTTTAGATTGGAAGGGAAGTTAAGGAATTTCGCTACTTGGACAGAATAGTAACTAGAGTAGGAAAGCACAGGCATTCAAGACGAATTTACTCACGGGTAATAGAAGTGTGAATATTAGGAAATCATTGCTAAAAATATTCGTATGGAGTGTGGCGTTATATGGGTGCGAAACGTCGACGGTAGGTGTTTCGGAAAGGAAAAGAATAAAAGCTTTCGAAATGTGGTGCTATAGAAGAAATAGATGGGTGGATAGAGTAGCTAACCAAGAAGTTCTAGGCAGAATAGGGGAAGAGAGGACAATATGGAGGACGTTGACCAAGAGAAGGGATAGATTAATAGACTACGTTTTGAGACATGCGGGTCTTGTGAAATTAGCATTAGCGGGAAGTGTGTGGGGGTAAGAACGGAAGAGGGAGGCCAAAGATGGAATACGCTAAGCAGATTACGGAGGATGTGGTAGTTATGTAGGCCCAATGGGCTGCAGAGCCAAGGAGGAAGGAAGGTGTTCTTTTATTTTTAATTATTTGAGGTGAAAACGTGGGCCAAAGACCTCTTTCGTGGGTCAAGTCCAACTGTCAACGGATCCAGAGACCCTCCGCCATGGCCGTCGCAACCTGTAGTCGGGTGAAGTAGAAAGTTTTTAGAAAACCTTTACCGCTTTCAAGAGTTTCTTAACCTCGAATAAAGAGCGATGAAGCCAATTGAACTGTAAAGAACTGCGTCTGAAGGCCGCTTTCGGCGTAGAAAGCGGAGAACTCGATTTTCCTTTTTTAAAAAAATGGAATTGGAATGTTCTACAAGCGGAAAAAAATGTTAGTGTGACCCGTACAAATATCCCAACTAGGATATTTTTTCTCCAAGGTTAGCAGTGATCTCTACGAATATGGAAAATCGAGGCCTGGGACGTTAAACAAAGAATAGTGGTAGGAAGAGAGACAGCAGCGCCAGTAATGCCAGCAGACCACAGTGGAATATATAGAAACTATTTTCTTCAACCGTGGAAATAGCAGAAGTTCCTGGGAAAGAGGCGGGAAAAAAACGAAACATCCGTGCCATTTCCATGACGTCACCTCCACTATAAGTCTCAGGTATTTCAATGTCATTCGCCAGCCTCGATGACCATTTACTATTATCCTGAAACTAACACGAAATAATATTAATTTCTTGAACGTTTTACATTTTTTTAATGCACGTCAGTTTCGAACTACACACACAGAGAGAAAAAAAAAGAACGTTAACTGACCTGAAGGAATTCCGAGCAGAGATCACGTATTCTCAGTACAAAGCTCTTTGCAGAGATATAAATAGCTCAAGTAACATAAATACAGCATTCGATCAAGCTTACATGGCTTTTATGTGCCTGCAAAATATTCATCAACAACATCTCTGCTTGGTAAGATTACAGTCTCAGGGAAATCCTCGAAATAATTCTCCTTTATGCCGCTTACGATGTCCCGAAACCAGTTTGAAATACTCAGCGACGCCAAACATGAATTTTTTTTATACATAGAACCTATAATATTTAAATTCCAACACCTGTAGACGCCACATCCTTGGGAAGATATCAGCATTGTATTCGCAGTCCTATTATTGGAAGTATTATTCCATCAGCTGCCTTTGTAGTTGCTAAAGCTATTGTTATTATTCCCTTTCCGAATTGGTTCCCACGTGGGGTTGGGGGAGAGGGGGAAAGGGGGGGGGGAGGGACCGGTGAAAGTATGGTGAAAGGGAGAGGTTTAAAAACCTCTCATAATTCTCCAAAACATGTTTGCTGTTGCGTGAATCAGTCCTGTGGAATTAGGTCACATCTGTTTTGTATTTGTTACTGCCATTCAGTCTACCAAATAATAAGATTTGGAAAAAAAATATGCGTCATGTCTGCAATTATCTTTTACTACAGAAAATTGTTCTATCTTTTCTATTTTACGTCTGTTTGAACTATGTAAGATGATAAGAATTTATAAAAAAAATTCAGTCTACTACCTGAAGAAGGTACAATTAGTTACCGAAACGTTGCTGTGGTATTCAGCCCTAAGAATACATAACTACTACATCCTCCCTACTTAGGGTATTCCATCCTGCGCATCCTCTTCTGTTCTTACCCCACACGCTTTCCTCGAATGCTAAGTTTACAAGACCCTAATGTCCCCATATTAATCTATCCCTTTCTCTTGGTCAACATCCTCCATATTGTTCTCTCTTCCCCCTTTTCTGCTTAGAGCTTTCTCGTTAGTGATTCTATCCACTATCTCATTCTCCTATAGCTCCACAATTCGAAATCTTCTATTCTTTACCTTTCCGCAACTCCTACCTTCCACGTTCCGCTAAGCAGTTTAGGGAGGATGTGGTTGCTATGTAGAAATGAAAAGACTTGCTATGGAGAGTTGCGTCAGACCTGTCTAAGGACTGAGTACCACAACAACACAGTATACAAATATATCACTGTTTTCTTGTTTGTTTTTTTAAACCGAATCTTACGACCAATACAGAGGAAAAAAACAGGTTATTATTCAATTCCTACAACGTTTAGTCTTGCCATTTGCGACTTGACCCCCTAATTTTTTTCATGAAATTAATTTTTTGTATTTTTTAAACAATAATAATTTATAAACATAAAGTAAATATTTAAATTAAACTGTCTTAACATTGTAAATAAAATACAAAGAAATATCCAAGAGTCGGAAATAAAGACATGAGTTTGAATTGAAACGTTTCGTCCCTAAACTTCGGCCCCGGATGTTGCGGTAGCAACACGAAATTTTAATAGGATTTTAAATAATGAAATCAAGAGGTTCTCCAAAGTTGGGGACGAAACGTTATGATTCCAACAAAATTGTATTGTTTCAGACTTTTTATATTATTTTATAGTATTAAGGCAGATTAATTTGATTCTTTAATGTATAATATCAATTTAATTTTGGTATAAAATTAGATTTTTTTAGAGGAATTAATCAGTCAGAGACGTGACAGACAATTTAAAATGGAGTATTGGATACAGACCACGCAAATCGAGAACCACAAATCGATAGATTTGGGTCAGTGCTTCACTGAAAGAGGAAAGCTAAACTGTAACCAGATCATTAATATACAATTTACAAGTTTGGTTTTTCTACTCTGTTCCCCTGAGACCGGTTAATCTGGATTTTCATTTTTTAAAAAAGCAGTTTTTCACTTCCACGACTGAGCGTTTATTAAATGTAGAAGGCGACTGTTGATCCAGAAAAAAGTATTTATATAATTGGCTTGATTCAGAGACTCCGTTTAAATATTTTATGGTCAATTGACACGTTTACAATTTTTTTTGTATCTTACATAATCGTGTAGACGTTATTTACTTATATAAATAATACCATATTTCAGCTTGTTTGTTACAGGAATTCGCCATTAAATTCGCCGTGTATTTTTTTGGATAGCAGATGTCTGTAGCTTTTTTCCGTTCCCTTGCGTAGTTATTTATCTTTTAGATAAATATAATCAGAGCTATCCATAATTTGCCTTTCCGTTCCTTGAGTATATCTTTCATCACTGAGGTTAGAGGAAGGTTATTCCCCGACAATAAGTTCTCTGATAGCGTATCTCGCATCAGTTTTGTTAAAAATGATTACGTTGCTTACTGGCTGATGAAACTCCCTTATCATTATGTAACAATAGAGTATTTAAATTACTTACAGACTCGAACTTTGAAGCGACCCACGTTTGAAATTCTATCTTCTACCGTCCTGACGTGCAACTAGCGTCCCCCTATACCTACGCAATGCTCCAACTATTTCGGTTTCTATCTTCGATTCTAAGGAAGCAGCGTCTCCATGGCAACGCTTCTCCTCACCTGAGCAGGCGAAACGATTCCTTCTGCCGGACAAAACCTTTCGAATCCCTCCGCAGACGATTTCTAACAACTCGTACTACTAATTAGTAACAGCAGTTTGCGTAAGTAAAGTAAATTAAATCGTCAGTAAAAATTATAAACTGTAAATGCACTGCTTTCTGTCCCTCTGGCACATGGGAGAGTTAGTGTCGCTGGAAGATGATAGGAATCGCTGGTTGGAAGTAATCTCTCTTGATCTTTGGTTTTTCTTTGGAATGTTCCTATCTCGCTTGTAATAAAAACAAATCAAATAATTTATTAATTTCAAATTTTTTTTCTGCGACTTTTAAGAAAACCGAGAGATTGAAGTTGGAACTTGTGGATAGCTAACCCCATTTTCTGATTGGTGCTGCGAAAGGAAGGAAAAACTGCTACTTAATTACAAAATTTTAATGAATGGGTTTTAAAAATCTATATAAACGGAAGGGAAAACTTTCACTATAACACAAAAGTGTCAATGATAAAGGCTATAAATTAATTACAAAGTCGGGAGGGGTTTAATCGTGACGTATTAAGTTTGGGGGACAACTTTCCTCTTTAGCCTTGGAGTTTAATTGAAGAATGCAGCGAGAGTTAAGTATATATCTTATTATTGAAATCTAAACAATATGGCCTGAAACTTTACACGATTAATAACAAGAATTGCAATTTAGATGTTTAAGCGCATTATTTACAACTAGTATTTTGAACTGGAACACACTATTAAGGATTTAGGAGAGGACAGGAATAAAATATCGAGAAAGAAGAGTTATCCATAACCTCTTCAGATGGCATTCAGCAGTAATTAGAATTGAAGAGCAACAAAAGAAAGCAGAAAATAAGATAATTATGCAGTCTGTCGTCCAGGCTCTTTACCCAATATGTAGAACAGGCGACGAAGAAAGATAAAACGGAATGTAGAAACGGAATCACATGGCAAGGAGAAAACAAAAAAAAATTCTGCTACTTGTGCAGCATAGTAACTAGAGTAGACTAGCACAGGAAAAGAAGAGGAATAATATAAGTGTGAATATTAGGAAATCATTGCTAAAAATGTTCGTATGGAACGTGGCGTTATGTGGGTGCGAAACGTGGATGGTAGGAGTTGGGGAAAGGAAAAGAAAAGAAGTCTTTGAAAATAACAATTTTATTGTGAAGAGGAAAACCTGAAGAAGACGCGAAAATGCGCCGAAACGTAGTTTGATTGAAAATAAAAAAGGACTGTCTGGAAAAAGCTTGTCGAAAATTATTTCATTTTAAATTTACTTACAATTTATGAGTAAGTGAATATTAAGTGCCCAAATTTGATTTTCATACATTCATGACATTTTCAAATGAGGTATTAAAAGGATATTAATCCTAGTTAAAGAATTTGAAGGGTGAATCCAATTATAATAGCAGGGTAGAATATTTAAAATGTTGGGTTTTGTTTAGGGTTTCATTCAGTAATAAGTATTAAACCGTAATTTAGTATTTACAGCAGAGGTGGAAACAAATTTCCTCGTCACAGACTCGTTACTTAAGTAGTTTTCCCCGTCATGTTGGTATCTTCTCTCTACAGTCGGTGAAGGTTTCGTCGGTCACGTTTCTAGCTGACCCGATTTCCTTTGACGGATATTTTTTTCTTTTGCGCTTCGATATATAACGTGCCATTACCTTCAGTCTATTTCTCCCGATCTCATGATATCCCGCTTCTATTTCTCTTGTTTCCATTTTTTTTTCGTAGTTGGCTGTCGTACCACGTCTGTTACGTGTAACTTTCCGATCGAACCTCGTTTTAGATGTATATAAAAAAAAATAAGACTAGTTGGATGTGAAGGTGGAACACGAAACCTTGGTCTATTATCCGGAACTGGCTGCAGATAAAGTAAATACGACTAAGGGATTCTGATGGTGACTATCCACCTACGGGATATGGATCATAGAACAAAATCTTTTTGGAAGATAGAAGGAAAAATAGTTAAGATTATTTTATAAAAGAAATTAAAACGGGGGGAGATTAGAAAGGATTTAACCTGTGGTTAAATTATTTTCTCGCAACACGGCGACTGTTTTAGGAGGAATGTGTAAGGACGACTAATGGTGTGAATCATAAAAAAAATATCTTCTTGGGCGGTATAAGGAAAAATAATTAAGATTATTTTTTAAAAGAAATTAAAAAACGGAGGAAGATGAGGAAGGATTTAACCTACGGTAAAATTAAATATTTTTTTGCGACACTGCAGCGGCTGAGTGTTTTAGGAGGAACGTGCAAATCACTGGATGCACTAACACTTTAAACACGCAAAACGCTCCTCTAACGAAGGTCATATTCAAGCCGGGAAAATTACGTCAGCACTACGTGACTCATAAAAAAGAAAGAGCCTTTTGAAGCACTATTCCCCCCCCCCCCCTCTGAGGGAGTCTTTAAATGTAACTCACTTTGCCCGTAATCTGTTACACAATTTAATGGCTGGTCTCAAGAAAAATTTCCCAATACGGAATGACCGTCGTCTTTGAATTTCCCAGAAACGATATTTTGCCTCTTGTTGAGAAGTTTATGGTCCCCTTTTCAACCACGCGCACGACCTTCGCCTTTTGATTGTAATCAAGATTACGCTCCCCGTCCTACATTTCGACACACACACACTCACGTCAAGGATTTTTTCTTTCTCTGATAGCACCCAGTGACTTATTTATGGGTTACGAGACGACCACATAACTCGCCTCTTCGAATAGAAAGTAACGACGTTAGCCAATTATAGTTGTAGGGGGGGAGGAGTCAATTGTTGGCTTACTGGGCGACAATATACTCCATCGTAATAATAATAACGGGATGACGACAGTGTCTATAAGGTGACCTTCTAGTAACATTCGAAGGTAAAAAGAGAAAAAGAAAACTTATCGAGTAATAGTCCTGGAGAAAGAGTTTAATGTGAGGATTAATAGAGGGTAAACCAAGGTGATGGAGTATAGTATGGAAAAATAGTGAAATAACAAAGGCTGTTAGATTGGGAAGGAATATTGTGAAGGAAGTTAAGGTATTCTGCTACTTTAGGTAGCGTAATAACTAGAGTAGGATAGCACAGGCAAGGGAAGAAGAATTTACTTACAGCTAATATAAGTGTGAATATTAGGAAATCATTACTAAAAACGTTAGTATGGAGCGTGGCGTTATATAGGTGCGAAACGACGACGGTAGGAGTTACGGAAAGGAAAAGAATAGAAGCTTTCGAAATGTGGTGCTATAGGAGAAAGAAATGGGTGGATACAGTAAGTAACCAGGAAGTTATAGGCAGAATAGGGGAGGAGAGGACAATATGAAGGGCGTTGAGGAAGAGAAGGGATAGATTAATAGGCTACGTTTTGAGGCATGAGGGTCTTGTAAAATTAGCATTAGAGGGAAGTGTGTGGGGTAAGAACTGAAGAGGGAATACGCCAAGTAGATTACGGAGGATGTGGTAGGTATGTAGGGATGTGTAGGACGGTAGGAATAGAAGTTTTCTAAATGTAGTGCAACAGAAGAATGAGATGGCTGGATAGAATCAGTAACCAGGACGTTATAAGGAGAATAGGGGAGGAGAGAAAAGTATGGAGGACGTTCACCGAGAAAAGGGATAGATTATAGGTCATGTTTTGAGCGTTGAGGGTCTTGTAAATTTAGCGTTAGAGGTGAGTGAGTGCGGTGAGAAGCGAAAAGGGAGGTAAAGGATGAAATGGGCTAAGGAGATTAGGGAGGATGTAGGATGCGTGGAGGGCTGCAACAGACCAGTCTTAGGACAGTAATAAAGAGAAGTAAAATGTACAATACTGGTTAGATAAATAAAAAAATAAATATATAAGGGCCGCATTTAGTAAAACGTAACCCAGGTAAATATTTTGAGTTATTATCTGTGAAGGTCTGTAGTTTGTATTTTGAAAAAAAAATTCCCCGTTCTGTCTCGTTTATTTTCCCAAGAGACTACGGTAACGAGGTTTTGTAGCGGAGATTCATTAAGGGAGCTAAAAATAGTTTCTTCCGCAAGGGAAATAATTAAGGCGTCCATTTTGTAGAGGTCTGCGGTATTGTCGTTATGTTGTTGTTGTTGTTGTTGTTGTGTGCAAGAGTTAGCGGTCGGTCAGACACGACTTTTGCTTTGCAAATGGCTCTCGCTTACGTCACTCGCCGGTGAAAGTGCAGACCACATTCCGGCCCTACACGTAACGTGACCTACAGGCCCTATTACCCGCAGCAGCAGCTCCTCGTCCGCATCTCCCATAATTCCCCTCTGGATCTTGTGTTCCTCTACCCCATCTACCTCTTCTCATTATGTAGGGATTACCGTTACAGTTTTGCGATTCCATTTTAAAAAGGAAAATACGTGACAACGACAGACCTCTGAAAGTTTCTAACAGTATATTTAACACTAAACATGACGAAATGAAACGCTTTTTAATACTTCTGTCACTAATCTTAGACAAAATAAAATTGACAGAGAACGATTTTTTATTAATATCTATTTTTAATTTTTTTTTCCTTAGCTTGTTTTTTCATCCCTCACTAGTGAGTTGAACTGGCAGAGGGTTTGTCTCTCTCTTCAGCCAAATGGTTTCGACTAATTATGTTCTTCTATTAATTTATCATGGTTTCTTAATGTTACTGTGAGCGATTCAACCTGTCCTATTTATACGGAGCAGCGTTCGAGAGATAAACATTTTTAGTATATTGTTCACTACACATTCATACTGAAATATAACATCCATTAGGTTCATAAGTAATTTCCCGCTAAACAGATCAAAAAGGTGGATCTTATATAAGAATTCAGAAACGAGTACGACAAGGATGCAGTCTGTCGCCCATGCCGTTTAACTTGCATACAAAACAGGCGATGAAAGAAAGTTAAAACAGAATATTCAAAAGGGGAATCATACTGCAAGGAGAAGAAATAAAAAACCCTATGCATTGCCGATGATATTGAAGGATTAAGGGAGTCAGAAGAACACTTGGAAACCATAATAAATGGCATGAACGTGGTTCTGGATAAAGAGTTCAATATGAGGATTAATAGAGGGAAAAACAAGGTGATGGAGTGTAGTATGGGAAACAGTGGAATAAAAAAGGGTGTTAGATAGGGAAGGGATATTTTGTCGGAAGTCAAGGAATTCTGTTACTTGATCAGCGTAATAACTACGGAACGTAGACGTATAGTAGACGTATACTTTAGGGTAGCACAGGGAAGGAAGGCTTTCGCAAAAAGAGGTGAATTTACTTAGAGTAATATAAGTGTGAATATTAGTAAATCATAGCTTAAAATTTTCGTATGAAGTGTGGCGTTATATGGGTGCGAAACGTGGACGGTAGGAGTTGCATAAGGTAAAAGAACAGAGGCCTTTGAATTGTGGTGCTATAGGAGAATAATATATGAGGAGAGAGTAACTAACGAGGACGTTCTAAGCAGAATAGGGGGAAAAAATCACGAGGGTCTTGTAAAATTAGCATCAGAGGGAAGTGAAGAGGAGAGGGAGCCAAGTATGGAACCGCTAAGCAGATTATTTGGTAGTTATGCGGATATGAAAAGGGTTACCATAGAGGGTTGCATCAGACCAGTCTTAGAGGTTGAATACCACAACAACAGCAACGTCTGTAACTTTAAATTCATGTTTAATTGAAGGAAATTAATTAATTGTTTTATATCCATTTTGTTTTGTTCTATTAATTATTTATTTTCTTGGCCTGAAGTAAACGTTAGACGATAATAGTAAGTCATTGTTCTTCTTATATTTAATATTGTCTTATTCTTTTCTTAAAAAAGAAAATCATGTTTTAATTAAAATAGGGCAAAATTTGTCATGACATTAGTCCGTGATATCAAATCACTTTCAATGTAATTAGTTTTATCCGTTTAAGAATTTACCTCAAGAAGTCCACAAAGCTGGATGAAACGTTATATTCATAGCAATTAAATTTGTTTGGCCGTATTTTGATTTATTAACTGTCTTAATTTTTTTTTAATATATCTTATTTCTCGTTGCAAGGTTTTTTCTTTATCTTCTCCTTGTTTTTGATAGATGAACCGTGAAATTAATTTATGTATCTACGGTGACGCGTTCGATAAATGGGTAGTGTAGTATTTATTGCGACACATTTCTCCCTCCCCCCCTGTCGTAAAGGTCTCCATTTCCTGATAACCGAATTCTGGCTAATCGAAGTTAATTGCCTTGGAGACGCGAACCTGACGCCATCTACGATTCTGACGCACCGCATTTGGATTGCCTTGGCCTTTCCAGCGTTGGACGTCGATGGTAACCCTGCTACAGATGTCTCACTCTAGTAAATACAAGCCTTGGGTTGCGAAACTTAATCTGTATGAATATTCGCATTGAGCATAACGCTTTATTAATTTATATAAATGTTCCCTCAACTGACTTACTACCTTCCCCTCCCCCCTTTCTCTCTCTCTCTCTAAGGTAGATTTAAAGTCAAACCAACACATACGTGAAAAATATCTGATATCAGTCTGTTTAAAATTTCTAAGAATCCTCAAAAGTTGTCTTTCCTCTCCGAAACAAGAACATACGTTTTTCTTCGATTACAATGCAGCCTTTTTTTCCGAAGGTTATCATTTGATCTTGACTTCCCAGACGTTTTATTTCTACTCACGATTAAAATTTGGTAATTATGTTGTCGTTGTGGTGTTCAGTTCTTAGACTTGCAGCTGGTTGAACCTCAATTCCCGGTAAGTCACGTTCACTCTTCGTTATCCACTCCAATTACAGAATCCTGCGGCGGTTGTGTTTTTTAAATTTTGATTACTAATTTTAAGGCATTCAAAACTTAGACTCTGAAAAATCCTCTATTTTTTTATCTCGTCACGATTTTTTTTTGCAAATCACAATTTACAACATTAAAAAGATTGAAATATTGATAATATTTATATACGACATTATAATAGACTTAAAACGTTATTGTTTCATTTTTCTTTAATTTTTGGGTTTGTCGTTGTGGTATTTACTTCTTAGGCTCATCTCGTCGGACACGATATGCTAAACCTATCCTGAGCAAGCCTTTCCGTGGCTACATGGCTATCACACCCAACATCCTCCCTAATCTTCATAGCGCATTCCATCCTTGGCCTCCCTCTTCTGTTCTTACCCCACACATGTCTCTCTAATGCTCATGTCTCAAAACGTGGCCTATTAATTTATCCCTTCTCTCGGCCGTATTCTCCCATATTGTTTTCTGTTTCCCTATTCTGCTTAGAACTTCCTCGTTTGTTACTGTATCCACCCTTCTCATTCTCTTACAGCACCACATTTAAAAGGCTTCTATTATTTTCCTTTCCGTATCGCACCCATACAACGTCACACTCCATAAGAACATTTTAGTAATGATTTACTAATATTCAGACTTATATTATCCGCAAGTAAATTTGTCTTCCTTGCCTGTGCTATCCTACTCTATTATGCTGCCCAAGTTTCATAATTCCTTAACTTCCTTCAAAATATCCCTTCCCAATCTAACACCCTTTGTTATTCCACTGTCTCCTATACTAAACTCCATCACTTTGGTTTTTCCCTCTATTACTCCTCATATTGTACCTTTCCTCCGGGATCACGTTTATGCCATCTATTATGTTTTCCAAATCTTTTTCTGACTCCCCTAATGCCACAATATCATCAGAAAACCTTAGGGTTTTTTATTATCCTTGTAGTTGTATTCCTTTTCCATTAACATTTTTAACTTTCTTCATCGCCCGTTTTATATATACATTATGTATATTATTTTTCTATATATATTTTAAATATCCTGGGTTTTGTAACCCAGTAACGTCATTCTCGCAGATTCTCGAGCCTTCAAAACGTGGATAACTAAACTAGAAATTCTCGGATTTGTATTATAGTGTGTCGAAATCTTGCCTGCAGTATCGTATGGAAGTGAGAGTTTCTCTGTCTGTCTGTCTGTGTGTGTGATGCTAATAAAAGCCGTACAAGTTTTATTCCATAATGCGGGATTAAGAGGCGGATCGACCTACTTGTATTTGAAGGATTTCAAGCCGGATCGAGTTCCCTTCCTGAACTAGAATCACACAAAAACTAACCCACTTGTGGACCCAGCGTTGACGAGCTACTGACAACATTACCAGCGACGTTTAGGTTAGAAATAGTAACCATATTCTGCAAAATAGTTGTTTTAAAACACTCTTCAATAAAACGTCCTCAATCATTTCACACCTTAATAATTTTCCACTTTAAAGATTCTTCACAGATCGGGAATTCCAAGAGAATTTCAGTCACCATTCGACACCGGGGTAACTCAATAACCATGGATAACCACGCTTCCCAAAAATTCGTGATGAGCAACGATAATGAAACGTGACGAGAAGAAAATCGGCTCTCGTTATAATTTACTATTTGGAAAAGAAAAGAGAGAAGACTCGTGAGGATGACTGTACTTGTCTCTCCTTCTCCCCGTGTTGGAATTTCACCTGTCCAGACTGTATTTAGCCCTAATTGCTTGCCAGTAATTACGAAGCAGTTTATCGAACCTTGTTCCTTTAATTGAAACCCTTTACAACGTCAATCAATAAAACTTATAAAGGCAACAAAAGATGTCGGAAGCAAAATTCAACAGAAAATTACGGAGACAATAGTGCAGTGGAGTCGAAAATTTCGTGTCGTTAATTGGGGGTAAATATCAAGACAAGAATTGATTAACGGCAGAATGTCCATCCTTACCGTAGCGTCTGAATCCTAGCGTTCACTATTCGCCTAGACTAATAGTTTATGGTTATTACAATTATTTTATACGTGGTTGTGTGTCGTGGCATTCAGTCCTAAGACTGGTCTGATCCAACCCTCCATTTTATATCTTGCGCAAGCCATTTTGTATCCACATAACTAGCACATCTCACATCCTCCCTAATCTTCTGTTCTTAAGCTAATTTAACAACACCCTCGTGTCTCAAAACTTGGCCTATTAATCTATCCTTCCCTTGGTCAACGTCCTTCAGATTGTGTTCTCTCTTCACCTATTATCCTTAGAACTTCTTAGTTATAGATTCTATCCGCCCATCTCAATCTCCTATAGCACCACATTTAAAAGGTTTTCTTTATTATTTTACTTTTTGAAACTCCTATCGTCCACGTTTTGCACCCATACGAACATTTTTAGCAATGATTTCCTAATATTCACACTTATATTACCCGTAAGTAAATTCCTCTTTTTTTATAATGAAAGCCTTCCTTGCTTGTGCTATCCTATTCCAGTTATTATACTTCCCAGGCAGCAGAATTCCTTAACTTCCTTCTAAATATCCCTTCCCTATCTAACACCCTGTGTTATTCCATTGTTTCCCATGCTACACTCCATCATCTTGGTTTTCCTTTAATAATCCTCACATTAAACTCTTTCTCCAGGACTAAGTTCATGCCATTTATGATGGTTTCCAAATCTTCTTTTGACTCTCCCAATAATATATTATTATCGGTAAAGCGTAGTTTTTTTTATTGCTTCTCCATGCAATGTGATTCCTTTTTAATATTCCGTTTTAACTTTCTTCATCGCCTGCTCTCTCTCTCTCTCTCTCTCTCTCTCTCTATATATATATATATATATATATATATATATATCAGCATGGGCGACGGACTGCATCTTTATCTTACACTTTTCTTGATTTCTGCTTTCTTTTCTCGATCTTCAATTCTAATTACTGCTGACTGTCTTCTGTAGAGGTTATGGATAAGCCTTCTTTCTCGTTATTTTATCCCCCTTCCCTTCAAAATCCTTAATAGAGTGTTCCAGGTCACATCATCAAACGCATTTTTTTAAATTTATAAATACCATGAACGTAGGTTTGTTTTTTTCAAGCTTTTAGCCCTGTTCTCCATTATTCGTTATTTCTATGTATTGAGTATTGTAATTAACAGCTGCTTCCGTCACGCGTATCTCTTCATCAGAAAGAAAAGAATCTTTTACCCTGTGTAGATGACTTTTTTTTCCTTAAACTCCTAACAGAGAAATGTAAATAAATTGATGGTGTAAAGTCCTGCTGAAGCAACTCGTCACAGGTGTGGTTGACTCACGTCTCTGGCAAGGAAAACTTCGTGGAAATCGTTTTGATGTTGCAACATAATGAGGAAATCTGCTTTCAGCACGCTGAGTTTCGTAAGCTGCAAATTCTGCTAGCATCTGCATTGCCAGGTTCTTTAATTAGGTCAGGCTTACCCTCGACTTTCCTCCGATGGTTTCCAAAGTTCGAACCCAGGACGTTTACCACGGCTCGGGCAACTCTTTATACATTAATATATCATTGCAATGGAACCCAGTTGATAAAATACCACCAAGAAACCAATGGAATAATCTTCATCCCACTCAGAGGTGGATTGTAAAACTATGGAACACAGTTAACATTGTCTAAGATAAGTAACAGGGTTTGTAATAAATCAGCATCTCTGAAATGTACTCGTTTTGTCATTTTGCAATATCTTTGCAATTAAAAAATTAATTAGGCATTAAAAAAGACTACAGCCAATTAGTCAGCAAACAAAATTAATATTTATTTAATAAATAAACTGTATACATATAATTTCGGTCAAAACCGTCGCTGGACGCACGCAGCGAAACAAAGTACACCAACTTTTCCACACGTAGGTAACCGTTTAAAATTTACCTGATGAGGTAACACACAAAAGAAAAAAAATGAACGGAACGTCAGTAAATATGTGAAATTAATATTAATTTTTTTGTTCACAAAGTGGCTGTAATATTTTTTATATACTTAATTCTCGGTAAATTGGCTGTAGCTTTTCTGATTGGTAATTTCTGACTTTTGGTCATTCTTTGTGTTTTATTAATAATATTAAGCCAGAATAATTTATTTACTTTATTTTTAGATATTAATTTTGTTTGCTGTAATTTAATTTTTCTTTTTTAATACTTCATTCTGTGTAAATTGGTTGTACTGTTTTTTAATTGATTTCTGACTTTTGGCTATTATTAGTGTTTTATTCATAATATTAAGTCAGAATAATTTATTTAGTTTCTTTGAAGATATATTATATGTATACAGTATATTTATTAAATTAATATAAATTTTGTTAGCTGAAAACCTGAAATTCATTGACATTGATTGTGTGTCTCATTTTTTCCGGGGGTGGGGGGATAAATTTATTTCTCTTGAACCGGCCAGTGGATCGATCAACACCTACTGGCCGAAGGACCTCGTCCTGTAGACCGTAAAGTATCGGAAATCGAATGAACTCCATATATATATTCTTGTTTCAATTATGGATTCCGGTTGTAAAAGTTTGTTCACGTAACAAGGAAGGATGATTTGTCGTCCAATGACTATTGCTTATGATGAAGAAGATTAAAGAAACTCTTCGTGGAGGACTTTTGGCAGCGGAGTCGTCGCGTGTCTGAGTTCTATCGTTTGCCCACTCAGCAACTCGGTGGAAAACGACCTTAAAAGTGCACTTGCTGAAACCAGAAGCGTGTTCGTCCGTGGATTACATCACGAGGTTAGCGCCGTGTCAGCTTCTTACAAAGCGCATTCTCGAGAAAGCGCCAACATCCGAGACTTGCTCAATGCAAGGGACACGCCATCCTTCATACAATATACGACCTCTTCACAATTGCGACAACTTTGAAAACAAATCTTAAATTACCTACATTTTTATGTCATATTGCATAACATCCAGTTACATCTCCTTACAATAAACTAGCTGCGGCGTTGTCCCGGGTATTTATTGTTGGTCGGTGGCAGATACAAAAGGAAATTACTTAAACATAAATACACTAATCTAAAAAATAATGATACTCCTTTAAAATTTCGTTTAAATTTCCATAACCCTCACACTTTGCCGAGGATATTGTAGTATTAGGGGAATCAGAAGAAGACTTGGAAACCATAATAAATGGCATGAACGGAGTCCTGGAGAAAGAGTTCAATATGGGGATTAATAGAGGGAAAGCCAAGGTAATGGAGTGTAGTTTTGGAGACAGTGGAATAACAAAGACTGTTAGATTGGGAGGGGATATTTTGACGGAAGTTTAGGAATTCTGCTACTTGGGAAGCGTAATTACTAGGGATGGTAGAAGTTAGTAGAGTAGGACAGCACAGGCAAGGAAGGCTTTCGCGAAAAACAGGAATTTACTAACGGGAAATATAAGTGTGAATATTAGGAAATCGTTGCTAAAAAGGTTCGCATAGAGCGTGGCGTTATATGGGTGCGAAACGTGGTCGATAGGAGTCGCGGGAAAAGGAAGAAGAATAGAAGCCTTTTGAAATGTGGTGCTATAGGAGAATGATGAGGGCGGATTGAATCGCTGACGAGGAAGTTCTGAACAGAATAGGGGAAGAGTGAACAACATGGAGGACATTGACCAGGAGAAGGGACAAATTAATAGGCCACGTTTTGAGACATGAGGGTCTTGTAAAATTATCATTAGAGGGAAGTGTCTGAGGTAAGAACAGAAGAGGGAGAGCCCAAGGATGGAATACGCTTAGAAGATTAGGGAGGATATGGGGTATGGTAGAAAAGAAGAGGCTTGCGTAAGACAGGTTACCAAGGAGGCTTGCATCAGAGAAGTCTTCGGACTGTACATAACAACAACAACAACGTTTAGAGCAGTTTTATCTTTCTGAAAGTTGAGTCAGAACAGTGTAAATGTTGGTGCTTTTCGCCTTTGAAATATCATCTCCTAGGAATCATGGAAGCGGGGGAAGCAAATCAGATTATAAGGAAACGATGAAGAATGTGATTGCGAAATCAGAACGGGCTCGGTTGTGCAATTGCCCGTGAAGCGAGAGGAATTCCCTTAACCATTAAGTGGAGCTCGCAGGATCCATGCAAATGAGCGTGACTACAAAGCCGTAGTCCTATACTTAGCATAGAATACCAAGCACGTACCAATTTAGTTCGTTTACTTACCTGGCAGGCAAGCCTCGTGTCGTGGCCCCCCGTGTTTCCCTAATCCTCCTCGTACATGATTAAGGCTTCATGGAATTAATTAGTGGGGCGACGGCCATCTTGCTCACCTCACAACTCTTCACCCACTCACTGATTTGGGGGTGCTTCACACGAGAGGCGATTTTTACATACATTAGAAGATCCTCCACGTATACGAACGATTTGATTTAATAAATAAATACCCTACGGTTTGCCGACGATATTAGCGGAGCCAGAAGAAGACTTGGCATGAACGTGATCCTGGAGGATCCCTGAGGATTAATAGAGGGAAAACAAAGGTGATGGAGTGTAGTATGGGAAACCGTGGAATAACGAAGCCTGTTAGATTGGGAAGGGATATTTTGAAGGAAGCTATGGAATTCTGCTAATTCAGCGTAATAACTAGAGTAGGATAGCACAGGATACTACGGGCAAGGAACAACGATGCAGTCTGTCGCCCATGCTGCTAACTTGTGTATAGAACGAGCGAGGAAGAAAGTTAAAACGCAATATGGCAAAGGAATCATACTGCTAGGAGAAGAAATAAAAAAAACCTCTCGCTTTGCCGATGAAGACTTGGAAACCACAAAATGTGGAATGAACGTTGTCGTGGAGGAAGATTTCAATATGGTGATAAATAGAGGGGAAAAACCAGATAATGGAGTTCAGTATGCGAAATAGTGGAATAACAAGGGGTGTTAAATTGGGAGGGAAGTTAGTTGGGAAGCGTAATAATTAGGGATGGAAGAAGTACAGAAGACATAAACAGTAGGATAGCACAGGCAAGGAAAACGTACGCGAAAGAGAGGAATTTACTTATGGGTAATACAAGTGTGAATATTAGGAAATCATTACTAAAAATATTGGCATGGAGTGTGGCCGTTATATGGGTCCGAAACGTGGACGACAAGAGTTGCAGACAGGAAAAGAATGAGATGGGTGAGATAGGATCACTAACCAGGATGAAAAAACAATATGGAGGACGTTGTCCAAGAGAAGGCCACGTTTTGAGACATATTATAACATTTGCATTAGAGGGAAGTGTGTTTGGGGTGAGAACAAAAGGATGTGGTAGCTATGTAGATCTGAAATAGGTTAGCATGGAGGCTTACTTCAGACAAATCTCACGATTAAAATAATGGAAATAAGCATAAAAAGAGTTTGTTAGTCGGAAAACAAGTGTATTATTCAACAGAAGTATACAAACACGAAACGACATGTTTCGTTCACCTTATTTTGGACATCCTCAGATGAAAAGAAGAGAAATTTATTGAAATGTTCATTACACACAAAAAAATGGACATAAAAATTTAAAACGAAAAGAATGTTCAATACATACAAAAATTGGACAAAATTTTAAAAGGAAAATAATTTCGTTAAAATAATAAATTACTGAAATTTCTAATTCAGTTAAAATATATAAATGATACAAAGTTATATTTTTCATTCTGTGGAATTATATGCAAATGTATCTGTGATGAATAATGTACTGCTATGGTTGACTATTTCTTGGTGTTTATTTGCAATGTTTCTGAGTCACCAGACCTCCTTTGTCATCTTCTTCCTCGTGAGGTAAGAGACGCGAAGGGGCTATAAAGTAACGGGAAGCTCCCTTCCTCCCTCTATTTCTAGATGAAAGTACCTACAAGTGCCTTGGTGTATTTACCCTCCCAATGTTCTTAATGCACAGGACCGTCGTCGTCGGCTAATGAGCCGTTCCCTCCGCTCGCGTGGTTTAACACCACCAATCGAAATTCAGCGTCAATTGAGTCAGTGACGCACGGTAACGTTATTTATTATCTCTGGGCTCTGTCGCGCGCACAAAACGAACTCGCGTAACCCCCCCCCCTCCCCCGCCCCTCCATCCACGACCACGTCCGTCCATAACGTCGTTACCTCACATCATGATGTCTCTCGCTCAACTTACGGTGAATTTCAAAACTACGTGATGGGACGCTTTGCCTTCAAGGACGCCCCTTTTAAGTACTCTAAACGTTTATCGTTCTGCGGTCTTCTCACTTACAGCCACATCCCTGTGTTTCCCAAACACCTATCAAAGGGAGGAAATTGATAATTTACTATACGAACTGAACATTAACAACAGTCAAAGACAACATCAACAGAACAATTTTCAAAATTGCGGCATCCTGAGTGCTGCAGATATCTCACTCTGGATAAAGCACAGCAATATTTTAAGGAGTGGGGAGAAAGTCGCGTTCCGTGCAGTTCCAGGCTGACGGAGATGAGACGCAAGAGCAGATAGCAAAAAAAGACGAGTGAGTATATATATGTATTGTAACATGTAAGGTTACAACTCCAGCAAAAGAAACGCAAGCCGGGGATGTAGCTTGCAAGTGGCTACTTGTTAGATGAGTGGCGCAATATTGCCCCGAGAAGCATTGTTGTCGGGGAGACGTATTGTCGTTGGGCTGACGAAAGCGGAAGCGTACGAGGCAGTCGTCAGTGGGGTATTGGAGAGGAAAGTCGTGTTTCGTGGAGTTTAAGATGAATAAGTGACCACACATCCACTTTGGATTATCAATTTCGTGCACTGAATCTTAATTAAAACTCTGATTTAAATCTTTTGGTGTTTTTATGAACAAAAACTAAATGGCGCCCTAAAATTTATAACATAAAATTTTTATTTCCTCACCATATTCATTTTTAACTTTCTTCATCGTCTGTTCTATATATAAGTTATATTATATAATAAAGGAAATTAAACGTATTAAAATATTCGTGCTGTTAGTTTAGTTTCCGCAAGCTTCTTATCTCGGCTTAAGTGACTCTCCATTCTTTTTATATCGCACACGTCTAACGTGAAGCTCGCCAAGAGCAATTAGTTACCTTTAGCTATTTCTTCCTCATGGTTCCCTTTCTTTGTGCTTTATCATACAAAGTCGTCTTCCCCTCCTCCTCCTACTTGGTTGTAGACTTACAGAAAACTAACCATTTAATTTCTGAAAATTAATAGCTAGAGTTGTAAGAGTTCACTAATATGTAAAACTTGTGCTTCTTATTTGAAATTAGGAATTTCCGGAATCAGTTTTAATTGACTGCAGTAGAATGACGGGGGAACACATTCAACTTACAGTGACTCAAATTAAGCACTCAGTAATTTTTATATTCACGAATGAAAGCAATACTATAGTCGTTAAAGAAAGAAAAACACCGATGTAAACAAAAATAATGGCTAGATAATTAAAATAACAAGAAACATTCTTATAACGATTTATTCCTCATAGATATATATACGAGGGGTGGTTCTATAAGCAGTGACTCATATTTCTTTCTCCATAAATAAATTTGCTGTGAGAATGTCCAGAGTTTTGCGCGATTCCTCGAACACTCTTCTCCAGGTCACAGCAGCAACAACTACCTAAGTCAACTAGCAGCAACACCGCATCCCCTCTTGGCAAAATTGTTAACACTGATGTAGGTATTAGACAGCCGTTCTGCGATTGAGTTTCTTAAATGCTCGTTTGCATTCACGAAAAACTGAAAAATGTGTACGTTGATCCAACGGTGGACGCCCGAAATATTCGTCGGTGGATTCGCCGCTGTAACGAAGCTGAAGGGTAAACGCACGAGAGAACCGCCGGGTACACAACTAGAGTTTTGTGACTCACTCTGTACATCAGTGAAGGCAGTGTGATGACGATTACTGCGGAAGTCGTGGAAACGTCCGTGCGTCGATGGCTAAGGAAGCAACACCACCCGGTTTTAACCGGTGTAGAATACATGCCCTTGTTAAAACTTTGACAAAAACCGAGGCAAAGGACGGAGACTACATTTAAAAGTGAAAATTTATTCATTAACGTTGTGCGTTTATGCTACGTATAAAGCATTGAACTGTCTACGCAAATAAAAGAGAAAGAAATAGGAGGTATTACTTACTGAATCATCCTCGTGTATGTAACCTATGTCAACAAACCACTCAATGGTACGATAAGCAAACATTCGGCTGATTTTAAGCTGTATTTTCGGGATTTGGAAAATGTCTGCAGCAGATTTTTTTAACTTTGTGCAGAGGGGTCACAGCTACATGATTTTCATAATCGCCTTAATCCATTTTTAACTTCTTCTTCTTTCACTACTGAACTCACAATGACTCCAGAAAAAGAGTACTTCTTACCCTGACAACAGGAAGTACAGTGTGCACGAAAAGTTAGTAACAGTATTTATGGATAGACTGGGTATATACATTATAGTATAAAACAATTCTTTATGAATATCTTTTTCCCATTTTCAGGGTACGTAATATATGTAGAGTATATGACGATATATTCTCACTCCAGGTTTCCTGGTATGTATTTTTTTTTCAAATTTAAATGTTGTATACACACATGTCTATGGAGTAAGCCAGACTTATCCATCCGACGTGATTGGTCGCATTCGGTTCACGTCTGAGACTCGTTCTACGTTTCGACTTTCATTGTATTTTTGATCTAGGAGGATCTTCTTGTGTTTCCCCTGGAAAGACGCCAAAAATCCTATCAGGGACCACTGCTCATTCCTTAGGCGGTTTCGTCGCATACCTTTTACCCTGACTCAACGTTGTTGATGTTGATCGCTTTCACGTGTCGCCGCGTCGTCGGAGTTTCGAAACCTGCGTTCCCGTTTTCCCCCCATCCGTGACTCTAGCTTCTAACCGTGATTAAAATATCGCCATCAATTTTGTCGAGCATCGGAAACCCCGGGATACCGTTAAAACAACAATCAAAATACAATGAAAATAGAAACGTAGACCGAGTGTGTGACGTGAGCCGAATGCGACCAATCACGTCGGATGAGCACTACAATATAAAAATCAGGCTTGCTCCATAGGCACGTGTGTATACGACATTTAAATTTGTGAAAAAGAAATACATACCAGGAAACCTGGGGTGGGAATATATCCTCATATACTCTATATATTACGTACACTGAAAATAAGAGAAAGATATAATTGTCAGACCCGAGGAGGAGCGAACATCACAATAACACGAATAAAAGCGAGGAAAATTACTCACGGAATGGTCTGATAAAAAGGAATACTGAAAGGGATTTTTCATGGATGCCCCAATATTGTTTTTAAAAATTTTCATAATCGGAACTTAAGAAGAGATTAATTAACTTGCAGTGAATATATGGAATATGTGACAGATTAATTTAGAAATTGCTGAAGTTCTGAGGATAAAATTCAAGGGTTCCGAAAATGAAAGAAAACGTTAGGTTTGTCGGAGAATGTCAAGACCTACAGAGGAGAAAAAATAAAATAATTTTTATATTCCATGTGTTGCAGCCATTCTCTGTAAATCCTTTCAAAAAAATCCATGTCGTCCGCTAATCTTGGTGTCAGTAATTATGTATTCCGTAATTTATTCCACGCAAACTCTTATTTACTCCGTTGTTTCCCTCGACACAACAATTAAACTACCTTCCTACTTTTCCATCACTCATTTAAATTTTAAATTCCACAAAAGCGGGTTCTGTTCCGCCGAACAGCTGATTTCTGTTTTACACTCTACATTTCCTGATCGTGTAGCTGAACGAGGCAACAAGGCGAGTATTTTCATTTCACTTTACACATAACTTGATAGAAAAACCTGAATAAGGTGTGAATATACACCGAGACGTCGTTTACCTTTCGATTGGATAAATAAATTTGTCTTTAAAAAGGTCAAGCGTTATTGTTATTAATTTAAAACAGACATTAAACTGGAACTTAATTCTGTTTATATAGTCGCACTATCATCCACAGCCATTAGTGACTCTGTAGTTAGGTAACTTAGTTTCACTTTTAGTCAAGTTTGCTCAGAAAGTGAACCTGAAAACATATACATGAACCTTGCGAGGAATCGAGCTGTGGTGACGCTAGCCACTAGACCGCCGAGGCAACCAATTAATATATTTTTCATAATTATACGTATTTTTTGTGTTTTCTGCCGTTTTTACGTGTGACTTAAAAAATTAAAAATAGAATAGCTATTAATAACTGTACGTTTAAATAAGGCCAAAAACAGACAAAAAATTAGTGAAGTATAACTATAATTTAAAAACAACTACATGTTTCTGTCCTGATCTGGACCCTCTTCAGGTTGAACTAAATAAAAAATAAAAAACTGTCCATTGGTTCAACCTGAAGAGGGTCCAGATCAGGACAGAAATATGTAGTTGTTTTTAAATTAGTTTATTATATTTCATTAATTTTTTCTGTTTTTGGTTTTATTCAAACTTTAAAAAAATATATAATTTGTTTGACTCTTCATATGGTATAAAGAAGCAGATCGTGAATGCCTTAGGCCTGAAGCAGGCTGTAATATTCGATGGTCCAGCTCTTGCCAGACCCGCGCTCTTGACCAGAGAAGGGAACCAACAACTCTGAATCACTCGCCCTTGCCCCGGGATGGTTCCCCCCAAGTCCTGCTGCCTCGCTACATTAGCGTTTCTATTTAGGACATGCCGCCCAGGCCAGGAAAAATGTTAAACATGTCTGGGACGACGTCTGTCGCCGAGGGAATAATTTTAAACCTGAAGCTTGGACGCGCACGACATTCAAAGCATAGTTGGGGTCACGACGTCTCAAGATTAATGGACTCCACTCTGCTAACTACCTGACCGAAATGTCACACTTAATTAGTGATTGGTTACGTGCGGCCATTTATCATCGCCGCTGACAGTGTAACTGACGTTATTTTGTAGTTTTGTGTGATATTGTGACAGGTTTGCGTGCGCTCGCAACGCAACGAGATTTCGGGTCCGCTTCTTGTCACGGAGCCAACGCCTCCTGTGACGTCTTCATTCAACGGCCGAAGCTTCACTTTTGGCTACCTCGGGAGCTATATTTCTACAGCATCTATCGCTGCATTTTTCTGAGGACAGCCGTGGATTATTAGCTTCCCTCATAAACTTTACAGAAACCCAAACAACTCGCTTCGTGTAAATTACAGATCTGTTTAGAAAAAGTGCGTTGTTTTACTGTTTTTAAGAACCTAAATTTACGTCCACTAGACATTTACGCCTTGAATTAATTTTTTCTATTAATGTACCCATTTAAATAATTTTATCAAGACTGTTATTTTAATTTTTTACTGTGCGGGTGCCCGGAATTGCCCGGGGTACTTATTTCTATTAACCCCGTTAAAACCGGCACGAAGCTCAATGTTTTTGAAAACTTACGTCGTCCTATGGTTCTAAAAACAATTTTAAACAAGACTTTTTCTTCTTAACGGAATTATATGTAAATGAAAATTTTGAATCTGTGACGTCAAGTCGCGCCTCAACCCCCCAAAATTAATTTCATTTTAGCCATTTGTAGATACTTCTGTTTATTCTAATACGCGTAAAAAAAATTTTTTTCTCATTTCATATTCGTAATTACGAAGAAATCTCCAAATAAAGTTTGTCACAGTGACGTCACAATTAACTCCTATAAAATCGTCGTTTACGTGATGCGCACTAAATATTACCTCAAAACAACTCGTACAAAAATTCTGCAACTGAAGAAACCCCAAAATTACACTGTCAACCAAGTATACCGAAGATTCTCAAATATGCAATTGAGAAACCAATAAAAATTAAAACCTTTACCTTACTTATTTAATAAGGTACCGTCTGACCTCTACATATTGTATTAAACAAGTCGTCAATTTGTTTCTGATGTGAAAAACCAAAGCTGTAACAATGCCACAAAGTTATTAAATTTTAAGGGTTAAAATATTATGATTTGTTTATCACCTTTAAATAAAGCAAGAAGGTAAATAAAGCAACCATCATGCGCGAATGCGAAAGCCAAAGATAATTCTCTTCTCCGAGAATAAGAATCAGAGACTCCCGCTCGCATGTCAGAGATAATAAGCAGTAAATATCGATATTAGTCATTATTGTATTGAAGTCTATTCCAATGTAATTAGTTTCCCTTATGTTGATTACAGCACGATAGACACGAGCAATATTTGATAAAAGCTTCTGGGGACTCCCATCATAAAGGTAAACTCGTCGATATCACGCGACGTTTCGATGGCTTTCGTCCTCATCATCTTCTGGCGAAGTAGCGAGTTGAGAGTTTGCGCCCCCGGCCCTCCCTTTTATATAAAACCTCGCGTGATATCGACGAGTTTACCCTCTGATGGAATCCCGAGAAACCTTTATCAAGTTACTACACCACGGGGGGAAAAATTATGATAATGTACAAATTTCAAACACTATGCGTATTTATAAAAACAGGAATAAATGCATGTAATGAAAATGACGATGGCTGGAAAAGTATTATGCTAATATTCAACATCAATTGTAATTTTAAAATAACGCGTCAAGAGAATTGCCAAGGTTACCAAATATTGCAGGCTTGTGATTAGAAAATTAACAACTATTTTTATTTCACACTTTTATGCAAAATATTTTATACCATTAGAATGGAAAAATATGGCCAAATGATATCTTCATAAAAATACTCACTGACTGTTATATTAATTGATTATATACAATTAAAGTTTAAATAAGTCCAGAAACAGACCAAAAAATAGTGAAACATAACTAAATATAATTTAAATCAACTACATCGGGACCATCTTCAGGTTTAACTAAATAACAACGCACAAAAAAATTGTAACATTTCTGAAACTAATAGCAATTAATAATTACAAATCCCGATTAGTTTCAGAATTGCTTCACATTAAGCACAGCATTATGAATGTTAAAAACGGACACGGATTTGTTCAGTAGTATATAATATAATATTTTTAATTCATGAAATGTAATGTATCAAGTATATAATTATCATCTTTGCTTCTTTAAAAAATTTGTCTTTTGGTTATTTAATTACTGTATTCTTTGGCTCTATTGTAATATCTTTGGAATGTTGCAATTTTGTGCATTGTTATTTAGTTCAACCTGAAGAGGGATCGAAACATGTAGTTGTTTTTAAATTATATTTTCTTATGTTCCACTAATTTCTTGTCTGTTTTTTGACATTATTTAAATTTTAAACTTACAGATATTATTAACTATTCGGTTATATATAATATTCTTTCTTCCTTCTTGCACGGCACTACAACCCTGTGTGGGCCTTGGCCTCCTTCACTATACCCCTTCATGTCTCTCTATCCGTCATCTTTCTTCTCCATTCTCTCACTTAATATATAATATTAAAATTGCCGAAATCGCAGCAAAAGTAAAAGTAAAGTTCGTGTCTGAGGGCCGGAGCTGAAAATGTTGAGTAGAAGAAGCAAAGAACATTTCGCGCAGAGAATAAACATCATAACTGAAATGTGTTTCGCAAATTCTCTGTTCCCCTCTTCCATGTAATACGAGGAACGTAATGAACATTAATTACTACTCTGGCCTCCTCGTTCACAGTAACAGAAATTCCTGGCGTTCCACATTCCCGACTTCACATTTGAATTTGCGCCGCTATGTTTCATGATGAATCTTACAAACGCAATATACTGTCCTAATAAAAAAAACGTGTTCAATAATGTGTAATAATACTGGCTACATTAGTTACCCCCACAAAACTGACTTGGAGCTCTTCGTTATGAAAATGTCCCTTCGAGTATCGGGCAACGTTAATTACTTCAACACACACAGGTAGGATTCATAAATCGTAAATAAGACTACTTGTACTTGAACTTGTAACGGGTCGAATTTTGATTAGTATTATCTTAAACACATACATGTACACAGAGAGTAGTTTAATTTACTTAGAAGCTCTTTGAAGTAGTATGTATTATCTTTGGCGATTTTAAAACATACTGAAAAGGGTACGTACTTGTAATAATAATCATTTAATAAAATACAATACGATAAAGTAAATGCGGCTGCAGGCAATTCGATGAGTGATTATATGGAACTTAATCTGCAGTCGAGGGGAGAGATAATTAACTGCGGAGGCCTAATAACCACACAAATATTTAAAATTGTGCGGAGAATACGTCGAAAGTAGAGGGAACTCGTTTCATAGCAAGAAAATAAGGATAATTGGCAACAAATACGAAGAAACCGTGAGGATTTCTCGACGCATCTGGGTCGGCGCCGACTGATGACGTCACCGCCAAGACGTGTTGAGTACCACCAGAGCGTCCGGTCCTGTTCAGAGTCTACGAACATAGAAGAATATTATTCAGTCTCCGGTTTTGAGTATACATAAGGTAAAACAAACTCTTCTCCAATTTTTGTGTTTAATAATGGAAAATATATTTGGACATTGTTTCACTCCACATGCTGAGGAAAAGAACTCATGCTATTATAAATTCAATGACCTACACATAGAGAATACGTTGAAAGCAGAAGGAACTATTTTAATAGTGGAATATCAGGATCATTGGCAGCAAATTTTTTTAAAAAAATATGGTTTCTCGACGCATGTGACCGGCGCTGACTGATGACGTCACCGCCAAGACGTGTTGAGTACCACCAGAGCATCCGATCCTGTTCAGAGTCAACCCACATAGCAGAATATTATTCATTGTCCGGTTTAAACTATACGTAAGGTAAAACAAACACTTCTCCAAACAGTTTCTCTTGCCAATTTTTCTCTTTAAAATGGTGGACAATATATTTGGACATTCTGTTTCACTCCACGTGCTGTGGAAAAGAACTCATGCGATTATAAATACTATGACCTACACATAGAGAATACGTTGAATGCAGAAGGAACTCTTTTAATAGCGGAATATCAGTATCTTTGACGACAAATGAGGAAAAAAAATGCCACAAGGAATTCTCTACCCAAGTATGTAAGAAACGAGTACCTAGAGGATTCCGTCACGCTCGGAACAGCCTTCCGATGAGAAACGCATAGTTGTCGTGATTTGCTTTAGAACCGCTTCAAGAAAAGCCTTATAACTTGACGTTGGCCCGTGATTTATTGCCCACTAGAAACTTATCAATAAATGTCGCAAAGAAACGTTTTCTTCCCCTTCCTGTGTCGCAATCCGAAAAGCTCCAATAAAGAGAGATACATTTTATTCCCATTGCAAAGACACCAGAGTTTAAAATGTTTTTTTTCTCTCTCTCTCTTCGCTTCACGTTAACAGTAGTTAATATTTTTTTCCTTTTTTAATTGTGAACGGGGAACGCCGAGGCTCTGGAATGGAACTGCAGTAATAAATTGTCACGCGGTGAGTCACATGAATCAATACTTAACTACGATTGTGCACGACTCGGAGGCTGTTACAACTTATACCACTACGCGGGGTGAGAAATTATTTGCACCCAAAACGTTAAAAGTTACCTACATTAGTAATTGAACCAATAATCATCTCTATTAAACATACAAAACGCCAATAAAGAACGTTGTGACACAAAAATTTTTATTATGCGCATAATAATTAAAGAAATACTCATTAACGTACTAAGTTCTGCTCGTAAATCTCGTCTTCTCAGTAGCTTTAATTAATAGAGCTAATAGTTCCTCCATTGCTGCTGACTAATTTATAAAATTTCATGACGACAAATGAAAATACTCAAACCAAAGATAAAGCTCGCACTCTCACACAACAGAGGCTCTATATAACCTATAAATCGTCAGCGATACTTACTTCCCTAGTTGCCAAAGTTATTAGTAAAAGTAGTTCATAATTAAATAACATTACAAAAAAAATTCATTACACATGCACTATTACAACATTAAGTTACACTGACATCTGACTGAAACTACGTTAATAGTAATTACTTATTTACCCTTTGTTAAATGTTGTTGTGGTAATCAGTCCTTAGACTTTTCTGAGGCAACCATCCATTTAGTCTACCCTGAGAAAGCCTTTTCATTTCTACATTTCTACTACCACATCCCCAAATCCTCCCTAATGTATTTAGCGTATTGCGTCCTTGTCTCCCTCGTCTGTTCTTACTCCCACATACTTCCCCCTTAATGTTAATTTTACAAGACCGTCATGTCTCAAAATGTGGCCTATTAATCTTCTCTTGGTCAACGTCGTCCATATTGTTCGCTCTTTGCGTATTCTCCTTAGGACTCCCTGGGTAGAGATTCCATCAACCCATCTCATTTACCTATAGCAACACATTTCAAAAGATTCTATTATTTTCCTTTTTTTGACTCCTATAGTCCACCTATCGCATCCATATAACGTCACACTCCGTACGAAAATTTTTAGTAATGATTTATAATATTCAAACTTATATTACCCGTTAGTAAATTCCTCTTCTTTGCGAAAGCCTTCCTTGCCTGTTCTATTCTACTCTTTATGTCTACTATGTTTCTACTATCCCTAGTTACTATGCATGCCCAAGTAGCAGAATCCCCTAATTTCCTTCAAAACATCCCTTCCCAATCTCACAGACTTCTTATTCCGCTATTTCCCATACTACACTCCATCACCTTGCTTTTCCTTCTATTAATCCTCATATTGAACTCTTTCTTCAGGACCACGTTCATGCATTTTATTATGTTTTCCAAGTTTTCTTCTGGCTCCCCTAATACAACCATATCATTGGAGAAGCGTAGGGTTTTTCTTTATTCTCCTTGCAGTATGATTCCCGTTTCATATTACGTTTTACCTTTCTGCTTTTGTTAAATATTAATTACGTTTCAATGATTGCGTGCAATAATCTTCTACGTAGCGTGTTTTTTAAATTTACATTCTTGGCAGATTCTATTATTTTTTTTATAACTTATAACTTAATGGGGGTAGTGAGTGTTATGTAACGTTATTAAAAGGGGACAATTTTTTTAAAAATTGTGACGTAATGTGGAAAACGTTCCGAAAATGAAGCCCCCTGGTCCACCGCTATTTCAATTTTTCGATGTAAAAATTATATTGAATTCTAATACATGAGAAATATATTCCTCATTTAAAATTTAAATGTTGTCTGCTTAAACTGTTAATATTCTTAGGGGCGTCGAAGTATATTTTTATAATACGGAAAATTGTTTTCTTTTACGCCAGAGACGCAACAACCACACTTCCACTTTAATTTTAAAACGATACAAAGATATAGTTTTTCAAATATTCAACGATATTTAACAATGCACGCAGATATTTCAGAATCACAAAGATTTTTTAACAACACACACAGAAAGTTTATTATAAGTCAATTGTTGAAATAAAAAATTGCAGAGTTCGTTATAAGAAATATATCACACAAAATAGTAATGCATATAATAGTCAATACTAAACGCAACCCTATTAGCTTAATTAGTTTATAATTGTTCTGCATTTCCACTGTGGAATTTTTGAATTATTATCTTAGACGTGTATAATCAAACCGCTGAGAGAACTTTCACAGATCACAAACAATTAACCGAGAAAGCTATCTACGTGACATGACCTATATTTCGTCTATATATATTCAGGAGAATGTCTTAGAGACTATTTCCTTCGTTAGCCAAGGAAGGATATTTCATGGAGGAAGTGTCCGATGTGTGTCAGAGACTTTCTCTTCGCTGAAACGGGACCGTGCTAAAAGTAAACTGATTCTATCACGACGAGGAACATCGAATGGAATCTAGTTGAGTGAAACGTCTAATCCTTACTGGATACTAATCTTAGATCTATTGTATGGTAATATTTGCAATATTATTGTTCTCCGTTTCAACTGACTTATTATTGGAGTCCCAAGATTAAGGAGGGGGGGAGGTGACCCAAAAAAAACGAGAAGGTTGTAAGGATCAAATTACTGTGTGTAGTAAAAATTTTATATATTTGGCATTCGCGAAAAAAAGGTATTTACGTACTGGAAATATAAGTGTGAATATTAGGACGTGCTAAAAGCGTTCATATTGAGTGTGGCGTTATATCCGTTGGAAACGTGGAAGATAGGCGTTGCAGAAAGAAAAGGAATAGAAGTTTTTCTAAATTTGGTGCTATAGAAGAATGATATGGATGGATAGAGCAACTAACGAAGAAGTTCTAAGCAGAAGGGAAGAGAGAACAATTTGGAGGGCTTTGACCAACATTTTAGGACATGAGGGTCTTGTAAAATTAAGATTAGAGGGAAGTGTGTGGGATAAGAACAGAAGAGGAAGGGCAAGGACGGAATACGCTAAGTTCATTAGGGAGGATGTGGTAGCTGTGTAAAAACAAATATGAGAGGGTAGCATTGACGGTTGCACCAGATCAGTCTTAGGACCGATTGCCACAACAGCAGCAGCTTAACCACTAATAACACTCTCCTTCTTTTCAACTGTGAACAAATTTTCTTATAAACCAATCCCCTTGTGCTATATTCCCCAAGTTCTCTTTGCTGCAGATAACGTTAACGTCTCACCGAACCAATGTTCTGCCCACCAGATTCTGAATTCTCGATGATACTTCCACTTATTCTAAATTCCTTGCCCCAATAAGTCTTAATATGCTATTTATTAGCAAATTCGTACTACGTAGCTCCAAAGGAACCTCTGTTAATCCTGGCATCGTATATCCGTGGAAATTTTTCCATATGTCCTGTTAGTTTCTCTTTAGCCATTTAAATTTTATAAAAGAAACCCCGATATTCGCTTTTTTTATAAACGTTCCTTTAGTTACACGTACTTGAATATATTTTATCGTTTTTTACATTTATAAGTAGGGCTGATCATTGTTACCAATTGCCAGTGTTATTTTTGAAATTTATTAAAACAGTGTGGAGAATATATTATTATTATTTTTTTTTACCAAGAGCTTCTTCATACGGTTACTTAAACCTTGGCACTTTTCAGCACTTTGAAAATTTTTTCCACTTAAACTACTTGAACAATTAAAAAACTAATATTTTTATTTGAAGGTATTAGCGTGTAGGTTGTGCAGAAAAAGAATGAAAACAATATCTTAATATTTGTGAGGGATGGAAAGTTTTTGGTAGCATGAAGTAATAATTTATTGGAATTAAAAATTAACTAAAATTGTTCTATAGCATATGTTACACCTTGCTTATTTCTTTTACGCGGCTCCTTTTTTTAGTTTTCTGAATTTATATGCACATTAATACAAAAAAATTAGCAAATCGATTTTTTAGATTTTGGCCGAATTTTCAGTCCCCGTGACCCTTCAAGGGAAACTTGTAAGGAAGATTGATGACGGGATCGGCAGAAAGCAAATGTTCCGGGGTATTCTTTTAGAAACGGAAGGGGTTAGTTTCTGCAAGGTTCTCGTTTAATGAGTCCAGGGAAACAGGATTCGCTTTGACGGAGTTTAAATGATCCGTTAGCACGAAGCTCTGCGACGTCGCCGATGTTTTCGAAACTCTGCTTCCACGCGCGTGTTTTGTATCGAAACTCGCTCGTCTACTAAACTTAATCATGTTAGAATCTTAATCAAGTAGGTCGTAACTTTCCTACTCATCAAGCATAATCGAGTCCTGTTAAGAGACCAGAGATGCTACTTGTGAGCCTAGATTCCTCCTTCACACTACTGTCAGCTCTTCTTCAATACTTATTGTCGGGGGTGAACAATAAATAAAACTCGTGTTCGTCTCACAACTTGTATTTATTTATAAATTAACATACGCTCATTATACAACAATATACTTGGGGTAGTGAAATATCTCAGGACAAAGACGATATATAGAATACAGAATATGGAAAAGGAATAATACTGCGAGGAGAAGAAATTACAACACTAATCATTGCCGGTGATATTGTGGAGTTACGGGAGTCAGAAGAATAACTGGAAAACATAATAAATGGCATGAACTTGGTCCTGGAGAAAGCAGAAATCAAGAAATGAGTAAGAAAGAATGCAGTCCGTCGCCCATGCTGTTTAGCTTCTATATAATCCAGTCGATGAAGAAACTTAAAATGGAATATGGAAAAGGAATCATATTCCAAGGAGAAGAAAACTCTACAGTTTGCCAATGATATTGTAGTATTAGCGGAGTGAGAAGGAAACCGTAATAAATGGCATGAACGGAATAAGAGTCCAACATGAGGATTAATATAGGGAAAACTCAAGGTGATGGAGTGTCGTATGGGAAAAAGTGGAATAATAAAGGCAGTTAGTTTGGGAAGGGATATTTGGAATGACGCTGATGAGACAGGGTAACTAACCAGGAAGTGCTAAGGCACAGGCAAGGAAGAGGAATTTACTTACGGCTAGTAAAATTAGGAAATTGTTGCTAAAAATGTTCGTATGGAGCGTGGCGTTATATGGGTGCGAAACGTGGACGGTAGGAGTTGCTAAAAGGAAAAAAAATAGAAGTCTTTGAAATGTGGTGCTATAGGCGAATGAGATGGGTGGTTAGAGTAACTAACTAGGAGGTTTTAAAGAGAATAGGGGAAGAGAGAACAATTTGGAGGACTTTGACCAAGAAAAGGGATAGATTAATTGGTCTCGTTTTTAGGAGCTTTTTAAAATTAACATGAGAAGAAAATGTGTGGAATAAGAGAAGAATAGGGATCCTGTGGATGTAATACGCTAAGCTGGTTATGGAAGATGTGGGATGTGTTAGAAGTCTGCAATCGACCCGGTAGGCCAAGACGCTGAATAGGCTGCAAAACAAAGGAAGAATAAGAATATATATATGTATATTCGTGTGAAAAATAACAAGTGGGATTATATTATCATTATATTTATTTGATAATTTGTCGTCAATTCCAAAGACTTAATCAAAAATTTCCAGGGAGGATTCTTGAGAATCTGATGTTATTTTCTTTTCGTTTCTCTTTACGTTATAACAGTAGAGTTATAATTTTCTGCTGTGTAAATACTGGAAAGTGAAAATTACAAATAATTAACGGCAATACACGTGTAATTTTTATGAACGAATTTTTGATAATTTTGCTAATCTTTTATTCTCAAAACAGTTATTTATACCGTAAGTTTCAAATCTTCTGGTAACGGGTTTTTTTAAATTTCACCCTACTCTACGCGTTTAAATAAAAATGGCGGGCACTTAATTTCGTGTTTATCACAAGGGGTTGGGTACCTGGACAACACCGGGCAACCAGGTAGTGTAAATTGATGTAAGGAAAAATTTTGGTGGATAATAATGTAGCAAAAGGGGTAACGTTTCAGTAAAATTGATTCCCTCGACGATGACTGACGATTTCCTTTTTTTCAAAGATGCTACTAAACGGTAAATAGCTCTTCATTTCAATAAATCTGCTATTTAAGCAAAGTGCCGTCATGTCGAGAAGATGAAGAGAGAGAGAGAGAGAGAGAGAGAGAGAGAGAGAGAGGGAGGGGGGAGGGAAAGAGAGGGACGAGGGAAGAGATAAACCAGGAATAGGTCGACCAGAATTAAGTTGAGATTGCTTGTGAAGGAATGTCTGTCGTTGTGTCTGCTTGTGTCCTGTCTCCATCCACTTTATTTAATGAACTTTGAGATTTATGGCCCGGAGTCAGTAAATATCCACGTCGCCGCCATTTGTACTTTATAAGCCTCCCTCCCTCCCTCCTTCGGCTTCTGCAATTTTATTTGGTCCGATACATATCTTGTTGAGAAATACTCCCGAAGAATTGGTGAGAATGGAGCCGCCAAAGTGTTGCTGTTCTTCTTTTCCTCCTCTTGAAATTAAATCACTTCTGCGCTAAAGCGGATAAATGTTTTACTTAATTTCAATTTTCCCCCTGGAGGCTTTACCAAGAAAAATTATCGAATTTCTGTGCAACGTAGTTGTGTCGTTTCAAAGTCCTCACGATATTAAAAATATATAATGGAAGAAATCAGAGATATGAATACAAAACATCTCTTAAATATCAATAAATGAACCGAAATAAATTCTTTTAGAGTAACATCGATATAAAATAACACAAATTCTTTTTCAATAGAAAGGGTCGTCTTTAAAATGTTTCTCGCAAATCATATCTTACATTATAATTATTTAAATCACTTGCAAATCGTTATTAGATTGTCAAGTTTCCCACACGTCTAGGCACAGTCATCTCTTTTGGGAGGTGCATGTTCTGGGGTCGAAGACCTTGGTCCCCACACAGAAAACTCGTCTCCCCGTCATTTGGAAGGGGCGTGAAAATATTACCCAATGCTCGGCCTAACTGATGCAGTTATTCTAGGGTTTTCAATGTATATCTTTAGGTGAATCACCGGGTAGGATCCTTAAACCTTAGCCCGGGGCCTTGATCTACCTTCCACATACCCCCTTTTCAATTTCCTTCCTACGCTATTAAAGGGTGTCTGTTTCAGGATCACCACACACACACCCACAAAGTTATTAGATAGGTAAATAAATTAGAAGGTACTTTTTCTTCATTATGTTATCTTTCTCTCCTTATTTTTCTCTCTAACTAACTTCCTAGTTAGTAATTCTATCCACTTATCTCATTTTCCAATAGTACCAAATTCAAAGGCCTTTATACTTTTCCCACGTTTCCCAACCCATATAACGCCACACTCCATACGAAAATTTATAGCAACGATTTTCTAATATTCTCACTTATATTACCCGTAAGTTAATTTCTCTTTTACGCAAAAAACTTCCTAGTCTGTGTTATCCTACCCCTAGTCATTATGCTTCTCAAGTAGCAGAATCCCTTAATTTCCTTCAAAATATCCCTTCCCAATCTAACAGCCACTGTTTCCCATATTACACTCCATCACCTTGGTTTCCCCTCAATTAATCCTCCAAGACTACGTTCCCGCCATTACTTGTGGTCTTCTCACTCCCCTAATACTACATAAGCAAAACGTAGGGTTTTTATTTCTTCTCCTTGCAGAATGATCCCTTTTCCATATTTCGTTTCCACTTTCTTCGTCGCCTTTTCTATATATAAGTTAAACAGCACGAGAAAACATAAAAATGCTTGTTAAGGAAAATATTTACTGCAATTACGCAGTAATTCTATCACAAGAAGTTATGGAAACATGGCTATGACATCTGCTCGTAAATAATTTGGTTATCAGAGTATTTTTAAGTTAATCATGGTTCGCGATAAAAAAAATAATGTTGTGAATGAAAGATTGGCGCTTCGGGTCGCCCTTGAAATTCTCCTGCAACCTCGTGTATTAATACATTAGTGGCTGTGAGACCCTCGACGAGGCGGCAATTTGTACCCTGTTTGTTTCGCAAAAAGAAACTATTTTGGCGTTAGTATGATGTGAAATGTTGTTTGGCAATCGCGGGAGCATTTCTCGGGAGGGACAAAACCTCATTTGAGAGAGAGAGAGAGAGAAGCGGTAAAATATGTTTTGCTAAAAGGCCTCATTAACTAGGAGACCCAGGAAATTCCAACGAGAAACGCTTTAATCAAAGGCGCGGGGTGACACACGGGAGCTGTTGGAGGGAATCCAAGGATGTACGAGGAGGAAATCTGGAAACAAACCAAGAAAACCACATAAAGGAGCATAGCAGAGGTCGGCGCTATCTGCGCTTATTAAGGCCAACGTATTGTTTGCCGGTCTGTGTGATAAGGAACAAGGATAAGGATACTCTACAGGAAGAGTAATTGACTACCTCTGTGATACAAACAGCTGCAACCAGCCGAAAATGCGTCACACATTCCCCCCCATAGATCTGTAACAAGGCGATGAAGAAAGTTAAAAATGAAGATAGAAAGGGAATCAAGATACAAGGAGGAGAAATAAAAACCCTACGCTTTGCCGACGATATTGTAGTGTTAGGGAAGTCAGAAGGAGACTTGGAAACTCATAATAAATGGCATGAATATGGTCGTGGAGAAAGAGGATTAATAGAGGGAAAACTAAGGTAATGGAGTCTAGTATTGGAAACAGCGGAATAACAAAGGGTGATAGTTTGGAAAGGGGTATTTTGAAGGAAGTTAAGGATATCTGCTACTTGGGAAGCGTAATAACTAGGGATGGTAGAAGTATAGTAGACATAAAGAGTAGGACAGCACAGACAAGGAAGGCTTTCACGAAAGAGGGATTTACTTACGGGTATAACAAGTGTGAATATTCGGAAATCATTGCTAAAAATGTTTGAATAAAACGTGGCGTTATATGGGTCTGAAACGTGAACGGTAAGAGTTGGGGGAAACGAAGAGAATAGAAGCCTTTGAAATGTGGAGCTATATGCGAATGCTGAAAATCAGTTGGGTGGGTAGAATCACAAACGAGGGACGATAGAAGTACAGTAGACACAAAGGGTAGGATAGCACAGGAACGGGAGGCTTACGGGGAAAAGGACGAATAGAATACTAAGACAAGGTGATGAAGAGTAATATGGGAAACAGTGGAATAACAAAGACTGTTAGATTTGGAAGGGAAAATTTTGAAGGAATGTAAGAAATTATGCTACCAGGGGAAGCGTAATAACTACAGTAGGATAACAAAGGCAAGGAAGAGGAACTCACTTATGGGTAATATAAGTCTTAAAAGTAAGAAGTCGCTTCTAAAAATGTTCGTAATGGAGTGTGGTGACACATGGGAGTGAAACGTGGACGATACGAGTTGCGGAAAGGAAAAGAATCTTCTGAAATGTGTTTCTATAGAAGAATGAACAAAAATAGTATATAGGAGGATGGAAAGTAAAATAGAATGCGAGGTAAGACAAGAAGGTTGTTAGATTGGAATGGGAATATTTTGAAGGAAGTTAAAGAATTCTGCTATTCGGGCAGTATAATAACTAGAATAGGACATCACAGGCAAGGAAGATTAATTTACTTACAGCTAACGTATATAAATAATAATCAAAATAATATTGTGGTAATTAATATCCTACCTATTGTTTCGTATCAGACTTTAAAAAAATGTATTTCAGGATATAAATTTACTGTGAAATTTGATGACGTTCCGTGAATATATATGTCATCTTAAAGGGCGGATCTAAATAAAATAAAAATATATTAACATAATTAATTTTAAAAATTTTCGTATTATTTTTTATGGTAATGTGTTCCTCGTGTCTGCACCGCGGGATATGGTTGATGAAACGTGACATTGGGACATTGTGAAGACAAAAAATAACTCCATAAACTCCTCCATATTGTGTGGAATTAAATATGGCTGATTTCCTTGTATTGCTAGGTAATTCCACAGACTTCACATTCACATTACTTTTGTTAAAAAAAGCTTCAATCCCTCTCATTTATTTTGTTTCAGGGGTTTTTCTCCCCTCTATTTTTTCGATTCTGCAAATGTTTAAGAATATGTGTACAAAAGTTCAGTTTCAATATCTCCACTCGTGTAAGTCCATATCAATGAGATTATAAGCAACCTTTTTGTTCTATTGATATTAACAAAGAGTCTTTTTTGGGGGGGGGGGATTAACAGGCTACACGGGAGTTATCCTGAAACAGGCAACAGGCAATTCCCCTTTAATAGCATAGGAAGGGAATTGAAAAGGGGGGATGCGGAAGGTAGAGCAAGGTAGCCAAGGGTTAACTAGAGCCCCCGGGCTATGGTTTAAGGATCCTACCCGGTGTTTCACCTAAAGAGATGCAGGAAAAACCCTAGAAAACCTGTATTTTTTTTTGGATTAACAGGCTACATGATTTGTGCCTTATATTTATTACACTTATAGTTACACCATATCATAAATTAGAATGTTTTCCTTCAGTTAATTTTTCTTTTGGAAAAATATACCAAGCTATGTATTCGTCATTCGCCACTTAATGCTATAAAGGCACTTATAATAATAATAATAATCATATTCCGTAGATCCTGTAAAGAAGCTAAGCTTCAAGGATGTGGAATGGGTCAGGGTGTACATTTATTACATTATTTTATTGTATAAAAGAAAAATATACTTATAACAAATTTTTGTAATATAAACTATTATAAATTACTCTTCTCCGATTCTTCTATAAATTCCTTTATTGAATAGAAGGAGTGGCTAAGCAAAAATGAGCGTAATTCAGTGTTAAATTTACCTTGATTATACATGTTGATGATGATGTTGATGCATCTACGATTTTTTTTCTGTTAAATTTTCGGCCATTATTTTGAACCCCCTGGGACTTGTGGATGAAGCTTATTGGCTATTATTTTTTATTCCCAAGTAATGGAGTCGCGTGTTCCGACGAATCGATTCGGAACGGTCATTGGCGCTGTAAACAGCTGCGGGGCAACTGACATCCTCTCCTCTTCTCTCCTCTCCTCTTCTCGCCATCTTCTAATCCTGGCTCCACTGTCCACCGTTACTTCAGTAATACTTAAAGTGGACTTGGTAACCTTAGACCATTTAAAAGTGGTATTTTTCTCATCATAACCAAATAGAAATGTGTAAAATAATCCATGTCGACATTAATCAACACCATGGCAAAAAGGATCACGCTCATCTTTCCTCGTATTCCACTCACTCAATGCCTTATTCCCACTTTCTGAGGAACAACATTTATATTTGTAGTAAAAAAATTGATAAAAATGAATTTTAAGAGGGAAATCCCCGACAAGACACACGCATGTCTGTTTGTTTGTAAAATCAAAGTGGTCTAACCTTACAAGGCTTACAAATGTCCGTTTTTTGAAATTTATTAGCTGCCTTCTTCTTATTCTCCTTCTTCCTGAGCTCTGCAGCCCACTCAGGGCCTTGGCCTACCGGGTCGACTGGTTGCGGACTGTCACCTTACACGACACATTCCGAATTTGGACCTACACGTGGTCAGAGAGTTTCGACTCTCCAGCAGTCTCGGTGACCGTGACGACATCCAAGCCCGAGCCGGGATTCGAACCCCGGGAATCTCTGCGTCGTGAGACGGCGAAGTTAGAGGTCGGCGAATTAACTACCACATCGAGAAAAAGTTTCTGTTTAGTTAAACCGACGTTTCGTCATGGAAAATGCAGCGACGCGCGAGCCAAAAAAAATTACATTTCTAAAAAAATGTTTAAAAAAATATTTAACCTAGAAACGAAATCAGAAAAAAAACTCCTCAAATTATTTAGCGATTTATGTCACAACTCAAAGAAATGTTCGGCCAGAATAAAGTGTCGACAGATTTGAATTTAAATTGAGGACCGCATGCGGCCAAAAGTTTTGATTTAGTGTTATCGACGTTTCGTCACCACATTTGCGATTTCCTCAATTCACGTTAAATTTGGAAATTTTTATGAAATAAGATGTTGTTGTTGTCTGATGCAACCCTCCATGCTAACCTACTTTACGCAAGCCTTTTCAATACCTCATACCTATCACAACCCACATCTTCATTAATCTTCTTAGCGCATTCCATCCTTGGCCTCCCTCTCCTGTTCTTACCCCACACACTTCCCTCTAATGCTTAATTTACAAGACCCTCGTGCCCTAAAACGTGGCCTATTAATCTATCCTTTATCTCGGTCAACGTCCTCCATATTGTTTGCTTTTCTCCCTATGAAATAAGATACAGTAAAATAATCTATAGTTCACTGCCGAAAAGGGCGGTTTGGACGAAAATATGCATTTCTATACAGTTAAAATATTTTTATATTTATCGTCAACTTTTCAAAAGTTAACGTTCCCTGAGGAAGCTCCGAATATTGTGACGAAACGTCAATACGACTAAATCAAAACTTTGACCGTATGTGGTCCTTAATTTAAATTCACATTTGTTTACGTTTTATTCTGCTGGAACATGTATTTTCTTTTTTCTTTTTTTTTGTATTTGTGACGTAAATCGATAAATAGATTTTTGAGTATTTTTCTGCTTTCGTTTCTAGGTTAAGTACTTTTTGCTTCTTTTTCAGGAATTTAATTGATGACGCACGTCGCTGACTTTCCCGTCCTTCGTTAAATATTTAATGCCAGAGGAATTTATAAATTTCGTATCACTGATTGGCATTTATTCTATTTACAGTCCATGACTAGAATATTAGGAAGGAAAAATCTAAATTTTTAAGTACGTTTTTTCATGTACTAAACGTCGTGAAATTCTTCACTTAGTGCGGCTGTAAGACTATAGTATTTTTTATTTTCCATTAAATTACAGAAATCGAGTTTTCAAAAGCGATCTGAATTGGTAATTTTCCCTGGCGTGAACGTATTAGAGAAACGTACGGAACGTGTTTCCCGTAGTTTACTGGGATTGAGACAAGAATTGTCTCAACACAAGAGGATTTTGCGTATATTTATTTATTTAAAAAAATTCGTCGCGTGAGTTGTGTGACATTGATTTCGTGCTCGTGTTTGTGTTATCTTACTCTTGCGTTTAAATCAATATTAGTTCGTAGCGCCATCTTCCAAGCACGCCCGGGCCCCATACTTTATGGCATTAACACAGATCGCGCTTCCTTTCTCTTTCCATTTTTATGTCTCCGCGTTAACGGGGAACTGTCAAAACAACGGATACGCTTATGACGTCACATATTCCTGTCCCTCGAGTGTGACGACAGGAAGACAGAACACGCCCTTTATGTTCCATTGTCCTTTTACTAATTTCCTTTAAGTTCACTCAATTCCTCGCTGTCTTAAACATATTTATTCTTAACATTTTTCTTAAACATAGAAATAAAAAAACCGTCCGATTTGCCGATGATATTTTGGTATAAGGGGAGTCAGAAGAAGACTTGGAAAACATAATAAATGGCATGACGACTTCAACATGATGACTAATAGAGGTAAAACCAAGGTGAAGGAGTGTAGTATGGGAAACACTGGAATAACAAAGACAGATAGAATCGGAAGGGAAATTTTCGAGGAAGTAAAGGTACTTGGGGAAGCGTAATAACTAGAGGAATGTACTTACGGCTGAAATAAGTGTGAATGTTAATCAGGAAATCGATGCTAAAAGTGTTCGTATGCAGTGTGGCGTTATATGGGTGTGAAACGTGGACGGTCAGAGGTGCACAAAGGGCAATAACAGAAGATTTCGAAATATGTTGCTATAGAAGAATTAACAAAAAATAGGATATAGGAGGATGGAACGTCAAATAGAATGCGAATAAGGATAAGAACAGTTGTCTTGCAGGAGACAAGAGAAGCAACATTGACTCTGCGTCTAATTTTTGAAGACAGGATAAAAAAACCGGCCTACGTTAATGGCATTTGTAGATTTAGAAAAAAAGCCTTTGATAACGTGAAGTGGAGCACACTATTAATGATTTTGAAGAGGGCAGGAATAAAATATAGATAAGCTCTACAGAAGACAGTCAGCAGCAATTAGAATTGAAAATCAAGAAAATAAAGCAGAAATCAAGAAACGAGTAAGACGAGGTTGCAGTCTGTAGCCCATCCTCTTTAACTTACATATAGAACAGGCGATGAAGACAGTTAAAAGGGAATATGGAAAAGGAATCATACTGCAAGGAGAAGGAATAAAAACCCTACCCTTTGTCGACGATATTGTAGTATTAGGGGAGTCAGAGGAAGACTTGGAAAGCATAATAAATGGCATGAACGTAGTCCTGAAGAAAGAGTTCAATATGAGGAAAAACAAAGGTAATGGAATGTGGTATGAGAAACCGTGGAATAACAAAGGGTGTTAGATTGGGAAGGGATATTTTGGAGGATGTTAAGGAATTCTGCTACTTGGGCAGGATAATAACTATAGTAGGATAGCACAGGCAAGGAAGAGGAATTTACTTACGCCTAATGTAAGTACGAATATTAGGAAATCATTACTAAAAATGTTCGTATGGAGCGTTATATAGGTACTTAACGTGGAGTTGAAGAAAGGAAAAATTTAGAAGCCTTTGAAATTTGGTGCTGTAGGAGAATGAGACTGGTGGATAGAATCACTACAGAAGAAGGTCTGAGAAGAATAGGTGAAGAGAAAATAATATGGAGGACGTTAACAAAGAGAAGGGATAGATTAATAGGCCATGTTTTGAGATATGAAGGTCTCATAAAATTGACATTAGAGGGAAGTGTGTGGGGTAATAACAGAAGAGCGTGATCAAGGATGGATTACGCTAAGCAGATTAGGGAGGATGTGGAATGTGGTAGTTATACGGAAAGACAATGTTCTGTTTGGTCAGCTTGCACCTTTAAGCCGCTAAGACATTGCCTTTGATTGTAGTCGATGACTATAGTGCGCGGCGTTCGCATGGCTCATTTCTTTATATTAAAATCTTAGACAATGTGGCAGGGACAAGAGAGACGGGAAATTATTTGTATTTGGAACTTTGTGGCCGTATCTTTCCACGCCCGAGGGCAGAAACTGTTGCCTCATTGTTAGGGAGAAAATTAAACGCCGCTGGTTTTAATTTTAGTAGTTTCCGTTTAAAACTTCCAGGCGCTCTAAGTATTTCATTCTGCGAGATTGTCAGAGGCTGGGCTAAATAAAGGTAAAAGAAGAAAAGGGAAGCGGAGGGTTTCCCTGCAATTTTGTACAGTGTATAATAGATTTAGACCCCCTCCCGTTGGTTTTGGCTTCACTGAAAACTAATTACTCATGGATCGCTGGACCCAGGTTTCATTTCCTGTCTAAATGTTGTCGGGGGAATCGAGGGATACGACGCAAAAACGTTTATTTTTTTTTTCAAAATTAATCAATCCTAAGCGAAGCCTAAAGCATCGGAACTTGAATGTGGTTGACTGAGTTGTGCAATATATATGCAGATATAATTTACAGTCGTGACGCTTCGGCGCTCAGGGTCACGATTTTAACTCCCCAACTGAGATTATCCTTTTTTTGTATTTTACGACTAATAACAGACAGTTTAGTGAAGGAAAATTAAAATATAAAATGACACAGACGTTTCGGAATGTTTACCTTATTTAAGCAAGACATAAAAATAAAGTAGAAATAAAATACTGTATAGGAGAATGAAAAGTCAAATAGAATGCGAGTTACGAGAAGATCAATTAGGTTTTAGGAAGAATGTAGGGACAAGGATAGAAATATAGACTTTACGGCTAATTTTAGAGGACAATAATATACGTTCATGGTATTTGTAGATTTTGAAAGAGCGATTAAAAATCTGAATTGGAACAAAATATTAAGAATTTTGAAGAGGTCAGGAATAAAATATCTAGAAATGAGGTTTATACGTAACCTCCAAAGAAGGTAGGCAGAAGTAATTAGAATTGAAGATCAAGAAAAGAAAACAGAAATCAAGAAAATATTAAGGAAGAAAGGACGCCTATGCTCTTTAAATTATATATAGAACAGACGTTGGGGAAAGTCGAACCGGAATATAGAAAAGCAATCATACTGCAAGGAGAAGAAATAAAATCTTCACGCTTTGTCGATGATATTAGGGGAAGAAAACTTCGAAACCATAATAAATGGCTTGAACGTGTTCGTGGAGGAAGACTTCAATATGAGGATTAATAGAGAGAAAACCAAGGTAAGGGAGTGTAGTATAGGAAACAGTTTGAGTAACAAAGATTAGGAAGGGATATTTTGAAAGAATTAATAAATTCTGCTACTTGGGCAGCACAATAACTAGAGTAGGATAGCTCAGGAAAAGGAAGAGTAATTTACTTACGACCAATGTAAGGAAATAGTTGCTAGAAATGTTAGTATGGGGGTGTGGTGTTATATAGATGGGAAAAATGGACGGTAAGAGTAGCAGAAAGTGAAAAGAATAGAAGGCTTTGTAATGTGGTGCAACAGGAGAATGAGATGGGTGAATAGAATCACTAACGAGGACGTTCTGAGCAGAACCACAATTTGGAGGAGGTTGAACAAGAGAAGGGATAGGTTAATACGACGCGTTTTGAGACGTGTGGGTCCTATAAGATTTACCATTAGAGGGATGTGTGTGGGGGGTAAGAACAGAAGAGGGCCAGAGGCAAAGGATGGACTACGATAAGTAGATTAGGAAGGATTTTGGATGTGGTACTTACTACATAAACAACGACAACAATTTATTTATTATTACCAATGTCATTAATATTATGACATTTTAATATTTTTAAATGTAAAAATTTTGTATGAAGAAGTCCCCAGATGTGGTTACGAAACGTCACTTAATCTAATTGAAAACAGAGTCTGTTAAACACTGGTATTTAATTATTTGGTTGTTAGACATTATTTTAATTTTTATATTAATCTGCATGCCTTTTTCATTTATATAGTTTTATAGCTATGTCTAATAGCTATGCAATAATTTTCTAATGATGTGGGACTTTCTTGGTTTTGATTAACCGCATAATTGCGAATTATATTTTACACCGTCCTTTGCTTCGCGGATAACTTTCTTGATTAAATCGTTTAGAATATTTGTACAGTTCCTAATCGATGGTCTTCAGTGTATTCGTAGTGGTCGTGAAATTTAACAGTTTAAGAATTCCCTAATATTGGTTTTGTGGTTATATCGCCTCATGTATCTGTTTCTCTTGTTTTTGCAGAGTCCCTCAGCTTATCCCGGTGAAAAATGAGAACCGCCAGTTCTGGGGAAGACGTGAAGCTGCCAGGTAATCTCACTAGTTGCAGTATTTACCACTAGGTACCTGAGGGGGTTTGTCAGTAGTGTCGTGTGCTAACAACTCAACCTGTATTTATCTACATCGATCCCTTTCCCATGGGAGCGGCCATTCACGTTCTCTGCATGACGTCTGTGATGTTCAAGTGACGTAACATCCCGCCGGTTCTTGTCATACTCACAATACATCTGTTCACTTAGAATTTTATTATTATTATTATTATCAAAAATGAGGCGATCTCAGTAAGAATGTAAATTTAGAATTAGTTACTAGTTATTGTTGTTGTGGTATTCAGTCCTCCATGCTAACCTGTCTTCAGCATGCCTTTTATTTCTAATCTGCTTAGCGTATTCCAACCCCACACCCCCTCTTCTGTTCTTACCGCACACACTTCCCTTCTAATGCTAATTTTTACAAGTCCCTCATGTCTCAAAACGTGGCCTATTAATATATCCCTTCTTCCTCCAAATTCTCCTCCCTTCCCCTATTCTTCTTAGAACTTCCTCGTTAGTGATTCTATCCACCCATCTGATTCTCCTATAGCACCACATTTCGAAAGACTATTTTCCCTCCTGTAACTCCTACCGTCCACGTTTATCACCCACGCAACGCCACAGTCCATACTAACATTTTTAGTGATATTTCCCTCCCTCTTGCCTTAGCTATCCTACTCTAGTTATTATGCTTCTTCTTAACTTCCGTCAAAATATCACTTCCCGATCTAACAGCCTTTGTTATTCCACCGCTTCTCATATTACACCCCATTACCTTAGGTTTAACTCTATTTATGGTCATATTGAACTGTTCCTCCAGGATCACGTTCATGCTATGTATTATGGATCGCCTCTTCATTTCAGAATAAATTTTCCATTTTCTTTACTCCTCTTTGCTTATTTAATATATATTTTCTTTTAAGAAATTGGTTTCTTTCAGTAAAATGAATACTATTAAAAATTTGTTCGTAATGGAATGTGGCGTTATATGGGTGCGAAACGTGGACGATAGGTGTAGCGGAAAAAAGGAAAAGAATAGAATCCCTTGAAACCTGATGCTGTAGGAGAATAAGATGGGTTGACAGAATCACTGAAGAGGAAGTTCAAAACAGAATAGGGGAAGAATGAAAAATATGGAGGACGTTGGTCAAGAGAAGGGATAGATTAATAATAGGCCACGTTTTAAGAAATGAGGGGTCTTGTAAAATTAGCACTACATTGAAATGTATGGGGTAAGAACAGTAGAGGGACGCCAAGGATGGAAGCCGCTAAGCAGATTATATAGATATTGGAAAGGGTAGTTATGGGGAAATGAAAAAGTCTTTCGCAAGATAGGATAGTATGGGGGGTTGCATTAGACTAGTTTTAGGACTGAATACCATAACACACAGGAAGGAGTTCTTTAAAAATGATTTTATTTTCTTTACCACTCCCTAATATCATACGTGATCAGTTTAATTATTCCTAACGTGTTAAGATTATAATTTAAAGTCACAGCAAACATTCTTTATTTAACATAAATTAAAAGACGGCCAAAAAGTCAGTATTAAATATATCAGTATTTATTTTAAAAATTGTAACGTTTCAGCTCCATTTAGAAACTTCTTCAGGCTTAAAACTTAGCAACATTTACTCCTTGAGTCCCTCGGCTCTATTGCTAAATTCTTAAATTTAAATTATACATTCCGCGTAATATTTAATGCGATGTACAGTATGGTTATTTATAAAGGGAGGGAAAACAGATTTAATGAAAGAAAATCTGAGGAATATTGTAAATATTGACGCTGGAAGTGTTTGAAGTGGTGTAAGTTGAGTGAGGTCAAGATGAATGCGGAGCGATGTGGCCCAGAGGTTGTAGATGAGGCGTGAGTATCCTTCCTGGCCTGCAGCAGCTGCGAAGGTCTCCTTAAATCACTTCGGTGTGGTGTGTAACAACAGCAGCAGTTGGTTACTGCTGACAATGGGCAGAGAGAGCTGCCAACCTGCTCCAATCAATAAGAGCAGCTCCAGGAGCGGAGGAACCTGCGGCCCGCCCGGCCAGACTCACTACGCATGCAGGGACGACTTCTTACAGCAATTATCAGCTCAACTCGCAGCTTCCCGAACTGTGTGCTTCGTGTGAAACGACAAACTATGCTTCCTGCCGTCAATGAGACAGTTCCCAGAGGAGACGACGAGCCCTAACCCTGGTCACGGCGGAGCAAGAGGAACCAACCATTCAGCCCTGACGACGTGTTTCAGAAGCGTCAACCCTCGAACAACTGCAGTGTACCTCTTTTGGGAATGAACGAGAATTTATTACGCTTTGGAATAAAATATCGAGGAAAGTAGGCTTATGCATAACCTCTACAGAAGGCAGTCAGCAGAATTGAAGATCAAGAAAAGAAATCCGTAATCAAGAAAGGAGTTAGACAAGGATGCAGCAGGCTGTCGCCCATTCCCTTTAACTTATATATAGAACGGGCTATGAAGAAAGTAAAACCGGAATATAGAAAAGGAAACATACTTCAAGGAGAATAAATAAAACCCCTACGGTTTCCCGATCACATTGTAGTATTAGGGGAGTCTTAAGAAGACTTGGAAACCGTAATAAATGGCATGATCAGGGTCCTGGAGAAAGAGTTCAATATGAGGATTAATAGACGGAGAACCAATGTGATGGAGTAATAGTATTGGGAAACAGTGGAATGAATTCTGCGTAATAACTAGGGATGGTAGAAGTATAGTAGACATACAGAGTAGGACAGCACAGACAAGGAAAACTTTCGCGAAAAAGGGGAATTTGCTTACGGGTAATATGTCTGAATACTATGATGACGACATCGGTGTTAAAAATGTTCGTATGGAGCGTGGCGTTGTATGGGTGCGAAACGTGGACGTAAGAAGTTGGGGAAAGGAAAATAATAAAAGCCTTAGAAACGAGGTGCTATAGTAGAATGTTGAAAATCATATGGGTGGATAGAATCACAAACGGGGAAGTTCTAAACAGAATAGGGGACCAATATGGAGGACGTTTACGAAGAGAAGCGATAGATTAATAGACCACGTTATAAGACACGAGGGAAATGTGTGGTGTAAGAAAGGAGCGGGAGGCTAAGGATGGAATGCGCGAAGCAGATTAGGGAGAGTGTCAGTTGTGGAAGTTATAGCGACATGAAAAGGCTTGCGCTAAATAGGTTAGCATGGAGATTTGCAACAGGCCAGCCTTATGACTGAATACCACAACAACAACTTCAAATTTTGATTTACTCTAAAACTTTTGTTTCCTTAATATTACCTGTTATGTATTTAATTTTTTTTAAATCCACGACCTTTTGGCTTCAGACGCTCAGAACGTGATGTCGAAAAAGTGGTCATCCACAATTACAATTTAAGACATTTTTACATGTTTATTTAGTATTAAAGAAGTGGTTTTAGTACTGGAGGTCCGCTGTTAATTTAACTGGTTACTTTGCACTTAAATAATTTTATTAAAATATAAAACTTACTTCCAAAAAAATCTTCGGTATGATGGAAACAATTTTTCTGCCTAAAAAATTAATACAAAACGTTGTATTGGCGGAGACAAAGATGATGCTGTAAAAAGAAAAAAAAATGTTAAAACTTGAATTCACTGCACGTTGTTTAACTGTGATGAGGACGGTTCAAATTTACTTTAAAAGAAAGTTTTGGAAAATGAAGTTGTTGATGATGACGACATTACCGAAAATTCCCCACCCCCTACCCCCCCTTCTGCCGTAATAAAAATATATGGGGCAATTCAATTAAACGTTAATGTAATGGGCTACTTGCTTCCCGACATCTTCAGATTAACCACTTTGGTGATTGCAGGTCAATGGTTAAACTGATTAAAATTGCCGTGACTGACTCTCCCCCTCCCCCCCTCCCTCGAAAAAAAATAGAAGGTTTAGGTCGTCGCTTTTGGGAAGTCGTGATTATCGTAAAGAGTCCTACTTTCGGCTGACCTTAATGGGGCGTCTGAATAAGAAGCGAAGCTGGCTTACGGCTAACCTGCATCGCCCGGGGCCTTCCTCGGTCGTTTTAACGGCTGCGTGGGCCAGGTCAGGGCCAGTGCTTCCCGATCCTCGGCCACGGACACCATGATCAGCAGGTACGACGCGTCCCGAAACGTCAAACAGGCGCTGTAAATACATCGGCTACTGAGCTGAAATTTCAACTGCACACATGTGTGGCAATGTGCAAAATTCTGTTTTTGTAAACTTGTTTTTTTGTTGAGATATTTTGAAAATTATTTTCCAAATTTGGCAGATGTCAAAATGTTATTTGCGGTACGTACTTCAACATATTTTATGTTTTCTTACACTAATATGTAGCGCTGACGATCGTCATCAATTAACAGTATAATTTTCGCAATTGATTAAAATTATGTGGGAGAATAAATGATTTTTTTACTTAAAAACTGGCGCTTTTCAGCGTTTTGAAACATTTTCACCTAAACTACTTGAACAATTAGAAAACTAATACTTTTATTCAAATGTATTATCAAATAGAATATGTATAAAAATAGTGAAGAGAACATCTTAATATTTGTGACGCATAAAAGGTTTTTGGTAGCAGAAATAATGAAGCTGAGAAAAACACATTTTTCTGAAAAAAAAATTATTAATTTAGAATCAAACATAAAAATTAAAATTGTCCTGCAGCATATGTTACATCTTCCTTGTTTAGCTTGGCAGCGTGTTTTTTCATTTTATTGAATTTATAGGTATATTCATATAGAAAATTAAAAAATCTTTCATTTTATTTTGGTCGAAATTACAGTCCTAGTGTACCTTAATTTAAAATGACCTATGAACTTCTCAGAGCAACGTGTGCACCTCCGCCATCTATATATTTTATTATTGTTGTAAAACCATGCCAAATTACAGTAATAATTAATATACATCATTTCACAATTTCTTTACCAAATCCTATTCGTTCAACAGTTTGTAATACTTTAATTTTGTTATTATTAATTAGGACTTACTATTATTTTCTTCCACCGTTTAATAAAATATAAGAATAATTAACGTTTGTGAATAACATATATAAATTAATAATTAACCATACCCGTATCAGATGTAAACAAAAAATATTTGTTTTTTGCAAGAAATTTTTTAAACTTTGACGTTTCGGCCACGTTTGTGACCAACTGAGGATATGAGAACACAATACCTCTCAATTAAACAAAATAAATGATGAATAAAATCATCAGCCGCTTTGTCAATTTTTTAAAATAATTTCAAAATTACGTTTCGTCCCTCATTTGAGACTTCTTCAGATAAAAATTTAGTTGTACATGGAACGCTGTAATATTTAAGTTTTAAATTATAAAAGAAGTCATCGAATGAGGTTCGACGTACAGCTAAATTTTTACCTGCAGAAGTCTCAAATGAGAGACGAAACGTTGTAATATTTAATATTTTACTTATTGTACGTATTGGTTGTATAGTTAATTCTGAGCTAAATTAGTTATTAAATTGTCATTGTTACCTTCGACTATTCGTTGCATGTTGGATCTCGGTTTTCATATCCTCAGTATGTCACGAATATTGACAAGTACCACAGGTGACGGTCGAAACGAGGAGCGATAGAACTTGCAGAAAGGAAAGAAAGAGTAGAAGCTTTCGAAATGTGGCGCTATAGGAGAATGATATGGGTGGAGGAAGATCTAAGCAGAATAGGGGGAGAGAGAGAATAATATGGAGGACGTTGAGCAAGAGAAAGGATAGATTAATAGGCCACGATTTGAGACAAAAGGATCTGGTAAAATTAACATTAAAGGGAAGTGTGTGGAGTAAGAGCAGAAGAGGGAGGTCGAGGATGGAATATGCTAAGCAGATTAGAGATGTGAGAAGTAGTAGTTATGTGGCCTAAGGTAGGGTAGCATGGAGGTTTTAAGGGGGAGGAAAATAGGAGGCATTACTTATTATTGAATCGGTGGGGGTGGAAGAAGGACGACTAATTTACTTATGGATGATATAAAGTCTGAATATTAGGAAATCATTACTAAACTGTTGGCATGGAGTGTGGCGTTATATAGGTGCGAAACGTGGAGGATAGGAGAGTTAAGGAAAGGAAAAGAATAGAGAAACCTTTGAAATGTGGTGCTGTAGGAGAATGAGAAGGGCGAATAGAGTAACTAACGAGGAAGGTCTAAACAGAATAGGAGAAGAGCGAAAAATATGGAGGACGTTGACCAAGAGAAGGGATAGGTTAATAGGCCACATTTTGAGACATGCGGGGTCTTGTAAAATTAGCATTAGATTGAAGTGTATGGGGTAAGAACAGAAGAGGCAAGGAATGGAAGAGACTAAGCAGATTAGGGAGGCTTTAATGGTTTGATCTGGTAATTGAATTGCCAATAGCTTGTCCGACTGACGCGTTATTCCCGTGGCAGGTCCGTGTTGGTGGCCCTGTGTGTGTCTCTGGCCGCACGAGGAGAAGAGTTCGACGCCCAGGAGGTTCTCCTGGCGGCGGAGTACGGTCTGTCGAGGATGCGCGACCTGGTGCAGCACCGCGAGCCTGGACTCTACGACAAGGGTGAGGAGCCGAGTCCAGTCATGATGTCCCCCTGTACTGTACTACTGTACCAAGTAACGTTGTTGTGTGGACAGGCATGTGGCTGGGCAGGGACAGTCCCGCGCACTACGTGGCGGCCTTCAACGGGCCCTCGGACCTGGCGGTGCAGCTGGCGAGGTTCGGCTACGCGGCGCTGCAGGCGTCTCACAGGCTCGTCGACTCGTCTCACAGGTAGAGACACTTCAAACCATCTCTCAGTGCCCCACGTGGCACGCTGTTGTGCATTGCATTGAAATCAGCTAAAGAACTAGCCAAAATGACATACAATCTATAGCAATAAATAAAATTGAAGTGTCCGTGTTTCTCTCGAACAGGCTCTGAAATGGCTCAACGGATTCCAATTAAAATTTGAGAGTTTAAAAACAGAGAATTTAACGTAAATATTCGTGCATATTTCATTTTGATGCTGATATTAATATAATATAACAATTCAACGGGAAGGTTTCATGGCTTGCGTGCATTGGAATCTCCAAAAAAAGTGAAAGCGGGTTGCCTATACAACCGATCTGTGTATGCTCCTAAACGGCTTAACTGATTTCAATGAAAATTTCAGGGGATTGAAAAAAGAATATTGACTTAAATTATAGTGTGTATGATGTCTGTCACAATGTTCCGAAGTTATTAATGTAAATATTTATAAATCCGTTGAATTTCTGGGCGAAAGGCGACGTGAAAACTAATTGCGAGTTAAAAGTCTTTTTAGGCGTTCCTATACCATTAATCCCACTTATTGAGTCATTGTAAGCGTAAGTTATGCAGCCTTGGAGATCTATTATTGCAAACGTGTGAAAGAGGGACCTGTTAAAAACCAACCTCGAGTTATAAGGTTAGCCGTTAAGCGATCATAAATAAATGACACCTTTACTTTCCCTCAAAACTGTGACTCCCTCTCTCTGCTTCTTTCTCTGCCTCTCTCTCCCTCACTTCCATCTCTTTCTTCTCTCTCTCTCACTTCTCTCCGTCATGTCTCTCATCTCTCTCACTTCCTTCTCCCTCTCATTCATCTCTCTCTCTCTCTATCTCTCTCTGTTTATTAGCATCTGTCAACGCGTTGTGTTCCAGGTCTGGCCGACGACGCGTGCATCTGCCGCGGGTGTCGACGCCCCTGGAGGAGCAGTGCCCTCTGCGAGGACGCCCTCGCTGCGCCGCCGCCGACGGCTTCGCCCTCTACCGCACGGCCGACGGTAGCTGCAACAACCCCGCCCACCCCTGGAGGGGCGCCGCCATGACGCCTCTGCGACGTCTCCTCCCCGCGCGCTACGACGACGGTGGGTAAACTGCGCCACTCCTCAAACTCCTCTCCATTAAAACTTCTTCACATTTAATGTCTTTTCTTGGACAATTCTAAATAATTAGCAAAATAATAATATTATTCGCAAGAAAGATATTTCGAAATGTTGAATACAAATGTATTTTAAGCTACTTCCCGCCAAGTAGCCAATGTTACACTCATTATTTTCACCACTGAGTCTAGTATAATTTAAGTAATCTCTTTTATATATATACTCAGATCGAGCTCTTTCTTATATATAAGAAAGAGCTCGATCTGAGTAATCTAAATTAAGAAAATACAATATTAACTGTGCTCTCTGAGCCGTCAATTGCAATCCTCCAGGCTAACCTATCCTGGGTTAGCCTTTCCATTTATACATAAATACTCACCGTATTCCATCCTTGTCCTCTCTCTTCTCTTCTTACCCAACACCCTTCCCTCGAATATTCATTTTACAAGACCCTTGTGTCTTCAAACGTGGTCTATTCATCTATCCCTTTACTTACTCAACGTCCTCCATATTGCTCGTTTTCCCCCTATTCTGTTACGAACTTCCTCGTTTGTGATTCTATCCACACGTCTCATTCTCCTATAGTATCACATTTCAAAGGCTTCTATTCTTTTCCTTTCCAGAGCTCCTACCGTCAACGTTTCGCTCCCATATAACGCCACGCTCCATTAAGAGCATTTTTAGCAGCGATTTCCTAATATTCAAACTTATATTACCAGTAAGTAAATTCCTCTTCCTTGCCTGTGCTATCCTACTCTTTATGATATACTTCTCCATCCGTAATTTTTATGCTGCCCAAGTAGCAGAATTCCTTATCTTTCCAATCTAACATCCTGTGTTATTCCACGGTTTTCCATAATACACTGCATCACCTTGGTTTTCCCGTCATATTGAATTCTTTCTCCAGGATCACGTTCATGCCATTTATTATGGTTTCCCAACACTACAACATCGTCGGTAAAGCGGAAGGTTCCTTTTGTGATATGTTTGTTGGCTACGTTGTTGTGCCTGCAGGTCTGGAGCGAGTGCGGAGGTCGGCGTCGGGACGTCCCTTGCCCAGCGCCAGGGCGGTGAGCGTCGCGGTGCACGCGGACAGGAAGAAGGACTTGCCCACGGTCACGCACATGCTGATGCAGTGGGGACAGTTCCTCGACCACGACCTCACCGGTCAGTCATCAACAACAACTATTATCATGTTCACACGCTAGTCACTATTGTCCCCCACACCTGGCCATCAAGTATTAGAGAAGATCGATTCTCAACATCACCTGTTCAGCGTTTAAACAAAAATTTAAATTACCCCAAAAATAAGTTTACCCATGGTCCACATCACTTCGATATTCGCTGTGGAAATTATTTCTCCGTTAAGCTTATCTACAGAATGAGAGATATGAGGCTTATACATGACCTCTACAGACGACAGGCAGCAATAAATTAGAAGGTCAGGAAAAGAAACCCGGAAGCAAGAAAGGAGTAATCATGGATGCAATCTGTCACCAATGCTCTTTAACTTATATATAGAGCAGGTCATGAGTAATGATGAAAACGGAATATGGAAAAGGAATCATACTACAAGAATAAGAAATAAAAACCTTACGCCTTGCCGAAGGGAATCAGAAGAACGTGGTCCTTGAGGAAGAGTTCAATGTTGTGGTATTCAGTCCTTAGACTGTTCGATGGAACTCTCCATGCTAACCTATCTTGTGCAAGCCTTTTCATTTACTTATAACTAGCACACTCAGCATCCTCCCAAATCCGCTTAGCGTATTCGATCCTTGTTCAATATGAGGATTAATAGAGGGGAAACCAAGGTGATGGAGTGTAGTTAGGGAAACAGTGGAATAACAAATGGTGTTAAATTGAGAAGGGGTAATTTGACGGAAGTTAAGGAATTCTGTTACTTGGGAAACGTAATAACTAGGGATGGTAGAAGTATAGTAGACATAAAGAGTAGGATAGCACAGGCAAGGAAGGCTTTCGGGAAAAAGAGGAATTTACTTACTGGCAATATAAGTGTGAATCTTAGGAAATAATTACTAAAAATGTTCGTATGGAGCGTCGCTTTATATGGTTGCGAAACAAGAGGAGTTGCGGAAAGAAAAAGAATAGAAGACTTTGAAATGTGGTGCTGTAGGAGAATGAGATGGGTGGATAGAATCACTTACGAGGAAGTTTTAAACTGAATATGGGGAAACGAGCAATACGCAGGACGTTGACCAACAGAAGGGATAGATTAATAGGTCACGTTTTAAGGCACGAGGCTCTTGTAAACTTAGCATTAGAGGGAAGTGTGTGGGGTAAGAAGAGAATAGGGAGGCAGAAGATGGAATACGCTAAGCAGATTAGGGAGGATGTGAGTTGTGCTACTTATTAGGAAATGAAAAAAAATCGTCACAAAATTTCAATAAACAATAACCGCCTGTTCTTCAGTAATTAAATGAAAATAATTAACGACCTGATACAGAAAAATATCTTATTTAGTTGAATCGACGCTTCGTCACCGTATTTGGCACATCCTCAAGTAATGTTTATTTTTAAAATTTTGATGAAAGAGAAAAGAAAGAATCCAAAAGTATAAAAAAATCTAATCTGTGGCCAGTTAAATTCTCATTATTATACGTTTTAAATCTTTCTTTCATCAAAAATGAAGATTACCTGAGGAAGTCTCAAATACTGTGACGAAACGTCGATTCAACTAAATGAAAACGTTGTCCGTATTTAGTCATCAATTGACGTCTTAATAGGATACGTTTAACGACCACTTAAGAATAGAATAGAATCAATATGGGAAATAGACGCCAGCATGGACTACACAAGCAGCTGAGATCAAAATACAAAAGTAGTGAAACAAAGATACAACTATACAACACCAGTAGTCCTATATGGAAGCGAATGCTGGAAAATGAAGAAACTAATTGAGGAAAATTAATTACATCTGAGCGGAAAATTCTAAGTGGAATTTATGCCGCAGTAAATGTAAACTGGAGGCTGGAGAATAAGATACACAATTTTGAACTACAATAAAAGTTCAAAAGATCAAACGTAGTAAAAGTGATTCTATATATAAATATATATAGGTATGAAAGTGAAAACCCGAATCCAGAGGGAAAGAGAAGGTGAGGTAGACCATGTACGACGTGGCTGGACAGTATAGAAAAATGGATAAAGAATAATTGGCGTCAATAGATGGCGGATAATAACATCGAATAGGACAGAATGGAGGAAACTGATAACCAGCTGTAGTGCTTAAGAAGGAGGAGGAGAAGGTGGATGAGGAGGAGGAGAAGGTGAAAATTCAATTTTTATAATTCAACTTTTTTAGTACTCATAGAATTTTTATTTTACGTCACACCAATGGTAAAAGTAAAGTAGGATTACATATGGTTAGGGCACATTTAAAACAAAAGCGTCCATTTATTAAAGGCAAAAAATAATTAAATTAGTTACAAATAGAAATCAGGAAATGTGAAAGCATTAATAAATTTAAGAATGGTTTATTTAAGCATTCGAGTTTATGTAATGTAAACAATGTTAAAAGAAGGTGTGAAGATTCGTGGTTTCTGTCAACTAAGCTTAATAGTTTTCTTGAGGAGTTTTAGTGTGGGAAAGGAACTGTTTAACGACACATTAAAATCATAGTCATACGTATATAAAATTGTACATAATTAATTTTACTATCGTCTTCAGCTTCGGCCCAGTCTCGAGGTTTCAACGGGTCCGTCCCTAAATGCTGCACAGACGGTGGCAAGGATTTCCTTCCTCAGGATCTCACGGTGAGTGCAAAACTTAGTCAATTGCAGTGTGATAAAGGAACTGCTCTCAGCTTAATATTAGGACCCTGAAATAAACGTGAATGTAGTGCGTTTGAAGCTAAAATTATCTGTATAACCTTGTTGGACGGGTGGGGTGTGGGATAAAATTAAAAGGGGTAATTGAAAGATATTGGGAATTTTTTTACAAATGAGCTTACCTAGGAAAACATTAATGAAGCAAACTGATCTCTTACTAATCTCAGCATAAAAATCGTGGGCGAAACCCTCCCTAGACGTCAAGGGTTGTAAACCTGACAGCGTACCTTCTTTGTAATGTGGCGTCGTCTCTCCGCCAGATTCCTTGTAAGGGCGTCTTCTTCAGCGTCGACTGGTGACCTCCTTCAACCTCACCGCTGTGTGAATAAGCGCCGAAATCGATGTTGGGGTTAATCGATTTTCTTTAGGCCACCGAACCCCATCGGTTGAGGTTTTAAATATTTCGTTACCTTCGCGCGAGTCCCGATTTCCCACGGGACCAATGTTCACGGATTTCCCAGGTGCCCCAAAGCCGTCCCAGGGGATTAGCGACGACACCAGGCCCCGACAATTCCAAGTTCCTCAATCCTCGCTAACTTTATATTGAGAAATAATAAAATATATCAACTATCGCGTTGTAACCTTTTCATAATTACACTTTTTTATATCCTACTTGGCATATTTTAAGATTATACCTAGTGAACGTGACAGCAGTAAACGAGAATTGAACATTCAAAACTGCGGGAAGTCGATATCGGAAACGTTGACGTTATAAAAAAAGACTATGGAATCGTTGAAGGTTATTTAAACCAATTTCATAATTGTGAGGACTGGAACATGGAGTTAAGAAAAATGGGAAATTATAAAAAAAAATATCCTGTTTAAGAAAATGCCTCGTGTTTCAATCCTTGCAGTCGATGGTTAACATCTTCATTGACTATTAACCTTTCGTTTCCCTGTCAGGCCAGCTAAGGAGAGACATAAATATTAGATCAAAGGAAGTAGAAATGCTTCAGCCGAAGCTCACGCAGGAGCGTATAGATATTTTAGATGAAAGGCAAGAATGGAAAAATGTCGACCGGACCAGGGGCTTGAATCCCCGGACCTCCCGCTTTCCGGGCGGGATCTCCACCAACTGAGCTAATCTGAGTTGACGTCCGAGGACCGATTCAACATCCCAACATTCTATGCCAGGCTCATCCACAATTCACTGATCAATATAGTCAATTATTCACGGTTCTCCTGGAATTAGGGCGTGAAGAATGTGGTTTAATGGAAACTTGAAATTTATTTAGATGGTGATATTAAGTTTCAGTTCATGAAAAAAGGTTAACTAGTATTAGTGTATAATTTATTAAAAGTAGAAGTATCACTAAGTAACTGCTTTGAGCTCAAGTGTACTCTCTGTACCGTGCTTTCTTTTACCAAGCTAAAACCGAGCGTACCCGATGATTTCCCAGCGTTACTCATTATATATCGTAATTGCTAATCCTATCGATTATTCCATCAATCGCTTCCATTTCCACAATTGTACCTAACTCCCAAGAGGTGTGAGACGAATGTGGAACGGTTTCATGACCCTTCGGCTGGTCTGTTATTTGATTGTCCTAGCCTTGTAGTGTACTCAGTCTCTATCAATCACAATTCATGGGAAGTTATCCTGAGTTGTGTGTGCAGCATCCCGACTGCCTGGCCATCGAGGTTCCCCCGGAGGACCGCTTCTTCCGACGCCACGGAGTCCGGTGTCTCGAGTTCGTCCGCAGCAGCGCCGCCCCTCGTCCTGGCTGCCCTCTGGGACCCAGGGACCAGATCAACCAGGTCACCTCCTTCCTGGACGCTTCCAACGTCTACGGCAGCTCCGACAGAGAGGCCGACGAACTGCGGCTCTTCAGACACGGTAATCTCATCACTGCTGCGGCAATTCTCTTAAAAAATGGCGACGATGTTTTATTGGTTGCAAGTCTGAAAAATTTCAATAAACAATAACCGCCTGTTTTTCAGTAATTAAATGAAAATAATTAACGACCTAATATAGAAAAATATTTTATTTAGTTGAATCGACGCTTCGTCACCGTATTTTGCACATCCTCATGTAATGTTTATTTTTAAAATTTTGATGAAAGAGAAAAGAAAGAATCCAAAGATATTAAGAAATCTAATCAGTAGCCAGTCAAATTCTCATTACTACACGTTTTAAATATTTCTTTCATCAAAATTTAAGATTACACGAGGAAGTTCCAAATATGGTGACGAAACGTTGATTCAACTCTTTTCAGTTTGCAGGTGTCTACGATTTTCTTCTGGCCTAAGAACTTAATTATGTGTTGAGGTCCTACGATTTGTCTGACGCTTCATGGTAACATATACTGGGCAAGCATTTTCCCTTCCGCATAACTACCACATCCTAACTAATCTGCTTAGCGTATTCCATAATTTACCTCTCTCTTCTCTTCTTACCCTTAAACATTTCCCACTAATGCTAATTTTACAAGACCCTCATGTCTCAAAACGTTGCCAATTAATCTATCCCTTCCCCTGGTCAACGTCCTTCATATTGTTCTGTCTTTTCTTATTCTGCTTATAACTTCCTCGTCAGTGATTCTATACACCTTCAAATACACTCCCAGTATCCCGAGAGAGTCCAAAAATACCTCCCTGGAATAAATATTACAGTATTATTATTATTATTATCATCATCAGTATTTTACCAGAATAAAAATTTTCCCCTGCTTAATGGTTAAATTTTTTAATTAAATCGCATATTAAAGGTCATAATGTCATAATTGTGACGTTTTTCGATGTCGGTTGAGTCTTGTGTTGACCAAGAATTAAATAACGTACCGCGATAATATAAATAAATACCCGGGCAACGCCGGGTCCCCAGGTAGATATACAACTAAAGAGTTAAATCAGCCTCCTTTGTCAATTTTAAAATTTACCTGACGCGATAAATGAAACTAATTTATCACCGTATTGACGATCGAAAGTAATTCATTTTGGGGATGGGATGAAAATGAAACAGGACTTACAACTCGCAGTTGGTTTTCACGCCGCGGCAATTCCAAGAAATCTTCCCGTAGAATTAATATATTTATTTATATTCATATTATGTTAATATCTTCTGCAATATATCGAAATTAAATATGTAGCAATATTTAAATTAAAACACAAATTTTCATTCAGACTCTTCAATTTTATTTATTGGTATAATAAGGAATTTAACTACTTTTGTAGGTTTTTTTATCGCTGTAATTTGACTAAACTGTGGCTGCTGACCTTGTGCAGGTCTGCTGCGGTCCGGCCGCGTGGCCGGACGACTGCCGCTGCTGCCGCCGAGGGGCCGCGCCGACCTGTGCCGCCCTCCTGCAGACTCGCGGCTGCACTGCTTCGCCGCGGGGGACAGCCGCGTCAACGAGCAGCCGGGGCTCATCGCCATGCACGCCCTCTGGCTGCGCGAGCACAACCGTCTCGCCTCCAGGCTGCGCAGCCTCAACCCTCACTGGGGCGACGAGACGCTCTACCAGGAGACGCGCCGTCTCGTCGCCGCCCTCATGCAGCACGTCACTTACAGGGAGTTCCTGCCCATCGTGCTCGGTACACAGACCGTCAAAATAATTACTCCTTTACCACTGAAAATCTTTACCTCGCAGCAATGGTCATAGGGAAAATACATTAGTAAAATTATCACCACAGGATAAAAACGACGCCAACAACTTCATTTTCCAAATAGCTGGGGCGACCCGAATTTACCTGACGCGAGAAATAAAACCAATTTATCAACTTATGTGTACATCGTATCGCAATAAGTTCATCTTTTTCTCACCTTGCTGCGACAATAGATAGTAAGTGGGATGGGACGAATGAAACAGGACTTACAACTCGCAGTCGGTTTTCACGGCGCGGCAATTCCAAGAAACCTTCCCGTAGAATTAATATTTTTATTTATATTCATATAATGTTAATATTTTCTGCAATATATCGAAATTAAATATGTACGTCGCCCCGGTATTTATTTACATTATCCCGGTACGTCTTTTAATTCTTGGCCAACACATGATTAAACATGCATCAAAAACGTCACCATATGAACCGCAAATATGTTCTAAGTCTCACGGTACCTGTCAGGGCTAAAAAATACTTTCAGTAAACTAACTGAATTAAAATTCTCTTAACGCTTATATAAGAGCACGAAAATACTCCTGGTGCATTGTTGTTGTGGTATTCAGTACTGAAGCATCCCTATCTTGCGCCTGATGACATCCTCCCGAGTAGCCCCCCCCCCGCCAGGAGATCCGAATGGGTGGGCTCTTTTACCTCCGGAATATTTTACCCGAGAGGCTGCCATCGTATTGTTATACATTGAGCGCTGCATGTACGCGGGAAAATTAAAGACACTGCTGTAGTTCTGCCCCCTTCCGCTCTTTGCTTGCAGCCGTGCAACAGTGACAGAACCATTAAAGCTGTTCCAGCCATGCTAGTGTTTGTCCAAACGCGGATCCACTTCTGGTTCACTGCCTCACGTCGGTAACTAATACTAGTTTTTGTATGCTCCGAAAGATCGGTTCCACCCATATGTGGGTAGCCGTCCCCACTTCGCAACCGGGGGAGACTTCTGATTGCGTGACTAGCATCCCCACACAGCAGTTATTCTTCCATCCATTGGCCTCACCTCTTCTGTTCTCACCCCCACACATTTCCCTTGATGCTAATTTTATAAGACCCTCATGACTTAAAATGTGGCCTTTTAATATATTTCTGGTAACCGAGTAGACTACCAAACACTCACTGTTTCTTAAGAATGGCAAAAATATATCCGGGATTTTAATATGGCAATAATTAGCTTCAGTACCATAAGACAGTAAGAGATATCACACCCCTGTATGAGCTAGGGGTTATTTCACCCATCAAGTGTTCAAACTGAAACGAAGTGCCATGTAAAATAATTTCGATTGAAATAGCCACAAATTGTAATAGTAATCAATTTACCCCCCATGATAACTATATTTCAACTTATGAAGAAATGTGTTCTAACCCGTTCCAACCGCCCCCCCCCCTCCCTCCGTTAGAGGATGAACTGCAATTTAAATCACTTGCTAAATGTTGGAATCAAGCTGAAATACTCCATAGCACCCATTTTGATACCAAACTTGATGGTTTTCTTTTAATTTTCATACAACGCCCCCTACACCTGCATCTCATGAATACTTCACTTCGACACTGAATTGGTGCAAATTATATGCAAACAAATTAAGTGACAATGCTATCAAAATTAATAGACCAAGAAAACTATATATTAGAAGGAAATAATAGCTTTTATAGATATTTAAAAATTTTCGAACCATGCATCCCCTCCATCACCCAGATAGTGGTAGTCGATAATTCTGTTACCCAAACAAGCTTGAGTGGTACACCAAAACAACTGAACAATTCACTCCTCACTGACTATCATCAAGCAAAAGTGGAACCTCCTTATCCAACAATATAATATTCATAATCGTAACACCAAATTTTATAAAGGCTTTTACCATAATGGAAGGGAATGGAAGAAGGAAGACAGATTGAAAAAATTCGATGTGGCCACGACTCAAACCTGGGTACACAAAATCAGCAGCGTATCGTCACCTTCTACGCTTAACATATGTATTTCCTTGAGCATGATTCAAAGAGCAAATTTCCTGCCTTTCTCCCAAATATTTCTATCTTTCTTTCTATCCAATTATCAAATGCGTGACTTCGTCACTTATCCAATATATAATTTATATATATGATTCCAGACTGTGCTGGCCTACATTAAGCATTTATCAAACTTCAGGGTTTCAATTTTTTGCTCCTGGAAAATTAAATAAATTTGGAATGAAAATTAATCCACTGTTTTGGTTAATTAATTGGTGTGACTGATGAAACATAAGACATTTTATAAGAAGAATAATGTCAACTGGACATAGGTGTTTACTATGACAGAATTAGTTTAAAATAATTTATAACTACTTCACAATTATGAAAAGGTTTTTTTGTTTGTAACTCTCTGAATATTGCTTCAGGGCCAGATGTCGTCAAGTTGTTTGGACTGGAACTGGTCAAGAAAGGCTACTACGAGGGTTACCATATTAAAGAAAACCCTTCAGCAATTAACGCCTTTGCCACCGCAGCTTTCCGTTTTGGGCACAGTCTTGTGCAGCCACACCTAACTAGATGTGACAGTAACCACAACAAGATGCCAGCAAGTATGTAATGGTAAAGCATGGACTTTTGGGCATAAATTATTTAAATGTAAATGAGTAACCAGCTGTAGTCAGAAAATAATATTTAATAAGAAAAATCACAACTGTTGTGTTCCTACCATTGGAACCTCTTCAGTTGAATTAATAGAAAATAAAATCATAAACTGTTAAAATTTAGAACGTGCATAAAGAATACACCTTATGAGGTTCTAATGTTAAGAATGCGACGTCACAATTTTTGTAATTAAATATAATTTTCTGATTACGGCTGTTTACTTATTTGTTTTCAAAAAATCAGATCAATTAAACTATTGATATATTTAAACTGTTTGAATGTGCGCAAGAAAAAACTTTAAAAAAAAAATTGTAAGCTTCACTTGAACATTACTATCATATTGAAACTGTTGCACTTGCCTCCATCAACGATTGCCTAGTGTGTAATCTATTGATGAAAATTTTCTTTGAAATGACAAAGATATATGCTGTGTTTCATTTTATTAAGAAGAAATGACAGTTATAAAACTCTACTACTATAGATTGGGTCTTTGCATGTGTATTTCTTATTTAAAATTTTTCCAACACTAGTACGAATATGTCATGAGACAGCCAATATATTTCAGATGTGTCACTCCATGCAGAATTAACTGTCCCATCCAATATGTATAACATTGGTTCTGTGGATCACTTATTGCTTGGTCTTTGTGCACAAACTTCACAGAAGAGAGACGAATACATAACGGAAGAACTTACAAACCACCTTTTCCAGACACCAAGTGAGTAACAGTAAATCCTGTTTAAACAACACACGTCTTTTAGTATTTTAATAAGGGATCTGTTTTTGACCATGTACAAGTTTACCATCTACTCTGTCACAGAACCGTAAAAATTATACGAGAGATTAACATTCTGGGCGATGAATCGTGAATAAAACTAATATGTAAATTTTAGCAATTAAAACCAGCAATTGTAACCTTATTAACTGGGGCCAAGGATTTCAACTTAGCAAGGCCTGGGAAACTTTGATGCAAGGGCAAACAAAATCACAATACAATAATTACGCCAACAAATGCCGGAGCAAATTGTTGCTTGAACTTGGCCAGGGGCCCAGAGCCAACAGAGAGGCCGGGACAATATCGCCTGAGACCGAGGACAAATCAGGACAGGGCATGCATTATGTTACCAATGGATGGAGCATAAAGGCGACACACAAGCTTCAGGACAGCACTTTCACTTAAGAAAGACAGCAGAGTATGCCATCGAAACGTCATAATTTAAGCTTAATTTAACCCATGTGAAAACACAAGAACTGTTTATCCAGAATACAGACCGGGATAATCTTTGATAAGCAAGATTATACATAATTTATATTCATATCTCCATGAAAATTTCTAAATGCAGTCAGGAATGCATCAAAGTAATATTTGAAAAACTTTATTTCTTCTGTTGTACTGAGTAATTCACATCCTCTTTATGACTGCAAATTGGTCACCAAGAATAATCCATAATGTATATTCACCAAATAAAATAATCTCTAAATATAATTTGGGATAGTTTGGATGTTGCACCAACTCATTATATCTAAGGATTTTCATCCATTTAAGCCACAATTTTCAATTACGAGTCACTTAATGTATAATTTTAATTCATTTTAACCACACTTATGATTATGACGTTTTAGGGGCAAGACTGGCTGGCAAGTAGGTGCATGATTCCACGAATTCAGCCCATCATTTGAAATAAGGACTTAAAAACATGGACTTCAAATTTAATTGTTATTCAACATGCTAAAGAAACATACAATTAATGGAATGGGGATGGTTAAAGTACATACGAATACTTATAAAAACCAGAATTCTACAAATTTAAATTGTATAGCTCCATAGTTGTCAGTTTCTGAGCAAATACTTTTATTTTTCTCATTTTATAAAATTAACAAAAATAAATAAATTTATTATTTAAAAGTCAATTGAATTCGTAAATAGTTTGGCATTAGATGACAACACATTTCATTCTTCTTATTAATATTCATAAGTTATGCACATTTCAATTAAAATATAGGAATGTTAAAAATACAAACAGTTTTTCACAGGTAAATACAAATATCAGACTCCGAGGAAGAATGTGTAAGAAGTAGTAGGCATATTCCACTTTCACTCAATATTCATATCAATAGTCAATAATAAAAATATTTAAAAACATCACACACATCGTCTGGATAAGATGATGATGTCACAATCACCAATGAAGAACTTTCTCACTAATATAGAGTACTTATGTTCCTTCTTAACAGTCGTACTAACTTCACAACATTGCTATCGTCGCAGTTCTGAAAGATCAACACTTTCTTCTAAAGCTTGTACCAGTACTTCCAAATTCTTACCACTTGCTTCAAATTTCGATCGTATCGCCTTGATTGACATTAACAATGAATTTAGATTTCGGACCATTTTCTTCAAACTTTCCACTTCATACTCTTGATCATTTTCATTAACAGCTATTTTCTTCTTCTCCGGTTCCTTTTTGTTTTGTCGACGTTTCTTTGGCATATTGGTCCAACACACAACCCAACTTCAAGAACTGCCGCCCTTTCCAGAGTCGTTAGTCAGGAAAGATATATCTCAGCAAAGGTTATCTTGCCTAACAAAAAGTCGACCACGCAGCCTCGATATCCAAGGTCGTGCAGGTCTTACGTCAGAGATGCATTTCATTTTCTCGTAATAAATGAAAGTTTTTCAAAACTATCCCAGCATTTAAGTAAAAAAATATATACAATTGAGACCGTGTGCTGTGGAAGAACTCGCATCGAAATATTATATATCTTGGGCATCTGTCAGAATAATATTGATAGCATTCAATTATGATGCAACAGGATACTACGACAAACAAATGTTTTTGAAATAACCAGGGAAAAGATCTTTATCATTAAATTAGAGAGATGTAACCAGTCGAGACATATTTCGATGACACTGAGGAATAATAATATGCCAAAACTGGATGTATTGAATGAAATTTAGGAATTCTACCACTTGGGCCGCACAATAACTAGGGTTGGTAGAAGTATAGTATACATGAAGAGTAGGATAGCACAGGCAAGGAAGGAATTTACTTACTGGCAATATAAGTGTGAATATTAGGAAATAATTACTAAAAATGTTCGTATGGAGCGCCGCGTTATATGGTTTGCGAAACAATAGGAGTTGCGGAAAGAAAAAGAATAGAAGCCTTTGAAATGCGGTGCTATAGGAGAATGAGATTTGTGGATAGGATAACTAACAGCACGTTCTAAACAGCATAATTAATTAAAACGAACTATATGGAGGACGTTGACCAACAGAAGGGATAGATTAATAGGTCGCGTTTAAAGGCACGAGGGTCTTGTAAAAATAGCATTAGAGGGCAGTGTGCGGGGTAATAACAGAAGAGGGAGGCCAAGTGTGGAATCCTCTAAGCAGTTTAGGGATTATGCACCTTGCGGTAGATATGTAGAAACGAAAAGCTATGCAAAAATTGGTTAGCTTGAAGGGTTGCATCAGACCACAGGAGACATTGATAATGAAGTACCTTATAAAAAAATTTTGTGAAAAAATAAGTACCAGACATCATTTCTCAAAACTTTGTTTCTTCCTTAAACTAATAACGACGTTAATATGTTTTCGAAAATCATAAATGGCATATGTATTAAATTTATGTTTATTGCTCAATAAATTTATGATTTAGTTGTCCAGTTTTAGAAACACTGGCTTCAATTGGTGGAAGAAACCTCTAGTCTTAACTTTAATATGTTATCAGTGCGTGAAAAATTTGCCAACTTTATCAGAATTAGAAATGATATTCCAGGCAGTATAAAAGTCTAAAAACTCAGAAGTTATTATTTTTTAATAGTAATGAAATAATGCTCAACTAAGTCAAATGATATACACCATTTGCTATAATGGTTATAAGAAAAAAAACAGGAAATGATTAAAATTTAAATTAATGCTAATTATCACCTTTTTCCATTTGTTAATGAAATTAAACTTAATTCAATCCCAACTCTTTTTATGTTGGTCATGATGATGTGAGTTGTTGCAAATTTATACTGATGACACACAAAAAGAATATTAACACATGCCTAAAATTTATAGTATTAGTTCAATTTCTTTCTGATTAACTGTCCCCGAGTATTACCCAACTGTGCAGGTTACCGCTATGGACTGGATTTAGCAGCGATTAATATACAGCGTGGAAGGGACCATGGGTTACCTGGGTATAATGCATGGAGGGGTCCCTGTGGCCTGGAAACATTTACCCACTGGGACCAGATGCTCAAGGTGATGTCCACAGAGACTGTGGAACGTCTAAAATGGGTTTACAGGTGAACACAAATTTTTTGATAGCCCAAAGGTTGAAACTAGCTGAAACATTAATCTGTTTTGTATCTTTTTTCTTTTCAAAAGGGTCATTGACGATATTGATCTTTTCCCTGGAGGGATGGCAGAACGACCAGTCTATGGAGGACTAGTTGGGCCAACTTTTGCATGCATAATTGCTCAGCAGTTTAGTAGTCTCCGTAAAGGTACCCCATAGATATTTTATGTAAAAAATTGTATTTTTGAGGGTCATTCTTGACTTGCTTTTGTAAAAAAATATTTATATCAGTCTAGTTATATGTCTTTAATTTGTTTAATTTTTTATTACAGGAGACAGGTTCTGGTATGAAAATGGAGGGTTTGCTTCATCTTTCACTCTTCCACAACTTAATCAAATCCGACAAATAACTATGGCAAGAATTCTTTGTGACAACTTGGATTCCATATCAACTATTCAGCCATTTGTGTTTCTAACTGCAGATAATTATAGGTACTGATGTTTCATCATTATGTATAAAGATAATGAAAATTCCTGACTAACTAACTTCTCGGCTCTACAGCCCATGTAGGGCCTTGGCCTCTCTGATGATCGTAGCCCCAATCTTGCCAATCCTCAGCTCGTTTCCTCCATATTCTGACTCCCATCCTTCATAGGTCATTGTCCAACTTTAATTTCATGGTCTCCCTTTCCACCTTCTGCCACCTGGATTTCCCATGTAGATCTTTTTGACTACCCTGTCCCCTGACATTCGCTCTACATGGCCCAGCCATCTCAGACTGTTACTCTTTACATTTCCGATACTATATCTGCATACTTACATAGTTCCTCCAGTTCCCCTTTTCTCTGTATTCTCCATTGCCCTGCTTCATTTACTGCTCCAAAAATCTCTCCTAATTTTTTCCTTCCCCAAAAGATAATGAGAAAAATGTAATATAAATGATGATATGGGTAGTAAAGAGAGAAAGGGACTGCCATTGCTCACCACAGCTTATTAAATGGTTGAAAGTCATATTTGATTCATTCCGCAGTTGTCCACCTTCTTTTCGAAAATAGCAAAATATTTTATATTAATTTAGAATTTCCCTTAAATTTAAGCTTTAAATTTCCCATCATGCACTTTTATTTGGTTGTTCATAATTTCCCATTTTGTACTTGCAGGAATCAACTGACTTCATGCAAGAGCAGCAAAATTCCCGAGTTAGATTTGTCACCGTGGGCAGAGAAATCACCAGATGACTATACCGATACTTCAACAGAAGACCACTATGCTCAGGAATTACCTTCATTTCCATTCAACGAAAACTTTCCAAATACTGGTCACGAACAGCCGGAGAAACCTTCAACAAATAGACCTCATGATTACAATCATCACAAACCCAGTAATTCAAACTTTGAAAACTCGGGCAACTACCAAAAGCCCGTTAAGGAGCACAAACCTAACTATTCACATACTTATGTGCTCACAGTCAACATTTCTTCTCACCATAAAGAAAGTTACCACACTACTGTGAAGCCAAGTAATCACGATAACATTCCCGACAACTTGGATCAAAACCATGGTTTTCACAATATTCAAAACCCCAATAAGCACAATGAATATAAGCCACATTACAGCACCACAAAAAATCCCTTCTATCATTACCACAAACATCCAAATGCTACTAGCACAGTTGCTCCAAATCACTTCTACGAATTTGAAAATCATGAAGGTAACCACAATTATTCAGATACAAGTTCTCACAATAAACCTATTCACCACAAAAACAGTTCCGAAAGTTACAATCATTTCTATGAACTTCCACAAAAAGTAAAACCAAATTACACATATGGAAATGGACATAGCAAACCTAATTACGGAACTCAAAATCATTTCTATGAACCACCAAGTAAAATTGTAATAGTGCCGAAATTTCACATTCCAGTGTCTGAATACTTCAAAGAAAATAGTTCCAAGTCTGAATATGAAAGGACCATCTACTGCTCTGAATCATCAGGCAACCTACAAGGAAATGAAACTGATTCTGGACAAAGCTATAAGCATTGTAACATATCACACTCAATTAAAGAACTCAGAAATAATGACACTGAAAATGAAAGCAGAATTGCTGATGTTAACAAAAATGTTACTTTTATAAGAGATCATATGAGTATATCTGAGCAATCTTATCAAAAAAACATAAAAACTGCAAATGGGAAAAGTGATAGGTAGGAAGTTTTGCTTCATACTTTTATAATAATTTTACTTATGACAAAATATGACAAACATGTAAAATGCATCACATTGGTTATATAGGCTATAATTATTAAACTCTAATTGCTTGTTATTGTTTTCATAAGATTTCTCCTGAATCTTTCTTGACTCATTTCCTAAATTGCAATTTCATTTCAACTCAGAGAACTGCCATTAATTGTTGTCAATATTAAATAAGTATTATAATGTGAACTATAATTCTCCATCTTCTTCCTTGGCTCTGCTGCCCGTTCGGGACCTTAGCCTACTGGTTCGACTGCGAACTGCCATCTTACATGACACATTCCGAATTTTGGAGTGATACGTGGTTAGTGTATTCATTCTCCAGTAGTCTTAATATCATGTAACTTCAGTCATAGGTTTTACGGGTATTATACGGGGGGCTTATTTGGGTAAACATCCTCCGAGAATGCTGATTATGGCATGAAATGAGAGACGTTGTTGTTGCTGCTTGGTTTTATTTTGCTTGGCTTCACTCGGTCAGAATCTTGAGATGGTCCCAGCCTCTATGAAGCAATGCGAGACGAAGGAATCTTTCTTAACGAATGACAAAAGCCACAAACATAAATAATTGAGCTATGGCAGCAATAGATAATGCCTAATTGGCCCTATGAGAAACAGGTAACCTCCTGACCTCTGGCCAACCCTGACTCGTCTCTGCACTGGAGGCACTACCAACCTCTGCTACATAATCTTGACAATATTCCCTCTTTCTTCTTACATTTGTTTCCCTCTCATTAGGGGATACCCAACCATCACAAAATTATGGTGTGATACGTGGTTAGTCTATCAATTCTCCAGCAGTCTTAATTTTGTTCTCTGTAACCATGATGGCTAACATCCAAGTCCATGCCAGAGTTTGAACCTAGGACCTCTGTTATGAGACAGCAACACTAGCCACTAAACCACAGGAGGTCAGCATCATCTATAATTAGATTATTAAAATATTGATTAAATCAAATTGACAAACAATATTCCAGAAATGGCCAATCTTTTCTAGCAAGTAACATTTGTTCATATTATATACTATAATCTTGTTCAAAATAGTTGAAATTAATTGGAACAGCCTTCGTTGTCGATGTACTTATTTATACGTTAAATTTGCAGTTTTGTTTCCCTCGGCACAGGCAGTGAAATGTTAAATTTTATGCCTGAATACGTCTCAAGAAGGGAGACAAAACATTGCAAATATTAACTTGGAAATAAATATACTGACAACAAAGGCTGTTACAATTTATTTAATTGTGAGACAAAGCATTATGTTTTGAAATCATATTCAGGAGAATGTAGTCATTTTTGTTTCAGACACCTTTGCATCTTGAGGTATAACCTAAATTCACATGCAGTCAAGTTGAGAGAAATTGTAACTTGATGAATACAGATGAGTTCATTCATAACCTATGAAGTTGTTTCTGCCAGATTAACTGGTTCAATGTTCAAATGAAGGCTATCCCAGTGTATGTACCTGACAAAGTTTTCTCAGGCTTTCAAACAGGTGAAGATACAATAATTACACAACATTTTGACATCTTCACCACATCTTGATAGCATTAACACTGCTGTTGAAACGTCGTGTAATTACTGTTTTCTCCCCTTTGGTTCTAAGTTTCCCACTCACTAGCTCAGAAGTTTTCAAGTGATGTTACATTTATCATTCAAGACTTGGACAATAATCTTATATCAGCATTATTAAGGTATTCTGAGTACAGTTCCATAAAGAATTTGTTCCACTACAAGAAGCTGAACTGGAACTATTGAGGTGTAGCCATTCTTACATGCAACAATTAAAATTCTGGGGGTCCAGGAACTAAATTTGTCTCTGATGGTTTGCTGTCAACTTGAATCCTGACATGGGCTTTCAATGTTTGTGCCATCACAGTCATGAAAACTGGAATTAAGACTGCCGGAGAATTGATACGCTGATCACATGTCACTACAAATTCAAAATGTGTCATATCAGGTGACAGTCCATAGTTGACCTGGTAGGCTGTAGAGCAAAGGAAGATGATGTACAACCATATCACAATTTTTTTAATTCCAGTGTTATTTACTAGGTTGTAAAAAGATTTGACTTCTCAAACCAATTTACCCCTGTAGTTGCTATTCTGTAGGCATCATAGTATCCTTCTAAAAATTAATTTTTATTTCATTTTATAGGACATCTTGGGTTAACAACTTGCATGAGGACACTGATGAACCACTCCCTGAAATGCCTTCTCCTGTCAGCGACCCAGATGCTGTGCAAGAGCTTCCCAAGCCAATGAACGTGTCTACTGAAGATGGAGAAATGGAAGGGTGGGAACAATTTTCATGAGTTAAAATTAGTAATGTGATGAACTATGAATGATATTTCAAAATTTATTAATGGAATTGACACTGGTATCATCTGACTTATGGAACTAAAACCATCAGTGAGAAGTGATAATAAATCTATAATAATTGTAGTTTTGTGAAACTGTCTTCCACAGGGGCAATCCCTGATAGAAACTGTTGCAATTGAAAAATGGTTTGAAGAATATGAATACATGTTTCCATGATTGCTCCAAATAATTGCCAATCTGCAATAGAAAATTTTGCAATAGTCAGAAACATATATTTTTTTTGTTAAGAAAACAAAAATCTATGTCGTGTAATAAGCAGCATTATAAGAAACACATTTGGACACTTTTGTTCTATTTTTCCATGTTAATGCAGTTGCTCTTTTTCTTTCAGTTCCATTTTTCTTTTCTGTTATTTATAGTGTAACACAGTTGAGCAATGTAACTACCAATATTATTAAATTTCAATAATTTACTTTATTAACAATTAGCTTGAACCAATCTTTGACAACATTGCATATTCAAAATTTGTCTTTTGTCTGACCATAAATAGGTAGAGTGTGGCTGCATAAATATACAAAAGATAATTTAAATTAATAAATAGATTAATATGAGTAACTCAAACAATAGTTTTCGGACTATAAGTTTTGAAATAAATAAAAAGACAGCCAATAAGTCAGCATATAATTTTATTGCTATTTAATTAATATGAAAGCGACGTTTTGTCTTCTTTTCAAGGCTTCGTCAGGCATCAAATTTAACAATTCAAGTCCTTCGCTCCTTGACTTGCTCATCTAAAAAGATTATTATATGTATTGAAGTATTTACATGATGGGAATATACTTCAGTACATTTAATACCATTTCGGATGAGCGAGTGAAGGACACAAATTGCAAAATTTTATACCTGATGGAAGTTCGAAAGGGAGACAAAATGTCACTTTTATATTAATTAAATGACAATAAAATTATATGCTGACCTATTGGCCACATTTTTATTTATTTTAATGTTAGTATCTATTTTATCTTTTAGTTTCCATTAAGATTTACAGATATGATATAAATGATTAAATTTATAATTGCATTAAGCATAAAGGCCATGTTTCAAACAGAAATTGAACAGAAGCTGAAACTTGATCAATGAATACAGGGTACTAGAATGAAATTTGAAGAAATATGACAAGTAAATTTTTGCCCTTAAGAGGAATTTTGTTGGGCTGGTATTTGAGATAGTATTCATTGTTTACCTTGCAATAAGTGAGAATTTTTGGATTTGTGTTTATGAAAAGCACTTTGTAGTACAAGTATATTAGGATATTATAATAAAGACAAGTTACAAAACTCTTCTATAGAGTGTAATAGAGGCATGTGAATACATACTTTGAATGCATAACAAGCTTGTCAACTTTGAAATTTTCATCATAGTGTGATATGTAAAACTTTGAGTTTGAAATTGTTATATTATTTTACAAATTTTACATTGTCTTTTAGTATTTGTATTTTTAATTAAAGTAGTACTTTCAATCCTTGTACTTTGCACATGAAATATTCGTGACAGTTAAATAATTCATATGTTTCCAATATGAATAATGTGATAATTGTTTGAACTACTACTGAATTCCAAATAAAATTTTCTGGTTTGAACACGGGTCAAAGTTTGCTTGTTGATGTTATAGAGCGAAGTCTTTCCCAGTGACTATGCTCTAAATACAATTCTGGGGGTTTCAACCCAGGTCAAAGTTGCAACGTTTCAACAGCAAGCTCCACCATCGTCGTCAGGTATACAGTCTACCTGATGACGATGGCGGAGCGCGCTGTCAAAACGTTGTATAAAGCAAACTTTGACCCAGGTTGGAACTCCGAGAATTGTATTTGGAATTGAGTAAGAGTTTAAACAATTATCACATAATTCTTATTGACAATATCTGAGTTGCACGTTTGTGTTGTTGTGAACCTCAATAGTTCACCACTGATAGTTTATTTAGTGGTATTGAATGGAATGCAAGTAATTATAAATTAATTTTTACTGGAACTTTTTGCTTTTATTATGATTTGTTCAGCCATTATACACAATTAATTTCTTAAAGTGTTATAGTTATTTTTATTGGAAACTTAACACTGTTTCAACTCGCTTACTAAGTGAAACTTAAGGAAGCAATGTTCTAATAGGTCAATTAGTAAATAGCAGACTTTCTATTGGTCACAAATTGTACATTTAACCTTGTCTCTACTCAGTACGCTGTAAAGTCTGATGCTCAACTTCGAACGTCCTATTTTGCATCCGCAGTGTGAATGCAAAGTGAAGCAAGAATTTGTGCCAAATGACTCCTGCTTTCATTTCACCCCTACATTATATATATATTTTTGTAAAATGTAAATCACAACTAGTAGTGCTTAGTAGAGGTCTCGGTGCTGTGCCGCCTTAAGTGTAAGTGTTATGGAAACACGGCACACACACACACACACTCAGCGTTCATCAATTTCAACGTCGGCAATAATGGTCACTTGTGCACTGTGATAGTTTGTGCTTGCAATTTTGGGAGGAAGGTTGGTTCTCTGTGTATGCCCTCAAGAATTGGTACCTGAATTGTAAGAATAATTATTTATTTACCACATAGAATGCTGTAATTTTAAATATGTAAATTAATGTAAGAAATAATTTTGTAAATGTCATATTTAGGGTACAGTTAGATTAATAGATTTCACTCTGGCTGTGTAAATATATTTATTTTTATTTGACATTCTTTTGTATAGTTAAAAGGTTAAGGATTATGTATTATACATGTAATTTTAAATAATAAATTTGTAAATTATTTATATGTAAAGTAATTCTTAATAGGAAGACTGTAGCACTCCTTCAGGGATTCCTCCCCTTAGCTGAACAATCCATCTCCCTAGTGATTGTGTAACATGTTCAATATGCTCATTATATAGGACTGTATATTAGGTAAACGACAGTTGTTTCAACCCTTGAGAGGAGTAAATATAATAGAAATGAAGTTCCCCGCACGTGATGTTAATTGATGTTCTCCACACGTGCTGCAGTGACGTAAACGCTTGGATTACGCGCTACTTGCACGTGATGTGACGCAAACTTTGGGAGGTAAATCCTGGCACACGATCGCGAACGTTCCGATCCAGCCTGGATAATCTCATTCCATTTCATTCTCCCGCAAAACTCCAAGAAGAGAGACGTGAAACAGTGAGGAAGGCATTGTACATGGATGCTTCTCAGTTGTTGTTGTTGTTGTGGTATTCAGGGATATTTTGAAGGAGGTTAAGGAATTCTGCTACTTGGGAAGCGTAATAATTAGGGATGGTAGAAGTACAGTAGACATAAAGAGCACAGGCAAGAATGGCTATCGCGAAAAAGAGGGTAATATAAGGGTGAATATTAGAAAATCGTTGCTAAAAATGTTCGTATGGAGCTTGGCGTTATATGGGTGCGAAACGTGGACGGTAGGAGTTGGGGAAAGGAAAAGAATAGGAGCCTTTGAAATGTGGTGCTATAGGAGAATGAGATGGGCGGTAATAGAATCACTAACGAGGAAGATCTAAACAGAATAGGAGAAGAGCGAACAATATGGAGGACGTTGACTAAGAGAAGGGATAGATTAGTCCACGTTTTAAGGCTGGAGGGTCTTGTAAAATTAGCATTAGAGGGAAGTGTGTGGGATAAAAACAGAAGAGGGAGGCCAAGCAGATTAGGGAGGATGTGTGTTGTGCTAGTTACGATGATATGAAAAGACTTTCGCAAGGTAGGCTAGCCTGAAGGGTTGCTTCAGACCAGTCTTAGGACTGAATATCACAACAGCAACAACAAGTCTTCAGACTGCACTCGCAGGTTTTACGGGTATTACGCGGGTGTGTGGGGCCTTATTTTGGGTAAACGTCCTCCGAGAAAGCTGATTATGGCGTGAAACGAGAGACGACGTTGTTGTTGTTGTTTGGTTGGTTGTCTTGGCTTGGCTTCACTTGGTCAGAATCTTGAGCTGGTCCTGACCTCAATGAAGCAATGCGAGACGAAGGAATCTTTCGTAACGAACGACAAAAGCCACAGATATAAATAATTGAGCTATGGCGGCGATAGATAACGCCTAATTGACCCGTTGAGAAACGGGGAACCCCCTGGCCCCTGGCCAGCCCTGACTCATCTCTGCGCTGGAGCCGTTACCAACCTCGTACTTCTACGCACTAATGTATCCGATAAAATATTCCCTTAGAAGAAGTTAAAGAGTTTACTTTGTTTACGTTGCGGCAGGTTTGTCAACTGTATTTCTCCAGTTTCTTATAAAACATTTTTTTAAGGTTCTCACACGCCGAAAAGCCTTCACCTATGGTGTATGTGCTATGGTCGAACACCTTTGGCGTACGGTAAGAGTTGTCCGCTGATCCCATTCGATCAGTCGGAATTGTTAATTCTTCACAAAGCGGTAAATTTACGTAGGGCTTGTGTTTATTAAGTTAACTTTAAAATTTTTACACCCGCAGGTCTAAAAACAGTGACCAGTTTGAATTCTTTCTCTTTTGCCAGAGTCCTTATTAATTTCCAATTATAAAATTTTACAATAAATATATAATGAGACGGCCCTAACTATCGAAAATTTTCGAATTATTGGCCATCTTTTATTTAATTTAAACTTTATATAATATAATAGTTATAATTGTCTACAAGTTTAATATAAGGTTAAATGAGGCCAAAAAGAGTCAAATAATTAGTGAAACGTGCCAAAGTATAATTTAAAAACAACTACACGTTTCGGACCCGATCTCAACCCTCTTCAGGTTGAATGTGCATTGCTATTCAGTTCAACCTAAAGAGGGTTCAGATCAGGACGGAAACATGTATTTGTTTTTAAATTATACTTTGTTATGTTTCACTTATTTCACCTTAATTTAAACTTTATTTAAGTATAAAATTTTATGTTTTAATTTTTGTTTTAATTAAATTAACGACCAATTGCAGAGAACAAAGTTTTTATGTTATTTGTACGACGTTTCGTCCTCATTTTTGGTTTCCATCGGGATATTACTTCAGTTTATTAAATTTTGAAGTATTTTGCTCCAACTTCATTTCTTAAATCAAATTTTATGTCCTCGGAGGCAGTCAAAGTGAACTTTTACATACTTTTGGACCCTTTAATTGTTTATCTAAATTCATTAATAACGGTTATTGTTGTTGTTGTTGTTGCGGTAATCACAGAAACCTTCGTTGAAAATTATAATATTTAGAACGTCTTTTTTGGGGGGTAACAGGCTACATGAGAGTGATCCTGAATCTGGCAACTCCCCTTTAATAGCATAGGAAGGGAATTGAAAAGGGGGGATGCGAAAGGTAGAGCAAGGTAGCCAAGGGTTGACTAGGGCCCCCAGGCTATGGTTTAAGGATCCTGCCCGGTGTTTCACCTAAAGAGATGCAGGGAAGACCCTAGAAAACCTGCATCAGGTAGGTCGGGCATTGGGTATTATTCTCACACCCCTTCGGAATGGCGGGAGACGAGTTTGCTGTGGGGTCGCAGCATACCCTTCTCCATGCCAAGTTTCAGGAAGCAGTGGTATAAGTTTTATTTTTCATGTCCTATCGTACTATAATATCTGTGAGAAGTTATGTCCTCGTTGGTTGAAAAATCACAGGCTTAAGTATTTGGTCTCTAATTTCTTGTATTTTTCTTTCCTTTTATCTCCTTCATTAGTTTTTTAACTAACCTATCTTCTTTATTGCATTCAAGTATCCAATATTCCTTTCTCGTTTGATAAATCAGTTTCAATTTATGCTTCTAGAGTGCTTTTAAATTAATAAAAAAATATCATAGATTGACTTATTACAAGACTCAAATCGTAAAGAATAACATTAAAAGGACCAAAATGGTTTCTTTTGATATATGATTTCCTATTTTTTCTCTCTGAGGCGGTGGCTCAAGTCAAGTTATATATCGCTTGTTGCGGCGATTCGTGGCAACCCCCGTCTGTCTGGGTTCTTCACCTCTGTGCCGCCCCGTGGGGCTTCACTCACTATTTTTCTTTCCCCCTGAACGCTTTCTGTGACCTCGGGCAACTTCGTTCCTCTCTCACAGACTTCCCTCGCTCGCGCTTACTTGAGTTAAAATACATCGCCTACGTGTCCTTGTGTCTCACACAGAGAAACTCATCCTATACTTGTATTTATCTTCCTTACTTTTTCCTCGATTCTTTTTAATAGACCGGCGTCTAGCTGTTCAATTCTGTCATTAAGGCACTTATTTATGAAAGTTTCCTTAACGATAGGGGGAGATGTTTAAGGCAGAGAAATTGAGCAGAGGCAAGTGATTTGTTAAATAATAATGAAATATTTCACTTATAAAGTGTTTTCAGGCATTTGAAAATTTTAAATAAGTTGAAAAAGTGAGCTATATATATAATTATCTTTATTACAAATTTAATAAAGTGAAAAAAGTGAACTATATATATATAAAATTATCTTTATTAAAAAATTGCTACATCTATTGCCCTAAGCCATTACTCGTCCCACGTTGTGGCGCCAGTGTAATAAATTTACAGGATAAACTTGGGTTCCATTCTTTTGGACATTTTCACATCTCAAATGCTTTGAAATTAAGGGGAGACAAGAAAATAATCAAATTACTGAGTATGTATTGCTTTTACCAGGGTCCCAGGAGGCCAGCATAACTACCGCCATGCCGCAATTTCCCCCCTATTTATTCATACTATGAGACCAAATATTGTTTAAGGAATATAATTTACGTATTAATCGTGGTTATCAGCAACAGAAATTGTTCTGACACGTGAAAAGTAGAAATAAAATGTCGGGGCACATTAAAAAAAGAAACTTTACACAGAAATTCTATTTTTTTTACTTTGGACTGTCATGGTTATAGGAAAAAAGTTTGTATATTTATTGAACACAAATTTCAGCGGTGTTTCGCTAATGTTACCGTTATTTTTGTTTTTTCGTGTAGCAACATTTGTATTTATTCTCTCTTCTTTGTATCAGATTTTTTGCTCCTAAACTCAGTCTTTCAAATATCTGCAGTTTTTACAAGCCTTTCCCCATTTTTCCTCCTGTATCTTCTTACCTCTGTCTCTTCATCTTCTGTTCGGCGTTGTCTAGAAGTACGTGGATCTGTCTATGGATATTTCAAATCTAACTCGTTCAAACGCTGATATTGAATTAAATCGTCCGATTGATAATTGACGGGCAATCTCCGAAAATAGTCGTTATGAATCTCTGGAACTCTTGAAGACCTCCGAGTGTTTATTTCCATTAATTGCTTGAATATCCACACTTGTGTCAGTATAAGTTGTTTTCTTTTTTAGTTAAAATGGTCCTAAGTATTAAGGCGTCCAACGTGTTGGGTAGAATAATTATAAATGTTGTTGTTGTGGTATTCAATCCTTAGACTGTCCTGATGCAAACCTCCATGCTAACCTGTCCTGCGCAAGCCTAACTACCAACTGCTTAGCGTATTCCATCCTTCCCCTCCGTCTTCTGCTCACTTTCCCGTAATGCCAATTTTACAAGACCCTCATCTCTTAAAACATGGCCCAGAGGAATTTTTCTTCATATGGTTCCATTTATTATTTTTCATTTATAAGAGGAAGGGAAGAAAAATTTTATTTCCAATAATTTGAATTGAACTGTGAAATTCCCTCCCTTACGCCCGTTTCGAATCAGGCGTTCGTTTTCGTCACGACGAAGAATGATGGCAAATAAGGTCCCGTGACGGTGCAACGGCAGAAGACGGAGGTAATTGGCCGGGTGCGGTGACCGAGGCTGAACCTGAGTGAGTGAGGCGCGTGTTTACGTCGTTCTCAGCGTAGTTGGCGAAATGTAAATGGAGTTTGGTGCGTCGACCTGAAGCCCCTTGCGTGTCAGGGTCACGAGTCAGGAGGGAGATTTACCCCCTCAAATTATTTTTTATTATAAAATATTTTAACACTATGGCGTAAAGGCGATTTGGTCTTTACCCTAATGCAGACACCCGAGGACGGTCGAACCCAGGAGCAGACTGTAATGACTCCAGAAAATTATTTTACTCTGATATGCATTGTAACAGTCAGGTAAATTTTATATTAAACTTGCCAAAATTGTAAAATTGTAAAAAATACGAAAGGAACATAATTTAGTAAATAAGCATTAACAAAAGAAGCATGGAATGAAACGAGAAAAAATGGCCATTCAACAATAAATGTTTTTTTTTTGAGGCGAAGATTTGGCCTACGAAGTTCTGCGATCTCTTGGCCTCACATATAATTTTTTTTTCCAAAATCGTCACCTGAGGCAAACTGTAAATCCGAACTGGCCTAAAATTGTAGCTAAATAATTGTTCATTGTTGAAATGATATGTCACACAAAAATTATGATTCATTGTTATGTGCCTCGAAATTCTTAGGTTTTAAACTCTAATTATTACGTATATTTTACTTCGTGAAATCCAAAAAAAAGAAAGAAAAGCAAATTGGTGCCATTATGGCTGGCGTGTTTCCCCCTGCACTTGTAGACGCACTAAAGTAGTACCAAAAAGTTTCTGTTAAGTGCTGCCAACACTATAAAAATTCACTGCGTACTCTTACCCTCCCTTATCCTACTCTAAATTCCTTAATATATTTCTAAATTAAATAATAGGAACCAGCGTCACAAGTTAGGAGGACGGAAAGGTGATGCGATACAACAATCTTTTTTGATTAAGAACCGTTCTGTGGGCAAATCTGTACAGTAATTGCAGCGCGAGAGGGAAGACACAGGTGATCCACCCCGCACGTGCATTCGGACGACACGTGGCACGTGTTCTGACCGCGTAAACGCACACAGTACACACTCGGATTGAAACGTAACACGCAACAACAGCTAAACAACTAAGCTTCCCCCAAAAAAAGTACAACAAACGTCACGACGATCCACGGTATGCGGACCATGTTAATAACTTATTCAACAATATCTGATGTCCCCCAATACCGTATCTCAAATTATGCTCGAAGAATTTCAAAGCCACAGTGAACGGTTTCATTACAATACAAAATAAAAAAATCGTACCATTATTTACAAAGTGAGCAACAAACTAGGATACAGACGTAAATAGGGGGAGAGACTGTCTGTCCGAGTTACCTTCAACATGCACCTTTTAGCGGACGTTCACTGGTAATGACAAGGGGAAGAGTGAAAGACCGAATATGACTGTAATTTACTTGGGGATGCATCATCCAGCGTCCGTTGCACTGTCGATGGAAAGTGAGTGGCGGTCGTCTTTGTGGTGGTGCGGTTGATTGCTCCCTCCCAGACAGTCTAGCCATAATCTCCTCGTTGCACTCTGTTCACCATCTCCTCCACGACAGAACCAAAATAAAATCCCCAATTATCACCACTTATTCCGTAAGGATGATGCATTGGATCAGTCCATCACAAAAAAAAATCCTTTTCCTTGCTGAATTTCCTTATGCTTCGGAGCTACAAAAATAATAATTTTATCAGGTAAACGTCATTGATACCCAAAGGAAACAGTTCAGTAATTTGTGACAACTTCATTAAAATTGTCTGCCAGTGTGAAGAGGAGCTTTCGGTCCTACAGCTGGCCATATTCAGCTGTGTCAGCAACGCTACGTCAAATCAATATATTTGGGTACGAGGTTGACCTGTGCCTGTTAGCTAGATGGAGAAGTTTGTCCACCGGGGGGACGATGACCCATGAAACTTTCCCGAGGTCTGAAAATTCAACTTCGTACGCAAATCTATGACCGAGATGTGTCTTTTTTATTTAACGTAGTGTTGCTGATACAAAAGAATATGGCCAGCTTTAAGACCGAAAGCTCTTGTAAACACTGACAGACAATTTTAATAAAGTTGTCATAAATTACTGGGGTGTCTCTTTCGGTATAAATTAATTTTCCAACATTATACTAGTCTTTCTTAATATTTTTACTATAATTTTCATTGTGCTCGGTTTAAAAAATTTCAGTCACTTATGTGTTCATTTTACGATTTCACGTGACAAAGATCATCTCAATTGCTCAGGATTGCGTTGTCCTGTCATTTTTGAATGAACTGTATTGTGTTCACAAATAAAATCCCTGTATTGTACCGCAGTTGAACCATCCCCATATCCCAATTAAATTAGTATTTTAGGATGAATTAGGTTGGGAAAACTGAATGAGAATATTCGGAGGCTGACAGAGAGGATGCGGAAAATTCCGGGAATAGAAAGAGACACGCTAGCCTGTCGTGAAGATTCGTCTCTGCTTGTTAGGTTTACGGGGGGGAGTGAACTAAAGATGTTTGTCTAACGGAGGACGATGACCCATGAAAGTTTACAGAGGTCGTCCCGTTCCTCCGTAACTGCTGATACCTGAGGTAGTTGAAAATTAATGACGATTAGCCAAGTGGGGTGGTGGAGGTTTTTACGTACAGAAGGTGAAAGGAAAGATTGGCTGGGAGGTGACAATGAGGTGAAGAAGTCAGTTTAGTTGAAAGGAACTGGAGGTCAGAAGAGGAGATAAGAGTCAGTGTTACTCGGAAGCTGTAATGAAGAGGAAGTAGACAGAGGAGAAACGCAGTCAGTGTCTGTTTGAAGAGGAAAGAAGACGCTTTCAAAAACTGTCGAATAAATAATACCATCTTGTGATGTGAACCCTGCACAATACTCAATAACAACGTTATTTTTTCCGAAGAGTCACTTGGAATTTCTGTATATTGCCACATCTCAAGACCTGCAGTGATAGCTGAGGGGCATCAAGCTGGACTGCAGACCCTTAGACTCAGAAACGTAACAATATTTTGGAACCTTTTGAATTTAAAGAGCTAAAAAAAGGAGGTAGGCAAATCTGTCCCTTTTATTCGACAACTCAACTTAAAAATCTGACCCAATATTGACGTCATCATAATTTATGTCAGTAAACTGAGGGACATGGCGCTTTCCTTTTCCCCACAAACGCATTTCTTGTCCACATACCATCATCGGGGGCGGCGACGGCGGCGGAGACAGCCGTGGCGCCACAACCAATTAGAACCAGTCGATGTGGCAACCCTGTGACTGATGCTCAGCAGCGCCAAGCCTATTAAAATTTGTCGAATTCTTTCGTCAGCCGTGTTGATTTAGTGTCGTGTTCCTCCGCATAGCTCACACGTGTCCGAGACCTATAAACTGTCGTATTTCTTTCCGTCGGTTCTCCTCCCTCCAGGCTCCTTATTCCGCTGCTGTGCAGTGAATGTTACCTAATTAAAACATGCCCTGCGTATCTAATGTTACACTGGTCCCTGGTAAGTCGTCCTTTGAAATAGCCTAATACCGTATTTTTGAGATGGCGTTGGTGGACGAGTCAGTCACGTAACCGTATATTTTTATTTGAATCCAAAATAAAACAAGACCCATTAATATTAACGATAAATTCGAAAAGTCTGCGATTTACCTCAAGGGTCATATGAATCACTAAACGTACACGTCACATCCTGGCTCCTCCCCGCCACGAACAGGCCACGCCCTTAACAAACACCAACGTCGCAAAAATTAATAGCGTCATTTACCGCGAAAAGTTTACTCTACTATTTTATGTTATTTGTATTATAATAATTTAAAGATTTTGTTGTTGTGGCAAGCAGTCCTCCTTTCTTACCCCATAACTACCACATCCTCCCTAACCTGCTTAGCGTATACCACCCTTCGTCTCTCTCCTCTGTTCTTACACCACAAAATTCCCTCTAATTATAATTATTTATTATCCTGTTGTGGTGTTCAGTCCTAAGACGGGTCTGATGCAATCCCCCATGGTGATCTATCTTGCACATGTCATTTCATTTCCGCATAACTAACACATCCTACACCCTCACTAATCTTCTTAGCGTATTCCATCCTTGGCCTCTATGCTCTGTTCTAAGACACTCGTGTCTTAAAACGTGGCCTATTAATCTATCCGTTGTCTTGGTCAACGTCCTTCATTTGTCCTCTCTTCCCCTACTCTGCTTAGAACTTCCTCGTTAGTGATTTACTTACGTGAATATAGAGGCTAAAAATGTTGGTAAGAAATGTGTCATTATATGGGTGCGAAAGGTGGACGATAGGAGTTACAGAAAGGAAAAGAATAGAGGCCTTTGAAACGTGGTGCTATTGGAGAATGAGATGGGTGGATAGGGTAACTAACGAGGAAGTTCTTAACAGAAAAGGAGAAGAGCGAACAATATGGAGGACGTTGACAAAGAGAAGGGATAGATTAATAGGCCACGGTTTTAAGGAACGAGGGTCTTGTAAAATTGGCATTAGAGGGAAGTGTGTGGGGTAAGAAGAGAACATGGAGCCAAAGGATGGAATACGCTTAGTGAGGATGTGGGATGTGTTAGTTATGCGGAAATGAAATAGCTTGCGCTAGATAGGTTAGCACGGGGGATTGCATCAGACCAGTATTAGGACTGAATAACACAAAGAATAAAAAGAATTATAATTTTCTTTAGTTAGAATGAACCATCATGTCGAGCTGTTGAACATCGGCGTCGAGTGACGTGGGAGTGACGTCGTCGACAATGGGAGCAACTATTCCCAATTAGGAGGTCCACGTCCATTACAGCCAACAGGGAATGTTCGTCCCGTCTGTCGCATGACAGCCATTTTGACGTATGGATCAGCTGACATTTGGAAGCCGCCCACACACCCACACGATGCGGAACCGTGATTTCCGGAAGCCCGTGCTTGGAGGACTTCAATTACGACCGAATAAATCAGTCGGGATTGCCTCCTCCTGCCTTCACGTGTTATGCAAAGGTTAATGCTTTCATAAAGCATCTCGGGACAAAGAGAAAACATATTGCGAATTCGGAAACGGCAGAGTGGAGACGGAGACGTGAGGATATGAAACATTGTCAGTCAGAAAAAAAATACAAGCTACAGAGATGAAGAAAGAAATACCATTGAATACTGAAATCTGGACAGCGAACGTCCGCACTAATCGTCCTTCTTGTTTAAATCCTCAGTTAAGGGTGTTTCGAATCCTCAAATCAATCTCAAAATACTTCACTTTCAATCTCAAGTTAAGATTCATTTATCCCTCTTTTCCTGGCGCTAATTAAAACGGTCAGTTTAGTTTCCAGAGCTAATCCAATACTGTGCTCCTGATTTTCTTTTCGGTTCTGATCCCAGCCCAACTATTTGACCTCCCCCTATCGTAATATCTATTACTTTTACCTTATTGGTACGATGTTGTCGTAAGGGTGGAGTTTCTTGGACGTTTTACGGTATTTTGTCTTCGGGCCTACCAACCCTTTCTCTACAAAATTCACGCGTCACGTCTTTTTTCCAGGTCACCCAATAATCCTCTTTCCTACGTTAACAGGTGCTACTTCCAGAATTCTGTTGTCTTCTTTCCACCCCATCTTCCAATTAACATATATATATATATATATATATATATATATATATATATATATATATGAGAGCCTTTAATTTCAAAAGTATTACATTTGCCACAATAATACTAAAATCATTAAAATACCTGATCACAATAATGGGAATAGAAGCCTTTGAAATGTGCTGCTATAGAAGAATCAGATGGGTGGAAAGATTCACTATGGCAGGAACTTATAAACAGAATAGGAGAAGAGAGAACAATATGGACATGAGCGTCTTGCAAAATTAGCATTAGAGGGAAGGGTGTTGGCTAAGAATAGAACAGGGAGGAAAGGATGGAATACGCTAAGTAGATTAATCAGTATCTGGGATATGGTAGCTATGTATAAAAGAAAGCACTCGCGAAGGATAGGTTACTATGGAGAGTTGCATCAGACCTTTCTTAGGACTGACGCAACCCTCCATGCTTTTGGATAATGCGCAAGCCTTACATTTTCGCATAACTACCACATCCTCTGTAATATGCTTGGCGTATTCCATCCTTTGCCCCCGTCTTCTGCTCACTTCCCCTTTAGAAGACGCTCATGTCCATATTGTTCTCTCTCCTGCTATTCTGTTTATAAGTTCCTGCCATAGTGATTCTTTCCACTCATATCATTCTCCTACAGCAGCTCATTTCAAAGGCATCTATTATTTTTCTTTCGGAGCTCTTTTCGTCCGCTTTTCGCACCCATATAACGCCACTCTTCATACCAACATTTTTAGCAATGATTTCTTAATATTCACACTTACATTCCCCGTCAGTATCTCCCTCTTTTTCGCGAAAGCCTTCCTTGCCTGTGCTATCTTACTCTGTATGTCTACTATACTTCTATTATCCCTAGTTATTACGCTTTCCCAAGTAGCAGAATTCTTTAACTTCCGTCAAAATATCGCTTCGCAATGTTATTCCACTGTTTTGTAGACTACGTTCCATTACATTGGTTTTCTCTCTAGTAATCCTCATATTGAACCCTTTCTCCAGGACTACGTTCATGCCATTTATTATGGTTTCCAAGTCTTCACGTAATACTACAATATCGTTGGGAAAGCGTACGGTTTTTATTTCTTTCGTTTAGTTATAAAAGGATAAAAACAAAAAAAAACCGTCTTGAGTTCCTCCATTTTCTCGTCCACCTCCTTGCATCGAGGGTGTCCTTATGTGAAGGAAAGTGCAAGGGACGGGTCAGCGGCTGGCTGCTTTGTCCACGTGATGGACGCGCGTCGGCTCCGTGTCCTGTCACGTTTGTGATTGATGTGTCTCGTGTTCGCCCTGGCTTGGCTTGCATCATTCCCTTCCCACTGTATATAACACTCGCCCAAATACGCACGTACTAATTACAACACGCCTCGTCTGCACGATAATCCACTGATTCACTCAGGAAAAAACAAATAAACCAAACCGTTACGTAATTAAAAAATAAAATTTGGAATATAACTACTGAATTTTAGTTTGAGGACATAAATGTTCACCCCTCCCCTGTGCTTTGGTATTATTAAAAACTGCGTCACAGTACATAAAATATAAATTTATTAACTAATTTCTGTTAAAATTTAATTTCTAAATTTTTCAAAAAATTATTTATAACATTTATACTCTTTGCATAGTCCCAGCCACCATTTTAAATGGAAAATAATACTTCTATCGCGGGTTCAGTACAAATAAAGAAATATTAAATTCATTACCTTTCGTAACAAATGTAAAAAAAAAATAATAATTGCCGCGTCTTTACTTACATAACTTTCTATATTGTAATAAGATTGGGAATCGTTTTTTTAGGGACAGTCGCCGCAAGTCAGTGTTTTTCTAGTTGTTCACCTTTATATCGCCAAAAAAAAAATAAAAAGAGCCGTGGGTCATCAATAACGTTCCCCCTTTTCTGCCTCATGGCGTGTTGCTGTACTGGACAAAAGCAGTGCCCAAAGTCACAAAATGTCACATGTCACAAGTCTTTTACCCTGGAGGTTCATCCGACGTTCCCCCATCTAAGAAAAAGCTGTCATCTGCTCTACCTCACGTGCTATAGACGATAAAGTTGTTTCTATCTATAACAGCTGTTTGCCTTTTTTTAAGTAAACCAGTATTGTTAAACGTCCAGAGGATTTACGATCGTGGTGGCTTTGTATCAGCTTTTAAAGCCAATTTGTAATTCTTCACGGCTATTTTACAAAATTGGTGTTTTGATTGCAAGACAACTGGAAATCGTCCCACATTACCTCATTTTATTAAAATCAGTCCTATTAATTTTATAATAAATCTTTTCTTTCATAAATCCTTAATCTGATTTTTTTTAAAAAAAATTCAATTAGTATGAGATTTTTATTGCAATTGTAATTTATATGTCGATGTCCGCGGAAGTTTAGTGATGAATGTACCGTAGTACGCTAGTATTCCAAAGGTCGAAATGAGTTGGGAAATGTCAGTATTTGAGCAGTTTTCTCCTTAGGGAAATTGTCGTAAGACACGGAAGAGGCAGAGCTACGTAAAAGCGTGTTCCTCGTTGGCGACGCAAAGGTCAACCACTGGTGATAAACAACAAAGAATTGCTCAAGTTTACTCATTCAATTAATTCAGCGAGGCGATTCAGACAAGAGGAACGACGCAGCAGTGCCACAAAATTAAATGGGGGGGGGGGGAGGGAATAAATCTCAACTACAAGGTTAATTTAACTGCGTGGAAAAATTACTAAACAATTTTCAAAATTAAATTAAATAAAATTATTTTTTTTATAGATTATTAAACGTTGTTGTAGTAGTATTCAGTCATTAGATTAGTCTGATGCAACCCTCCATGATACCCTATTCTACGCAGTCCTTTTCATCCCTACAAAACTACAACATCCGCACTAATCTGCTTACCTCATATCTCAAAACGTGGCCTATTAATCTGTCCCTTCTGTTCGTTAACGTCCTCCATATTGTTCGCTCTACCCCTATTCTACTTAGAACTTCCTGGTTAGTTACCCTATCCAGCCATCTCATTCTCCTACAGCACCACATTTGGAAATCCTCTATTATTTTCCTTTCCGCAACTCCTACCGCCCACGTTTCGCACCCATATAACGCCGCACTCCATACGAACATATTATCAATTATTTCACAATATTTACACTTATATTAGCCGTAAATAAATTCCTCTTCCTTGCCAGTGATATCCTACTCTAGTCATTATTCTTCTCAAGTAGCAGAATTCCTTAACTTCTTTCAAAATATCCCTTCCCAATCTAACAGCCTTTGTTATTCCACTGTTTCCTACACTCAACTTCATCGCCTTGGCATCACCTCTATTAATCCTCTTTCTCTATGACCACGTTCATGACATTGATTATGGTTTCCAAGTCTTCCTCTGACTTCCCCTAATACTACAAAATCATCAGCAAACCTTAGGGGGTTTATTTCGTCTCCTTGCAGTACGATTCCTCTTTTCCATATTCCCTTTTAACATTCTACGTCACCTGTTAAAGGGTATGGACGTCAGACTGCTGCAAATTGTCAAAGGTTGTTGAAGGAAAAAAATGTCAACCGTTTTACAGTTCATTTTTATCAGTTTCATACAGCATGATTTTTTTTATATAAAAATTGGCTCGTATGTCAGAGCAGTAAACAGCCGCCAAGTGAGGCAGCGCATGACGTGACGTAAGGCCTGGAGCTGTCGACATTCATTCATGGGACGAAGTCGTGACGAATCTAAATTAAGTACGCAAGGGCAATCTGTATTATTTATGAGTACTAGCGCCATTTTACTGACGTGTAGTTGCTGTAACTTGTTGTTACCGCTGGCTCATCTTCACCTAAAAATTTTTTATTTTGCTTTAATACTATTCTTTAACACAGATGATGTTAATTAAAATTAGTACAAAATAATGTTTTAGTTTTCTTAATGTGGCCGAGTATGACAACGTTGTATAATGATAACAACAGCTACTGTTACACAAGAGTAGTCAGCTCACAAGGAATTAATGTCAACTTCAACAGTATTACTTGCGTTGTTAACTCACTTGGCTGACGAAACAACATGGCAATGTTGTTGCCCAACATGTTTTCCCTCCGTGTAAACAAGTGCACCTCCACCCGCGCACTAACGCCGCTAATTCATTAACTCGAAACTAAACAAGGGGGAAAAAAAATACTCCTCCAATTAATTTGGTGCTTCATTCGTCTGCATATTTTTACCACGCTACATTTTATTTTTGGCTGCCACTGAAAGACTACAAAATGTCTCGGTATATTTATTATAAATTAAACAAAATGGCAACCTACGAGCTACGTCAAATATTATTTTTGTTGCGTATTTAAACACGTGCAGTGTCGTTTTATTTTATATTGTCCCCCGACACAGTCCAGGAATCGATGGCCTAATATTTGACCCCAATTTGTTTAAAAGAACCTTCGTTTTCGTCTTGTGTCATATATTTAAAAAAAATTGTGTTGTGGTATTCAGCGCCTAAAACTGATCAGACGGAACCTTCCACGGAAACCTATCTTGCGCAAGCCATTTAATTCCACATCCCACATCCTTCCTAATCTACTTAGCGTATTCCATCCTTCACCTCCCGATTCTATTCTTACCCCATAAATTCCCCTCTAATAGTAATTTTACAAGACCGTCATGTCTTAAAAAAAACGGTGCCCAATTAATCTATCCCTTCTCTTGCTCATAGTCCTCCATATTGTCCGCTCTTATCCTATTATGTTTAGAACTTTCTCGTTAGTTACCTTATCCTCCCATCTCATTCTCCTGTAGCCCCACATTTCGATAGCTTATATTCTTTTTCCCTGTCTGCAACTCCTACCACCCACGTTTCGCACCCATAAAACGCCACACTTCATACAAAAATTTGTAGCAACGTTTTCCTAATATTCACACTTATATATATAAGCCGTGAATAAATTCCTGTTCCTTGCCTGTGCTATCCCACTCTTGTTATTACAAGTAGCAGGATTTCTTTAACTTCCTTCAAAATATCCCTTCCCAATATAACACCGATCATTCTTAAGATATTAATAATTATTATTTATTAATTAACTGAAATTTTCGAGACTTATTTAAAACTTAAGAGGAACCTATTAGAATGTCAGCTAGGTTGTAATCAGTCGTATAAATTCTGTCAAGAGTAATTCCAGCTCTGAATGAAGGCAAGGACCTTGAAATTCATCAGTTCTCGAAGTTTTACGACCGTATAATTTTTTTTTCGTAAAAAGTTAATTTTTTCTCCTGCAATGTTATGGAACCTGTAGCGCGGGATTGCATCATTTCTCCGCCTGGAAAAAAGCTTTTCTGGAATTTACCGTCCGTTATTCACACGCGAAACAACACAACCGAAGGAAACGACAGTGACTTACATTTATAAACCTAAAAGGCAATAATTAAGAGAACCGCGAATCCGCAAAAAAGCTTAAGACTCTACATAAAATTGAATCTATTGAATTATTACACCAAACGATCAAAAACCATAAACGTTTTCACAGGAAGATAACGTGAGCAAGCTTCCATGGTCAACGTCACTGACGATGTCCATTACTCATCTACTTTGGCCACTTCCTGGTAGAAGTGAATACTGTTGAAGACAAAAATATGGTAACGAATATGTCTGGAGAAAGTGAAATTTTTACAGTGGTAGTACTTTATTGTTCTGTTTTTCATAGTTAAATTACATAGATTAAATATAATGTCTGTTGTATATAATTAAACAACTGATGACCTTTTACTGACCTTTATTATAAAAATGTACTTGTGACAAGGTTTCGGCATGACCTTCTTCGGGTTTTTCTCCTCCCACAACAATGTTAAAACAACATGGTAGTTGTTCTTATGTTCCTTAAGTGTAGTTCTCAACGCACGCTTTGTTTGACCTCAACACTACCATATTGTTGGAATTCCGATGAAATATTTCTTGTTTTTGTCATTGTTGTGGGAGGAAAAAACCTGAAGAAGGGATAAAAACATGCCGAAACGTTGTTACAAGTAAATTTTATAATAAAGGCCTATAAGAGGTCACCAATTACTTAATAAAATTTATAGATATATATTAATGAGGACAACGGGAAAATGACGTTTTTTTCAGTATTCCGCTGGCAGGGGAGAGCATAAATATTGCGATAGCAACTATAGATAGCATGAACGGAGTCCTGGATAAAGATTTCAATATGAGGATTAATGGAGGGAAAAAGAATTTAATGGACTGGAGAAACAAAGGCTGTTAGATTGGGAAGGGATATTTTGAAGGAAGTTAAGGAATTCTGTTACTTGGGAAGCGTAATAACTGGAGTAGGGTAGCACAGGCAAGGAAGGCTTTTGTGAAAAAGAGGGATTTACTTACGGCTAATATAAGTCTGAATATTAGGAAATCGTTGCTAAAAATGTTCGTATGGTGCGTGGCGTTATATGGGTGCGAATCGCGGACGATAGGAGTTGGGGAAAGGAAAAGAATAGAAGATGAAATGTGGTGCTATAGGAGAATGAGATGGGCGGATAGAATCACTAAAGAGGAAGTTCTAAACAGAAAAGGAGAAGAGCGAACAATATGAAGGTCGTTGATTAAGAGAAGGGATAGATTAATAGGCTACGTTTTAAGACAGGAGAGTCTTGTAAAATTGGCATTAGAGGGAAATGTGTGGGGTAAGAACAAAAGAGGGAGGCCAAGGATGGAATACCCTAAGAATATTAGGGATGATGTAATTTGTGCTAGCTTTAAATGAAATGAAAAGGCTTGCGCAATATAGGTTAGCACGGAGGGTTGCATATCACCAGTCTTAGGACTGAATACCACAACAACAACAACAACTATAATATAACGTTTAAGTAGGGGGAATAATAGGAAGGATATTGTTCGTTTCAAATAGAGTGAAATTGTTATGAAATATTGTGTTTCCCTTTGAGTCATGTGTTTGAGTCCCTGTGCGATAATTTCGTCGCGTCGTAAATTCCTGAGCTGTCGGCCAGTTTCTTAGGGAGAGAGAGAGAGGGAGAGGGGAGAGAGAGGGAGAGAGTGAGAGACATATCCTCAAAGAGATGAAAATGTTTGAAGATTTACGACGCACTTTGGTGTGAGTAAACTCTATCAAGGGCACAGCAGACAAGTATTCTTGCAATCAAGAGCGTCCTAGACCCGGATTCGAAATTGGAGTTGGTCAAAGTTGTTGCCTCCTTCTAATAATATTTTCATTTAAAAAAAATATTTATTATATATCAAACGTTCAGGTACCAAACTGCGCGATCTCATCTCTCTCTCTCTCTCTCTCTCTCTCTCTCTCTCTCTCTCTCTCTCTCTCTCTCCTTAACAGTAACGGTTTAAGTATTACTTCTCCCCTCTCAGGAAAAAAACAATCTGTGTCCTTCAGAATTCCATGCCAATAACAATAAAAGACTTACCATCTCTTACTGGTGAGGACTCGTGTCCTCGAGAAACACAACCATTGTCGTCACTACCATATGCCAGTGGGACCACTGTACTTCATATTAACCCCTTTTAAAAATTTAAACACTGTGATTTTTACAATCGTATTGATAATTTACTTCAATTACATTTACAAACACCCGCTGTAACTCGTTTCTAAAATGTTGTTGTGCCATTCAGTCCTAAGAATGTTCTGATGGAACCCTCAATGCATGACTTTCACTTTCTCCTAACTACCACAACCCTCATCTTCCCTAATCTGTTTAGCGTATTGCATCTTAGGCCTCCCTCTACTGTTATTACCACACACACACGTCCCTGTAATGCTAATTTTACAAGAACGTCGTGCCTTAAAACGTAGCCTCTTAATCTATCCCTTCTCTTTGTCAACGTCCTCCATATTGTTCTTTCTTCCTCCATTCAGCTTGGAAATTTTTCAATAGACTGGTCAGGTGTAACCCTCCATGCTAACCTATCTTGCGCGAGCCTTTTCATTTCTTCATAAATAGCACCTCCCACATCCTCTTAAAATCGATATTATGCTGTTATGGTATTTAGTCCTAAGACTGGTCTGATGCAACCCTCTTGAGCAATCCTTTCTATTTCCGCATAACTACCATATCCCACATCCCCCCTAAACTACTATTCCATCCTTGCCCTCCCTCTTCTGTTCTTACCTTACACACTTCCCTCTAATGTTAATTTTACAAGACCCTCATGTCTCAAAACGTAGTCTATTAATCTATCACTTCTGGTGGTCAACGTCCTCCATACTGTTCACTTTTCCCCTATTCTGTTTAGAACTTCCTCGTTATTGATTGTATCCACCCGTCTGATTTTCTACATTCGCCTAAAGCTCCACATTTCAAAGGCTTCTATTCTTTTCTTTTCCGCAATTCCGTGTAGATCCTCTCTGGTTTCCTGGCTAGGACCAATGACGACGCCGGGATTCAGCAACCGCAACCCTCTGAGACTCAAGTTTATCCTCCCACACGCGCTAACATTGATTTTGAGATTAGTCAAGTGTTAGTCACCTCAAGGTCAAAATTCTCTGTGTTTTTTTCCTCATGATAAAGCGATGACGAGGAAAAGAGAAATCTCAGAGCGACATATGGTGTTGACGGCCTGCCACCTGGACATCCAGGAGAGGGGAAGTTTCCATGTTTAATAACTAATTACACCACGTCCCTAGTGGTCAACACCTATTTCAATTTGAGAAATAGACTTCTTGGTCTGCGTTACAGCCTCCTTAATGATAACCTCCGAACTCGTGCTTCCATCCACCATGCTTTGACTTTCAGGGTTTGCAGATCCTTCAAAACCCCATCTATCTATCTTAGCTTTGGCAATCCTTTTCTTCTACTTCCGTCTGGATGAGTGAAGCTAAGTTTTTTTGTGGATGTGTTGATATCCTCCATCCTTCTCACGCGCCCTAGACATTTAAGACTACATATTTTCAAGGTATGGATTACGTTAATTTTTTTTGTACAGGCTGTAAAGCTCATAATTGTATTTCATTCTCCATATTCAAGAAGGAATAAAAACCTTACGTTTTGCGCGACGATATTGTAGTGTTAGGGAAATCAGAAAAGACTTGGAAACCACAATAAATGGGATGCACCGGGGTCCGGGAAAAACAGCTGAATATGAGGATTAATGGAGTGTAGTTTGGGAAAGAGTGGAATAACAAAGGCTGTTAATTTGGAAAGGAATTCTGCTACTTGGGAAGCGTAATAAATAGGGACGGTAGAAGTATAGTAGACATAAAGAGTAGGATAGCACAGGCAAGGAAGGCTTTCGCGAAATAGAGTAATTACTTGCGGGTAATATAAGTGTGAATATTAGAAAATCATTTCTAAAAATGTTCCAGTGGAGCGTGGCGTTATATGAGTGCGAAACGTGAACGATAGGAGTTGGGGAAATGAAAAGAATAGAAACCTTTGAAATGATGAAAATCAGATGGGTGGATAGAGTAACTAACGAGGAAGTTCTAAACAGAATAGGGAAACAATATGGAGGACGTTGACCAAGAGAAGGGATAGTTTAGTAGGCCACGAGGGTCTTGTAAAATTAGCATTAGAGGGAAGTGTGTTGGGTAAGAACATGAGAGGGAAGCCAAGGATGGAATATGCTAAGCGGTCCAGTTAGGATTTTGCTTCTGCTAGTTATGAGGAATGAAAAGGCTTGCGCAGGATAGTTTACCATCGGATCAGTCTTAGGACTGAATACCACAGCAACAACAACGTTCCATCAACCCAGTTTGGGCCACAGATGTTTCTCAGGATAGTCTTTTCATATATTTTTAATTTTTCTTTTCATCATTTTCTGTGAGTTGCCAAAGTCTCACATCCATATAAGACTACAGGCCATGTTAAGGATGTATCAGTTTTTATTTTTGCCTTTCGTTTTATCCTTTTTGACATAATTAACCTTTTTTTAGGCTGTAGTAACTCTTTTGTATCCTTGGCTTATTCTGTGGTTAATTTCTATTGAGCTGTTTTTGTTGTTGTCACAAGTGAGAATTGCTCCTAAGTACTTCAATTTATTAAGTTTTTCCATGTTAATATCATTTATGGAAATATTTCCATTATTGGAGGTTTCCAATTTTTTTTGTGTGAAACTGATAACTACAGAGAAAAAAAAAGATTTTAAAATAAATGTGTTTCAAGGATCAACAAGGAATATGTTTCACAGCTACACGACGCGAGTTACTTAATTGTGGAGAAGACCATTTGGCGGGAAGGCGTCGCTCGTAAAGACGGAGGTGAAGCAAGGTCGCGGGTGTAACCCTAGCCCTGAGGACGCCGTAACGAGGCCGAGGGGGTTTCTCTTGCTCGTCTTACCCTTATTCACCCTTATGCACTGCTTTGCCTTGACACACTGCCTCCCTTTAGGCGCCCTTTAATTGGGTCAAGCAATTAAACCGCTCGGACCGCCGCTTCACACACACACACACGTGTCTTTACTATGTTGTAAACTAAAGCTACACATGTTTTAAAGGGGAACGGAGAGGTAAATTAAAGAAGGTGGATTTTAAGGGGGAAGATATTGCATTACTCCAGGAAATGACAACCGACACCGACGGAAAGTCTAGAATCTCTTTGGCATCAAGATAAAATCTCAAGTGATTTATTTTCCCTCAATTTAACAGACGCCGGGCTTAAATTTCCTATATGCAGTACTTTTGATGGTAATTTACTAATGTTAGAAATTTCTAACCTTTGCTGCATCCAACCATCATCTCGTATGAACGGCCGCAAATTCAGCGACACAGTGGCTCAGTTCTTCTTCTTCTACTTCTTCTTGTGGTGTTCAGTCCTGAGACTGTGGTCTGATGCAACCCTCCATCCTGCACAAGCCTTTTCATTACTGCATGGCTACCACATCTCGCTTCTTCCCTAATCTGCTTAGCTCATTACATTCCTTCGCCTCCCTCTTCTGTTCTTACCCCTACACACACTTCCCTCTAATGCTAATTTTACAAGACCCTCATGTCTTAAAACGTGGCCTATTAATCTATCCCTTCTCTCGGCCAAATTCTTCCATATTCTTTTCTGTTTCCCTATTGTGCTTAGAACTTCCTGGTTAATTCCTCTATCCACCCATCTCATTCTCCCACAGCACCACATATCAAAGGCTTCTATTATTTTCCTTTCTGCAACTCCTACCGTCCACGTTTCGCTTCCATATAACTCTCTTGCCAACTTTTTTTTAACAACGATTTTCTAATATTCATATTAGCCATAAGTAAATTCCTATTCCTCGCCTGTGCTATTCTACTCTAGTCATTATTCTTCTCAAGTAGCAGAATTCCTTAACTTCCTTCAAAATATCCCTACCGAATCTAACAGCCTTTGTTATTCCACTGCTTCCCATACTACAATTCATCACCATGGTTTTCCCCTTTACTAATCCTGATACTGAACTTTTTTTCTCCAGGACTACGTTCATGCCAATTTATTGTGTTTTCCAAGTCTTCTTCTGACTCCCTTAATACCACAACAGCATCAGCAAACATTAGGGTTATTTATTTTGATTCATTTTCCATATTCAAGTATTTTAACGTTCTATATATGAGTTAAATAGCCTTGCCCAGCAACTGCATCCTTGTTTTCCTCCTTTCGTGATTTATTATTGTTATTTATTTTTATAAAAATACATTTTTCACATATTTGCCTTTGTTTATTCTATAATTCCAACGGATTGAAACAAATATAATGTGTAACTCAGTGGCCCGAGAAAATTGCATCTAACTCGATATCATTCATATAATTTATTAATTTCATATTTCTCATCAAATATTCGGTAACCTAACAATACTATTAACGAAGCAAATTATATCACAACAAGAAAATAATTTTTTTTTGTTATTACAATTGATTTCGGACGCCATAATCCAAGTTTATGTTGACTCGTTTACGTTAATTGTGTGTGGAGGGGGGATGAGAAAACAGAAGAGAGAAGAGGGAGGGCAGGGGATGGAATACTCTAAGCAGATTATGTTGAATGTAAGGATGTGGTATTTACGCGGAAATGAAAAGGCTTGCGCATAAATAGGTTACCATGGATGGTTGCATCAAACCAGCCTTAGGAATGAATACCACAACAACAACAAGAAAAAGTTTTATACGCTATATACCTCTTGATATGGACGTTTCAGTGTTTACAGTGAAGTACGTTGGACCATTCTATGACTCTTAAGTTATATAAAAAAATTGGAAATTTATTGAATCAAAAAGAATTGAAAGAAGTCACGACTGATGGAAGAAAAGAATTAATACAAATTATGCTGAAAAAAGAAAAGAAGATTTTTACTGTTATAAAATTTTGCGTCAATAAAAATGTGTAAACGAGAGAGAAATAGTAAAACATACTGGCTTTGCTTGAAAACAAATTCGTATTCTGTTCTGTGGGCAAGCCTGATGATGTAGACGTTTCATGTAACAACATTGGATCCACCTCGTTACCGTCTTTATTACTCATCCTCCCACATGACACCGTTTCACCTCGTACGTTACGAGCAACCTTCACTAACTAAACTATCAACACTCGTTTCCTCAATTTGCGACCTCCAGACTTCAACGACAGACTACCAACCTTGCGGAAATCAAAAGAGAAACGAAAAAAAAAATTCCAGAGATTATCAACCAACAACAACCACACATCTCTCTCTCTCTCACGCACACAGAAGCTCGCCTTCAATCTCATATAACAATCTCAAAGTCGTTGTAAAATCATCCCCACTTTGGTATTATTTACAGTATAATTCTCAATCAGATTATTTTTATTCCATATCCTTGTCGCTGTCTGAAATTATTTCCAGATCTAATTTCTCCTTATTAAAATAGATTGTCCGCGAGGTATTATTTTTCCCGTAATATCTACATCGAAAATACCGTTATTGATTGATATGTTGACGTGGTCTTCCGTCCTAAGGCTGGTCTTATGCATCCCTCCATGCTAACCTATCTTGCGCAAGCTTCTTCATTTCCTCAACTAGTACAACGCACATCTTGCAAATCTCCTTAGCATATTCCATTCTCTCCTCCCTCTTCTGTTCTTACCTCACACCCTTCCCTCTAATGATAATTTTACAGGACCCTCATGTGTCACAACGTGGCTTATTAATCTATCCCTATATTTTTCGACCTTCCTTTTCCTTAATTCCTTACTTCTTTCTTCCTTCTATCAATCCTTCCTTCCCTTTATCCTTGCTTCTTTCCTTCTTTAATTCTTTTCTTACTTCCCCCTTTCCTTGCATCTTTCCTTACTTCCTTCTTTCCTCTTTCATTCCTTCATTCCTTCTTTCCTTTATCCATCCTTCCTTCTTTCTTCCCTCCTTCCTTCTTTGCTTCATTCCATCTTTCCTTCCTTTTCTCCTTGCATCTTTCCTCTTTCCTTCCTTCTTCCTCGCTTCTTTCCTCTTCCTTCCTTCTTTTCTTCATCCCTTCTTTCCTATATCCTTCTTTCCTTTCTTCCATCTTTCCTTCCTTTCTTTATCGTGTCATTTTTATCTTCTGGTGTGTAGGTCTTTCGCAGAGAGAGAGATATATCGCCATTCATTTTATGAGTTTGAGGTTCAAGTCTGCTGGGGATTGGCCGACAGCACGCAAACACCGAAGTTCTTTGGCAGGAATCGAGGCCAGAGCCTCTGTGGTACGAGATAGTGACGCTAGTCACTACATCACAGAGGCCGGCCATTTTAATTTACAGTTAAAATAAATTAAACAGGCATTCCTATTTATAAAAAATGTAAGTCTGTATTACATATATATTATCAGATGAGTGATTTCAGGGAACGTGAACGTGACTGTGGGGGAGGTTTTTCTGACTTTGCGCGTGTCTCTCACTCATGAGGCTGGACTAGGAAATTGCTTTTGTTTTCTCTCCCCCAAGATTTGTGTTTCCCGGATGAAGCAGATTCCAGGAAGAGCTGAGGCGAGGATCCAGTCACGTAGGCGACTAAACTGCTGGGTACTCATGTATCAATTATAACTTCCTCCCTTTCTCAGAACATATATTTTACCACACAACAAATAAATTTAATTTAATTTTTTCTACGTAACATAATACTCTAAAGATAATAGATTACTGAGACGACGCATCAAATAAGGGTCATTATTTAAAAAATCATTTTAGGAAAATACAAACTGTTTATATGGTGACGCAGAGAGACGGGAAACAAAAACATTTTAAAAACTGTAGTAGGGAAAGAATCCTGGAGATTGGCATTCTGAGAAAATGTGAATGTCTTTGAGTGCTGTAGGACAATCCACAGCACACTTGAAACCCAAACTGATTAAAAGAATGGCGATATCTCTCTGCCAAAAACCTCGACACCAGAAGGTAAAAGAGGACAAGATAAAAAAAGAAAGAAGGAAAGAATGAAAAAGGAAAGAAGGGAGGAAGGAAAGAAGAGAAAAAGGAAAGAAGGGACGAAGAAAAGAAGGAAGGAATGTCCTGAATGTCAAGCCAAATTAAGAGCATAAAATATTATTGAAATTATAATTGTCAAATAAATAAATTTTTTGGGAGGGATTGTCAATCTGTAGAAACTACCAGTTGACCTGATAGATGCTAATTTTTAACCATGGGCCTTCTAATTATTACTTTCAGCAGAAATTGCAGAGGGGATAATCAGATATAATAAGAAAAAAATTATTGATGATGAATTAAATTAATGGAGAGTTTTTTTTCCAAAATAAGACTTTTAAATTAACATTTTTTGGGTCTCCATATCATTAATGTCTGTTTTTAAATAACTTATGTCTGTAGTATAAAGTTTCAGCTTCATCAGACCTAAAATATTATCTTCAAGTCTTGAATTTTTCTAGCTTTATTAGTTTTTTTTTCTTGTAAGAATTGTAGACCGCTCCTCCATCCGTGTGGTTGGACTCTCCCGTGGATAACCTTGAGTCACGTTTACGACGTTCCTCGTTTCCTTCTGCCAGAATCCTGAGTTTACGTTTCGAGGACGCGTCAGTTTTAGCAGGAGTCAAACAAACGCCTTCCTTCTCTATAAAGACCCGGCCACTGATACTTGGCTCTTATAGAAAACAGACACAAACACATGAAGATCAACGCCCAAAATCGAGCCTCCTCCATTTTCATTTTCTCTCCCACATCCATGTTTTTGTCAGTCTGTAATGCATTGAGTATTTCCCCCTCAGTGTAACCACCATTTATTCCCCCTTACTATATTATTAATTCTTTTGTCCCATAGGACATTAAATCCGGACTCTTGTTGTAGACACAGAATTAGTCAGTTTTCCCTTGAATTAATTAATTACGACGTAATGGAACACCGCGAATAACTTAGTTAAATTTCAAGGGTCACATTCCGGCCATGTTTTATAGGGGATTAGTTAGAGGAATGTCGTCATGCCGGATGTCGTGACATCCTAGACTACAGCATGGAAGAATTATCGAAGCCTGGAGGACGCTTGAAATAATATTTGTTCTGCCACGGCCCTCGGCACATGACCCCACGAGTTTCGGGACGCGGAAAATTTATTTACACCAAATTATTTAATCAAAATGTACTAAAGTAAAATTTATTTAACGAACGGGCACTACAAAATTTTTATTCTGATAATTATTGTTTTTATTTCCCTTATTTATATCAATGGAAATCAAAATTGAGATAACACTTTTGATTTTTTAAAGTGACTAATATAAATAAGGGAAAGAAAAATATTATTATCATACTAAATTAATTGTCAGTCTTTAAACAGACATTTAATAAATTATTATACTTTATTATTTTATAACCCCAAAGTCCTGCTTTAGTCGATCTCACTCGTTCCAAACAAAGGAACGACACGTCGTGACATAATTTAATTAATAGATAATGTTCATCCCCACCAATTATGGCCGTAATTTTTCGCCTGCATTCTGTATGGTTGACAGACTGCATCCTTTGTCTTACTCCTTTCTTGAGTTCTGGTTTATTTTCCTGATCTTCAATTCCAATTGTTGCTGAGTGCCTTCTGTAGACGTTATGAATCAGCCTTGTTTCTCGTAGCGGGCTGATGTAAATAAATTCCCGGGCCTCGCCGGGCACCCAGTATGAGATAAAGACGTCTTAAGAGAGAAGGAAGCGTGAAGAAATATTTGTTTACAACGCCAAAAATAAAGGACCTTTACCATCCTCGCGAGGTGAGACCGTTTAGAAGAGTTACCTGTAACACTGCAAGGAAAACAAATCTACCTAAAGAGCTTCCGCGACCAGAGTTTCACAGCTACTAGCAGTTAGGAAGAAAAAAAAACGACGCCGAATTAAATTCGTATCAGGGTTTCAGTTGCATAAATTTCACGCCAGTGTGTGTGTGTGTGTACGATTTCCTTATTGCAATGAAAAATAAGTTAGTGGGGGAGACGCAACAAGGATTTTATTGATGGGGGAGAAAAGGAACGTCCCTGAAGAGTAAGAACTGAAGAAGCCTCGGCCGTGAACTAGCCAAAACTAAACCACGAGTCAACAGAGGAGTAACAGTCACTGGTAGTTTAAGTGTGTTGACGGAAGAAACCTATGGACAGTTTTAGTACCCTGCAGGAAAACATGACCTGAAATGTGACGCACGTGTAGAACACTCACAAAACGCATCGTCGTCCGCGTCCATATTTTTTGCATTGATAATTCTTCCTGTTGTTGATGTCCTAAGACTCGTCTCATGCAACCCACAGAGATATCATATCTTGCGCAAGCCTTTTCATTTCCTCATAACGACCGCATCATATATCCTCCTTGATCTCCTTAGCGTATTCCATCCTTTGCCTCCCTCTTCTGTTCACTTCCCTCAAATGCTAATTTTACAAGACCGTCATGTCTTAAAACGTGGCCAATCTATCCGTTCCCTTGGTCAACGTCCTCCATATTGTTCTCTCTTCCCCTCTTCTGTTTATGAACTTCCTCGTTAGTGATTTCTGAAAGAAAAAAATTATGTCCGTCCTGAGAATTATCTTCCCACCTTTGTTAACATTTTATAAAAGTGAAAGTTTTATCCGCTTCAAAACATTTTTTTTACCTTATGAAGTCCGTATAGATGGACGAAACATCATGTTCATGCGAACTATTTCATTGCTTTTTTTTTAATGAACTGAGACTTCCCCGGTGAATAATTCGGATGAAATCTTCACGGTTAACCAACCGGGTGAAGTTTTTAAAATAACACAACGTTTCTGCGGCCATTTTCTGCCACCGTCTTCAGGCTACCTGGAGACGACGGAAGAAAATGGCCGCAGAAACGTTGTGCTCTTTTAAAAACCCGATCCGGTTGGTTAACCGTGAAGATTTCATCCGTAAAATTTTTACATTTTTCTGACAGTGCTATATTTAATTTCCACGGACAGTTTTAGTAGCCTGCAAGAAAATATGACTTGAAATGTGACACACGTGCATTCAGTCAGAAATTCTTGTAAATGAATTGCTACTGAGCTGAAATTCTAACCGTGTGTTAAAAACACACATGTGTAACAAAAATGAAGTTTTTGTAAACTTATTTTTCTTGAGATATGTTGAAAACTATTTTTAAAGTTTGGTAGTTTTGAAAATGTTCCTTGCGTTACGTACTTGAATATATTTTACCTTTTTTAGATTGACATATAGGGCTGACCATTGTTATCATTTGTCAGTATTATTTTTGGAATTGGATAAAATTGTGGGGAGTAAATAATTTTTTTACTAAGAGCTTCTTCATACTGTTACTTAAAATCTTGCACTTTTCAGAACTTTGAAATTTCTTTTCACCTAAACTACTTGAACAATTATAAAACTAATACTTTTATTTGAAGGGATTAGAATTTAGATTATGTAAAAAAAAAGAATGAAGAGAATATCTTAAATATTTGTGACGATTAGAGGGTTTTTGGTACCAGAAATCATAAAGCTGAGAAAAACACATTTTGATGAAAAAAATTATTAATTTATAATCAAACACATTAATTAAAATTGTCCTGCAGCATATGTTACACCTTACTTCGTTGCTTTGGTAGCTTCTTTTTTCGGTTATAGGTATATTGATACGAAAAAAATTAGAAAAACGATTTTTTTTTCCAGATTTTGGCCAAAATTTCCAGTCCCCGTGTCCCTCCCTTAATGTACCAGGATGAGGTCCGAAATTTGGGAAGAAACGTTATCTAAATTCACTGTAACTGTGTGTATTAAATTTAACGTTGTATTGAAAAGTACATTTTCTAAGTTACTTAAAATTTATTAATCCCTATTAGGCTAATTATTTTTGTCTATTAAAGGTAACATGTTGAGGAATCCGTGCAGCAGCAAGGGTGTGGTGTGTGTGTGCTGGATGTCGGCACAGATTTGAGATGCAGGTGACTTGTCGTCGCCGTCGAATGTAATTAAGGGAGAGAAGAAAGGGAAGCCCTGTGCTCCACTTCTAAATTGAGCCGCACCTTCTAGGGGCTTCCCTTCCTTCCTCCGCGGACGTTACCCTTCAGGGTAAAGGACTCGAGGCAAGGGTGCTCAACCCCCACACCCTCCCCCCACCACCACACACGAAACACTTTCTCCAAATAATAATATAGAACTATTTACTTCTGCCAGTCGTCTCGCCATTTATTTTAAAATTAATTTACTTCTTAGTTTTATTTTTTCTATTCTACCAACACGAATAATTATTTACAAAAGAAGTACCCATTTTCTCACGATTTTATATTTCATTATAGATAGATTTATTTTATTTATGTAATACATAAATTTATTTCTTAATTTTTTATATTTTCTATTCTACCAACGCAAATGATCTATTTCCAGAAAAAAGAAGGTGCCCATTTTTCTCATGAATTTTATATTTCATTATAGATATATTTATTTTATTTAGAAATACATAGATTTATTTCTTAATTTTTTATATTTTCTATTCTACCAACGCGAATAATCTATTTCCAAAGAAACGAAGGCACCAATTTTTCTCACGAATTTTATATTTTATTATAGATAGATTTATTTTATTTATGTAATACATAATTTTATATTTTTTCTATTATACCACCGCGAATGATCTTTTTTTAATAAAAGAAGTTACCCATTTTTTCTCACGAATTTTATGTTTCATTATAGATATATTTATTTTATTTATGTAATACATGTAGTCATATGATTTTATCAGTTATCACGTTTTATAATCATGAGTTCCATTCTAAAACCTCTTCAATATACTGAAGACCATGTTTACTGCTCAGGAGCACTTATTAGTCATAAATGAATCATCCAAAGTCCTATACTTTGCGGTTCCCAAAAATAATATTTAATCGTCAAACACTGAATCAGAATCCGTAGTTTAACGTTGGGTGAGATTTAATTTCCTCCGAGTCAACCAGAAGAATATTTTCCTTCGGTCATTGTGAATAAATTTCTGAGTTCGTCAAACGAGTCCCACTTATCATGTAACACTCCTCAAATTATTATTTACAATTACAACCGAAATGTTAATTGATAATTTTAGAAGAAAGACAAGAATGGACTCGGACCCGGGACCTCCGGATATCCAGCCGGGTTCCCTACCAACTGAGCTAATCCGAGTTAACGTCCGAGGACTGATTCAACATCTCTCCTACCAATTCACTAATCACACTCATCACACCCTAATTACAGGAAATACGTAAAGAATAGACATTGCGTAAATTGATCACAGGCGCACTGAATTATAGTCTAAGGAAAGTGGAAATACTTCAACTGAAGCTCAGTAAAGCATACAGATAATTTTATAAGAAGGTCAAGAATGGAAAAATGTAAACCGGACCAGGGACTTGAACTCAGCATATATACTGATTGAGATATCTCCGTAATTACGAGTGGGAAATGATGGGAAAAAAATTTACGGGTATTGGAATCATGGTGAGTATCTACAAATGGCAAAATAAGAAGCTATTCGGATAGTTCCATGACATATATCTCCCTCTGTTAATAAGACTTTAGAGCCAGGGGAGAGGATAGGGAGGCGCGAAAACTCGTTCTACACAGCTTAAATCACACTGTTGTCGAATGAAATACTGTACCGGGCCTAAACAAATAATTTACCAGGCACCCAGCTGGTTATTAATACTTTACAAAATTATCCTGGTTACAAACTGTTTCTCGGGATGACTTCAAAGCCTTACGAGCCGCCATTTCTTGTTTTATACAACAGGTTACCTACAGGAAGGTTCTCGCTGTCTCTCATATTCACCGTCACCCCTTCTCTTAAATTTCATGTTACTCTTCTGGCTGAACAACTAGTGATTCAGTCACTTAAGTATTCACGAGATGATTCTCATTTCCTAGCAGGCAGTCTACCAAATCTTTAAATTTTTTTTAACATGATTTTCGTCAGTGTTCTCAATGGAATTTTTACTTGGGGGAGAATTGTCTCATTTTTCTTGCGGTATTTTGGACACAGGCTGTAAGAGGGAGTTGATGAGGTTTAGATCCTCACTAGTCATTGGATCATTGAGTTGTCCACTGGACGTGACTGCGTATGATCGCCGAGGCCCACACCCACACCCTCTGGCACAAGGAGACTGGGTCGTGGGCAAAGGGTCAAATCAGACTCCATTTCTTCTGCGTGCGAAACGTGTCTGCACGTGTTTAATTAGAATTTTCCATTCGTCCCCACAAAAGGGCCTGGAGAAACCTTAGTGCAGCCCTTTTGTCGACTTCCTGTATTGTGCGCTCGCTGCATCTTTTGTGGTTCCTTGGCTCATGCCACCCCAAGTGTTTACCAACACCAGGAAATAGTTCACTTCCTCAGACAAAGGACCGTGAAACATCTCTGAAAACGACCAGATACAACACAAAAGTTGCGGAACCTTCCTCGATGATAAAAATATATATAAATACATATCCAAACCGAACATCACGAAAAAAGTTATTAATAACAAACACAGCCCTTGCTTAACTATCTATGTAGGAAAGTTAACAACAAAATTATAGAACCGAAACAGCAGTAAGAATACTTAAATAATAATGAAACTAATGAAAATAAAAATACCAAACCAAAAACTGTAAATAAAAATTATTCATGTAGTAAAATTGCTGGAAATAAATATAAATTGAACGACATTTTTAAAATTTAATAACCTAATAAAATTAGTTAAAGGCAAAAGTAAAAACGGCGTAGTTATTAAAACAAATTAATTCTGGTCGAAATAACTATGTTATCTAGGGTAAATAAATGTGCACGTGAAACCAGATTCAAAGTACAAAGACGGAATCAAAAAAACCTTGGATGATAATTTTGACATTATGTAAAAAATTATAAATTTTATAAGGGGTTAAAGAAAAAGGAAACAGCAATAAAAATGCTTAAATAATAAAAAAACTAACGGAAATAAAAATACGAAACCAAAAAATCGAAGTTAAGCTCATTAAAATATCGTAGGGAAACAACTGAAAACTTAACAATTACACAGCAATGAATCGAAAATGAAGAAAATTTTCAAAATTAATAAAACGAGTTAAAGGCAAAAGGAAAAAGTGCATAATGTTATATATAAAATTATATTGGTCGAAAGAATTCTGTAAAATATTATCTGTGGTAGACTAAACGTGCACTTGAAAGCAGATTAAAATGACATAAACGGAATCACAAGAACCTTCAAATAAAATGTTGGCACTTAGTAGAAAATTATATAAGGAACTAGAGGTAAAAGAAAAATTAAACAGCAGTAAGAATACTTAAATAATAAAAAAAACTAATGAAAAAAACAAAGCTAAAAATGTAATTAGAAGTTAATCATGTTGCAGAATTATGGTAAAATAAATAAAAATGTAAGAAATACACTCTAATAAATCGGAATTGAAGGACATTTTCAAAATTAAGAACCTATCAAAATTATAAAGGGAGTTAGAGGCAAAAGTAAAAACGAAAACCTGCAGAATATTATGCATAAAATTAATTCTCATCAAAATAATTCTGTAAAATGTTATGTAGGGTAAAGTAAACGTGCCCTTGGAACCAGATTAAAAGATCACAGAAGGAATCATAAAAACTTGAATGATAAATCAAAAAACAATTTTTCTGACATTAAATACAATAAATAAATAAAAACACGGACAGATATGTCAGAAAACAAATGTTATTATCATTAAGTTTTAAGAACGACGTTTCAACCGTCTTTGTGGACTTCTTCAGGTAACTAGATACAAATCATTATAAATATTTATTTTGAAAACATTTTTTTTGTTAAAATATGAAGTATAATTTTCAATAAAGTAAAATAAATAACAGAATTACATTTTAAAACAATGCTCCTGATTTTAACAAAAATAAATAAAATAAAGGTACAGTCTGTCTTCCAGTGGAACGTTTTCTCTTGGAGGCTGATACAGTTTTGGACTCTCACTTTATTTAGTTTCTTTGTCCAACTATCAACAGATTAGAAATGCCGGTTCCTTTCAGGCTGCAGGAATTTTAACTTTTTAATATTTCTGCAAGGATCATATTCGTCATAAATAAGTAATAAGATGTGTTTCTACATTTTGATCTATTATTAAATGAGGAAAAGCTGAAGTGGTCTGTTGTAGTGTCGTTAGAAGATTCGAGGAACAGACGACACAAGCAAGCATCTTGTCTGGTCCAGATAAGCTTGACTGACACAGCGGCTAATGAATTTTCCACCCAAGTGACAGCTTCTAGAGTGAGTTGACGTACACACATTCCCCCGAATATCCACTTCAACTCCATTATAAATTTTCCAGGAGGCTTTAATATACACAGCCTCCCCCCAACCGAACTATTACCTTGAATTATTATCTTTTCGTTTCATATAAAAACTTTTATCTTAAGATTTTTAGTTGCTTGCTACCTTAATACAAAATTAAAATGATGTTCATAATTTACATAAATACACGAAAGTAGGGTAATCCATTCCACTCTACCTACCATCATGCACGCAGACCACATCCTCATTAATCCTCCAAAAATCAGTTCACTGCTTGTCAATCCTCACACACCCACGTCGTATGCCCCTCAGATACAATTAAACCTACCTCGTTCGGCTAAAGTAGGTTAATCAAACGGATTAGCCTACCCTCACGCAACCATGCTAATTATATACCATATCTTATTTTCATGATCTTTTTTATATTGAATATACTGTATCTATATTGGCCTTACTGATAATCTGTATGATAATAGTTTTTATAAATAAAAAAGGGCAATCCATTGATTTGCTTATTTTAGCAGATGAGTTTGGTTGTTTGTTCTTGGCTTGTGAGGGTTGACAGGTGGTGTGTTGATTATTGGAGAATATTTGTCTCAATGATATGTGGGGGAAGGATGAGTTTTTGTTTTGAGCCGACGAAAGTGTAGAGGTTGGGGGAGGATTGTTGTGGAGTTGTTAGATTACCGGGTTGAGATGATCGAGGGCGGTTTATTTTAGGGCCGATGTTTGGTGGATGACGGAGTTTCTGAAGTACCAGGGAGAGTTTGTAATGGTTTACAAGGCTGTTTGAATTTTGGATGAGTGAGTTTTGGCTGTTGTTCCCCATATAGACGTGAGATAGGACCCAGGTGGGTTGTATTATGGATAGGTATAAGAGACGTACTATGCTGAAGGTAAGGAGGGTGTTTTCTACATTAGACAAATACTTATATTCATCTTCAAATTAGACCAACATGCACCATTGAAATGAAATTATTATTAGTAGAAAAGTCTGGTGCAACCCTCCATGATAACCAATCTTGGACAAGCATTTTAATTTAATCATAACTACCTCATCCCCACATCCTGCCTAATATGCTTCGCGTATTACATCCCTGGCGTCCATCTTCTCTTCTCACCCCACACACTTCCCTGTAATTCTAATCTTTACAAGACCTTCATGTCTCAAAACGTTGCCTATTAATCTATCCCTTTTCTTAGTCAAAGTCCTCCACATTGTTCGCTCTTCCCCTATTCTGCTTAGAACGTCCTCGGTACTGATTCTATTTACGCAACTTGTTCTCCTATAGCACAATATTACAAAGGCTTCTATCCTTTTCCTTTCTGCAACTCCTACCGTCCAGTTTAGAAGCTATTTAAAGACATTTTTAGCAGTGATTTCCTAATATTCATACTTATTTTAGCCATAGGTAAATTCCTCTTCCTTGACTACTCTAGTTATTATGGTTCCCAAGTAGCAGAATACCTTAACTTCCTTCAAAATATCCCTTCCCAATCTAGCAGCCCTTGTTAATTCACCGTTTCCCATACACCTAGTTTTTCCCTGTATTAATTCTCACTTTTAACTCTTTCTCATTCTATTTATTATGTTTTTCCAAGTATTTTTCTGACTCCCTTAAAACTACAATATAATCGGCAAAGCGTAGGGTTTTTATTTCTTCTCCTTTCAGCAGGATTCCCTTTTCCATATTCCGTTTTAACTTTCTTAATCACCTGTTCTATATACAAGTAAAACACTCTGATTAATCTCCTCACTTTATTGGTAATTATTTGATGTGCTAATCTAATATTTTTTTCTGTCATCTTAAAATGAGTCGAAATTTGGAAATTTTGTAAAAGTACAATTCGTTTGTAATTAATTTATTATTATTATATCAGAATAAATTGTGGACATGTAATGTAATTTGGAACTAAGTAGACGGTTCATAGTAAGTTCTATGAAAGTTATTTTTTTAAAGTTTTTAATACATTTATGAATATAATTTAGCATACTGTAATTTAGTTCTCAATTAATTTCTCGTGTAATTATGTAAGTCTTGGACGGTTTTTAAAAACGAAGAAGCACCTGGAGAAAAGTTACAAAGACAAAATGTTTAATTAGCGGAATTATGTGAAGGAAAAAATTTATTCGTCCTAGGTCAACGTTTTCGTGGAGACGCAACGGGAAATCTTCCTTAATTGCAGTTGAGGAAGTGTGTGTGTGTGAGAGAGAGAATAGAGCCATGGGAGAGATGGATAGATCAGTTACCTGCACAGGAAATTGATTGAGGGTTTCGGTATTAGTTTCTCGGTTAATAGAGAACTAAATTACAAGGCTGGAAGGAGAGGGCGTTGCACCCTCTACTCCATGCAAAGTTCATTTCCTCGGGAAAATTCCTGATTAATCCTCCCATAAGTAATGAAACCGTCGCCCTCTTCCTTATTCGCTGACGTCACGAGAGGTGGTGCAGTCCTTCCGTACCGAGTCCGAGGAGCGTTACTTAAATCAATACTCCCTTACGTAATCAAGTTGATCATTAAACCTCGTGAGCGACTTAAGATTAAAGTATCATAACGCCGGGAGGGTTTTCTTATATAACCAGGAGTCAGTACGACGTAAATTAGAAGGTCGTTGGTGACGGAAATAAACCTCCGCGTATATCGGAGGAAAGTGTCTAATTCCGCGACTGGGTCCAGATTTTTTTTTGGAGCGGAAGCAATCGACGAGACGAGACGAGGGCTTCAAAGGTGACAGGAGCTAAACCTGCCATCGCCTCCCTTACCTCTTAATATCGCATCCATCCTCACAAAGAGTTCTCCTCACAAAAATTACTAACACGCCAATAGTATCCCGTCATTCGGAAAGGTGTGAGAATAGTACACAATGCCCGACCTACCTGATGCAGGTTTTCTAGGGTTTTCCCTGCATCTCTTTAGGTGAAACGCCGGGTAGAATCCTTAAACAATAGCCCGGGGGCCCTAGTCAACCCTTGGCTACCTTGCTCTACCTTCCGCATCCCCCCTTTTTAATTCCCTTCCTATGCTATTAAAGGGGAGTTGCCTGTTTCAGGATCACCCTCATGTAGCCTATTAACCCCAAAAAAGACGTTCTAAACATAATTTGCAACGAAGGTTTCTGTGATTACCGCATCAACAACAACAACCGTTATTAATGAATTTAGATAAACAATTAAAGGGTCAAAAAGTATATAAAACTTCACTTTGACTGCCTCCGAGGACATAAAATTTGATTTAAGAAATGAAGTTGCAGCAAAATACTTCAAAATTTAATAAACTGAAGTAATATCCCGATGGAAACCAAAAATGAGTACGAAACGTCGTACAAATAACATAAAAACTTTGTTGTCTGCAATTGGTCGTTAATTTACTTAAATTATAAAATTTTATACTTAAATAAAGTTTAAATTAAGGTTAAATAAGGACAAAAAAATAGTGAAACATAACAAAGTATAATTTAAAAACAACTACTTGTTTCCGTCCTGATCTGAACCCTCTTTAGGTTTAACTGAATAGCGATGCACATTATTATTCAATTCAACCTGAAGAGGGTTGAGATCGGGTCCGAAACGTGTAGTTGTTTTCAAATTATACTTTGACACGTTTCACTAATTGTTTGTCTCTTTTTGGCCTTATTTAACCTTATATTAAACCTGTAGACAATTATAACTATTATATTATATAAAGTTTAAATTACCAATTTCAGGATCAGCCTCATGTAGTCTGTTAACCCAAAAAGAAACATCAGCTAGTAATATTAGGAAATAGTTGCTGAAAATATTCGTATGTAGCGAAACGTGGACGATAGGTGGTCCGGAAAGGAAAAGAATAAAAGCCTTTTTAAAAGTGGTGCTGTAGGAGAATGAGATGGGTGGATAGTGTGACTAACGAGAGGAAGTTCTAAACAGAATAGGGAAAAGGCGAACAATATTGAGGACGTTGACCGAGGGAAGGGATAGATTAAAAGGCCACGTTGTAAGAGTATGTGGGAGGTGCTAGCTATGAGGAAATGAAAAGGCTTGCGCAAGATAGGTTATCATGGAGGGTTGCATCAGACCAGTCTATCGAAGAAGTTCCAAGCAGACAGTAGGAAGAGAGAACAATGTATGAGGGCGTTGTTCGATAGAAAGGATAGATTAATAGGCCACGTTTTTAGGCACGAGGGACTTGTAAAATTAGCATTAGAGGGAAGTGCGTGGGGTAAGAACAGAAGAGGGAGGCTGAGGATGGAAATCGCTAAGCAGATTAGGAAGAATGTTTGTTGTGGTAGTTATGAGGAAATGAAAAGTCTTGCATCAGACCAGTCTTAGAAAATAGAAATGAGGGAATCTTTTAGCAAATCGTAAAAATTGAACGAAAAAATATTTAAAATACTAAATTACAAATATTTTAATAATTAAATATAAATAATAATATGTTAGCGGCAAATGGTACTGTTTGTAATGGGACGCGGAGGAAGTGATGTATACGTGTGGGGATTATTCCCCTCTATTCTTAGTCTTAGTCTTAGGACTGAATACCACAACCACAACAACATTGTGGGGGTGAATATCAGATGAATATGGCTGAATAGAGACAGAAATATTTTGACTGATATTTTCTATACTAAATAGTGTTAAAAAATGACTTTATATAGGATATCCAAACCTTAATAACCATCCACAAAAAAACAGTCGTTACAACGTCATTAATTTACAGCGAAGTTTCTTCACCGTTCTTAATGTTTGAGTTTACGTGAGCAATGTTCATTCACCGGATAGTTTTTCATTAATTTATATGGATTGATTAATATAACTATTGCGGATAAAGTTTTACATGTCCAATAATAAGTGAAAAAAAAGCTTCTCGTCTCAGCTGCTGCCGTTCAGTGTAGTGAGTGAATGGCCGAGGAATGATTGAAAATGATAGGAATTGGGGTGAATGTTTTTGCGTAGTTGAGGGCACGTGAGCCCTTGACCGGGGCAGTGCACTTAACCCCGGCGTCTGCAAACACGGCGCATATAGCCTTCAAGGGCTCTCAGAACCCACCTCTAACACTCTGCAAACACCACAGGACACAACTACCCTTCACCTCAGCCTCCTTCTTCCTCTCCGGGGAGATTACCAGAGGTCAGCACCGGCCTTATCGATTCGGGAAAATGTATTGCAAATATTAGCTGCACGTTGGTTGCACTGATATAGAAGCGGCCAACGACGTCTTTGGGAAAGAGAGGGAACGACCCTGTCTCTCGTAAAATGTTCCTGCAGAAATACAACATTATTACGACAATTACATAAGAAAAAAACTTTGACAGTGAAAACTGGTAACACAGCACAGCATAATTACCACTACCAGTGTCATGAAACGTGGTTACTGGTGAGGATTTCCGATACATTATTATTTTTTAAATTACAGTATACCAGGCCAGAAGCCATCAATCGATTACAAATTGAAGTTACCTTTAAACGAAAGAGAAGCTTCGATGGTAACCTTCCCCTTCCTCGCCCTCCCATGTTCCGTCAATGTTATAAAGTAGGAGAATAACTAAACGTAATCTGAAATTCAGTCATGTGCGAACCTTACTAGTTAAATCCGATTTTATGCGAGTACTCCTTTGTAACAGAACGCGACCTTAGTTCAGCAAAGGTCATCTTGTAACAGGACGCCATTGATCGTTTATTGTGTTGGTATTTACAGACATCCACATACATCCTGCTAATGGAAACTTACTGAAGTAGAGATACGTGAATAATAATAATAATAATCATATTCCGTAGATCCTGTAAAGAAGCTAAGCTTCAAGGATGTGGAATGAGTCAGGGTGTACATTTATTACATTATTTTATTATATAAAAGATAAATATTCTTATAACAAATTTTTGTAACCAAATAGAAAGGCGATTCCAACATTATAAAATAATTACTCGTCTCCGATTCTTCTATAAATTCCTTTACTGAATAGAAGGAGTGGCTAAGCAAAAATGAGGATAATTCAGCCTTAAATTTACCTTGGTTATCGGACAACTGTTTAATTCTATGCGGCAGTCTGTTGAAGATGGATAATGCACACCTTTCTGTGCAATTGACAATGTTTTACATTTTTTTTGTACAGATTATTTTTGTTCCTTGTATTGAAGGGATGAATATCAGAAGTTAAGATAACGAAAAATATTGGTCAAAAAATGACAATCTTCTTCTTCTTCCTTGGCTCTGCAGTCCGTTCAAAGACAATGGAGTGTCATCTTATGTAACACGTTCCGAATTTGGAGCGACACGTGGTCAGCGTATCGATTCTCCACCAGTCTTAATCAACCTTTCAGGACTACTGAAAACTGGAAATTCCAAAATATTTAGATGTGAGGAAATTTATCAGTCTTGAAACAATTTGAATTTAAAAGAGAAATAATCAAAGACATAAACCAGACAACAACCAGGTCTTACTCAAATTAGCTGAAGGTTGCTTTTTGGACCCTGGATAAAAATTCAGCAACGGTTCGACTGGCGTTTTATGTGTGTGGGGGACGAAATTAAATGGAAACCACTCAGTGATAAAGGAGGAAAAAGGCTGGACTTGGGGGAACTCTACAGAGCTTACACGGATTGATCGGCCTGGACAGAAATAAGGGAGCGTCTAAGTATACCTAAATTTTTATCTAAGAATGGTCATAATTACAAAATAAAGGAAAAGGACCAAAGGACGGAGGCGGGCAGATATTTCGTCGTAAACAGGGAAATAAGGGACTGGAATGCTTTGTTTGCAAGAGTCACTAGAGTCTTTCCCTAAGAAAATAAATGTTTTCAAAAAGAAGTTAGATACACTGAAAAGTTAGGTACTTATTTTGTAATAAAAAAGGAAGTGAAATATTTTTAAATTGTGTTCATAATTTTTTACTGTAATATATCTTTGTTCATTCATTTTTAAAGACTTTATCATTGTACCTTAAATTTTATCGACAAACTGCCACCGGGCAAATAGCAGCCCACCCTTAGTGATAATAAATACAATACAGTACAAGTATGTGGACCACAGCCACAAGTTAATTCTCGACCATGATCGTATAAACTTAGTCAGATATCACCATATTGTCTCACGTTCCCTACATCATCGAAAACTGTGACTGAGAGAAAAGTAAATGGGGAATATCCACAAATCAACGGCCGTCGCGTAACAGACACGCTGGTTTACTATTCGACGTCTCAACGTGAGTCTCTTTTACATCTCCTTCAATACTATAGGCCTTCCCTAAGAAAAGAAGTTAGAAACACTGAAAAATTAGGTTCTTATTTTGTAAAAGAAAGAACCGTAAAATATTTTAAAATTGTGTTTATAATTTTTTTCCTGTAATTTATCTTCGTTCTTTAATTTTATCAACAAACTATCCACCTGTAGTAATAAGTACGATACACGTATTTGGACCACAGCCACAAGTTAATTCTAGACTATGATCATATAATATTTAATAATTTAGTCCGATTCCACCATATTGTTTCACTTCTCCGCATAATCGGAACCTATGACAGAGAGAGAGAGAGAGAGAGAGAGAGAGAGATAAATGGGGAAAATCCACAAATCCACGGCCTTCGCGACATCGTCGCGTAACAGACTCGCTGGTTTACTATTCGACGTCTCAACGCGAGTCTGTTGTATAACATCCACTTATTTCGCGCTAATTTTTCGTAGCTCATCCACCAGACTACTTTCCGAGTATCTCTTCAAAAGAACACGTGAAAATGACTGGGCTATGTTATGAGTGTGAGTTGAATAATGGACGTTCGTCTACGATAGAGCTGAGAGAGAGACGACATGGTGGCCAATTATGAAGTCGTGGTGAGGTAATTCGAGCAGCGGACGGACACGTGTAATAATTTCCGAGCAGATTGGCAGCAGCGCCCTCCTGGTCCACTAGACACGTGTCGAGAACGTGTCCCTGGCCCTGACCAACGAGCACGTTTGTGGCAATGTGCGAGAGCGTTGCTATTTAAGCCAACCCCTCGCCTCGCCTCCCTGTAGAGGCGCGCGCTAATTGCTGCTAAACACTTTTATAACTAACTGCAATGCAATGTGACCGGGACTAAATACGGCAGAATAATTAAAACCACTCTCCTCCCCCTACCGCCCACCCTCACCCCCTCGCTTACCTCGTTAAATTGGTTCCACAACAGCAATTATACAAGTTTCTGAAATACGCCACGCCAGTCGAAGGAAACAACCAACAACATTCGCTACATTTAATTACTCGCTTTTAATTACTCCTAGGCTATTATTATATTTAATTTTCCCTTAGACAAGGGGATAGGAAGGTTAAAATATAAATATACTATTATAAATCCCTACATTTTGGTGTTCAGTTCTAAGACTGGTCTGATGATAAACTACCTTGCGCAAGCCTTTTCAGTTCCACATAACTAGCACATCACATATTCTCTCTAATCTGCTTAACGTATTCCACCCTTTCCCTCCCTATTTTGTTTTCTTACCCCACACACACACTTCCTTCTAATGCTAATTTTACAAGACCCTCGTGTCTTAAAACGTGGCCTATTAATCTATCCCTTCTCTCGGTGTGTTTTCGCACCTTATTCAGGTTCTTATTTTTCCATAGGTTAATTTCAATAAATTTGGGAAAAAGCAGACGTGAAACGATTTTCCACTTCTCCAACTTTCCAATTATTGTTCTGCTCGTGTCGGTCATTTAATTTAAACATGATCTTCGTCCATAATGTGCAGGAAATTTGTTTTAACATTGTGTTTTTTTTATTATTTCTATTCGACCGTGTGTGTATTATATTTTTTGACGAATGAACTGAGGGCGTCCCGTAAATTGGGGACGAAACGTTTTACATATTTGAAATAAATTATTTAGTTCATTCGACGTTACATTCGCATCTTCTTCAGGTTCTTCTTTCTCTAGCGGTTTATTTCAATAAATTTTAAAATAAAAAGCAGACGGGAAATGATTTTCCACGTCTCCAAATTTCCAATTATTGTTCTGTTGCTGTCGGCGATTTAATTCAAATGTGATCTTTTTTCCCCTCACATCAAGGAAATTTATGTATACATTGAGTATCTTAGAAGGTGAAGGGAAAAAAGCAATCTATTTAATTATTTGATTTAGCGGTGAGTCAGGTCTATTTTGCCCCGGCGATTGAGATGGCGTAGGTGTTGATGTTGTTGCTGCTGCTGCATCCCCGAATAGCCGCGGGTCCTGGTTCGATGCTGGACTCTAACATCCGTTTGCGTCATACTCACCACATTAAAGTAAAAAATTTCAACCAGACTACACACACAAATAAATATAGTCATAGACGATTGCGGTTCTTGAGATAGAGAGGGAAACTACTGATGGCTTCAATGAATGAACACTCAGTGCAGCCAACACAGAGGCTCTTTCTGTAAGCTAAAATAAAAACTCTTTCGCGTTCTCGCAACACTCCCGTTGGGGCGCCAGGGACTGTCAGAAGACAAACGCCGGGATTTCGGGAATGTGAACATGAAGGATCACACCGGAGATGTTGGTTGGACATCTTGCGGCGCCAACCACCACCAGAGGGAGGAGGAGGAGGAGGAGGGAGGGCACTGTGCCACATACGACACGTCAAACTATAATAATCTCCTCAACACGTTCATCCTTGTTCATTTTATGTTTCCGTGTTGTCCAAACTGGGTGCCCGGAGTTGCCCGGGTATTTCACTCGACACATCTCTTGGTCTACAAGTACAGCGACCCTCATAGCACCCTTAATCGAGGTCAGGAAACTACTGGTACGTTAATTTGAAGTAAAACGTTTCGTTCCCAATTTTCAGGACGTCCTCAGTTCATTCGTCAAAAAATAATACACAAACGGTCAAATAGAAATAATACAATACACAATGATAAAATAAATTACCTGGACATTATGGACGAAGATCACATTTAAATAAAAGAACCCACACGTGCAGAACAATAATTGGAAAGTTAGGGAAATGGAAAAAAACATTTTTCATCTGTTTATCCAAATTAATTTCAAATAACCCGTTACAGAATTGTGTACTTGATGAAGGTTGGAAAATACACCGAAACTTCGAATGAATTACATAAAAAATTTGTCTGTATGTGCTCCTTAATTTATTTCATTTAAATTAAATAAATACTTGACTACGTTACGTGACGTCATCAGGAAGAAAGCAACCTACGTGAAATATAAAAATGAAAATGCACAGAAACACAGGAAAGAATTATTTAAAATACCAAAAATGGCCCAAAGTCAGAAATAGAATAACTTAACTTGAAATAAAACATTTCGTCCCCAATTTTCGGGACGTCCTCAGTTCATTCGTCAGAAAAATAATATATACACGGTCGAATAGAAATAATACAATACACAATGATAAAAAAATTCCTCGACACTATGGACGAAGATCACATTTAAATTAAATGACCAACACGAGCGGAACAATAATTGGGAAAAAAAATTTCATACCTGTTTATCAAAATTAATTTAAATAACCCTCTACAGAAAAGGAGAACTTGAAGAATTCACGTATATACACCGAAACGTAGAATGAACTAATTTAAACTTTGTCTGTATGTAGTCATCAATTTATTTAAGATAGAAAAATACTCGACTATGTTTCGGGACGTCATCAGGAAAAAAAATAGCCTACGTAAAATATAAGAAAAGTAAAGAATTTATTTAAAATACCAAAAATGGCCCAAAGTCAGAAATAGAATAACTTAATTTGAAATAAAACGTTTCGTCCTCAATTTTCAGGACGTCTTCACTAAATTAGTCAAAAATATTATACACGGTTGAATATAAATAAATAATCAATGTTAAAATAAATTTTCTTGATATGAGGAACAAACATCACATTCGAACCAATGGTCTATAGGAGAAGTATAATAACTGGAAAGTTAGAGAAATAGAAAATTATTTCACGTCCGTTTTTTTCCTAAATTAATTGAAATAAACAGCTACAGAAGTAAGGACTTGAAGAAGAGGCGAATATACACCGAAACGTCGAATGTATTAAATATAAACTGTGTATGAGGTCGTTAAATTATCTAATTTAAGGTAGAAAAATATTTGACTACGTTTCGCGACGTCAAAAAATAGGTGAAGCAACTCAGTAAAGACTTTATTTACCTTCCTTCAAATGCAAATACATCGATTAACCAAATGTCACGAATAGGAGAACTTAGTTTGAAGTTAAACGTTTCGTGCCCTTAACTTTCTGGACGTCGTCATTGCAAACAGACAACGCATCCTATACAGCTTAAATCACACCACTGCCGAATTAAATTTTGTACAGGGACAATACAAATAAGGTCGGGGGCATGGCCGAGCACCCAGGAAGTGATATTTATTTATTCAAGGTGACGCCGTCATGGCGCCATTAGGTATTTTAACGTTATATGAGTGCGAAACGTGGACGGTAGGAATTGGGGAAAGGAACAGAATACAAGCCTTTGAAATGTGGTGCTGAAAATCAGATGGGTGGATAGAATCACCAACTAGGAAGTTATAAACAGAGTAGGGGAAGAGCGAACAATATGGAGGACGTTGACTAAGAGAAGGGATGGATTAATAGGCCACGATTTAAGACACGAGGGTCTTGTAAAATTAGCATTAGAGGGAAGTGTGTGGGGTAAGAACAGAAGAGGGAGGTAAGGATGGAATACGCAAAGTAGATAGGGAGAGTTTGGGATGTGGTAATTATGGGGAAATGAAAAGGCTTGCGCAAGATTGGTTAGCACTTAGGGTTGCATCAGACCAGTCTTAGGACTGAATACCACAACAACATGAGATTAATCTAAACTATTGTACTATTGTGTTCTATTATTAATTGAGTACGAATATTTATTTTTATTTATGTTAGATAAAGGAGAATATTTTAGAGCCTGATACGTTTCACCTTCTTATGAGAATTTCCCTTGTATTACCTTTAATGTCCCTAGCTTAAAACCCCAGAAAGGTTCTTCCCGGGTTATTGAATCTCTAATAGTTTTTTTTTCCTTTTCGCATTGACCCCTGCGAGTCCTTAAACAAGTTCATTGTTCCATTGTGAACCTCGTCCCATGGACCAGGAATAGAGCGTCACTTCACAATAGACTTGGGTTAATTATACATGGATCGGGTCCACAGATCGACCAGCCACGAGGAACGGAAATAAACTGCAACTGCTTTATAAATCGAAATGAAATGAGAAACATCACACTCGTGTCTCTAGACACTGCACAAATAATTGCAAGATGGCGCCGCGGGGAGGAACTTGACAATTAACCTACAATCCGGCAGGCGAGGGTCAGCGGACTCTGTATCGCAAACATTACACTGTGTGGGTGCCCGGTACTGTTCTTAATTGGTCAATGCCACTCGCATAAAATTGTGTGTTGTTGTATTGAGTCCTAAAACTGGTCTGCTGCAACCCTTACATGCTAACCTATCTTCCGCAAGCCTTTTCCTTTATGCCATCATTGGCCCCATCTTCTGTTCTTACCCACACACACACTCTTCCCTCTAATGCTAATTTTACAAGACCCTCGTGCCTTTTAATTATATACATAATAAATATATATATATAGTACATACCTGTTGTTGTGGTAATCAGTCCTGATACTGGTCTAATGCAAATCTCCAAACTAATCTATCACACACAAGACTTATCATTTCTAAATAGTTACCATATCCCACATCCTCACTAACCTGATTAACGTATTACATCCTTGGCCTCTCACTTTTTGTTCTTACCCCACACACTTTCCTCTAATGCTAATTACAAGACCCTCGTGGCTCAAGACGTGGCCTATTAATCTATCCCTTCTCTTGGTCAACGTCCTCCATATTGTTATCTCTTCCCCTGTTCGGCTTATAAACTACTTGGTTAGTGATTCTATCCACCCATCTCATTCTCCTATAGGACATTTCTAAAGCTTTTACTCTTTTCCTTTCTGCAACTCTTACAGTCCACGTTTCGGACCCATTTTAAGCGATTCTTCATACGAACTTTTTGAGTAATGATTTCCTATTACTCATACTTGTACTACCCGGAAGTGAATTCCTACTTTTTGCCTGTGCTATCCTACTCTAGTCATTACGCTGCTCAAGTAGCAGAATTCCTTAACTTTTTTCAAAATATTCCTACCTAATCGAACAGCCTTTGTTATTCGACTGTTTCCCATCCTACACTCCATCACCTTGGTTTTCCCTTTATTAATCGTCATGTTGTACTCTTTTTCTAGGATAACGCTCATTATGGTTTCCAAGTTTTCTTCTCACTCTCCTAATACTACAATGTCATCGACAAAGCGTAGGGTTTTATATCAACTCCTTGCAGTATGACTAGTAATAGAGAGAAGTTTCTGGGGCAAGAACAGGAGAGTGGAATACGCTAAGCAGATTAAGGGGGATGTGGGAGAGGCCTTGTGCAGAACATCAGACCAGTCTTAGGAGTCGATACAACAACAACGACAACGACGACGTAACGAAACACCCTATAGTTGTTGGGTTTCCCTCTATTAATCGTCATATTGGACTCTTTCTCCAGGATCACGTCCATGCCATTTATTTTGCTTCTTCTTCTGACTCCCGTTTTACTACAATATCATCAGAAAAGCGTAGGGTTTTTATTTTTTCTCCTTGCAGTATTACTTTTCCATATTCCGTTTACCCTTTCTGCACAGCCTGTTCTATATATAAGTTAAACAGCATGTACGACAGACTGCATCCTTCAATTTCTTGAACTTCTGTTGATGTTATGTATAAGCCTTCTTTCCCGATATTTTATTCCTTATTTATTTATTTTCATAGTTAAAACAGAAAATCTGGGAATTAAAGTAATGTCAATAAATTTATTAATTCTTCACATTTTACCATTTATTATTTAATTACAGTCGGGTAATATAAATAATTATCAAATGAACACAAAGTTATGTTAAAATATTCACGTAACTCACAACTGAGCATTAACTATTACGGAAAATAAGGGACTGTTTCACTATAGTTTGGCGTCCAGCCTCCCTTATTGAGGTAAAGGATTTAAACTCCAGGTCAGTTCGTTTGGTATATCTCTTACAAGACGACTACAGTCACACATAATCGAATTGTTCTATATGTGGGTGACGAAAATGGGGACAAACCCCATTAAAGTAACCTTTGGTCTGCTTGCTCAGCGTGGTCCACAGACTTCATCCATATCTTACTCCTTTCTCGATGTCTACTTTCTTTTCTTGATCCTCAACACTAGTTACTGATGACTACCTTCTGTAGATGTTATGTATAAGCCTTCTTTCTCGGTATTTCATTCCTGTCCTCTTCAAAATCGTTAAATAGTGTGTTGCAGTTCACGTTATCAAAACCGCATTTTTCTAAATCTGCAAACGCCATGAAAGTAGGCCCTTAAAGGACGTCTTAATCATTTATTATTGTCATTAACAACATTGTCAGCTTGGTAACATTTAACATGACACGTTCCCTACCGGAATGTTATTAAAGGTTGGAAAAATGTGACAGAAATGTATGAATCCGTCGCGTATTCCAGTGAAGATTTAAAGAACCACTGAAAATAATTTGGTTGAGGTGAACGAAAACTTAGAAGACAGGGACCCCACGATCCGGAGCGTATTATTTTTGTCGTTCACTGCTTGGCTACTCCACTCTTACGTCACAATTGGGCCACCATTAAGTAAACATCGCGAACACAAAGAACGATTCTTTTTGAACCATTCATTAGGAACCATAGCATGAATCTCTTACAGAAGAGATCCGGCTTATCTAAAAAAAATTAAAAGAACGCTAACAAGATAACATGTTTATGTACAAATTTAATATATATAAATATATAACAACTTCATGCGCAAAAAATTGTAAATCACCCCTGCATGAATTCATACGAGTGGACGTATGCGAGGTTCTTCAGGGGGAACTGAGGGACTGTGACAGTAATTTTTCATGCCTTGTCACTTGAGTTACATTTCGAAGAGGTAACAGAGAAAACCGAAATGGTGGGAGGAAGAATAAAGGACAACAGGTGTGGGTGACATTGTGTTCCTGCCAGAGATGAAATAAGGTTGAGAGCTGTCGGAGGGAATTTGGCACGACGACGACGACGACGACGACGACTTGGACCCGACTTAGAATACAGAATAAACAAAGCCCTAACGAAAAGTTATGAGAAGCAGCCCGAGACTGACCTGCAAAACTTCAAAACAGTGTAAATCTTTAACTGAGAGGCGCGACGACTCAGAGCTGCTGCGACGGACCGATTAAATACAACTGGTTCCTGGAATAGTCAAGGAGCAAAGGAAGCAAGAAACTAACAGAAACTCGAAATGGGAAAAATTCGAGATCACGCTTTGGAAGTGATCAGAGTATGATATTAAGATTAATCATCAAGGAAGAGTATCACACGTAAATAAAATGGACGTATGACGACACTCAGCATGAGTGGATAGATGGGTGGATAGAATCACAAACCAGGAAGTTCTAAACAGAATAGGGGAATATGGAGGAAGTTGACCAAGAGAAGGGATAGATTAATAGGCCACGTTTTAAGACACGAGGATCTTGTAAAATTAGCATTAGAGGGAAGTGTGTTGGGTGAGAACAGAAGAGGGAGGCAAAGGAAAGAATACGCTTAGAAGATTAGGGACGGTTGTGCTAGTTATAATGAAATGAAAAGGCTTGCACAAGCTAGATAAGCATGAAGGCTTGCATCAGACCAGTCTTCGGACTGAATACCACAACAACAACAAAATTAAACTCTTCCTCCAGAACCCCGTTCATGCCATTTGTAATGGTTTCCAAGTCGTCTTCTGATTCCCCTAATACTACAATAAGTAAATAGTAGAGAGTCCGTATAATTTGACGTTTTAAACTGTGAGGAGTACGTCAGGTCAGGTATGTTTCGTTGGAACATTCTAACACCTAATGTATACAATTTTTCCCGGAAACAAATTTCCGTTCCTTGTCCAGGTTGCCGAAATAGCGCCATGAAACGTTTACTCGTCTGTTTGCAATACTCGCTGAAGACGAGGCATTGTGTGGTTGAATTACGCAGGAGAGACTTTAGTGCAGTTGAATTTCTACTGTGGTAGACTATTGAGAAGACGACGTGGAGAGATGTTCCGAAAAGTTTATTTGAGGCCGAAATGGAGTCACATCGCAGGAGAAGTGCAACTAGTACAGACATGTAATTTAGTCGCGCGGGAGATGATCTCCGGGTTCAGGTGGAGGCGGGGGCGACGACGTCCGCCCAGAAGGGCGCGGCGACGCGGTCCAGCCAGTCGGCGTCGATGGGCGCGACGACGGCGAAGCGTCCTCCGCGGAGCGCCAGGTGTCCGTGCTCCACGCCTTGCCGCAGGAAGCGCTCGGTGCGCGCCAGCAGCTTCCCCGGACACGTGCGCTCGCGGTCCACGTGGAACGAGATGTACGAGTGGATCTGCCGAGTCGTCAGGCCCTCCTCCATCAGGAACAGCAGCCGCAGGAACTCCAGACAGAACTCCATCTCGCCGGCCTTGCCCGTCTGCATCGTCACTCCAAACTGTCGCCCCGGTAATCACTCGACAATACGCATCATCACCATGGACACTTGTTCCTCTCCACGCTGTGATTCTCTGCCACCATCAAGTCGGAAAAGGAATCATTCTAAAAGGAGGTGAAACAAAAATCTTACGCTTTGCCGTAGTATTAGGGGAGTCAGAAGAAAACTTGGAAAGCATAATAAATGGCACAAACATAGTCCTGGAGAAAGAGTTCAATATGAGGATTAACAGAGGGCAAAGCAAAGTGATGGGAAACACTGCAATAACAAAGGGTGTTAGATTGGGAAAGCATATTTTGACGGAAGTTAAGGCATTCTGCTACTTGAGAAGCGTAATGACTTCTTGCAGAACTCTGTTCAAAAAGTTAGGCATTTTCACTTTAACGTGCCAATACATTTATTCATTGATGTTATTTGTAATCACAAATAGGCACTTATTTTTTAATAATACTGATATTCATCCCTTCAATACAAGGAACAAAAATAATCTGTATAAAAAGTGTAAAACATTGCCAATTGCACAGAAAGGTGTGCATTATTCAGGGATATCCATCTTCAACAGACTGCCGCAGTTGTCCGATAATCAAGGTAAATTTAAGACTGAATTACGCTCATTTTTGCTTAGCCACTCCTTCTATTCAGTAAAGGAATTTATAGAAGAATCGGAGAAGAGTAATTTATAATAGTTTATAATACAAAAATTTGTTATAATATATTTATCTTTTATACAATAAAATAATGTAATAAATGTACACCCTGACCCATTCCACATCCTTGAAGCTTAGCTTCTTTACAGGATCTACGGAATATGATTATTATTATAGTAGGATAGCACAGGCAAAGAAGGTTTTCGAGAAAAAGAGGAATTTACTTATGGGTAATAAAAGTGTGAATATTAGGAAATCGTTGCTAAAAATGTTCGTATGGACGATAGGAGTTGGGGAAAGAAAAAGAATAGAAACCTTTGAAATGTGGTGCTATAGGCGAATGCTGAAAATCAGATGGGTGGATATAATCACAAACCAGGAAATCCCAAACAGAATAGGGGAACAATGTGGAGGACGTTGACTAAGAGAAGGGATAGATTAATAGGGCCACATTTTAAGACACGAGGGTCTTGTAAAATTAGCATTAGAGGGAAGTGTATGGGGTAAGAACAGAAGAGGGAGGCTAAGGATGGAATACGCTAAGATGATTAGGGAGTATGTGGGTTGTGCTAGTTGTAAGGAAATGGAAAGGCTTCCGCAAGCATGGAGGGTTGCATCAGAACAATCTTAGGAGTGAATACCAAAAAATAAAATTATGGAATAAGAAAAATCACTTCTTAAAAAAATAAAACATTAGCTTATTCTACTCTTAACTTAATCTGTTTAATTTATATACAGAAAGGGAGATGAAACAACTTAAAGCGGAATATGGAAAATAAATGAATATCACTGCAAAGAGAACTAATAATAAACCTACGCTTTGCTGACGATATGCGGGACAATGTAATGCTTTCGTAAAAAAAAGAAAAAAATGAAAGACAACTCACCTTATATGAATGAGTTACAGGATGCTGTACCCAAAAATAATAGATTAAGAAAGAAAAGAAAAGAAAAAATACTGAAGCTGCAAAATAAAACTGTTTGAGAAAGGAAAAATCGATAAACCGATAAACTGTACGGGAAATAAGTATAATGAAAAAAAAAACAAAACGTGTTAAGATTATTCTTATATTAAATTTATTTTCATCGCACTAATTGTAAATACAATAGTAAATAATAATAATAATAGTTAAGGTTAGGTTTCTTTAAACATCTTCACTATATTTTTTCCCCCTGTCTAAGTTATTTCACGAAACAATTCTTCCCGCCCCCGCCTCCAACCCCCTTGGACCACGAGAATGCGTACACAAAACTGTATACTCTTTTTATTTTAAATTTTTGGAGGCAGTGACCCATGAGGCTAATCCTCTAGTTTTCCCCGTGCTGACTTTATTTACGACAGTGGCTTGTATCTGCCAACAGCAGCGCTGGCTTCTGGCAATGTCTCCTCAGGGCTGTTCTACACCGATTCAAACGCCATTTTGTATTTATATTTACCTGTACAATAATTATAAACCATTATTTCTCTTATTTAACTCCGCTGAAATGAAAATGTCTGGAATAAGAACACTACGCACATTATTAACGCACTTACACCTTTATTTTCCTAGGTTCTACAGGTTCTATTCGGATCCATTAAATACACCATACAATCACTCAACTGAATAATTCTGCTATCATGGACCTACTCAAAATTTTGCATCAGTCACCATATCACCAACATTAATTTAGATTTTTCAAATATGTTCCTGAGTTAACTTCTTCTGTTCTTAGATACCTTCTGTAGGTCACCCATAATCATTATAGTTGACGTGACATTAAAAAAAACTCGGTCGAGGTTTTATACTAGTGGGAAGAAACCACATTAACGTGAAGCAATAGAAGAACTCAATCGGAATTCTCGTCCAACTACGAAGAAGAATCGTTACTTTTTTTTAATGTTTTACATGTTTTTTTTTCTATGTTGTACTCTTTTTCCAGGATCACGTTCATGCCATTTATTATGGTTTCCAAGCCTTCTTCTGACTCCCCTAATACTAGAATAACGTCGGCAAAGCGTAGGGTTTTTATTTCTTCTCCTTGCAGTATGATCACTTTTCCGTATTCCGTTTTAACTTTCTTCATCGCCTGTTCTATCTATAAGTTAAACAGCACAACATCAGATGAATATTACAATTAATTTCAAAAAAAATTCTGTGAGTTTTAACTGTTTATACGAACACAATAAATAATTGAGGCAAGTAATACGGACAAATATAATAATTTTGGAAAATATTTTATTTAAAATGTAATTCTCTCTGTTACTCATTTCAATTAATCGCGTTTTTTCCCCAGTTATTATGAGTTTTTTCTTGTAATGTGTATAATTTTTATTAATTTCTTTATTACTCTGTTATTAGAAATCTAGTTTATTACAAAGTTATTTAAAAGGAAAATCTCATATTAGCCCGAACTGAACTAAATTTAATTGATTAATTATAAGTTAAACCGTAGTTTAAGTGGTATAATTATAAGTGGAGCTGAGAAAGTGCTCAAAGGAGTTAAATTTTGACCGTCAGCCTTTGTCGTGTTCCGGGAATAATTTTAGTTTAGCGTAACGTTTCTTTAAAAATCCTTCCATGAAGGAAACAGTTATAGCGACCCCCTCACCCCTCCCCCACCACCCAGCAGACTGGGAAACCAACCCCCGTAATTAATTATAAACGCGAGGAGAAACTATCCTTAGCACAGCTGGGAACAAGTTCTGCATCACAAAGTAAGCTCGGATGAAAGAGGGGGGGAAAATTATATGCAACGTTTGTCAATCGCATCGTAAACACTGTTATTCCATTTTACGTTGGTGGTTTGGTAATTACTGCTGTCAGAAAGCTGATTGATTGTCAAGCGACAAGTATTGCAGACGCGGCTTCGGTTATATGATTTAATTACGGCAAAACATGCTGAACTGAAGGTAACTGACTTTTCATCAATATTGCCATACGCTGTAAATATATACAGACAATAATTCATCTTCCAAATTAAATTAACAAAGGTTTGAATCACCTACTCTCTGCCACTTCCATTTATTATTAATCCAATGACAGGTCACTTTGACAAACCCTGACATATATATTTATGAAAATAACCCTGTGTCTGTAATCAACTTAAGGGACACGGAAATTGAAATTTCGGCCGAAATCTGAATGAAAAAAAAATCGATTTTCTAATTTTTACCTACAAAATTAGTAAACAGAAAAAAGTAGCTGACAAACAAAAGTAGGAAGGTGTAATATATGACGCAAGTCAATTTTAATTAATATGTTTGATTCTAATTTAATGATTTTTTTCAGAAAAAATAGTGTGTTTTTCTCAGCTTCACGGTTTCTGGTACCAAAAACTTTCTAACCGTCACAAATATTAAGATATTGACTTCATTCTTCTATTTACGTAATCTACATGCAAATACCTTCAAATACAAGTATTAATTTTTAATTGTTCAAGTAGTTTCAAGGTGCAGAAAAATGCCAATTTTTAAGTAACCCTATGAAGCTCTTAGTAAAAAAAAAACATATTTTCTCTCAACTGTTTTATTCAGTTTCAAAAATAATACTGACTATTGATAACAATAGCATTTTATGGGACAAAAGTATTACGAAACAGAACAACCAAAGAATATATCATAAATTTGTAAAAGATAAAATAACTTATGGCGCGGCAGTCTGGCCACTAAAAGAAAAAATGGCCAAAAAGTTAACAGCGACCGAAATGGATTTCTGGAGGAGGGGCGGTAGGCAGATCAAAAACTGGACAGGATACCAAACCCAAAAATTAGAGAAATTATGGATGTGAAACACAACATAACTGATGACATGAGAGACAAACAACTGACCTGGTTTGGACACGTGCGAAGGATGCCAGAAACAAGACTAACCGAAACAAATTCTGCATTAGAAGCCGGAAGGAAGAAGAAGACAAGGCAGACCCAGAAAGAGCTGGATTAGTGGAATCAGTGAAGAAATGCGAGAAAGAGGAATAGAAGAAAATTTATGGGAAGACTGAGAGGAGAGGCGTTTGGGAATCGGAAGACGCAAGACGTTATAAAACGATGTATATATATATTAATTATTTTAATATTGAATATACTACAACGATTATTGTACTAACTAATAATTATTAAGATAAAAGTTTTTTATGAATAAAAAAATTCGCGGTGATGACGTAAAAGAATAGATGAGAAAGTTTGATTACAAGTAAATGGCTTTTCACGATGTATATATATATATATATTAATTATTTTAATATTGAATATACTAGAACGATTATTGTACTAACTAATAATTATTAAGATAAAAGTTTTTTATGAATAAAAAAATACGCAGTGATGACGTAAAAGAATAGATGAGAAAGTTTGATTACGAGTAAATGGCTTTTCACCTGTTGTAGGTTCGGAGACATTCAGTCGTTGTTCGATGGAAGGAGGTCACGGTTTTTGTTTTGAAATTTGCTGTAGAAGGCCTGAGGTGGAGAAAGTTCCACTGAGTTGGTAGGGTGAGAAACTGGATGGAAAGGCAAACGGAATGAATAAATGAATCCCGTGTAAGTGACGTGAGCTCCACCTGGTGGAACGCGTTGTTCTCATTTGCTAAGTCCCTACTGGAGTTTGGTTACTTTTGTAGCCGCCTGGCCGGATGTTTTGGAGGATTCCCCGGGGTGAATCACCTCTGCTTGGATAGTTGGCGCGCCGCCCGGCACGCTGCTCTGCTGTCACGACACTTGTCGCTACAGATATTAATAGCGTCCATATCGCTGACAGGACGCATTCCTCACCACGGAGAAATCGAAGACCGACGTCTCGGCGCTCATCACGGACCAGCCGCTATCACCACTAATTACGTTAACACCTAATCAACTTCAACTAAATCGAAACGAAGTAACCTCGTACCTTCATTTAAGAGAGATTACTTTACGTGTATCCATTGAATGTCCCTATCACTGGTATCGCTGGTCGATATGTTGGTCCATCCTCCTACAAACCTAATTCGACTCATAACGTGTGGACTGCCCCCAGTTTTGGGTGTACCTCAGGGATGAGTAATTGTAACACTGAATTTTATTTTGGCCCGCGCTTGAAATGTAATTGAATTTGATTTCGCTTCCCTCCGAAGAAATTTCGACCGTGAAATATGTTTAAATACTTCACAAAATAGGAAAGGGTTCGGAGAACAAGCTGTGTTGCACTCTAGAATAGCATCAGTGAGTGCGGTGGATCAAGTGATGAAAGCGTTCGTGTAAGAAGAATTAAAAACGGATTCATTCTTAAAAATACAGCCTAATATTAAGACAAATGCAATAAGGACTAATAGAAGGGAAACCAAGGTAATGGAGTGTAGTATAGGAAACAGTGGAATAACAAAGGCTGTTAGATTGGGAACGGATATTTTGACGGAATTTAAGGAATTTAGCTACTTGGGAAGCGACATAACTAGGGATGGTAGAAGTATAGTAAAAATAAAGAGTAGGATAGCACAGGCAAGGTAGAGGGATTTGATTACAGGCAACATAATTATGAATATAAGAAATTCATTACTTAATTATTTGTATGGAGTGTGCCGTTATATGGGTGCAAAACGGGGACGATAGGAGTTACAGAAAAGAAAATGATAGAAGCCTTTGAAATGTGATGCTATAGAAGAATAAGATGGGTGGATAGAATCCCTAACGAGGAAGTTCTAAACAGAAATGGGGGAAGAGAAAATAATATAGATGACGTCAACTAAGAGAAGGGATACATTAATAGGCCACATTTTGAGACATGGAGGTCTTTTAAAATTAGTGTTAGAGGAAAGCGTGTGGGGCAAGAACAGAAGAGGGAGGCCAATGATGGAATACGGTAAGCAGTTTAGTGAGGTTGTGGAATGTACTAGTTATGCGGGAATGAAAAGGCTTGCGCAAGATAGGTTAGCATGGAGGAGTTCATCAGCTGAATGCCACAACAACACACAATAATAAAAATCAGAGCACAGAATGTCATATACATGGCGTCAGAAGGTTACTCAAAGACAAGACTTTACTTGTTTCCCAAAATTTGACCCTTTTATATTAGTTTCTACCAATAGTATTTCGGGACACTGGAATCACGAGGAGGAGGGATGGACAATGACCTATCCAGCCCTGATAGAAAACGCTCCTATGCAATATAGTGTTTGGAGTGGAGAGAAAAGTTAATGTTATTTGTAACTAGAAATAAAAACCAATTTATCAATTTCTGTATACATCGTATCGACGATCCAAATAAGTTATTTTTTCCCCTCAGCCTGCTGCAACAACAGATAGTCAGTGGGATGAGCGATATAGGACTTGTAACTCGCAGTTGATTTTCACGCCGCGGCAATTCCAAGAAATCTTCCGGTAGAATTAATATTTTTATTTATGTTCATATTATAGTAACACATTCTTCAATATATCGAAATTAAATATGCAAGAATATTTCAATTAACACTCCTTTTTTTTAAAAAAAAACTAAAATTTTTATTGAAACCTGTTGAACCGTTTCGGAGCCTAATCGAGACAAACATACGGACAGACAGTCAGACAGAGAGATAGACACTTCAGTTTTATTTATTGGTATAGGTAATGTCCTTAAGGAGGGAGAGGAGAGGAAGGGAACGCATTGTCAGGAAAGCTTTGGTCCACGTCCAAGGTCCGTACACGTGAGTTCAGCAAAGGACTGATTCAGCTGACGCATAATATTACATCCTGTGTCTCGCCTTTCGGCACAGATGCCTAAATACATTTTGTTATGACGTAAGAAAATATACACATGTGTTACACGTTATTCCTACACTGAAGAAATACCAAACGTCACACACAGTAATAAATAATACACTTAAAAAAATTACAACACCACAATTAAAATAAATAAATTGATGAGGAAGAGAAGTGAAACACTCGAAACGGATTGCGTGATTTAGCTGCGCAGCGTATCTCCCGGTTTAATTGGAGATTAGTTTGTGGCGATTACGTGGGATTCCAAGCGGACAGCTTTCAACGGAATTTATCTGCCGCGTTTATCGCACTCGGAATAAAAGCCGCAAGGCTCCATGAAAATTCATGTTATTAAAATCGAATAAAAGCGTATCAGTCGCGACACGAGCCAGGATATTCGTAAACACCACGGGATGACCAAGTGAATTCTTTTGCCCTCGCTGTAATGCTTAAAATATGTGGAAAGAATGCGTTAAAAACCATAGTCTGCCCTAAGAGGAACTCCGCTTTGTTTTATTGCTTGAAATTAGAGAACAAGTATAGTTTTACATCATTTTATATTACCTATTACATGCTTCAATACAGGGTCAGAAATATTTTCAAAGAAACATCCCAATGGAAAACCATTAACTTGTTTAAATGTGTTACCCTGAAATGAAAAATACCCACTTAACCACACATCATTTAATAACTTTAATGGCCATACTTTTACTTTTTAGTTATGCACATTCATTTATTTGCTTACACTAATGATTAAAAAAATTCAGCTAATTTTATCAGTAAATTAGTGACTAATGGAAGCTACTTCCAAACTTATTAATTTTCCTTTCTCTTTAAACCACAAAATTGATTTAATATAATTAATAATTCTATTGCAATATTTACACCATATGAGTTGTCATAATTAAAAAATCGATATTATGTTGTTGTGGTATTAAGTCTTAAGACTGGTCTGATGAAACCCTATTGAGCAATCCTTTCTATTGCTGCATAACTACCATATCTCACATCCTTCCTAATCTACTTAGCGCATTCCATCCTTGGCCTCCCTCTTCTGTTCTTACCTCACACACTTCCCTCTAATGCTAATTTTACAAAATCCTCATGACTTAAAAAACGTGTCCTATTAATCTATCCCTACTCTTGGTCAACATCCTACAAACTGTTCGCTCTGCTCTTTTTCTCCTTAAAACTTCCTGGTTAGTTATTCTATCCACCCATTTCATTCGCCTATAGCACCACATTTTAAAGGCTTCTATTCTTTTCCTTTCTGCAACTCCTACCGTCCACATTTCGTAACAATATACCGTCATTCTCCATACCAACATTTTTAGCAACAATTTACTAATATTTACACTTATATTACCGGTAAGTAAATTCCTCTTTTTTTGGGGGAAATCCTTCCTTGCCTGTGCTATCCTACTCTTTATGTATAATATACTTCAACCATTCGTAGTTATTACACTGTCCAAGTTGCAGAATTCCTTACCTTCCGTCCAAATATCCCTTCCTAATCTTTTCCCATAGTACACTTCATCATCTTGGTTTCCCCTCTATTAATACTCATATTGAACTCTTTCTCCAGGACCACGTTCATGCCTTTTATTATGGTTTCCGAGTCTTCTTCTGACTCCCCTAATATTAAAATATAGTCAGCGAAACCTGGGGGTTTATTTCTCCTCCTTGTAATATGATTCCTTTTCCATATTCCGTTTTAACTTTCTTCATCGTCTCTTCTATACGTAACTTAAGCAGCATGGGTGACAGACTTCATCCTTAGCTTATTCCTTCCTCGATTTCTGCTTTCTTTGCTTGATCTTCAATTCTAATTACTTCTGTATAGCTTATGTAAAAACCTTGTTTCACCGTATTTTATTGCTGTTCTCTTTAAAATCCTTAATAGTGTGTTCCAGCTTAAATTATCAAACAATTTTAGTGAATCTAGTTAGGCCTGCCTTTTCTTGCCCTGTCTTCTAAAAATGGAAGCAAAGTCAATATTGCTGTTCCAGTCTCTACATTCTCCTAAAACCATATTGATATTTTGCTAGCTGATATTCTATTTGACGTTCCATCCTCCTCTATACTATTTTCGTTAATATTTTGCATTCACGAGAAATATACAACTATATTCTCGTATCTGGTGTCTCTATTTCTCAGTTTCACTCTAATTTTGTCTTTACCCAAGCATTTTTCTGGAAATGCCATTATTGGTAACCCGATTTGGATTGAGACTGGTATTGTATAAGCGATGTATAATGTACCTGTCTAATTTCGTAGAAGGTGCTTACAGGACTAATTTGTGTAGCCTTGTAATCTACAGAGATACCGAGAGTGACGGACCGCTTCCATTCAAAATAAACTCTTAATGGATGTTAAAGGAATTCCTACGACAAGCGGACCTATTCTTGAAGTTCTATGATTATTTAAAAGAGAAGAATCCTCGATATTTTTGGGTACGTAAGGTATGCTCGTGTATCAGTCGGTCGTACCAAAACACTGGATGGAAAGCGCAGACTAAATATACCTTGTGGATTGCTTCCTTACGCAACACATCCGGGTTCTTTCCGCGGTGAAGCTCGTCAACAGGATCAAGGACGACGGCGACGATCATCCCAAACACACACACATATATATACAAAAAATAACTCTTTCCTCGCCGCACTTCTCTGACGTTCGTCGCGCGGTAAATCGGGTACCGAAACGTCAACACTTACCGTCAAAATATGAAACTTGTATGATCCTCAAGCAAAAGCAGTTATCCCAGTTTTGATTATGAAATGCTGTTCAAAGAAGATTCTACATAAATGTCTAACAAAGCATGACTGCCGTGTCGGTGGATCCACAAACCATTTGTTCACATGAACAGGTTTCATTGGACGGTTAAGTCCTCAAGATTTGTTATTGTTGCTGTGGTATTCAGCCCTTAAATTCGTCTGATGCAACTCTCCGTGGTAACCTATTCTGCGTAAGCCTTTTCATTGCTACAACGTCTCTTCACTTCCCTCAAATGCTAATTTTACAAGACCCTCATGTCTCAAACTCCTCCATATTGATCTTTCTTCCCCTATTTTGATTAGAACTTCCTAGATCTCATTCTACTATAGCGTTACATTCCAAATTCTTCTGTTATTTTCCTTTCTGCAACTCCATCCGCCCACATTTCGCACCCATGTAACGCCACACTCCTTACCAACACTTTTACCAATGATTTCCTAACATTCACACTTTTCTGAATCTACAAATGCCGTGAACGTAACCCTGTTTTTTTTCCTCTTATCCTGTCCTCAAAACTTAAACGCAGAGAGAATATTGCTACTCTAACCCCTTATTCTTCCTAAACCCACACTTATCTTCTCCTAACTCGAATTCTATTTGTCGTTCCATCCTCCTATATAATTTTTTGTTAACATTTTGTAGGGATACACATCTGTTACAGTGAATTTTTGTTGCGGTATTCAGTCCTAAAACAGGTCTGATGCAAACCACCATGCTAACCTATATTGCGCAAGCCTTTTCATTTCCTTTTTACTAGCACAACACACATCCTCGCTAATATTCTTAGCGTATTCCATCCTTTGTCTCCCCACACGCTTCCCTCTAATTCTAATTTTACAAGACCCTCGTGTCTTAAAATGTGGCATATTAATCTATTCCTTCGTTTAGTCAACGTCCTCCATATTGTTCGCTCTTCCTCTACTCTGTTTAGAACTTCATCTGATTTTCAGCATTCGCCTATAACACCACATTTCAAAGGCTTCTATTCTGTTCCTTTCCCTAATTCCTATCGTCCACGTTTCGCACCCATATAACGCCATGATCCATACGAACATTTTTAGCAACGATTTCCTAATACACTTATATTACCCGTAAGTTAATCCCTCTTTTTCGCGAAAGCCTTCCTTGCCTTTGCTATCCTACTCTTCATGTCTACTATACTTATTACGCTTCCCAAGTAGTAGAATTCCTTAACTCCCGTCAAAATATCCTTTCCCAATCTAACAGCCTTTGTTATTCCGCTGTTTAGCATATATCAAATCGTCTATAAATCTATAAATGCGTCGATACTCTTATTGGTCGTGACTTGCTGGAAGTAGTGATCAGTCTGTGTGTTTTGACGTTCAGAGGCGCGTAATTTTCCCCTTGTTGAAAATATCACGGCCATTTATCCACACCTAAATATAGAAGGAATTTGCCGTGGAGCAGAATGTATGACTGATGGACGAGTGGAAATATTTTCTGCGGGGTTTAAGAGGTAGGGTAAGAGCTCCTCCCCTTGTGGAACGCGGTCTCTCTCTCTCTCTCCCTCCAGGAATAGCAGTGAGCAGACTCTGCCACTCGACTGCATCTGCTCTGCCTCGGATTTTTTTTTCCCGATTAACAATATCCAACTGGAGATCAAATAAGATTATCTTCAAAATGTCTTAATAATGTCCAGTGAAATTCCCATCACCATTCGGCCCGTAACTCGAAAAAACGTTTATGAAAGGAGAACAGAAAAAAGTTCATTTTTACCAATATTCATCACTAACTTTTCTAAACTTTTACGGACTCATCCCCTAATGCACTCCTGCCTTTATTATAATTTTTCACAATCAATATTCGTATCGCGTCCATTTTTTTACCTCCGTCATACTCAACTGATAAAAGCATTAATTTAACCTTTTATTAATGAGACTTGTGTGGCGCTGTTTCGGCGATAGTGAGCGTCGCCACCCGAGGATGAGCTGAAGGTCGGCGACGCGACGCCTGAATTACGACGCACCTGCTCCTGTTTCCTCTTCCTTGCCACTTGATCCCAAACCTCTACTAAACCACACCTAACAGTTCTCGGTATTCGCCGTTATTTCTAAGAGCTGTAGCGACCCCAGGGAATCAAACTTATGTAACCCGGATTTATTGTCAGAGGTACCACATTTACCCCCATTTAGGTCATATCTAGCCATGTAATTTTGTTTTCTACATTACCCATCTATTGTCTTTTCTCTCTCACTTCCACTATTGGCTTATTTATTATAAATATCGATAAAGAAGATTGGATCAGTCGGCCAACTGCCTCCTGAAACTGGTGGAGACACGGAGAAGGGAATGCTGCGTCCCCACAGCAGACTCGTCTCCCGTCATTCGGAAGGGCGTGAGAATAGTACCCAATGCCCGACCTACCTATTCTAGGGTTTTCCCTGCATCTCTTTAGGTGAAACACCAGGTAGGATCCTTAAACCATAGCCCGGGGGCCCTAGTTAACCCTTGGCTACTTTGATCTACCTTCCGCATCCCCCCTTTTCAATTCCCTTCCTATCCTATGCTATTAAAGGGGAGTTGCCTGTTTCAGGATCACCCTCATGTAGCCTGTTAACCCCCCCGAAAAAAAACTAATACATATCCTCTACAGAAGGCAGTCTGTAGTAATTATAATTGAAGATCAAGAAAAAAAAGCCGTAATCAAGAAAGGAGTAAGACAAGGATGCAGTCTGTCGCTCATACTGTTTAACTTATATATAGAACTGTCAATGAAGACTGTTAAAACGGAATGTGGGAAATGAATCATACTGCAATGAGAAGAAATAAAAACCTTATGCTTTGCCAACTACATTGTAGTATTAGGGGAATCAGACGAAGACTTGGAAACCGTAATAAATGGCAAGAAAGTAGTCCTGGAGAAAGAGTTCAATATGAGGATTAATTGAGGGAAAACCAAGTTTAGTTTAGGAAACAGTGGAATAACAAAGGGTGCTAGATTGGGAAGGAATATTTAGGCGGAAGTTAAGGAATTCTGCTACTTGGGCAGGATAATAATTGGAGTAGGATAGATATCACAGGCAAGGAAGAGGAACACACGCGTAATTTAAGGGTGAATATTAGGAAATCGTTGCTAGAGATGTTCGTATGGAGCGTGACGTTACATGGGTGCGAAACGTGGACGATAAGAGTTGCGCAAAGGAAAAGGATTGATGCCTTTGAAATGTGGTGCTATAGGAGAATGAGATGGATGCGTATAATCAGTAACGAGAAAGTTCTAAACAGAATAGGGGAACAATGTGGAGGACGTTGGCTAAGAGAAGGGATAGATTAATAGGCCTCATTTTAAGACACTACGGTCTTGTAAAATTAGTATTAGAGGGAAGTGCGTGGGGTAAGAACAGAAGAGGGAGGCTAAGGATGGAATATGCTAAGCTTATTAGGTAGTAATGGGGGTTGTGATAGTTATAAGGAAATGAAAAGGCTAGCGCAAGGTAGGCTAGCATGGAGGGTTGCATCAGTCTTAGGAGTGAATACCACAACACACTATATTTATTTTGCCAAAAACAAATCTCTCTTTGAGGTTAGGTAAGACCCGTGTTCTAAGCGTACTGCCAAGCTGTTGGAGGGGGGGGGGCATTGTTCAGAGAATGCGGCGGCTCGGGGGAGGGGGGGCAATGTGGCGACGGGAGAGAGAGAGAGAGACGAGCAGGTGCGTCGTAATTTAGACGGCGTCGACCTTCAACTCTCAGAGCAGAGCGACTCCCATTCACGGGCGGCGACGCTCACACACTTGAATGATACAACCGCCTCGAAAATAAAACTAAACCCAATAAATAAAAAGACGGCCAAAAAGTCAGCATTAAATATATCACAATTTATTGACGAAAGCGTCGTTTATCTCCAATTTGAGACTTCCTCAGGCTTACTACAAACATAATACTATGTATTGTAAATATGATGTATGGCTAAATTTGTTAGTTTTTAACCATGTTTTTTGTATGCAAATTAAATGAAAAAAATTGTGACATAGAAATCTTAATACTACATTATCACCGGCAAACCTTACTGTTTTTATGTCTTCTCCTTGCAGTAGGAATCGTTTCCCATGTTCCGTTTTAACTGTCTTCATCGCCTGTTCTATATATAAGTTAACCGGTATGGGCGACAAACTGCATCCTTGTCTAACTCCTTGCTTGATTTCTGCCTCTTTTCTTAGTGTTCAAGACTAATTACTGCTGAGGTTATGGATAACTCTTCTGTCTTGATAAATTATTGCTGTTATCTTCAAAATATTTACTAGTTTTTTCCAGTTGATGTTAGCAAAGGCTTTTATTTTAAATCTACAGATGCCATACCTGATGCAGTTTTTCTAGGGTTTTCCCTGCATCGCCTTAGGTGAAACACCGGGTAGGATCCTTAAACCATAGCCCGGGGACCCTAGTTAGCACATGGCTACCTTGCTCTACCTTCCATATCCCCCTTTTTCATTTTCCTTCCTATGCTATTAAAGGAGAGTTGCCTGTTTCAGGATCACTTTCATGTAGCCTGTTAACCCCCCATAAAAGTGGACGTACATTATTCCCTAAAACCAAAGAGGTCTCCTCCTAACTCGCATTCTATTTGTCGATCCATCCTCCTATACCTTATTTTTCGTTATATTTTGCACGCGTGAGTTACAAAACGAATTGTCCAGTGCTGTCCGCATCTATCAGCCCCAGTCTCCTCTACTATTTTCACTAAAATCTAGTGCTATTCTTCCTGTTTCGTTGATATCGCAAACTATTCTGAACAGCCACGATATTCCTTCTTCGCCCGATGGATCTTATCAACTCCGTTGTTATGGGTGGTTTTATGATTTGTTGGTTATTCGTGTGGTTTCTGGTCTTCAACATTTACAAGGACATAAGCAATATATTATGGTGCATTATAATATTATTTATAAATATTTCATTTGTGGCCAGCACAAAGCCAAGAGTTGGAACTTTCGGGACAATGAGTGACGCTGGAAAATCCCGTAAAGGGACAAACATGTCTATTTTGGCCCCCTTTCTGAGAAAGGGCTAAGGAGGGGATATTGGGTTTAGCCATAGGCTGGCCAATAAGAGGATGAAAAAAAGTAGAGAGGAAGGGAGAAAACGTTTACCGTCGTCTCTGAGTTTTTCAGAGACGGACACTTGTGGTAAAGACGGCGAGAGATGTGGATGGTCCATTCAGCGCCACAGAACGAGCGGCGTCCAAGAGTTCCTGAATGTTCCGGCTTTTGGTAAGTGTTGGTCACGAATGATCACGCGACCGCGGGTTCATAACCGAAATCACCACGGTTATCCTTGGGAAAGGGAGACTCACTGTTAGCTGTCGCAATTGGTGAATTTTCAGGCCAGGCAGATAAATATTTCATATATAATTTTTTTTTGTTTTGTTTATAATAAATTCATTTTCTTAGGATATATTTTATTTTTATTTAATTTATTCTTGCGTAAATAACCTATGCAGGTGTCGCCCAAAATCCCTGACCACGTGGTACCCGAAGTGTGCCACAATATATTCTTTTCCATCTGTGACGTGTTCCCGAGCTGAGCTGCCGGGATAACACAGCCAAGTAGACGTGATGATCACTGACAAGAATCGCCACACTACGGAATATTAAATTTTTAACTGAACAGTTTGTGGCGTACAACATTGTGGTTTTACGGGGCTCGAGTTTAAGAATTTTAATGTATGGGGGTGATGATGGTGTCGCAGAAAACATTCCAGGGTCTCAAAAAGCAAATCGCAAAGTGGCGACTAAGGCAAAAATAATTTATGCGGTATGTCACTTTGGGTGGCATTGAGAACCTGACGAACGATCCTGGCAGTGGAAACACTTTTAATGAAGCTAAAACAGCTGCTCGGAGGTCATTTCCGGAGGCTTTAAAGGAATCTCCTTGAGAGATCGTGAGGCAGTTCCTTACCCAAGATATTACCCATAGTTACAAGTTCTTGGGATCCTTCATTATTTCTTATTTTTGTAATGGAAGAGTTTAGGGTGGATAAAGACCTCAAGCTTGGATGCAGTTTATCACCGACACTTTTTAATATTTATTTGGATGAGGCACTTAAATTATGGTATAATAAATGCTCCGGAATGGGAGACAAGGCACTACATTCAGTGTTGTTCGCCGACGATCAGGTAATATTTGCAGGAGATGAAGAGGACATGACATACATGATAAATAAGCTCATGGAAGAATACAAAAAATGAGGACTGAACATAAATTTGCAGCAGACAGAATACATGTGTCTAGGAAAAGGCGGGGAAGACATAACAGTTGAAACAGGAAAAATAAAAAAAATGTGAATTTTTTAAATCCTTGGGGTCAATAATTACACATGTAGGAACATAAAAGAGAGATATACAAACTAAAATTCCAATGGCAAAGAATGCTACCAAGACTCTACACGGAATACTTTGAAATGAAAATTTAACAAACGAAACAAAAATCAAAATCTATAAGAGCATATAACAGAAAATTCCATGTTATGGAAGTGAAACTTTGCCCCTGACAGAATTACAAAAAAAGAAAGTTAGAACGGTAGAATTCGAGAAGAAGTCTTCAAAAAAACAAGACAGGATAAAATTAGAAACGAGCTGCTTTGGAAAGAAATGAACGTCACTACGTCCGTTGTTAAAAGGATTGAAAATCAAACCCTTAAATGGTATGGTCATGTACAAAGAATGTAAAACGAAAGATGACCAATGGTCACCTTCTGGAAAAAAATAAACGGGGCAGACCTAGATTAAAGTGGAAAAGTCAAAACCATAGTGGAAGGTAGGAATTTGGAAGAGGGAGATTGGAACGACAGACAGAAATGGAAATTGAAGATGGCAAACCTGTAAAGGGGGAAAAGCCGAAGAAGAAGATTTTTGTAATGTCCAGTTTAGTGGAGAAAATTTTTCGCAATGGGAAACCGTTACCTTTTTTAATGGCTTGCAGTAATGTTATGCAGCCACTACAGGATGTACATCACCATTAAAACGTCTAGGTCACATTTTTTGTCAGTATATGAGACACGAACACGTGAAAATTATAACATAAAAGTTTTTTTTGTTTTTAATTTATTTACTGAAATAGCAAACAGAAAAACAGGTTCTATAAGCTATTTTTGATGTCTTGGAAGTGTTCTGATGGGGTCCTGTCCAGTCATCAGACCCCTGTTACCCCAACTTTGAGGTCAAACGGCCATCTTCGTTTTAGTCTTCTGTAGTTTCTGCATTGGTTGTATAAGAGGGTTGCTATGGTTGTCCTGTTTCTTGTGGCTCTGTCTTGTATAACATCCTGGATGAAAGGTACGCCTAGGTCCTGATGTATATAACAATTTCTAAAAAGTATTAAGATTTTTTTCGGCCGAAGGAGTCGCGGAGTGAGGTTCCATGTTCAACTAAATTTTTACCTGAGGATGTCTCAAACGACAGACGAAACGTTCTTACGTTTGATATTTAAATTTAAAAAACCCTTGGCAAAGATTCTGATTCAACTCATTTATCCTATATTTAATTTTCAGGTAAACTATTTAATTTATTTTTATTTTTGACGAAACTGACCATTAGTTTAATTTCCATTGGTTTAAATTAGTTTCTCCTTGTGTAATTATAGACAACGTCAAACGGGTAAAAAGGGAGGTAGATAAATGCCACCAAATATAGGAACTGGTTAAGGATCGCGCTGAAAAAAAACTCTCGAGTGGACCGGAAATCGATTCCGGGACATCCAAAGGAATTACATTTATTTAGAACTCAGTAACTCAATAAAATGTCTCCTTTCGTAAATTATGAACAGGTTATTACTACTTTACAGCTATAGAGATGAATTTTTATTTTTGTAGCCAAGCCTCTTTGGCTATTTCCATTTCCTGTATATCTCATTCTTCAAGCGTCTGTACTGCTCTTTACCATTTCCATCTCTCACGTTTTTATATTAATGCCTTTCATCAATCATTTTTATTATTTCTTGTGTTATCCATTCTTTTCATTTGGGTTGAGCTATTCTTCCTATTTTTTATTCTGCTGCTCTAGTAATTTCTTCTTTCAAGAGTGTCCATTTCTCTTCTATATTGTTTCTTTCTCCTTTCGCTATTAATCTACTGTTGATATCTTCTTGAAGCACCCCCTGCTGTTGCATTTGTTCTATTTCCCATCTTTTTCTTCAAATTTCTTTATTCAGCCTGCATTTCATAACCAGCAGATTATGGTTACTGCTCAATACCTTCTTCACGGCCCTTGCCTTTTCTATGACGTAAAAATATTATTATCGTTGTAGCTACATTAGGCCGGAAAATTAACGTGTTTAGTGTTTTATTAATGCACTGCTTGACGTATAATTGTTATTACTTGTGAGATGTGAGCATTAATTTGTAATTTTTTACGTGTTTAATGACATATCCTATTTTCTCATTCGAGGAATAGAAGCAGTAAATAAATAAAACAATCAAATTCTCTTCCCAATTGTAAACTAATGCAACCTCATTCTCCAAGAACGTGCTTCAAAAGCGTAATATGAAGCGTTTCTTTTTTTTGGTTTGTAATTTCACGCCTCATTTCCGTCCTCCCTGTTGTCCTAGTGACACGATTTCAAGAGCGCGAAAATAATATTAAGCGTTCTATATCTACTTATTTCGCAACCCAAACAAAGATGTGCTTTTGTGAATAATACAATTATTTTTATATTGTTTTGTTTCTCGTTCAACATTAGCATTGCAGGTGTTTAAGACAGATTTCTCCATCTTTACTGGCCCAACGAATCAATTAGTATCCGTAATACATTACCTTTCTCCTTTCTATTCGAGAAAAAAAATCGCATATACTCTGGTAATCCTAGACAGTGCAGGAATATGACGAGGCAAGGAAAATTTATTTGTGGAACAGTAATACGGCATTCATACGTGCCGAAAACGGGGGAAATTAAGTAACGAAAGATCCTTTGACAAAGTCTAATTGTTAAGCTTGGAAAAGAGTGTATCAGTAGCAGCATAACTGGTCGGCTTTCACTGTACTATTGTCGTGATCACCTATGGAATAAGAAGTTGGTGAAACAATGAGTAGGCTGAAAGTTTTTGGACGAAATTACTACTTTTTAAAATGTTTTGTTTCTGTAACTAATTTTCATTTCACGAGTAACTTTATTATTATACATGTGTTGTAGCTGCATTCAGTCTTTCAACTTGTCTAATGCAACTCTCCATGCTTGCCTATTCCGTGCAAGCCTTTTCATTTCTACACAACTACCACAATCCACATCGCACTTCTGTTCTTACCCCACACACTTCCCTATAATGCTAATTTTACAAGATCCTCGTGTCTCAAAACGTGGCCTATTAATCTATCCCTTCTCTAGGTCAACGTCCTCCAAATTGTTTTCTCTTTCCCTATTCTGCTTAGAACTTCCTGATTAGTGATTCTACACACCCATCCAATTCTCCTATAGCACCACATTTCGAAATTTTCTATTATTTTCTTGTCTGCAACTCCTGCCTGTCCACGTTTTCCTTCCATATAACACCAGACTCAAATTCTAAAATTTTTAGTTATGATTTCCCTATATTTATATTAGGCATAAGTAAATTCCTCTTCCTTGCCTGTGCTATCCTAGTCTAGTTATTATGTTGCCCAAGTAGCATAATTCCTTAACTTCCTTCAAAATATCCCTTCCCAATCTAACAGCCAATGTTATTCCACTGTTTCCCCCATTGCAATCATTTACCTTGGTTTCCCCTCATATTGGACTCTTTTCCCCAGAAACGCGTACGTGCCATCTATTATGGTTTCCAAGTCTTCTTCTGTCTCCTCTAATACTACAATATAATTCCTTTTCTATATTCTGTTTTAAATTTCTTCATCACCTATTCTATATATAAGTCAAAGAGCATGGGCGACAGACTGCATCCTTGTCTAACTCCTTTCTTGATTTCTCCTTTCTTTTCTTGATCTTCTGTTGAGGTTATTTTATGACTTATTTATTTGTTTTCACAGTTAAAACAGAAGATCTGGAACTTAACGTAATGTCAATAAATTTATTAATTCTTCAGATTTTACCATTTATTATTTCAATACAGTCGGGTAATGTAAATAATTAAAAAATTAACACAGAATTATGCGGAAAATAAGGGACTGTTTCACTATAGTTTGTCGTCCAGCCTCCCTTAATGAGGTAAAGGATTTCAGTTCCAGGTCAGTTCGTTGAGTATATCTACTACAAGACGGCGACGGTCACACATAATCGAATTGTTCAATATGTGGGTGACGAAAATTGGGGCAAACCCCATTAAAGTAACCTTTGGTCTGCTTGCTCAGGTCCTAGGACAAGGTGCGGAAGCGCGTCCCAGTTCCGTCGCCAGCACAATTAATCTCAGGGTACGACATCTCACCCCCTCCTCCCTCTTTATTACGTACCGAGTGATTAATTAATTGAGCGCCGCGTAGTACTTCCTGGTTTTCTGTTTCCCTGACCTCGATACGGTAAACCACTATTATCAAAACAAATGACGGAAATCCCACCTTCCATGGCTACTAACATGCTACTGTAAATTATTGTTATGATGGTTGACGGAATTTCTGAGGTACCAGGGAGAATTTTTAATTGTGTAGGTCTATAAAATGAATACGAATTTTGCTTTGGAATATTGGCAGAACGTAGTCAAATAATAAAAGACATAGAACCATTTCAAAAGGAGATTCATTACTTGAGGGTTGGGACTTGCACAAGTACAAAACATCACAGCCATTATTATTTAATCAATCAAGAAAAATATTAACTCTCATAAATATAACCCCCCTGTGGTGTAGTGGATAGCGTCGCTGCCTCACAACTCAGGGGTCCCGGGTTTGAATCCTGGCATGGGCTCGGACGTTTGTGTCGTCATGGTCGCGAGGACCTGGGATTAAGGCTGATGGGGAATTGATACACTGACCACGTGTCACCCCAAAATTCGGAATGTGTCACGCCAGCTGCCTCGGTAGGTCTAGGTCCTCAAGAGGGCTGTTGAGCCATTGGAAGAAGAAGAAATATAACAGATCTTTTCCGCCGATTGTGTATTGAAGTTACACAAAACGGACATCATTTGACTCCTCAAATTCTCAACAATATTACCATAAACTGTAGCATGATGTTTATTTTATTAAGTTGTAATGTAAAAATTAGCAAATGATTGGAAGGTTGAGTGGCTTCTCGAAGGCGGCAGTGGAAGAAGGTTGAGTGGCGCCTCGAGGTCGGCAGGGATAGGAGGCTGTAATCCTATGGGATGCTGTCAGGACACGTATAGAAATGACCTGCGCTATTCTCAGAAAAACCAAACGTCAACGAAACAAACAATATTTTAAAATCACCACGTTGTGGCATCGGCCAAGGGGGGTTCGTGGATAGATGAATCGAGTGAAAAAAAATCAATTTATCGAGGTGGAGGACACAGCGTTGAGAATGTGCAGATTCATTCGGAGAAGACGGTTGGAACTGATGACTTGTGCTGGACTTTGTAGATGCTGAAGAAGACAAAAGTTGTAAAGAGGTGAGCTGGCAGGATTTCCAATCCAGATTGTTTAAGCGGGGTTTGCCCATGGTATTAACCCTGAGATAAAGAGATATGATTGCTTCACACCCTCCAATTTCATTGTAAATATTTCCCTTAGTAATGTATTCCCTGTTCAAATTTCCTATGTAAATAAATGTTCCCAATGTTTTTAATCACCTTGTAATTAATAACATATCCTTCCCCCTCCTACAAAACATTCGTACCGTATTTCAGTATTCAAGTACAATGGAGATTTCTGAACACTCTTAAGTTTCTTTTAAACAGGAAAAGATCCAGAATGTGAATTCTTTACCCATGCAATTTTTCGTGCTTGATACCTTTGAAGTTGACTTTAAAGTACCTATTAATAGCATTAATGTAATTTTTGCTCAGAAGTGATGTCTACTTTCTTCTCCCGACCTACAATCTGTGATGTCGCTTTCCTTTTGATGTCTGTCGCGTCCCACATCTATCTGTTCCCCTCTCTCGACAATTTGTTTGGCCTCCACTGGCAGACTTCTTGACCGGGATCCAGTTTTGTCTTGTCGTCGTCCCTCCTTCCCTCCGTCCCTCCTTCGGTCGTGCTACATTTTGTCTCCGCAAGATATCCTGTCCAGATATCAAACCCACCCGACGATTAAAACGTTCGCTCTCTTCTCTGCTTTTCACAGCAACTTTAATCATTTCGCAATCTCTCTCTCTCTCCCTGTCCGTGTGTGTGTCTGTGTTCTTCTCTGGGTATTTTGGCTCGGACGACATAGAGATACAGAAATGACATAATCTTCGACAACATTAAGGCTACGTTGATAGAAAACCTGGAGTTGGTAATATTTAAACATTGAGGCTAACATTAATAGTAAGTTTAACACATAAACACAAACACACCTGATATTATTCAACAACAACCTTTCGGACTTCTTCATTTTCTTTTCCTCGGGTAACTGGTTGCACGAGGGTGATCCTGAAAAAGGCAACTTCCCTTTAATAGCATAGGAAGGGAATTGAAAAATAGGGGTGGGGGTGTGGAAGGTAGGGAAAGGTAGCCTCCGGGCTATATAGTTTAAGAATCCTTACTGGTGATTCACCTGAAAAAGATGCGGCGAAAATATTTTGTATTTATTATGACAATCCTTTCATCTGTTCGTATTTTGGCTTTAAATATTAAGTTTCAGTTCGTAAAATAGATTTAGAGTCTCTTGAAAGAAGACTGACAGGTTTAATGGGAGCGAAAGTTACTTCTTGATATTTATGATGGTAAGTCTGATTATAGGGGTACTACTCTGACGCCCAACCGAATGACGTGAGATGAGTCTGCTGTGGGGTCGCAGCATTCCCAACAGCCTTTGTTATTCCACTGTTTCCAACACTACATTCCATTACCTTGTTTTCCCTTTATTAATACTCATATTGAACTCTTTCTCCAGGACCATCTATCAAATTTCAAATCCTTATTCTGACTCTCATAATCTTAAAATATCATCGGCAAAGCGTAGGGATTTTATTTCTTCTCGTTGCAGTTTGTTTCCTTTTCCATATCCAGTTTTAAGACTCATCATCACCTGTTTTATTTATAAGTTGAAGAGCATAGGCGACAGACTGCATCTTTATCCTACTCATTTCTTGATTTATGCTTTTTTTCCTCAATCATCAATTCTAATTACTGCTAACTGCCTTCTGTAGAGGTTATATATAAACCTTCTTTTTCAATATTTTATTCCCGTCCTCTTCAAAATGCTTAACAGTGTGTTCCAGTTCACATTAACAAATGACTTCTTTAAATATACAAATGCCATGAACGTAGGCCTGTTTTATCTTATCCCGGCTTCATAAAAAATTAAGCTAACACGACGGTAGGTTAGTCCTTTGATTAGCCTACTTTAGAAGAGCGGTTAGGTTGGATTTTTTCTTTTTCTTCGACCTTATCTGAGGGTGTGATCGATTATTGGAGTACATGAGGATGTAATCTGGGGGTGTGTGGTAGCGGTGGAGGAGGATTGTCGTGGAGTCGTTGGATTGCATTGGACATTGGCATGTTTGTTGTTATGATGGATGACGGAATTTCTGAAGTACCAGGGAGAGTTTTTAATTGTGCGCAGGATTGTGTTTTGTAAGTCTTGGTCTATAAAAGGAATAGGAAATTTATTTTGGAATATTGGCAGAACGTAGTCAAATAATAAAAGACATAAAACCATTCCAATAGGAGATTTATTACTTGAGGGTTGGGACTTACACAAGTACAAAAAATCACAGCCATTATTATTTCATCAATCAAGAAAAATATCAACTCACATAAAATATAACGGATCTTTCCCGCCGATTATGTATTGAAGTTACACAAAACGGACATCATTTGACTCCTCAAATTCTCAACCATCTTACCACAAACATTCGTACCGTATTTCAGTATTCAAGTACAATGGAGTTTTCTGAACAATAAATAAAATATAACAATAATAAAACAATTATTTTCCGTACACAAAGAGAAAAATTTGTTTACAAATTCATTTTGAACATTGTAAATACTTAGGTTTTCTTAAATAAACGTGATACAATACTTATATTTGGAATATGAAACATATCTTTGGTCTGATTCTGTTGAGATCAACACAACCGCGATTGAAGCTTCACTTCTCCTCGGCGAGGAGGAGAATAATAATACATTATACATATCAAGTGCTCGGTGGGTGTCGGGTGGAAAAGACAGGTACAATCAGTTTAGCCACAGCAGAGGCGAAAATCAAAAAAAAAGAGAAAAATGAAAAAATAAAACAGAAACTCCTACCAAAATGCAGTATTTTTTTCTCAATATTGTACGATTTGAAACGGTTGTTTGTGATCGAATAAGAATAATGGAATGTATACTAAATAACATGTGTACAAAATACATTTCTCTCTCTCTCTCGTTTTATCTAACACATATAGACATCTGGAAGGTGTTAAACACTTTGGCAATAACTAAAAATATAAGGACCGTATACGTGATTGGCATTGACGAGGTTACAATCACTTCTTTTCCTTCCCCACATGACCTCAATGCAATCAGTCCTTTGACAAAGCCTTCGACAGGAGACTTTCAGTGCGATGGTTACTTCATTATTATAGTACATTCGGAACTGTTGAGACAAATCAAGCACCATTGCCTTGGAAAGATATTCAGCAAGTAGGCGGTTCTAGAAACCATTTTGTGAACCGTTAAATTACAAGAAGCCTTGACCGTAACAGAATACCGTTTCTTCGGAACGAAACTCCTCAGAAACATTACAATATATGAGTAGAAAATAATCGATCCATGTTTAGAGACTTAAATTATATTTAAGTACATGTAATGAATCTTGTAGTGTCTCTGAGTATATTTAATTGCTTATTTAAGTCTGTAATACTATTCATGGAATTTAATCGATACAGACTTTCTGAAGTATGAAAGATCTTAATGTTTGCTGTATCTTTCCAAAGCTATTATTCAGCAACATGTTTCTGTTATATTATCTCTGATTCACGTTCAACGACTATAAAAATTCATCTCGCTTAACTCTGTCACTTTTTACTACATAAAGTAACTGAATGTTATATAATCTTAAATACAATTCGTTCTAATACAGGACATTTATAAAAATCAAGCTGTTACAATTCAAAGTAATGGAGAGTAAGGTGAGAGTACTCGATCTACAGTTACTTTCGAGTCTGATTCCGCAACGTGTCGACATTTCAATCGACAATCAATTTCTCGTGCGCGGTGGTTTTTCCTTTTGGTGGAGACGAATCGAAAGTAAAGTCTGCATAATCTCTGGCGTAAGCCATTCAGTCGCAAACAACATCACAATTTCTTTGGTCACGTTGACAGTTAAAAAGAATTATGTCCACAACAAGATGACAACGTCTTTGACATTAGAATAGGGCAACGGTGCTACTTCTTCACGGTAGCGCCGCCATTACTGTTGACCTAGAACCACATCCGCGGTCACGTTGGCCACCGTGGAAAGTAACGCACACATCAAGGGGTGGTTGAGACCACTCGACGGTGGCGTTACCTCTCGAGGCTTGACAAGGCTTTCCCTCTCATCCAGAGGTTCAGGGTTCCAGTCACAGCGAGGCCGTCGCCGTGAAGTTCTGCCGTCGTTTGAGGACCCGGGATCGGTGCAGGTCTGACTTTTGGAACTCGACGACGGTGCCGTTGCCCGGCTGCGGCTGCGCCTTTCCTCCGGAGCCGATCAGCGTGCCTATCATCTTGGAGACGGAGAACTTGCGGGTTTTGTTGGGCGGGAGGCTGCCGCGGCAATCCGTCAGGAGACCGTCGAAGGCCAGGTACAGGTCTGCGCTGTTGTCCACGGCCGACACCTCGAAGAAGGAGCACGGGCCAGACGCTGCCGCGACGGCGCGTCCTTCAGCCTCCTCAACCTGTGAACAACAACAACGTCTGGTCAACCATCCGCCCAGATTACCTCCAAAATAAATACAATAAATGTCCCCACTCTACCACTGACCTAGTCCGAGTCAACTTCCCTTCACTCAAGCCATGCTCACCTGAAATTCTACACTACCTACTTTTCAGGGCATTACATTATTCATTGCTCTTTCAATCTGACTCTTATGTTTCATGTGACCGTGATCTAAAAGATTTTCACTTTTTATTTATTGAATGTCCTCAATTTTCCAAAACTAAAGGAGATCAGCTGGACAATATAGTTGAGAAGTGAGTGTATTTCTTTTTTGTGTACGCTGACGAAACAAGTGAAGGATAATTATAAAGGGTAATAGGAAGTGGTGTGATAATCAAAAACGTGTGTGAATAACTAAGTAGGTTTAACTCGTAAAAAAAGTTCATAGCTTATTAACAGGAGACCGAGAGTATTCGTGACGAACAGTCTGTCCTAGCTCAAAATAGTGATGAAGCCAGAGAGGAAGGTTGGAATGTTGAAGGAAAGATTAAAAGAACTATTGCAGGAAATATTGAAGAAAGAAAGATTGAAGTTTACTACGCGGCCGACCGGGTGGTCACCGAATCCTCGCCAAAGTTGGTGGGTTTCACTGCCGCTGCGCACTTGACCACTTGCCCAGGAACGCGCTCTGCTGGGACGTGACAACATCAACACAAGGCAAGGTAAAATACTACGACTTTCTGATTTACAGCTGAATGAGTTCATTTCAAAAGAGAAATTACTTGAGAATTCATCAGAAATTGATTGGTATAGGAAGAGACGAGATTTATCGTCTGAAGCGTTCCATCGAACTAAAAGAAGACAGTTGACAGTAAGAGCGAGAGTGACGCCAACCTCAATTTAAAATAATTTATTAAGCAGAAAATCGGCAACTTGTTTGTCAGAGACGCAAGGTCGATCCTGATGGCATCATCTCCCATTTTGCATCAGTTCTAAATCGCCATATTAGGCGAGGTATGCCGCGTCTCACCGTAGCTTCTACACACGGAGGAAAGTGAATGGATGAAAAGGATAAGACTCGAATGAGGAAGGCCCGGACCCTCTGGATCCGAGGCAGGTATCTAGAAGAAGAAGGAGCAGGAGGAGGAGGAGGAGGCAAGCGTGGCGTCGGCGCCGCGACGCTGGAATGCGCGTCTCCGGGCTAAACTTAGCGGGCGCGACCATGGCGTCGCAGGGGTGTTCGATCCTGACACACTTACCGTAAACAGGCACCATGCCCTATAAAACGCGCCATTGTGATCGCGCGACATCCTTGCGCCAATTCTGCTCATCTCGCGGCCCTAACATTGACAATCTCAGCGTTAAAACAGAGATGGATTATGCCGACGACGACGAAATTTCTCTCAACTTCCGTCAGTTACGAACATACGTAAAAAATTGGTGAAGCTTAAGTCTGTAACTGAAATACAACCCAACCTTAAATCAGCAAGTCATTGTCAGCGACTATCACAACAATGAGCAACAGTTAAATCAGAGGAGCGATATAATTCATCCTGAGCATAGTTACCACAGGTGCCATACGAAAATAAATTAGGGTGTCCTTCTACTTTAACCAGATCCCATCTCGCCCAGGGAGGCCATGGAATTAACAGTGTTGTCACTTAACGTCGCTTCTTCCGTGAACACAAACACTGTGGATCAGTGTTACTTCAGCTGGCCTCAGCCTACGAATTCACTGTTGTGCCATGGGTTATTTCATAAATAATAATGAGAGTGACAAATTCACCTTAATTTCAACAGTCTTCTCCTAAGTAAAACTCGAAATTTCAGGCTGTTGTTGTGGTATTCATTCATAAGACCCGTCTGATTCAACCCTGTATGCTAACCTACCCTGTACAAGCCTTTTCATTCCCACATAACTAGTACATCCCAACATCGTTCCTAATCTCCTTGGTCACCCTCTTCTGTTCTTACCCCACACACTTTCCCCTATTGCTAATTTTACAAGACCCTCCTGCCTGTGAACGTGGCCTATTACTCTATCCCTCATCTTCGTCAACGTACTTCATATTCTTCCCTCTTCCACTATTCTGTTTAAAACTTCCTCGTTAGTGATTCTATCCACGCATCCTTCCATCTACGTTACGCACCGATATAACGCCACTTTCCATACGAACATTTTTTGTAAAGATTTCCTAATATTCACAATTACATTACCCGTAAGTAAATTCCTCTTCCTTGCCTGTGCTATCCTACTCCAGTTATTATGCTTCCCAAATAACATAATTCCTTAACTTCCGTCAAAATATCCCTTCCCAACCTAACACCCTTTGTTATTCCAGTTTTTCCCATACTGCACTCCATTACCTATGTTTTCCCTGTATTAATCATCATATTGAGCTCTTTCTCCAGGACCACGTTCATGCCATCAATTTTTGGCTAGTACAGGTTTTTCAAGGTAATGTCTATTCACTTTAATTTCACCGTAGCAAAGAGGGTTAAATAATTTACACATACAACGTCATGGAGTGAACCTCACCGAAAAATATTTACTTGATGCCAAATACCAGATGTGTTTCCCGTTTTTTAATTTTCTATTTTCCGTCGACCTTTACGTAAAGATGTTTCGATACCTGGAAACCCTATTATTTCGGAAACAAAGTATCGTTATAGGGAGCCGATATTTGGTTTAAGATGCAGATTGAACATAACAGGTTCATAACTTAATTAAATAAACACCTTTCTCACGTGAATTTTCTACCGAATAATTGAAGAGAACTAAGTTTCCCCAACAGGAGCTTTTTCATCTTAAATACTAATCCGAAACAAATGTTCCCTAAAATATTTTACTTTTGTACAATATTGTTCGATACATTTAAGTTTGCCCACAATGGTGCAATCATTGGTTTGGAGCGTGAGTCGTGTGATGAATTGGGGACAGTAGTCTGTATTACGCAGCCTGCTTGACCCTTCTCAATTTCTGGTGTTCCCCACCGTTTGTTTGCCAACGAATTCGATTAAGATTTTAACACTGGCTCCCGCCGCAGAGTCAGGTCATCCGCCCCCCCACCTAGCAAATGGCGGTGTGCCCAACATCCAACGACCGTGATTCATTTGTCTCTCTGACTGTTTTCCAACAACACCCACCACCACCACCACCTGTTTCGGGCGACACTCACCTGCCTCAAGTGCTCCAGGTCGGATTTGTTGCCGAGGAGGACCACTGGTCTGGAGAGCCTCTGCAGCTGTTGCAGGGCCTCCTTGGCGTACTTGAAGGACTCTTTGTCCGTGATGGAGTAGACCACGACGCACCCGTCGGCCCACTGGACTTGTTCCAGCGGGAGGGGGAACTCGGTCTGCAAGAAAGAGAGGCGGACGATAAGCACAGGGGGGAGGAGGGGAGGGGGTGGTGAAGAAGAATGACACGACGAGGTGGTCGCAACTCACCGTCTCCCCGGACACGTCCACGATCTCCACCTCGATGGCCGCGTTGTTGACGCTGACGGTCTGCCTGTAGAGCAGATCTGCAACACGAGAGGGAAAACAATCGGTGACGTTAGCTGTGAACTTGATCTTGCGAGCCAACAGCGTCATCATCGCGTGTGGAAGAGATTAAGCCTCTGGACTGTAGCCTTGATCCTTGAGGAGCGCAGCAGCTGTCGCGAATGGCTTCCGGTGTGTGGGGAATTCTATATTAACCCCGGGCGCATGATTCGACCAAGGTTCGTACGCACTCTGCACCGACAGCGACGTCCACCATTATATTTAAGTGAACAGCGCATTCTTTACGCGCCCAACAGAAATAAATCTCTCCCTCTCTCTCTTTCTGTCTCTCACCCAGTGTGAGTGAGAGAAGACGCGGGACGGAGATAAAAACCGAAATATCTCACTTCTCAACGACGGCCGCGTCATAAACACCGCGTATATACGCACAATTTCAATTTCACTGCGGGTATCGAATGTGAATTCTCAACTGATACGTCTGTAAAATCGACTCCATGATATATTTATCTCTGTTACGTACCCATGCTTCTTCTCTCCATAGAATTTATAGCCACACCGTACTTTGCCAACAGCATTCCGTTTAAAGATATACAAATAAATATTATTATTTCTGATCTTACGTGACCTTTGGAATTACCCTCGATATAACACGCCAGCAAAATCACTATAAATAATATCTTTTTATTATTATTTACTTATTTACAGTCGCATCAACAAATAGTCATTGCCGACTTACACAACATTAAAATTATAATTACTAATTACTTTAAATTATCAATTTTATACAATTTAACTTAATATTTTGTTTTCATTGTAAAAATTTAAATACGCATATTCATATACAATTATAGTTTGCAATTTATGGTACAGTTCGGTTTTTTAAGTACTTTATTCAATTTTCTTGTGCGTAGTATTTTTATTTCGTTTAAGTGACAAAAGATTGTATTATTATTTTTAATTTTATTCGACCTCCCTGGAATTTTCGTGGCCTAAATGAAGCATACAAAATAAAGCTACCTTTATAAGACCCAAGTCTCAGATTATTTAATTTTTTAATTTCTTTTTACACGACGTTGTTTCGCCCGCCACAATTTTGCGACTTCTTCAGAAGACAAACGTAATCGTGATCCCTGAGTCACACTGCAGCTGACGTCCACGAGGGGAGTTTTTTCTTTGTGGGCCTCTAGTAGTGAGAGAGAGAGAGAGAGTGGGGTAGAAGAGAAAGGGAAGCGAGAGAATAGAAAGAAGCGAGCGAAGAAATAAGAGACAGGTGAGAGAAGAGAGGCAAGAGCAGAAGAGAGCGAGAAACGAGAGAAGAGAAAAAAGTGAGAGAATAGAGACAGAGAGAAGGGTGGGAAGAGAGAGAGAAGAATAAGAAGAGAGCTGAAAAGAGAAGGAAGAGATAGAGAATAGAGAGAGGAGAGAGGAGAGCAGTGAGAGAGGACAAAAAATAGAGAGAAAGGAGAGAAGAGGTTGAAAAAAGAGATGAGAGATCGGATGAGAGAGATGAGAGAGAGAGCGAAAAAAGGAAAGAGAAGAGATAGAGTATAGAGAGAGAAGAGAAGCGAGAAAAGACAAGAAATAGAGAAAAAGGAGAGATGAGGTTGAGAAAAGAGAGGAGAGATCGGATGAGAGAGAAAGAAAGAAAAGAGAAAGAGAGAGAGAGGGAGAGAGAACAGTGAAAAGAGAGCAGAACAATTCTAAGAACCTGGGACATGCTATTGGAAAGGTTTCTTTTTTAAAAAAAAGATTTATGCCAAAGGGAGAAGAAATGCTCCTATTGAAGCTCGAGTTAAGAGCGTGGAGAATGAAAAAATGTCTACCGAACCGAGGACCTCCCTCTGTCCGAGCGGGTACCCTACCACTGAGCTAGTCCGAGTCGACTGACTCGTCATTTATCCACTCCCTTCAACCTAAGCCAGGCTCACCTACAATTCTACTAATCACATTCTACATAACCTAATTAATTGCATCCTCTTGATTTTTAATTTTACCTCTTTTTTTAATAAAATAAATGATAAAAAATTATTTTTTACAAAACATTAAGTTTATAATTTAACAATAACCTATGTACTGTACCATAAATTGTAAGGTATTATTGTATATGTAAATTATTACAGTTAGAACTCAAGTATTAAGTTAAATTTTATAAAATTATTAATGTAAAGGTAAAAATGTATTAGTAGTTGTACTTTTAATATTGTATGAATCGTTAATGACTACTTTGTTGGTGCGACTAAAAATAAAAAAATCCCTACGTAAAGGCCTAAATATATATAATTCTCTTATTTCATATGTAAAATATTAAAACTTTTTAGTAAAATCGCTATTATTTAAAACATAATTACATACTTTCAATTTCAATGTGTCTAAATTATGGTCTAAAATCTCCGTTACTTTCAATTAATAAGTGAGACTTATTAAATCAAAACTGTTGGTTTATAATACAGTAAATATATATATTTTTCAACAAATAAACAGACGACCAATAAGCCAGAATATAATTTAATATTTTAACTATTTTAATTTTTGACTTCATAATATTTTTGGTGTATAGTTACCTGAAGAACAACGGAAAGTTGGATGAAACGTAGTATTTGTACTAATTTAGTAGTAATAAAATTATATGCTGGCTCATTGACCGCCTATTAATTTTTTTAAAGTCAGAAAATTAAATTTTTTCAATAGTTACAATGTAAAAAAACTGAATTTTTTTATTCATGTGGAAATTTCCCTTGGCCAGAAGCGTCGAAAAAATCCTCTTGGTGTAATTTGTCGAAAGAAAATAGCGTGTACTACCGTTTAAAGTTAAACAGGAATATTAATTTTAATATAAAATGCTCTGTGGAGGACTTTAGAGAACTTTTACTTCTTCCTTGGCTCTGAAGCCCATTGAGGGCCTTGGCCTGCCAGGGTCGACTGCGGACTGTCACCTTACATGACACATTCCGAATGAGGAGTGGCAGCGGTCTCAATCTCAGTCTCCGTGACCGTCGACGTCACAAACACCATCCACGGGATTCGAACCCCGGCAAAGAGGACTGCTACGGCTTCAGGGAAATTTCAAACACAAACAATATTTTTTTAAATTCTGCAACTTACCAGTGTCGGATCTGTATTCGACGATGAATCTCCTGGTGAGGTACCTCACAGTCAGCGCCGACTTGCCGACGTTAGTCTGGCCCAGTACGGCGATCCTGACGCGGGGCACGGAGGTACTCTTGTCTTCCGTCTTCATTTCTGCAACACACACGACAATTATTATAGTCATCGTCAACGACAATGGGAGAAAAATGTAAGCGCTCTTTGGTGTCGACGTGAGTTTTCAATAGCAAGGAGAGTCGAAACGCGAATTAGAAATCATCAGTGACGATCTCAAATCAATTTAAGCAATATTCATACATAACTGCTTCCTAAAAACTCCTAGAGGCACGGAGAAAGGGAATGCTGCGTCCCTACACCAAACTCTTCTTCCGTCATTCGGAAGAGCGTGAGAATAGTAATCAATAGCCCGACGAGGCAGGTTTTCTAGGATTTTCACTGCATCTCTTTTAGGTGGAACGCCGGGTACCTTGGCTACCTTGCTCTAACATCCCCCACTTTAAATTCCCTTCCTATGCTAGTAAAGGGGAGTTGCCCACCTCATAGTTAATGACGGCTTTCGTGTTTTTCCTAAACAATTTTCAGGGATTTAAAATTTCGAGGCCACATAATTAATATTGTAAACATCTACCTGAATTTATTTCAGGTGACGTAATGTATCTTTATGAATCTCATTCTCAACACACGCAGAGTTTCAACTGAAGAAGGAGGGTCGAAACGTGGTTCACCACAGAACTGCATAAATCATACCATAAAAGACCGCATCTTCGTGACGAGTAAACAAAATTTACAGTAATAGAGAACGTAGGTTTTCCCCGACGAAAATGCTGGATGATAAGTTCTCGGGATTCCAGCCTGGTCGGGTGATGTCGTTTGTAATCCACAACGTTTCTATGGCTAACTTCGCAATCATCTTCAGGTGAAGTCACTTGATGGCCGTGTCGGCCATAGAAACGTTGTAGATTACAAACGACATCACCCGACCAGGCTGGAATCCCGAGAACTGTTCATCCACAATTTACAGTCTTTGACAACCAGAATTGTAGGTGTCGAGATGACGATCGAGAGTTTAAGTCAAAACGCCACGTTCATCCTCAAAACAAGGCTTTAAAAACGAAAACACTTTTTGTGTGCAAATTTAAGACGAAATGGACCGGTCGAAACGAGGAATTTTAAAAAAACCACTCTAACGTTGTTCAATATCGAAAAGGAATCTCTCGAAAACTCACTCACAAACAAAGTCAACAAAACGTCACAGAACATATATGTGTAGAATGTATTATAAAGTGAACATACGACTTTGTGTATTCTAAATATCGAGTAATATACTTTTATTTTACGATGCGTAATCTACAGGAAAAACCGCGTCTATATTATAATCACGCACCGCAATGACAGACTGAGGGGTTCGAAACGTCAAAGAAGATAGACTCAAATATTCAACGTGTATTCACTGGACCCGGATATTCTTCTTAATAAAAAAGAACACTCTTAACCAAAATTGCTGGACCTCAAAGACATTTATTTCCTCACTACAAAAAACGTCAACATGTTATGCACTAGCGTTAGGCTTGTACAGCCATATTCATCTGTTAGATAATCCATGATACACATGTTACATCAACATGCACAAGCTACTGAGGAAATAAATGTGTTAAGTGTTTTATTAAGAAGGTAGATTCCTACAAGCACTTGTTGTACCTATTTTAGAAGTCTGATTTTATATAATGTATATATTGTCAGTAATTACTTTCAGCTAACTAAGCAAGAGAGTGTGTAATGTTACGATACTCTTATCAGTGTGTCCCGTGTATGTGAGAGTGTTTACTCTACTCACCTGTGGACTGTGGCGAGAGCACGGAGCAGCTGTGAGGCGCCTCGGGGCGACGCCGCCTTTTATAACCTCAGAGCGACGCCCGGCGTCGGCGCAATGTGCGCGGAGACGGCAAAACACGGCGGCGGGCGTCGGCGTTGTTGCTCGGCAGGGAACGAGCCATTCAGGTCGCTCTCTCTCTCTCTCTCTCTCTCTCTCCTCTCTCCTCTCCCTCTCTGTGTGAATGGGCAGAGCGGGCGGGAGTCGTCTGCAGAAAAATAAATACGTAGGTCCAGGTTGAAGATCCTGTGCAACGTTCGTCCTTCCACAGGGGGGTTGCAGCGACGCGACACAGAATATTCCATTCCCATGGCTCTGTAATGTCCACAAGATCCTCTTAACTCGTATTCCGCTGTACCTCTTACCTGCTGCGTTCACCTCCACCACTCAAAATTTTTTTCTATTGTTCTATTTAAACATTTTTGGGGTAGCTTTTAAATCGCAATATAAAATTCTAAATTTTCCCATTTTTTTAAAAGAAAAGATTAATTTCTGTAATTGGCGGTAAGGACTGCAACTCCGAATCCTATATTAAAATTATCACTAATCTACTTATTAATGTTGTTGTTGTTGAGGTATTCAGTCCAAAGACTGATCTGATGCGATCCTCTATACTAACCTACCCTGCGAAAGCATTTTCATTTCCGCGTAACTGCCCTAATCTCCTTAGCGGCGTCCCTCTTCTGTTCTTATCCCCTCCCCCCTCTCTCACACACACACTTTCCTATAATGCTAATTTTACAAGACCCTCATGTCTTAAACCGTGGTCCATTAATCTTTTCTTGGTCAACGTCCACCATATTCTTCGCTCTTCCCCTATTCTGTTTAGAACTTCCTCGTTAGTGATTCTATCCGCCCATCTCGTTCTCCTATAGCACCACATTTCAGAGGCTTCTGTTCTTTTCCTTTCCGCAACTCTTATCGTCCACGTTTCGCACCCACATAACGCCACGCTCCATACGGACATTTTTTAACAACGATTTCCTAATATTCACACTTATATTACCCGTAAGTAAATCCCTTTTCTTTCGCGAAAGCCTTCCTTGCCTGTGCTATCCTACTCTAGTTATTATGCTGCCCCAGTAGTAGGAAAATTCATTAACTTTCGTTGAAAATATCCCTTCCCAATCAGACACCCTCTGTTATTTCACTTTTTCCCATACTACACTTCATTATCCTCAAGTTTTACTGATCGTCCAGGTTTACAAGTCTTCTTCTGACTCTCTCTAATGTCATAATATCAGCAGAAATGAAATCAAATAATTTTTTAAACCAACTGGTAAAAGCGACGGTGCTTCTGACACTGAATGGGTCTTTAAACAAAAAGTGATGAATTTATTTGTTGCCTTTACAGGTTGGAACGTGATGCAAGGAAGTTGAAAAAAAGTACTACTTTTTTTTAAAACAAAATTATAGTTCACAAACATATAACAGTACGGATAGGGAACGGAATATGGACCTATTTATGGTGGGGAAACAAGTGAAATAGGTTGGTCGGGCGAACGATACTCGTCTCACGCCATTCCGCGGTGACTGGACGCAGTATTAGCTTCTCCATTCTTCTGAAACATTTGGAAGCAGCCGGCCGACTGTTTAGCCTTTGTGAGTGCAGTGTCAAAGTCACTGAAGGAGGTCAAATATCGCGCTAGGTTTTTGGTAACACGTGTGAGAATGTGGAAATGAACATCCGAATCAGCCTTGACACAGAAATCTGAAATGAGGTGCTGGAGAAGTCTTGCAGGAGGACTGAAAGGAAGAAGAATCGGATCAGGGCGCTCTAGTAAACTATATTGACACTTTAAAACTTCTGTATTTAGGTTACGATGAGTTTGAGGATGGCTTTAGGAGGAGTAATGTTTTGAAAGTGTGGTCCAATGTCACCAAACAACGGGAGAACGGCGAAATCTAGGTTACACGAGACTCTGTACACACAGGACAGAGGGAAGGAGAAGAGTACACAGAGACAGCGAGAGTTTGACTGACGCCGATAGATTACGAGCCTTGAGCCAAATCATCCCAAATTATATTTGAATTGGAATTCCAAATAAAAGGGAATGTCCCTAATCTAAACCATTTTAATTTCCTTTCAATTACTTCGAAACCGCATAAATATTTTAATAAGGATTTCAGTCTATATAATGTTACAAAATCGTAAGTATAATATATGTAGTGACTGCTAAGTCTATTAACCTTTTCAGAGAGGAGAACAACAGTTGAACGCTTTCAACGTGTTGATGAATAACTCCTTTTTTATACTAGTTATAGAGTTTTTATTTCCCTCCCCTTTTTTTCATTTTCATTCCAATTTTGTTTTTTATTATACAATTCATTCCGTTATATTTACAACCGTTATGGGATACCGTTGAAATATGTTTGATTTTCAGCTACTATTTCGGCCCCGTATGAAATAAGTTAGGATTAGTCTTGAGAAGGATAAAACCCGGATACAGCTGTGAATCACTCTGAGCTAAACGAATTAGCTACTCTAAATATATCAAGATTTGTATCTGTTAAAAGGGTATGTCAGAGAAACGAAAATTTTTATAATAACGGGAAATTGGAACGTAGTAATAGGAAAGGGAAGAAAGAGTAATGTAATAGGAGAAAGGACTCAAATGAGAGACAGACTAGTAGAATTTTGCTTGGAGTGACAAATACGTGGTTCAAGAACCGTAACAGATTACTCTACACATGGAAGAAGTCGGGAGACAGACAGAGATGCTGGACTGCAGATGTGAACTCCGTCCGTCATCTCTTGATTATGAAAGGCAGGCTGGAACTCGAGAAAGGAATCGAAACAAAAAGATAGAAATTAGAAAATTTGAAACAACAGGAGGTGCGTTTTAGAGTTTTAAAGAAGATATCAAGAGTAGATTAATAGAGAATGGAGAAAGAACCAAAGTAAAAAAAATGAGAAATGGGCGGTCTTGAAGAAGGAAATGGGTACAGCAGCCCAAGAAAAAAAATAGGAAGACTATCTGAGACCAATAGGAAAGCATGGATAACCCAAGAACCTCAGGAAATGTTGGCTGCCATGTCCTCAAAAAAGCGAGGTGAAAATGATGTGAAGTAAGGTGAAAAGGATCTGTTGAATAATGTAAATGTGAAAATATGAACTTGAGTTGACAAATTATAATTTTTTTCATAAATAAAATACACCGAAATGCCAAAAGTCAGGAAGACAGAGGAAACACGAGAATTCCACTAAGATTTTCATTAATGAACTGAAAGTTGGGGGGTGAAACGTCTTAATTTAAAATTTTTCTCTTTCTGACTTGTGACCATTATTTGTAACAGTAAGCCAAATTAAGTTAAATACTTTTAAAAAAATTATTAAATATTGTTGCTGTAGTTGGAATGTTACGTGATTGTAATTTAATTACTTAAGTAAATTGGGGAGTGATTTTGAATTCCAGCCGCGGTGAGGAAGGTTTATAGGGAGAAGCCGAAGCTTGGAATCGATCCACTTGGTACGCAGCCAACAGTATTCCTATCAGTTATGCAATTAGGAATGAGAGAGAACCGACAAAATGCTTCGTTTACGAGCAATCTGTCCTTCTACTTCTCCAAAACTTCCTGTACGGCCAAACGACCGTTCGGCGGAATTCCAAGTCGCCTTTCCGACACTTCGATCCGTCATAAATAAATTAGACCTCCATTATCCTGACGAATTTCTTCTCAGAATCATGATTCACTTGCAGCAGCGAACCTAGGAACGAGTTAGGAAACATATAGACAAGTGGCCCACTTCTCGTGAGACGGTCCTTCCGTAATTACTTCCGTTCTTCCTGGATGGTTTTTAACAGTTAACTATAAACAGTTGTAGAAATTCGATCTGTTATAAGAATGACGTCACAAGTCATAAATGGTCTTCAATTGGAAACAGAAGAGAGAGAGAGATACAAATAAAGGGAAGACAGGCAGAAGAAAAGAATAAGTGAAAGAAGAAGGAAAAGAGATATAAGAAAGAGAGCGAAGAGAGAAGAGGCAAGAGAGAGAGAGAGAGAATACAGCGGGAAAAGCGAGATGGAAAAGAGAAGCGAGAGAAGAGAGAAAGGAGTTACAAGAGAGATAAGAGAGAGAAAAGAGAGATAGAAGAAAGATAAGACAGGAAAGAGAAAACTGAGGGAAGAGATGGAGAAGAAAAGGAGAAGTGAAAGAAGAAGGAAAAGAGAGAGGAAAGAGAGACTGAAGTGGTAGAGACAGACGGTGGGGAAGAGAAAGAGAATTTAGAGAGACAGAGCGACAAACGAGAGACAGAAGGAAGAGAAAAGAGAGGGAACAGAGAGAGAAGCAAATGAGAAATGAGAGAAGACAGAAAAAAAAAGAGATAAAGAGAGAGAGAGAAGCGAGAGACAAAAGAAAGAGAGAAGACAGGAGAGAAAGAAAAGAAGTAGTGAGAGAAGAGAGTGAGAGCGAGAAACGAGAGAGAAGAGAGTGAAACAAAAGAAGAGAGAGAAAAGAGAGGGCAGAGAGAGAAGAAAAGGAGAACTGACAAAATAGAGAAAAAAGGAAGATAAGAGAGAGAGCGAGAAACGAGAGACAGAAGGAAGAGATAAGAATGGAAACAGAGAAAGAAGAAAAGGAGAAAAGAGAGAATAAAGAGAGCGCGAAACGCCAGATAGAATAGAGAGAAAAGAAACAGGAGAGAAAGAAAAGAGTGTGAAGACAGAGAGAGAAAAGGTGAAGAGAGAGAATAAAGAAAAGAGACGTAAAAAAGAACAGACAGGCGAGAGAGAGAATTGCGAGGGAATAGAGAGAGAATGAGAACAGACAGAAGAGAAATAATAGAGGAAAGAGAGTGTGTGCGAGAGAGAGAGAGAGAGAGAGAGAGAGAGAGAGAGAGAGACCAGAGGAACTGAAATGCATAATTCCCCATCAGCAGTAATCTATTTTCCCTTCATTCGAGAAATTATTTCCTATTTTTCCTAGAAAATCAATTAAAAAACCTGAGCTGAACGAGTAATCAGAAAAGAGATTATCCATCTTGAGAATCTGGTGTGGAATATCTTCTAATTTCCCGAACAGTTACAGAAGTAGTCATTTCCTTAGGTAACTTCGAAGAAAGACAAAAATAATACGTCAATCGTAATATAATAAATTATTTGGGATAAAGACGGTAGCGTATTTAAGTCAAAATTTACAGAGACGAATTTCTATTATAAATATTTTGATTCGAATATTGATTTCTATTTGTCATATAAATGTAAGTGTCTTGATTATTGCAGAACCAATTCAATTTATTTTTTTTTAATTGGAAGAACAAATGGAGGTATTGGATACGTGTGTCTGTGTTGGTGAGAGAGACTGAGGGAGACAAGAGGGATAAAGAGGTGGTGAAGCTGATCTAACACTACAGAGGGATAAGGGAGAGGTTCCAGGAACGCAGAACCAATAACTCAGCAGCTCTCGACTTACCGGGAAATAGGCGGAGCTTTCATCAGAAGCTTCAAATAATTACCAGCACTCGACTCGACTCACTTCACGAACAAACCGATCGATAACCCACAAACACACACACATTCGTAGTATTGAGTTCCACAGGGAGACTTTGTAGGGCCAGCCTCATTCCTCATATCAGGACGAGCACGAACTGGAATGTCGAAGGAAATAAATCTCAGCCCCACGACATGATACTCGTAATTATAGCAAAAATGACTTTATCATGTTTACACGAATTACCAACCTCACAGCACTATAAAGAATATTACCGGGTAAGATCGTCGTTGTCTGACTAATTATATTCTTAGAAATAATCCGGTCCATATTAACTATTAAATAAATATGTGATCTTCTCAAACATTACCTTTGACCGCAGACATTGTAATACGAAGACGACGCTGTTTGAATATTTATTTATAAGATTTAACAAGCCACTTAATTTTACGCCATATATTGACAAACGAATAAATAGCTGCGACAGTTTTGAAAATAAATTTAAGGTCTTAGTACTACGGCCTTCAAACACAAAACATATTTCATTTTACAAGGATTAATAACTCGATTTAATATATTTAAGGCATGTGATAATTCTCGTTTTTTTTCGCAATCGGTTATTAAATCTTTAATATCTCTGGTTATAATTACGTGAAGTGGTCAACATTCTTACACGACAGTGTAAGTTGGTCACAAACCTAGTTTAGGAGTCCTGAACTCGTAATGACTGACGGCAGGAGAGTGGTTAGGGAAAAGGAGGATGACGTCACATCATAACGTAGGGAAAAATGGCCACCGTCAAAGTGAATACAACGATTGGCTTCACAGTTAAGTATGTGTAAAAGGGTTGGGGAATTTCAATCTTTAAATATTAACTAAATTTAATTAGTATTTCGTATTTTATTAAAATTATATATAACACAAATGTCTAATTGGGTCCTGCACTAAATATATATTACCAACAATGTGGGATTTAGGGGAAATTAAATATTTAATTAGCAACTGCGGTTACAACGGGTAACGAACCTGTTTTTCGCTTGTTTCGGAACCTTCTCCTTCTGGTATCAGCGATTCCTCGTTGATGGCGGGCAGGCAGCAAGCTGTAGCGATCCCTTCATCACCCTGGGTGTTATTTCGGCAGGCGGAAAACAGGAGAGTTTTGCATTGTCGAGCGACGGGGAAAAACCCAAGTCTTCCGTATCGGCGAAGATGTACACGTCTCAGCATAGAAACTTTTGCCTGAGATATCACAATATATCACAAATTATTGAAAGCGTGTTCTTTTCTCTTCTTAAAAAGTTTCCTCCACTTGAAACGAACACTGACTATATTTTCCTGTCACTAAGACATCGTCCTTCTAACTTCAAACACACACTGACTGCCTTTCTTCTCTGATAATGCCTCTTCGACTTTTTTACCTCCTTGTCACCTCATAGCTGATCTCATCTTTCCCCTTCCATCCCTCGTGACGTATCTTTATCAATAGTTATTACTTTTCGCCGACCGAGCTCGGGATTCGTCCTTACGCAGGTAGAGGTTGGCGTCGGGAAAATTTCATGGGTCATCGTCGCCTGGAGGACAAACATCTTGCACCTATCTATCAGGCACCGATCTTCGCCTGGGAAATTTTGTACTTTGCCTGTCTCTTTGCCTGTCTCCAAATATTCTTATTCAAGTTTCTTAATTTAAATGGTCCTAAAATAATATTTAAATTTGGGAAGGCTCTACAGCACTGCATTTGAAATATATAAATCAATTACAATGCATATAAGTGGTAGGTAAGCCGCAATAATACGTTTAACAACCAAGAAGTATTGACAACGTCTGCAATTATTCCAGGAGTAAGGGACAGGAATAGTTATTAACGAAATAATATTATTACTCTACGACTCGTGTTTCTTTCTTTTACACTGTATACTCGTAAGTGGTAAGGGACACATGGGGCGTATTGGTTATTTTTTTTTCAAAAAAAAAGCCGTTGGCAATGATCAAAGAAAGTCTCTCATTACAGAGTCCGGGTTGCAGCGCTCTCCTTTCGCGGAAATAGAGAACGTCCTAACCCCAGTTTCCTGGGTACCCAACCAGTTCTTGTGGCGTTGTTTGTTTCTCACTCACGTCCCGTCCAGTGTGTGATGTTTAAAGCCCGGGGCAACTGCGCAGGGATTGGAAACCAGTTCGGGCTCGCGCCAAACGTTCCACTGGCTATTTACAATTTATATCTCAAATATTTGCAATCCTAACAACCGACTTTATCGCGGAAAACAAACGCGCCAGCGGAAAGGACAGGAGGGGGAGGCGGGGGAGAAAAAACTTTTGCGGGTGGGGTTCGTCGACCTTTCGTTGGACGCAGTTCAATACGAACACTCTACCATATGTACTTAGGAGCGTGGGTTTGTTATGACACGAGGGCAGTAATTCGAGAAAGAGAGAGAGGGACTGGGAGATTTATGGTTGGATGCAACGAAAGCGCCATTTCGCTAGACATAAAGTATTTAAAAGTAGTTTAATAATATTTCTCCCGGTGATTTAAAATGAACGCGCGAAATCGTTAATGAAGGCGAAACGTGTGGACGGGGTAATGTGCGAAAAAGATTTAAGGGTTCGCGAAAAATAGATTTTCCCATGACACTGTTTCTTCTCTTCCTCAATGACTGTAAACATCTAATACACCGGATCTTGTAACAAATTGGGGAAGAATATTTTACTTTTTAATGAAATACTATAAGAATAAAAAATCCATTTACTTTACATTTATCAATGTCCAATGTTCTACAATCTGGTTACTTTGAAGTAACAAGCCCGTCTAAACGGGTCTTCCCATAAAGCAGAATCTCAAAAAAACAAATCCTGCCCGCAATTAGCAGTACGAGGAAAGCGGCAAAAGGTTACAAACAGTCATATTTATCTGTCATGTTGTCTCAGCTTGCCTGGAACTTGTCGCTGGGCCCATCTGGTCTTCCGCGTTGAGCGCCGATGAATAGCAATTAGGAGCCATGGACTGGATCACGCCTTCCTCTCGTTATTTATCATCGTGGTATATTAAATAAATAAATAAATGTACATTTTTTTTGGAATAATTCCTCTAGTAATGTCTTCGGAAGCAATACAATTTGCAGTTAAGGGGTTGTTACAGTATTTTATTTCATCATCATTTCGTTTCAATTCCCGTTGTGAAATATCTGATGAATATCTAAAACAAAATACTCTGAAGTAGTATGTAATATTTGTTGATGTTTACCCTATATTGTTAGGAAGTCCCTACAGACATAGTCGATAAAATGACTCTAAACAGAATAAGAAAGGGTTAAAACATATATAATCTGCTAGGAAATCTGAGGGATTTATATTATTCGTGAGGAGAAAAAAGTATCTCAAAGTGAAATTAAAAACAAATACCCGTCTGTCTAATTGTCAAACAGGATTTTCAGAGTTTGGAGAACGTGTACTGTTACTGTCCCATTCCTGCCTGTCCAGTGTTGAAATGTGAATGTTCCGCTGTTTCCTGCGCAATATCGGCCCAGTTCCTCCTCAGCCGTGGGAGGAATCACTTAGCGAGGAAGGAACTTTGTGAAAAGCAATTAATTAAATTAGTCATTTCCCGCCGGAAATTAAATACACATATATATTGTAATGAACCTCGTTTCATTTGGTGGCTCATTTCTACGTCGATGATGAATTACTCGTCGACAAAGGAATAACATTGGCTGCCAGAAATATACCAAGTGTCCAAACAAATAATTGAAATGAAAATCAGACATGAGAAAATCAATTATCCATGGCGTGGTCATCACAATGACTAAATCCATTCGTCGATTACCATTCTGGTAAATATACTGGTAAATTCATCGCCATTCAATTACTTTGCCTAAGCGCGTTTCTATTCTGGCCTGGCGCCACTTATTCCGTCGTGGTTTTGTTAGTCGTCTTTAAACATGTGTTCGAGACGCTGCGCGTACCACAAAACACATCTTGCTACCGACACAGACAGACAAGTTCCTGGCTTACGCCATCCGGTCACCTAACCTCAACCACCAATCACATACATGAGACTTCCCGCTCTGGGACGGCCATTTGCAACGCCAAGTCACGTGTACACGGCGTATGCAGACGTTCGCACGCGAAGAATTACGATCTCTCTCTCTCTCATTCAGTCGGATGGAACGAACTCGAAATGTCACGTAGCATACACAGCCTGTATTTTCCCTCGTACCTTTTTTGTCATCAGCGACGTAACAATACGTAGACCGCTACTCGAAAAACAAGTCGTAGTTTGCATGTTACAATATATAAATATATTTAATATATATTGTAACAATAAAACACAACCGCCTAGGGAATTTGGTGGTACGGAATCCAAGGCAAGCAGCGTGAGGGAAGTCGCAGGTTACAGAAGAGGCAATAAAACCCTACACGGCGGTGCCAGTGAGGGTTTTCCCAAGTCTCGTGCGGTTTTGCAACAAAAAAATTAAATTGTCTAAATATTGTAAATATATTTTTTATTTTTAAAAATAAAATTCTAGTATATTGAAAATTGATAAATATAGAGGAATTACATTTTTATTTTTATATAAGCATTCATCATTATAAAATAATCATTCCCCCATAATTATTTTCAGTATATTGATGTATTCCGTGAAGGGAACAACGTGCGATGTTTTCGTTTCTCTCAATAGAATTCAGAGTTTGAAAAGCCATGTTCTAAATCACGGATTGTTTTCATCAACATTGATGTGTTTCCATACAGGAAGGAAAGTTTTATTGAAAATATCGGAAGGTAAATGAACCCCTTGACACAATCTACAGAAGTTCGACGAAAAAAAAAGAGGAAAATAATAACGTTGGAAACTCCATCAGGGGTTCCACATTTCTCTTAGGAACGAAGCAGTTCCTCATGAATATAAATTAGAAAATCGCCGGCCGTGTTGTTCGTCGCAGGCCAAACGCAGAAACAGAATCCGCCGACTGCTTGTGGAGGGAGAGAGAGAGAGTGAGAGAGAGAGAGGGGGGAGGGGGAGGGAGTAAGTAATTCCTTCATCAGGGTGATTGACACCAATTTATATGGGAGACGGGAATTTGATTTCCCTTGTGTCGTAGGATTAACTTTTTCACATGCTGACAAAGTAATTATGAGTGCACCTGGCAAAGTCAAGGCTGATGTTGAGACCAACAACACGTGCGATTAAGTTTCTTTTTTTATGTAATTTTACGAACACAGGCTATTAAGGACAATTCCAGCGGAATAATATCACCAACAACCGTTTTCAGGCTCAATTTAGAGTGTGTATCAATCGAATGAGCCAAGTTTGCCCAATGAGAACAGTAATTAATAGAACATTAACCTTTAAGGCTTTTGAAAATGACAGGAATAAAATATCCAGGAAGAATGCTTTAGCCTTGATCCAAGAACGAGAAAATAAAGCACTAATAAAGAAAAGAGTTACACCAGGATGCAGTCTTTCGCCCATGCTCTTTAACTTCTATATAGAACAAGCGATGAAGAAAGTTGAAGCTAAATATGGAAATAAAGAATCATACTGCGAGGAGAGGAAATAAAAACGCTTCGCTTTGGCAATGGTATTGTAATATTAGGGGAGTCAGAACAAGACTTGGAAACCATAAGAAATGGCATGAACGTGGTCCTGGAGGGAGAGTCCAACACGAGGATTAATATAGGCAAGACCAAGGTGATGGAGTGTAGTATGGGAAAAAATGGTAAAACAAGGTTGTTTGATTGTGAAGGAACATTTTTAAGGAAGTTCAGGAATTCTGTTACTAGTCTAAGGAAGTACTGAAGGAGAAGAAATAAAAAAACTAGGGGTTTTCTGTTGATGTTGTCGTATTAAGGGAGTCAGAAAAGGACTTGGAAACCATTGACGTGGTCCAGGATTGATAGAGGAAAAACCAAATGTGACGGAGTGTAGAAACAGTGGAATAACAAAGGCTGTTAGATTGGGAAGGGATATTTTGAAGGAAGTTAAGGAGGAATTCTGTTACTTGGGCAGCGTAATAACTGACGTAGGATTGCACAGGTAAGGAAGAGGAATTTAATTACGGCTAATATAAGTGTGAATATTGACAGCTGTCACCGGTAATTCAACATTGCAGACTGAGTGAGTTGATCCGGGAGTTGCGCCGCTGAACATCGCGGGTGGGCGCAAAATTAGACACGAATATTCTAAATAAATTACCTAGTACAATAATTTCGTAACATATTTGTGAAGTATATAGCGTTTTGGAAATAGTGTTACGCCTTAACGTTAACTGTAATTTCTGCGCGCGCCTGAGCGAGACTTTGTTTGCCAGGGAACTTTTATTATTATTTTAATAGGCAACCTTAGCCACGTGCCCGAGACTTTGAGTGAGGGTCAGTGGGTTTTGAGCTGACAGATTGGGATCCACGTTTCCCAAGGAGCGACGCACAACACCTGTCCGCCTTGCACAACAACTCACGGAGGCTGTTTATAAACACACACACTGTAACATGTGTGCTGTGGAGCGGAGGTGAGTCACCACTCCCGACCATAGACGAGCAGACCTCCGGTGCGCGCGGCAGACAAACACTCATTCAGAACTCGAAAACACGTAATACCTTATCATATAATACTTAAAAAGGTAAAGTAATATATAAATAAAAAGCTACGTATTCCTTTCTTACTAGGTAACTAGCAACATAAGGGTGACCTTGAAAAATTAATATATATAAATAAAAAGCTACGTATCTTTATTTGCTAGGTAACTAGCAACATGAGGGTGATCTTGAAACAGGCACCTCCCATTTTTGTCATAGGAAGAGAATTGAAAAGAAAGGATGCGGAAGATAGAGAAAGGTAACTAATGGTTGACTACGACCCCCGGGCTATGGATTAAGGATCATACCCGGTGTTTCATCTAAAGAGATGCAGGGAAAACCCTAGAAAACCTGCATCGGGTAGATCGGGCATTGGGTATTATCTCACGCCCTTCCGAATGACGGGAGACGAGTTTGCTGTGGGGTCGCAGCATTCCCTTCTCCGTGTCTCCACAAGTTTTAGGAGGCAGTTGGCCGACTGATCCAATGGAATCAGCGGGCAACATTTTTGTTATGGCCAAGGTCTTCGACCCCAGTACATATACCTCCCAAAATAGGTAAAGGTGTCTCGGCATGTATTGTGTGTCATTTATTTGGGTTAACAGGCTACATGAGCGTGATCCTGAAACAGGCAACTCCCCTTTAATAGCATAGGAAGTGTGTGTGTGTGCCTATTATATACCTTGACTTAAACATCGGTTTGCCCTCATGCGGTTATACACATTCATCCTATTTCCATGAAAATTTTCTGTTTAGCGGTGATTCCCTCAGAGAAGTTTGCTGTTGGTCTTTTGAAGATTTTGCTTCCTTACATCCCGTCTTTCTGGCCATAAAATGACCATCGTCAATAATTTTATAATGGGATAATATAAAATAGTTTGTAAGTACAAGCATGAATATGACAGTATACAATTACCATTTTTAAAATAAAATAACGCTCAAAAAAGTGTCCGAAAAAGAGTTTTATTACCCATTAAATCAACATTTAAACGGTCAAAGAACAGAATTCAATGTTTGTCCCTTATACGTTTCTATACCATTCACTCGATTGCCATGAAATTTGAGTGTATCGTTGAGTTTAGCTCAGAGAAGGTTTCTGTTGATCTTCCGAAGATCTCTCCTCCTCCCCTTTCAGGCAAGAACGGTTGTACCGTAAAGACACAAATAACTTGGAAGAGGATAGATTATGACCTCACGTTGCCTGTCAAGCAAGGTGATCATGTATCTGAAATTTAACAAATATTTTATTTTAGTAATGATCCAATTGAATTGCATAATTCATTCGACTTTAGGCGTCTTTACAATATATATAATTTTAAAACAGGTAAATAAATCCAATCCTACTGTAATGGATGCCTGTGAAAATTTATATGTTTTTATTTAATCACTTTCAGTCTATATAATATAAATTAATTCCCGACCAAAGCCGATAACACGGATAGTAGCTGAATATTGGAAATAATAGTTTTTTTAGTGCATGATGAGGCGCAATACATCACAGACTAAAATTCTAGACTTGGGAAGAGTTAAGGATGCCATATATAGGTATCACAGAGCTGTTTCTCCGATATGAGAATGTCGTCATTCCCTGAGAGGAGAAGCGTTTGTCCGAGTCTGTCGGTGGCTACTCTGCTCTCTCTATTCTGAGACGTGCCTCTCCCTACGGGGGTTCCCCTCAGAGGTCACTTCTCCAACTGGTTGTAACGGGTTCTTCAGTCCATCCAACACGGCGGGAGTCCAGGTCAGCCGTAACACTTTAACACGGCTTAGCAACGCTCAAGCAGCGGACACTTGCCTGCCTCGTCATCTCGCTCTACCTACATCACTGAACTTGCCTCGATTCCAGAATTAATTACCTTGCCTGGTTTTATTAATTTGCTTCCATCGCCTACAGTTTCTTTCATATTTTATTTATTTGCAAAGGTGGTTGTGTTAGTGTGTTGTGGTATTCAGTCCTAAGACTAGTCTGATGCAATCCTCCATTCTAACCTATCCTAAGACACCCTATCCATTACTACCAACCAACCACAACTCACATCCTCCCTGATCTGCTTAGCGTTCACCATCCTTGTCCTCCCTTTTCAGTTATCCCCCTCCCCACCATTTCCTCTAATGCTGGTTTCACAAGACCCGTCATGTCTCAATACGTGGTCTACTAACTTATCCCTTCTCTTGATCAACGTCCACCATATTGTTCTCTCTTCCCCTATTCTGCTTAGAACTTACTCGTTAGTTACCTTATCCACCCATCTCGTGCACCACATTTTAATGCTTCTATTATTTTAATCTCTGCAACTCCTACCGTCCACCATTATAACGCAAAATTCAATTAGAACATTTTTAATAATGTTTTCCTAATATTCATACTTATATTATCCGTAAGTAAATTCGTCTTTATATTTTTGTGCTACCCTACTTTAGTAACTCTGCTTGCCCAAGTAGCAAAATTCCTTAACTTCCTTCAAAATATCCCTTCCCAATCTAACAGCCTTTGTTATTCCTCTGTTTCCCATACTACACTCCGTCACTTTGGTTTTCCCTCTAACAATCCTCATATTGAAATCTTTCTAAAGGACCACGTTCATGGTTTCCAAGTCTTTTTCTGACTGCCTTAACATCACAACATCAACAGCAAACCCCAAGGATTTTTATTTCTTATTATTGAGTACTTCCTTAGACTAGTTGCAGAATTCCTTAACTTCCTTCAAAATATCCCTTCCCAATCAAACAATCTTGTTTTTCCTCTGTTTCCCATACTACACTCCATCACCTTGGTTTTCCCTCTATTAATCCTCATGTTGTACTCTTCCTCCAGGATCACGTTCACGCCAATTCCAAGCATTCGTCTGACTCCTCCAGTATCACTATATCATCGGCAAACCTTAGAACTATTATTTCTCCTCTTTGCAGTTTCATTCCCTTTCCCATATTCCGTTTTTACTTTCTTTCTGTTAATATATATCTGATGATTATATATCGAAAAAAAGTTGCTCCTTCGTTTCTCAACTATGTTTCTCTCAGAAAATGCAGTAAATTTTGCATTGACGTGGCTCAGGCTTTTCATAATTTGTTTTTCATCTTTAAGCATTGTTGTGGAAGGTGATTGGTGTTCTTAGTAACACAGTATCTTCACTAATCTAGATTTTACTCCTAAGACTTCCAGGAATTTGCCTCTTTCCTGACGATTATATTTAGCCAGGCAGTTCTGTCTGTATATTCTCCACCTGGGCTTCTCGACGATTTTAGCAGACAAATATTAAGTTAGTCAAGTTACATAGAATATAAATTTTTAAAAATTTAATATTTCATAATATGAGTTTCTGACGTAACAGGGTCTCCGAATTTCACAAATAATATATGATTATCGTTGGTCGTTAGGTAAAATTTGAAGTTGTTATCTCTAAAACAAGAAGCTTTAGAAAGATATCAGAATAACGACTGTCGTTTCTCCGCATCAATTCCACGAGGAGTTAATTTAAAACTAGGGCAACTGTTCCATTTCTTGTAAGAAAAGTATTTCCTGCAAGTGTCCCGGCTCATCTAAGACGCAATTTCTTTTTATCACTTTCTTCGACGCTGAAATAGAAACGGTTTAATGCTTGCTGGTGGGGGTGAATTAAGGTGTCCCACGAGTCAGTCCGCACGTGTGTCTCCTACGGCGCCTCGTCCTCGCCACGGGACGTCAATGAGCAGGCCCTTGTGCTCAGACACACATCACGGCCGAGCACAACCTCAGAGCTTCTGTCACATAAACCTATCATTTTAAATTTTATTTTGTTTAATAAGGTCAATTTTTAATTTTTAGATTTGAAATATTGTACTTTTAAAAATTAATTTATGATTTCATTTTAAACATTGTATTTGTTATTAATTCAACGTTTCTTAATAACATCCAAAGGAGATCTTAAGAATCATCATGCGGTGTCCTCGATACACCTCTATTGATAGGCGGAGAATCAAAGTAAATGACGCCCCTCCAAGGTTCCGATGGAAATTCTCAGTCCTCACATGTGCAGTTAGGGCCAGTGTCACGCCCAACAAAGTTCTTAGGGGTCAGGTGATCACCCCCGACCATTTCAACCCTTCGGACGCGATAACATTCGATACACTCCTCAAGTCTCTTGGAGGAAATATTTTCCCTCCCAATCATTGGCCCAAGCACTTTCCTCCTAAATTCCTCTCTGGAAATTATCACTTCTCCCTATTGATACGTCCATAACCAGCCCTGATTTTAAGAGCCACGGGCTAGAGCTTCTCGGGGGATAAAATTAAGTCTCTTCTTGAGAAATATCCCAGGGTGTTTTTCACAGACGGTTCAATGATGGGGCTCATTTATCTCGGCGATTGAGTGGTAATTAACGAGAATGCTTCAGCCACAACGGCTGCAACATAGGCGATTCTGATGGCGTTACGATATTTCAAAGGCCACCAAATCCTATAATACTTTTATTTTTACCGATTCTGTTATGGTGACCGACTCACTCTCCAATCACTAATGACGAAGTGGTTTCGTCAGTGAAATCAGGGACATTTATTTAGAGGATGAAAGGAAACAGCCATGTAATCACCATCAGCTGGATCCCGGCTGAAGCGGGCATCTTGGGTGACACGGCTTTTAGCCAGTAGCAATTAATTATTTGAAACAACTTTAATTATTAACTTAAATATAATAATATCGAAGCCAAAAATTAACGTATTCGTCTCAAAAAAATCAAAATTATGTTTTTGTATAGATGAACATGGCAAAACGTAGCCGAAAGACCCTGATTTCAAAATTAAAATTAAAAATATATTAAATTGTCACTCATTTAAAATCCTTGATTTATAAAATAAAAACATTATAAACCAATAATATTAATAATATAATAAAAATTTTCTATGCTTGAACCTCTATTTTTCTTCATATTAATGTGTTTATGCACGTACCTCAAAATTTCAAATCATAAAGAAACTTACAGCCAAATTTTTACAATAATTATGTGGTCCTGTATCATGGGGATAATATTAAATAATAATGTCTCATATGATCAGTATATGTATATCAGGTATTAAGTCGAGTCGAGATGGACGAGCTCTTAAGTTAGGCCGGAACGTTTGCGACCGACCCAATGTGCTGAATCGTCCACCACGTGCACGCTCACTAACCTTAAAGTGGAGCGACGCCTACACCAATACACACGCACACAACAATAAGGGCGTAAACACTGTAGTCGACGAAGAAACAATTACAAGTCACGTCAAATTAAAACTACGCGTATTTATACATTTATCTTGTATTCAGCAAAACACAATCATTCCCGGAATTGATGATGATGACGACGACGAAGAGTTGGGGGACACAATTTTGAGGTCAGAGTTTGACAGGGTGCTGACAGATCTGAGCAACGGTAAAGTGCCAGGAATTGATAACATTACAGCGGAGTTGATAAGAAGAAATATCATGGCAGTTCAGGACAGTTTGCGAAATCTACGAAACACGAAGAATACCAGAATATTTTAGGAAAAGCATAATTATACGCATACCGAAGAGGGACTGGGGCTGATAGATGCGAACAGTGTAGAACAATTATACATAGTATTCCATGCATTAGCCGAAAATAGTGCATAGAAGAAGGGAAAGACAAATAGAATGAGAGTTAGGAGAAAATCAGTTTGATTTTAGGAAGAATGTAAGGAGAAGAGAAACAATATTGACTCTTCGTCTAGTTTCAGAAGACAAGAATAACAAAACAAACAGGATCTACGTTCATTGCATTTGTAGATTAAGAAAAACAAAAGATAATATGAGCGAACTGGTACAAACTATTAAGAATTTTGAAGAGGACAGGAATAAAATATCGAGAAAGAAGAGTTACCCATAACACTCTATAGAAGACAGGCAGCTGTAATTATAATTAAAGATCAAGAAAAGAAAGCAGAAATAAACAAGGGAGTAAGACAAGGATGTAGTTTGTCGCCCATGCTTTTTAACTTATAGATTGAACAGACGATGAAGAAAATTAAACGAAATATGGAAAAAGAAATCCTACTCTTTATGTTTACTATACTTCTATCTGTCCAAGTAGCAAGATTTTCTTAACCCCCTACAAAATATCCCTTTCTCAATATGACACCCTTTCTTATTCCACCGTTCCCCATACTACACTGCATTACCTTGGTTCGAAAGTCTTATTACCAGAGGGAGACATATATGTGAATAATTTATTATTTGCCATTTGTAGATACTCATCATGATTCCAATACCCGTATTTCTTTTTCTTTCCCTACTCGTAATTACGGAACTATCTCACCACACTCTGTAGCCATACTGCACTCCGTCACCTTGATTTTCCCTCCATTAATACTCATTCTGAACTCTTTCCCCAGGACCACGTTATTATGGTATCCCCTAATACTGAAATATCTTCAGAAAAACTTAGAGGTTTTACTTCTTTTCGTAGGCTTTTAATTCCCTTTCCATATTCCGTTTTAACGTTTAACTGATATCATTAATAAATCTTTCCCTTAATGGTGTGTAATTTAATGGCTTTTAATTCCCTTTCCAAAAATTCATTTTAACGTTTAACTGATATCATTAATAAATTTTTCCCTTAATGGTATATGATTTAATTTAATGGTAGGTTCGCCCGCATATTGTCTCTTTTAAGGCTTTCTCCCAAACTTTTTGTACAGGGTTGAGCAAAAAATAAATGTATACACATTTAAGTAAACTGAAAGTGAACAATTACTACCCGGGTGCCATCTGTTGATGCACCATTGTACTACACTTTGATCTCTTGCGCCCATTGTGGTTTCAGTACGTGTGATTTTTATAACAAGTTTTAGTGTGTATACATTTTTATGATCAGCCTTATATATATATATATACACATATATATATGGATATAGATATATATATATACAGGTATAGAGTGCATTGTCAGACCGCCCTATCCCCTGGTTCTGAACTCTTATTAATTGACGGATATAATATATATATATATATTTTCTAATTTGCCGTATATATATATATATACATATATAATTGAACTATTTGAATCTCTTCTAATGTGCCGTATGTACATGAAAAGTTACACTTAACAATGCAGGGCAGCTTGCGAGTTGCAATTGTTGAGGAACGACACAGCCCGGGCCAACAATGTAGTCTGGCGAGACTTTAGGGAGTCGTCAGGGAGTGTTGGGAGAAGAAGGTTGTGTCGGCGGGACGACGAAAGAATGACCACGCCCTGCAGATATAATTAATTTTCATGCTCTGATTGAGATTAAAACTATTAAAATCATCTTTTGGTATTTTTTGTGAAAAATACCTGGCGCCCTAAAGGAATTGAAAAATCCTCGAATACGGAGGAACGCGGAATCCGCTACATATATATATATATATATATATATATATATATATTATACAGCTCCTCAGCGCCCTAGTTGTCAACAGACAAGCCGCGGAATCGAGACATTGCTACTATAAATACTGACTCCCACTTCACATATTCTCCGGATGTCACTGGAACGAATTGTCAAGAACTCATTTTGTTTATCCTTTTGTGACAAGTCTCGCTCTTCGTTATCGCGACAGAGGGGGAAAAAATCCCGTTGCACTGCAGCCTTTTAATGAGAGACGAGAGTATTTTTTTTATTATTATTTGCGTATCAAATCAGTTTCCAGAAATAGCGAAGCAACGGCTTTGTTTCTCTGGAAGTAATAAGTGGAGGGTTTCCGACTTTCTTTTCGCTGTGTTTTGTAACCAAGATGCTCGAACGGTCGACGAACCTCATCTTCAAATAGTGTTTCCGCTAATTAGCCTGCGTGGGCGGCGGAGTTACTCTTACGTCACATTTGACATTCGTGATTTCAGCCTCGACACTCCAACCACATGAGAATGTCGCGAATCTCGTTCTTTAATATCCTTCTCTTCCCTCTCCCCTTCTGCGATAATGAATTTAGTCCCGTATACAATCAATCATTACCCTCCGACACATTATTAAAGTATTCGCTGGGAGCGCAAGGAGAAGAAATAAAAACCTTACGCTATGCCGACGATATTCTAGTATTAGGGGAGTCAGAAGAAGACTTGGAAACCATAATAAATGGCATGAACGTGGTCCTGGAGAAAGCGTTCAATATGAGGGTTAATTGAGGGAAAACCAAGTATAGTATGAGAAACAGTGGAATTTTATTGTAATATAAGAAGCATACAATCAAACAGTAATGATTTTGAAGAGGACAGAAATAACATATCTAGAGATGGCTTGTACATAACATCCACAGAAGGCACAATGGTTGGTCCGGAACCATAAAAAAATTACAATTTCTACACTTTGACGTTTCAACAGCAACTTTACTTCGGAATTTGTGAATGAGTTTCGACAGCGACCGTGCAGAACCATTTCCGAGAACGCTACATGAATTGCATATATTCCCGCAGGCTTGTAGCCTATAAGAGGATGTCATATCTTCGGCATGACTGTGTACCAGAAACATAAACTTTTCCCGGTATCAGCTTTTGGCAACAGAAATCACTACTGGCTCATCGCGTGCCAGAGGTGCAGCCAATTCGTCGGCCAACAACGCGGTTGGCCATAAGAACGGAACGGGAGACGAGAAACTCGGGAAACAACTGCTTTTATAAAATGATTTAAAAAATATATATATATATATAGTAATAACCTTTTCAGGGTATAAAACATTAATTAATCAGCCAACAAATTATAATCAATTTGAAGGTTTTACATTATTAATTTAAAGTGATTACATGGGCATAATCTCAGGGGATTTTGGGTCTCTCGAGAGATGGAGTATGCAGTTACCCCAATTACTGGGCCTACAAACATCCAACTTCACGAATGTTTCCGCGTCTTGCAGGATTTTTATCGATGAAGGTATTATGAACCAGATCCGCAACTCATCTGCTTCCTCGAAACATCTGACCTCTGCAAACCTCTGACAGCATCTAACGACGTCTTCTCCCCAACTCGTCTGACACAGCATCTGACGTCTGACCACGACTGACAGTATCTGATCTCTGACCACCTCTCACAGCATCTCCTTCCATCTCCCATCGGCTCCCCTTTTAAATTCTCACACGGGAATTCCCCGCCATCAGTTTTCTTACACAATTCAGGGGTTCCCCGCCGTCGGTTTATTTCATAAAACTCCGGGGTTCCCCATCATAGGTCTTTTACTAAATTCCAGGGTTCCCCGCCAGCGGTTTATTTCATTAACTTCCGGGGTTCCCCGCCATCATTGTTTACACACGCTCGGTGGGAGTTTCCCGCGGGGAATCCCCATCGTATTTTTTACACACACCCCGAGGGGATTTTCCGCGCGGATCTCCTTCGGGGGTTCACCCGCTTTCAGCCGACTTGACATTGTTGTTGGCCGAACTGCGCCTCATAACGCCACAATATCACCAAAGTCCGCGTTTTTTTCATTACAATATATATATATATATACGGACATGTTTCATTGCTTTACGATCTAGCTTGGCCCTGGCTAGGGGATGAAATTAGAAACATTCTGTAACATTTTAACCCTGATCGCTTTTTTCAAACTAAGTTTAACAACGACATTTCCACAATTTATCCAATTACCTCTGGAATACCACAGGGTAGTGTCCTGGGACCACTTTTATATTTACAGCGGACATACCTGAAACAAACAACACGATACTTGCAACCTACGCTGATGACAGCGCAATTTTATCTGCATATAATGATCCTCTTACAGCTGCTGCTGCTGCTGCTGCTCTACAAAATCATTTGAATAACCTTGAAGAATGGCTAGACTTTTGGCGTATAAATGTGAATCCTAATAAATCAAAGCAAGTAAATTTTACCACCAGGAAAACAAACTGTCCAAAAGTCTCAATAAATAATACACCATTACCTATCACCAATGAAGTCAAATACCTTACGTGGAAACCGCATTTAACATCCAATAGGGATCATATCAAGAGCAAGCTTCGACAAATGCATTGGCTACTTCGCATAAACTCCAAATAAAAAACAGAAAATAAAATACTCATATATAAATGTATTCTTAAACCCATATGGACATATGGGGGTGCACCAAGCCTTCAAATTCAAAAATTATTTAACGTCTTCAGTCAAAAATCCTTCGTACCATCTTAAACGCACCCTGGTTTGTGAGCAACAGAACAATACATGAAGATCTAGCATCACCTGCTATAGAAGAGGAAATACACAGAATCAGCACTAATTACCGTCAAAATCTCCCAGGACACCATAAGGAAGAGGTCAGCCATCTAGCAAATGAACTAACCTCTCGTCGCAGATGGAAGAGGAAGCGACCAACAGATCTCTGAAGATTAATTTTATCGTATTCATGTATCATTGGACCACTTCTCCCCTCCTGTGTCGTCCAATTTGCTTACTGTTCAAAATGAACAGATTGTAAATATCTTAATACTTACGCGTCAATTTCGTAACAATTAATTGTTAATATTTATGCCCGGCTCCAGTGACTGTAAACCCGGCGGACCACAGTCCTAGATTACGTCATGGAAGAATAATTAAGAATTTTATTTCATCTAGCATTAGACGGAAGTGTGTGTGTGTGGGGGGTTATAACAGAAGAGGGAGGATGTGGGGTTGTGCTATTTATAAGCAAATGAAAAGGCTTACGCAAGATAGGTTAGCATGGAGGATTGCATCAGACCAGTCTTGGGACGGAATACCACAACAACAGGCATTAGCTGGTATTTCTGTTTCAAAACTACAAATTACCACAACACATGTGAGTGCCATTACGTATTAATATTGTGAACGCTGATCTTCCCTACTAACTATAAAGTAACCAAGTTTCTTTCCAGCCTCCCACATTGTCCTGCTGAATCTGCACGGTTCCCGGCGCATGTCTTCAAGTAACTTAACTTGTCTTCCCCTAATTAAGGGAAAGTTGCAAGGGCTCGAGATCGTCCCTGGCACGTGGCTCATTTGCAATATTAAGTTCCTCACTTAGCGGATTAAGGGGAAAACCGCACTCGAACTTCCCACTTGCCTCCGTTTCCTCCCGCTCATGAGTGAATGTGAAACTATGAACAATCGGATCGTCATAAAAGTATTGTTGTGGTATTCAGTCCTTCGACACATTATTGAAGTATTAGCTGGGAGCGCAAGGAGAAGAAATAAAAACCTTACGCTTTGCCGGCGATATTCTAGTATTAGGGGAGTCAGAAGAAGACTTGGAAACCATAATAATTGGCATGAACGTGGTCCTGGAGAAAGAGTTCAATATGAGGATTAATAGAGGCAAAACCAAGTATAGTATGAGAAATTATAGAGTAACAAACGCTGTTAGATTGGGAAGGGATATTTGAACGGACGTTAAGGAATTCTGCTACTTGGGAAGCGTAATAACTAGGAATGGTAGAAGTATAGTAGACATAAAGAGTAGGATAGCTCAGGCAAGGAAGGCTTTCACGAAAAAGAGGGATTTACTTACGGGTATAACAAGTGTGAATATTAGGAAATCATTGCTAAAAATGCTTGTATAAAGCGTGGCGTTATATGGATGCGAAACGTGAACGGTAAGAGTTGGGGGAAAGGAAGAGAATAGAAGCCTTTGAAATGTGGAGCTATAGGCGAATGCTGATAATCAGTTGTTTGGATAGATTCACAAACGAGGAAGTTCTAAACAGAATACGGGGAAAAACGAACAATATGGAGGACGGTAACTAAGAGAAGGGATAGATTAATTGGCCACGTTTTTAGACACGAGGGTCTTGTAAAATTAGCATTTGAGGAAAGTTGGGTTCCATGTACAGCTAAAATGTTATCAGTGTAAATTCCATGTATTACATTTAAAAAAAATTCGTAACATATTAGTCATTGTAATCAATATGTAAATTTTTTCAGATCACGAAGTCTCAAATGAGAGACGAAACGTCGTAATATTATATATTAAAATTTTTTAAATAGTGACATAGAGACTAGTTGAATCATTTATTATATATTTAATAATTTAATAAACTAAAATATTCATCCTGATATCATTCTCATTAGAATGATTTATTAATACACCTACAGCATCTTTTTCCCGATCAAAACAATTTTATTTTGTATGGTAAACGTTGCAGAATATACGATTGCAATAAATTGGGGATTTTTTGGCAGTAACGCGGCTCATTTGTCAAAGGGACATGTTTCCTTATTTTTTATACGCTTTATAAATTGGGTGGATCTTCGGTGCTAATGGTAACACGGTTGAGGTGGACAGGGATCTACGAATTAATCATTTCTGACTCCCCCAATAAAATACAACGGCAATATTATCCTTTTTCCCCTGTGACACTGTTATGACTCCATTTATGTAGTTGCTGTGGTATTCAGTCCTAAGACTCTTCTAAATGAACCCTCCATGCAAACCTATCCGGCGCTAGCCTTTTCATTTCTCACATCCTCTCTAATCTGCATACCTTACTCCATCCTTGGCCTCCCTCTTCCGTTCTTACGCCACACACACTTTCCTCTAATGCTAATTTTTACAACTCTCTCATGTCTCGAAACGTGGCCTATTAATTATCCCTTCAAAGTCCTCCATATTGTTTTCTCTCCTCTTATGCTGCTAAGAACTTCCTGGTTAATAATTCTATCCACCCATGTCACTGTACTATTGTACCACATTTCAAAGGTTTCTATTCTTTTCCTTTCTGCACCTCCTACCGTCCACGTTTCGCACCCATATAAGGCCACGTTCGTTACGAACATTTTTAGCAACGATTTCCTAATATTCACGCATATATTACGCGTAAGTAAATTTCTATTCATCAGTAAAACCTTCCTTGCTTTTGCTATCCTACTCCTAATGTCTACTATATTTCTACCATCCCTAGTTATTACGCTTCCCAAGTAGGAAAATTCCTACCTATGTCATGTCTACCATCTCTCGCGTTTTTATTTTTACGCCCCTCAATAATTATTTTGACTATTTTTTGTGTTACCCACGCCTTTTTATTGATCTGAGCTATTCATCCTATTTTTTTGGGGTCGGCTGCTCTAGTCATTGCTTCCGTCAAGCGTTCCCATTTCTCTTTATAATTGTTTCTTTTTTTTTCCTTTCTCTATTAATCTACTCTTTATGTCTTCTCTGAAACTCTGATACTAGTCCTGTTATTTTTTTCTAATTCCTAGTTTTTGGCTTTAATTTTCTGGTTTAATAATGATTATTAAATACAATTTACGTAGCTACATATTAATAAAATTATCATGTGAAGTGATTCGTCTGAAACGTAGGCCGAAATTTTTGGTTTTGTTGTTGTTGATGTTGGCAAGTCTGGTTGGTTGGTATGAGTATGTGCTTCTCTGCCTGAGTGAAAATTTTTGTTTTCAGAGATATTGTAAAATCTCAGGGAGCCAGAGGTGGTCTCTCTCTCTCTCTCTCTCGCCCTCTTTCCCTGTTTCCCAGTATTGCGAAACGTCTCGCGGAGCAGGAAGGATTACCGATGAGGTACGACGTGTTTATAACGAGTTCCCGATGCTTATTAATTCTGGCATCCGATCCAGCCGAATCCATTTGTCCTGTGACAAGCAACAGCAGCAGCAGCAGCGGTGGAGATGAAGCAGTACTGACAGCCATTGCTCGACCTAGTTGCATATTCTAGGCCACATGGATTAAAATTATCGATGAGCATAAACGCTCGAGGGATATTCGATACTGACCATACAATGCGACGTTGCGTCCATAAATGGCAGAAGCGTGACGGTAATCCTGGGCATCGGGCACAAAAATGGTAAATGCCATATTTCCTGTATCGCTTTTCGAATTTCTCAGATTCCACCCCCCGAGTTCCCTAGAGAGTAACCTTTTAGACTGCAATGATAAACACAATTACCTGAGGGCGGAATCTTGAGGGAAGTTAAGGTTACAGACAGGGTTAATAAAATACCGACACGACGGCGCGACTGGCGTTTTCCCCAAGTATCCTGAAATTTGTGCGGCACCCAGAAAAAAAACGTTGGTGGAGAGAGGCAAACGGCTCTTCGCAGAGAGGAAAGTTAAAATTTTTATTGGACAATAATGAGCAGAGTCGAAAAGACAGGATAAGAAGAAATAGGCCTACGTTCAATGGCATTTTTATATTTAGAAAAAACGTTTGATAATGTGATCTGGAACACACTAATAAGGATTTTGAAGAGCGCTGGAATGCAATATCGAGAAAGGAGGCTTATACATACCCTCTAGAGAAGGCAGTCAGCCGTAATTAGAATAGAGGATCAAGAAAGGGGTAAGACAAGGATGCAGTCTGCCGTCCATCCTTTTTAACTTATATACAGAACGGGTGATGGAGAAAGGGAATAAAACTTCTAGGAGACGAAATAAAAACCCTACGCTTTGTCGATAATATTTTAGTATTAGGGGACTCAAAAGAAGACCTGGAAACCATAATAAATTGCATGAGAAAGCCAAAATAATAATGCATTAAGAGTGTCCCTTTAAAAATTTTGATGATTGGGAGAATATAAGTTGAATAACTATAAATAAATATGCTTGCAAAAAAAAGGAGAAGAAATAAAAACCCTACGCTATGCCGATACTTTTGTAGTATTAGGAGACTAAGAAACCGTAATAATTGGTATGAACGGGGAACTGGAGGAAAAGTTTAACCAGAGGATTAATACAGGGAAAACCAAGATAAGGGAGTGCAGTATGGGAAACAGTGGAATAGCAAAGGGTGTTAGATTGGGGAGGGATATTTTGACGGAAGTAAAGAAATTATGCTGCTTGGGAAGCGTAATAACTAGAGTAGAATAGAAAAGGCAAGAAAGAGGAATTAACTTACGGCTAATATAAGTATGAATATTAGGAAATCATTATTAAAAATGTTCGTATGGAGTGTGGCGTTTTATATTGGCGCGAAACGTGGACGATAGGCGTTCCAGAAAGGAAAAGAATAAAAGCACCTAAAATGTGGTGCTGTAGGAGAATGAGATGGGTGGAAAATAGATTCTCTAAAGAGGAAATTCTTAACAGAATAGCGGAAGAGAGAACAATATGGAGGACGTTGACCGAGAGAAGGAATAGATTAATAGGCCACGTTTTGTGACATGAGGGTCGTGTAAAATTAGCATTAGAGGGAAGGGTGCGAACAGAGGAGGGAGGCCTTGATGGAATACGCTAAGCAGATTAGTTAGGATGTGTTAATTATGCGGAAATGAAAAGGCTTGGGCAAGACAAGTTAGCATGGAGGGTTGCATCAGACCAGTATTAGGACAGAATACCACAACAACAACAATAAAGTTGCTGACCGACAGAGACGACGATTACTGATTTAATTTTATTAAAGTACTAAATAAAATGACCTGAATTTAAATCTACGAATCGGAAGACTTTATCAAGTGTATAATACGGAAAAAACTTTGTGCGTTTCAATTAAGTATTATATGTTGTCTGTTTATATTCAGGTAATTTTATTTCATACTTTTAAACGGGGTAAAAACCATGGATTGGAATTAGCTACAAAATGCAAAAGTCGAGTTATATAGGTTAATTAAAAGTGAAAGGTAGAAAGAAGAAGACAGATGCTGGAAATTCTCATTCCTAAATAGGACCATCAACGACTGGAATAATTTACCTGTGGCAGGAGTGCTTGGAGGAAATCCTCCTCTTCAGGAAAATAAATTCAGGACAAATCTAAAAAAAAACGTGTGAAGTGAAGTGGGTATTTTGAATAATGTAAATGTATATTCGAATTTAAAAATTAAAAGTGAAGTCTTAAGATAATATAATTCTTGAAGAGTTTCTCTTTTTTTCTTTCAGGGCTATAGAAATTTTAAAGGACTGTGATTATTTTTCTTTAGATTAGTAGTATTTATGTTTAAAGAATTTCATTGCCACCAGGACAACCGTAGACTAAATAAACAATAAATAGAAATGATAGAACGGACACAACTTCCAATTAATTTTGATGTGTCTGGGAGAAAGGACATCGTCTGTTGAGAGTTTTCTGCTCAATGAAAACTAAACCCCCTTAAATAAACAATGGCGGCGGCGGCGTCACAATACATTTGGCCATGAGCGCACGTTAATAAATACAGAGGCGAACCAGTCACGAGAATGATTTATTTACGACACACGTCTGTTTATTTTGCTATTGCGCTGTGATGGTTTCAAGCGTGACGCAACGAGCTCGTGAAGTTGGTCGTTGAAATTTTGTGGAAACGTTTCACCACTCTGCGAGACTAAGGATTGACGTCAATGACTTCGAATGCCGTGACTCTTTACTTACTAAGGAATTGGACGGGACGGACAAAAAACAGGATGGCTCAGGTGACTACAGTTAATTTTTATAGCAATGTAAGGAGAGAAGAGAAAAATGCTTTCTATCGACGCTCAGCCTTGAAACGGAATTAAAGGATCAGGATGTAAATATCTCAGTCTGATAGGGATAACTACACTTGGTACCCTTTCAACTGTCCGAATTTACTCAGAGACGTTCATAACCACTTAATAAAAGACATTCTTCAGAAGAAAGACGAGAATGGAAAAATGTCAATTGGAGCAGGGAATCGAATCCAGGACCTCACGATATACAGCAGCGTGCTCTACCAACTGAGTTAATCAGAGTCAACGTCCAAGGACCGATCCAACCTCTATTCCCCGAAAATTAAGCTAGGCCTCGCCTACCAATTCACTGATCACATTCTTCACATCCTAATTCTGGTCCGTTTGACATTTTTCCATTCTTGTCTTCCTTCAAAAATTAACTATATGCCTTTACTGGGGTCCAATTGAAGCATTTCCACTTCCTTAGACTAGAATTCAATGCACCTGTGATCTTGTTCTTCACGTATTTCCTAGAATTATGGTGTGAAGATTATGATCATTATTCGTAGTTGCCGAAAGAAACTTTTTAAAAATATGTTGAATAACGAAGATTGATAATTATATTGGTTTCTGTTCCCTTGTTGTATACTTGATTGGTATCCTTGTCACGTGCAACAGATATAAAACTAACTTCTGTTTCGATCATGACGTTCCGCGTGTTCACGCTCCATCTTCACCGCCACTGCAAACCCGGGTTTATTTATCCCTCGAAATATTAAAGGGATGATGAGATCCTCGTCGGACCCTGAGTATCTGTTCCTGTCTCGTGGACTGGTAAACGCTCGAGCTCTTAAGTTTATTTAAATTGCCCCTGTTTATTTATTTATCGCGGTATCGTTCCTCAACAGTTGGTTCCCTCTGCTCTCATTACCAAGTAAGTGGAACAGTGTGAGGAAACCTAAGAGCTTACGTCCCACAAAACGGCGGATGTAACACTTCAGGGATCATTAAAGGAAAAGCGGAAATTCGGATAAATACACAAAAATTGACGATGGACAATGATGACGTCAAGCAGCCACGATGATGATGTTGTCATACATTCTTGTAAAACTGAAAAAGAAATAACTGTAACGATCTTCTAATCTGGACTGGTTTAATTTATAAGGAATAATTAAAACCTATTCAACATCCTCATTTATTAACAATTTGTTCCTGAAGCTTTGGACCATGATGGCCAACAATCTCATGGATTGACGAATTGAAGGAATAAATTGTCAATAAATGAGGATGTTGGATAGGGTTTTAATGTCGTTGTTGTGGTATTCAGTCTCTTGCAACCACCCATACTAACCTATCTTGCGCCAGACTTTTCATTTCCGCATAACTATCACATCTCCTTGGCGTATTCCATCCTTGGCCTCCCTCTTCTATTCTTACCCCAAACACTTCCGTCTAATGCTAATTTTTACAAGACCCTCATGTCTCAATACGTGACCTATTAATCTATCCTAGTCAACGTCCTCCATATTGTTCGCTCTTCCCCTATTCTGTTTAGATCTTCCTTTTTAGTGATTCTATCCACCCATCTCATTCCCCTATAGCACTACATTTACGAAGGCTTCTACTCTTTTCCTTCCCGCAAATCCTATTGTATACGTTTCGCACCCATATAACGACACGCTCCATACGAACATTTTTAGAAACGATTTTCTAATATTCACACTTATATTACCCGTAAGTTAATTCCTCTTTTTCGCGAAAGCCTTCATTGCCTCGTTTTAAGGCATGAGGGTCTTTTAAAATTAGTATTAAAGGGAAGTGTGTGAGGTGAGAAGAGAAGAGGGAGACCAAAGATGGAATACTCTACGCAGATTAGGGAAGATGTGGTAGTTACGAAGAAATGAAAATGCTTGCGAAAGATTGGTTTGCCTGGACGGTTGCATCAGACCAGTTTTTTAATCACTTTAAATATACCCTGATCCCAAAAATAATAAAATATTACATATTTAACTTCAAGAATTGGAAATTAAAGTATTTAGGGATACGTGTTTCTTTCTTTGAAAGGAACTAGGATATCCGCTCTTCATAAATAGAAATTTTGAAGAGATTAAACGGAAAAAGAGTATTTTAAGAAGGACCCATAACCTATTATTAAGGCCAGAGCTATTACACAAAGTCGGAAGGAAACTGGATAAAGCTCCGCCTAGGTAATAGGTTACAAGGGTAAATCAGCTAAATAAAAAATTCGAAAAAATGTTGATACCTGAAAAGAATAAAGAATTCTCTACAGAAAAAATTAAAAATTGAGATTAAATTTCCTCCCCTGGTCATCGTTGTTTTCGAGAATATTTCGGCCCACATACCAAACGAAACATTCCGAAATAAAGTTGAAAGTGACGCCGCTTTTACGAGCCACATTCGCGAATCGTAAATTAGTGGAGAGAGGAGAAAAAAAAGAGAGGCGAGAGAGCGCGAGCGCGAAAAAGTAGGTTTTGCTTTCGTTTCTAGATTAAATATAATGATAACTGGGTTAACGCGCGTTTTCATAACGGCCCAAGTAAAAGACGTAATTTTGGTCTTTATTTTTATGTTACGCTCGAAATTTAGTATATTACAACTGCGGATTCTCCAATGGGCTTTCGAAAGCTCGTCGCAACTCACCGGGTTAGAAATATCCTTAGCTGCTCTTATTTTACGAAGTTTGGCAAGAAAAACGTCGTCCTTTGAAGTCATCGCTTTCCTTACAACATATTGATCGATCCGTAACATTATTTTTCTTCTATACAAATCAGAGAAATAATCCTTTGATGAGTTTATCCTATTTCGCTCCATTTTCATCCGTTACTTGTCTTGTGAATTTTCTTTTAGATGACAGACTACGGGAGGGTGATCTTATTAATGGCAACCCCCCCCTTTTTTTAACAGCAAAGGAAACGAATGGCGGGAGGATGTAAAGCGGATGACCTGCTACTTTACAGCCTACCTTTCTTCTTATGCCAGTTAAAGTTTCTAATTTTCTCCTTTATGAATTAATTTTTAAAACCACCGTCTTCAATGTATTTGTTACCTTCTCCAATTTTTTAAAAAATTTTAATGCAGCTTCATACATCAAATAGTAAAGAGAATGCCAACATCCGGAATTTGAAAAATAAATAAAAAATACAGCTAATTTTACAGAAAAATATTTGGTTTATTGTAATTACGACGTTTTGTCTGGTAACTAGACCAATAAAAATTTTTTGAAAAAAATAAATATGAACTTAATTACATAATATTCCCGGAAAATAAAAAAAACAGGGAGATGGGAACTAGAAAAACTAAAACAACAGATTTTCAAACAAGATATTAAGAGTAGATGATAAATGAAAAAAACAATGTAGAAGAGAAATAGGCACTCTTGAAGAAGAAAGAAATGACTAGAGCAGCCGAAGGGGAAAAAAAAGAATAGCTCTGGCCAATCGGAAAGCACGGATAGCACAAGAAATAATAAATATGACTAATGACAGGCGTATATATAAAAACAAAAGACGTGAAAATGTTTAAGAGATGTACAGACGCTTGAAGAATGAGATCAACAGGAAATAGAAAACAATCGGAGACCAAGAGAAATGCAAAGCAGTTGAATATTTCACAGTGAAAGGGAAAATCGAAGCACCTCATAGGAAAAATCAAAAGAAAATTTGGAGAGAGGAAAGATATTAGCAAGAACATCAGGAAGGGCGGATGGGAAGCCAAAGATGGAGGGACACGGTGGATATCTAGATCAGTCAGTAATAGAAGAAGAAGAGGAGATGCACGGTGAGGAGCTGGGTAGCAAAATTATAAGGTCGGACAGAAATGTAAAGCCCCAGAAATTGATGATATTCCAGTGAAGTTGATGAGATCATCGGACGAAGAAGCAATCTCGTGGCTGCTCAGGATTGTTGCAAAAAAGAAGAAAGGAATAGAAGCCTTTGAAATGTGGTGCTGTAGGAGAATGAGAAGGGTGGATAGGATCGCTGATGATGAAGAAAGGTAAAACGGAATATGGAAAAGGAATCATACTGCAAGGAGAAGAAATAAAAACGTTACGATTTGCCGATTATATTCTAGTATCATGGGAGTCAGAAGGAAACTTGAAAACCATAATAAATGACATGAGCGCGATCCTGGAGGAAGAGTACAACGTGAGGATTGATAGAAGGAAAACAAAGGTAATGGAGTGTAGTATGGGAAAGAGTATAATAAGAAGGGCAGGTTATATTGGGAAACGACATTTTGAAAGTGATTAAGGAATTCTTCTTCTTGGAATACGTAATACCTATGGATGGTAGAAGTATAGTAGACATAAAGAGTAGGAAGGCTTTCGCGAGAAAGAGGAATTAACTTACGGATAATTTTAGAGTGAATATTAGGAAATCATTACTAAAAATGTTCGTATGGAGCGTGGCGTTATATGGGCGCGAAACGACGAGTAGAAGTTACTGAAAGGAAAAAAATAGAAGCCTTTAAAATGTGGAGCTATAGGAGAATGAGATGGGTGAATAGAATCACTAACGAGGAAGTTCTAAGCAGAATAGGGGAAGAGAGAACAATATGGAGGACGTTGACCGACAGAAGGGATAGATTAATAGGCCACGAGGGTTAATAGACGAGGGTATTGTAAAATTAGCATTAGTGGGAAGTGAGTGTGTGGGGGTGAGAGCACAAGAGGGAGGCCAAGCTAAGAAGATTAGGGAAGATGTGGGGAGGTTGCATCAGACCAGTCTTAGGACTGAACACAATAACAACAACATCTTATTTTGTGGGTGTTGATTTGTGAGGGAAATTGTTTATACATTCGGAATTCTCGTTCATTACAAAACATTGAAAAGTACTTAGGCAAATAATGTTGGCAACACCTGGGGCGACGATTTATTTCCCCCATGTTTGTGTGTTACTTTGTACGTGCGGAATAAGTAGTGAATCTGCTCCTGTTTGCCTGTAGTGGAAGGATCGCGCCACACAGTCACAAACACACGCACACATGTTGGCTTCAGTGACGTCACGACGAGGATGCGTGGGTGGTGCGAAACCCAACAGAAATAATTCGCAAAGTTATTCTCATAGGACAGATGCGAAAGTAGCTAAATATATACACGAAGAGGGGGAGAGAAAGAGAGCGGGGGGGGGGGAGGAGGAGGGGGAGAGACACGCGCCAACTTTAATATTTCGCACAGTGGTCGACGCCGCCGCGATTCTTCTCAGATTCGCCCCCCCCCCTCTCTCTCTCTCTCTCTCTCTCTCTCTCTCCACGCGTGCATTTAGATCCATTAGTCGGCCAGGCAATAAGATTCCTCGCCTCGAGAGCCTCTCAGCGCTGCTAGATAGAATCTTTAAAAAAATAAAAAGGAACAGGAATGAAGGCAATCGAGGGTGATTAGAAGTGACACAAGACAGGCAGCTGTAATTTTGATACAACCCTCAAAGCTAACCTTTTCATTTAATCACAAGTAGCACAACCCACATCCTCCCTAATCCGCTCAGCGTATTACATCCTTGTCCTCCCTCTTCTGTCCTAACCCCACACACTTCCCTCTAAAGCTAATTTTAGGAGACCCCCGTGTCTTATAAGTTGATCTATTAATCTATCCCTTCTATTGGTCAACGTCCTCCATATTGTTCTCTCTACCCCTATTCTGTTTATAACTTCTTCGTTTGTGATTCTATCCAGCCATCTCATTCTCCTATTGCACCACATTGCATTCTTTTATATTATTTTCCTTTCCACACCCATATAACGCCATGCATTTTTAGCAACGATTCTCTAATATTCACACTTATATTACCCGTAAGAAAAATTCCTCTTTTTCGTGAAAACCTTCCTTGCCTGTGCTACCCTACTGCTTATGTCTACTATACTGCTACCATCACTAGTTATTACGTGTCCCAAGTAGCAGAATTTCTCAACTTCAGTAGAAATATCCCTTCCCAATCTAATAGCCTCTGTTAGACCCTATTGTTTATGTCTACTATAGCTATCCTACTCTAGTTATTACGTTTCCCAAGTAGCAGAATTCCTTAACTTCAGTCAAAATATCCCTTCCCTTTCTAAAACCCTCTGTTATTCCACTTTTTCCCATCACCTTGGTTTTCCCTCTATTAATCGTATTTCTGCAGGACCATCTTGTTGCCATTTATTATGGTTTCCAAGCCTTCTTCTGACTCCCCATAATACTACAACATGGTCGGCCAAGCGTAGATTCCCCAACAGTTCCATCACCCTGTATATAACAATATTTTTTTAAGCGAGTGGGGGATGACATCCGAAAAAGCGTCCCGAAACTTTATTTAAAAAAATAAAATAAAAAATTCTGATTAGCTTACGTATCCAAGAAACCGATGATGATTTGAGACGAGGAGTGATATAGATTTAGATTTATTATTATTCAATCCATTAGTCCTGGGTTGAGGAAATAGAATACGTCAAATTAGTATTACAAGAAATATACAAAATTTTACGATTAAGAATTGAAGGACAAAAAGAGGAAAGATAAAATTCAATCTTCAATTTTCAAACGACTTCATTGCTGTAGCTTCTGTGGAAAATAAGTTACGGTAAAGAAGATTCCGATTATATTACTGAAGGCAGTTACAATTCTGAGAAAAAAATTTTAATTGAAAAGCGAGAAAAACCCGTATTCCGAGTGACTGTTTGACGTTCATCCTGCAATCAAATTTACAGCGGTTTGTGTCGGGGGAGGGGGGGAGAGGGAAACTGATTAAATTTTTTTGACTTCGGTCTCGATATTTACACTGTTATGACTTTAAAGGTTGGAAGAGAAAAGAGTCGCACGTCGTTACCTAGAAGTGAAGTCCCGTGGCTGGAAACTTGCCGCCGTATGTATTTATATAACATGTGTTCTGTGAATGGATTCACTCGCTCAGTGGAGAATGGAAGCGCCAGGGACCCGAGCCAATTAGAGAGAGAGAACTAAGGACAACCTTGCTCGGTACAGACTCCTCAATGGACCCAGCCAGCTCTTTACACACACAAACAACACTGCCTCCAAAATATAATTTAAAAACAACTTCCATTCAGGATTGTTTTCATTTGTAAGGAGCTCCAATCGCAATCACTACCTTTTGAGGGTCAATCTAATCTGAAAAATATGTACTGTGTAAGGAATATGGGAGGAAGGGGGAAGGGGGATATTTAAGTGAAATATTAATAAACAGATTTTGTAATAAAAACAAGAAAAAAATTTACTTGATCTTTAAAAATATTTAGTACAGTAATAATTAGAATTTTTGATATTTAGATCTTTATGTCGTGCCGCAGAAATAGTTCTCGGGTTTCCACTCTGTCGTCATCTTCAGCCTGAAACGTCGCGTTTTCATCGCACCTGCACCCGAGAACTATTTCTGCATCAACTACATTTTTTTTATATTGATAATAATTTACTTGACCTGTTTTCTAGATTCAATAACAGGTCTGTTTAACAATATTTTTCTTTTTTTGGTACATTTTTTTTACATAGATATAAATATGTATGAATACAATAATAAAGTATATGCGTATATTTAAATTTGTTTTAGCATGTAAGATCATCATCTGTTACACTAGTTTTATTATTATATTATTTTCGTGGAGAGACTGAAGGAGAGAATTTTTAATTTCTTTGTCTCCTCATCCTTTCCACCTTTATACATTTTGTTAGTGAAACAACTCCGGTTTTCCGGTTACGACCCACGTTTCCGGATCTCCATGACGCGTTGGTCGAACTTTTTTTACTAATTTTTACTCTAATTATTTATGACTGTATTTGTATTAGCAGAGTTATGAAATTTGTTTAAGATAATTACTTGAATAATCTTACTATTACTATAATTTATATTCTATTTTATGTTATGATGTCCATACTTTGGTCTTTATACTCATCCGGTTTCTGGATTTGAAAGTCCGGTCTTATGATGTAATATTTAAGATTCTATATTTTTAGTCCTGTATTTTGTCAGTTCTAAAGCGGATATCAGGTTTGTCAAATTTTCTAGAGCCGCGGTGAGTGGTGGGTTTCTTTTTATTTCCCATAGTCTTTCTTTTCTTAAGGTTTCTCTTATTGTCTTGTCTGCCTCATAATTGTGGCATTCCAGTATGGCGTGTTCCGGTGTTCCTCTCTCTCTCTCCACAGGCACATAGATTATCTGGTCTGCTATTTATTCTTCCCAGATATTGTCCGTATGGACCATGTATAAGACCCTTGGTTGGGTTGAGGTGACGTCTAAGCTGTAATCTTTCTCTTATGTTAGGTAGAATTTCGTACACCCTTCTCCCTTTATTCGATGAATTCCATCTCCGGGAAAGCCTCAGCTCACTTATTTATGCCGTAAAATTAAAACTCCTTTTCCACAAGAAGTTACCGTCAGACTGATAATGTTGGCCATGGCAATGGAGTGAAAAAGACTTTGGGGAAAGCGTCGTATCTGAAATATTTAAGTAACGAGAGAGGGGAAAAAAAGAAATTATAGATAACATTAGAAGTAAATGAACCGAATTAAACTGAAAAAATAAAATAAAAATCATACATAAAAAAATTAAAAATAAAGAAAATAACGTGATTATAAGAATAACTTAAATTACTCGTGTCATTTTTGCGAATTAATCGTGTTCCTCGTGGTCCTGATGTGTACCATTTCACATAAGTTCCTTTTTCTATAAATTTTGTCCAAAATCAAGAATTTCAACCCCTTTTCCCCAGTCAAATTCGTGTTCCTCTTGTAGCCTGACTGTGTGTGGTCACTACATTACGGACCGTCGTTTTTTTAATTGCTTGAAGTGTTAATTGTTGCCTCGGATCTGTTAACCATATACCAATATTTCACTTAAATAATATTAGTATCTTCCCCTCCCCCTCCTCCTCCTCCCATATTCGTTACACAATAATTTTTTTTTGAGATTAGATTCACCCTCAAAAGTTAGTGATTGCGATTGGAGCTCCTTACAAATGAAAACGATCCTGAATGGAAGTTGTTGTTTTTTTACGTTTTGACACTCTTGTGGTATGTTTTTGTTTCCATATATGTATATGTTTTTTTGAAAAAAAATCTGTCACAATTTCACCTCCCTAGGGTTAATTTTCTGTACATTTTTTCCACTACGGGGAGGAAAAAACTTGAAGAACGCATTACAAAAAACATGCCGAAACGTTGTTACGAGTAAATGTATATAATAAAGTCTGTAAAAGGTCACCAATTTGTTAAATTATATATACAACAGACGTTACATTTAAACTTTTAAAATTAATATCATATTTAATACCGTGTGTGTTAATTTGTAAAAAAAATACACGAAAATGAAACAAATAGCGGTCTTCTTTTTTTAACTGTAGTGTTGAGTCGTAGTTAGTAACTTGGGACCCGGGACAGTGAAGGAATAATGGAGGAAATCGTCGCAAAGTGCAGAAGATTGGTTGGAGTGTATTGCGGGATTGCTTCACACACACACACACATGGTTTTCCCCTACTCCGCTCTCCCTTTGCGGTTTCCCCATAAACTATCACCACCTGTTGAACAACTCACAACTACTTTCCGTTCTCGTCCAACTTCACTTATGACATATAAATAACCTGGAACAATACACACGCCTTTAAATAGTTCCCTAAACGCCCGGAAGTCAACACAACGTTGAACAAACATCAATTTGTAAGTAATATATTAATAGCTTCATTTATCTGACTTGAACGGTGTAATTTAGCTCCACTGGAGGGAAACAACTCCGGTGAGATAATAAATTATTTTAAATATAAAATTACTATACATAAGCATATAAATGCTTACGGTTGAAAATATAGTACATAAATTTATTTTTTGAGGAAATTATTAACATCCTTCTATTAAATTATCATCCATTACATTTTATTTACAAATATATAAAACTTAAATCGATTAAAATAAACATGAAATTAACAGTTTATCTGTTCAAAATGTCTAGAAAAAAATTAATTTTTATAATACTGTCCGTATTGGAAACATACAGGATTATCGTATATTTATTTGATTGTTAATTATGGTATTAGTGTCACATTTAAATGTTTACAGCTTGTTTGTTTTCCGTATCCAATCCGCCATTTATTTTCATCTTGGACGTCATCTTCCTGTCTACTTTCCATTGCCTCTTCACGTCCCTCTTGCCCTTCTTTACCTGCGTCTTTTAATGGCAGTCCAATTCCAGATCTTAATTGCCTATCTATTTTCTGGCATTCTTTTTTATATACCCGTACCAAGTCAGCTTTTTATTTTCCATTATTTCATTATTATATTAATTTGTAATAAATAAAAATTTGTTAAAATATGAAAACTTCAGGGGAGGATGAGGAAAGGGTGAGGAGGGGATAGAGGAGAAGTGAATGAAAAGGATGGCAGGAGAAGGGAAGGGAAGCTATGGGATGGGTGGGGAGGGGAAAAGAGGAGAGGAGAAGGGATGGGAAGGGAAGGAAAAACTAAGAGTCAATTTGTTTTGGTGCATAGTTACCTGAAGAAGTTCACAAAGTTCGATGAAACGTAGTATTTGTGTTAATTAAATAGTAATATAATTATTTTCTGACTTATTGACCGTCTCTTTATTGATTTTAATATTTAAATTTTATTAATTGGGGAATAATTCATTGACAGCCATTTTGAATATAACTTTCATAATTAAAACATTTTTCCGTCGAAGACTTTCGCTTACAAAATTAGCATAAAAAATAATAGTCTGAATAAATTTAAGTAATTTAAAAATAAATTTGAGAGCCGCTTTCATGTATATGTATATATAAATAGATAGAAAAAAATATTTTTTTAAGAAAAAAATACGTTAATTCTTTCTACAATTAAACAATGTAAAATAAAATTTTAATCGATGAATAAAATAAAATACACAAAATTCACAGTTTTTTGTGTCTATTTTCAATTTAAATTTTCATAAGTAGTGGCATATTGTCAATAAAGCAAACACGTGTCTTTATCGTCCTGTATAATTTTCCCCACCTAAGTCTTTACTTTCCCTCAGAGTTTAATTTGTGCCGTTTCCACCCTCACAGATGATTTTAATAATTGGTTTAGTTGTTGAGAGAGTAACCTTGTCCTCGCCTCTGCTTCGCCCAACCAGTTCCATTATTCGACCCTTTGTGAAGCCAGATTATCGCCGCACATCAAGCACTAAGTACACTTTTAATTTCCTGAGTGCTCACTCACAAGTGAGGTCTCGAAGGAGCAGACAGAAACACCGCCTCCTAGGGTTACCACTCACATGGAGAGTGGCTCGGCCAACAACAACCGTCACACTTTACAGAACCGAGTAGGTCCAGGAACCTAAGAGCGTCCCCGCACTCTAGATAATCACCCTCACGCGGTGGGGTGAAAACACCAACCAATATTAAAATTAATTTTACAATATTTTTGATGGATGGTTACCTGAAGAAGCCCGCAAAGGTGGATGAAACGTTGTATTCGTGTTAATTAAATTTATTTCCTCACTTTTTTGGCCACACTTTTATTTCTTTATAATCAAAATTAAATTCAGAAAAATGATCTTTACATTTGAATTTGGTTTTCTTCATGTGCTTCATAAATTAACACAACGAGGTACACTAAATATATTCCTGTATCGATGTTGTTCTTGTATTCAGTCCTAAGACTGGTTTGATGCAACCCACCATACTAACCCATCTTGCGCAAGCCTTTTCTTATCTGTATAACTAGGACATCCCAAATCCTCCCTAATATGCTCAGCGTGTTCCACCTCTTCTGATCTCACCCCAAAAATCTTCCCTCTAATACTAATTTTACAAGAACCTCATGTCTCAAAAAGTGGCTTATCTCTTCTGTTGGTCAACGTACTTCATATTGTTCTCTCTTCTCCTATTTTTTTATTCCCCTAATACTACAATAACATAGACAGTGTGATTCCTTTTCCATATTCTGTTATAACTTTCTTCATTGCCTGTTATATATAATAGGCGATGAATAAAAAATAGGGGAAGAGAGAACAATATGAAGAACGTTGACCTAGAGAAGAGATAAGCCACTTTTTGAGACATGAGGTTCTTGTAAAATTAGTATTAGAGGGAAGTTTGTGGGGTGAGATCAGAAGAAGTAATATATATATATATATAAGTAGCATAGACGTAATTATCTTACTCCTTCATTGATTTCTGCTTTCTTTTCTTAATCTTCAATTTTATTTATTGTTGACTGCCTTCTGTGGAGGTTATGTATAAGTCGTCTTTCTCGAGATTTTATTCCTGTCATCTTTCAAATCGTTATTCGTGTGTTCCAGTTCACATTATCAAAGGCTTTTTCCTAAATCTACAAATGCCATGAACGTAGGCCTGCTTTTTCCCCTTTCAGAGTCAATACTGCTTCTCTTGTCCCTACATTCTTCCTAAAAACCAAACTGATCTTCTGCTAACTCGCATTCCGTTTCACGTTCCATCCTCCTATATACTATTTTCGGTTAATATTTGCACGCATGAGATACTAAAATAATTTTCCTGTGCTTTTCGCATTTACCAGCCTCAGCCTCTCTTCGGTATGGGTATAATTATGTTTTTCATACAATCTTTTGGTATTTTTTTCCTCTTTTGTAGATTTTTCAAACTATCCTCAACAGCCATGACGTTTGTAAGTATTTATATTGTGGGACTCTTAATGTTGTGTAAGATTAAATATACAATCAGAGAATATGTTAACGATGAAATGAATGAAGTCAGTCTTTAAGGTCGTTATACTTTGATTACATACATCTTCAGTCAGGAGCTTTGGACGATAGTGTCACATTCTTTGTCTCCAAACCATTACTCTGTTTATATAGTATTTATGAATATTAATGTCGTTCAAATTAAAGGATAATAAACTTGGAGACTGACGTCACTGCTTTCATCATTTACTCACTAGTAATTATCACCCAGTTTGTTTGTAATGAGATTTCATTTTGAGATGAGTCACACACGAGGTTCTCTGATTGGTTTCAAGTTCCTTGAAAAATGGGACAGAATATCTCTTTGTCGGCAATCTTCTAAAGACCGTCATTGTCACCGGAAAGGGTAAAATGACTTTAGGAACTTTGCAGTGATATATTTATTTGTTTATTTTCATTTGCGAACCTTTGTGAATCACTTCGTTAGCTGGAATAATTATTCTGGTAAACCAGAAGGATTAAATATATAGGAGGATTTCTAAGTATCCTAACTACGGAGTACGATATTTCTTTTAATCCTAAACATTGCAAACGAATGTGTGCCAATGTTTGAGTTGGCGAGAGGAGAGGGACGGGAAGAGGCAGAGTCTCTCTCTCTCTCTCTCTCTCTCTCTCTCTCTCTCTCTTTCTCTTTCTCTCTTTCTCTCTCTCTCTCTTTTCCACTGAGGAGGAAATATTCTTTTCGTGATGTGGAACATTTTTTAAAGATGATCTTTGCCTCTTTTTCTTTTTAATTATATGTAAACCCGAAATAAAACTAATATAAAATTTAATTTTTCTTCTGTTGAATTAAATATAAAAACAGATTCTGTTGCAGTTACCCTCCAGTCATTTTGAACAGCTTGAAACTTACCTTCAAATTGTACACCTCGAGGAATAATGCCTGGTTCTTTCAGTTCCACATTCGTTCCAAGTGGCCACCAAATACAGAATGTGAAGTTATGTACGAGACTGCGCCTTCTAAACAGATCCAAAGGTACGACTGAACCCCGCCAGAGGGGATTTCATATATCCTTTACGTAATATTTACTATTGCTGTGGCATATACAAGTAGCCTTTTTGATTCACATAATTATAACAGACCTTAACTTGATACAGTTCATACCAGGTTTTTCTAAGACAATTTTTTTTTCTTTACCATGATACTTACGAAATGTTAAAAATGTAGATAGTTAAGAGAAAATTTAAAAGAGGTTAGAGGGATAGATAGAGAGAGGAGAACAGATAAGCTGTTTAGTCAAAAACGTAGAGTTGGTCTGTACAGATTATATATATACAAAGAAAACAAGTGAAGAGAAGAAATGGGAAGAGAAAGCACGAAGGAAAGGGAAGACAGGTGAAGGATAGAAGAAGAGTAGAGAAGAGGAGAAGATAAAAGTAACAAGAAACTAGAAAAAGAGAAGAGAAAAAGAGATGAGAGGAAATAAATAGAAGAGAAAAATCAGAACAGAAGAGAACAATCAGAACAGAAGAGAAAATTCAGAATAGAAGAGAAAAAGAGAATGTGAAGGTAAAAGACGGAAAAGGAAGGAAAGAGAGGGGGAAGGAAGGGGAGAAGAAGAGGAGAGGAGAGGAGAGAAGATGATATGAGAAGACCTTAAAAAACGAGATGAGAAAGAAGCGAAAAAACCGAAAAGAAAACGAAGAAAAGAGAAAAAATGAAAAGGAGGAAGGGAAGGAAGGATAGAAGATGAGAAGAGAAGACTAAAAAGAAATGAGGAAAAGGAGACGAGAAAACAGGGAAGATAAAAAAGAGAAGGAAAGTGATGGGGTGGGAAGGGAGGGGAGGGGAGAAGAAGAAAAAAGATGAGAAAGAAAAGAAGAAAAAACAGAAAAGAAAATGAAGAGAAGAGAAGATTAAAAATTAAGAGAAAGAATGGGAAAGGAAAGGACGGAAAACAAACACATTTGTCAACTGCGCGTTCAAAAAACAACCCTCAAGGTTTATCTCTGATGCAGTGTTATCATTCGTTTGTTCTGGTCCTTGTAAAGATATTTTTAATGTTTCATGGAGGTTTACAATTACTTTCTGTAAAATATAGATTGAAGCCAAAATTGTAATTAAAACGTATTGCGAATGTGGAGTGTTTCTTTACCCTTTAGACTTTCGGATCGAGTTGATTAAAAGTAACGATCCTCTCTCGGTCAAAGTATTTATAATGGTAAGGATCTGTTGTGCGTGGGAGGAATCCACTCCGAGTTTAGAAGCAGGGGCGCGGAGATTCAATTACCAGACAAGGGAAGTAGGATTCGGCAACCCTTGTTCTGTTTGCAACCCCAGTACGTACGTCAGTTGCTCCTTCCTTACAAATTGTATTAGTGAACAAAGACTCGACATGACGATACGCAAGGACTGACTGTCTTATAAGCAACGATTTCTAAGGAGCGACTATGATGGCTTCTCTAACAGCGTTACCCTACTTAATACATAATTATCCCATGGGTTCCTGAGACGCAGAGCTGCCTGACGTCATCACAACACGTCGCTCACGGAACGGGAAACGACACTAGGTGGGTGCCCGGCGATTCCCGGGTAGTTAATTACCTTTGCCCGGAAAATAAATACACTGTATTCTTATCTCTTGGTCTTGAACATTCAGCTACATATGTCGATCAACGGATGAGCTTAAATTTTTTTATTGTGGTATTCAGTCCGAAGACTGGTCTAAAGCAACCCTTCATGCAAACGATTCTAGTGCAACCCTTTTCATTTCCGCATAACTAACACATCCTACCTAATCTGCTTAGCTTAGTCCGTCCTTGGCCTCCCTCATCTTTTCTTACCCCCACACACGTCCCTCTAATGCACAAGTATCCTCATATCTTCCTTGGTCAACGTCCTCCGTATTGTTCGTTCTTCCCTTAATCTACTTTGAACGTCTTCGTTAGTTACCCTATCCAGTCATCTGATTTTCAGTATTCTCCTATACCACCACATTTCAGCGGCTTCTATTCTTTTCCTCTCCGCAACTCCTATCGTCCACTTTTCGCAATCGTATAACGCCACGCTCCATGGGAACATTTTAGCAACGATTGCGTAATATTCACACTTATATTACCCGTGAGTTAATTCCTCATTTTCACGAAAGTCTTCCTTGCCCGTGCTATCCTATTTTTTTTCTACCATCCCTAGTTTTTACGCTTCCCAAGTAGCAAAATTCCTTAACTACCTTCAAAGCATCCCTTCCCAATCGACCAGACTTTGTTATTCCACTGTTTCCCGTACTACACTCCTTTGTTTTCCCTCTATTAATCGTCATATCTGACTGGAATATATTCAGGTTTCCCAGTTCCTGCTGATTTTTTTAAATAACAGGGTTTTGGCCTACCCTGTGGATTCACGAGTGAATACGTCACGTCAGTGTTGTGTAGCAAATAATCTTAACCTAGTTGTAATAACACCTTGAGAAAGTGTGAAGAATCAGCCTGCTTCAACGGGAGACTTTGGTCCTTTTAAAGTCTGGAAGTCCTAGTTACAAGTCTTAATTAGAAACGTATTTCAGGTTTTCGAAAAATTATATATATTTTTTTATACGCTTCACGCATCAAAAACTTAACCGGGCACTCAGATGCCTCGGAAAGGATTTTAAGTCTCGTGCTGAGCTTTGGTGGGATGGTTTTTCTTCTTGTTGTTCTTCAAGGATGGAATTTAGTGGAAGGGGCTGGAGCCATGGAGTGTGAGTCCGTCTCGTCTCGTCTCGACGCTGTTAGAAGGACAAGAGAAGGCGCGAGAGGAAGACCGCGAGGAGGAGATCGCCCAGAGGTGAGGGAGCGTTGTTCAGGACAGAGTCTATCCAGGGCAGCCTCGTGTCGACGCGCGTGTAGACCCCGGGGCTGCCGGGGAGGGCGCAGCCCATGCCCCACGAGACGATGCCCAGGACGTAGCCGTCGCACACCAGAGGGCCTCCAGAGTCGCCCTGACACGCGTCGCGGGTCTCGTTGGACAGCGTGCACAGGTTGTTCCTCGGGGACACGAGGTCGCCCACGATGTCGTTGCACTCGTCCGCCGACAGCAGGTTGATCTCCACCTCCTGCAGCAGCGGCGTCTCGTACGTGTCCACTATGGTGTACCTGCACACGCCTTCCATGTCAACGTCTGCTCCATCGCCTCGTCTCATGCACCACAGTGGCCACCATACATTTACTACTCCCCACTCAAGTTACATTCATCTCTTCACCTACCAACTTAAGAAACCTATAAATAAGATTAAAACCTGAAGATCACGACTCGCTCCTCACTTTACCAACCACATCAGCACATCATCATCATCCCCCCCGCAAATTCGGAATCAATTCCACCACAATCTGTGAACCCTATTCTTAAGTCTCCTTACGTTGTTGTTGTAGTATTCAGTCCTAAGACTGGTTTCATGCAATCCTCCATGTTAACCTATCTTGCGCAAGCATTTTCATTTCCTCACAACCAGCACATCCCACATCCACCATAATCTCCTTAGTGTATTCTATGACCTTCCTCTTCTCTCCACTCTCCTCTAATGTTAATTTTACAAGACCCTCATGCCTTAAAATGTGACCTATAAATTATCCCTTCTCTTAGTCAACGTCCTCCATATTATTCATTTTTCCCCAATTCTGTTTAGAATTTCCTCTTTAGTTACCTAATCCACCCATCTCATTCTCCTATAGCCCCACATTTCAAATGCTTCTATTCCTTTCCTTTCCACGTTTCGCACCCATATAACGCCACACTAAATACAAACATTTTTAGCAACGATTTCCTAATATTCACACTGATATTACCCGTAAGTAAATTCTACTTTTTCGAGAAAGCCTTCCTTGCCTGTGCTATCCTACTCTTTATGTTTACTATACTCCTACCATCCCTAGTTATTACGCTTTTCAAGTAGCAGAATTCCCTAACGTCAGTCAAAATATCCCTTCCCAATCTAACAGCCTTTTTTTATTCCACTGTTTCCCACACTACAGTCCATTACCTTGGTTTTCCCTCTATTAATCCTCATATTGAACTCTTTCTTCAGGACCACGTTCATGCCATTTGCCATGTTTCCCAAGTCCTCCTGTGACTCCCCTAAGACCACAATATCGTCGGAAAAACGTAAGGTTTTCATTTTTATGAAATGTCAATAAAACGAAGACTGCAAATTGGGTATCATTATGATTCAATGTTTCATGATAGTTTACTAGTTCTTTTAATCAATTCTCAAGAGCAGATAACATTAACCACAATGGAAAATGGAATCTAGGAATAGAACACTTATTTTTACTAAAACGAAAATGGTTATCATCGGGGGAATGTGAAATAGAAAACGAAAAAGTGTCGCTTGTTGAAACGTGGAAATATCTAGGTGGAACTTTTAATAAGAAATGAAACTTGGGCGAACACGGAAACGTAGTAGCGATTCAACATCTCTCCATTCACGTAAACCTAAGCTAGGTCTCACCTACCAATTCACTAAACACAACCCTAATTATAGGAAATACGTGAAGATTGGACATTGCGTGAATTGATAACAGGCGCATTCAATTCTAGTCTAAGGAGGTGTAAGCACTTCAATTGAAGCTCAGTAAAGAATATAGGACATTTTAAAATAAAAAAAGACTAGAATGGAAAAAATGTCAACCGGACCAGGGACTCGAACCTAGGACCTCCCGATATCCAGGAGTCTCGGAAATTAGAAAGTGGATGACTAAGGTCCAGAAAAGAAATGGGACGTTGTGGATCAGACGAAGACGTGACAGAAGTAGTGGTAGCGCCTCAAAAGAAGAAGGTCTTGGCTTCATTATTTTTTGGGTCGTCAGAGGTTCGAGAGGAAGACTCACGTCTGCTTGGTGAATCCCCAGCCGATGACGTGGCAGACTCGTCCCGTGCTGACCGACTCCGAGGGCAACTCCTTGTCGGGCAGGCGCGCGAAGTTGACGCGCGTGTTGATCCTGAAGGGGTGGGTGATGTGGATGAGCGCGATGTCGTTCTGCATCATGTCCAGGCAGAACTCCGGGTGCACGACGAAGCGGTCGGGCCTGCGCGTGGCCGTCGACGTCGGGCATTTCCTCTGCACAGACGTCAAGCGGTCCGCCACGAACTCGCAGCCGGCCAGCAGGATGAACTCCCGCGGCTTCCTCAGGGTGCGCTGTTGGGTCTGGACGCAGTGGCCGGCGCTCATCGACCAGTGCCTGTTGATGAGGGAGCTGCCGCACATGTGGCCCGTCTTCCGCCATTGCAGAGAGAGCATGAACGGGTACTTGGATATGCTCACGTCGACGCCGCCCACGATGCGGTTGTCCACGGCCCGACCGTCGGCCGCGCCGGTCACCACCAGCATCAGCACCGCCGTCAGCAACCACGGTGACCCCATGTCTCCCTTGGACTCGAAATTTGAAGACTGCGTCACCGTGGAAACCGAGACTGAGCCGCGGCCATTGTATGCGTCCCTTCAACCCAACGACATCAGACTCCAGTTACATTTATTTCTTCACCTACCAACTTAAGAAACCTATAAATAAGATTAAAACCTGAAGATCATCATCCCCCGAAAATTTGGAATCAATTCCACCACCATCTGTGAACATTAAATCTAAGCCTCCTTATCTTGTTTTTGTTGTTTGTGGTATTCTGTCCTAAGACTGGTTTCATGCAACCCTCCATGCTAGCCTATCTTGCAAAAGCCCTTTTCATTTCCTTATAACTACCTAATCTGCTTAGCGTATTCCATCCATGGCCACACTCTTCTGTTCTCACCCCACTCACTTCCCTCTAATGCTAATTTTACAATACTCTCGTGTCTTAAAACGTGGCCTATTAATCTATCCCTTCTCTCGATCAACGTCCTCGATATTGTTCGCTTTTCCCCTATTCTGTTTAGAACTTCCACGTTACTTACTCTAGCCAATGTGACGCTCAAGGCGAATGCTGAAAATCAGACGGGTGGATATAATCACTAACGAGGAAGTTCAAAAACAGAATAGGAAAAGAGCGAACAAAATGGAGGACGTTGGCCAAGAGAAGGAATAGATTAATAGGCCACGTTTTAAGACACGACAGTCTTGTAACATTAGCATCAGAGGGAAGTGAAGAGCATAGGAAGGTGTAGGGTGGAATATGCTAAGCAGATTAGGGAGGGTGTGGTATATATGCTAAACTGTAAGGTCTTGCGCATGTTATTGTAACATAGAGGGTTCTAGGGCTCAATACAACAACGCCATGATGAATATAGACAAACTCATCTTTTAAATTTATTATTTATTGAAAAAAGTGTGTTTTAAGTCAAACAGGATTGAGTCTGGGGCGTTACAAGTTCTATAAATTAAAAAAATCGGTTTTATAGATAATTTTAAAAATATACTTAATTTTGTTGCATTTTAGTGTTAATTGTTTCCGGTCTATTCCAAACGGGGAATTTTTCATCGTCGTATTTAGCGATGTTAATTTTGAGGAAAAGAAAGGAAGACCAAAATAGCTTATTAAATAAGTAAAAAAGCAAACAGAAAAAAGTTGTATAATATTTGAAAATCCTTGGTTAGTTTTTCAGAGATTATGAAAGTTTAAACGATTCAAGTTTTCTTATCTTTCATTATTAAACACAACTTCGGACTGATATTTAATCTGGATCATTGTGAGCCGTCGATTTTTCTAGACAAGAGAACATTAATTTATGCGCGTCGAAATAGAAACATGGCCGACGTAAATGTAATTATTTAGCCCGGCGCTGTTCCAATTTGTCGAATTTTGTTCCCGCACCACAGCGACACAGATATCGAAGCCAATCGTGGAATAATTGATATCGTAACTGAATTGTTTGTTTATTCAAACTGTGTGCAGCATGGCCCGTGGAACAGTGATCTTGGCAAGGTGACCGGAAATAAGGAGAGTTGGTCTCCATTAAGGTCAAATAAACAGGACGAGCGTGGAGTCGTTTCCGGATTACGGACAAATTGTTACGAAACTAAATTTGTCGGAAATAATGGAACCCAATTTATATCGATACATCGCTCCTTAGTGTTGTGTTCTTTTTTTGGCCCCATGGCAGTTTTTCCGGCCGCGATAGAAGTTAGGAAATGGCGTCCGTGAAGGCTAAAGGACGCACAATTCGTTCTCTGGTTCCATTGTCGCCAACGTGAGTTTTTAATATTCCTTGTGCTGGCGGATATGCGAGTTGTTGTTTCTGAAGGAGGAATAAGAAGAGATAGAGAGTATTACCATCGTTGGGTCGCCAGAGAGACATTTTTATAGTCTCGCTGGCGGCGAGAGAATGTGAAGTTTATATTGAATTGTGTGTAAATCTCATTGAAAGAAAGTCTGAGATACGATTAAAGCTCTCATCATTATATTTATAATGACACTAAAATATATTCCAGCGAAACAATCGATATATGCGAAGACGTCACATAACCCTACGTCATCGAAAGGGCATTTTTTCATTTATTTTACATCTAGAATAAGGGTATTTTGCTTTTAATAGTGAGTCTCAGATATTATTAACGCTCTCATTATTATATTTATAATTATATGAAAATATAATTAAATAGTTTATCGGCCAGTGAAATATGCAACAAATGTAGAGGTTTCTATTTAAATTTTTTTCTAAAACAAATCACCCAATTTAATCCATTGTAAATTTATTATATTGCCTAGAAAATTATATGAAAATATATTTCCCAGCGAATCGTGCGACGTAAACCGTGGCGCGACATAATCATATGTTTAGTTTAGTTACGCCTCCACCCCCATATTAGCTTGACTGGGTATTTTTAAATTTATTTTGCATAGAGAATAAGGGAGGAGAGGTGGGAGCTTGTTAAAAGTTTCGAAAACGGTGGTTAAAATTATTAATAAATTATAGAAATTTAATAATATCAGTTTGATGTAGAGCAAATTTTCCGTAACGTCGACCATGGATCATCCGGAAATTTACTGCTTGTGGGAAAAGAGCATAGAGTGGCAGTTCCAGGACTTGCCTACAGGCGACAGAGTGACTGATTAAGATAATAAATGACGTCCTGGAGAAAGAGTTCAATATGAGGATTAATAGAGGGAAAACCAAGGTGATGTAGTATTAGAAAGAGTATAAAACAAGGGCAGGTTATATTGGGAAAGGATATTTTGAAAGAGATTAAAGAATTCTGCTACTTGGAATAGGTAATAACTACGGATGGTAGAAGTATAGTAGACATAAAGAGCAAGATAGCACAGGCTTTCACGAGAAAGAGGAATTAACTTACGGGTAATATTAGGAAATCGTAGCTAAAAATGTTCGCATGGAGCGTGGCGTTACATGGGTGCGAAACTTGGACGGTAGGAGTTGCTGAAAGGAAACGAATAGAAGTCTTTGAAATGTGGTGCTATAGGAGAATGAGATGGGTGGATAGAATCACAAACGAGGAAATTCTAAGACGAATTGGGGAAGAGAGAGCAATATGGAGGATGTTGATCAAGAGAAGGGATAGATTAATTGACCACGTTTTTAGACATGAGGGTCTTGTAAAATTAGCATTAGAAGGAAGTGTGTGGGGTAAGAACAGAAGAGGGAGCTGAAGGATGGAATACGCTAAGGAAATTAGGGAGGATGTGGTTGTTATGAGGAAATGAAAGGGCTTGAGGAAATTGGTTAGCATTTTAGGGTTGCATTAGACTAGTCTTAGGACTTAATACCACAACACACATGGTCCTTTCTAGTCTGTGTTTGGTGTCCTCTTGTTTCAAATTTTGTCAGTTTACCTTAAAAATAATTTTGGGTAAGATGCAACACACTTATGGAAGCATCGGCACATCAAAATTTGTTATTACTTGTCTCTATTTTGTAAGGTTTGTCTGTTTAAATAAATCATTCGCCGTTCTGAAACGCTCATGTTCATCTTAAGCACATATTTAAGTTGACAGGAATTTATATGTATATATATAGTAGTGGATTCCGCGTTCCTCCGTATTCGAGGATTTATAATTCTTTTAGGGCGCCAGGTATTTTTCACAAAAAACACCAAAAATGGATTTTAGTAGTTTTAATTCCAATGAGAGCACGAGAAATAATTATATCTGCAGGGCGTGGTCATTCTCTCGTCGTCCCGCCGACACAACCTACTCCTTCCACTACCCCATGACGACTCAAAACTCTCGCCAGACTATATTGTTGGCCCAAGTTGCGTCAGTTCCTCAACAATTACAACCCGCAAGCTGGCCTGCATTGTTAAGTGTAACTGAACTGATAAGTTTTCAATTATTTTCAGACGATCCCAGATGTTTTCCCCGTGTGTCGAGGATGACAGCAGCGCGGCTTATTACAGAATTCCTCTCCTTGTATTTCTCCTCCGCGGCGCCCTCCTTCACCGTTGTTTCCTTCCTGACAGACGCTTCAACTTCAGGGACTTGTAAACATGTTTTTTAACGCGTCGGAACTTAAAAATTTTATTATACATTTTTTCCTCCTCCTCCTCCTTATTCCGTAAACCGTCACCTGAAAACTTCCGCACTCCCTTACTGACCGACTTTTACTCGTCAACGCGTAGACGTTTCGTCTCTTCCTGATTCACTTTTAGGAATATCTAAAAAAAAATTGTTTTCTCCTCGTCACACCCAAACACAGACCCATAATGAACATAATCTGTTTCACACGCATTCCACTTGCCGTAGCGTAATTTTTTTTAAAAGCGAAATAAAAGTATCGCGTCTTCGTAGTGCAAATACTAAATTGATTTCTTTATGTGACTTAGTAACTAATTATATTTAATGACAAACGTTAACATTCTTCATGCCATCAAGAAAACTCCGTAAGAGTTTTGCTCCTTTTTTAGCACCTTTCATGACTTTCTCTAAGTGCTTTTCTTTGCTCGTGTATGAAATAACATGCATCGTAGTTTCTTTTAAAATGGTAATTTAAAACAGGCTACGTAAGGGTGTGCACATTATTTCAAGCTAATCAGATCGAAGAGGCTGTCAAGATGCTGATTGATCATCGCTAGTGGTTGTGACGACAGAAAGTAGGGGGCGTGAGAAGAAAAAGTTAAGGTGCGACCAAAGGAACAAAGCTATTAGCAGCGGCAAAGTTATATCTGAAAGAACTACAGAAAGTAGCCGTCAACGGTTGAAGAAGTGAACTTTCTCAGGAAGAGAGGGAAAGGGTACAAGAACGTAGGGAGCAGAACCACGGTAGACGACCACCTACGGCGGGCAAAATTTAGAGACAGGAAAAACCTTCTAAAATTGACGTCAAAAGAAATCTAAAGAGATGCATATTTCTTATGTTGGTTTAATCGCGTGTTGACAAAGAAATTACTGTCACAGTCAAAATTCTGAAGCGCAGTAGGACCCGTCCCTAATTTTAATCAAATATCACGTGTCAGGAAAATTTATGTATAACCCTATAAATTTATAAATTCCTCTCGGGTTTCCAACCGGGTCAAAGATTTTTTAACAGTGACGTTTCGATGGCTTGCTCTGCCATCATCTTCAGACTGAAGATGCCATACATGCCATTCACCGGGAAAGACCTCGTACTTTAACCCTATAAATTGTCGAGGATATTGAAGACAAAGATCAAAAGCAGCCACCGAATCGACAACAGAATCGCATCCTCCTCTCTTTATTGTGAAACACGGAAAGTCGCATACAAATCTCTCCCTTGTGCGTCCAGGACTAGAATACGGCTGTATTTGTTGGGATCAGGTCGAGGCACTGGAAAGGGTACAGAGGGGGGGCAGAAGGTGTCCTGGTCACGGAAACGAGAAGGCTCGTCAATTAGGGTGGGATATGTTAGAAAAACGACGACAAAATTTACGTCTCGGGGCTCTTTTTAAAGCGTACGCAGGCTGGCCAACAATCCTGGGAAGATATTGCATCAAAGTTTTTAGAAGTAAATTATTTCAGTAGAGGGGATCATCATTGTAAAATTGGGCAGTGTAGCTTTAAAACTGACGTTGGGAAATTTTCATTTTTAAATCGGACTGTAAGGGATTGGAACAATTTACCTGCAGAAGTTTTCGAAACATTCCCTGCCAATAGTAACGTGTTTCAGGGAAGAATTAGGAAGTGTAGTGAAGTGCGACGAAACAATATATGAATAATGGGTACTTTTTTTATCTTTTTTGTTAGAATTTAATTTATATTATATTAGTGTAATTATTATCTATAACATATTTTATTTTTTAAGTTTATTTTTCGTAACTGCCACCGAGTGCTACTCAATTGCAGTATTAATAATAAATTCAAAAAAAATCAAACGCGGCGACAACTTTGCGGATATTTTTTGAATCCGTATCCTTGTGAGCCGTGCGATTTGAGGGATACTTCGTTTCTGATATTTTCATTTTTTTTTCATCTGTACCCTCCCCCCGTATTAGAGGGTTAGGGGGAACATTTTTTTTTAACTGACCAGGCAGAACGTGAAACGTTGTTACCTGCATCAGTATGTGATAAACGATATTTACCCGTAGCACACAAGCATCCGTGCTTTCTTCGGCCGTAGTGTGTTGCGGTGTTCCTGTCCGTGGGAAGTGTTTGTGTGGCTGTTGTCTGTCTGTGGTCGCGGCTGTGCAGCGGGAACGTGTCTCTGCACGCTGCGGGGGAGATTACCCGCCTTCAAAACTGCGCGGTGACGTCAACGGGGGCGGGATTGCGTCAGTCTCCCTCCCTCCCTGGTCCATCTCCTTCGTTTCAACAGGTGCAGCTTAGTTCCTGCGACAACGTTACTAATCATTTATAGCTCCAATCATAAATTAACGTGTAGCTTTCAGAGGTCAGTCCACATCCATCTGTAATAGGGATCGGTCAACAGTATACCTTACTTGATGGTACACCTCCAAACATCTTACAACCACACCCCCATTATTATCAGTAACATATTACACACTGCTTCACACATTCCATCCTTGGCCTCCCCTTCTGTTCTTACACCACATATAACGCTAATGTTACAAGACCTTTATCTCTCAAAACGTGGCCTATTAATCTAACCCTTCTCTTGGTCAACTTCCTCCATATTGTTCTCTCTTCCCCTATCCTGCTTACTTACCCTATCAACCCATCACATTCTCCAAGCCTTTTCATTTCACAATCCCACATCCTCCCTAAACTGCTTTCCGTTTTCTGTTCTTGCCCCCACACACTTCCCTCTAATGCTAATTTTAAAGGACCTTCATCTCTCAAACCGCGTCCTATTAATCAATCCCTTCTCGTGGTCAACGTCCTCCATATTATTCTCTCTTCCCGTATTCTGCTTAATTACCCTATCAACCCATCCCATTTTCCTCGAGCGCCACATTACGGAAATTTCTCTTCTCTCCGTTTCTGCAACTCCTACCGTCCGTCCACGTTTCGCACCCACGTTAACGCCACGCTCAACACCAACATTTTTAATATTTATTCTTATATTAGCCGTAAGTAAATTCCTCTCTTTTTTTCTAAAGGCTTCCGTCCCAGTTCTCTAGTTATTATCCTGGTTTTAAAGGTTGTTGACAATGGTGAGTTAAAATCATTATTGTGTTTTTTCGGATGTTTCACTGTCTGAGTGAAAAAGAGAAGAAAAGATAGCTCGGAAGGGAATGAGAGAGAAGGATATCAAAGAAGAAAAAACCAAAACTAACAAGTTAGGATTTTTCGAAAGCGAAACAGAGTGACAAGGGGTAGCAGAGAGACAAATTAGACAGAAGGATATCAAACAGGTTAGTGACGCAGAGAAACTTCTAGCAGGAAAACGAAGTAAGAAAGAAGTTAGAGTAAGAAATTAAAATAAGAAAAGAAATTAGAGAAATTACTGCAAGAAAGCAGATGTCATCTGATTTGTAATACGAGATTCCGTATAATCATGACGACATACTTATTCAATTCTGTCTAGTCCTAGAAAGATCTATCCGTGTATATAGCAAAATTCGCTTAACCTTCTTCAAAATATCCCTTCTCTTTGCTATTCCACTGTTTCCTATGCTACACTGCGCCAACTTGGTTTTCCATCTATTAATTCTCTTTCTCCAGGACCACGTTCATGCCACTTATTATGTTTTCCAACTCTTCTTCTCGGTCCCTAATACCACAATATCATCGGAAAACCTTAAGTTTTTATTTATTCTCCTTTCAGTATGATTCCTTTCCCGTATTCCGTTTCAACTTTCTTCGTCGCCTGTTGTGTGTATGTATATAAAATTAATGTGGAAAGGACAGAGAGATAGAAAGAAGATGACTTACCTGAGGTTCAAAGATGGTAGACTCCAGTCGTCGGCTAGCCGATCACTGGAAATGTCTTCCTAACTTTCTGATGAAGGGGGCGGTGCCTCCGAAAATTCAAGTACTCTAAACCTCACAAGGTGTCTACCATCTTTGAACCTCAGGTAAGTCACCTTCTTTCTATCTCTCTGTCCTTTCCACATTAATTGTTTTAATTAATATGACAATGTCATTTCCTGACTCATATATATATATATATATATATATATATATATATATATTGTAACATGAAAAGTTACACGCAACAATGCAGGCCAGCTTGCGAGTTGTAATTGTCGCAACTCGGGCCAACAATGTAGTCTGGCGAGACTTGGGGCAGTCGTCATGGGGTAGTGAAAGGAGAAGGATGTGTCGGTAGTTGCGGACGGAGAAAGACCACGCCCTGTAGTGATAATTTTTCTCATGTTCTGAAATGGATTAAAGCTATTAAAATCCACTTTTTTGGTATTTTTATTAAAAAATACCTGGCGCCCAAAAAGCATTTAAATCCTCGAATACGGAGGTACGCCGGATCTTCTACAATATATATATATATATATATATATATATATATATGTGTGTGTGTGTGTGTGTGTGTGTTAAAGAGCATGGGCGACAGACTTCATCCTTGTCTAACTCGTTTCAGGATTTCTGCTTCCTTTTGTTGCCCTTCAATTCTTATTATTGTTGACTGTCTTCTGTAGAGATTATGGATAAACCATCTTTTTCGATATTTTTGTCGTGTCATTGTCGAAATCTTTAATAGTTTGTTATCAAAGGCTTTTTCTAAATCTACAAATGCCATGGACATAGGCCTGTGTTTTTCTGATCCTTTCTTCCAAAATTAGTCAATATTGCTTCTTCCCAAAGCCAAGCAGATCTTCTCCTATCTCGCATTCTATTGGACGTTCTTTCCGTCCTCCAATAATAACAATATCTCTCTTTCCAAGCAGCTGCGTGCGTCACTGCCTGGAGCCGTTGATGAGCAATGTTATTTTCTGTCGAGAATTCTTAATATAGGTTCCTCACACCGGTTCCGGTAATGATGTATTATAATATTTTCCTTTGTATCGTCTGTTCGGGAGCGTCGACGCGGAGCTCGTTACGAGGCCTTGAACGATCTCGGGTGGCTAACGAGGGACCCCGAGTGCCCCAACCTCTTGCGATCGTCAAGTCAGCAACGAATCCCACCCACCTTCAACACAAGGATATCGTCACATGCAACTATCATTTCAGCCCCAATATAATCCGATGGCGTTCCATCCCCCTCCACAACACCCTTTTGCTAAAATCAATTTAGAAGTCCGAGAGGCATTTATAGCGGGTGGCGGAGGAGGTGAGGCATGCCGATATCACCTGACACTGAAGGCCAATCACCGCGTGACACGCTCTACGCAGCCGTACGGAAGATGTAATTTTCTTTCGAAAGTCGAATCCTAGAAAGCTGAATGCCTCTCCTCTCTTTAGATTGGCAATTTTTGTCTTTTCTTCATTTACACTTACTTCTAGTTTTGCTAGTTCTTCTTGTAACCTTTTGTACACCAATTTCTCGAGCCATTCCCATCTCTGGTGCCTATCTATCAGTATCACTAAATCGTCTGCCCATCTGGCGTATTCTATACGTTGATATTTTTCTTCCCTGGTCACCTCTTTTGCTCTCTCTAGCATTTTGTCTACCTCATTGAGGTATATATTGCTCAACAACGGTGAGATCGGCGACCCTTGAAGTGACTCGGACCTGATAACGGCATTCACTTGATAAAGATGGCAGCGAACGTCATCGAAACGTCGTTTCCTAACCCGGGTGGAAGGACAACAATTACCTACTTTTCTCTCATATTTATTATGTCACATAAATATATTTATTATTAATCAAATAAAAAGAATGACCGGGAAGGGAATTCCTGTGGGAGTTTTCTCTCGCAGGCATTTCTTCCCCAGAGTGACTGCAAGGCTCACCTGACTCTGTCGGGGATGCCTCGTTGACTCTCTGGTTTTTTCAAGAGTTCTGACATGCCGAGGGACCTTCACCTGTATTAGGTGTATGTATTGGGGTCTAAGGCCTTGGGCATACGGTAGGGGTAGTTCACTGATCCCATTGGATGAGTCGGCCAACTGCCTCCTAAAACAGGCGAGGACACGGAGAAGGGAATGCTGCGACCCCCACAGCACACTCGTCTCCCGTCATTCGCCTGATGGCAAGTTTTTCCATGCACCGGGTACAATTCTTAAACTACAGTCAACCCTTGGCTACCTTGCTCTACCTTCTACATCCCCCCATCCTTTTTCAATTCCCTTCCTATGCTATTAAAGGGGAGTTGCCTGTTTCAGAATAACCCTAATGTAATCTGTTACCCCTACCCTTCCCCCCAAAAAAGAGAAATGGAATAATTTAATTTGGAATTGTTTCCTGTTCCACCTTCCGGGACCTCCTTAGCTCATGAATTAAAAAATTATAAAACGTCATGTTGCTGCCGCTGCAACGCACGTATTTTGTGTACAACATTAAGTCAGATTTTTTAAGTTCTTTATCTACTTATTGGCTGCCGACCTCCTGTGGTGTAGTGGCTAGCGTCGCTGCCTCACAACTCAGCGGTCCCGGGTTCGAATCCTGGCAAGGGCTTGGACGTTTGTGTCGTCATGGTCGCGAGGACCGGGGTTTAAGGCTGATGGGGAATTGATACACCGACCACGTGTCACCTCAAATTCGAAATTTTGTCACGCCAGATGACAGTCCGCAGGCGCCTCGGTAGGCCTAGGCCCTCAAAGATGGGTGTTGAGCCATTCGAAGAAGAATCCATTTATTGGCTATTTCATCCTCTAAATTTCTTTAGAATGCACAGTCTATATATAATTGAAATAGATATAAGGTACTTATTATGTAGTTTTGTATTAGGTGTGAATAAATTTTGTTTGCTGCTTTTCATGCCAGGGTGGAAACAATTGATGAACTCTGATTGGGCGTTGAATGAGCTGTATTGATTAGTGAGTGAGGACACACAGTTTTCTAGGAAAGAGGGTGAAACCTAGCCTTCCACATACAAACACAGTTGTAAGGGTGGTTTTTAGTGTTTTCCACGAAAGCGGCTGGAGTGTAGAATTTCCGGGATGCCAGAGCAGAGCGCGTGCAGGTGGCGAAAGCTGCTAATTCTTCCGGGTAAGAAGAGGAGGAAGGGGTTGAGGCAGGCAGGGGTGAAAGGTTCGTGATGGAACGGGGTCGCTTGTCTGTCACACGCTGCACCTCCTTCCTTCCGCAATAATTACGGCACAAGTTAGCCCACATAATAAATCTCTCCACCCAGTCAAAATGGCAGCTAAATCCAGTTTATCATCACGTCACCATTTTAATAAGGGAAATGATTTGGTTTTGGAAAACTGGCGCTTACGGCAATATTATTGTAATTTAATAAAAATCTACTCTACAATATTATAAGTCCTCTACAGAAACAGTCTTAAAACTCTTAAGAAGAGTTAATTGATTAATAATAACTTATGAAAATGTAAAGCATTTGTACACACTACAAAAGGAATTAGCCGAAATACAGACAATAAATTTAGGATTAAATAATTTTTTTAGCTTCGGATAGGTGATGATAAAACTCGAGAAATAAACCAAAATCCCGTACAATTAAATCACAGTTATAAAAACGGCTCGGTTGAGTCTTTGATTATACTAATTATATATATATAATTATAAATATCAGATTATTCTATTACATCTGTTGTTGTGGTATTCAGTCTTAAGACTGGTCTGATGCAAACCCTCCATGCTACCCTATCTTGCGCAAGCCTTTTCATTTCCGCATACTTAGCAATCCCCCCTGAATCAGCTTACTGTCCATCCGTGGCCTCCCCCGTCTTTTCTTACCCCACACGCACTTCCCTCTACTGACAATTTTACCAGACCCTCGTGTCTTAAAACTTGGCATATTAATCTATCCCTTCTCTTGGTCAACGTCTTTCATATTGTCCCCTCATCCCCTATTCTGCTTAGAACTTTCTGGTTAGTTACTCTATCCAACCCATCTTATTCTCCTGTAGCACCATATTTCAAAAGGCTTCTATTTTTTTACGTTTCCGCAACTCCTACCGTCCACGTTTCGCCACACTCCATACTAATATTTTTTAGTAACGATTTGCTAATATTTATACTTATAATAGCCGTAAGTAAATTCCATTCCTTCCCTGTGCCATCCTTTTCTTTCTTTCTTTCTTTTTTCTTTCTCAATGGCTCTTCAGCCTATTGAGGGCCTGGGCCTACCGAGTCGACTGCGGACTGTCATCTTGCATGACACATTCCGAATTTGAAGTGACACGTGGTGGTCAGCGTATGGATCCTCCAACAGTCTTAATCCCGTTCTTCTCGACCATGACGATACAAACATCCAAACCCAACGCCCGGAATACGAACCGCGGACCTCTGGTTGTGAGGCAAGCGACGCTACTCCACTACACCACAGGAGTTGCTGTGTTATCCACCATTACTTATTTCACTTCCCAATACAGAATCCTTAACCTCCTTAAAAATACCGTTCCTAACTAACAAGAAATTTGTTTTTTCATACTAGTTTATCCAGAGACAGAAACGCTCCCTTGTTTTCCCTCTATTAATCCTCGTGTTGTCCTTTTCCTCCAGAAGCACGTTCATGCTATTTGTTATGTTTTCCAAGTCTTCTCCTGACACCCCTAATACTACGATATCAGCAGCAAACCTCAGGGTTTTTATTTCTTCTCCTTGCAGTATGATTCCTTTTTTCATATTAAGTTTTAACTTCATCATCTATTCTATATATAAGTTAAAGAGATTGGGTGACAGACTGCAAACGTTTCTTGATTTCTGGTCTCTCTTTTCTCTCGCCCTTCAATTACAATTACTGTTGTCTGCCATCTGTAGCGGTTACGGATAACTCTTGTTTCTCGATGTTTTATTCGTGTCGTCTTCGAATTTCTTAAAAAAAGTTTTTTTTTACTTTACAGTGAATTATAAGGATTTAAAAAATCTTAGCTTTGATCTTGTGAGTTTGTCTTTGGCGAATGTAGTGTGAATTTCTGCCGTGGGTGATGTGGGATTAAACGAAGTGGCGTCAGAATGGGGAATTAATTTCCATTTAAAAGAGTGGTGAAAGTAATAGGGGTCGTAGCCCTATTTCAGTGCTCATTATTATCCGCTGTCCCACCCCCACCCTATGAGGAATGTTAACGGCGTCCTCCATATCTGTTCGCAAATGAGAAGTTGTGTGATATTCGCACTCTCTTGTCATGTGAACGTATTCCGCGTGGGCCAATGACCGCAGCTCCTCCTCCTCCTACACACAGACAGACAGACAGACAAAGTGTAATTAACTCTCTGGACGGACAATCGGCTTAGAGGAGTTTCGACGCCAAACTCGGACTTACTCTGGAGGACTGAAATACGCACTCTTAGTCACGGGTCAACGGACCCGCGCTCAGGGGATGAAGTTGAGGAAATGTTACCAGTTAATCTCAGACGGGGAAATTCTACGTAAAAGGTCTCAAATTAAATTCCCAAGTTTCCCTTTATACTTTCAAAAATAATACTTCCATTGTTTAATCATGAACGTGGTCCTGCAGGAAGGATTAATACAGGTAAAACCAATGTGATGGAGTCTAGTGTGGGAAACAGCGGAATAAAAAAAGGGTGTTACATTTGGAAGGGATATTGCTCTACACCAGAAAATTATTCACAATGCCGGGATAATTTTATACAACAGCCTTCCTACAGAGATTAAAATCAATAACTACAAAAGTTTCGTGAAGCAGAGTAAAACTATTCTATTAAATGGCGCTGCTGCTGCTTTACTCGGTACAGGATATTCTTAATCGTCCCTCTAGTATTTTAAATCAAGGTTCCTGCAGAAGTGTTGAATGAGCTGCCTTGTTAAAAAACAACACAACATATCTTTAAACTTTCTGTACAGTTTTTTCTGCTCTTTTCTTTGTTTGTTTGCCTGGAGCTGCTACAGGTTCCTGGTCCAAGTGTGTGCTTGTGATCTCTTGTGTGAGATTATTTGTAATTAATTATGTACCTTATTTTGTTCGTTATTTGTAACGTATGACGTATCCTATTTCCTCAATCGAGGACTAATGGAAAAAAAATCTAAATTTAATATTTAACCTTAACTAATACTGAAGTACAGAGGAGAAAATATAATACGAAATAAGTATTGGAGCAACGTCCACACAGCGATGACGATTCGATGGAAAAACCTGATTTCCAAAATTGCAACATCAACTAAATAACCTCCGCAATTTTTATAAAGAACTTCGAGCTGAATAGGAGAAGAGCGAATAATGTGTAGGACGTTGACGAAGAGGAGGGATAGATTAATAGGCCACGTTTTAAGACACGAGGGTCTTGTAAAATTAGCATTAGAGGGAAGTGTGTGGGGTAAGAACAGAGGAGGGAGGAAAATGATGGAATACGCTAAGCAGATTAGGGAATTATGCGGAATTTAAAAGGCTTTCACAAGATAGGATAGCATGGAGGGTTGCATCAGACCAGACTTTTTGGAGGGGGGGAGGTTAACAGGCTACAGGAGGGTGATCCTGAAACAGGCAACTCCCTTTAATAGCATAGGAAGGGAAATGAAAAGGTGGGATGCGGAAGGTAGAGCAAGGTAGCCAAGGGTTGTCTAGAGCCCCCGGGCTGTAGTGTACGGATCCTACCCGGAGTTTCAAATGCAGGGAAAAACCTAGGAAACCTGCATCAGGTAGGTCGGGCATTGTGTACTATTCTTACGCCCTTCCGAGTGACGGGAGACGAATATTCCCTCTCCCAGTTTTAGGAGGCAGTTGGCCGACTGGTCCAATAGGATCAGCGGACAACTCTAGCTGTATTCCAAAGGTCTTCGACCCCAGTACATATACCTCCCAAAATAGGTGAAGGTGTGAAACTTTGGTAAAAAAAAACAGAAAGAGTACGAGTTATTCCCGACATAATCAGGTGAGCCCCGCAGTCAGTCTGGGGTTCAGGGTTTACTAGGGCCCCCGGGCTATAGTTTAATGATCGTACGTGGTAATTAACCTGAAAGAGATGCAGTGAAAATCCCAGAAAACCTGCATCAGGTAGGTCCAGATTTTGGGTACTATTCTCAAGACGTTCCGAATGTCTCCACCAGTTCTTTAGGAAGCAACTGGCCGACTGATCCAATCTGATTAATGGACAACTCTTTTACTGTATTCCCAAGGTCTGCGAACCCAGTACATACACCTGCAAATAGAGATGAAGAGAGAGGATGAGGCATCCCCGACGGTAACCCCCATTATCATACCTGCGAGAGATCCCCAATCAACAATCAGACTCTTTCCAGAGTAAATCTCGGGATGAACTGAGAACTAATTAATGACCTCAATTGTCGAATGTAAAATGTAGATCATAGCCATCATAGATCCTCGCTTTCATATTATCATGGCTACGGTTGGTAAAAAAAAACATCATGTCGTGTTGTATGAGCATTTACCATTGTGAACATGTGTCATAAAGATCGGTCATTTCCGTCTTCCTCCGGAGTCTGCATAGGGGGGGAAACTCCCGTGGTAATGGCTTCAGGAAGCACGCGTTTCCCATGACCTTAGATCTGGATTGTATTTATGCCCTCGCAAACTGCAGCTGATTCACATTCGAGACCATGAGGACCTCACAGATGAAGCTCTTCAGCCTAGTGGCTGTAGCGATGGCGGTGGCTGCGGCTGGAGATCAGGATGTAAGTAACACTAGGCAGGGGCTGGCTGCTGTAGTGTAGTCAGCGTCACTGACACTGGTGGAAACGGATATGTCAGAGAAATTTCATTTTTCCAAATGTCATATCGTCAAGTCAGTATAAATGTTATAAACATTTTTAACAATCATTCAGATAATATGAAAAGATTAATTTTCATCCTTTTTTATACGTCATTTAATGTTAGTGCCAAACATAAGTGTAATAATTACTTTTTCAGATTTTTCAAACAACCTTTTTCGACTGCATGAAGGAAACCGGAGCCGTTCCAGGTAATTTTGGCATGAATTTTATTTAGTCAACTGCAGGACCCTTCAACGGCGAACCACTTAAGACTAGTCCCATGCTTAAGTATCTTCCGCATAGCTACCACATCCCACATCCTCCCTAATCTGCTTAGCGTATTCCATCCTCTGCCTCCCTCTTCTGTTCTTACTTTAATGATAATTTTTTACAAGACCTTCATGTGTCAAAACGTAGTCTATTAATCTATCCCTTCTCTTGGTCAACGTCCTCCATATTTTTCGCTCTTCCCCTATTCTGTTTAGAACAACCTCTTTAGAGATTATATCCTCCACCCATCTAATTCTCCTATAACACCACATGTCTTTTCCTTTTCGCAACTCCTGTCGCCCATGTTTCGCATCTATATAACGCCACGCTTCAAACGACCATTTTTAGCAATGATTTCGTAATATTCACACTTACAGTAAATTCCTCTTCTTCGCGAAAGTCTTCTTTGCCTGTGCTATCCTACTCTACTACACTTCTGACAATCCCAGTTATTACGCTTCCCAAGTAACAGAATTCCTTAACTTCCTTCAAAATATCCCTTCCAAATATAACACCACTTTTTATTCCACTGTTTCCCATACTGTTCTCCATCACCTTGGTTTTCCCTCTATTCATGAACGTTTTCGTGCTATTTATTATGTTTTTCAAGTCTTCTTCTGACTCCCGTAATATCGTCGGCAAAGCGTAGGCTTTTTATTTCTTCTCCTAGTCGTATGATTCATTTCCCATATTTCGTTTTAACTTTCTTCGTCGCCTGTTCTACATATAAGTTATACAGGAAGGGGCGACAGAGTACTGCATCCTTGTCTTACTCCCTTTTTTGACTTCTGATCATAGTTGTGGAAGTTTAAATAACTGGAATGATAAAACAGTACACGTACTTTATTTCCCCATTAATAACCTGAGACAATAGAGTTAATTTCAATTACAATTCTCGGGTTTCAAAGCCCCGAGTCAGAGCTTGTTGACACAACGTTTCGACGTCTACCTGACGACGATGGCGGAGCTTGCAGTCGAAACGTTGGCCCGGGTTGAAAACCCGAGAATTGTATTTGAAACAAAATCACCCGGAAGTTTCTTCGCTCTCTAATAGAGTTGATTGTTAAATTCACACCCTTCAAATGTATCAAGGCGCTAAGAACAACTAAAAATTAAGCTTGTCAGTGTCTAGTTTTTATTCATACGGAAGAGACTAAAATTGTCCCTCAGCTTGGACTCATGTTTTGTGTAATTTTATTTAGAAAGGTTTAATAAATGTATATGGTCGCGGATATCAGGGTTAAGACTGTTGAAGGATCGATACATTGACCACGTGTCACTCCAAATACGGAATGTGTCATGCAAGATGACTGATCGCAGTCGTTCCGGTAGGCCCAGGCCCTCAATGGACTGTAGAGCTAAAGAGGAAGGAATAAATGTATGCTGAAGCATCTCCTTTAATTTTTTCTTGTGTACGAGTAAGGGGAGTAGCCATTTTTTACTTGTATTTATCCATACTATTTTTTTCGTTTCAGAGGACTTCCAGAACTTTCCTAAGATACAGTTAAAAACTGACAAGCTGAACGTAAGTTTAAATAAAATGAAAACAAATCTTTATATTACCTTTATCATCAACATAACCCATTAAAAACTCGACAAGAAAATATTTATTTTATATTAAAGAGTAGATACCCAATTTACAGTCTTCGTTTATCGACATGATACAATTCATTGTCATTTCATTGTTATTTAATTTTAAATTACAAAAATGATTAGCTGTACTCTTAATTTTAATGTTGCATGTCACATGTTTCCCTTGCCAATGGTAAGAATGGTGTCATTTTTCCTTTATTAAATCTTGTAAGTTGTGTAATCTATTCGTGTAATTAACTTTGATTTTTATTGTTTCATGTTCTCAGTGTACCTTTAAATGTTCTATCGACAAATTTGATGTGGTAAGTTACGACACGATTCTATTTAATATATATACATATATATATATATGGTGTGTGTGTGTGTCAATTTTAAGTAGTACTCCGGGACCCCGCTTAATCGTTCCAGATGTCGCCAGACGGTGTCCTGAATGCCGAAAAGAGTTTCGAAATCGCCGTTAAGTATGTCAAAATTGAAGAAAGTATGAAACAGATGCTGAAAGAGATGATCGAAACCTGTGCAAGCGAGTACAGCGCTCCAGGTGAGCAGAAACCGCGACTTTTTTTTTTGGTTAACAGGCTACATGAGGGTGATCCTGAAACAGGCAACTCCCCTTTAATAGCATAGGAAGGGAATTGAAAAGGGGGGATGCGGAAGGTAGAGCAAGGTAGCCAAGGGTTAACTAGGGCCCCCGGGCTATGGTTTAAGGATCCTACCCGGTGTTTCACCTAAAGAGATGCAGGGAAAACCCTAGAAAACCTGCATCAGGTAGGTCACTTGCAATATATATTTAGTGAGGAAGGGGGAAGAGGGAGTGAGACAGAGACGACAACTAGTCTTGAAAATTTTCATTTTCAGAGGAAAATTCTGTTAATCGTAAATAAAACATTAGACCACCTCAAAAGTCGCAAACGTGGTTAGAAAAAGTCGATTAGTCTACTTTGAAAAATGTGCCTGTGAAAAGTTGTCGTTAATCTATTTTTCGCTTCTAGACTTAAATATGTTCTACAAAAATAACAATAAGTATCGTTTCTTAGTAACTGTAAACCAAATTTTCATCTGTTACGTTTTAGTTCAGCAAACCGAGCTCTGTACAAGATCTGCAGGACTTGTAGGATGCATCATCCTGAAGATCAACGGAAAATGAGGGACGTGGCCCGTAATGGACCGCAATAAAATAGAAATTTTTTGTAAAGTTAAGTAAAGGGTCAATAAAAACCTTTCATCAAATAAGTACTACAAGATTTTTTTTAAAAAAAAACATCTACGCACTGTAATCATTCCTTGTCATCCAGGGGAAACGAACCTGTCGTCTCACGAAAGCGAACCTGATTCTGCAATTTTCATAAACCCCCTTTCCCACTACACTAATAATACAAAAAATAGGGGCAGGGGTCACAACCTTACAAAGTTGTAATCGACAACGCAGCCTGAATAAACATAGGTCAGTAAAATGAAAATGAAGAAACTCCATAATTGAATTAAAACAAAAAGATATAAATTAGAAAAACTGAAACAACAGGAGGGTGCTTCAGAGTTACAAAGAAGATATCAAGAAATGACAAAGAAAAAATGTAGAAGAGAAATGGACACTCTTGGAAGAAGAAATGACTGGAGCAACCGCCAAAAAAAACGTGAAGATAGCTTAGACCAATAGGAAAGCATAGATAACACAAGAAATAATAATTATGATTGATGAAAGGCGTAAATATAAAAATGCGAGAGGTGAGCAGTGCAGACGGCTGAAGAATGAGATAGATAGGAAGTGCAGAGCAGTCAAAGAGGCTTGGCTACAAGAGAAATGTAAAGCGGTTAAAGATTAGATGGTGAAAGGGAAAATATACGAAGCTTATAGGAAAATCAAAGAAACATTCGGCGGAGAGGGGAAATATGTTAGCAAGAACATCAGGAAAGCGGATGCGAAAACAATTCTGGATAAAGAAGTAAGGGCAGGAAGAAAGATGGAAGGAATATCCAGAAGAGTTGTGTCACGGTGGAAATCTAAATCAGCCAGTAAAAGAAAAAGAAGAGGAGGAGGAGGTGGTGGATGATGAAAAGATGGGGAGACAAAATTTTAAGATCAGAATTTGACAGTGGGGCCGACATTTCTGAGCAACGGTTAAGTGCCAGGAATTGATAACATTCCAGCGGAGTGGAACATCATAGCTGTTTTCAGGATAGTCTGCGAAATCTCTGAAACGGGAAGAATACCAGATTATTTGAGGAAGAACATAAGAAGACTGAGGTTGATATATGTGAACAGCACAATTAGTTAAGTGTAACACAAGTCCTATTAGTAACGAAAATAATATATAGGAGGATTGAACGACAAACAGAATGCAACTTAGGAGAAGATCAGTTTGGTTTTACGAAGAATGTAGTGACAAGAGAAGCAATATTGACTCAGCGTTCAATTTTAGAAGACAGGATAAGAAAAAACAGGCCTACGTTCTTGGAATTAGCAGATTTAAAAAAGTATTTTGATAATGTGAACTGAAACAAACTATTAAACATTTTAAAGAGGACAGGAATAAACATATCGAGAAAGAAGGCGACAGACCGCATCCTTGTCTTACTCTTTTCTGGATTTCTGCTTTCTTTTCTTGCCCTTCAATTCTAATTACTGCTGACTGTCTTCTGTAGAGGTTATGTACAAGCATTCTTTCTCGATATTTTATTCCCGTCCTCTTCAATATTCTTAAAAGTGTGTTCCAGTTTATATTATCAAAAAAAAATTCTAAATCTACAAATGCCATGAACGTAGACCTGCTTTTTCCTTATCCTGTCTTAAAAAATTATTAGTAAAGCAGGAGGCATGACATCGCCGGGCACTCAGCTAGTATTTAATACAGGTACTTCGGCTACTTTATTTATTTATTTTTAAGAAAAAGTCCATTTTCGGCCGCGTCAGTAGAATATTTTAGGTGTCATAGTAGCGTTTGTGTCTACCAGGTGATTGTGGAAAATGAGGTAATATTTGTTCCCAACTTAATAAACCGTCCTCCTTTGCCTAAATGGGTTACTCGGTTAAGATTTAATGACTATCGCTGCCGCTTTTGGTGTTCACCTCAAAGCCTCATTCGGAGCAACACTAATTACTTTCGAGTCGGTAATTCGTTTTCGTCGTCTTTACTACTAAACTTCGCGTCGCTTCTTCGACGGGTTCGCCTTTGAAAGTGTTCAGCAATTTTGCAACTAATTGAATCCGGAATTCTAGCTTTTGTGCGTCACTACAGACAAGATGGCGGCTCTACTGGGGAACTTTCTGTGACCCAATTCTTCTCACCTGTTCTAGGAGAATATTGATCCACCACTAACCTGAATACTGTCTGTGTCTAAACAGTCGGGGGAGAAGATATGACACTGGACCATACTACAGATTACACAGGTCTGCGACAGAACAATGTTTTTTCGACACTTTTTTTTTGTTAACAGGCTACTACTTGAGGGTGATCCTGAAACAGGCAACTCCCCTTTAATAGCATAAGAAGGGAATTGAAAAGGGGGGATGCAAAAGGTAGAGCAAGGTAGCCAAGGGTTAACTAGGGCCCCCGGGCTATGGTTTAAGGATCCTACCCGGTGTTTCACTAAAGAGATGCAGGGAAAACCCTAGAATACCTGCATCAGGTAGGTCACTTGCAATATATATATAGTGAGGAAGGGGAGTGAGAGAGAGACGACAACTAGTCTTGAAAATTTTCATTTTCACAGGAAAATTCTGTTAATTGTAAATGAAACATTAGACCACCTCAAAAGTCGCAAACGTGGTTAGAAAAAGTCGATTAGTCTACTTTGAAAACTGTGCCTGTGAAAAGTTGTCATTAATCTATTTCGTTTCTAGACTTAAATATGTTCTACAAAAATAACAATAAGTATCGTTTCTTAGGAACTGTAAACCAAATTTTCATCTGTTACGTTTTAGTTCAGCAAACCGAGCTGTGTACAAGATCTGCAGGACTTGTAGGATGCATCATCCTGAAGATCAACGGAAAATGAGGGACGTGGCCCGTAATGGACCGCAATAAAATAGAAATTTTTTGTAAAGTTAAGTAAAGGGTCAATAAAAACCTTTCATCAAATAAGTACTACAAGATTTTTTTAAATAAAAAACATCTACGCACTGTAATCATTCCTTGCAGAAGGTAGAGCAAGGTAGCCAAGAGTTAACCAGGGCCCCCGGGCTATGGTTTAAGGATCCTACCCAGTGTTTCACCTAAAGAGATGCAGGGAAAACCCTAGAATACCTGCATCAGGTAGGTCGGGCATTGGGTACTATTCTCACGCCCTTCCGAATGACGGGAGACGAATCTGCTGTGGGGTCGCAGCATTCCCTTCTCCGTTTCAGGAGGCAGTTGGCCGACTGATCCAATGGGATCAGTGGACAACTCTTGCCATAATGCCCAAGGTCTTCGACCCCAGTACATATACCTCCTAAAATAGGTGAAGGTGTCTCGGCATACGAGAACTTTGATAAAAAAAATACCCAGAGAGAGTGCGAGGCATTCCCGACATTATCAGGTGAGCCCCGCAGTCACTCTGGGCTGAAGCGTCTGCGAGAAAACTCCCGCAGACAACTTGCGCCCATCCGCTTGAAAGGTGTTCCTTTTATTGTATTTTTGGGTGGGTACTGGGTACGAGAATTATCCTAAAACGAAATTCCACCACGTAGGGTTTCGTCGGAAAAACCTCAAGTCAATAGAATAGTTTGAATCGTCTTTCCTGTTCCAAATTAAGGATCGATTCTAAGAACTATAGACTAAGATCCAGAAAGAGTGGCTAAAGTAAAAACTTCAAATAAGAGATAAAAACGTCTACTTTGAGTCTTTGGTGCAACCCCAATAGACTGATTGCAGTGCACAGTAGGAACCTCCCCAATTTTAATTCCAATTTATGTAATTTTAAATTAGATAAGGGGTTTTTCCCGGCGCCGGGCTGGCGGCTGGATACGTACCTGCCTCCGTGTTTATAACGGTAGGCTTGTTTTTGGCTGAGGAAGATTTCACCATTGGAATTTATGAGGGACACGACTCCGTGGGTCATGAAAAATTCACCGCTCCGGACGGAGAACTCACGAGGATTGGCAGATAACCGTCACGTGAGATATCGTTATCCCTTTGAGGGGGTGTTGGGGAATACGATACGGGGTTCAGCTGAGAAGATGAGACCCGGGAAAAAATTGAGTATAGTGTGATATATTGACAGTCGAAGAAACAGCGAAGGAGTAAGGTGGAAGAAATCGAGAAAGCGAGAGGCAGAGATGTAAGGTGAAAGAGCAGGCGAGGAAGTTAGAGTAGCAATGTGTTGCTAGTCGGCGAGGAGTCGGAAGGTGTTAACAAAGAGGAAAGATAGACGGAAGAAGTCGGAAAAAGCTGATTTTTCATCAATTCCGACAGCACGACTTCATCCCATTATCTACCGGCAGCTTCAGGTTCAACCGGAAGGAAGAGGGAAGAAGAAAGTTCCAGTCACATGGTAATCTGCACCGAGATGCACATGAAAGCAAAACTGATTCGTCCAGTGAAGGGAATCTCTTCTGCACGTGATTACCCAAACAATAATTAACCCCTGAGAATTTGAAAATAGTCCCCTTTAATTTCCTTATTTATGTATTTGCAAAAGCGTGCAGGACCGCATTTAAGGCGATTGTTTTTTATATAAAAAATTATCATATATTATATCCTAAAGAGAGTAAATTCGTTAAAATAATACCGCCCCACCCACCCAAATCATTACATCTTTAAGGCTTTGGTGCAACCCCACTTACCTCCACTCAATAGCACATTAAAATTATTTAATTTTCCCTTTCAAGAAAAACGGCAGGCCTTTAATATTAATAACGACTATTTAGATTTAGATTTATTGTTGTTTCCATTAATCCTCGATTGAGGAAATAGGATACGTCATACGTTAAAAATTAAAAATGAACAAAATAAAGTACATAATTAAAGACAAATAATCTTAAAATAAATTAATAAAAGAAAATGTATAGAGACAAAAGTCAATATTTTGTAAAATAGTAATTAGTTGCATGTCCAAGGTCTGAGATATCATCCACACCGAGTAGATTATCATCACTGACATGTAGAATTGACTACGATTCGAATTTGTTAAAAAAAATAAAAATACTCCATGTCACAAGCTTAAGGTTTTGAACTATTTACTCTAAGTTTACATTCCCGCGAAAGAAGACACGAAGTTAAGCGTCAGGGATGGGGAGGAGTGTAAGTTCTTACGTACGTATGTGTGTGTGTGTGCGCCTGTGTGTGTATGTTTACTTGTTTACGTTTGGCACGAGTCCAGGATTAGAGCATTATTCAGGGCGCCCTCTTACCCCCGATCTGTCGACAGGTAGGATCAGGATTAATCCTCGAGACCTTGGCAGGCCGTCTGTTGGAATTCCTCCCATCAAATACAAACTCGCACAGACGTTCTAAACCAGTGAAAAGGAAACTCTGTGGGACGTCATCCAAGGTTATACGAACTTTTCATTATCTTTCCCGGAGGTACTAGGGTCCATAGAACAAGTTTGTAATATTTAATAAATTATTCCCCACTGATGGACGTCAATTTGGAATTTTTAATTCATTTACTATTATTGCGTGGAAGATATACAGCTGACGCATACGGTGAATCGCTAATCAAACTAAGACGTGAGATCCAAAAATAGACACGCTGCGGAAAATACTCTCATCTATTTCACGACAACGCACGTCCTCATACAGCTGCCAAAACCGAGGAAAAGGTTCCGGACTTTTCGTTGGGAACTTTTTGATCACCCTCTGGGTGAACAGAGGTTTCTAAAAAGACGTTACCAACTGCTAGTTTAATTCCCAGGTGGCAGAGCGGTTAAAGAAGTTGGAGCAGCGAGCCTTACAGGAAGTGTATAAATGTGATCGGCGATAATGTGGAAAAGTTAAGTAGATATGAAGTAAAATATTAATGTCTATACAAACCTTTGCCCGTGAACTTACCGTTTTTAATGACCAAACGGACCTAAGTCAGGAAAATCATTGAGATACAAATTTTTTGGTTTCTTCAATTTTTAATCTTGGATAAATAAGAATGAAAGATAATTTTATAAAAACACATTGTCGCGGACAGTTTGAAGTATATGTAATAATAAAATAGAATAAACTGTTTACGAAAAATCCTACACTTTTTATATTAAAAGAAATAAAAACACCTCTGACACTCCCTTCGGCAGTTTTTAGGATAGAATTCTCAGTATTCCGACAGTGTTTGCTAACGTCAACCGTAAAAGGGAAACGAGGAAACTGTTTCAGCAAAACTGACACAAGAGAAGAAAACAAGTTGGTAAATAATCGGGGGAATATAGGTTGCGATGAAAGAGCTTTTCGTTCGCGGTTGAGCCAACGAGCCTGTCTCGTGGTGGGCAAACAAATAGGAAACCACGCCGTAGGAGAAACGTGTCTGGTGGAGTCTGTTTCTCAAAAGGGTAATAAGTGAACAGATGCAGCGACCTCAATTTAAAAAAGGACAATTATGTCAATTAATACCTGATGAGATATCAGACCAGTAATATTTGTGTTAATTTTTAACAAAGGTAATACCATTTGTCTCTCAAAAACGCGTCGCTTGATCACGCAGCTAGAACAATATGGTAAAGAGAGAGGCGGAGGTCATGTGCAATCAACAACGAAAGTGCGGACACGAGAAAAAATATGTAATTGTTTAAGGAGCCTGAAAGAGTGTCTCTTCTCAGCAAATAATGGATAACTAAAGAGACAAAATAAGGAGAATGTTGTAGTCCTTAGATAGGGTTGTAGTTTGTCGTCGGGAAATCCAGCATCGTCTCCTCTTAAGAGTCTAGATAAAGATATTAAGGAAATGAAATATCTGAATAGGTTATTGAGAATAATCCATAGAGTAGAGAAAATTATAACGCATTGAAAAAAAAGTCCAGGAGATTTCATAATCAGCGCTGACATCCCTCGATAAAAATAAAATACCTCTGCAGCGAACACGATTAACAGGGAACCAATTAATACACCCCCACCGAGTAATGCGGGAACCCTTCAAACTGCTTAATACCGAGCCCGTACCGGACAAGCATTGCAACCTGATACTCGTCGAGAACTGTCCACCCACTACATACCAGAGTTCTACACGAATAAATCTATAATATCTAATAAGACGATACCGCAATGAAGAACAAGAAAGTGACAAAGGAATAGACAATAGAAAACTAAGTGAGATGGAATATTTGAAAATTTTCAGTGTGGTACAGTTTTACAATTCGATGGTCTCATATGTTGACATGTAATGATCATTTCAGACACATATGAATTTAATGGATTATTATTAATATACTGTTATACTAATCAAAAAACAATTTCTGAGAATGTAGATCATTAAGATATAGCCTTTAACTTCGGCCAATTTAAATATATTTCAGAATATTGATCTGATGCAACCCTTCATGCTAAGCTATCTTGCGCAAGCCTTTCCATTTCCGCATAACTACATCATCCTATATCTACCCTAATCTGCTAAGCGTACTCCATCCTTGGCCACCCACTTCTGTTTTTACCCCACACATTTACCCTTAAAGCTAAATTTACTAGACCCTCATGTCTCAAAACTTCCCCTATTAATTTATTATTTCTCTTGGTCTCTGCTAAGCGTATTCCATCCTTGACCTCCCACTCCTGTTTCTACCCCACACACTTCCCCTTAAAGCTAAATTTACAAGACCCTCATATCTCAAAATTTCCCCTATTAATTTATTCCTTCTCTTTGTCAAAGTCGTCCAAAGTGTACTCTCTTCTCCCTATTCTGCTTAGAATTTACTTGTTAGTTACTCTATCCACCAATCTCATTCTCCTATAGCATCACATTTCAAAGGTTTCTGTTATTTTCTTTCCTGCGTAACCGTCCACGTTACGCACCCATATAACGCCACGCTCCATACGAATGGTTTTAGCAAAGATTTCCTAATATTCATACTTATATTAGCCGGATGTAAATTCCTTTTCCTTTCCTCTGCTATCCTACTCTCGTTATTAAGCTTCCCAAGTAGCAGAATTCCATTAGTTTCCTTGAAAAAATTCCTTCCCAATCTAACAGCCTTTTTATTCCACTGTTTCCCATACTACACTCCATCACGTTGGTATTCCTCAGGTAATCCTCATATTGAAATCTTTCTCCAGGACTACGTTCTTGTTTCCAAGTCTTCTTCTAACTCCCTTAATACCACAACATCAACAGCAAACGCTAGGGTTTTTATTTCTTCTCCTTCAGTACTCAAGTTCGTATTTTCATCGAATACTTTATTTTGTAATATATAACTTTTCTTCTGAATGAATTTCCCGCGGAGACTTAAAAAAACCTGTTATCGGTAGCCGACGGAGGCAGTCGTGAGTCAGATCACAAGCAGCTTCTGGTCGGTCGGTGGCTCTGATAAACCGTCCTTGGCGGAACTGCGGATGTTTTTAGCCAGCGTAGGGCCTCGGTAAATCGAGAGTGTCTCGGGTTTTGGTGGTTCCAGATGGTGCCGCATTCCGCCGGGAGTCGTCCTTGCTCACTGCAGACAGAAGGGACAGTCCCTCGGACATGCGGCGACGACAGCGAGCAGATACACGATATGGCTGTGGGAGTGGGAGTGGGAGGGGAACTGCAAGGGGACCGTCCCGACGCCCTACTCGAGTCGCTGCAAGAATACTTTCAGCGAATTAAATTACCAAATGTTAAAGGACAAGGGGACTGAAATTTCGGTCAAAATCTGAAGAAAAAAAATCGATTTTCCAATTTTTTTTAAATTTAGTATACCTATAAACTCAGTTGGTCGGGAAGACTGGGATTAAGACTGTTGGAGGATCGATAGACTGGCCACGTGTCACTCAAAATTCGCAAGATGACAGTCCGCAGTCAACTCGGTAGGCCCAGGCCCTCAATGGGCTGTAGATCCATGGAGAAAGAAAGTAAGAAATTCAGTAAACTGAGAAAAGAAGCTGCCAAACGAAACAAGGAAGGTGTAACATGTGCCGTAGGACAATTTCAATCAACATGTTTCATTCTAAATTTATAAATTATTACTTTTTCTTTTTTTTTCAAAAAAAATCTGTTTTTCTCAGCTTCATTATTACTGGTACCAAAAACCCTTCTCTATCTCACAAATGTTAAAATATTCTCTTCACTCTTTCTATACACGCAAATACCTTTAAATACAAGTATTAGTTTTCTAATTGTATTGTATTACTAGAGGTGGGCTGGCATTTACCCTGTGGCAGTATTGATAAAATTAGAGGACAAATGTAAATTGATAAATTAAAATAACAAAGATAAATTACAGAAAAAAAATTAAAAATACAATTTTAAATTTTTTGACGCCCGTATTTTTTTTAACAAAATAACTTCCTAACTTTTCAGTACCGTTTCCCTTATCGCTCTGTTTACGAAGGAAAATTTTTTTCCCACATCCGTCTTTTGGTCCCTTTCCTTTCTTTTGTAATTATGGTCAATTTTAGAGAAAAATAATTTGGTGTAGTTAGCCGCTCCCTTATTTCTGAGCAGGCCGGTTCAGCCGTGTAAGCTTTGTAGAGTTGCCCCAAGCCTAGCATTTTTCGTCCTATCACCGAGTGGTTCCCATTTAGTTTCAGCCCCCAAAAGTAACACTAGCCAGTTTCTGAATTTTATCCAGAGCATTGATGTGCTCCGCTCTGTAAGGATCCCAACTTGCTGCCCCCTTATTCTATCATAGGTCAAACTAGAGAAGTGTAAGCAGTTGCCTTGCCCTGTATTGTACTTTCCTTCAATGTCAAGTAGTTTAGGTGAAACAGAAAAATAATAATAATGCAGAAAAGCCCCAATTTTTAATGAACCTTACGAAGCTCGTAGTAAAAAATTATTTACTCCCCACAATTTTAATCAGTTTCAAAAATAATACTAACAATTTATAACAATGGTCATCCCTACATATTAATGTAAGAAAAGGTAAAATATATTCAAGTCCGTGTAACGCAAAGAACATTTTTGACAACTGCCAAAATTTGAAAATAATTTTCAAAATATCTCAACAAAAAAAAACTAGTTTACCAAAACATTATTTTGTACATTGCTACACATTTGTGCTGTTAACACGCGGTTAAATTTTCAGCCCAGTAGAAATTCATTTACAGGTATTTTAAATTTTGTCCCCCTTCCCCCCTGTGTCCCTTAACTAAAACCCTCAGTTTCGTGACGCTATACATTAACTGGTCTGATGCAACTCTCCATTCCAAGCCTATTCTGCGCAAGCCTTTCCAATTCTACACAGCTATCACATTCCACGTCGTCCCTAATCTCCTTAACGTATTATTAAACATGTACTTTTTAACTTTGGTGAATTTTCTTTCTATTTCATATCCTTTTGGGTGAACGTTTACCCTTGATAATTGGTACGTTTCATTACGTAAATTCTGGGACAAGGAAGTGGCTCTGGAACTTCCTCGTAAGTCTCTACAGTAAACTGAGTTAAAGGGGAGATCTGCTGAACACTGCAGAGCAACTGCGTCGTTCTCGTCAACGGTTGCTATGTAGTGAGTTTTAAGACAGATTAATACTTTCATGAAAGAAGTCATAAAAAAACCTAGAAATATCCGCCCACCCCCCCGCCCTTGTTCCTCCCAAAAAATTCACACAAGTCAGTAATAAAATTTGCCGTTGTACACAAAGAGTTGTCCACAGAGTGTACACATGATTATCTTTGAATTAATGAAGGAAAGCTTCTGTGGAAAATTTTATTACTGATCTGAGAATTTTTCATTCAATAGTGTTGTAATTGTATTCAGTCGTAAGACTGGTCTCATGCAGCTCTACATTATAACATATTCTGTGCAAACCTTTTCATTTCCACATAACTACCACATCCTCCCTAACCTCCTTAGCGCGTTCCATAGTGTGTGGTATTAGGGGGAGTTAGAAGTCGACGTAGAAACCATAATAAATGACACGTACGTGGTCCTGGGGAAAGATTACAACAAAAAGGTTAATGAGGGGGGGAGCAAGGTAATGAGATGTAGTATGCGAAAGAGTGGTATGAAAAAATAATGTTAGATTGGGCAGCATAATAACTAGAGTAGGATAACACAGGCAAGGAATAGGAGTTTACATACGAATAAAGTAAGTGTCAATATTAGTAAATCGTTGCCAAAAATATTGGTACGGCGTGGGGCGTCATACGGGCGCGAGACGTGGACCGTAAGAGTTGCAGAGAGGAAAAGAATAGAAGCCTTTCAAAATGTTGTGCTATAGGAGAATGCGATGGGTAATTAGAGTAACTAACGTGGAAGTTCTAAGCAGAATAGGGGTAAAGCAAACAATATGGAGGACGTTGACAAAGATAACGCGGTAAGAACATAAGAGGGAGACTAAGGATGGAATACGCTATGCAGGTTAGGGAGGACAAGGGAAGTTACAGCTATGTATATTTGAAAAGGCTTGCGCAGAATAGGTTAGAGTTGCATCAGACCAGTCGAAGGACTGAATACCACCACCACCACAACAACATGTATTTTTTTTAAAAAAAACAGACGTAAGCTAATACATTATTTTTTAGGAGATTACGGTTATTTTACATATTTATTTTCAAGGGCAAGTTGTCATATTCCGTCTAAATCCTCCAGAGAATTTATTAACGCAAGAATTCCTGGAGGCTGAAATATGTTTGAAATAATTTTAAAATTGTAAAATCGCTTCATTCTTCCTACAAGGTAGTCTTATTTACCTATGAAAGTTGTAAATAAAGAGGTGACCGCGTAAAATATGAGCGAGGCGCGATGATGTTGCTGCAGGATTTAGTAGCGAAGGAGAAGAAGAAGAAGAAGGAAACACGTGTCCTTCTGCGAAGTTAAGAGATACTCGGAGGAGCTGGGAACTGAGCCAAAGAGCGGAAATCTGAAAGGGTTATCGACGTACGTATGGATATGTCGGCCCCCCCTCCCCCTCCCCTCCCCCTCCCCCGCACCTCCTTCGCTGGGCTTTCCACGACTTTTCCCCGCAGACGATGACAAGAAGGCGCCGTCCGTCGGGAAGTCGCGGGGATAAATCGTCGTAAACTAGGAACTAAATAATGGCCACAAGGAAACATTGAAGGCGCACGTTAACATCTGCGTGGCTCTCGAGTGACCCAAATACGCTAAATCCTAGGTCACGGCGACAAGAAAATATTTTTATAGTATTTACGTTGACGTTCTCGAAGGAAAAACGAGTTGGAGTGTAAACAAATTCTCTAAATTACCCTCCCCCCCTCCCCACACACACTACTCGTCCACCAGATCTCTGTTATTAAGTAGCCCTAATTTTTATTTACGTGAACTTAAAGTTAAAACTATGTTCCGCTAGAGACACAAGAGAAATAAATTTGTTGGTGCAGTATTATCGGCGACGTGAATTGCAACAGGTGTGCGGTCTTGTGAACCGATAAAGCAATTACGGGGCAATTTCAGTCTGGTCTAGGAATAGACACGGAGACGGCGGGACTGGCGAATAAATTTAATATGACAGCCAAGGAATGTTACGGCGGTACAGAACGCGACAGGCGCAGGGAGAGCAAGAAAAAGAGAGAGGGGGAGGAGAATGGAATGACGAGGAGAAAAGGAAAAAAACTCGCGCGTGCCGCCATAAGAACAAACTTATTAGCAACTAGTGGACATCGGTAGGAAGTCTACCATACCTTTCACTTTGTAATTATTATATTTACAAACAACATTCACTCAATAAGTCTTTAACCATTAAAATCCTTGAATGAATCCAGTAGAAATTTCTTGAATTTTCACAACTAACCCATTGAGATTGATTTACATTAATTAGTGTAAATTCCTCATATATGAAACTGGAAGCTCTCTGGAAACTTTCAAAAATTATTACGGGACTTCCGACTCCCCTCTTTTATTTTTTAAATTCACTTCCTCTTCTGTTAAAGTGAATTTCCCTGTTTCAGGATCACCCCTCATGTAGCCTCCTGTTACCCAAAACATTTTTTCATTTCATTTCAATTGAATAATTTTGTTAAACTAAAGTTTCCGAGTTCGTGGGATCGTTCCTCTTTCGGTAACGGGGGCCTGACGTTACAGCATCTATTGAAATGGTCTGCTAAGGGATTAAAAAACGCCGCTTTGAAATAGCGGATAAGCTTCAATCACTACATTTTGACACGTCTGAAACTTTCCCACAGAAAGTTCATTAACCTCTGCTGCGTGAGGTTTCGCGTATTTGAATCAAGACATGTTAACTCCGTACGGGAAATTGGAAAGGGGAAAATGAATTCCTATTGACTAAAGGCGTGGGTCATTCACAAGGAGAGGGAAAAATCTGAGGTTTCCAGGTCGATAGAAATTGAGAATTTGTTGGTAGGTCGTTAAGTAGAGTTGTTAATTTGTTGACGAAGGTAGGATGAGTAATTGAGAAGTGTGGTTAAGATTTTAAGTGAGTGGTTAAGGGAATTGAAAAGATAGCATTTGTCGCAGCTGGGATGAGAAATTCAGTGAAGTCAGTGGTTAATAAAATGTTTTAGAAAGTTAATTAAAATGTTAGGCGGACGTGAAAAATCTGGTAATAGCAGAGACGAGGCGTTCAAAGGTGGCGGGAGCTGTCATCGAGTTCCAGTTACATTTTACTGTTCATTTTAACAGAAGTTAAATTACATATCATGTAAATCATAATCATTATTCAAATCACCATTATCCAGAAAATATAGCGACTTTTTAATAAATATCTAATCGTTCGACTTCCAGTTCGTGACTTAAATTTTTTTGTCCAAGCGATAATTCTATTCATTTGAAAGGAAGAACAGTATTGTGCGATGTCTTTTATGGTTTCCTCGGTATTAAGGAAATACTAACTTCCATCTGCCAAATAATTTTACATGTTGAACGTTTCAAACTGTTTTTCTAGGTGGAAGCCCCCATATATATTTCCGGTTACCAAACCGGCTGGCACCGTAAAACCAAATGGAAATGTTTGGAGAAAGAGGTGTTGAAATTATGAACGATGCTGGACCATCGAAAAGTGAAAGGGAAAAATAGTAAAAAAAAAATAGATATGGAGTGCTGCAGACAGGGGAATTTTTCTTTTTTTCTGTGGGAGTGGATCTTGAAAATGTGTTTTCGCTTCCTATAGAAGTGTCAAAACATTTACGCCAATCCGGTAGTAAATCTGGGAAGAGCGGCGGCGAGGCTCAACCAGGAAAATGTGGAGAGGTCCTGGATGATGGAAACGAACGCCAGGTACATTCCAGTAAGACCATTGGAGGTGTGTTGTTCATTCCATATGTTCCTTTCTATGGTGTTGCAAGAACATCTTCGTGTACACGTCACGTGCTCACCACTGCCGAAAAATGTAATATATTCCTCCGTATGGTGGAGGAATTCGTGTAGAACTCATAAAATTAGTTTTAAACAGATTTATTGAGATATAACTCCTTACCAACCTCGGATTAATAAATTCTCTGAGACCCTGTAATTTTCTTAACAAACGATAAATTTATGATATTAGTTAAAATATTTCATTTGAGGTCATACAATTAAAATTAGTGGTATATATAACATGAATATCACAGTAAAACGTGTAACGTCGACTTTAAATATTGCGGATGTCGGCCCGGTATAGCAGTGAACTCGTCCTCCCTGTGACGGGTTTAATACCTCCAACGACAGTATAACAATTAATTGGAAAGGCCGGAAGGATGGAATGTAATTATTTAGGACGCTCTTAGCTCCCAACCTTCATAAGAAGGATGAGGAGACAAGGAAATTAAGAATTATTTCCTTCAGTTTCCCCACGAAAATAATATAATAAGAAACAATGATAAATTAATGAAACAGATGATCTTACATACTAAAACAAATTTTAAATATACATATATACTTTTATTATTGTATTCATACATATTTATATCTATGTAAAAATATGTATCAACAAAATAAAAATATTGTTAAAAAGACCTGTTATTGAATCTAGAAAACAGGACCACTAAATTATTATCAATAAAAAAGTATAACAATTAATTACGATCTAAATCAACGGTAATTACATCGTTAAGAAGGAATTCAACGACTAAAGCGCTCAAAAGTATTTATTACGTCACGGCCTGGCCCCTCCCTGTCCCGAACAAGCCACGCCCATTTCTTCACGTACAGTTTCCCCACGATGTTGCAAACGTTAATAACGTCAATAGCCGGGAATATTTTATCATATTTTTAATTATTAATGTATTTGTAATTCACTTATTTGAAGAATTTATGTATAAAATATTTATCATTTCGTAAATGATTTTCCTTCATTCTATACAGCTTTGAAATCAATTTTAAAAATTTTAACATTTTAATATTTGAAATTTAAGATACGATTTTCCTTCATTCTTTGCAGATTTGAAAAATCACCGTAAAGACTTTATCATTCGGACATTCAAAATTTAGTAAACGATTTTCCTTCACTCTATACAACTTTAAAATCAATTTAAAGACTATCATTCAAATATTTTAAATTTAGTAAAAAACATTTTACTTTATTCCACATACAATTTTCAAATTACTTTAAGGACTTTTACATTGACAAATTTGCAATTTTAAAAGATTATCCTTCGTTCCATATTGGTTTGTAATCAATTTAATGACGATCATTCAATTATTCAAAATTTGGTAAAAGATTTTCATTTATTCTACGTACAGTTTTCAAGTTACTTTGTTATTCAAATATTTGAAAATTAGTAATAGATTGTCCCTCATTCTACAAAGACTAGTTGTGCACCAATCACGTGTTAGGGGCGGGACTTGTAGGTCATGACGTATTCGCGGGGTTACAACCCCACCAGTTCTAATTCTACTTACTGTTGAATAACTGCAATACGTTCGTTTTTTTTGTGTTATCCAGTCCTGAGACAACCCTCCATGCTAACCAGTCTTGCGCAAGACTTTTCATTTCTTTATAACTAGCACAACCCACATCCTCCCTAATCTTCTTAACGTACTCCATCCTTGGCCTCCCTCTTCTGTTCTCACCCCACACATTTTCCTCTAACGCTAACTTTACAAGACCCTCGTGTCTTAAAACGTTGTCTATTAAGCTATCCCTTCTCTAGTTCAACGTCCTCCATATTGTTCGCTTTTCCTCTATTTAGTTTAGAATTTCCTCGTTAATGATTCTATCAAACCGTCTCATCCACATTTCGAATGCTTCTATTCCTTTCCACCCATATAACGCCACGCTGCATACGACCATTTTTAGGAACGATTTCCTAATATTCACACTTATATTAGCCGTAAGTAAATCCCTCTTTTTCGCTAAAGCCTTCCTTACCTGTGCTATCCTATTCTTTATGTCTACTACACTTCTACCATCCCTAGTTATTACGCTTCCCAAGTAGGAGAATTCCTGCACTTCCGTCAAAATATCCCTTCCTATTCTAACACCCTTTGTTGAGCCTTTAATATGAAAATATCGATATATTTATTTTACATGCCACATTGTCGGTGTCTCAGAGACTACTCTTAGCTCTCCTCTTCTTATTTTGCAATAAACATTACCATCGGAACCTTAAAGTAACAACGCAGTGGTTGCCCCTTCCTAGTTCAGTCTTATGTTGTTGTTGTCTGTTTCATCTTTTCAGCCAATTTTAAGGCTCGTGGATCGACGGGGGTTTTCTTATGAGCCTGAGTAAGCGCGTCCCCGCCCCTCGGACCTGAGTGTGCCAAGGCCGAGTAAGGCGACACGACCGTCTGGGGGTTGGTTTAACGTCCCTCCAGAGGTGTTTATTGTGGCACATCTTCATGGCGGAAGAGCATCGATCTCACCACTGACCTACTCGGCCCGAGACTTTACGAGCGCGGAAGTCTAGCTTTATTTTGATTCGCCATAAAGACCCGTATTATTATGTTTACACACGGCGGGAAGGAGGGAAGGAGGGAGGGAGACCAAAGGATGGCGTAACCCAGATGCCCGAGACCGACGCATTCCTCGAATATGAGCTGCGCGAGACCACGACGATTGATGGTTCACAAGAACAGGAACACTGCTGGCCGAGTCAAGTCGAGACGCCATTTCTATTTATTTGGACGCCGAACAACTTCAAGCACTCCGCGTGGTTCTTCCGCTGTTCACATTCTCCCTAATTACTATATATCAGCTGTTGCTATCAATGTAAAATGGAAGAAGAAACTAAAGAAATGAGAATAAACACAAAAACACCAAAAATAAATAGAAAAAAACTGAATCCTATACGTACCTTGATAGCATCATTACAGAAGAAGGTGGAACATATGAAGACATAAAAAATATAATAATAATAATGGAACATTCACGAAGTGATGTTCTATTTGGAAATCCAAAAACGAAATTAAGATCATCACCTTTAGCACAAACGTAAAGTCTGTCCCATTTTCCGCATGCGAAACATGGAGGGGTTACACAATCAAACATAAAAAGACCTTACAGATCAGTTTCGCTTCAGGCAGAATGTAGGGACAAGAGAAGCAATATACAATCCGCGTCTAATCTTTGATGACAGGATAAGAAAAGAAAACAGGCCTACGTTAATGCCAGTAGTAGATTTAGAAATAGTAATTCGATAATATGAAGTGGAACGCACTGTTAAGAATTTTGAAGGGGGCAGGAATAAAATGTAGAGAAAGAAGGCTTATAAATAACGTGTGCAGAAAGCAGTCAGCAGTACTTTGAATTTAAGATCAAGAAAAGAAAGCAGAAATCAAGAAAAGAGTATGACAAGGATGCAGTCTGTTGCCCATGCTCTTTAAATTCTATTTATAGAACAGGCGATGAAGATAATTAAAAGGTAATCATACTGCAAGCTTTCCCCATGATACTTTAGTCATTAGGGGAGTCAGAAGAAGAGTTGGAAACCATAATAAATGGCATGGACGTGGGCCTGGAGAATGAATTCAATATGAGGATTAATATAGGGAAAACCAACAGCTATTGGTTATTGCGTTACGTTGTTGTTGTATTCAGTCTTTAGACTGGTCAGATGCAACCCTCCCTGCTAACGTATTCTGCGCAAGCCTTTTCATGCCTCCCACAGCCTCCATAATCTCCTTACCGGATTCCATCCTCGACCTCCCTATTCTGTTCTTACCCCACAAACTTCCCTCTATTACTAATTTTACAAGACCCTCGTGGCCTATTAATCTAGCCCTTGTCTTGGTTCCCTTATAAGTTATGTTCTGTCCCTCCCATAATGCAGTACGGCTCCAGTTGAGAGGTATTAGTCGCTTCGCCCTCCCCAGAGAGGTTATTCTTGTGGTAGGACACTGTTTGAAAACATAACTGGGTTTATCGCCTATCAACAGCCCAGGATGCACCGCATTATAACAGCTTTCACCTTTCTTTTTATACGTGACTCGGTTGTTAAGTCAGGAATTCCAGTGTATAATGTATACATTATACGAGGTAGCCGCCATGATGGAATCTCAAACCCCGGTCATCCTTTGGCACTTTACCATTGCGTTAAGAGTACTTATAAACCTAGTTGAATTTAATAGGTGAAAGTGATAGAAGAGAAAAAAATTGATGAAAATGAAGTGACTTTATAATACTAAAATTTTATTTATGTTTAAAAATAAGTATTTACATATATTCTAATCCCTTAATAGTAAAGAAATAGTTTTTATTTTTTTTAATAAAATATTTATATTAATGGGGGCGTTGCCAATCTGACAAAAAATAGTTTTCCTATTAAAATAAAATGGTATTGATAATTTATAACACTAAGTTTTTCTTAATAAATAACAATTTTGCTCCTCATATTTTTATATTATTACATACTGAAATTTAATTTAATTCCCTTTAATTAATTTCTATTTAAAATTTGTAGAATCATTTCTCAAATTTCAGTTTTAAAAAAGTATTTTTGTGTAAATAAAACTTAATATAATTTATCAATATCATTTGTATTCAACAAAATAATTATGTGACAAATTTTGAATTTATTTCATCAAGATAATTCTTTAAAATATAAATATTATATTTGACTTTATTTATACCAGACAATTATCTAAAATATAAATAGTATATTTATATTATGTAGAAATAAATTCAAAATTTGCCACATAATTTTTTTCATTTCAAATGAGATTTATAATATTTAGTTTTATTTATTTTATTTTCAGAAAAAAAAATACTTTTTAAAAATGAAATTTGAGAAATGATTCTACAAATTTTAAATATTAATTAATTAAAGGGAATTAAAATAAACGGTATATCTATATTTTAGAGAATTGTCTTGTAGAAATAAATTCAAAATTTGCCACATAATTATTTTGCTCATTTCAAATGAGATTGATAATTTATATTTATATTTATTTATTTTATTTTCAGAAAAAAAACTTGTATTATGCTCATGAATGAAAAATAATTCGGCTTTATATCACTCTCAATTTTAATAAAAACAAAAATTATAAATTATTACATTTATTACAGTCTTTACTTTTAAGTTATATATACATACACACGTATTTATATATCTATATATATATTCAAAATTAATTACATATAATTTTAGTTTTCATTAAAATTGGGATTAAAGCTAACGTTAAATTCATTTAACTACATATAAATTACAAATAGTCATTTAATACAAAAAGAAGTACCTCGAAGATTTCTTTAACTTTCTTTCAAGTTGATTTCCTTTTAGTTTCTTTAGGAGATATGGCAAATGGGATGACGATAAAACGAGTAAGTGGGAGGATATAAATAGAATAGGAACAGTTGGAGATGGTGACGTAAATGGAGAGTGTCAGCAGAAGATATTAGGAGGAGAAGGTTTAAGAGCACGAGAGTAGCACAAAGTGGAGAGAGAGAAATGGCAGATCGGATAGAAAATGCATTTCGAGGAAAGGCTGAGGAGGTAATACGGTTGTGTCACTTTCAGGGGATCAGAGGTCGTCGGACACAGCCTTATAGATCAGGGGTGGCCAACCTTTTCTGTACATAAGATCTACTTTCTTATCTTAAAAGTCAACTTGTTGGCATAGACGTAGTGAAAGGGGGAAGAAGGGATGTGAAATACATACTATGTATATACACTGTATTTCTGTATAAGGGCATTACAGCAAGGTATGGGTAGATAAGTAAAATATATGTTCAAAATAAATATTTATTTTTAAATCACTTGTTAAGTTGTCGAGATATAGGCTCTTAAAAATAAATTCCCAGACCCAACTTTTGATAGCAGCATGCGGTACATAAAAAAATTCGAATTTCGAACACTTTTTCAATATAGATTTTTACCAACTTAAAATGTAATTTTAATTTTTTTATCAACTGAAATGTATAAATTGTTGTACTATTTGTTCTTAAATTTCCAGAATGCATTAAACTACTATAGGAAAGTTTTTGTCTTCTAAATCACTTCAAAGTCCATGGTACACGTAATTCCACCCCAGACATCAGACATTGCAAACGATGGACCAAAATTGGCCTTGCGATCGACCGCGATCGATTTGTTGGCCACCCCTGGTATAGATATCTTCTGTCAGCTTTTCCAGGGTGACGGGCTACAAGTTTTGGGAATTCTCCTTCAATATCTTAGAGTAGGATAGCACAGGCCAGGGAAGGGTTTCGCGAAAAAGAGGGATTTACTTACGGCTAATATAAGTGTGAATATTATATTAGGAAATCGTTGCTAAAAATGTTCATAAGGAGCGTGGCTTTATATGTGTGCGAAACGTGGACGGTAGGATTTGGGGAAAGGAAAAGAATAGAAGTCTTTGAAATGTGGTGCTATAGGAGGATGAGATGGGTGGATAGAATCACAAACTAGGAAGTTCGAAATAGAGTAGGGGAAAAGCGAACAATATGGAGGACGTTGACTAAGAAAAGGGATACATTAGTAGGCCACGTTTTAAGACACGAGGGTCTTGAAAAATTAGCAATAGAGGGAAGTGTGTGGGGGGTAAGAACTGAAGAGGGTCGTTGGACAAGACCATTATTTGAATTGTAGTCAATAAATCAAAATTTTCTTGTTCTTATTCGTGGCCTTTGTAATGAAAATTGATTTTTTTGTGTTGTATCAATACGAGTTCCGTTTTAAAATCCCTTTCATAGATATCGATCCCGTCTCCTCAAAAGAAAACTCCCAATTCACCTCATCCTTCCCTTCCCCCTGATCATTCAGGCACACCATAACCCACCTTACCATCATGCCACATCCTCATTAATCCTCCAAAAATCAGTTCACCACTTGTCAATCCTCACGCACCCACGTTGTATGCCCCTCAGATACTCACGATTAAACCTCACCGGTTAATCAAACGGATTAACCTACCCTCACGCAACCATGTTAATTATTTACTGTATCGATATTGGCCTAACTGATAATCTGTAAGATAATAGTTTTATTATATAAATAATAAAAAAATAGATATCGATGAGAAATAGAAGTGAACTGCCATAAAAGTCGTGCTCCATTATAGTTAGGACGCTCTGTTTGCAAACACTCGGAGGCCGTGTTTATTGTGCTATGGCGTGACTCACGACTGCGTCATCTCTGGAAGCAGGTGGGCAGGTGCTCCAGCCTGACAGAAGGAGCTCACTTCCTGGTGCGGTATAATTAGCTTCTTCCCAAACCCTACTTCGGCTTTAAAGGCCCTCCGCCCCCCATAAGGCAGCTCCGTAATAAACTTTTATTAACTAAAATTGCAATAAAGGCCGCCTCTGTGCTGTAGTGGCTAGCGTCACAGCGTCGTACCCGGGTTCGATCTCCGGAAAGGACCTGGGCGCCTGTATTCAAGCTCCCTGATTCCAACAAAGGGAACGAAAATAAGTCATCTAATGACCAATACCATCATAAATAGTTGGAGCAGTTTGGACCAAAAAATGGTGTTCCTTCCGAACTGGAAACAAGCGTGAGAGAAAGACATGACTGCAAGCCCTATGAGCAACGGCGGAGGGGTCAGAAAATTTTAAAAACATGAATAAATGCCCGAAATTTGCGTCAAATATACATATTTTTATTATTCAAAGGGTTTGAATTTTTGCATACAATTTCAACCCCTTTCAGCATGGGAGGGGACAACCACCACCAACGCAGGGGCGTTTCATTAAAAATAATGTGAAGAAAAAAAACCGAGGTTGGTGTCTATTCCAGGGTTATGAAAATCGCTTGGTTTAATTCTGAAATTCATGATTCAACTAATGTTGTAGTTTAGCCCGCAAAGTGGAGGAGGACAGGCAGGAGGGTGGAGCAATTTCTACAAAAACTCTGGATGCGTAAAACACCCATAGGACTCATAATAAATTTTGTTCCTTCTGAACTGGAAACAAGCTTGAGAGAAAGACACGACGACAAGCCCTATGGGCAAGGGTGGAGGGGTCAGCAATTTTTAAAAATATGAATAAATGCCCGATATTTGCGTCGAATATATATATATACATCAGCTCAGGATTTATCGAATATTCCAAAATTTGTATTAAAAATTTCGAAAATTTGGGAAAATATCAGACTTGAAATGGGCCTGAAACGTTTCCTCCTTGTAATACCTGCAAATTTGTTCCAGTAAGATATTGAGACTACTAAATGAATAGCCCAGTCGTTTTTTCTGTATGTCCGTTCTTGATATTAACAGAGGAAATCCAGACAGTCGCTAAATATGACTATGAAATAATTATTAAGGTGTATATTTCAAGAACTATCGTTTTAAAGATATATTTTATCTGAAGAGATTTAGCAAGCTTTCTAGTCAACTTGACCAGTTGTGACGATCCAAATGACCAACACGTGTAATGGAGACGACGAAACGGAACAGTAAAAAGCCAATTATGGGAGATAAAAAGGATAGTGAATGTGATTATATATTTACATATTCCAGTAACCCAACTACAATGACGAATGTCTGATGCTTGATGAGGCTGACTAATGGTCAACTGGTCCGCACAATCACTTGTCGTCCCGATCACCTTTGTCTTCAGCCTTTCCCTGAAAATTGATTGTTTTATACTTAACGGGCTGGGAAACTTATAATGAGGTTCTCCCCCCCCCCAACCCCCCTCCCTCATAATCGCAAATTAATTATGATGCATTTTAGGGTTATTAACCTCGGCTCGTGTTCAAAATTGCATAATGTGAGCACGTGCCTCAATAAAAAGACCAACTGGAGAAAGTTCTCCAACTTATTCGATTAACGAGGCGCGTATCCCGAAGTCACCGAAGGTTTCTATTGTACGCCTTACAAATACGTCCAACATCCTTTAAAGGAACTTGGGTGTTGACGGCAAGTATTTAGAAAACTCTTGATTGAAACTCTTTTTATAGATGAACTATCGTCAGATTTTAAAAGAAAAATCACAACATAGTTTTCTGACTTTAAAATTTACAATAGATAAAAAGACGGCCAAAAAGTCAGCATATAAATATATCACTATTTATTCACAAAAGCGACGTTTCGTCTCTATTTCGAGTCTTCCTCAGGCTTAAAATTTAGCAATTCATAATATTTACTCCTGCCGAAAAGATTATTGAATTTACATGTGAAGAATTTAATGCCGCCCATGGACCATCTTCAGCCTCTGACGGTTACAGCTTGAAGCTAACGCCACATCCTATTAAAATACAAATATCTTGATATATTATTTATTAAATTTTTTATCAGTAACAATAAATTTCTTAAAAATGCATTTACACTATTTTAATCTTAGTTTCTAGTAGTAACTCATGAATCTGCGTTCTTTGCATTCCTTAAATTTCAACCATCAATATATAAAAAAAAATCCTTACTCCCGGTATTATGATTATGAGCATCTAATGTTCTCTTTATGAAAAAATTCAAAAACTCAGGTAACTGATCCTTATCTATTCCATAAATAAAAACTCCTCCTCCCTGAATGTTTCTTCTTCTTCTGAATCGTTGCTATTCCTTGTTGCTTGTCGGTGGTCCCTTTTTCTGTTTCTTTTAGTTAATTTTGTTGCGACAGGTGCTCATGATAAAGCAAATAAGTTTAAATAAGGCCAAAAACAGACCATTTTGAGGGGGTGGGGGATAAAAAGGCTGCATGAGGGTGATCCCCTTTTAATAGCATAGGAAGGGAATTGAAAAGGAGGGCTGCGGAAGGTAGAGCAAGGTAGCCAAGGGTTGACTAGAGCCCCCCGGGCTATGATTTTAAGGATCCTATCCCGGTGCTTCACCTAACGAGGTGCAGGGAAAACCCTAGAAAACCTCCATCAGGTAAAAAATTAGTGAAACATAAACTATAATTTTAAAACAACTACATGTTTCGGTCTTCTTCATGTTGAACTGAATAACAATGCACAAAAATTGTAACATTCCAAAAATATTACAGTAGAGCCAAAGAAAATAGTAATTAAAGAACCAATAGACAATTTTTTTAATGAAAGATAATAATTATACATTTGATATATAAAATAATGAAAACAACCACTAAAAACAGTCTCACGATTTATTTTATTTAAACACGTTGAAAGCTTTCGACATTTGTCATAATCACTCTGTAAAATTCAATTAAACAACTTATATAGCGTTTATTATTATGTCATTAATTAAGTTTAGTATAAAAATGTCACGCGCCTTATTTAAAAGACTGAATAATGGTAGTGGCGGACTGTAGTCAGATGGTAAAAACACTGAAATAAAATGTATCTTGCCTAGCATAATAAACTTAATTAATGACATAAGAATAATTCATGTAATCGCTATATAAGTTGTTTCATTGAATTTTACAAAACGATTACGACAAATGTCGAAAGCTTTCAACTTGTTTAAATAAAATAAATTGTGAGACTGTTTTAAGAGGTTGTTTTCATTATCCGATAATATATACACATTTCATGAATTAAGATATTATATATACTACTGAGCAAATCAGTGTCCGTTTTTACATTCAGAATATTTATGTCGTCTTTAATGTGAAGCATTTCTGAAACTAATCGCAATTTGTAGTTACTGTCTTTGTCTAAAATAAAAAACTCAGAGATAGTAATAACTATTACTAATTAGAAATCTTTGTCAATTGTAGACCCACGGAATGCTTTTTGTACAAAGATAATGTCAGTAAAGTATCGGAAAATAAATTAATCATGAACTTGATTGGCAGAAAATGATCAATACTTCAAGAGAGGATCGACGGTTGAAATAGCTTTTTCGTCCCCATAAAAGAAAGTTTAAAGTATACCAACCTCTACCCGTCAGTTGTTGCAAACCAATGGATTTAGTGGAAACTTCCATCACCATGCCCAAACCTGACTTCAGAAACACTCCTTCACGCACATGAATGTAGCAGACACGCCCTTCCAACGACGTAACAATAGTTTCCGAAAGGTGAAAACTTACAAAAGGACGTCGAAGAGAAACAGAAAGGGTTCAACTGCCCTCTAAGAACATAGGACAAGACTCTAAGAAGACAATGATTCGCAGACACAAAGGGAATCGAAGGAAGGATGGATGGATGAGACGTGCACAATGCAGTCAGTTTTTGTCTCAGGGGAGGAAGACAGAATAAAAGAAGCTGCAGTGATATCGAAAACAAGTTTGTTTGGAGAAAGGGAGAAAAAAAATGGCTTCGGAAAACAAGGCAAAGATCACTAACCTAGAAGAAAGATAAAAGGTGTCGAGCGAAGAACCCCAATTAGCAGACAGTAATGAGGAATACCTGGATCGGGGCAAATAAAAGAATAAAACCAAAATATTAAAAACACTTCTCTGCTGCGGAATATGATATTTACGACACGGCGCCTTTTGTTTTGGGAAAGGTTTGCTGGGCTTCTAAATTTTAGAAACTAAATTAATTTCTATAAAAAGGATTAAATGTGGCGGCTGTCCGTGTTATGGCCATGTTCCTCACATGACCATCCCCCTATTTTGAGTTAACTGAAAAAAATATATATCAATGGCTGGAATCAGCATTCAGCAACAGGTTCCCTTATAGCCTATGAAACGTTCACACAACTAGGTTGAACAATATGGTCTCACTACCTGGTTTCTGTTTTTTGTTGGACTCTTTTTTTATCTCCTCCATATATTTATTTTATGAAGTCCATTGCACTCTGTTCAGTTTGTAACGGTACATGTCATCAATTGAATTGGACACTGATGAGATGCAGACGTCAACACACTGGCACTATGAAATGCAAAATCTGTACATGAGATAATTGAAATATTCAGTTGAAAAAAGCTTCTAAAATAATACAAGATTGATTTTATTTTATTTAACTATCAATTATTTTCATTCAATTTACTAAAGATACAATTTTGTTAGCTTCAGCTGTGTCAAATTATTGTGACAACTAAATGCTGTTGTACGCCATCACCTTGACCAACATCTCACAATCAAATTGTACAAGTTCAGTCAATTAATAGATGCACTGCGCACATGATATCACCAATGATTTGCTTAAAAAAGTGGGATAGCGCAGCAATGAATGCTTTTGTAAAAAATAAGGAATTTATTTACGGGTAACATAATTGTGAATATTAGGAAATCATTACTAAACATGTTTGTATGGAGTGTGGCATTGTGTTTGTGCGAAACGTGGATGGTAGGAGTTGCAGAAAGAAACAGAATAGAAGCCTTCGAAATGTGGGTAGAGTAAGTAACCAGGAAGTTCTAAGGAGAATAGTCAAAGAGAGAACAATATGGAGGATTTTTGCAGAGAGAAGGGATACGTCAATAGGTCACATTTTAAGAGACGAGGGTCTTGTAAAATTAGCATTAGAGGGAAGTGTGTGGGGTAAGAACAATGATGTAACACAATAAGCAACTTAGGGAGGATGTTGTAGTTATGCGGAAGTGAAATGGCTTGTACAAGAAAGATTAGCATGGAGGGTTGCATCAGATCCAGTCTTAGAACTGAATACCACAACAGCTTACCAGAATCTTTCCATCGTATTCATGTAAGAATGTTATAAAATGTTGCAATTCCACACATCCAACCATTTGACACTCTCTATCAATATCAGTAGTAGTTTACAATTATTTATCAAATTATTACTCCACGTCTTTGATATTAAGTAGATGACATGATTTACTAATGTCCAGCCAGCTTAATTCTTTGAACTTTTCTCCAATAAAACAATAAATTATTCTCATATACTCAGTTTTTTCATTATGTTCATTCTACAAAATTTCTCACTGGATTCGAGACTTAAAACTCACTTTAGTTAACTATATAATATCTGAAATGCCTTCTACTATTTACTACACCGGTTTTCCTTCCCTTCCGTAATTTATTTGCTCATGTTTATAATGTTTTTCTTTCTGTATACATATTGGTAGATTTTTCCTGATAATCGGGGTTAAAGAAAATCTATTTGCCATTTTTAAGTATATAGTAAAGTTACAAAGGAAAATTTATAGGAAAAACATATCACATATTTCATAGACAAAAGACAGCCTTCACCTATATATGTTCATTTCTGAAAATAATCGAGTGCATTTTATTTGGCAATTCTTGGTAACTATATACAGTAGTATTTTTTTTTCTTTTACCTGTACAACAATAAAAAATAGTAACTGAGGTGTTGTTCTTGTTATAGCTATCTAATAAATAATAAAGAGCAATTGTTCATGTGTTAAAAGGCATACAATTAAAGACCAAACAATTGCATATACAATAAAAAACAAAACTAGTAAAATTGAAGAGTTTTCTGAAACACAACATCACAGAGAGTTTTGCATTATTCCTCTTTTACCGCTCCAAAATATCTAGCATGTAACAACAATTTATAAATTAAACCACAAAATATTTGCTGGTTTATAACAGGTACCTATCTCACTCGAGCAACCATACACATCTTAAATGTCTGCTAGTGTTCCAGGAAATATGCCCTAAAATACTGTTCAGCCAAGAAAGTAAACTAATAAACAATTTCTGGAAATCTAGGAAAACGTAGAATATCAAAATCTTCAACTGTTTAAACAAGCAGTCACGCCAGTCAAGTACAGCTGACAGGATCAGTGTCCCTTGCGTGTTGCCATGACTAACCCTAACGCACCAATGGCAAGGCCTGCCATCACGCCGCCGGCTATGGCTGCTCCAGTGAGACCCTCTGGAAATAAAATTACAGCCATTAGATCACAGCAAGAAAACAACATTACACTAGAACTAGAGAAGTGAGGAGAAATTAGAATCTCACTATACTGTTAGCAATACAACAATAAATATTATTGAATATATAGAGTTCTGGTTTTTCTACGCGGGTTCTATCACTTGTAAAACACAACATTTCGATACCTTCTGCCATCACCTTCAGGCAATTCTTACGTATAATGGTGTTCTACAAGCGATATAACCCAGGTAGAAAGCAATAGATTCACTAGTATTTAACCTTCATAGAATGTGGCATTTTCAGATCATGTGTGTGTGTGTTGAGCATATTCAATTTTATATCAGTTTATAACTAATGAATTTATTAATAGTAATTAATTATTGAACCTGAAGAGTTGTCAATGAAAGGAGCATATACTAAATTATTCAGAACAGGACTAGTTTGACATTGCCGTAACCCCATTTCAATTGAGCTCCTCCCTGATGTATCGTCTACCTCTCTCTACTGTACCTCGACATCATCACAGTGCATCTGTAACGTCACTGCCTTAATTCAAAAGGATAAATAAGTTATTTATAACAGAACTGTAGTGTGCAAGTTAATATGTGATGTCGAACACGATAATCGATACGGGTTGTAAAACGAGATAGATTTATAGGGTCAGGGTCGGAAATTTGGGAAATTTTCAAGAGTCACACGCTCAACATTAATTCATGGGGCAATTGTGGGCAGAGTGAACTTTTCCAACTTAATTCATCAGAACGACTGTGGGGGAATGTGAGCATTTTCGACATTAATTCATGGGCGTAATTGTGGGGAGACAGAGCTTTTTCAACTTACTTCATCACATGACTCAGAAAATTTCCCAAATTCCGACACCATTCATATATTTCAGGTGAGGTAATAAATCTTTCGTGCTTTACTCTCCACGTCAAATGCCTTTATAGTATCACATTATTTACTTGCACACCGTAGTTCTGATATGAGAAACTTATTTGGTTATTTTCCTTTTGAAGAAAGGCAGTGACATTATGGAACCACAGAAAAGTAGAGAGAGACAGGCGATACAGTCGGCAGAGATTGCAGAGGGGCTTGATTGGAGTTTACGGCAGTATCAAAGTGGTTGTTAGACGATTATTCTGATTGCATCCAGTGTATTTCTGATTGACTTAAATATCTATACATATAATAATAAAAACAATTTAAATTGCTTAATTATATGTAACAGACATCAAGTTTAAACTTTTGCAATAACTTAATATAACAATGTAATATTTTTATATTCTGATGCATTTAATTATTATTTTTCACTATAAAAAGGTAGATATAAGAAAACTATACCTTTCCTCAGACGCTTCTGAATGAGAGTCTCCAATGCCTGCACTTGTTGGTTTCCTGGCTCAGCTTGTAAGAACAACCGAACGAAATGAAGAGCTTGGTTGTATTCCTTCAACATGCAAAAAATATTCGTATATTAGAAACTTCACATAATATGGGTTTTGTTTCAAGTGTGGAGAAAATTTTCAGTTTCATATGATGACATTATTACAGTCACATAATGTTTTAATTCAAACTTTTTCCAGCATTATTTGCAAATTGTGAATTTAAGTAAAACACAATGTAATGTATTCCCATTGAATTTATAATACCACAGCATGATAAATTTAATTAAAAATAAAACAATAGTTATTTATTAACTTTCACAGGTTTTCCCAGAGAATTATCTGTTCAAAAAGTTCTTGGGTTACCAACTAGGAGGCATTTAACATACACAACTTTTCGTCGACATCTTCAAGTCAACATGTCAATGGTGATTGATGACGAAACATCGCGTATGTTAAACGCCACACAGTTGGAAACCAGACATTTCCAACAAATAGAAATTTAGTAATAAACATCATGTAACAAACTTAATACGGTGAACCCAAATCAATTTAATATTACAACAATTATGAAGAACATTAATTAACATAATTTAAATTCAAAGCAATATATTACCTTTAACAGAACATTATTCTTATTTATAACGCAGGGCCAATTTTTAAATATATACAAATACTGTTAAAGTAACTCTGAACTAACCTTTATCCTAGCATTTCCTATTGCTAAATAATATAAACAGTCTCTTCTCTGTTCTTCACATTTGTCAAACAAATTTTGTAGCAGCAGTATGCCTTTTCTTATGTCAGCAGTGTACTTGCTCCGTACAAGGCACCAAGCATATTCAAATGTAGCTTGGTTTGTGACAGTCCCATCATTAAGTTGTTCGTGGTAAACACACTCAAATTTCTAGAAAAAAATATCAAGAACATTAGTTTCAAACAAAGATGAGGAAGTCAATTTCAAGATCACATTTACCCTAAACATGAAATAGGGGGGATATATTGAAGAATGTTGTTAAAAATGTAGAAAACAATGTAATTAAATACCCAAACATTAAGTATGAAAATAATAATGTGCAGACAATTTTATAACTACCTCAAAGCAATGCGAAGATAACACGACCTAATGAAATTATTACTTTATTTGTATGTTACTTTGACTAAGTCATGAAAACACCAAGTCTTGGGGGACCAAAACAATAATTTAACTGCCAGTGAGTAACGCTTTGAAACGATTTTATAACAACACACGAGAATAGAAATACAGACAACGTTCTTTTCCAAAAATTACAAATCCAAAAGTTGTTTCAAGCAGGACACATCAGATTGCACATCATAATGCAATCAAACATTGCTGCATGCTCAATAAACAAAACTTTGGATGTAATTTTTTTGTTTCCATACATGTTTAATTTTTAATAGATATAATAAAACTCATTCTATCCTAGGGATGTTTTTTACGTTATTGCAATAATATATCAATATAGTATTGTTGTTACAACAGCCCACCAGTCGGTAGTTTTCATATTGCTGTAAACATTTGGGAAATTATTGGGTTCCGTTGGCCCAAGAAATATGGTGCAACCGCAATCTGTCTAGAAAAATTGTGAAATTAGATAACGATTGTCACCAAAGGGTTACAATATGCATCAATTTCCATCGCAATGTCAAACAGGAAAGATAATGAATACGACAAAATCACAGTTATTGTGACATCAAACAGAAAATACCTTCAAATCATCTGGAGAAATAGTTTCTTGTAGTACGTCATCCATATTAATTTTCCAATGTTGTACTCGATGACAGGAGTTACGTCTTTTTAAAGTATGACTAATGATCGCGTGAAAAGTGTGAATTACGAAAGATAATACGTTATTTTGTCTTACTTCGATAACGATATATCGATCGCTACTAATATCGAATTCTGTCAAATAATTTGTCATAGTTTACATAATATTGTGTGTTTTAAAAACTGTACACCTAACTGAAAGCAGACGACGAAGATAAAATAATCAATACATGTTATGTGCATAAATGAATTATATTTGTGTTAGTTTTTCTTGAACTCCATCTTTATTTTCTTGATAACCATCAAATTCCACTCTAGATGAGATCAGTGTATTAAAATAAAATATTTGTATCGGCTAGGATTACACGGTCTGTGATCGCTGCCAGAAAATTGATGTGAATTGTTGTCAGTAGCCTATACACACATTTCAGCACTGCACTAACATGACAGCACTGCCTCAGTTTTCTCGGAACGTTTGAACAGTGTGCCAGACTTCACTGGCGTACTCCCTCCACGCTGCCCACATAGGTTGACAGTTGGTGGCAGCTACGATTGTCGATTATAGACTGTGAACAGTGTGGAAGAGCTGACGATCAATTTAGCGATGGTAAACTGTGTTTGTATTTTGCGTTTTCAATTTGCGTGCAGTTTGATTTAGCGTGATAGTGGACCTTGGTAGTGAACAGCGGTGAGTATTTTGCAATCAGTGTGTCCATCTATTGCCTACTTTACGATTTTATTTATCTATTTTATATAGAATATGGATCGTGAAAATAATAAAAGGATGAGGAAACTATCAAGTGTGTCGACTAGTGACCAAATCGACGATCTCATGAGTGTGTCCGTCTTCTTCATTAATGGTGAAGCCTTTTCCAATAACTCGTTAAGTTGTATTTCGACATTCTCTAGAAATTCTTATATGTTGAGGCATCAGTTTTGCCTCAATTCTTCCAAGTTGCTCATGAAACCATGGGTAACCCTTTTAGCAATCCATTTTCGAACCCACATTCTACTGTGTCGTTTCTGCATTTTTTCTTTATCCTCCACAACACTAACAAGGTGGAAAATACCGTTTATGAAACACGGACACGTGAAAACGCACAGAAAGGAGAAAAATATTCAACTTTCTATGAACAATACATCAATACTTTGCAACATCAACCGGTCGAAGTTTCCAAAAAATAACAGAGAAGTATAAATATGAACCAGAGTTCACTGCCCGTTCTGTAGTAAAGAAGTGGGGAAATGTCTGCCCGCGATGTAAACGGCTGGCAGTGCACAGCCAACCGAACTTTGACGGACATCACCGCCCGTGTAAACCTACTTTAATTGAATGAAGTTTCGAAACATGAAACTTCTCCTGGAAATATTTATTAATTCTGTTTAAATATCAAATAAATATCGGTCTAGACTCACGGATTGTTTCTGAAACTACTCATCTTCTTCTGATTTTAAAATGTCCGCTTTCGTCGCGAATACGCCAAAGTATAAATAATGTGGCACAGAACTAAATATATATTTAGCAACGCAGTTGATAATCTGACGTTTCACATTATTGTGATTGTACTGCCATGTTAATTTTGTTGACTCTCCAAATTTGTTGAACAAATGTAGGATTGAATAAAATACTAAACACAGACTGCATGCTACACGATTTATAGTTAATAATACAATCATAAAATTTGGTTGTCGCCATTTTGCAATGAAATTTTGAATTAATAAATATATGTTTGTTGAATGGTTTCTTTTGCGGTCCTTGCAGAAAAAATGTCGAAGAAAACTATTTTAGACAAGGAATTTTATCATTACTGTTGAAACACGTTAGTAATTTTATATCTGTAACTGGAGTAGCCGAATTTATTAACATCTTACGTTTGTAACTCTTGTTCTCTTGTTTTAATGGGGCCAAATGATTTTGTACTGGTTCTAAAATTTAGTATTTAAAAGAGGGATACTCAAATTCTTTTTAAAAAATTAATAAATAAAAAATAGCTGAACGGGGGGCGAGAGGGTAGGTAGGTCCATAACAGTGACGATCCAGATATATCTGTCATAAAAATGCAAAGATCGTATTCAAATGTCGGCATATCTAATTTTTTTAAATTACTCCACTCTTGTTTCTCTTGGTTCGCCTGTTAAATAAGGTCGTATATTTTGTTGTTATTCTCTGCAGATTAAATACAAGTGACACGAATTATTCCAAAGTTTTCGATCTCGTAGTTGTTTACTTTTCAGCCGTTGCTATGGTGATCTGCGATCTCTCTGGTGCAAGTAACGTCTCTGGCGTAGCGAGCTAGCTTTTGAATACTCGCTGCCGTCGCTGGTATATTTAAATATATTTATTTATTATTTCTACGTTTCCCAATTCTTCAAAGCGAACAATAGAAAAAGTACTAATTTATCACGAGTATAACATCGGTTTATTAAATGAGGTTCCGTAACATTTCCTCGTAGCATCGATGCGTGAGAGATGTAAATATTCCCCTGAGTTCCTTTGTTAAATGTGTCAAGAGAATGTTTTCAGTGTCCTTGTGTTATTGTGACCGACTCTTTCCTCACTCAGACTTGTGTGCGCGTTTTACTGCCAACTCAGTCTTGTTGCAACACAATACAAAACATCATCGTTGCCAATATGTACGGTAAAAAAAATGTCGAACCTCTTCATATTGTAGCGCTCACAAGGATATGTTATGCACCATTGTTTCATACAAGGCATACTTGGAGATAGAAATGTTACTCAAGTGCTGTACTTCGGTAAAATTGTGAAGTGAGTTCGGAGTCGCTCCTGAATCCTCTCTTTTTCTTTAGGGTCAGAATTTCAGAAGACAGTACAAAATTGTCTCTTACTATAGATTTTTATTATTAATTCATTCAATATGTATTTTATTGTGCTTACTTTGTATACAACTGGAACCGAGTAAACGTCCAATAATAAAACGAAATTTATTATTAACACAATATTATACTGTATAGTCAATTACTCTCATTATTTCTTACTTATGAAATTTTAGTAACAACATCAACATCCCTATACCGGAGAAACTGGGGCTGATAGATGCGAACAACACAGGACAATTAGTTTAGTATTTCATGCGTGGTAATCAATAACGAATTAGGTGAAGATCAGATTGGTTTTAGGAAGAATGTAGGGACAAGAGAAGCAATATTGACTTCGCGTCTAATTTTAGAAAAAGAAACAGACCTACGTTCATTGCATTTGTAGATGTAAACAGGAAGACACTATTAAGGATTTTTTTAGAGGACAGAAATAAAATATCGAAAAAGAAGAGTTATCCATAACCTCGACAGATAACAGCCAGCAGTAATTAGAATAGAACAGCAAGAAAATAAAGCAGAAATCAAGAAAGCAGTTAGACAAGGATGCAGTTTGTCGCCTTTGCTGTTTAACTTATAAATGGGAAGGCGATGAAGAAAATTAAAAAGGAACATGGAAAGGGAATCAAACTGAAAGGAGAATAAATAAAACCCCTACACTTTGCCTATGATATTGTAGTATTAGGGGAGTCAGAAGAAGCCTTAGAAATCATAATATATATAACGTGGTCCTGGGTTCAATATGATAATTAATAGAGAGAAAACAAAGGTAATGGTGTGTAGTATGCAAAATAGTGGAATAACAAAGGGCGTTAGAATGGGAAGGAATACTTTAAGGGAAGTTAAGGAATTCTGCTACTTGGGCAGCATAATAACTAGAGTAGGATAGCACAGGCAAGAAAAAGAAATTTACTTAGGGTTGATATAAGTATGAATATTAGGAAAACGAAGACAGTAGGAGTTGCAGAAAGGAAAAGAATAGAAGCCTTCAAAATGTGGTACTATAGGAGAATAAAATTAGGCGGATGGAGCAAGTAACGACGGAGCTATAAGAAGAATAGGGAAGAGCGAACAATCTGCAGGACTTCGACCATGAGAAATGATAGACATGAGGGTCTTGTAAAATGAGCATTGGAGGGAAGTGTGTGGAGTAAGGAGAGAAGAGGGAGGCTAAGGACAGAATACGCTAAACAGATTAGGGAAAGATGTGGGTAGTTACGTGAAAATGAAAAGGCTTGCGCAAGATAGATCAAAATGGAGGGTTGCATCAGTCCAGTCTGAGGATTAAATACTACAACTACAACAGCAAGTTATGTTATTTTATTATCCTTTATTCTTATGAAAATTGAATTAGGCCTTTAGGAATAACGTTAAAGGTTCCATTTCGATTAAGCTTTTCATGTCATGTTGTTGTAAGGAAACTAAATCCATTCTATCTTGTAATAAGTACATTGCTAAATTGTACTTGACACTATAATGATGATTATATAAAATTGTATATAGTTCTCTATTTTTTTTGTTGTGGGAGTCTTTCCAGTAATTATGACAACGTTGATTACATAAGTCCACCAGTGACCTCGGTATTTTTCCCCAATTAAAGGGTATTGCATGAATAATTTTATTTCCCCCCCCGACAGCAGTGTTGTGGGAACAACCTCTATTTCCCCACAAGACTCTGATGACGTCGTGAGAGAAGATGCACGAGATATCTTACTAAAAGGTGGAATAAACAAAGGTTATCTGTGACAACAGAGATAATGAATTATGTTTCTTGTCGTGGAAATACAAAAAAAGAAAATGGCGGGGGCCTGAGCAACTACACGCGAAGTTGCCGCACGGCCTGTTGACAGAAAAATTTCGAAAATTAGTAAAATGTATTTATTTAGATTTGCAGTTGAGTGGTTTAAACTGGGTTGTGTCCTTTCTTCTTCATCTGAGACACTATCTTCCATCTTTAAACAATTTAATTTAAATACTAGAGTCACAGGGTACAAAGATAAAATGTTGATAAAGTAAAAAAAAAAAAATTACAGAAAAAAAATTAAAAACAACTTATATTTCATGTCTGTATTTTTACAAAATGAGTACCTAGCTTTCCAGTGTTCCTAACTTATTTTTGATACTTTTTGTATTCCTAGGGAAAGGCTGTAGTATCCTTGCAGACAAAGAAATCCAGTCTCTTAATGCCCCATTTACGAAGAAATATTTACCCACATTCGTTCTTTGGTCCCTTCCTTTAAATTCATGATTATGTTCGTTGTATTATTATTAATCCTTTTTTTTCTTGTTAACGTTTAATCAATGCCACCCTGTTGCGCTTGATGTAGTGAAATAAGTGTAGCGTTAGTAGGGGGCGGAACAATTTTTATAAAATTATGGAAAAGAAAAAAAATTCCACTTCGTAAAAGTATAAGACATTAGTTTATTCTATTATGTACTTAATCTAATATCAAGATAGCTTAAGACAACGAATTTAGATTTTTGGTAAATTTTTAAAACGAAAATTACAAATTTCCCGTTCTGCCTTACAAAATATTTTACAGTCTGCTCAATTAATTTCATATTGTTCCTTAATTATGAGATTCTAGGGACAACAAAATTATCCCTGTACTAAAGAAGACTGGGGCTGATAGATGCGGACAGGACAAGACAATTAGTTTAGTATGCCATGAATCCAAATTAATTTTTTGGGGGGATAACAGACTTCGTGAGAGTGATCCTCAAACAGGAAACTCCCCTTTAATACCATAGGAAGGGAATTGAAAAGGGGGTGATTAACTGTAATGGTATATTGGAGGATGAACGAGAAATAGAATGAGAGTTAGGAGATCAGTTTGGGTTTTAAGAAGAATGCAGGGACAAGAGAAGCAATATTGACTTCGAGTCTAATTATATATATATAACAGGCCTACGTTCAATGCATTTGCAGATTTAGAAAAAGTCTTTCATCATGTGAACAGGAACACACTAATAAGGATTTTGAAGAGGTTAAGAATAAAATATCAAGACAGAAAAGTTATGCTTAACCTCTACAGAAGGCAGTTAGGGAAAGAAAAGAAAGCAGAAATCAAGAAAGGAGTAAGAAAAGTACGCAGTCTGTCGCTAATGCTCTTTAACGTATATATAGAACAGGCGATGAAGAAAGTCAAAAATGAATATGGAAGGAAAGAAAACTGCAAGGAGAAAAAATAAATCCCCAAAGGTTTGCCGATGATACAGTGATTTTTGAAGGACTCAGAAGAAGACTTAGAAACCACAATAACGGATAGCATAAACGTGATCCTGGAGGAAGAGTACAACGTCAGGAATAATAGAGGGAAAACCAAAAAGATGGAGTGATGTATGGGAAATAGTGGAGTAACAAAGGCTGTTAGATTGGGAAGGGATCTTTTGAAGGAATAAAAGGAATTCTGATACTTGGGCGAAATGATAACTAGAGTAGGATGGAACAGGCAACGAAGAGGAATTAATTACAGCTAGTATACGTAACATTATTAAGAAATCATTATTAAAAATGTTGGTATGGTGTGAGGTGTTATAAGGTGCGAAACGTGGACGATAGGAGTTGGGGAAAAGAAAAGAATAGAAACCTTTGAAATGTGGTGCTATAGGAGAATGAGATGGGTGGCTAGGGGAACTAACCAGAAAGTTATAAGCAGAATACGGGAAAATCATACAATATGGAGGACGTTGACCAAGAGAACGGATAGATTAATAGGACACGTTTCAGATTTGTGGGACTTCTAAAATTAGAATTAGAGGGAAGTGCATGGGTTAAAGAATAGAAAAGGGATGGCAAGGATGGAATACGGTAAGTATATTAGGAAGGATGTGTGATGTGGAAGTTATGTAGAAATGAAAAGGCTTGCACAGGATAGGTTAGCATGGAGGGCCGTATCAGTCCAGTCTTAGAATTGAATACCACAACAGCAACCACATTAGAAATAATTATCTACATTGTTTTATAAACTAGGTTTTTGTGGAAGTGAAATATTCTTGTTGTTTGGCACAGTAATTGGAGCTGACATGTGACATGTATGAATTTCTTGATCTTCTGGGGCTGAAGTAACGACCTCGGCAAAATTGGACCAAGTAGAAAGGTCTATCAAGGCAGGTGACTATCGAATTTAATATATTTATATTAATAAGGAAAAAAGTTGTGGACCCAATATTGATCCTTGTGGGACGTTTTTCTTTCGATTGTCGTATAGAGGTACCCTTGAAGGACGGACGGACGGAGGACGGAGTGGAGCGAGTTTGGAAGGAGTGTGAGTGAGCTGGTGGGGGATCAGGTCCCGTGGCGGCAGTAGTGTTGCAGTCAGTCAGTTGACCAAGAGCGACCCGACCATGGCGTTCCTCGAGTTCGATGTGCAACCCGCCAAGGAAAAGCCGGAGACGAGGGACGCGGCTCTCAGGGAGATGCACAACAGAATCAAAGGTGGGGGACCAATCAATAAAAAGTCTTTCTCGTCCCTGCAGGAGAGTAGAAACCCCCAAATAATAGACCTCTATGACTTATTCTAAAACTCTGTTTTTACTTCTTGGCCCTGACTTTCATTTGACGTATCTCTACTCTAATAGCCCTAAAAAAAGTGTTATTTCCACTCCGTTTTAAATTAGGTAGTCGAATTTATGCAATTTTCCTCCCCTTTTTCCAAATTGTCTTTCTTTGCTCTTGTTCACTTATAAACGATATAAAATACACATATAACGAGAACGAGTGTAACATATCCCAAAAAATTGAAAATAAATACATTAATTAGTTAAACGTAAATATATAGATAAATAAATAGTACAGCAATAATGTCTAGCTTAGTTATTAAAATTTAATATAATGAGCAGCGTTTCGTCTCATTGTTTGAGACTTCATCAGGCAACAAAACTTATCACTAAGTTGTTATGTGGTATTCAGTTGTCAGACTGGGCTGAAGCAACTCTCCATGCTAACCTATTCTGTGCAAGCCTTTTCATTTCTACATAGCTACCACATCCTCCCTAATATGATAGAGCCTATTCCATCCTTGTCTTGATCAAAGTCTTCGATATTTTTCTCTCTTCTACTATTCTGCTTATAACGTCCTCGTTATTGATTCTATCTACCAATCTTATTCTTTTACAGCACCACATTTCGAAAGCTTCTTTCCTTTTCATGTCTGCAAATCCTATCGTCTTCGTTTCGCATCCATATAACGCCACACTCCATACGAGCATTTTTAGTGATGATTGCCTGTTATTCATACTTATATTGGCCGTAAGTAAATTCCTATCCCTTGCCTGTGCTGACCTACTCTAGTTATTACGCTGCCCAGGTTGCAGAATTCCTTAACTTCATTCAAAATATCCCTTCCCAATCTAACAACTTTTGTTATTCCTCTGTTTCTCCTACTACACTCCATCACTTTGCTTTTCCCTCTATTAATCCATATGTTGTGCTCTTTCTCCATGACCACGTTCGTGCCATTTGTTACGATTTCCAAGTCTTCTTCTGACTCTCCTAATACCACAATATTATCAGCAAAACTTAGGGTATTTTATTTCTTCTCCTTACAGTTTGATTCTCTTTCCACGTTCATTTTTAACTTACCACTATAAAAAAAATACATAGATTGACTCACAAATACAAACGAAAAATTTCCGCTGAAGCTTTCATCCTTGATGACTATAATCATCTATGTTCGTAATCTTTTTTCCTCTATGTACAGTTTTTCCAACACTAATAAAATATATTTTACGTTAAACATTCGGTTCTAACCTTCGGGATTCCGCGTTCTCTCTCTAGTTTCTAAAATTCTCAAGTCCTCAGACAACCTTTATAAAATTGGTTACCTTGCTCTGCCTTCCACATCATAACTATTCCATTCCCTTTCTTTATGCATTTAAAGGAGAGTTGCCTGTTCCAGGATCACCCTCATATAACCTTTTACCCTCCCAAAAGAATTCTACTCATCCCTTCGTATGAGGTACGTGACAAAGATTGGGGATTCTTTGTTCTTGTTCTCTCTGCGTTTCTTTCCCCGTGGTACCTTTAGTATGTACTGGGGTCGAAAACCTTGGGCATAAGGTAAAAGTTGTCCGTTAATCCTTTAGGACCAGACGGCCAGCTGCCTCCTAAACCTGGTGGAGATACTGAGAGGCGAATACTGTGACCCCACAGCATGATCATGTCCACAAATATGGACTAAAATATAAAAAAAAAATTCTGACAAATTCAGTGTTTTTATTTTATACAGCGACAATATTTCATTAAAATATCCAAATTTTCAGGTTTCAAAAATATTTTTACTTAATGATTAATTATTTGACGAAATAATTTGTCACTTTAGTTTTACGTTTTTTGTTCAATTTTTTTTGTTTGTTGCTAAAAGTTAGAAGAAAAAAATGTTTCTGTCTCAAAAATTGTGGATGAAACGTCGCCCCAGTTAAATTAAAACTTTTTAAATTGTCTGTAAAATGGTCATGTAAGTTGTTTTTATATAATTACGGAAACAAAATTACAGTAAAATAATTAAATGAGTTACTTAAACAGCTTCTTTGCCAGTTTTTAAAATTTTTATTTCAAAGGTTTCGTCTCTCATTTGAAATTTCTACAGGTAAACTAAAATGAAAATTTACCTAATAGATGGCATTAGGTAAATTATCATTTTAATATACCTGAAAAAGTTTCAAATGAGAGGCGAAACGTAGTATATTTAATCTATAATTCATTTAAATATTTTTTTTCAAGCGTAATGGCGTCATATTTAAAGGAATATTTCCGCCGGCCACACATGAACTTAACAGCGCCAAGAAAAACAGCTTCGTCTTCACTTCTCGCGACTCGCTCTTCACACGGATATTTCCTTTAAGGGACATTAGGCAATAACTCTCAAGGATACATTTTTCTGGTGACCGTCGACACGTGTTTGGCGAGTCAGTCAAATATTGACAACGCTGTTTTTCGTTTCTGAGTAACTAAATATCAGTAACCTTTTTCTTTTACCACTTTTCATTCCTCACAGCCAACACTCACATGTTGAGGTTATTGTGATTGTCACATGGACGATGACTTCAGTGTCCTTGGGTGAAGGTTACACAGTCTCAACATTTACCTCTGAGGAGCTTCGTCAGGTGCGCCATAGTCAACATCGCGTCAAGTATAAACACTGGGAATCGAACCCGGTACAATCTTGCAATACACGTGGGAAGCTGTTCAGATAATTTACTTCCTATAATTAATCGATAAAGCCACACGTTTTGGCGACAATTGTAATAATTATGGAGAACGGGATTATTGATTATCATTATTTAATAATGGGAAAATTAGCTTTGAAGAAAAATAACATAATAACAAATAAATTTGAATCATATAAATATATGACATGAACGTGGTCCAGGAGAAAGAGTTAAACATGAGGATTAATAGAGGGAAAACCAAGGTAATGGAGTGTGGTATGGTAACAGTGGAATAACAAAGGCAGTTAGATTGGGAAGGGATATTTTGAAGGATGTTCAGCTTCAGCGGAAATTTAGTTTGTATTTGTGAGTCAATCTATGTATTATTTTTTTATAGTGGTAAGTTAAAAATGAACGTGGAAAGAGAATCAAACTGTAAGGAGAAGAAATAAAATACCCTAAGTTTTGCTGATGATATTGTGGTATTGGGAAAGTCAGAAGAAGAAGACTTGAAAATCGTAACAAATGGCACGAACGTGGTCATGGAGAAAGAGTACAACATGTGGATTAATAGGGGGAAAACCAAAGTGATGGAGTGTAGTAGGAGATACAGAGGAATAACAAAGGTTGTTAGATTGGGAAGTGATATTTTGAATGAAGTTAAGGAATTCTGCTACTTGGGCAGAATAATAACTGGAGTAGGATGTCACAGGCAAGGAAGAGGAATTTATTTAGTGCTAAGTACTGCTGAGTATTAAAAAATGTTTGTATGGAGAGTGGTGGCGTTATATGGGTGCGAAACCTGGACGGTAGGAGTTTCAGAAAGGAAAAGGCTTTGAAATTTGGTACTACAGTAGAATAAGATGCGTAGATAGAATCACTAACGAGGAAGTTATAAGCAGAATAGGGGAAGAGCGAACAACATGAAGTACTTTTAATTATCATTTAGCTGTGGGGTAAGAACAGAAGACGGAGGCCGAGGATGGAAGGCGTTAAGAAGATTTGGGTGGAGGTGGGACGTGAGTTATGCACAGGATAGGCTAACATGGAGGGTTGCATCAGTAAAATGGACATTTATTTTTAAAAAAGAAATTCTATAATCCAAAAGAAAGCAAAACAACCAATTAAGCTTGCAGAGAAAGGGAGAGTGGAACAAGTGACATTACGTACAGTAGCTATTGCTAATTTTTCGCGCCGTGTTTCCGGCTTGACAGGAGAAAATATTTTTTGAATTAGATACGGATGACGCTCATTGTTCCGAAAAACCTCCTATAAATCCGAGGAAAGGTTCGTTTCCATTGCCCGAGGCAGGGTGAAACATCTGCCGTGCACGTGCAAAAAGGAATGCGTCACAGATCTGAAGATTCAACTCGCATAATTTTACTACATTACAACACTTTTCCCCTTTCGTTTGGCGTATCTTTTAGTTATCTTGTGGCGAGTCTTCGCCCGATAAGTTCAATTGAATTTTAAAAGATAACATTCTCTTCAAATCTGTGAGAGTGGCGATGGTCGATAAAGAAATTATATTCCAAACTATCAATAAATATATCTATTTAAGTGAAAAAAAAATTCTTGAAAACCATAAATCTATTAGACAAATTGTGTAAGGTATTTATTAATAGGAATCTAATGTGACAATACGAATTTAACAAACCCGTTATTCTCGCTAAAAAAAACCTTTGCAGTTGTTGCGACCTTATAATGTAAATAAAATAACCATTTGGAGTAGCGGCAAAACGTCTTAATATCGTGATAACATTTCAAGGAAGTATTTTATTGATTATAAAGTTTGTTAAAAAAATAATCCACCAACTTGACAAAATTATGAACGTATCACATTAATATTACGTTTGTAATCAAGGAAATTACATACATTACAACTGTAGGATCCTTGAGATACACGGTTTTATGTCTACATGGTATTCAAATTCGGCGCACACTGTAAAGTTAGTATGTCTTGAGTTACTGCTTCCACGGTTGTTATACGCCGCCGCAGTTGGTATAAATTGAGTCTTTAATAGCTCTCCCTCGCGGAAACACATTGGAAGAGGTTCGGGGAGTCTCAAAGGCAATGTTGTAAAGCTGAATTATTTTGTCCAGTACGGCAGATCCGTCGTGGAGGAAGTCTAACAATCAAAAACTCTGTAACGTACTAGGAATCACGTGGATTTCGAGTGTTTCCTCGTTTTAAGAGATTATTTTTCAATCACTTCGGGGGATTAAAAAGCTGGGTAGTTACGAATTTCCCAGTAAACAAAATACAAATAATGGCCAAAAGTCGGAAGTAGAAGAATTTAATTTGAATTGAAACGTTTCGTCGCCAACTTTTCGAACCTCCTCGGTTAATTAATTAAAATCTTATTTAACTTAGACACAAAATTTTATAATATATTAATAATGACGTTAAGAGGTCAGGATGGTTGGGGTCGAAATTTTTTAATTCAAATTAAATTACTTTGTTACTCCCTTTCGGTCATACTTTACATTTTATTTTGCATGTTATTATCAGATTAATTTAATTATTTTAATAATAATTAACCAGTAATTAAAAGAGGCTTTAAATGGTAAGGCTTCCTCGACGATGGATCTACCGTTATTGGCAAAATGGTTCAACTTTACGTCATTGGACCTCGAATGTCACCGGAGTGCACGCACTGAATTTTACCTCTTTCTTGTTGAGGTTTATAAAAGACCCGGTCAAGTGCCATCACTTCCAGCAGCAATGGTCCAACTGCGGAACCGGATAACAACAGCCGTGGATGTAGAAATATCAAGATATTCTCGCTACAGGGTGGGATGAATTTGAATACCACACATGCTCAATACCTTCAGCCTATATAGATAAACGGAAAGTATATCCAGCTGCCTCAAACACATTGCGAATTATAAAGTTTCCTCTCAGTTCGTACCGCTTCCCTTTCTGGTGTAAAATGGCCCGACCGCCATAATTTGTTCTACGACTTAGTGTTTGTCCCTTATGTCTTCCAATACCATTCACCCCATTGTCATGAAATTTTGGTGTATTGTAGCGCACTGCTATGAGAAGGTTTCTGTTAACATTTTGAACATTTAGGTTGCATCCTTCCGCCCATCAGGCTAACAAAGGGTTCCAGGTAAATCCTGGACTTTGATTCACCCTTGTGAGTTCCTATCCCATTCATGAAGACATATAGAACTTACAACAGCAAAGATTATTTATACAACTAACGAAGCCCTGCCAAGCGAGATGTTTCACCGCTCCGCGGGTTGGTGGGTGCGTGCGTGCGGCGGCGACGACGACGAGGTATCTTCTCCATTTTAATGTAACTGACGCTCTTTTCTTTATGTATGTGCTCAGTTGATTTCTTGAGTCGGTTAAGATTCTGAGTCAACGCCTTAGTTATGACGTCATAGGTAGGGAGGGTGGAAAGGTGAATTCTTTTTTTTTAATGTGACGATCTCGCTGATGGTTAATCAAAGAGATAACTCTCGAATGAAATACTGTAGCGGGTTAATGTAAATCGATTCTCGTGTATCCCTTTTATGTTCCTTTTTTGTAAAATTCCGATAATAACATTAATTTAGTATTTTCATTACAATAAGTACATGTCAAAAGCTGAAAATTCGTACTGAAACACCCTGTATAAGTAGGAACCAAACACTTTTCGCGTCTCTGGTTCCTCTTTGAAACACCAAGAGCTTCCCAACGACATTTTAGAAAAAGAAAAACAACAACATTGGACTGTTAATAGGCGATGTTAATCTGCCAATAAACCTGTTATTACTTCTCGACCTTAATACGTGATATAATAATAAATATTTCTTTGCTATAAATACTTTTTTTAAAAAAAAGGGTGGGCGTCTTTGTCTTTCATTGTTTATAAAATAACACCACTGGAATGATTTAGTGTTGCCCAATGGACCGTTTTAATGTTCGGCGACTCCTTTTCGCTGCCCACGCAGCAGCACATGTGGTCCAATTATCTCCACACACACAGACACACAACCTTGTCTTAACACCAACGACCATGCCAAGGTCGTCGTCGATCAGCGAGTATTTATGTTTACAACCTAACCGTGGTGGCTATAAAAAGGTAAATAAATCATTTACATTTTTTAAACTGCCTTCGATAAACAGCCTCCATTTAGAGGACGGCGAAGTCAAGAAGAAAAAAGAAGAAATAAATTTTCTTCACTTTTCCTTTCACGGCTTCTAGTAGCAATCACGTGCGGTTGTTAACATGGCGACCAGCTCGATACAATGTAACACAAAGTTGATAGAATGTCAACAACCTTCGGCGTTCCGATTGTATAACGGAAAAGTTACGAGATTGTAATTGCAAAACAGCTTCACATCGGATTAAAGAAAAAAGAAAAATTCCGTTTAATCTGAGCGCAAACTATCGCGGCGTGAATGCCGTTTTACTGAGTATCAGAGTCAACTGGACGTGGAATGTTCCAGCGGCGTTTCCGTGTAACAACTAACGTGTACGAGCAGGGAGGTCTGTAACCTCGGAAACACTTCGTGAATGTACTATCGTGACGCACCGCCCCCGTCACGATTTATGCGCCTTTGCTCCCAAATGATACATGTGATGTGAAAATAATCAGTCCTGTGACTGGTCTGATGTAACATTCCATGCTAACCTATTCTGCGCAACCCTTATCATTTCTACACAGCTACCACATCCTCCCTTATCCTTAGCCTCCCTCTTGTGTTCTTACCACACACACTTTCCTCTAATGCTAATTTTAAAATACCCGAGTGTCTCAAACCGTGGCCTAATAATCTATCCCTTCTCTTGGTCAAAGTCCTCTCTTCCCCTATTCTGCTTAGAACTTCCTGGTTAGATACTCTATCCACTCATCTCATTCTTCTGTAGCACCTCATTTCGGAGGTTTCTATTATTTTTCTTACCGCAACTCCTATCATCCACGTTTTGCACACATATAACAGCATACTCCATGCAAACATTTTTAGTTATGATTTCCTGATATTCACACTTATATCAGCCGTAAGCAAATTCCTCTTCCTTGTCTGTGCTATCCTGTCCAAGTAGCATAATTCCTTAACTACCTTCAAAATATCCCTCCTCACTCAAACACCCTAGGTTACCCCACTATTTCCCATACTACACTCCATCGCCTTGGTTTTCCCTAGTTAAAAAAATAAGTGTGATAAACAGTATTTTTGTAAATTGACACAAAGTCCTTTCCTCCTGAACTTTAATAAATTTAATTTTTATTAATTTAATTTAATAAATTTAATTTTTATTAATTTAATTTAATAAATTTAATTTTTACTAATTTAATTTTTTTCTGACTATTTGGGAAGTTTACTCAGTGATGTTATAACTATTTTATGCCGGTAATCAGATACGTTTTCCAAAAATTCTGAGATCAACGGCGTGATGTAGTGTGAGTGCAAAGGAAACACATCTTTGCCTAATAGGAGTATTAATGATTATTGTCTTTGGCGGCAGAGTGTGAGTTATCATCGCTGGCTACCGTCCCGTTTTATTGGAGATTGCAAAGATTATTATTGGTTGAATTTAAGTGGAATAGCTTTAAAGGGACATTTATGCTTTAAGGAGTTAGTTGCAGGAGGAATTAATTTGAACGGCCTTGATTCTGGAGAAAGACAGTGTAGTGTAGGATCCTTTAGCTATATCCCGAGGGCCCTAGACAACCCTTGGCTTCCTGTCCTATGCTGGTAAAGGGGAGTGTTCGTTCGCCTCGTTGTTCCTTCCGACTATATGTGTTTTGAGTGTCTGTCTGATTCAGTCCGAGGATTTCCCCTGATGGGTATAGATTTCCCCCCAGAGGAAAAGTTGTTACGGTGTCTTGACGTCACTACACTAGTCCATCCTAGAATTACAATGCCAGAGGTCGTGACTGCTGCCAACTTAAACGGGAAACGGCATATTCAGGTGTTGTAACGCGAAATCTTCCTCGGAAGCAACAAAATGGTGCCCATGGCCGAAGTCTCCTGGCTGTAAACCTGCTGAAATAAATTAAAAAATTTTCTTCTGACAGTTTTTTTTAATTGTCACCATTACGTCACCACCATTTTGTTTCACGCGGTGTCGAGACGTTTTAACATACGGTGATAACAAGTCATCCGCAGCCTCCGGGACACTTGAGGAATCCTGACTAACTGGTTTCCAGAAACAACGTCCGTCTGCTCATAGGTCAAGACTTCTGTATTTTATTTGATATTAATACAGCTTTTGTCGTTAGGTAACTTGAGGATGACTTAATCAGGTGCCTTGCCGGATCAAGAAATCAGCTAGTCGGTATCTAAGTATACTATAATGACCTGGTGGGTTGTATATTTTGATTTAAATCAAAACAAATTATTTGGTTAGATTAAATTAAACAAAAATTATTCACAAAAAACAAACAATAATTACAAAACTTAGGGTCCAATTTAAAAACTTACCACGACTACCTCAGCTTATAATCAGTCTCATGATGGTCATTTTGTGGGGATTTTTGCAGAAGAACGACAGTCATGACACGCGCCTGTTTTTTCCTTTGTGAAACGGCGGCTTCCTCCTTCCTTTACGCAATTCACGCTGCTTCGTCGTTCGTCAAACGACTCCTTCCACTTCTCCGCTGGAATGTTATCAATTCCTGGAGCTTTATATTTGTTCAGATCTGTCAGCGCCCTGTCAAACTCCGACCTTAAAATTTTGTCCCCCCACTTCTTCATTATCCACCTTCTCTTATACGTTTATTACTGACTAATCTAAATTACCGCCGTGATATAGCTCTTCTAGATATTCCTTCCATCTTTTCACCTTGTCTTCTTTATCCAGAATTAACGAAATATAAGGCTGTTTAAAACATTCCACGTTATAAACATTCTCCTATCGCTGGCAGGATCTCAATCATTCTTTTATTTTTGATAACACAATTGTTTCAGATAAGGAAATAAGATTAATTTCTGAAATGATTTATAACAAATCCAATAAATATTCTATGAATTTAAAACAAGATACTTCTCACTTAAATTCACTGTATGATGGTTTATTCGTTGGTTTTTGTTAGTCTCAGCTTTCGGTTATTCTTTCTTTTGTACTATATTTGTTTATCACATTGCACTCTGGCTTTCATGGTGACAAGGACCACACGAGATGGTCGAAACGTCTGATTATTTTCTTAAAATTTTATTTTATTTTAAAATTTTTATTGCATTATCTTTTACACGGGTCACTTTATAATGACGTTAATTGGTGTTTTAATAAATCACTTCGTTGCCGCGCTGTTGTTGTTATGGTATTCAGTCCTAAGACTGGTCTGATGCAAGCCTCTATGCTAACCTAATCTTGCGCAAGCCTTTTCATTTCCTTATAACTATCACACCCCACATCCTACCTATTCTGCTTAGCGTATTCCGTCCTTAGCCTCCCTCTTCACGTTTCCCTCTAATGCTAATTTTGCAAGACCCTCGTGTCTTAAAACGTCGCCTATTAATCTATCGCTTCTCTTAGTCAACGTCCTCCATATTGTTCGCTTTTCCCCTTTTCAGTTTAGAACTTCCTCGTTTGTGATTCTTTCCACCCATCTGATTTTCGGCATTGGCCTATAGCACCACATTTCAAAGGCTTCTATTGTTTTCCTTTCCGCAACTCTTATCGTCCACGTTTCGCACCGATATAAAGCCACGCTCCTTATGAACATGTTTAGGGACGATTTCCTAATATTCACACTTATATTACCCGTAAGTAAATTCCTCTTTTTCGAGAAAGCCTTCCTTGCCTTTGCTATCCTACTCTTTACGTCTTCTACCGTTCTACCATCACTAGTTATTATGCTTCCCGCGCTAACAAGAGAATATTTTTTCCCCGGTGTTACAAGAAACATTGAAGAAGGAGGGGAAACCCGTGTTTATGTCTAAAGAAAAGGTGAAGTTTCAGCCATTTTTTTTAGTAAGTTTTACGATCCTGTTTAAAATGTTGACGGGTGCAGTGACCGTGACACCTTGCGATTTATGCCAGCTGGGCCTTTCACGTGTTTTTGTGTTGCGTACTTTATCCCCCCCTCTTCTCCTTGCGTGGACCGTGTTTGTGCATGTAGAGTGTATCGCGACCATTTCGCCATGCGTGGCGCTGTGTCAGCACGTAAAGGCGTTCGAGGTGAAGAGGGGAACTTCTCGCTTGCTTCACCTTCTTCACTGACACAGTACGGGGTCCCACGGATGACACCTAAATATCCTCCGAAATCAGCGACGAAGGCTACGTCACGCAAGAAAATTGAGTAACAAATTTCAAGCCATACAAGAAAAAAAATCTGCTTAAGGTGATAAATTAAAAATCAATAGTATGTTATATAGAGTAAGTGTCAGTGGAGGTGGGGAGATCTAGAGTGCTAAAGGGTGTCCCTCTAAAGAAAAAAAGAAAATGGCTTCAGACGAATAATGGTAGATACTGACACGCAACGCGTAAATAACTGTAAATCTGAAAGTGGTTATGAATCACTGGCAGGGGAAAAAAAAGCATTTTCTTAATAATATGGCGATCACACTACTATTAAAATACCGTCTGGCGAACGGTAAATATTTTGACGATAAGTCTAGCTTTTATAGACTGATGTGAAACTTCATGAAGAAGTAGATATAAATGAACTGAGATTTAACCAAAGAATATTAAATTATTAATATTTTTATTTGCTTTGAAAATTCAATATTTTCATATTGTATCAGAACAATTGTTGTACTAACTGATAATCGTAAAGATAAACGTTTTCTATATGAATAATAAAAACCAATTGTTTAGTTTCTTGTCGTTGTTATTTATACAGTTCCAAGACCGGTCTGATGCAGCCCTCAATGCTAACCTAAATTCCGCAAGCCTTTTCATTTCCGAATAGCAACCACATCCAAGCTGCTTAGCGAAATCTATCCTTGGCCTTCCTCTTATTACCCCGGAAACTTACCTCTAATGCTAATTTTACAAGACCCTTATTTCTCAAAAAGTGACCTATTAATCTATACGTTCTCTTGGTCAACGTCTTCCAAACATTTATCTCTTTCCCTACTCTACTTAGAACTTCCTCGTTTGTAACTCTATCCACCCATCTGATTTTTAGCAATCTTCTTTAGCACCACATTTCGAAAGCTTCTATTCTTTTCCTTTCTGCAGCTCTTACCGTCCACGTTTTTTTATGCCCGTATAACGCCTCACTCCTTACCAACATTCTTAATAATGATTTCCTAATACTCGTGCTTATATATATATAATATATATATATATATATATAGAGAGAGAGAGAGAGAGAGATAAATAAAAATTACAGTCAACTTTTCATATATATATATAATATTAGGAAATCATTATATATATAAGCACGAGTATTAGGAAATCATTATATAAATATATGAAAAGTTGGCTGTAATTTTTATTTATTATATATATATATATATATATATAGAGAGAGAGAGAGAGAGAGAGAGAGATAATGAATAAAAATTTCAGCCAACTTTTCAACAAAATAATTAATTAATAAGTAGTTACGATAATCGCGACGTGTAGTCCGTATTCGATGACTTCTTCGTGTAAATTTTTAAATTGATAAAAACTATTAGAAATGGTGATAATTTTTCCGTCGTGGTCTGCAGAAAAATCGGCTTTATTTTTTTAAAATTAATTTTACTTATATGTCAGATAAATTATTTAATATATATATATATATAGTTAATTAAGTAAAGAGTTTGTGCGTCCAAAGATGTTGTAAATAAAATTCAAAGTTCATCCTTCTTCCAGAGAATCCTAATTACAAGATCAGCAGGACTGACGACTGGTATCTTCTTCGGTTCCTCCGGTACAAGTTGTTCGATGTCAACCATGCGCTCAGTCTGGTAAGTATATTATACTATGGTCCTGAGTGAGTTCACCATCACGAAACAGCTGTTTCCTCCAAACACACTACTTTTAATTTTTAAGTTGGCAAGCTTGAATAGCCGAGGTCTATTGTGAAATGAACTCATCCACTTGACATAAAACCAAGAAACTTACAATTTTACTCATTATTTAAAATCCATAAATTACAACATTCTTCTATTTCTAGTCCATTTTTTTCTGCAAAATAAATTGTTAGAGTGCGTGTCAATGATTCTTAATATCAGCATTTTCGTATGAAAATGATATTTCTCTTTTAAGACGTTGACGAGAGTCCTTGACATTTCCGCTGCATGGAAATAAAAAAAACGGATTTAATCGCAGTACTCAAAAAGAAGGCAAGTAGGAGTAAGAATCCCTTAACAACGACGTGGAAAATTTGGAAAAACAAACGAACCTTTCCTTTTTCAGTGTTTTCTCGTGGCTCAGATGGTCCTTAATATTTGGGATAAACGAGAATGATTAATCACAGAAGGTTTTCCTGGTGAATGTGTTGTTATAGTGTGACGCCAATTAAATACGACGTTTCGTCGACATCTTGTTGGTGTTGCAACAGACCACAACGACAACAAACAACAACTAATTTATTTATTTCATTTACTTCAATTATAATTATTTTTATAGATTGTTTTCACACCTAAGGAGGTTCCAAACAGAGGAACGAAACGTCGCGTTATAAATTGTTTAAATTCTGTCCAATTTTGGCCGTAATTTTTCGCCTACATTAATCGATGTACAGTCAGAACAATTATTAAATTTATTATATTTTCTTTATCAGAGCATGAAGATAAGACGACTTTTCGCTGTCGTTCATAAATTATTACTTATGATTTAATTGTATCCTGCCATATTTTATTAAGTACATGAACCTTCTCAACGAGGGCCGCAGAAATGGTCGACTCTTTCGAAAGGAGAAACAACGAACTATACTGTGCTGCATGTCGCCCGGGCCAAGAGACTAAAATGGGCTGGTCACCTAGGTATTCTCTGGAGACTTCGGAGGAAGGAAGGCTGGCGGGAAGGCTGCGCAGAAGATGGGAGGATGCAGCATATATTCTCAAGATCCTGGACTGTAAGTGTTGCTGCACAGGATCGACAAGGCCGGCAGAGATCAACTGTGGAGGCCATGGCCAGGGAACGGGCCGACGAGCCATACAAGAAGAAGATTTTATTAAGTAAATTAATTTTGTAAAGTCGAAAAACATTACAGGATTTCCGGTCCACACCCCATCGGAATGATTTCTGACGCACTCGCCAACTGTTGGAGAGGAATGTAGCAACAGAAGTGCCAACCACTTTCGGGGTCTACATCAACTAGTGTATACCCTACAACATGAACCTCCCTTGAAAGGAAGAAATGGTGGAGAGGATTAAAGGATGTTAACTTCACGATGCGGGATAACATCTTTGGGAGGTTTCCACCTCACGTTGCCACATCTCAAGACCTTTTTTTTATCGAGGGTAGGGGAAAATCTTCCAAAGACGCCGTGAAACCCGAGTTTCACGGTGTGTGGGATTTTTACCCACTAAAAACCACCTCCCTTTACAACATACCCCCTCGAGGGAACAACCTGCGAGGGGTGGATTGCCAATTGGCTTACAACTGAGTACTTAAGTAATTTCTAGCTTATCTTATGAATATAAATATCCTTATTAATTTCTAACACACGTTCACACGTCGCGTCCTGTTGCCCTAAGGCATCACGCATCACACTCGCGCACGCAGCACTTAGTCTTCATTGACACTCACACTTCACTCCACTAGTAGGCGTCTCCTACGTTATTTCTAGGCGCTGCCTTTCTTCGGTCCGTAGTTTCTCCAGCACCTTGGTGGCGAAGTGCGTCACTGCGTCCCAGCTACCTTGGTCCTGGAGCATAAACGGTATTATTTCTTCTGGCTTCGGTTGCCGTCCGAGGAGCTCTTGTAATGCTGCTCTCTCTTCATTGAAGCGCGGACATTCAAAGAAGACTTCTTCAGTGCATGCCGCAGTGATGGCAGAGGGGTATAGAGCCGGACTCGGGTTCGAGTCCCACCCGACGCAACCATTTTTATTTGTTTACATTGTTTGCCTTTACTTTCTAGTATTTTCTGTTTCGAGAATTTCTGCTTCTGGAATATTCCATGCATGTATAAATGGGACTGGATTCCAAATCGGAGTCAGTCTTACGCAGTACGAGCTTTGTACAGCACTTCACCGTTGAATAATCGCAAATAACCTCTACGTGTGTGTTATTGAATCTCACGATCCCTCAGAAACGTGACAATATAGTGTCATTGACCATGTTGTGATTGTTAATACTGTGATAATCTCGAGATGTCTAATTTATGACGCAAACTTTGCGAATGGTATTTTTTGATGATGAAGGCGTCGTGGTGACTGTTTGTGTCAGGCGCAGCAGTACGAGCAGTTCCGGGAGCGTCGCGGCGACGCGTGGCACCGTCTGTCGGCGGCGGAGACGTCGACGGCGCTGAGGGCGGGCGTCATCCTGGTGCTGGGGAAGCGAGACCTCGAAGGTCGTATGGTGCTGTGGCTGCGTCTGGGCCACTGGCGCCCGAGCGAACGGTCGGCCGACCAGCTGCTGCACACCAGCGGCCTCTGCGGGGAAGTGGCGGCGCTCGAGCCTCGCAGCCAGGCCCTGGGCGCCGTCGCCGTCTTCGACATGCGCGACCTCGGCCTCGAGCAAGTGCGAGGTCTCAGTCCCGCCTTCGCCAAAGACATGGTCAACTACCTGGCGGTCAGTCACCACTTTACACTCATTCTTAATAAACTCTGCATTATAGGGTAAGTTAATTCCAGGCACAAGAACCGCTGAGTAGCGGAACACCAGCACTTTAAGGGATGCGGAGACTCAAATTTGAAATTTCCTATAAATGAATTTCTACTGAGCTGAAATTTTAACAACACATTTGTGTAGCAATGTACAAAATTTAGTTTTTCTAGACTTCTTTTTTGTTGAGATATTATGAATATTTATTAAAAATGGGGTAGTTTTGAAAATGTTCCTTGCGTTACGAACTTGCATATATTTCAGCTTTTTCAGATTAACACATAGAGCCGACCACTGTTATCAATTGTCGGTATTATTTTTGAAATTGATTAAAATTGTGGGGAGAAAATAATTTTTTTATTAAGAGCTTATTACGGTTGCTTAAAATTTGGCACTTTTCAGCACTTTGAAAAATTTTTTTTCACCAAATCTGCTTCGAAAATTGTTAAACTAATACTTTTATTTGAAGGTATTAGAATTTAGATTATGTAAAAAAAGATTGAAGACAATAACTTAAGATTTGTGAACGCTTAGAAGGTTTTTGGTACCAGAAATCATAAAGCTGAGAAAAACACATGTTTATGAAAAATAAGTAATCATTTATTCTTTTATAATCAAACATATTAATTAAAATCGTCCTACAGCATATGTTACACCTTCCTGATTTTCTTTGGCAGCTTCCTTTTTCATTTTACTGAATTTATAGGCATATTAATACGAAAACCCTTTTTTTTCAGATTTTGGCCAAAATTTCAGTCCCTGTGTCCCTTAAGCTACGAACAGACTGTCGTCACGTCCCTTGAGTTGCCAATTTCGGAACAAGCTCAATATTTTTTTATATTCCCATTTGAATTGATTCTTTTGCCTTATATGTTTGGAAATACTAAGATATGGTGTAAATAAAAAAATCCACTTAAATTTGTCTTTTGGTGCTTTAAGAAGGATTTTTGCGGACTCAAAAAGCGGTGTTTTTACATGCCAGGCTCTTATGGGTTACACCTACAGGAGTGGAGATGACGTCACGCTTTGCCCCTCTATCTCTTTAAGATACTCTTTGGTCTATGATGGTTTAGTAAATAGTCTTTGTTTTTCATATCTTTAGGGTATTTCTTTGTTTTGCTTTACCATTGTCCCTATTTTATTCCAGTCTGGTTTAATTATAGACGAGGACCACAAGGGCTGGTCGAAACATCTCCTTGTTTTTTTAAGTTCCTTATTTTGTTCAAAATTATGTGGTATTCGCCATATGTTATTTACATTATGCCACCAGTAATTCACTTTATATTTCACAGAACTGTTATCCAGTGCGGGTGAACGCGATCCACATCGTCAACGAACCTGCAATCTTCAGCGTCGTCTTCGCGCTGTTTAAGGGTTTCCTCAACGAGCGCATGAAGAAAAGGGTAAGCTAGAGAATGGTGAAGGTATATTTTGGACGCCTCACAACACATGGGGTCCCGGGTTCGAATCCTGGCATGGGCTTGGATGTTTGCGTCTTCATGGTCGCAAAGACCGGGATTTAAGACTGTTGGAGGATCGATACGCTGACAAAGTGGCATCCAATTTCGGAATGTGTCACGCAAGATGACAGTCCGCAGTCGACTCGGTAGGCCCAGGCCCTCAATGGGCTGTTGAGCCAAAGAAGAGGATATATTTCCTTCGGATGGGACAGCAGTTTATCAGAATTACTTTTCTCAGTCCGGCGAGTAATAAATGAACCTTTCCTTCCCTTCCCCTGCAGGTATTCTTCCACGGCCACAATATGGCGTCACTGCACGAGCACCTGGGCGCAGACTGTCTACCAGTGGAGCTAGGTGGCAGCAGTCCTCCTACGGACCCCGAGGACTGGCTCAACATCACCATGAGCAACCCTGTCCGCGAAGGTACAAAACTAGCCCCACATCACTTCTCCTCCATTACACTGCCTTAAATCTCGTTTACCTTCCAGGTCTCAGACGAGTTGGCTACGAGATTCAAGACGGAACTTCTTGCTGATGTTGAACCTCCTTCTACAGTAAACGGTCAAACATTGAACTCGTATAATTTTCTATTGACTTTGTTATCACAATAAATGTTTCATAAATTAAAAGTATCTTTATCCGAACTACTTCTTCATTTAATCCTCCATCAAACTCCTAAATATAGTGTTACATAATATGATCAGTGACCCTCTTGAAGACATGACAAGAAAAAAAAGACATTCGTAGACTTATAAAAAGCCTTTGATAATATAAACTGGAACACACTATTTAATTTTTTTAAAGTACAGGAATAAAATATAGAGAAAGAAGGCTCACACATAACCTCTACAGACGGCATTCAGAAGTAATTAGAATTGAAGATCAAGAAAAGAAAGGAGTATGATAGGATGCAGTCTGTCACCCGTGCATTTTAAGTTATATACAGAACAGGCGATGAAGGATGTTAAACCGGAATATGGAAAATGAAACATACAGCAAGAAGAAGAAATAAAAACCGTGTGGTATTGTGGTATTAGGGGGGTCAGAAATGGTATGAACGTGGTCTTGGAGAAAGATTTCAATATGAGGATTAATAGAGGGAAAACCAAGGTGACGGAGCGTAGTATGGGAAACACTGGAGTAGCAAAGGTTATTAGATTGGGAAGGGATATTTTGACGGAAGTTAAGGAATTGTGTGACTTGGGCAGCATAATAACTAGAGTAGGATAGCACAAGCAAGGCAGAGGAATTTACTTACAAGTAATATAAATGTGAATATAGGGAAACCATTACTAAAAGTGTTCGTATGGAGCGTGGCGTTATATGGGTGAGAACCGTGGACGGTAGAAGTTGCAGAAAGGAACAGAATAGAACCATTTGAAATGTGGTGCTATAGGAGAATCAGATGGGTGGATAGAATCACTAACGAGGAAGTTATAAACAGAATAGAGGAAGAGAGAACAATATGGAGGACGTTGACCAAGAGAAGAGGCAGATTAATAGGCCACGTTTTAAGACATGAAGGTCTTCAAAAATTAGAATTAGAGGGAAGAACAGAAGAGGGAGGCGAAGGATAGAATACGCAAAGCAGATAAGGGAGGAGGTGGGATGTGGTAGTAATACGGAAATTAAAAGGCCTGCGTGAGATAAGTTAGCATGGAGGGTTGCATCAGACCAACAACCAACCCTCTTGATCACTCAGCAAGTAAAACACGGTAACTTCACTAACAATTAGATGGCCCAAATTAAATTAAAATTTAGTGTCACATATTAAAAGAAAGATTTAAAAAATGGACGATTGAACTTTACGTAAAATATAACAAAAAATTTAAAGGAACATGTAAGTGTTAAATTTTGCGAAAAATCTATGCGTCCGTGACAGAGACAGAAGGTTGGGGAGTGACATAAAACCGCGAATTACAAGAGCTTATATAAGGGAAAATATAGTAAAATTTATTAAATCTCAAAAAATACGTTGGCAAGGCACTTGGAGACGGTGACAGTATGCCTAAGCAAATAATGAGTGCCAGAAAGAAAGGTAGATCAAGAAATAGATGGATGGTCTACGTACTAATGATGGAAATGAGCGGATGGAAGAGAAGAGCTCAGAATAGAGACATAGGGAGGAAGATTATTGAGGAGACGAAGGCTCACCAAGGGTTGTAGCGCCGAAGAAGGTACAAGTGTTAAAAGTGACAAAGACTCAAATAAACAAATTTAATCATGTAACACTACATGAAATAATACATATTAATTGGATTAAAAAATAGCTTCGTTTGCTAAAATAATATTTTAAGGTGGAAATAACAAATCACAAAATAACCGTACCACACAAGTTTAAATATAAATAGATAATCCAATTAGCAAAAACTAATTGGGAATAGAATGTCGTCATGAAAATAATTATCAAAATTAACTATCAAGAGCTCTACTTTATTAAACACACTTATTATGAGGATTGGAATCATGCTATGTACAAGAAGCATACAAGTACTCGGTTCCTTTTTTATATAAAAACAGGGTAAAACGTGGATTTGTGTGGTTTTTGATACATCTTGTTACTTTATTTCATGTAACTGGAATCAGACATTTTTATACTGTATTACTAATATGAAAAACTCCATAATTTGAAGTGTGACGAGATCCTCAATCTATTTATTATGCGAGAAAAGTGTTTTTAGCCAAAAGTAATATTTTATGTTTAATAATTTACTGGAAACATTCCTCCGTTTCAAAATTATAACTTTTTAACCGCTAAGTAGTGAAACATTTATATAATACAAAGTTGAGCCATATTTTAAATAATAATGTAGAAGTTCAATTAGATTTATGACAATAAGTCCTATACTATCTATAGTAATTTGTCTGATACCTGAGGCATATTGGAAAAAAGCACGTTGGCCACTTTAGACTCGTCCATTTGAAACGTGGCAGTAATATGAGATCCGCAACTTTCTTTGGTGAGGCATGTCTTCCTTATCAGTCTTTGGTTAAAGATGGCTGATTTGAAAAAGGATTTGGACGACTACTTGTCACGAAATGACAAACCACAGACGAAATTCAGCATACCAGTTTCGATTTCCTCTTCATCCGTTGGAAAGTGGTTTAGCAGAACACCAAGTAACGAAGAAACTTCAAATGGCTGGTTTTCGGAAGCTCAAAAGGATTGTTGTCCCAGTCTGGTACGTCTTTTAAAATTTATTTCGAGATGTGTTTCAATTATATTCATTTGGTCGACTTATTTTTTGGATTTCTAACATTGTTTTCTTACTGTTCCTATAAAAATAAGTGACAATTTCGTTTTCAAAAATTCATGTATCAGTATGTGATGTCAAACTGTCAAGTTTGGTTTACTAACCTCAATTCTGAGTTGTTGAATCCTTATACGCATGTATATGAATTTGTGAAACAATCGTTGGTATTTTTTCATTACTTAATATTGGTGTCGTAGAGAATTGACAGCAGAATATATTTACAAAGTAATTAAATCTTTCAATTGCATACTCAAGATAGTATTTACATTTAAGTATTGCTTATTACTATATTATTAACTGCTAAATTGAATACCATTCTAACAAATTTAATTTTTTTATATTTGTCATTATACAACTCCCTCATACTTATTCCTTTTATCTCTTCCAGAGTCGTATGCAAAGGATTATGGCATTTTGCTTGTGCATGGGAATGGGGATGGTGTGTTTTACTCTTGCTGCTCTGTATGTTCCTGTTCTGCTGCTGAAGGCAAGAAAATTTGCTATCCTGTATACAATGGGGAGTGTATTTCTAATATCCAGGTCAGTATCATTCATAAACAAAACCGACTGATGATTTCTTGCAATAACATTATTAGGTACGTTGAGGTATAATTTTTTTCTTCAAATTGCTGTCTTTTCTAAATTATTTGGGAAATCTTAATGACTGTTTCAATTATTATTATATTAAAGAAAGTAATGATGTAGAATGGTAACGGAACTTACTAAAAATCATTAATTTAGTTTTTTTTTCAGCTTTTCTTTTCTGTGGGGACCAATGAATCACATCCGCCATCTGGTATCTAAGGAACGTCTACCCTTCACCAGTGCTTACTTTGGCACAATGATGGCAACTCTATACTTTGCTTTAAGCGTCCAAAGCACACCACTTACTGTGCTGTGTGCGGTGTTTCAGATCATGGCACTTCTCTGGTTCCTTGTTAGCTACATTCCTGGGGGACACACTGGACTCATGTTTTTTACCAGACTCTGCTCTTCAACAGTCAGCAGTACTGTCTCGAAGACTTTACCAGTTTGAATCGATACTTGGCAGGTGTGCTAGACGGTAACGCATTATATTTGCGTGTCATAAATCTGTGATATTGTATTTATTTTATTGAAGTTGCACCACATGATGTGGCCTAAAACTTTTATATTTTGTATCTAAAAAAGGAGCTATATATTTTTGTAAGAGTGGTCATAGCTTTAGTAATATATGATGTAACAAATTTATATTATTGCACTGTGTTTGTCTTAAGTACACTCTTATGAAAATTTTCTGTTACTTTATTATACCAAAGAAGTCAGGTCTTCTGATCAGAATCTTGTTTCTGTTGAGTTTGACTATTGTGAAACACATTTGAACAATTTACTTTTAGTCATAGGCATAGGGGCTAACAACCACTTTGGTACCATCATACACCCACCGCAACCCAGCCCCTCCACAAGCTCTGTCCCACCACAATCACCCCGTGTATTTGGCCGAAAAAGCTCATTCCATTTACACATGAATTTAAGTCAAAAAAGATTTGCCATGCAGTTTTTTGGCGATATTACATTATTACAAGTCTGTGTTCAAGTCGATTACGCAATGGGAGTAGTGACGAAGGGGGATGAGGCGACAGTACAAACTAGTCCAGTTCCAGGCATAGGTTTTCTTTTAATATTGCAGAACTCTGTAAGACAGCCTATTCTGTTGAGTTGTGATTCCTAAACATATTTGAAAAAATGAAATGAAGGTTGTTAGAACTGGGAGAATTTTATTTGCATTTAAAAACTTAAATTACATAGACTGAATATATGTTTGATTTTCAATGGCAAAAGAAAGTAAATTCCACTCACGATTATTCCAGTTAAATTTTGCAGCTTGTGTAACATTGAAAAGTTTTTCAATTTTTTTACACTTAAGAAAAAGCTTTATTGAGCATCGACTCTAATATATTTGTTGTATAGGACATAATATAAGTCAAAATATTATTGTTTATAAAATTTATCCAAAAGTATGAAAATATGACACGTGCATCACATAATTTCACTGGTTTGGAACAAAAATTCCGTGGATTACATTTGGGATGTGTACATTGACTTCTGCTCTTGCAATTTCACTCAGATCCCTAGCGTCTAACACAAGAAGGAAATCGGGACTTCCTTTCCTGACGTCTGTCACTGCTGCCAGAAGAATTCCGTCATCTTCTGTGACAGCTCCTGGCCGACTTACAAACTGTGACTCTCCTGGGTATGTGAACTCATTCTCTTTCCAAGTCTTGAACTCTCCAGTCTCCGTGTCCACTTTGACAATCTGCAAAGGCGTCAAGTTTTAAAATAATGTTATTTTAAATGCTTTTAATGTGGAAGTACAATAAATTACATTTCTGATAAATTATAATTATTTATGCAAACCATTCACACTCATTGCAAAAGTGAGCAGAGAAAGAAGTTATAATCAATTTAAATGGTAAACTAAGGTTTATGACAAAACGGTTCAGTGTATTTAGTTGTAAAATCATAAGAAGGGCTTAATTTGAAATGAATTATTTAAGCACTGCAGTATTATTTTTAAAACTCCTTGTGATACTAAATTATTGAATGTTAAAAATTAAATACAAACTCTTATATTTAAGAAGTAATATTTGAGTTTCTTACAGAATTGCCAAATTGTCCGGGATCGTAGATGCCACTCGCATAGAAGTATCGGTATTTCTTCCCTATGAAATTACTGTTTATGGTTGGTAGCTCATATCCACCTGATGATAGAACCTGAGGAGTGATCTGCACGATGTCCCCAGTCCTTTTAGCTGAAGCTGCAGAATTTAAAGTCAGGAGTTCTTTCCCTTCTGGAAGTTTCTGTAACCAAATTGCATTTATATGTAATATAAAAATCAAGTGTAAATGGCAATTTCCTGCCATGTAACTTGCTATTTACAACTAACTTGTCTCATTAATTGTTCTGATTTTAACTAGATTAGTGTAATATTTGGTTATTAGAAATGCATATCCAATATATTATGAGAAAGAAAATATTTTATTTATAGTATCGACAGTTATCAGTATCTATAACCAAACAGCTTGGAAGAATTTAGGGAATTGTAGATTAAAAGACAAGTAAACTATATTCTTAACTTTCTGTTAAGTCACACACCTGTTACCTGAAAAAAAAATTGTAATTTATTCAAGAGGAGCTGAAACTTACACTTGTTGACTCTGATAGGGGTAGAACAAATCTCCTTGGTTCTGCCATATCCTTAGGGTTGTAAGCCGACTTTCGAAGCACTTTAAGGTACATCTGTTCCACAATGTCAGGGCTGTCCATTGCCATAATGTCAACAACTAACTGTAGAGGATGTAAATTACATTCTTTGTATGATATTATGTATATCTATTGTTAATTGTAACATGGTTTTCTGACTTTAAAAATTTGCAATGGATGAAAAGACGGCCAAAAAGTCAGCATATAAATTTACCACCCTTTATTCATAAAAGTGTTTCATCTCCATTTTGAGACTTCCTATGATGTAAAATTTAACAATATTTTTTATATATTGTTAATTATTTAGGTGAGAAAACTGGTTACATTCAATTTAAAAATAACAGATGTTTAAGGAAAATAACTGATGGCAATAGAAACAAATCAAATAACCTAGTAATCAATTGGAATTTATATTTTCAAACAAAGTCTACCTTTACACAAGGAACATACAACATTTATCATTAGCTTAATTTCATTTATCAGCAACACAGTGCCTCGTCATTAACAATCCATATTCACACGGTTAAATCTGTGTGAATACATATTGTTAATGATGAGGCACAATGTTGTTGATAAATTTAAAAAAAATAAGCTACAGATGAGTATGTCAAAAAGTCGAAAACTTCTTTAAATGTTGTAAATACAATAAAGACATTTTATGAGACTGTTCTGATTATTTGTCTAATACTACTTTATCAAAAACGGTCTATTTGGTCAACATGTTATTCATCAGGTTAATTTTATTACAATAAATGGACAGCGGACAGTTATGAGGGATTATGTATGCTTTAAATTAACTTACTTGTCCATCTTCTTCATAGGCATTAATGTGATGAAACATAAAGAACGCTTTTGTAGACTTGTATGTTATCGGTACCACTTTTCCAGTTTTCCTTTCTATTACAACAAATCTGTTCTGTTGAAAATAACATACATTAGCAAACAATTGTCGAACCTTCTTATTTTCGAGAAAATAAAGTAAGCATCTGAAAATGTATTCTGTTATAGATGGACGGTTATGCCTGTAAGTACATATAATGAATACAAATAATTACAAGTTCTTGGGGCTTCCATTCCATACAGTCTTTAAGGCATTTGCCTTTCACTTGAGCTGCCAGCAATTTAACCGTGTTGATGAGTAGTGGTTGCTCGACAAATATGAAGTAATTTTCACTCATTCCGAAACTGTGATAGTAGCTGATGTTCGACATCCAGCTTGACGAAATGTCTGCAAGGATCTTGGCACTCTGGAATGCTGTTTGGAATAAAGACATATTAACCACACCACATACAGGTTTCTTTTGTTCACATTATGTTTGAGATAATTTTGTACTGATAACTTAAAGTACAGAAAACTAATTTTTTAAGTTACTGGTAACTGTTCTTCTAATTGTTACCTTGTTATTTGAATTGTCATAAAGTTTTTCTGTAATAATATTGTAAATCACCTTCAGATCCTTTCCCAGATGGTGAAGGAAGTATTCTTATTATGTGATGTTTAGACGAGGGTCCCAATGCAGTTCCCAGGGCATAGTAGACGCCATCAGAATCTACAAATGTGTGTGAACTGGCTAAATGTATGCCTACCAGCTTCGTCATATCTACCTGAAATTTTAACTCCAAATGAGTTACTCATATCCTTTACTCTTCATCTATTCAATACATACAATCTAATTTTCAAGGACCAAAATAATCAAAATTTGATCACCCAATAGTATTCCTGTTAATAATCTCACTGGAACATTTGGCCAATAAAATATGATTATGTGCAGATAATATTAATAGAGGGAAAACCAAGGTAATGGAATGTAGTTTGGTAAACGGTGGAATAACAAAGGGTTTTAGATTGGGTAGGCATATTTTGATAGAAGTTAAGGAATTCTGCTACTTGGAAAGCATAATACCTTGAGTAGGATACCACAGGCAAGGAAGAGGAATTTACTTACGGCCCATATAAGTATTAATATTAGTAAATTATTATTAAAAATCTTTGTATGTAGTGTGGCGTTATATGGGTGTGAAACGTGGACAATAGGAGCTGTGGAAAGGAAAGGAATATAAGCCTTTGAAATTTGATGCTATAGGCGAATGCTGAGAATCAGATGGGTGGATAGAATCACTAACGAAGAAGTTATAAACAAAATAGGGGAAAAACAAACAATATGGAGGGCATTAACAAAGAGAGGGGATAGATTAATAGACCACGTTTTAAGAAATGAGGGTCTTGTAAAATTAGCATTAGAGGGAAGTGTGTGGGGTAAGAACATATGAGGAAGGCCAAGGAAGGAATGCACTAAGCAGATGAGGGAGGATATGAGTTATGCTACTTATGAGGAAATGAAAAGGTATGTGCAAGATAGGTTAACATGGAGGGTTGCATCAGATCAGTCTTAGGAATGAATACCACAACAACAATATTATGCAACTATATAATACATGCATGTCCAATAAAGAAGTGCTGCTTTGAAGGAAATTCATAAGAGGGGGAAAAGGGTGGAGAGAGTCTGATAGGGAATTGGGTTGAAGAGGAACAAAACTATGAATAATGGCCACAAAATGTTATATATAATATTTTGTAATGTTTTACTGACATTACAAGACAAATTAAATAAGCAGAAACTTGACTATTATATTTTCTTCTTCTATTAAATTCTCATTAATGATAGATTTAGAATAGTTTCGCATGTCGTTACCTTCTCACATGTCTCCAAATTATTTATGTCTATCCTGTGGAGGTTGCTGGTTTCTGTAGCCACATATATAGAATCTTGCAATGTAAAGATGTTTATTGCATCATTGTCTGTCAGCTCAGGAACCTGGGTCAAAATAAAATTTTCCAATAAAATCAGCATTCACGTGCAAAATCAGTAAAAAGGCTCGCACCATCCCATATAATATATTTTGATTTGCTTTTCTAACTCTGGGGATGTATGTTTGTCAGTACAACTGTGATTATTGTTTGAAGATTGGGATTTAAAAATATTAAATTTTCTATACTAGCAGTTAGGTAGTTAAAGATTAGGTTCTAAAGAATCCTCTTTAAAAATTGAAGAACAGGCAGAAATTAAATATCACAATTATTATATACATATATCTCATACAACAAATTTGTTTTCTAGTTCCTTAATAGCTTTGTGTTATGCTGCATGTTAACTAAATTTTCTGTATAGATTTATGGCGAGAGTTTTCCTTTTCTCCTCCTACTTTGATGCATAACTTCTTGCGTGGAATTTTGTTCTTCATATCCACCAATTTAAAAGTATAATCTCCACTTTCATTAAAAAAACCTTTAATGAACAATAAGAATTCAACATCTTATAGCTCCCATTAGTTTGGTATAAACATCAGCAACTGACCAAGGTTGACATCATTCTTGAGAAAATGTTTTTGCATGGGTCAGGGTAAGCCCTGGTTCCATATTCTGTGAAGACAGGCTTGCCAACAGACACCGCTTTCTTGTATGCATCAGACTGTAGGAACCGTTTGGAAAATTGAACCTGTGGAGAAGAAAATTATCATCTGGTTAATATATTTAGTGTCATGTTATAATTAATAGAATATTTAACCAATTTGTCATGACATAGAAAACATTAATTAATCTGTAAACTAATATTAAAATGCTGTAAGGATTGACGTATGTGTGAAAAATTCAAACCTATTATACTTTAAATGTGCCTCTTATTTTAAGCCTAATTACTTATATTAAAAACACATTCCAGTTGACCGGAAATAATGTTCAAAAATCCTTTTGAGATTTCTAGTGAATATTTAAGATTAGTATGTAGGCTGTATCTAAGCCTGATTTAGTTGATAATGGCACAAATATAATTTTGCAATCCTTTAAACAATCTTCAGTGAAGTATGTACCAAGATATGAGGTTTATTTCATTAGCAGTAAGCTTCACTGAATTCATTATTCTGATTTTGTCGTTAAAATTATTGGATTTTTAATAAATGGTGTTAAGAGAAAGGTATGAAGCAAACATTATAGAAATATTCTTTCTTCCTGGGACTCACCTTCCCATTTTCAATTTTGAATTTGTACAATATGGCGTATCCATCAAACCAGTGGTTCATGACAAAATCTCCCAAGTCGAATTTTCCAGGTCCCAGCCTCACCAAGTTGCCTTGAAGCCATGTTGGTATTGTTCCTGAAATAATGGAATTGAATTTAAATAAAATAGTCTAGATAAGTGGGAGTATATATGTAATACTTTCCGGGTAAAAATTGCACATATCTTGCTCTAGTTTTCTTTTTATATCAACATTGTGTTACATCTTAAAGTTGAAATTTAATCTGAAGTGTGATACTTTCATGTGACCAATTTTTATGCAGTCCTTGAACAGAGAAATTGGAACTGAGACTTTGATAAAAATTCTGACTTGTCCAAACATATTCTGTTTGTGATCAACTGGACCAATGAAGTACTATGAAAAAACTAGAAAAAAAATTAATCTTAATTTTGAGTCGCTTCGATTACTATGTTTATTAACAACTACAATAGGGGAACTTGTTCCAATGTGTGAAAAAACATCCAAGCCAATGCCTGGGATTATAACCCAGGACCTATGAGATGCAGGGTAGGGACGCTGACCACTACACCACAGATGTCGGGAACTCCATTTTAAACTGGCTGTAGGTTTTATAGTCTTTTCACCAATGGTTTGTATATTTTAAATTCAGTCTAATAGATCAAAAAAGATCATAATCGGTTAAAACTCAGGAATCGGCACACAATGATTGGGTTTTCTTCATTTGTAATCAATAAATTTGTGTTACACAGAGCACATGAAATGTAATAGTGAAAAGTAGGTTTTGATGCAGATGCTAGGTGAGAATGTACTTAACCCAATGCTGTTTATTTAAAAATTGTAGGAATTTGGGAGTTTTAAAAAAAATCAAAACGTGGACTCTGAAATATAAATGTCCTCCAGTATTTTTACTGGGGACATTAGAATATTAAAAAACCTCAGTATTGAATTGCCAAAACGTAAGGCAGTGCACTTACGAGAAAATGAATTTATTCCCAGATGGTCAAGCAGCCAATTGAAATTCTTTCGGTACCATTTACAGATGACAGAGCCATCTATTAAATTAAGAGCCTATCCCTTTAAAAATTGTTGTTAAACAATAAAAACAACCGGTTTGAAGAAAAGAGAATCGCAAGAGTTGAGGTTGAATACAATATAAAAATAGTAGGGTGAAACAGTTTAAGGCGAAAACAGCCAGTGAATGTGAGTGCAGCGGTTATCAGGGAGAAGAAATGTTTTGGAGGAATGGCGGCCTTTGGGCACTTTCACAACGTTCGCATGTCGCAAGGGGCTTACTTTGTAGGGAACGACCTTGTTCTTTGAACTGACGATCAGGTACTGATTTCCTCAGACCAGACACGAGAACTACAGACAGCCACAAGCGAAAAATAAAGTTACCAATGTCGTAGGACTTCATCTCGATTCACTGTACAAGTGCAAAATCAAGAGTCAGGAAAGTTTCCTTCATACAGATAATCTCACGGTAGAACGCAGAGGGAACCTTAAAATAGGACTACAGAAACATCATATGAAACAGAAGAGTGAAATGTGGAGAAGGGAGGGAGGGGATGGAACTTTCACAGAAATTTAACAGGTACAGGGGATGTAGTAAGTCAACAGGTTAGTGAAGACTGGTGGGGGAAACAAATTACTTTAATCTGCTTTATAAGTCATTTATAGGATTCTGTTTTTCCTGTTTTAGTTTAGGGATTTAAGTTGACCCTACTTGAATTACAAGTAGTGGAAAATACTTTAACAAATCCAATTCATGAGTAAGTTGTTGTAGTACTCGGTCCTTAGGCTGGTCTGATGGCTACATAGCTCCCACATTCTCCCTAATTTACTTAACATATTCCATCCTTGGCCTTCCTATTGTGTTATTACGCCACACGCTTCCCCTTAATGCTAAGTTTACAAAACCCTCATGTCTCAAAACATTACCTATTAATCTATCCCTTCTCATGATCAACGTTCTTCATATTGTTCTCTATTCCCCTGTTCTGCTCAGAGTTAGTTACCCTATCCATCCATGTCATTCTCCTATAGCACCACATTTCAAAGGCTTCTATTATTTTCCTTTCCCCAACTCCTATCGTCCACGTTTCGCACCCATTTAACGCCACGCTCCATACAAACATTTTTGGCAACGATTTCCTAATATTCACACTTATATTACCCGTAAGTAAATTCCTCTTTTTTTTTCGAACGCCTTCCTTTACTCTTTATGTCTACTATACTTCTAGCATCCCTAGTAGCATCCCAAGTAGCAGAATTCCTTCACTTTCTTCAAAATTTCCTTCCTTATACAACAGCCATTATTATGCCACTGTTTCCCATACTACACTCCATCACCTTAGTTTTCCCTCTTAATCCTCAAATTCAACTCTTTGTCCATGCCATTTATTAAGTTTACCAAATCTTCATCTTATTCCACAATATCATCTGCAAAACGTAGGGTTTTTATTTATCCTCTTTGCAGTATGATTTCAAATTCCTCAGAACTTCCTCGTTAGTTACCTTATCCACACATCTCATTCTCCTAAGCACCACATCTTCCGTCTCTTTCCTTCGTGCAACTCCTACCGTCCAGGTTTCGCACGCATAAAAGGTCACACTCCATACGAATATTTTTTAGCAGTCATTTCCTAATATTCATACTTATTTGAGCCATAAATAAATTCCACTTCCTTGCCTGTGCTAACCTACTCTAGTTATTTCGCTGCCCAAGTAGCAGAATTCCTTAGCTTTCTTCAAAATATCCCTTCTCAAACTAACATCCTTTGTTATTCCACTGTTTCCCATTCTACACTCCATCACCTTGGTTTTCCTTCTATTAATCATCATATTGTAATCTTCTTCCAGGAACACTTTCATGCCATTTGTTATGGTTTCCAACTCTTCTTCTGATTCCCCCAAATAATATAATACCATCAGCAAAGCATAGGGAAAGCAAATTTTTTTTTGACCTTTTACTTTGGATATTAAAAACTTGTAACTGAGACATTGTGACTCTTCCTCTGACCTCACAAAGTCACGCGGAAAAGTACGGAAAAGAAGCAATATGAAACGAACTTTCATTGAGCACATGAAAGCAATCGGTAAAGTATTTGTACGAGTGAGATTCGTTACGTCACCAAAGACGACGCAAGTGTTAATTTAATTAACTCTAGTAAAGTCCGAAGGCTTCACTCGGCAAAGAAGGTCGAGGATTTGACCATTAGAAAGTATTTGGCGAGTTAAAAGCAAACGCCTTCACACGCAACTGAATAATAACCGTAATTTATGGAAGTTATAAATAATATTGAACATAATTGTCAGCATCAAAGTTACATACAAGACTGTATTATCTATACATATGTAATTTTTCCCCCATTCGGTTTTAAACGTGGATATTAAACGAACAGATACGCGTGGCCTTGTCGCCATGGGAACCGTTTTTAACTCAAGTTACAAGAAGCATGTATATATTTCACATTACCTAACTGAATTTACCAATGTTATATAATTAATTGTCATTTAGGTTTCTCAATGGTTTATATAGGCTTCAGTTCTTATTGATATTGAATTGATCCGATGCAAAAGTAGAACTTCAGGGATGCGCAACGAGCCAAATATTGTACATAAATAGTTATGATTGCTTAGTTTCTATTAACTCTTGTTACTATTTCCATTCATATAATAATTTTTTTTAGAAAAAAAACCTTTGATAATGTGAACTGGAACACACTATTATGGATTTCGAAGAAGACAGGAATAAAATATCGAGAAAAAAAGGCTTATACATAACATCTACAGACGGCAGACAGCAGTAATCAGATTTCAAGATCAAGAAAAGAAAGCAGAAATTAAGGAAGGAGTAAGAAATGATGCAGTCTGTCGCCCATTCTCTTTAACTTTTACATAGAACAGGCGATGAAATAAATTAGAACGGAATTTGGAAAATGAAGACACGAGGTTCTTGTAAAATTAGCATTAGAGGGAAGTGTGTGGGGTAAGAACAGAAGAGGGAGGTCAAGGATGGAATACGCTAAGCAGATTAGGGAGGATGTGGGGTGTGCGCAAGATAGGTTATCATGCAGTGTTGCATAAAACCCAGTCTTAGGGCTGAATACCACAACAACAACAATGGAATATCAATCATACTGCAAGGAGAAGAAATAAAAACCCTAAAGTTCGCCGATGTTATTGTGGGATTATAAATGTCTGAAGAAGACATTTGGGGAAACCATTATAAATAGCATGAACGTGGTCGTGAAGGAGGAGTACAAAATGAGGATTAACAGAGGGAAAACCAAGGTGATGGAGTGTAGTATGGGAAACAGTGGAATAACAAAGGCTGTTTGTTTGGGAAGGGATATTTTGAAGGAAGTTAAAGAATTCTGTTGCTTGAGAATCATAACAACTAGAGTAGGATAACACATGCAAGGAAGAGGAATTTATTTATTTCTAATATAAGTTTGAATATTAGGAAATATTTGCTAAAAATGTTCTTATTGAGAGTGGCGTTTTATGGATGCGAAGCATAGCCCATAGGAGCTGCAGAGAGGAAAAGAATAGAAGACTTTGAAATGTGGTGCTGTAGGAGAAAGAGATCAACGAGGGAGTTCTGAGGAGAATGGGTACTTTCAGGACTTTGACCAAGAGACACAACAACAAATTGGAGGACGTTAACCTAGAGGAGCGATAGATTAGTAGGCCACTTTTTGAGACACGAGGGTCTTGTTAAATTAGCATTAGAGGGAGGTGTGTGGGGTAAGAAGAGAAGAGGGACGCCATGATGGAATACGGTCAGCAGATTAAGGAGGATATGGGATGTAGTAGTTATGCGAAAAATGCAAATGTTTGCGCAGGATAGTTTAGCAGGGAGAGTTGCATCAGAGCTGAATACTGCAACACAACAGCGAATTGATTGTAAGCCTTAGACTGTCTTTGTTGGTAAAGTCGAGTGATTCCTGTGGCTCTCCTTGTTTGGTGTTGTTGCCTGTCCTTGCTCTGTTTAAGGTCACTGTTGCAAAGCGCTGACTGACTGCCTTGCATCAGCGACTCTTGACAATGCTGCGCAAACAAACTCTCTGATGTTTCCAGTGCTGTCGCAATATCTACACCCTCAACTTCACTGCCCTCCCCCGTCCTTAAATTCGAGTTTCACCTTCCTCCTCCTCCTCTGCTGCACTGGAACGATAGACATTCGTCACTCATTTACATTTATCTCTGGTCTAGGTCAACGTCCTCCATATTGTTGTTTCTGCCCCTATTCTGCTTAGAAAATGTTTGTTAGTTACCCTATCCACCCATCACATTCTCCTATAGCACCACATTTTCCTTTCTGCAGCTCCTACCGTCCACGTTTTCGCACCCATATAACGCCACACAAAAATTTTTAATAGTGATTTTACTTACTTCCTCTTCATGGATTAGGCTATTGCCTGTTCCGCCCTCAATCTTCATTCCATATCTTTCTAGGACGACCAACATCCCATTTTTCTCCCAATAGAATGGTATTGAATGGCAAGCTTTGGTATTCTATCGTCATCCATTCTGAGAACGTGGCTTTTCCAATCTGCTCTATTTTGGTAAATTCTATCATTCAGTGTGAATATATCTAGCTGCTTCCTTAATTTTATCGCTTCGGGAGTATCTTTCCACAGATCTAAGAAATCTCATTTCCGAAACTTGTATCTTACTCCTATAATTTTCTTTTTATTCACCCGTGTTTCACGTCCATATAACAAAGTCGGTACAGCCATCGACTTATAAAATTTAAGTTGGCTATCCTCTCTTACTTTTCCTTTTTAAGTTTCGTCGAATTGTCCCCACACATAAATTGAAATCGATGAAGCTTTTTCTTCATCTCGTCGTCTTCGTCGTCGTCATTATCAGATAATTCACAGCCAAGATAGACTAAACTTTGAAACTTGTTCTACTGGTTGATCATCAATTACTGTCTTCGCTCTTATAGGAAACTTCCGTTGTCATTGTGATTTTCTAACATATATATATATATATATATATATATATAATCTTTCGGAAGTTTGTCGAAAATTGTCACCCCTCGAAATTCGACTTTTATTAGAGTAATTTATAACTTTTCGACGCTCCGAGAAAGTGTATTTTTATCATGAGAAATCTGATATTCAGTGAACTACTTGTTAAACCCCCTCTATTTCATTAGTTAATTAACTTTGATAATATGAAAACAGAATTGTTAACCTTGTATAGTGTGTAACCGAAACGTCGGTTTTTATGTAATAAAAGAACTTGTCTGTTAAAGTTTCATTCATTTCCCTCAATATAAGAGGTTTTTGACGAAGAGTTGTGGGACAAACTTTTAAGGTTGGACTTTGACAGACCTGAGAAACTGTAAAGCGCCAGGAATTGATAACATTCCAGTGGAGTTGATAAGATCATCGAGCGAAGAAGCTGTTCAGGATAGAATACCAGAAAAATTAGGAACAACATAATTATACCCATAACGAAGAAGAATGGGGCTGATAGATGCGAACAGCACAGCGCATTTAGTTTAGTATCTCATGCATGCAAAATATTAACGAAAAGAGTATATAGGAGGATGGAACGACAAGTAGAATGCGAGTTAGGAGGAGAACGGTTTTGTTCAAGTAAGAATCAAGGAACAAGAGAAGCGTCTAATTTTAGAAGACAGGATAAAAAAAGACAGCTACGTTCATGACATTTGAAGGTTAAGTAAAAAAGCCTTTGATAATGTGAACTGTAACACACGCTATTAAGGTTTTTGAAGATGTCAAGAATAACATGTCGAGAAAGAAGAGTTAACCATAACCTCTACAGAAGGCAGTCCGCTGTAATTAGAATTAGAAAAGAAACCAGAAATCAAGAAAGGATTAAGATAAGGATGCAGTCTGTCACCCGTGCGCTTTAACTTACATATAGAACAGGTGATGAAAAAAATCAAAACGGAAAGTGGAAAAGGAATCATACTGCAAGGAGAAGAAATGTAAACCCCTGAGTTTTGCCTATGATATGATAAATGGCGTGGAGAATTGGGGATTAATAGAGGGAAAACCAATGTAATGGAGTGTAGTCTGAGGAACAGAGGAATAACAAAGGCTGTTAGATTGCGAAGGAAAGTTAAGGTATTCTGGTTCTTGAGCAGCTCAATTATAGTGTAACAGTAGAAGCAAGAAAGACAAATTTATTTTCGGCATGAACATCACTAGTAAAAATTTTCGTATGGGTTGCGAAACGTGGACGATAGGAGTTGCAGAAACGAAAAGAATAGAAACTTTTGAAATTTGGTGGTATAGAAGAATGAGACGGATGGATAGAATAAATAACCATGAACCTCTAAGGAGAACAAGGGAAGAGGGAAGATGTGGAGGACTTTGACCAAGAGAAGGGATAGATTATTTGGCCACATTTCGAGGCATGAGTGGTATTAAAATTAGCGTTAGAGGGAAATGTGTGCGGTGGTAAGGACAGAAGAGGGAGGCCAAGGATGAAACACGGAGGATGTTGAAATTGAAAGACTTGAACAAGATAGGTTAGCATCTTAGTTATTTGTAATCACAAATAGGCACTTATTTTTGAATTATTCTGATATTCATCCCTTCAATACAAGGAACAAAAATAATCTGTACAAAAAATGGAAAAAATTGTCAATTGCAGAGAAAAGTGTGCATTATTCTGAGATATCCATCTTCAACAGACTGCCGCATAGCATAAAACAGTTGTCCGATATTCAAGGTAAATTTAAGTCTGAATTATCCTCATTTTTGCTTAGCCACTCCTTCTATTCAGTAAAGGAATTTATAGAAGAATCGGAGACGAGTAATTATTTTATAATGTTGGAATCGCCTTTCTATTTGGTTACAAAAATTTGTTATAAGTATATTTATCTTTTATATAATAAAATAATGTAATAAATGTACACCCTGACTCATTCCACATCCTTGAAGCTTAGCTGCTTGACAGGATCTACGGAATATGATTATTATTCTATTCTATTAGGACTGGATACCACAACAATATAAAACTGACGTGTAACAGTGTTAATATAAGAATCCATTTTAAAAGCCAAAAAGAAATAGTTAATTATAAGAAAGGAGAAGTCTATTTTGCAGTCTCATATTTTCGCCTCCTTTTTTTACAAATATTGAAATTTGCGAAAAATCGTGTCGCATTCTGGGTCAGCACTCAGGCGATCGATTAAAAAATATGAAAACTGAAGTTATGCAGTGTTGGTATTACTGATTTTGCATAAATGTCGCCGAGAAAATAATACAGTCATAACGAGTCTTTGCTTCGCGTGTCGAGTCACCAGAGACAATAATGAACATGTCAGGACAATGTAAAGTCGCGTGGCATGCTTCATCGCTGGGCTGCATGTCAGCAAAGCAGCCGCCAGGAGTTCTCCAGGTTAATTTATCATCCGCAGAGGATCCCGAGGATCGTACGTAGTCCACTCACCAGAGACGAGGGCCTCGACGGGTGTGACTTGCTCCTCGGTGCTGCGGAAGAGCTGTCCGTAGTCGGCCATGGCTGCTGAGCGACTGTCCACCACCTCGCACCTTCCTTCCTCCACACTCACACTCACTCACACGTCACAGCCACAGCTCATCACGTAAACAGACACGTTAGCCGCAAATAATAGGAAATTTAATAAGAAAATGCAACAGACGACGACGACGTTTCGTTCCTTTTTCATTGGAAAACCTTCACACGAATTAATTAATTACCACAAACCTACAATCACCAAGAAAATAGTATTTTACAAACATAAGGAGAAGGAAATAGCATATAGGAGGATCTTCACACGGATTAATTAATTACCGCAAACCTACAATTACAAAGAAAATAGTATTTTACAAACATTAGGAGAAGGAAATAGCATATAGGAGGATCTTCACACGGATTAATTAATTACCGCAAACCTACAATTACAAAGAAAATAGTATTTTACAAATATTAGGAGAAGGAAATAGCATAAAGGAGGATCTTCACACGGATTAATTAGTTACCAAAAACCTACAATTACCATAAAATAGTATTTTACAAACATTAGGAGAAGAAAATAGCATATAGGAGGATCTTCACACTGATCAATTAATTATCAAAAACCTACAATTACAAAGACAATAGTATTTTACAAACATTAGGAGAAGGAAATACCAAAAAAGGAGGATCTTCACACGGAGTAATTAATTACCGCAAACTAACAATAACAAGGAACAATAATATTTTACAAACATTAGGGGAAGAAAATAGTATACAGGAGGATGGAACGTCAGACATAATGCGAGTTAGGAGAAAATCAGTTTAGTTTTACGAAAAATCTAGGGACGAGCGAAGAAATATTGACTTCGCGTCAAATTTTAGAATACAGGATAAGGAAAAACAGATCTACATTCATAGCATTTGTAGGTTAAGAAAAATGTGACCTATTATTAACACTATTAAGGTTTTTGAACATGACAGGAATAAAATATCAAGAAAGAAGAGTTGTGCTTAACCTCTACAGAAGAAGTCATTAGAATAGAAGATCAAGAAAAGAAAGCCGTAATCAAGAAAGGAGTAAGACAAGGATGCAGTATGTCGCCCATGCTGTTTAACTTATATATAGAACAAGCGATGAAGAAAGTTAAAACCGAATATGGAAAAGGAATCATACTTCAAGAACTATAAATACAAACCTTACGCTTTGCCGACGTTTTTGTAGTATTAGGGGAGTCAGAAGATGACTTGGAAACCATAATAAATGGCATGAACGTGATCCTGGAGAAAGAGTTCAATACGGGGATTAATAAAGGGAAAACCAATGATGGAGTATAGTATGGGAAACTGCAATAAAAAAGGCTGTTAGATTGGGAAGGGATACTTTGACGGAAGTAAAGGAAGACAGTCGGCAGTCGTCCCGGTATGCCAAGGCCCTGATTAGGCTGCAGAGCCAAGCAAGAAGAAGAAGAAAACGAATTTGCTCAGAATTTAAAGTGTTTGATGCCTGATAAGGTCCAAAAAATGCAAGAAGTATTTATTTTAAGTTTTTAATATTTTTTCGTTGTTATTGTTGGCCACTAATTAAAATTAATACACGATATTATACATCACTATAATTTTTTTGAAGGAAAATATTATTTTTTTAGAAAAAATTATTTTTTATAAACTATTTGTAAGTTTTGGAATAAAGATTTACAAGTTAAACATTACATTATTACTGGAAAATATTTTACAGGAACTAATGCGCCAAATCTAAACGGTTTAAACAAACTTAAGCAGAGTTAAGGGGGCCCCGAAAATAGAACCCTGCGCAACTCCGCGTGGAATTAGCCTCCCCGACAGAAAACTGCATTTTAATTTGATTGAAGTTCGCTGAAATTGTCAGAGAACTGGAAAACGAAACGTCCACAACGTAGATAATTCGTCCGTTCTAGTGGTGACATTTAGCAACTTGGAAACTAATAAATAGGGGGTTGTGGGGGGTGGGTTTTGAAATGGAGCAGCGCCGGGGATCGCGTGCGGTTCTCCGCAACTACAGCGAATTCCGGAACGAATGCGCTCTGGTCAGGTTTGGCGGTTTATCGGAAAGAGGGAAATGATCGGAAAATGGTATTAAATGGCTCGCAATATATATATGTTTTACATTTTTTTTGTGATGGGTCCAAAATTCTCCCTCATATTCCGCAGACCTCGTTGTTAAATGCCGTAAACATGTCAATAGTTCATGTTTTCGTTCTCTCACTTCATGAAGCCAACCAGATCAATAGTTTAGGTGAACATCACAGTGAGGAGTGAGTAGCCTGGCACACAAGTTATTGGAGAAACGCTTTATCTGAGGAATCTGAAAACATTTTTAGCCAGAAGCGTTGGGTGTTTGAAGGTCAGGAAACACGATTGCCGAAATGTGTTGAGTTTCGACACGTAAACTTTCTCCTCTGGTTGACGACTGTAGAGGGTGGAATTCTCCACTTTCGCTTGTAACGGGCATTTGGCAAGACAAGTCCTCCATCAAACGTCTAGAGAATAAAATAACTGAATCAGCAACCTAAATGTCTCAGGGTACCCTAAATGTGGCGTAATTAACACCGTCATCATCTCCCCATGGTGGAGGTGTTACGGGTCAGATTAACGGGGAATTGCAGGGGTAGGGGGGAGTTGAATGTTCCAGAAGTCTTTCTCTGACAATTTCAGCGAGCTTCAATCACATTAAAATACAGTTTTCTGTCGGGGAAGCTAATTCCAGGCGGAGTTGCGCAGGGTTCTATTTTCGGGGCCCCCTTAACTCTGCTTAAGTTTGTTTAAACCGTTTAGATTTGGCGCATTAGTTCCTGTAAAATATTTTCCAGTAATAATGTAATGTTTAACTTGTAAATCTTTATTCCAAAACTTACAAATAGTTACTAAAAAATAATTATTTCTTAAAAAATATTTTCCTTCAAATAAAAATTATAGCCATGTATAATATCGTGTATTAATTTTAATTAGTGGACAATAACCACGAGAAAATATTAAAAACTTAAAATAAATACTTCTTGCATTTTTTGGACCTTATCAGGTATCAAACACTTTAAATTGTGAGCAAATTCGTTTTCTTCATCTTCTTGCTTGGCTCTGCAGCCCAATCAGGGCCTTGGCATACCGGGACGACTGCCGACTGTCTTCCTTTACTTCCGTCAAAATTTGTTTATAGTCACATAAACAAAAAAGTCATTAGCGACTTTTACGAAATTACAATATCCGTTACATTTTTGGACTTTAAATTAACAATTTTGTACATTTTTACTTAACATTTATATTTTCAGTGCTAACCTTAAATGTAACTAAAAAAAATAAAACTAAAAGTTAACATTTTATGGTATAAATCGGGTTTCCCTCTGTTTATGTTTGTTTAAACCTTTTAAAATTGGGACATTACTTTCTGTAAAATATGTTCCAGTATTAATGTAAATGTTTAACTTGTAAATCCTTATTCCAAAATTTGCAAATAGTTTCTATAAAATAATGCTTTCTAAGAAAAAAGAATATTTTCCTTCAAATAACGTCACGAGTAACACCAAACTGGTGATCTTTTTGAAACGGCGGGAAATTAAACCACTGTAAAATAAATCCCGAAGGCCAGAAACCAATCTCGAGGTTGATTAACTAAAAGATCTTCCTCTTCTTCTTCTTCCTTGGCTCTGCAAGCCACATTCAGGAAATCATACTGCAAGGAGAAGAAATAAAAACCGGTAATATTTGCCGACGATATTGTAGTATTAGGGGAGTCAGAAGAAGACTTGGAAACCATAATAAATAGCATGAACGGAGTCCTGCAGAAAGAGTTCAATATGAGGATTAATTGAGGGAAAACCATGCCATGGAGTGTAGTTGGGGAAACAGTGGAATAACAAAAGGATTTAGATTAGGGAGGGATATTTTGAAGGAATTTTCTGACACTTGGGCAACATAATAAGGAGATATTACATAATATTTCTTACAGTGAAAAGATGCAAATAATAAAGAGATTTAAAGAGAAGAAAACAGTCAATTTAATACTGATAAATTTAAATCATGGTTTTTACCTGCTATACAAAACAACAATTGTAGTTATTAATGCGGAAAGAAAATCTTTGAAGTGGTGAAAGTTTTTATTAAAATTTGAGCCTCATTACGTTAAGAAGGGAAGTTGAGATTGGCGGCCTAACGACTCGGACAACAATTTATCGACAAGAGCGAGCCTCTTACTTTACTCGACGGAGGGAGGAAAAGATTTTTCTGATTTTCTCTCGAGTCGACTTTAAGACCTCTCCTTGTCATAAACTTGAAGTAAACCCTTTTCTAGAGCTTCTTACTTAGTCGCTGCCTTCCTAATATCCTTTTCCTTTTACCCTGTTCTTGTGAATACATCTCCACTGCATTACGTTTCCCGAGCGTAATTAGCCCGAGTAGCAGAACTGATGTTTTGAAATGAAATACTAACTCATATTTTACTTTCCTTTCTAATATTTCGTTATGTCGTGATAATACTTCTTTTACAGTTTCATTTATTTGTACACACAACAACCAAATTATACTCAGATAGTTCTGATTCTTCTCCATTACTAGTAAATGGAGTTGATGATTTTAAAAACTGTTTTGATAATACCGAAGTTATATTATTTCCTTCATTAAAGTTAAATGGGAATACTTTTACCCATTTGGGCAAGGTGTTTTGAACAAGAATAAAATGAGTTAAAGCAGCCCCCTTTTTATTAAATATTGACCTATACTACGTTTCGTCTCTCATAAGATACTTCTTCAGGTATAAAAAATTGTATGTTCATGGAACGTCCCTACATGACTCAGTCGCGAATAAATAAAGAAGCCGTGGACTCCATTTTCGACCGAATGTAGTAGTATTAGAAGAAAACTTGGAAAAGATAATAAATTGAGTGAACGAGGTCTTGCAGGATAAATAGATAAATAGAGGGAAAACCGAGGGTGATATGGAGTGTAGTATGGGAAAAAGTGGAATAACAAGGGTTGTTAGATTGGGAAGGGATATTTTGACGAACGTTAAGGATTTCTGCTACTCGGGCAGAATAATAACTATAGTAGGTCAGTACAGGCAAGGAAGAGGAATCTACTTACGGCTAATATAAGTGTGAATGTTATGAAATCACTGCTAAAAAGGTTAGTATGGAGTGTGGCGTTATATGGGTGCGAAACGTGGACGGTAGGAGTTGCAGGAAGTCAAAGAATAGAGGCCTTTGAAATGTGGTGCTGTAGAAGAATTAGATGGGTGAATAGAGTAACCTACCAGGAAGTTCTATAACAGAATAGTGGAAGAGCGAACAATATGGAATACGTTGACCGAGAAAAGGGTTAGATTAATAGGCCACGTCTTGAGACATGAGGGTCTTGCAAAATTAGGACTAGAGGGAAATGTGTGGGGTAGCAACAGACGATGGAGACCAAGGGTGGAATACGCTACGGAGATGTTGTGGATACGCAGAAATGAAAAGACTGGCGCAAGATAGGTTTGCATGAAGGGTTGCATCAGACCAGTCTTCGGACTGAATACTACCACAACATCTATCTTATTTTTTTAACGAATAAAACAGCTGTTTGTTTTCTTATATTTAAGAAAAAATTTTCGTTGAGAACACAGTGAAAATTTAAGACATTACTTTTAATAATAGGGAAATATTTCAGCTAGGGAATTAGAGTAATAAATAATTAAATAGTGTTTCTGTGGAGTACAAAACAATTTTCGGAGTATCTTCTTCTTCTTCGTTTTCTGGTGCACGTTGCGGCGAAAGTATACCGGATGGTCAGGTGACGAAACTTTTGTTTGCGGTCGTAATGTTTGTAGCTTTAGTATATTATCTCTGGTGTGCATGCAGCTGATAGTCGCTGGTTGCCTCGTCCTGCACCGCACCAAACCAAGGGACGATCTTTTTTTTTTAATTTTCCCCGTCCACATGACGTCATCACCCGACACGAGGAAGAATCACGTTCACGCCCAAAGAACATCCACTTCACAAATTCATTGCTCACACAACAGAGTGTTTGCTCGTGAATCATTGTTTGAAGGCAAAATGAGAGAGGTGTGGGCTTATCCACTTACCTGGGAGCAGTTTACTTTCCTCTGTATAACACCGTGGCACTTCCCTATCTGTCACAGCCGCGGGATCCTTTCCTTATACAGACTCATCAGAGTGTACCACAGGAAATAATTAATGAAGGTGGAAAAATTACGGCCAAAAATAGTCACGACGTTTCGTTCCATTGTTTGGAACCTCCTCAGGCGTGAAAACGAGCTACAAAAATAATTATAATTTAAGTAATTGAAATGAAATAAAGTAATTAAATAAGCCTATAATCAGAAAAGTTGTTATAATCACAGAACTGACAACTGCTGATCGTTCGGTCGCGTATTAGGGAGTGAGTAGTAAGGATAAATAGATTAAATATGTCTTGTAACATGAAAAGTTACACGCAACAATGCGGGCCAGCTTGCAAGTTGCAATTGTCGCAACTCGGGCCAACAATGGAGTCTGGCGAGACTCGAGCAGTCGTCATGGGGTAGTGAAAGAAGAAGGATGTGTCGGCAGTAGTGATAATTTTTCTCATGTTCTGAAATGGATTAAAGCTATAAAAATCCACTTTTTTGGTATTTTTATTAAAAAATACCTGGCGCCCAAAAAGCATTTAAATCCTCGAATACGGAGGTACGCCGGATCTTCTACAGTATATATGTTGTTGTTGTGGTATTCAGTCCTAAGAATGGTCTGATGCAACCCTCCACGCTAACCTATCTTTCGCAAGCCTTTTCATTCTCTCATAAATAGCACAACCAACCCACCCCCCTTTAGTATGCATAGCATATTCCATCCTTGGCCTCCTCCTTCCTCTGTTCTTACCCCACACACACTTCCCTCTAATGCTAATTTTACAAGACCCTAGTGTCTTAAAACGTGGCCTATTAATCTATCCCTTCTCTCTTAGTCAATCAGAAAAATTTATAGAACTTGTTTTAAGAAATAATTAAATTTAATTTTTAATCCGAATCTCATTTGCCATAGAAATGAGTGACGTTAAAGGCTGGAAGATTCGTGTCGCTTCCCGGTTTCTTGAATGTGTGATTAAAAGGTCGGAGGTTACATTGAAATAAATATTTCCCCCTCTCACTTTCTCCACAGGACTGAATCAACACCCGGGGCCACTTTGTTGAGGCTGTGCAGACTTAGAGGAGGCGTTTACAGAGGGTCGTTAGGATTAACGGTTCGGAGCGATGAAATGCGAAGTGCTGCAGGATTGGAATGGAGTGCCATTAATCTCGTAGACGTCACCACTCCTAGGGCTAATTAGGCGTCGCACAGAGAAAACGCGCCGTCCTCCTGTGTTAATGAGCCGTAATTTAGCTCTGGGAAGAAAAACGTCACTCCACAAGAATATAAAGTTCAAATGATAAAATTAGTATGAAAGGAAAATTTATTTAAAAGAAAAAATACGTGACGCCATTTAAGGCGGAAAAGCCAGTTTCATAATAATTGTTCCGATATTATTGCACACACCTCAACGTGTTATACAACGTGACGTAGGTATGACGTAACCAGGAAGGTAACATTTAGCTTTTATCAACACTGAAATTTATTTCCCATTATCGAGAATTAGTATGCCGTTCTTATTACTTCCACTTTCGAGGATTACTACTTGCTTCTTACAAAAATAACAAATCCATTACCTGTTGTAAAACACGTGATTCCATTATATTGCGAAAGTAATTGTTGTAGTTATTGACTCCTTAGACTGGCGTGATGCAACTCTTCGTGCACACCTTTTCATTTCTGCCTAGCTACATACTCCCTAATCTCCTTACCTCGCCCTGCTTCTTCTCTTTTTACCCCACTCACACGTCCAAACCAAAACGTCCTTCATATTGTTCTCTCTTCTATTATTCTGCTTAGGGGAAGGGAAAGTGTTTGAGATGAGAACAGAAGAGGAAGGCGAAGGATAGAATACGCTAAGCAGATTAGGAAGGATGTGGGATGAAGTAGTTATGCGGAAATAAAAAGACTTGCGCAAGATAGGTTAACTCATGGAGGGTTGCATCAGAACCAGTCTTAGGACTGAACAACACCACCACAACACACACACTACTATTTTAGATACTGCAACTCCTACAGTCCATGTTTCTCACACACATATAACGAGATTGTTCAACTATCTGCTCCTTATTAATCTAATCTTTTTTTTTCTGTCGGTATGTCATCATTTAACGTATCAGTAGATTTTTTGACTCTGAGTCATCGGCTGTTATGACGTAATTAAGCAGAGGGGAAGTGAAAAAGTAAATATTTTTAGAAGAATTTCTCGGTCTCGTTGATGGTTTGATGACGTGTTGGTAGAGAGATTTAATGACGAATTAAATACTGTAGCTGGTTAATCACGTAAAATTAATTCCCGGGCATCGCCGGGCCCACAGCGCCCCGGGGCGCAGTTAAGAGAAATCAACGATGCCATACTCATAGATGGGGAGCAAAGAGTCTGTGAAGATATAAAAATTAAAAATCTATTTTCCAAAATATAAGAATTATTTTAACAGAGTACATTCCTTCTACGAACTATTTAAACGAATGTAAAGAATAGATTTAGATTTATTGTTGTTTCCATTAATCCTCGATTGAGGAAATAGGATACGTCATACATTAAAAATTAAAAATGAACAAAATAAAGTAAATAATTAAAGACAAATAAACTTAAAAATAAATTAGTAAAAGAAAGTGTATATAGACAAAAGTCAATATAAACACAACACGGACACACACTGGGAAACACAAACAAGCACACACTGAGGAACACGCAATGGAGTTTTAACTACTTGGACCAGGAAACTGTCCTTGCTCCAGGCAATACATGAAACAAACAAACAAAAGAGCAGAAAAAACTGAATAGAAATTTTAAGATATGTGATGTGCTATTTTATAAAGCAGCTCATTCAACACTTTTTGCAGGAACCTTGATTTAAATACTAGAAGGACGATTAAGAAAATCCTGTACCGAGTAAAACGCGCCATTTAAAAGAATAGTTTTACTCTGCTTCACGAAGCTTTTGTAGGTACTATTTTTAACCTCTGGCTGTTGTATAAAATTATCCCCGGGGTATTGTGAATACTTTTCTGGTGTAGAGCAAGGCGATGCTTGTCCGACCTTAGAGCTGAACGATTTCTAGTCGCGTATTCATGAAACTCGCCATTTGTTTGAAACAAATTAGTGTTCAGCTTTACAAACTTTAATATTTCATAAATATATACGCTTGGTAAAGTAAGTATTTGCAAACTTTTGAAGAAAGGTTTGCAACTCCGTGATCTAGAATTCGTGCTAGAAAGTATTCTAATTGCACGCTTTTGCAACTTAAATATTTCATTACTCCTGGAGCAGTTTCCGCAATTAGAGATGCCATAGCTCATAATTGAATGAAAACACGCAAAATAAACCATTTTGACATACTTTTTGTCAACGTGTTGCATTAGTGTTCTCAGAGAATAACAAGCTGAACTTAGTTTTCCGGCAAGCAGATCTATATGGTCATTCCACTTTAATTTATCGTCAATCCGAAGGCCGAGGAAAGATGCATTAGGTGAGAAGTTGTCTATGGGTCTTAGTCTTATCAAGGTTGAGGGATAATTTATTCACGTTAAACCAAATATTTAGACCATTCAGAGCGTTGTCTAGGGGAAAAGCGAACAGTATGGAGGACGTTGACTAACGGAAGGGATAGATTAATAGGCCACGTTTTAAGGCACGAGGGTCTTGTAAAATTAGCATTAGAGGGAAGTGTGTTTGGGGTAAGAACAGAAGAGGGAGAACAAGGATGGAATACGCTAAGCATATCTTGGGGAGGATTATGGGTGTGCTAGATATAAGGAAATGAAAAGGCTTGCGCAAGATAGGGTTGCATGGAGGTTTGCATCAATTAAGTCTTAGGACTGAATACCACAACAACAACAACATAAAATTTAAAAGACAAAATTATTTTCCGCCATGTTACCGATGATATTTTAGGGCCAAATTTGATTTTATTATTTGAAGGACCGTCGTACCACGTGGTGTTTTTTTTTGTCTTCCTTTATCTGGCCCCTTACCCTTTAAAAGGGAAATAAGCATCTCGTACTTGGCGGTAACGAAATTCGCCGCCCCTCTGGGTGCTGTAAATCCGCCTCGCGATATTTTATTGGGGCGTACATCATCGACTGCAATATCTCGCGCATCTCGTCGACTTAATTGGCAATAGTCTGAAGGAGAGCTTTTCATTAGCCTCTCCGTGTATCGGGAGCGCAGCATCGCTGCTGAGTAGCGAAAGATCCCGGAGGAGAGATTCCCCAGAGTCGAGTCGAGTGGGAAACCCAAGTCAAGTGACGTCACTCGACACCAAAAATCACCTCCTCATCTCTCTCTCTCTCCCTATTCTTATTCTTATTACCCTCTTTCGTGAATTCTCTAACCAAGGTAATAGACATTACGAAGTTTGTTTCTTCTTTTTGTTATAATTTTTTTTTATTTTTGAATGCTGCATTGAGCTACGAATAAAGAAATTACTTTACAATGTTGTTGTGGTATTCAGTCCTAAGACTGGTCTTATCTTGCGCAAGCCTTTTCATTTAATCATAACTAGCACAACCCACATCCTCCCTAAACTGCTTACCGTATTCTATCTTTATCCTCCCTCTTCTGTTCTTAAATCATCCGTAAGTAAATTAGTCGTCCTTCTCCCCCCCTCCCCGAGGATGATTCAATAATAAGTAATTCCTCCTATTTTCCTCCTTAAAACCTCCATGCTACCCTACCTTAGGCCGCATAACTACTACTTCTCATATCTCTAATCTGCTTAGCACATTCCATCCTCGACCTCCCTTTTCTGTTCTTACCCCACACACACACTTCCCTCTAATGCTAATTTTACAAGACCCTCGTGCCTTAAAACGTGGCCTATTAATCTATTCCTCCTCTTGGCCAACGTCCTCCATATCGTTCTCTCTTCCTCTATTCTGTTTAAAACTTCCTCGTTAGTGATTCTATCCACACTATTTGACTGGGATAATTTACAAATTTTAGACAAAGACTGTAACAATACAACGTTTCGTTTCTCATTTGGAACTTCTTCACGTATACCAGTAAGAAAAGGGTAATATTAATTTTATTACCATACCGAGCCAAGCGTGTAATCTAAAAAAAATTAATCGTAATATTTTTTAGGATTTAATATTTAAATACTTTGAACCTCCGATTTAAAAAAAATCATTAAAAAAATTTAACAATTAAAATTAAAAAAATAATTCACGTGACAATTAAATGTACAATAAATTAGTTAAATCAGCCTGGTTTTTCAGTTTTAATTTAAGTAATAACAATTCAACGTTTCGTTTCTCATTTGGGACTTCTTCAGGTATTCCAGTAAGATGATATATTAGTTTCAGAAATGTTTCACATTAAATACAGCACTGATTGCGGACACTGATATGCTCAGTAGTATTCATGAAATGTAATGTATCATCTTACTGGTATACCTGAAGAAGTCCCAAATGAGAAACGAAACGTTGAATTGTTTAATATTTCAATTTAAATTAAAACTGACAAACCAGTCTGATTTAACTAATTTATTGTATATTTAATTGTCAGGTGAACTATTCTTTTTTAATTTTACATAATTTACTTTTAATGATATTTTTAAATCGGAGTTTCAAAGTATTTAAATATTAAATCCTAAAAAAATATGACGATTAAATTTTTTTTAGTTTATACGGTTGGCTCGGTATGGTAATAAAATTAATATTACCCTTTTCTTACTGGTATACGTGAAGAAGTTCCAAATGAGAAACGAAACGTTGTATTGTTTAATATTTAAATTAAAAGTTACAAGCCAGGCTGATTTAACTAATTTATTGTATATTTAACTGTCAGGTGAACTATTCTTTTTTATTTTAATTGTTTTATATTTTTAATGATTTTTTAAAATCGGAGTTTCAAAGTATTTAAATCCTATACAAAATATTCCGATTAAAAAAATTTTTAGTTTATATCGTTGGTTCCCAGTTCTGTTTGACCCAATCGATAATGAAAATGGTGGTAAATGACGTATTTAGAATGGTGACAATTTGCGTCAAGTCCATCATCAGATAAAACGTATTGACCGTCTCTTAGCTGTGGCACGTGTAGGCAGAGAGAGAGAGAGAGAGAGAGAACCTGGAATATTCCAACACAGAAATACCTCCAGTGGCTGCTTCATTAACGTGCCACACAACAAGAATGGGAAAATTATGTGTTTATAGCAGGACAAAGTTGCGGAGATATTACGCTCTTACCCTCCTTTCCTCTCTCCCGCTCACCCTACAATCAGTCTACTAAATTCTTTATCTCTCTCTCTCATCCCTGATTCTTCATTAAGCTAGATCACATTAATTACTCGCTGCTCGGTTTTAATTTTGGTCTGTAACTGTGTTAAGAATGAATTGAAGCTTTGATAATTTGAAATAATTAAGATTGAAGGGTTGGGAGATAAACTCACGAGACATTGATGGAAACAGAAAATAATTTTCTACCGTCCACCGAGGAGGATTTTTTTTTTACATATTTAACTTACAAACTGAGTCGTCATATATCTTAACGTTTTCGTAAAATATTTTCAAGAAGAAACATTCGCCTATGTTTCCTCCAAAGATTGTCTGCCCCGGGTATAAGCGTAAATGGAAAGATTAAAAAAAATTGATGGTGGTAATGTAAACGAGTCTCGTAGTTAACGGTGACGTCATTGACAGGTAAGGACAGGTGAGACTGACGCTGGGGTGAGGGAGAGACCGTGGATTAATCGAGGTTGGAAGCGAGAGGTTGGGGATGAAAACTGTTAAAAGGGTTGAAAACAAATTAAGCGAGATTACAAGTTATTTAATTCGCAGCAAGTTTTCGAGCTGCAAAACAGGGTTCTCAACTTTGACGGGCGAGGCGCTGAAGGGATTTTCAGGAAACTTGAGAAAGTGCCACGGAGATTTCAAACTGCTGCGACAATAATCTTTCTCAAACAACTCCCTACAACCTACTGTTCCTTTTTATTTTTATTTAATACTTCAGCTCTGATCCTCTCATTTTAATCATGAAAAGAATTTTAAGTTGTCGCTTCTATCTGCAAACACAGTTTGGCTTCACATTTACTGATTAATAACGATTGTCTTTGTTTAATTTTAATTTTGTTTATTATAATCAGCGCGAAAAAAATATAATTAAAGTTCTAAAATAACATTTATGAACCCCCTTTATAGCCATTCTAATTAGGTGATTAACCACCGAATTAAAATTTTTTCCGAAATCTCATCCTTCGTACTTTTCAAATATTGGAGAATAATTACCGTTTCAGTTTGAGTCTACTCCTTCGCCTATTTAGGGAGGTTTATGTACTGGGGTCGAAGACCTTGGGCATAAGGCAAGAATTGTCTGCTGATCCCATTGTATCAGTCTCTAACTGCCTCCTGAAACTTGTGGAGACACGGAGAAGGGAATGCTGCGACCCCTGAGCAGCAATCTCGTCTCCCGTCATTCGGAAGGGCGTGAGACCTACCTGATGCAGGTTTTCTAGGGTTTTCCCTGCATCTCCTTGGGTGAAACACCGGGTAGGATCCTTAAACTGTAGCCCTGGGGTACTAGTTAACCCTTCCTTGGATATCTTGCTCTACGTTCCACATCCCTCCTTTTCAATTTCCTCCTTATGCTATTAAAGGGGAGTTGCCTGTTTCACCCTCATGTAGCCTGTTAACCCACCAAAAAATTACAGTTCTAAAATAACATTTATGAACCCCCTTCATTGCCATTCTAATTAAGTGATTCACCACCGAATTGAAATTTTTCCGACATTTCATCCTTCATAGTTTTTAAATATTGGAGTATAATTCCCGTTTCACTTTGAGTCTTTCAGGTCATGCGATAAAAATCTGACTCGTAATTACACTTATCACTAATAATAAAATAATCCTCGAGCTTTTTTCCCCTTCCTTTCAGATAAATATTATTTATTCAAAATTAAAGAACGACGTTTCGGGACGTATTCGCACCTTCTTCAGGTTTTTATTTCAAACTGTTGTAATATCCAAAGTTAAAACCCAATAATTTTGAAAAAGAGGTCCGACGTAAACATACTGCACTTCAATTCAAACCGTGGTCGAGAAAACCGCGACAGTAATTTGAAAAGAAGAAATAACCTGAAGAAGGTGCGAATGTGCACCGAAACGTCGTTCTTCAAATTTTGAAAAAATAAATGTGTCCGAAAAAGAAAGTCTAGAATTATTTTATTAATGTAGAAAATACTTTAAAAATAATATTTATTGCACCGTTAGTAATTTGTGAACTGAATTTAAATGGCTGAAGTACATTAACCGAAGCAGAGGACCATGAATGCCAACTAAACGCCACGTGCGTACAGTGTTTTCGCAATGTAGAAATAATAAAAGCGGAACCGGAAGTCGAGTGATAATTATCGTTCGGACTTGATCCCGCAAAACGCGTGACGTCATTTTCCACTAAACTGTAGGTTTTTCCTGTTGAGATAGAAGTCACAGTCTGAATGTTCACAACAAAAAATTATCATTTAATGTGGAAAACATATCTTAAAATAGAGAAACCTTTCCACGGAACTTATTTTTTGTTTAATATTACGAATATTGTCTTGTGGTTACAGTTTTGTATATTTACAATTAAAACCACATTTGCCAGGAACGAAGAAAATTTTCTTATTTTTATTTAATGAAGACTCTTTCGGTTACATCTTCAGTACCATTATTCTCGTCCTTGTTAATATTGTAATGATCACAGACTTGCAAAATAAATTTAATAACAACAATAGAAACGACCTTGTTTATGTAATTTACTTATTACGTAAATAATATATTATTATATAATGTAAATTCATAATAGTAAGTAATGGGTATATAATTGTATAATAATATGTAAATAGTTGCCACTGTGGTCGCTAATGACCAGGCAGTCGATGTAATCGTTATAAATAAATAAAAATAGAGTGAAATAAGTAACAAGTTTAGATATGCCGACGTTTCGACGCTACGTACACTAATGGCCCTCATAGTAAAAAAATATATTCCTTCCAAACATTCTTTTGATTTTTGAAAACGATTATTAAATAGAGAACCAAATTTCACGAAAAATAAATGTTAAAAAATGAAAAGAAAAACATCCTGAAGCTGTTAACATTCAATATGACATAGATAATCTTAGTAAGAGTTTACGTTATGTAATTTTAGTTCTTTGGTCGTTTCCGGCGTCTCTTAGGTGTTATATCTTTGGTGCCCTGTTTTCAATATTGCCAGTTTACTAGAAGTGCAATTTGAGTAAGTTGGAAAGCTTGCGTCGATATTAATTTTTAGTTCTTAAATGAGATTTGTCAGAAGAAAATTAATGGTTAGTCTTTAAAGACTAGCTTTAATGGTAGGAATGCTGATGTTTATTATTATGAAAAATTACCGTGAAAGTGATAATTCTGAAATATAATTATATATATATATATATATTGAGCTAAGAAGAACTCAAAATTTCTGTTCCCTAACAGCCTCCGAAAAAAAATTATTGGAGCAATAAAAATACATTTACAAATGAAAAATGGTTTAATAAGGAACAGCCACGTAATGCAAACTATCGGGGCTCCTTTAACTTTGAACGTTATAGATTAAGTTATTTTTCAAGAACCTGCCATAATTCCACTTGTCTGTTGTCTGTAGAAGATAGAGAAGTATAACAGGATACTTTATTTTACACCGGAAGGGAAACTGAAGTGCACTTGTCGATAAAGTTGCTGTTTTACGCTTTACTAAATTCCTAATAAAGAAGAATCGAGTGCTTCGCTTCCTTTCATTAGCCAAGTCCTCAGCAGTTTCAGGCACTAATATTACAAAGACGGAACAATTTCTTAACTACCGTCCTGCTTTAACAAAATTACCTCTTTGCAGTTTAAGGTTAAGTAGTAGAAATATTTTTCATATTTAATTTTATAATAACTATTAACTTGCTTTTCCATTTGTATTTGTTGTTTCTTGTTGTAGACTGGTCTCATGCAACCCTTGCGCAAGCTGTTTCATTTCTTCACAACTACCACATTTCAAATCTTCCCGAATCTGCTTTGCGTATTCCATCCTTTGCCTCCCTCTTCCGTTCTTACCGCACAAACTTCCCTTTAATGCTAATTTTACAAGACACTCATTTCTCAAAACGTGGCCTATTAATCTATCCCTTCTTGTGGTCAACGTCCATTCTTCCCCTGTTCTGCTTAGAACTTCCTCATTATTGATTCTATACACCCATATGATTTTCGGTATTCTCCTTTAACGCCACATTTGGATAGTTTCTATTCTTTTTCCCTTTCTGCACTTCCTACCGATCACGTTTCGCACCCATATAACGCCACAATCCATACCAACATTTTTAGTAACGATTTCCTAATATTCACACTTACATTAGCCTTAAGTAAATTCCTCTTCCTTGGCTGTGCTATCCTACTCTGGTTATTATGTGACCCAAGTGGCAGAATTTCTTAACTTCCTTCAAAATATCTGTTTCCAATCTAACACCCTTTGCTATTCCACTGTTTCCCATACTACAGTCATGCAGGGCTTCGGAATCTTGAAGTTTCGGTGGGATGTCTTCGTCTGAAGGTTGCCAATCTTGAAGGGGGCGGTGACTCCGAAAATTCTAGAATCCAAAGTCCTACTTGATGACGACCACCTGTTAACTTCAGGGAAGCCACCAGCTTTCTGTCTCTGTTTCCCGTCGTTATTAATTGAATATATTGTAACATGTTAAGTTACAGCCCCAGTAAAAAGCAACGCAAGCCGGGGATGTGGCTTGCAGCTCGCTACTTGTTGGACGAGTGGCGCAGAAATACCCTGAGACGCATTGTTGTCGGGGATACGCATTGTCGTTGGGTAGAACAGGGCATCTGGAGGTGGATAGACGTGCTTCGTGGCTGCGAAGTTTAGCAGCCACGAGCCGTATAAAGACCACGAATAAGTGGAATCGAATCCCGCTTCGTACAGGGGGTCATTGTAGAGGAACGTCGTGTCTCGTGGAGTTATGGATGGATGAGCGACCACGCCCTGTTCGATTTATAAATTGTCGTGCTCTGAATCTGAATTAAAATCTGGAATTAATCTGCTGGCGTTTCTCTCAATAAAAAATACCTGACGTCCTAGACATTTTCTAAAAATTATATATCAACGCTGAGCTGAACGGGAAAACGACGGATCTTCTACAGTATATATATAGTGAAAAAAAAATAGTTTCTTAGCTAAATACGACTGCAGAGATCATGGAATTTCTCGGTTGAAATATATTGTAACATGAAAAGTTACACGCAACAATGCAGGCCAGCTTGCGAGTTGTAATTGTCGCAACTCGGGCCAACAATGTAGTCTGGCGAGACTTGAGCAGTCGTCATAGGGTAGGGAAAGGAGGAGGATGTGTCGGCAGTTGCGGACGGAGAAAGACCACGCCCTGTAGTGATAATTTTTCTCATGTTCTGAAATGGATTAAAGTTATTAAAATCCACTTTTTTGGTATTTTTATTAAAAAAATACCTGGCGCCCAAAAAGCATTTAAATCCTCGAATACGGAGGTACGCCGGATCTTCTACAATATGTTGGGAAAAAGACTGCAATCCCCATCAGCCAGCTGATCAAATGTTGACTTAAGGATTTAGTATATTTAATTCGACGTAGCCTCGTGTATCAGAAGAAAAGGAATGGCGATAATTTCTCTGGTTTGGGTCTTCATTGTAATGTACAACAAAAAAAATACATATACAGCGTGTTTTTTTTATCAGGATGTTTAAAAATGGTAAGAGGAGATGGTGTTAGATCATGTGTTCGCAGATGAAGGGGGCGGCTTGGTTGCAGGCGAAGTCGTTGAGGTGTCCGTTGGTGAGCACGGTGCCGCAATCCTCTCCAGGACTCGTGGCGCTGCCTCCAGAGTTGTCCGGCTGGCCGTTCGCCCACTTGGTGTAGCCCGTCCTCGACAGCGGCTCCCCTGGTCATCCAATAAAAAACTTTATCTGCACGATGTACAATTTAGCTATGGTAACATAACTGGAGACATGACAACATGGGGAAAACTGCTCAACAGCATATGATTGTTAACAAGAAATTGTGCACATGTATTTAAATGTAGAACTATTATAGAAATTTTTAGTTAATGAGATGATTATTGTAGGAATTAATGACTATTTGAAGTTCCGGTTTGGCTGCTCCAGAAAGTCTGTAGGACGTTTTCCTACGGTGCTTGGGTTGAGGAAGGTTGCTGTGGCCCGCCATTCAAGTGTGAAGTGTGGAGTTGATGGATTGTACAACTACAGGAATGTGTAAGATGTTGTTTCCTACGTACCGTGGTGCATCTGAGATGCTTCTGGGTTGTCTGTATTCTTTTGACTTTAGATGCAGCCGCAGAACCCCATAATCCACAACCATATAGCCATATTGGCTTTAATTTGACTGGTAGTGTTGAGTTTCCTGATAATAATAATTTTAGTTGTTTCAATCTGTTCCTAACTTTGCGGCTCCCCTGCATGGGGAAATTACATTGATGTGAGACTGCTTACTTACAAGCGTTTAAGGAATTAAGTTACGTGTGTAAATTCCGACATATGTAACGAACCACAAAATAAGGACCAAAGAACTTAGAATAAGTGGCCATGTAATTTGTTGTGGTTCTCTGGTGGAAAGTTTAGCATTGACAGTGTTTGAATGTTTGTTTTTTAATAAATAGAATCTCTGAAATTATTGCTGTTTTTGTAATGAAGTTGAGTGTCAAATTTTGTGGCGTTATCAAAGTAGAAATTGTGATTGTATTTTAGTAAGTTTTTCTTGTCTGTAAGTTTGGAATTAGATTTATGGTAATTATTTTAGTCGTCAATGTCGATTTTGTTTTGCCTATATATAACATATGCGAAAATTTAAAGACTTAATTTTATAAGATACATAATTTATAATGGTAACGTTTCTAGGATCCTTGATTTGTTAAATAAAGCCATGAAAAAAGGATTTAGTCATGTATGGCAAAAATAAATTGGAACCTATTTTAATATGTTTAGAAGTAAGACATGAATTGAAAAATGTTAACCGGACCAGGGAATCGAACCCAGGACCTCAGGATATACAGTGGCGTGCTCTACCACCTGAGCTAATTTTTCCATTCAGGTCTTTCTTCTAAAATTAATTCAATTGAAGCATTTCCACTTTATTCGACGGCTCATGGCCACGGTATGGTGAAACAATTGAATCATGAACGTTAAGATTAGGTAAAGGTTGCCTGGTACCGAACAGTGTGATGTACTGTCCCTCCGAGTGTTGGTCGTGGAAGCCGACGAAGGCGTAGCCGCCGGCCCCTGGATGGCGAGTGAACATTTCCTTGACCAGTTTCGCCTCGTGCTCGTGGTTCAGGACGAGGAGGTGAGCTCCTTCCTCCGCGCAAATCTTCTTGGCCTCGGCCCAGGTCCGAGCCTCCGGGTGGAACTTGTAGTACCCGATTCCTGGGTAGTACTCGTACTCGGGGCCAGGTCTCGGTGGCGGAGCTGCTTGCAACCACAATTACGGCCTCAGAATCAATTATTAGCATCCCCAAATTCCAAAATTTATGATAAGGATACGGTAGTTCCATTACAAAGGTATAAAAGTGTATACATGGTGATTCGCTACCAAACAAGGGGTACAGAGTCGACTCGGAATTCAGGGTAATTGCGACATGTGGTGCAGAGAAGCAGAGAAAAAGAACAGAAACAGCAACAAATTATTTTTTGGTTGGCTCTGCATCCCATTTAGGGCCTTGGCCTACCTGGACGACTCCGGACATTCATCCTACATGACTTGGAGTGATAAGTGGTCAGCGAATCGACTATCCATGAGTCGTAATACCCAGTCTCCGAACATCCGAACCTGGGACCTGTGTGTTGTGAGGCAGCGACGCTAGCCACTAGACCACAGCGAGGTCGACAACAGAAACACGTGGAAAACGTTTTATTGAAATGTCAATCGCCAGGTGTAGTTGATGCGGAAGTAGTTCTCGGGTTTCAAATCGGGTACAGCAGCGATTTTTTTTTGGTTGGGTCTGCATCCCATTTAGGGCCTTGGCGTACCAGGACGACTCCGGAGTGTCATCTTGTATGACTTGGAGTGATAAGTGGTCAGCGTATCGACTATCAATCAGTCGTAATATTCGAACCTGGCACGTGTGTGTTGTGAGGCAGCGACGCTAGCCACTAGACCACAGCGAGGTGGGCAGCAGAAATACGTTAATGTGGACAGAAAACGTTTTATTGAAAGTTGAGCGAAGACTTTCCCGGTGAAGTTGATACAGAAACAGTTGTTCTCGGATTTCTACTCGGCGATTATAACGCGACGTTTCGACGACCACGTGCCCTGTCGTCATCTTCTGGCGAAGTGTCGGGACTGTCTCTGGGTCGAGTCCTTAGACACCCATGCTGTCGGCTGATTGGCCAGATTAGGTGTCGCGACGGCTGCGGGAGCCAATCAGTCCTTAGTCGCGGTTTAATCGTAGCTGTACCCGAGTCGAAACACGATAGCTATTTCTGCATTTTATTGAAACGATAGGTGTTCGTAATTACAACGGATCGCAAACGACGACTTCCAGGAGGATCGCGACCCTTCCGTTCAGTCTGCCGGGAGGAATCTTCCAGAACGAAAGGCGCCGCTGTCAGACCTGCCTGACGACTTCTGGTCGTAACACCTGATTTAGAACTATTTTTCAACAAAATGTGTCCTGTGTGTTGCTGTTCATATTCTTTTTTTCTGCAACCCTGCATTCGTATGTGATTCAGAGTCGTCTCTGTGTACCCCCTGCACTCCCTTCAAGTTTATCGATCTCGTAGCGAATCCCCCTGTATATTAAACTATTTTTTGTTTTATTAATCTTGTCTGTTTTCGCCTCGATTAAACTCTAATTTTATATTTATTTATCAGTCTTAAAGGGCGAGTTGCCAGAAAGTGTCTTCGTAAATTTGATCTTAAGCTTTCATCGGCTAGCTGAACACGGAATGAGACGGAACTTAAGTAGATCTGGAAGATTACAGAACCAACAACATTAAATCGAGGGTGAGGAGACAAGGCTGACGGTGGGAACGTTTAATCAACCGGAGGCAGTAATTCTCGTAACGCAGGTGTGAGTAATATATCAATCAATAAAGTTCTCCGAGGGACGGGCGAGCAGTTTATCAGAATGCACGGTAATCATAAGTAATTCCCCCCAAGGAATTGAGGGCCAATGACGTCACTGCTGTCAACGTAGTCGAAACGCATTAAGATAAATACTGGGAGAGCAGCTGCGTCGATCGCACTTGTCTTGACCAAATTTTGAGGTTAATAACATGCTCATTCATACGCGTCACAAGTTTATTTCATGATAATTCCAGTAAAATCGGTTTCGATTCCAAAATTTGCAACAGCCTTATAATATACGAGTAAAATAATTACATTTCTCCGAGTAAATATCTGGTGTTGTTGTGGTATTCAGTCCTAAGATGGTCTGATTCAACCCTCCATGCTAACCTATTTTGCGCAAGCCTTTTCATTTACTGATAACCAACAACTCATATCCTCCCTAATCTGCTTAGCGTATTACATCCTTGGCCTCCCGCTACTATTATTACTCCCTCCCCCCCAAAACACACACTTTCCTCTAATGCTAATTTTCCCAAGACCCTCGTGTCTAGACAAGTTACAATGTTCCACCCCTATTTAATAAGCTCCAGCAATATCCAGTCAAAAAGTAGGGTATCCCGTTCTACCCTGCTATCCCGTTCCGCCCCTACTTCCCCTACCCATCTACTAAAGAAGGTTAATTAATGGATTAATCTACCTCCATGTCAACGTGTAAATAATATACTCTATTTTAATTTTGTATTCTTTATTTTCATATTGCATATACTGAATCATTATTGTCCAGCATGATAATCTTTACGATAAAAGTTTTTTTATATGGATAAAAAAAACTTCCCCTAGCAGAAATAAATACTCCGGGAAACGCTGGGCACAGCTCATTCATAGGGAAATGAGTGAAAGCTAGGCCCTTTCGATTAAAAAAAATATTTTTAACAACGTTTCGGCATATTTTTACGCCTTCTTCAGGTTTGCTTCCTATAGAGGAAATATTTACTACAAGTTAAATGTAAAGTCATGTGACATTACAGATTGATGACGACAGTTGTTGAGATCTACCATTGAAATAAATGAAACTGTTTGAAAGGCGGTTCTTAAACTTTCAACCCCTCAAAACACGTATTAATTTTCAACCACAACAGTAAGAATTTTTTTTACAAAAATTTAAAATTTAGTCAATTTAATAAATAATATGACTTTCGTCAGGGCTGACTTCCTCCCTCCTGATTTTACCCCTTTCTCTCCTCTCCCCCGCCCCCTTGGTGCATGAACAGGGTAATTAAATAAAGTCTCCTGAAAGCTTAGACGACCTCGATCAATTTGAGGGGTGAATGTACGGAGGTCAAAGACTTTCGGCTTATTTTGAGAGTTTTTCGCTAATCTCCATTGGACCAGTCGGCCAACTGCCCCTCAATACTGATCAAGGCATGGAGGCGGGATTTTTGCGTTCCCACAACAATCAAGTCTCCCGTCATCAGAAGGGCACAGGAGTGATACCCAATAGCCCGACCTACCTGATGCAGTTTTTCTAGGATTTTCCCAGCATTACCTTTAGGTAAAACACCGGGTAGGATTATTACACTACAGCCCGGGAGCCCTAGTCAACCCTTGGCTACCTTGCTCTACCTTCCACATCCCCCCTCCATTTTCATCCCCTTCCTATGCTATTTAAGGAGAATTGTCTGGTACAGGATCACACCCATGTGGCCTGTTAACATCCAAAAAAAGGGCACGTAGCTAGTATGTGGGTAATTTCATAAGGTGTCGTATAGCGACGACAGGTTGAAGCGGAAATGTTGATAATGATGACGTCTGCATGACATGTCCGAGGTGGATGGTCTTGAGAAGACGTCCATGACTTGCTGTTACCTGTGAGGCTGACAACGAGCTGAGCAGATTCGGCTGCTCCACACTTGGTCCTGTGCAGCTCCATGTCCAGATTCCACTGTCCACTGTCTTCACCGCTGGTCAGGTCATCGAGTCCGTGGTCAACCTCCGCCTGAGGAGTTTACTGTCAGTCACTCTGGTTTTAAGTGAGAATAGAGCTAAAATCATCTACAACGTTAAATCAAGTTGAGCTCACCGTACGCCATGCTGGACCGCCGCTGGTATTAGCAGTCTCCCTTACCTTGGCTATCCAGTGTCCGGTGTCGTTGCGATGAGTTGAGACGGACCACTTGATGGACCTCAGATCCGTGTTGGTGCACGACGCGGTGATGACCAGCAAGTGTGACGACACGAACAGAAATACTCTCAGGAGGGCTTCGGCTGGTCTCATTTTGAGCTGTGGGGTGGCGTAAGAAAACTAGAGCATCCTTACAATCATTGAACTCAGAAGAACACTTCGGGACGTGGACGATAGGAGATGCGGAAAGGAAAATGTGGTGCTATAGAAGAATACTGAAAATGAGTGGAATTAGGGGGAGCCAGAAAAATATTTGTAAAACATGGGTGATAAGAAAGAGGGAGGACAAATACCTGAAGGGTTTTAGAAGTACAAACTAAAAACAGAACGTGATAGATAATCTAAACTGGAACAAACTATTCATAAGTTTATGACCCCGTGTGGAAAACCTAAAGATTGTTCATCCAACAGATTCACCGGGAAAAGCTATGGTCTTCAGTATTAAATTATATATATATCACATATTCTGAACCTATACCCCCGTTCATTTAATGATGATATGAACACGTGATTTTTACTGGATATGTAAATTCCAACTAGTTAAAGTGCCTCGTTGTGAACAAAATAGTATGGTCGCCTAACGATCCGTTTTAAAAAGCAATTTAATGCTGAATGGACGAAAAATGATGTTTAAAGTACTGCAAACCTTACTGAGGAAGCTTGTCTGACGTTTACAACAAAGGTCGGTCTTTAAACAATTTTTCAAAAATGTTTCTATAGCATGAAGATTGTTTGTTTTTGTGTGTGTGTGTACTTACGGTGGCCTGAAGCCGGAGACTTGTAGCTTACCAGACGCTCCTTGCAGAAGGACTTGTCATGTATATATAGCGAACTTCTTAAAGAACATATCAATCTCTGCCCTTCGCTGATTCGCCGCAATTAACCTCTGTACTTGACCAGTTATTTAAGTGACGACAACTCTCAACAACAGATCTTTCATTGGCTGCTGTTTATGTCCCCCCCCCCCCCATTTATCAGTTTTTCAGGTGGCCTCACAGTTGATGACCTTTGAAACCAGGGCTAATGTAAATATATTTCCGGGTATCGCCGGGCAACCAGCTGGTAAATAAATGTTGTTTTCTGTGTTGAATGGGAAGAAAAACCAGAAGTAATTGAGACTCTCCTGGTTGTTGTTATTATTCTACATCATCGTACAGTCAAAAAAAGAATAAATGGCATGAACGTGGTCCTGCAGAAAGAGTTCAACACGAGTATTAATAGAGGTAAAATCAAGGTAATGGAGTGTAGATTGGGAAACAGTGGAATAACCAAGGGTGTTAGATTAGGAAGGACTATTTTGACGGAATTAAAGGAATTCTGCTACTTGGGAGGCGTAATAACTAGAGTAGGATAGCACAGGCAAGGAAGGCTTTCGTGAAGAACAGGAATTTACTTACGAGTAATATAAGTATGAATAATAGGAAATCATTGCTAAAACTGTTCTTATGAGGTTATATGGTAGCAAAACTTCGACGACAGGAGCTGCGGAATAGTAAAGAATAGAAGCCTTTGAAGTGTGGTGCTATAGGAGAATGAGAATGGTTGGGTAGAATCGCTAACGAGGAAGTTCTAAACAGAATAGGGGAAAAGCGAACAATATGGAGGACCCTGATTAGGAGAAGGGATAGATTAATTTTTTTATTATTATTGATAATAATTTACTTGACCTGTTTTCTAGATTCAATAACAGGCCTTTTTAACAATATTTTTCTTTTGTTGGTACATTTTTTTACATAGATATAAATATGTATGAATACAATAATAAAGTATATGCGTATATTTAAATTTGTTTTAGCATGTAAGATCATCATCTGTTACACTAGTTTTATTATTATATTATTTTCGTGGAGAGACTGAAGGAGAGAATTCTTAATTTCTTTGTCTCCTCATCCTTTCCACCTTCATACATTTTGTTTGTGAAACATCTCCGGTTTTCCGGTTACGACCCCCACGTGTTTCCGGATCTCCATGACGCGTTGGTCGAGTAGTTGTAGGTTCAAACTTTTTTACTAATTTTATACTCTAATTATTTATGACTGTATTTGTATTAGCAGAGTTATGTAATTTGTTTAAGATAATTACTTGAATAATCTTACTATTACTATAGTTTATATTCTATTTTATGTTATGATATCTATATTTTGGTCCTTATACTCATCCGGTTCCTGGATTTGAATGTCCGGTCCGATGATGAGTCTTATGATGTAATATTTAAGAGTATATTTTTTTAGTCCTGTATTTTGTCAGTTCTAAAGCGGATATCAGGTTTGTCAAATTTTCTAGAGCCGCGGTGAGTGGATAGATTAATATGGGCCACGTTTTAAAATATGAGTAACACTAAATAACTACTTGCAACTCAAGTGTAGTCTCTGTACCGCTGTTTCTTTGACGGAGCTGAAGCCAGTTACCCGATGTGAATGAACGTTTCGTTAAGACAGATTTTTTTTCGAATTTATTAAAAAAAATCATAAACGTATCCCAATTTATATTTTTTAATGAATTAAATAAGTTAAGAATATTATATCTAACGAGGAAGTTCTAAGCAGAGAAGGGGAAAAACGAACAATACGGAGGACGTTGTCCAGAAGGAGGGATAGATTAATAGGCGTCATAAGGGTCTTGTAAAATTAGGATTAGAGGGAAGTGAAGGATGTAATACGCAAAGCAGATTAGGGAGGATGTGGGATGTGCTAGTTATGACAAAATGCAAAAGGCTTGCGCAGGATAAGTTAAAATGGAGGATTACGTCGGACCAGTCTTAGGACTGAAAGCCACTACAACAACAATTCGCACCAACAGCTAACAATCACTTTACCATTTTGGGGAACTTATTTTCACTGTAAGGGTTACTTTATTCCGTAACCCAAAAGACGCCTCACGGGACCTCAGTGGTGACGCTAACCACCACTAGACCACAAGAGGGTCAGCTAATGCCTTTTTTGGGCTATGAAGAATGACTGTAGGACCTGCTGGGGGATCGCGGCCATCTTAATTTTCATGGGCTATTGTGAAGCAGCCTCACTGGATCCCGTAGCTAGGCAACACACTGCTGACAGAATTGAGTCGACTTACGTTTACCATTACGCTGCTAAAACTTGTTTGCATAACCTTGTGGTCAGACAAAACTCGTGCTGACCTTCCAGTTTCAGAAAACCTCCGTAAACAATGGAAATATTGACGTGACTTATTTTCCACGGCAAAATCATAGTTCAATACTAGAAAATTCGTTACACGGACGTGAGAGGGTAAAATTTTGCACGCTCTTGTGGAACATTTCTAAAGGGGTCCGTTTGGGAACCAAAAAATTAACAATTCAAATCAAAGCGGAATTACTACATATTAAAAATAAAAATAATTAATTGTGATGAGTAAATATGGCGCGGAGCTTGGAACTTCAATTTGAGGTTAGGGGCTGGTTTCCAGAGGCTGACGCATGTTCACACAGAGGGGATGAGTATTATATTTCCCATTTTTTGGTGAACAAACTTTTGATATGAATAATAACATTTCAAAAATTAAATATATCATATATTCATTTTATGGTTCCACATATATTTTTTAAAATGTGATTTGGTTTAACGCAGACAGCTTTTTCATTTTATTTCTGAATGGAACTTGCAAAAAAAAAGTTATTAATACTGTTTACATAGGACTTCTTGTAGAATTTCAATTTAATGTACTGCTATTATTTCACTCCTATTTTATCAGTCAAAAATTAAAGATTTTTCTGAAACCCAAGGGAAATATTTTGGAATAATTTGGAACAGGACTACACAAAAAAATTCGCGGAAGGGATGGATGACGTCATATTCTTCTAATCAACAAGGCGCAGGAGTATTTGTGACGGGGATGAAAACGGACTTGACCGTGCACACAGGAGGTGGGGGAAGGGAAACTTTAACACAGAGGAGGGACATTCCGTACACTAGGAACGAGCTGCTATGCGCCCTACAATATTCATATCCGTCCATTATCATGAAAATAAGGCGAGTGTGGAAGGGACAATAAAAAAAACGACGCGTGTCCCAAATAAACGCAACGGGCGGAAGCACTTTTTAAAATATCAGGACGCGCTCCGCCTTTGTGACGATGAGTTGAAAGCTTCTCCCCCTTCTCTCTCTTCTCTCTCTCTCTATCTCTCCCTGTGAATATTCCACGAGAATGGGTGGGAAAATACTAAAACTTAATTAAGATGGAGAGATAACGCTTAAATTAAATATACGGACCCCGGCCACGATACATTTCGGGGCTTAAATTAAACCGTCTCTTCCTTCCAGGTCAGACTCTGCCAGTGACACTGAGTATTACTCATGACACATCCTGAAACGTTGCCCGTTACACACTGAAATCGGCTCACAGAGACTCGAATCTATCCTATTTCTCAGGTAATTGAGATTTATTTAGTTATTCTGAAGAGTGTTTTAAGGCTAATTCCTTCCGCCTTCCTCTTAAACGACATCTAAATCACCATCGTACTGTTTCAAAATTTCGTTAATAATAAAAATAGAAACTCCACGGAGTTTCACTTCGGGTTTCTCATAATATTTAACAATAATTGAAAAACGATTCTAGCTAGGCCCAAGTGATTATTTAGAAATGATGGTTTGTTGTTGTGGTATTCAGTCCTTAGACTGGTCTGATGCATGGCAACCTATTTTGCGCAAGCCTCTTAATTTCCTACATAGCTAGCACATACCACGTCCTCCTTAATCTACTTACCGTATTCCATCCTTGTCCTCCATCTTCTGTTATTACCATGAATACTAATTTTATAAGACTCTCGTGCCTTAAAACGTGGCCTATTAATCTACCCATCTCTTGGTCAACGACCTCCATATTGTTCGCTTTTCCCCTATTCTGCTTACAACTTCCCCGTTAGTGATTCTACCTACCTATCTCATTATCATATAGTAGCACTTTTCAAAGGCTTCTATTATTTTCCTTTCCGCAACACCAACCGTCCATGTTTCGCATAACGCCTCACTCCATGCAAAAAAAAAATTAGCAATGATTTCGTTATACTCACTCTAATATTAGCCTTAGGTAAATTCTTCTTTCTTACGAAAGCCTTCCTCGTCTCTGATATCCAACTATTTATGCCTGCTATACTCTTACCATCCCTAGTTATTATGCTTCCGAAGTAGCAGAATTCCTTAACGTCCTTCAAAATATCACTTCCCAATCTAACAGACTTTGTTATTCCACTGTTTCCCAAACTACATCCCATTACCTTGGTTTTCCCTCTATTAATATCATCTGCACAATAATCATATTTTATTGGCCAAATGTTCCAGTGAAATTATTAACAAAAATACTATTGGGTGATCAAATTTTTGATTCTTTTGGTCCTTGAAAATTATATTGTATGTATTGAATAGATGAAGAGTAAAGGATATGAGTAACTCATGTGGAGTAATATTTCAATTAGATGTGACCAAGCTGGTAGGCATACATTTAGCCAGTTCACACACATTCTGATGGCGTCTACCGTCGCCTAAACATCACATATTAATCCTCATATTGAACCAGGGCCCCTTTCATATCATTTATTGTAGTTTCTTAGTATCATTCTGACTCTCCTTACACTACATTATCGTCGGAAAAGCGTAATGTGTTTATTTCTTCTCTCCTTCCAGTATAATTCCTTTTCCGTATTCCGTTTCAACCTTCTTCATCGCTTGTTTTATATATAAGTTTAACAGCATGGTTGTAGTAAACGAATAAAGGTAGCGGGGAACATTCCCATTTTCTTACAGACTTTGTATTCCATTTTGTGGCAGAACTTTTGATCAAATTCTGATTTTCACACACATAGAGAGGAAGAGAGAGAGAGAGGGAGAGATAAGATATAGTGTGGGATGTGTGTGGAACAGCCTCGGGTTTCGGGCCCGGAGATAACGAGCCATGTGTGTGGTTTATTGGAGCAGCGTCTTGGGGGATTTATTTCATCGGGCTACAGTCGATGAATCCCTTCACGGGGTGAAGGAGAAAGCTACAGGCTGCTGCTGGGGAAACCGAAAGATACGTCAATATTGTCTGAGCTCCATACAACCAGAAGAAAGGCCACTGATGCCAAAATAATAATGGAACTAAATGGACCTCGAACATATCTCATGTGTCATAAGCAAGTGAGCAAATCTAACGGATATGGATTATTATTAATTTTCAACTTTTCTTTTAATGTGGTAGGGTATTTTATTACCCACAGTTAATTTGAGTAATACTTTATAATAATTTAAAGAAATTAAGGAAAATGTAAACATACGGACAAATACTTCTAAGAAAATAAAATTATTCAGATATCCCCATTTTAAATTAAATACACTATTCTAATGCTAAGTCATAAAAATTTCAATGGCTTGTGTTATACACCTAAAAATAAGGCCCACTTTTCTTTTACATAAGAAATATGTAAGCATAATAAAATTCCTATTTACAGTATTTTCAAAAAATAATATTTTTTCATCATTTTTAATTACTTGTTAACTAATTTTAACCAAACTTTTGAGAAAAAAAATTAACTAGCTGAATTCCCGGCGTATTTATTTATATTAACCCGGAAAATGAATTATCTCACACTGATCGATAACGTTAATCTTTTTACTACGTTAACCCTGACTTATTTACGCATGTCTTCAGCTTCAAATTATCCGGGATGATCAATGGCGTCTACAGGTAGCAAACAGTGGTAATTAGACTTGAAGGGCAAGAAAATAAAGGCACAAATGAAGAAAAGAATAAGACAACGATACAGTTTCTCACACATGCTCTTTAACTTATATATATAAATAGAACAGGCGATGGAGAAAGTTAAATCAGAATAAAGGTAAAGAAAAACTGCAAGGAGGAGAAATTAAAACGCTAAGGTTTTCTGATGACATTGTGGTGCTACGAACGTCAGAAGTAGACTTGGAAACAGTAATAAATGGCATGAAGGTGGTCCAGGAGAAAAAGTTCAATATGAGGATTAATAGAGACCCTCATGTCTTAAAACGTGGCCTATTAATCTATCCTTTCTCTTGGTCAAAGTCCTCCATATTGTACTCAATTCCCCAATTCTCCTATAGCACCATGTTACAAACGTTTCTATTCTTTTCTGCAATTCCTACGGTCCACTTTTCGCACCCATATAACCTCATACGAATATATTTAGGAATGATTTCTTAATAATCACAACTTACATTAGCTGAAAGTAAATTACTCTTCCTTGTCTGTGCTATCCTATTCTAGTTAATATGTTGCCCATGTAGCCGAATTATATAACTTCCTTCAAAACATCCCTTACCAATCTAACAGCCTTTGTTATTCCACTGTTTCCCTTACTTCACTCCATCACCTTGTTTTTCCCTTCTATTAGTCCTCATGTTACACTTTTCCTTCAGGACCACGTTCATGCCATTTATTACGGTTTACAAGTCTTCTTTTGACTCCCCTAATACTACAATATCATTGGCAAACATTAGGGGATTTTATTTCTTCTTCTTGCAATATTATTCCTTTTCCGTTTTCACTTTCTTCGTCGCCTGTTTTGTATATAAGTTAAAGAGCATGGGCGACAGACTGCTGCATCCTTGTCTTACTCCTTTCTTGATTTCTGCTTTATTTTCTTGCCATTCAATTCTAATTACTGCAGCGATTAGGAAACCATATACACTTTCGTTTGATGCCGTACTGAGTATTTGTTTTTTATCTCCGACGTATCGACGACTTGGGCATCATATTTCTTCTTCTGATTTTTCTTTTTAATTTCTTTGCTGTCGACTTGAACAATGAGTCACGTCTCGAGGCTTATCGCCGCTGAGGATGGAAGCTGTTTGCCCAACTAAGCCGGAGTCTTGGGGAGATGCATTCATTAGAGGGCCTTTCCCTTGAAATGACACGGCTTATCCCTCCCCTTCCCCCCTCCCCCCTCTCTCTCTCTGTGCGCTGCTTGATTGGCTGCCATATCTATCTATTACGTCAAGACTGCCAACAAACTTCAACACTTCTCTTCTACTCGATGAATAAACCGAAATCCACCACTATGACGAAATAATTGTTTTATTTAGTTACTTTGGTAGCACTGCGTCAAAGATATAATCTCCGCTCTCTTCCCCTCCCCTCCCCCCTCCCCTTTTTTTTCAAAGTTGATTGGATTTTGAGGTAACGTCAGGAGATAACTGAATTTTAAAACGTCCGTCAATTTGTCAATTACAAAGATCCAGTCACAACGGTAACAGTGTTAAGGCTCGCCAAATATCGATATCTATGTTCCTGCACAACGACGCACTGTCTGCATTTCAACGCGGCTCCCATTATCCCAACTACGGGACTGTATATTGCCATCTCCCGGTTCACAAAATCACGTTATTATAAGGTAAATAGCAAATTAAAAATAACGGACGCCATATTTATAAATAATACCATTCATTATATTATCCATAAGCTTTACAGAAGGCAGTCAGCAGTAATTAGAATTCAAGATCAAGAATAGGAAGCATAATAAATATAAAAACCAGACAAATTGTCAGCAAAAAATTAATTAATATTAGTTTATATAATTACGACGTTTCGTCCATATTTGTGGACTTCACAGGTAAATTATTAAATAGTTTTATCTATTTAATAATTTACCTGACGAAGTCCGAAAATATGGACGAAACATAATATTTATATTAACTATTTTTTATTATTTTTACTGAGAATTTGGCTGTGTTTCATATTTATATTCAGTCTTTATATTTCAGTCTTTAATCACAACGATGGAAAAGGTAAAGAAAAACTGTATCAAAATAATTTCAATATTCATTTAAAAGAGAGAGAGTAAAACCAAGATGGGGGAGAGAAAGATATATATATATATATATATATAGAGAGAGAGAGAGAGAGAGAGAGAGAGAGAGAGAGAACAATACAGAGAGATACAGAGCGGAAGATGGAAGAGAGAGAAAATGGAAAGAGAAAGAGATATATAGTGGAATGTACAAAGAGAGGTATAGAGATGAAGATGGGGACAGATCGAGAGAGAGAAAGAGAGAGATAGAAAGAGATAACGAGAGAGGACAGTTAGAGAGAAAGAGATAGAGTGAGAAATAAAGTGAGAGGAAGATAGAGAGAGAGAAAGGAATAGAGAGAGATAGAAAGAGATGGAGACAGATGGAGACAGAGAAAGACGGAGATAGAGAAAGATGGAGAGAGAAGGAGGCAGAGACAGAGGGAGGGTTGAACAAAAGGGCCGAAGAAACTTAAATTCTTTTGATCCCTCTGCAGTGTTCAAATTGAAGCTACGCCTAGACCCCTAGATAAAAACATATTTCCTTAAACATTCTGCTTTAAAGAATAATTTTGTAAATATTTTGAATTTGTTCTGTAATGATGATATATAGACTTTTCACATTTATCCTCTTTATTTATTTAAGGTTCTGATGTTAACGTTACCTTTCTGTAGTGCGTTTTCTACTCGTATTATTTTAGAAGCAACGGAACGGCGAATCCGCAAATACTATGCCATTTTCTTAATGGGCAGTCAATATCTGGCGATTGAAAATTACTCTGTGTAGAAAGTGCCTTTAATATTTCTTCTTCTACTACTGCACCAGTGTTGTGAGCAGAGGAAATGACTGATTCACTGGTTGTGACTTTGTGAGAATTAAGAAATGAAAAGAAGGGAAAGATGTCTCCCTCCCCCCCTGTCCCTACCTTGAGACGGGATTGTCTCGTTGAAGTGGTTGGCCGGTCTTCTTGCCTGCTTTGTCTTCCCGAGAGGTCCTCTGGCGCGTGCGTGGGTGGGAGGGCTGCATCATGACCCGGGCGGGGGTGAGCAAATTAAAGACCCAGCCCTTAAATAAGACGCCATAGTAACTTGCTAACAACAAATATGGTGACAAGTTGAAATCACAACAAACTATTAATGAGACATGCAAGACAACCTCACTCGATGATGGCATAAATCACCAACGGAATACAAAACAATTATTTTCTTCATCTAAAATTACCACATTTTGACAATCAAAAATATCATTCTTACTATTTAATGTGTTTGGACACACTCGTCTTCGTTCTTTTGAATATCTAAATTGATGTCGCTTTTATGGTTCTTTAATGCGAGTTTTTAAAGCTCTTTTAGTTTGTCCGATATACATTGCACTACAATCCAAACAGTTAATTTTTTAGACATAATTATATCCTTCCAGAAATTTAATTTTGTCTTTAATGTTCTTGATCGGAATTTAAATTATTTATTGATTTAAAAACAACACCTACACCGTAATTATGAAACAAGACAATACGTTTATATTGCATGTTAGTTATATAAGGTAAAATTATTAAATTAATTTTTCTGCTATTAACCTTTGTAACAGATAAATTATTGTCGGAATACCTGATTTTATTCGATCTAATTTTGACATAATTTGATTAAATTAATTGGGTAAGAATTTAGTAAAAGAGTATTTAGTGACTTAATTTAGAATTTTCACTGTAGCATTTTTTGATGTGACAGCCTTATCTCCAAATTGTAAACCATGGCTTTCTCTTGAGCAATGCGGGTGATTGGACATATTATTAACAACTCTTCTGGAATATGTTGTTTTATTATACTAATTAGTAATAATTTTTTATTTCAAACACTTATCGTAAAATCAAGAAAATTAATAGAGCGATTGTGCTCTACTTCATAGGTAAAAATTTAAAATTTTGATGATAATTATTGAAAAATTGGATTAAATTCTCTAATTTAGTTTTTTGAATGATGCAAAAAATAATAACATCATCAACATATCTGAAGAATTTTGTTAACGGTTTAAAAATCTCTCTGCAAAATAAGGGGACGAAGGATTTCCCTATTGCAGATCCATTTATTTGGTGAAAATGAGCACTATTGAACGTAAAATAGGTTGAGTTCAAAATTAAATTGAGTAAAACAAGCATTTGAGACAAAGGAACGCTGGTAAAACCTAAAAAATGTTTTTCCATAGTTTTTTTTAAATTTCTATAGTTATTTAAGAATTAATGTATATCCCAGCAGCTCAACCTTGTGTTATCCCTCAGAATCTTTTGTGAGGAAAGAAAAATATAATGTTTTGTACCTGTGTGTATGTTTGAATTTCAGACAGAATCATTTTATTATTCACACACTGGCAACATTCCACAAAGTTAAACAGCAAAGACAAAGGTCACACTCTCTCCAGCCACAGATCTTTTGTAAGTTCCACAAATCAATAAGCCCTCTGATTCCTGGGCTGATTACTATCGCGTAAAAAGTGTAATAAATTTGGAACGAATATTTATTTTTATTTGTTTATAATGAGTAAAAAATATTTCAGACTTTATTTTTTATGATAACAATTTTTTCCCCTAATTTTATCAGTCACTTCAATAAATCAAAAATATATTTCAATTTTGATTTCCAAACTTTATTCGGAAGACGCTTTCGACAATTGCCATAATCATCTACAAAATAAATTACAATTTTTTGAAAGCCAGCACAGTCTGGAATCGCATACTAATCCATTGAAGAAAATTAGAAATTTTATTTGCTTACTAAATACATGAAGGTGTGTATAATAATTTTAAACATTATATCATTGAAAAAAAGTTTTATATCATAGTTTTAAACAAATTTCCATATTTATATTTTCAAAAAATTGTAATTTATTTTGTAGATGAATATACCAATTGCCGTTGGAAATCAAAATTGAAATATATTTTTCATTTATTGAAGTTACTGATAATAATAAGGGGAAAAAATTATTATCATAATAAATTAATTATCAGTCTTTTAACCAAAACTTTATTTTTATTTTTAACAACTTCCAAAGCGGAAAAAAACGTTTCGGTACTTATTTGTACCTTCTTCATGTTATTATTCTGAGGAATAATATTGATAAACACTTGTTAATATGCAAATCCAAACATTTTACACATTTTGTAGTAGTAATATATAACTAAAGAAAAAGAGGTACTCAATTGAGAGCACTCACCTAATAATCAATACAAATATGTACCGAAACGTTGTTTTTTTTCCGCTTTGGAAATTGTTAAGAATAAAATAAAGTCTGAAATTGGTCGGACATTTTTACTTATTATTACAAAATCAGATGTTAAAATACAACCTTTTATTTGGTTTATATTTTATGGTTAGAAGAGATCCTTGATAAATAGATTCGCAGGTGTTGAATGCAGTCGTCTCTGACCAGAGATGAATACTCCGTATTAGTCAATGAGATGTAAACAGCGTGTTGTTTGAAAGAGTAGTGACGTCAGAGGGTCCTTACAACCCTCCCACCCCCACCCATTCTTCTACAATCCTCCCCCTGAGGACTCTGGCAATTTCGACTGTGTCCCTTGCCTCATTTTAATCTACGGCCCGTCTTTTGTGGCGTGACCAGGATCAAAGTTTGCTGACGCTTCCAATCTCTGTGCCATTCATTGTCCCGATCCCTGAGATCATTCTCGTGACAAGCAGCAGCGTACAATGTCAGAGTCCTACCTATTCGCAACTCCGCCGGGTCAGGAAATAAATCTGCGTGCTTTATAGCTACTTGCGTCACCTCACGTTTTATGGAAGCTTTTGTAACTTCTATTAAGAGAAATGCAATTCATTTTATATTGCTATGTTTCCAATGAAACACACAAAAACAATTTGTCATTTCATGCGCCTCTGGCGTGTTTCTTTTTACCAATTAATATTCGTTATACAATTCAGATTCTAATGACTTCATAATTTATTCTGTGAACTGATATAATTTTTTTTAGAAAAAAACAAGCCTATTTACATTTACTAGAGACCAAAAAGACTCGTTAAAGAAATAAACTTGACTAGCAACAGTTGGTATCCGTTATACTGATAAACAGAATAACATTTAAGAAAATAAAAATATTAAAATGAAATAATTTCGACCGGTTTTTTTTTCAGACACCTTTTTAAAAAAATTTTAATCAAACAACGTTTCGGCGCATATGTTTCTTCGAACCTCTCTTTATATAAAAATTGGTGTGTTTATAACATTTTATAGCTGAATGTATCATAGGGTAGATATTTATAATTATGAAAGATAATTATGTAAGAACATTATTAGAACACTAATTTTTTAGTATAGGATGTAAAAATATTTATCAATTTTATATATAAGGTACAAATTGTATGTCTTCTGTATAGAACTTAAGAAAATCTTATTATAAGTTAAAAATTAATGAATAGTTACAGTATATTTTAATATTAATAAAGCAACCTATGTAAAATCTCTCACTCGTTCCACATCCTTGAAGCTTGTGCTTCTCTATAGGATTTATGGAATATGATTTTATACTTATACTTATAATATGGTGAATTTTTTAAAAATTTGATGTAACAATAATTTGATCTTGAAAAAATTGATTTAATATAAAATAAAAATATTTTAAGGATCCCAAGACTTGGTGATGTGAAACCGAAACAACTGTTACTTGTGCAGATTGGCAAGAGAATATATAAAGATAAAAAACTGGGATATTTCGATGACGTATTAACTCTTCGCAATCGATACTCAAAATGAAAACTTAACTGGTTGTAAACGAAAGCAAATTTTTTATTGACGTAAGACACTCTCCATTGAGGATAATAGTTTCATTACATGAACTCAATCTACATTTCAAAATGGCAATGTCATGATATTCGCTGTCCCAGAGATATTAGCTCGTCAGAGACACTACACTCCCGCTCCAGAGATCTCTTTCTCTTCTGCATCAAAAAGCAGGCAATATTCTTATGCACAACACATGTCTACATGTACTAATTCTAAAGGATTTTATGCTTTCTAAGCTTACATCTGATAATTTCCAGGATTATAAATAACTATTGTACGAAACAATTTTTTTTTATAATTAATCACGTTCAATTCAAATTGACACAAAACTGAAAATATAATCATTCTTGCCTTCCATAAGAATAGTATACACAGTACCGGGATAATTTTATACAAGAGCCTTCCTCCAGAGGTTAATAATAACAACCACAAAAGTTTCGTGAATCAGACTAACTATTCTATTAAATGACACTGCTGTTTTACTCTGTACAGTATTTTATTAATCGTCTCACTAATAATTTAAATTAAGATTCCTGCAAAAGTGTTGCCTTTTAAAATCACCTACTACTTCTGCTCTTTAGTCTGTTTGTTTGTTTTATGAATTGCGCCACTGGAGCTACTACAGAGGGAAGGTCAGATTCCTGATCGCGCAGCTCCAAGTAGTGAAAATACAATTGTTTATTTGTGTGTGTTTGTGTTTCTCAGTGTGTGTTTTTGTGCTCTCTATTGTGCATGTAGTGTTTTTTAATGACTTTAGACTATATCCTATATATTTTAGTTATTTATTTGAAGATTATTTGTAATTAATTGTGTACTTCACTTTGTTATTATAATTATTTGTTATCTATTATGTATGTCGTATCGTATTTCCTTAACAGAGGACTTAAGGAAACAACAATAAATCTAAATCATAATGGTGCGTAGTACAATCGTCTTTGAAAATTAATTAATAAACTGTCTTATGTTAAAAAGTAATAATTTTACTTTCTTTGACGTTTAAGTAAAAATATTTAATTTCTTTGTCATAATTAATGAAATTAGTAGCTGTCAAACAAAATGGATAATTGATTAATAATCGGTTATAACTTTCCCATTTTCAAGGACGTTTGAATATTATTAACTGTACATTATGGTTCGAATTTAAAAATGTTTGCTTTGTAAGTAACATACCCTATGCCACTAATAATGTAATTTTTATTTCATATATTGGCAACTTAGTTGTTTTTGGAAGGTGATTGAAAAAAAGGGGGGGTTGTAGAAGGTAGAACAAGGTAGCCAAGGATTGACTTAGGCTCCCGGGGCTAAAGTTTAAGGATCCTAACCTATGTTTCACCTGAAAAAATTCAGGGAAAACCCAAGAAATCCTGCATCAGCTAGGTTGGGCTATTGAGTACTATTCTCACGTCCTTCCGAATGACGGGAGACGAGTCTGCTGTAGGGTCGGTGCATTCTCTTCTCCGTGTCTCCACCAGTTTTAGGAGGCAGTTGGCCAACTGATCCAATGAGAGAAAGTGGACAACTCTAATCGTATGCCACACCTCCTAAAGTAGATGAAGGTGCCTCGGTATGTGAGAACCAGCGAGAGTACGAGGCATTCCCAACGCAGTCAGGTGAGCCCCGCAGTCAATCTGGGGAGAAATACCTGCGAGAGGAAACTCCCACGGTGATCTCTTTCTCTACACGTTGACAAAATATAAACGCAGGACACTTTCCTGCTTGAAAGAAAAAGTTTATTGAGGTATTAGTTTATTAGGACTGATTCCTGCAGCGACGTTCCTCAGGGTTCATGTCTTGGCTGTATATAATTTTAAATGGATATCTAATTCTGTCCAGGAGTTAATCTCCATGACGAGCGAAGCTTTCCGGGGTAACATAATCTATAGATTGCACGTCGCTGCGTATAGGGTTTTTATTAGGTTATCCTCCAGTCACTTTGTTCTATCTACTGGCAACTTGCGCCCCCTCGTAAATTGGCGAAACTGCACATCCTGGGTTATTATGACATTAGATGTAACGGACATGCTCCAATGTCGGACGTAAACGGGTTTTCCTGTTTTAATGGACTTTGCGTCCATCAGAAGCGGGCGACAGATTCTGCCTGGCCTCACGCTGCACATTTCCTCCGACCTAAAACACACACAAAAAATGGCAAAATAAATTCCAGAACAATGAGATTAGTTATTAAAAAAAATCAGTGTCTTACAAATGCTAAAATCCTTTTCCGGTTACAATTGATTCAACTATAAGCATTTATTACCATAAATGTTCTGCTCATTCCAATCCCGTGTCTCATTTCCATAGTGTTTGGCTTTAGTTAGGCTAGGAACGAGGAAACAAAATGTTAACAAAATTGTTGTTTTCCTTTAAACGTATTACTCAGAAGTGTGTTTCACCCCATCTTATCCCCCCTGCTAGGGGTTGAACTGCAATTTATTTCGCATTCTAAATGTCATAATCGAACTCAAAGACCCTCATAACACCGACTTCGATACCAAACTTGACTAATTTATTTAAATTTTAATAAGACGCCCCCTACACCACACTCCTATGAAAACTCCCCTTAGACGGTAAATGGAGTTGAAATTATACAAAAACGAATTCACCGAAAACGCTAACAAATTAATTGACTCTCAAAATATATATTTGAATGAAATAACGGTCGTTTATGGATTTATAAAAATTTCCACCCCTCCATGCACCCAGTGTTTAGTTCAACAAGAACACCTGTTCAAAATCTGTTAAAGAAGTCTGTTTTACCCCCTTCCAACAACCACTTAAGGGATAAACTATAATTGCATTATTTTTGTCAGAATTAAACTCAGCGACTCACACTGTTCTAGTTTAGAGCCCAATCTCGATTGTTTCCTGATTATTTTTATGTGATACCCCTTCACCCCATCCCTCATTCCTAAGAATACTCCCGTTAGATCATTGATGGGGTTGATATAATACGCTAGCAGTTTCGGAGGACGCAATATCAACTTAATTGACGCAAGAATGTATTTATATAACTAAAGATATTGTCCGTTTTTTGCTTATTTAAAATTTTCCAGCCCCAACACCCCCACCTCTAGGAGCGCTGATTTCCGAGTGGCAAAGAACACGTGTACCAAATTTGGTCTGGTCTACTCGTTTAAGTTTGTATGCGGAACATACACACAGACCCACATAGAGAAGAAACTAACTGCGGAAACTAATACAACTGAAGCCCAAGATCATTTATCCATATGTGAAATTGACGACGTAGTTTTCGGATACCTTCAGATGAGACGAGATGATGAATATGTGACAAATAACGTAGAGGGAAAGATATTCTGCAACTCAGAAATAATTTTCGATGTCTCAGTTGTGACGTTGTGCTGTAAGTAAAACGTTGGTAAAATTAATAAACATATAGTTATATATATATACATATATATAATACGGGTAATAAGGTTGGAACGTTTATACGCTATAAACGGTTTATTTAGTAAACTCTTTAAAGCACGCACGTAGGGAGATCGTTCAGAATGTTAACTAGTTTTTTTAAACGATAAACTTTAAGTAAGTTTTTCAACCACTCTGTTCTTTTCCCCCGATACAGTCTTTTGCATTCCATTTGCATATTATTTTCTCTTTCTCCCAATTCTTCCGCTTTTAATGGAAACCGATGTGATCCAGTCCCAGCGCGCGCGCGTGTGTGTGTGTGTTGACGTGTACACTATTTTTAAAACGTTGAAAGCGGAATGTGTCCAGATATTGCCAACCCTGTTAACGCTAATAACAGACAGAGTGACGGTTGTTTCGACAAAATTAGGGAAAATGTTATAACACACGTGAAAGGGTATTTTAGATTGCACCAAAAAAAATTGGTAACAACGTAAATGTTGATTTTGCTGCTAAACGAAAAAAAAACTTTTTTTTGGTATTTTAAGATTTATTTAAATAAAATGGAACGTTGAAACAAGGGTGAGTAAATTTAAGGAGTTATTTGTAACAGACGGGGATAATTAAAGACCTGAGTGATTACAGTTCTCTTGTGAGAGGTTCACGTGGAAGGGGGGGGGGGACTAAAATGGAGTCTGTGTGTAGGGCGGATGTGGACCAAAAGCTGCCTCGAAGATCCTTAGAGCAAATTCTCCCTTGTAGACTCGTCGGCTTAGGCGGGACCTCCGCGTCTAAGTCGTCAGAGGTCTCCCCCGTCAGCTCCGTTGCGTTAATATCTATATCTGTGCATCCCCTCATCTCAACCATGATGCCAGGGTAAATACTCTGCTAATTAGAGGCCCACTAACTCTCTCCCTCTCCCCCCTCTTCCTCCTCTCATTTACATGGAAACGCTCAAAATCTCATTCGAGGCGCCGCACAGAACCAACTTTGATGCGGTAAACTGATAAAACCTATTCACTTGCTGAAATCTCCGTCATTCTCCTTCTTAAACAATCCGATCTAGTAAACCACAGCATCTCCTCGACAACTGTCTCTGCTTCCTCTCCTTAATCTCATTGCCTCCCTCTTATTTAGTATAAAAATTAGTTTATTTGAGGTAAATTATTTTGAAGGTTTGAATTAGCGCTGTTATTTACACCCAGAACGGCTTCTTATTTCAGGTTATATTCCTTCAAACATTGCTAAGATAATTCAATTTGTAATGATAAAACACAGCTACTTGCGGGAAATTTGGCGCCACGGAATCAAAGGCAAGTTGCGTGAGGGAAGTTAAGTTTTCAGGAAAAATGTTGGACGCGACGGCGCGACTGGGGGTTGCCCCCCCCCCAAGTTTCATGCGATTCTGCGGCATCGGATGGAGTTTTTAAAAAAAAACGTTGGTGGAGAGGGGCAAGCGGCTCCTCCCAGAAAGAACAGTTAATAATTGTTATTGGACACTATGGGAGAAAAATGATTGAAAACCCAATTTTGGGACATTATGGAGGTTAAGGCCGTCGAGTTTATGTTTGACACGTTGATTAAGACTGATCGTTAATTGTGATAATTTAGGGAGGAGCGATAAGAAATTGGCCGACCTCCTGTGGTGTAGTGACTAGAGTCGCTGCCTCACAACCCAGTGGTTCCGCTTTCAAGTCCTGGCATGGGCTTGGATGTTTGTGTCTTCATGGACACGGAGTATGTGGTTAAGACTCTGGCAACGGATCACTCCAAATTCGGAATGTGTCATGTAAGACGACAGTCCGCAGTCGACCTGGAAGACCAAGGCCTTGAATGGGTTGCAGAGCCGACAAATAATAATAAGAGATTGGAGGTTGTCCTGTCCGTGGACATTTAAATAACGGAAGGAAGGCGAGATGCCGTCCGGGGGCTGCTAAGCGCTCTTCATTGTACATCGAGGAAGTCCAGATGGTCCAGCGACATAATAATAAAAAATTTGTCGCAACACGAGGCTAAAAATGGAATACCATGGAGGGGTGCAATCAGTCCAATTACAAAGGCTCGAAAGACTAGATTTATAAGTAGATAGTAGATAAGTATAGAAATTAGTTGAAATTTAAATACGTTTGCTTTACTAATGTTTATTTATAGTATTGTAAAAATTAATTGTAATATGTGTAAAAAAGAGGCCTACTTTAGATTATAGGTAGTAGGTCGTTAGTTAAACTAAATAAAAATAAATGTCCAGCGACAAGTTCCAGGCATGCTTAGACGACGCGGTAAGTACCACTCTTTGTGACCTTTTGCCGATTTTCCAGGTACTGCCAATTCCAAGTAGGATTTTTGTTAGTGATTCTGCTTTCTGAGAACTGTTATAACTGTAATAAACGATTTTTTTTAGTTGTAACAATTTACTGAGTCCCAATCCAGAAACCCTTTGATTCTATCTAATAAATGTAGTGAAGCTAATATCCTCCTCACATCGTGAACGTAATTGTATCCATGTGGCATTGATTTCCCCCCTTTTTTTTCTTCGGGTCCATCCCCTTGGGGTGCATAAATACGAATCTCTCTTTAACCCTCGCCTTAGAGGGAGGTTTCGAGCGTGAATTATTGCCGATAACGCCTGCCTCAGATTCGTTGCACAGTTATTAAAGGGCAAGACTTCTTTCTCCTCCGTCTTCTTCCGGGGCTGCATATTGCTTTTCCTTAGCTTTTCTCCGCGCCCAGCTTTCAGGAATGCAACAAAGGGAACGCCAGAAATTATTACGATCCCTCACGATAACGAGTGAAATCACTCTTTCATAACCCCCTTCCTCCTTCCTTGGTCTGCCTGCATCCTTCCCTTTGCCAGACTGTGTTTATATTTAACAAAAAAAAATTCCCCTAACTATGTATTTAATTTAAAGACTGCCTTTTCTCAGAATATTACTACCAAGTGTAATTTATGAATGGCCATATTAAACATTACTGCATTCAACACATTGTCTATCATTAGTCAAATCAAATAAACTTGAATCTTTACCAACGTAAAACTAAAACTGTTGTATCATAAAGCAGTTATCAAGAAAGGAGTAAGACAAGGATGCAGAATGTCGCCCATGCTGTTTAACATATATAGATAGAACAGACAATGAAGAAATTTAAACGAAATATGGAAAAGGAATCATACTGCAAGGAGAATAAATAAAAACGCTAATGATTTTTAGTATTAGAAGACTCAGAAACTATAATAAATGGCATGAACGTGGTTCAGAAGATAGTTGTTGTTGTGGTATTCAGTCCTAAGTCTGGTCTGACGCAACCCTCTATGTTAATCTATCTTGCGCAAGCATTTTCATTTCCTTATAATTAGCACAACCCACATCCTCCCTAATCTGCTTAGCGTATTCCATCCATCTCCCTCTTATGTTCTTACCCCACACTCTTCCATCTGATGCTAATTTTACAAGACCCTTGTGTCTTAAAACGTGGCCTATTAATCTATCCCTTCTCTTAGCCAACGTCCTCCATATTATTCGCTTTTCCCCTATACTGTTAAGAACTTCCTCGTCTCTGATTCTTTCCAACCATCTAATTTTCAGCATTCTCCTATAGCACCACATTTCAAAAGATTCTATTCTTTTCCTTTCCCCAATTCCTACCGTCCACGTTCCATATTCCGTTTTAACTTTCTTCATAACCTGTTCTATACATAAGTTAAAGAGCATGGGCGGCAGACTGCATCCTTGTCTTACCCCTTTCTTGATTTCTACTTTCTTTTCTTGCCCTCTTTAATGGAAGAAGAAGAGTTTTACTGTTACACAACTTGATGAAGACATTCGGTGATGAAGTAAGTAAAGGTCGAGGACTAGAAGGATGTTTACAGATCAAGACTAATGACCTGCCGACAGGCATAACCCTCAATAACAATAATAATTTTAAAAATAGAATTAAAATGTGTAATTGACCTTGTGGTGAAGTTACACGACGAGCTGTTGGTTGCGTAGTTGGCCACACTGACAGTAACGCTTAATAGAGCAGTGTGTTGCGTGGAATGCAGTGCGTGTGAATGTAATGTGTTCAGCCATTTAGGTTCCGTTTGAATGACACTGCAGTTGCCCACATCCATGCTTCCCCTTTACGACGTGCCGCAGTAATGGAGTTACTTTACTGCCAGATGACATCTGATCGCTGCATCGACCATCCAACTGCTACTGCTAAATTAAACCTCACAGCTGCTGCATTCCAACGTTTCAAGCCCCAACATGGGGACTTTCTAACCTGAAAAGACAACCGAGGGCTTTCCTCCTTTATAAAAAACATACCATTAGAAATCCACCCTGTATGATTTTTTTATGTCCTTTTAGGCTCTCCGTCGGATTTATTGGTCGCGCACTTGTAACTTTTCTCAGATCCGCGACAGTTTTCGTCGCGAATCGGCAGCCATCTTGGGGCAACTGCAGAGCATCCGTTACCCACCTCTTATTTTCTAAAGGATCACAAGATAAAATTAATAGACATAAACACTTTATTTGTAATTAATACATCATTTAAAGTCTGTTAAAAAATAATTCAAATAATGAGATACCTGAATTAGCATGAATTAAAAAATTAACTTGAAAAAAAACACTTTTCTGACTTTAAAATTTACAATAAATAAAAAGACGGCCAAAAAGTCAGCGTTAAATATATCACCATTTATTTACAAAAGCGACGTTTCATCTCCATTTTGAGACTTTCTCACGCCTATTACAAACATAATATTACAATAAATTAATTAGGAGTTCTATATTACAATTTTTTAATCTATATAAATATATATATAAGCTTTTTAAAATATTTTATTACATACAAACCTTACCTGATAACAAACAAGACAAAAAAAGAATGATCGAATTTAGTTCTGCTGTTCGAAAGTTAGGCGCATACATACATATATATATATATATAAATCTATTAATCTTATACGTTGATCCATGTTGTATTCAGTCCGAAAACTGGTCTGATGAGAAAAAAATTATATCTGCAGGGCGTGGTCATTCTCTCGTCGTCCCGCCGACACAACCTGCTCCTTCCACTACCCCATGACGACTCCCTGAAGTCTTGCCAGACTACATTGTTGGCCCGGGCAGCGTCAGTTCCTCAACAATTGCAACTCGCAAGCTGTCCTGCATTGTTAAGTGTAACTTTTCATGTTCCAATATATATATATATATATATATATGGAGAGAGAGATAGATTCAGCAACTTATTTGCAAGGTATATTATTCATAGATTTCTTGGAAAAGGACACAAACTTCTCTCGACTCCATTATGCTGATCTGTTTGGATCTTTTGAAACGAGTGATGATTGAGAAACGACTGGGAAAGTGAGGACAATGCAGTCTCGATGGTGAAAGTGTTCGTGTTGGGGATTTCAAATTAGTTTCTCATCCACCCTAATCCACAGACCTGAGTTCTTCTTTAAGATTTGGCTTGATGGGAAGACATTTCCATGAGAGGAGGAAGTGTTAGAAGCCGTGGCGCAGAATTGGACAAAACTTGTGTGTTAAAAATATTGGAAACTCTCTGGGCCATGTGTATAGCCAATAAAGGAGACTATGTTTTAGAAATAAAGTAAGTTTTTTCACCAGCCCCGTTTATAGCGGTATGAAAGGGTGTTTCCATAATAAAATTTTTAAAAAAAGAAGTACTGGAGCAAGTTGGCAGCAGAGAGAGTCCGTGGTGAAGAAAGGGCAGACCGAGTGACCCTCTCGTCCAGTCCTCGTGGTTAACAGATGCTCGATAACGAGGATAGTTTCTCTAGGACTGACTGATGATGAGGAATTGTGGCTTTGCGAGGCAGATATGGAGAGGCGGCGTAACTATGCGTAACCATGACGACCGCAAGGTTCCATCAAAGGCGCGTTGTTGGCGTCCGCTTTCCTGGAATGTGGCGGAGTGGCGCAGCCTCAAAAATACACCTACAGAGATTCGATAGGCTCACGTTTCACGCCATCGCGTCGAGAGTGATCGTCTCTGGATTCCGACTCATGTTTGATCTTCCATTAAAACAATAAACAGTTTCCCCGTCACCCTTGTGCGTGCGAACGAGTTCTCTATCTTATCGGTATTTTTAAATGAAATAAAATAATTTCAATATCCATAAATATATTAATACATAAAAATATCATCTGTGGACATTATATAAAATTGATAATACCGATTACCGGAAGATCTATCCTATGAGATTTCTTTGTTAACCCCAACGTGATTTTATAATTTCTACCACCGGGAATTGACTAGGGTGGCTCAACCTCGGTTAAAATCCACGTGCAGAAGCTATTATCCCATGTCAGCTTGTCAATTTAAATTAAAATAATGCAATGATGATAATTCGCAATAAAAACTATTTCAATTTTGATTTCCAAATTTTATTAGGAGCTTTCGGCAATTGCCATAATTATCTACAAAATACAAAATTTGAAAAATTGCAATTATTTTCCATATTTTTGTATATTTATGTATTTTAATAAAAAATTGTATTGTTTCAAATTGTGTATTTTATGGGTGATTATGGCATTTGCCGAAAATCGATTTATATATTTTTTCATCTCACTACTCAAATTATAATTATTTTTGTAGATCACCTGAGGAGGTTCCAAGTAATGGAACGAAACGTAGTGAAGTAATTTAATTGATAAACAATTTTAATTCTGACAATTTTTTGCTCTTAATTTTTCACCTTCATTAATTGAAGTACAGCCAGAACAATTATACATTTTGTTTTAATATTATTAGAAAAATTGCAGGACGACATTATTTAAAGGACAATATATTCTGGACACTCTTTCAAGTTACCACGATTATTTTTAACTCTCTTTTTGTGTAGCGAGAATATTTTGGTGCCGCTTTAAGGATGTAATTGTGACAGTGTATCGGGAGTATTTTTTTAAGTTCTTCAGGAACCCGGACTATCTTATATCCAGGAGTACCTTTGGCCTTCCTTGAGCTCCGTGATTCCTTTAAAAATCCTCTCTTTCGTGAAAGCCTTCCTTGCCTGTGTTATCCTCCTCTTTGTCTACTATACTTCTACCATCTCTAGTTATTACGCAAGTTTCCTTAATTTCCTTCAAAATATCCCTTCCCAATCTAACATCCTTTGGTATTTCACTGTTTCCCATACTACACTCCATTTACCTTGGTTGGTTTTCCCTCTATTAATAATCATGTTATAGTCGTCCTCCATGATCACGTTCATGCATTATTTTTTGGTTTGCAAGTCGGCTAACTCATCGAATTCCGCAATATCATCGGCAAGGTTTTATTTCTTCTCCTTGCAGTATGATTCCTTTTCCACAATACGTTCTAACTTTCTTCGTCGACTATTCTATATATAAGTTAAAGAGCAAAGGCTGCACATCCTTGTTTTACTTCTTTTTTGATTTCCGCTTTCTTTTCTCGCTCTTCAAGTCTAATAACTGCTGACTGCCTTCTGTAGAGATGATGTATAAGCTTCTTTTCTCGATATTTTATTCCCATCCTCTTCAAGATACTTATCTTGTGTTCCAGTTCACATTATCATAGGATTATTCTAAATGTACAAATGCCATGAGCGTGGCCTGTTTTTTTTCCTTATCATGTCTTTTAAAATTAGACGCAAAGTCAATAGTGCTTCTCTTTTCCCTTCATATATACGATATAAATGAAAAAAAATCTCTAATATGATAAAATATCACAGGAAACTATAACAAAAAATTAAGAGAGTTATAAAAGCCTCTTTGCCAGTTTTTATTTTATTTAAATAATGAACTGTACTACGTACGGTTCGTCTCTTATTTGAGACATCTTCATGTATAAAACTTTATCTATTCATGGAACCTCAGTCCACGACTCCTCCGGCCGAAGGAGGGACGAAACGTGGAATAGTTCATTATTTAAATAAAGTAAAAACTGACCAAGAGGTTGTTATAACTCATTTAATATTTATTTAAATGCCATTTAAACTATTTATTTATAACTTCCTCTGCGGACCATCTTCAAACGTTGAAAAGCAACAACAACAACAGACAGAGCACGGCCAAAGTAATCCGCAATAAATCACTTATGTACAGAGGAAGTGTTTCTCCTCCTCTCTTTCTCTCACAGCATCATCACTGCGCCACTTAAATCGTTTTTAATTAATTTTCCTCCCGTGGCAGGGAAAAGAGCGTCTCTAGCGGAAGTGTGTGTTTGTTTGGGTTGGCATGAAAGAAAATTTAATTAACGTCAGTCCGGAGTGGTCAGGAGAGTGTGGCTCGTGGATCCCAGGATAATGGCCAGAGGAGGGGAGGGAAAAAAAAGGAGTAGCCTTGTGACAGGTACAATGGAAAGGTTCTTGTTGACGGCGAAGGAAGAGCCAAAGCATCCGTTGCCATAGGAATTCCAATGTCGCATTTTACAATGCGCTGTGAAAATAGTATAAAAAACGTTAAAGTCACATATAACAACTATTAGGTGTGCAAAGGTACCGATTTTATTAGTTTTTTCACAGGCGTAGTGCCTCTGATGTCTGGAGACTGGCATGACGTCATATGATGACGTAGGGACACTCCCAGTCTGTCCAACAGTGACATATAAACCGCTGAATGTCAAATTAAAACATTCCAATTCGTTGCAACACCTAAAAAAACAGTCATTTATGTTTTTAAATTCATGTTGTTGTTGTTGTGGTATTCAGTCCTAAGACTGCCCTGATTAAACCCTACAAGATCTAGCGCAAGCCTTATCATTTCCTCATAACTAGCACAACACATATCCTCCCTAAACTGCATTGCGTATTCCATCCTTTCTCTCCCTCTTCTGTTCTTACCCTAAACACACTTCCCTCGTGTCTTAAAAGGTAGCCTAATAATCTATCCCTTCTCTTAGTGAACGTCCTCCATATTGTTCGCTCTTCCCCTATTCTGTTGAGAACTTACCGTTTGTGATTCTATCCACCCATCTGATTTTCAACATTCGCCTATAGCACCACATTGCAAATGATTCTATTATTTTCCTTTCCTATGGACCACGTTTCGCACCCATATAACGCCACGCTCAATACAAACATTTTTATCAACGATTTCCTAATATTCACACTTATATTACCCGTAAGTGAATTCCTCTTTTTCAGCTAAAGCCTTCCTTGCCTGTGCTATCCTACTCTTTATGTCTACTATATTCCTACCATCCTTAGTTATTACGCTTCCCAAGTAACATATGCCTTAACTTCCGTCAAATACATGACTGTTTGTCGCCGATGTTGTTTAACTTATAAATATAGAACAAGCGATGAAGAAAGTTAAAACCGAATATTGAAACGAAATCATACTGCAAGGAGAAGAAATAAAAAACCCTACGGTTTTCCGATGATATTGTAGTATTTTTGGAGTCAGAGGAAGACTTCAAAACCAAATTATACTGCATGAATGTGGACCTGGAGGAAGAGTACAAGATTAGAATTAATAGAGGGACAACCAAAGTGACTGAGTGTAGTAATGGGAAATGTGGAATAACAAAAGGTGTTGAGAAGAAAAATTTTGAATGAAGTTAAGGAATTCTGCTATTTAGGAAGTGTAATAACTGGAGTAGGATAGGACAGGCAAGGAAGAGGAATTTACTTACGGCTATTATAAGTTTGAACATAAGAAATGATTTCTAATTATGTACGTATGGGTGCGAAACGTGGACGATAGGAGGTTGCAGAAAGGCAAAGAATTTCTGTAAACATACTGCAGTCGAACGGAACTGAGAATAAACCTCTGGATTTAAGTTGCCTTGGTTGTTATTCCTAACGAAAAAATAAGAGAGGGATGTTGGGGATGACACACCCTTAAACAAGGACAGGGCCATTTTATGCATCGAAAAGGAAAAATTACCCTAGCTAAAATACGGTTAAGGCTGGTGTCACTAGGAGAAGGAAAAAACACTGTGTACGAGTTTTCGATGGTATGGATTATGCGTTAGTGATGATCGCATCACGTGAAATGATGTGAGACAATTTACGAGCAGTTGACATCCTTTTTTAGTTAGACGATGGGGGGAAAGATTTCATCAGGTACGCAAACCACCAAAGTGAATATAGAACAGGCGATGAATGGAGTTAAAACTGAATATGGGAAAGGAATCATACTGCAAGGAAAATAAAAATAAAAACCCTACGATTTTCCGATGATATTGTTGTATTATGGGAGCCAGAAGAGTACTTGGAAGCCATAAAAATGGCTTGTACATGATCCTGCAGAAAGAGTTCAATATGAGGATTAATAGAGGGAAAACCAAGGTAATGGACTGTAGTATGGGAAACAGAGGAATACCAAAGAGCGTTAGATTGGGAAGGGATGTTTTGAAGGAATTTAAGGAATTCTGCAACTTGGGCAGCGTAATAACTAGGGAAGCTAGAAGTATAGTAGACATAAAGAGTAGGATAGCAAAGGAAGATTTTCGCCAAAAAGAGGATTTTAATTACGGGGTAAATATAAGTCTGAAAATTAGAAAATCGTTGACAAAAATGTTTCTATTGAGCGTGGCGTTATATGCGTGCGGAACGTGGACGATAGTTGTTGTGGAAAGGAAAAGAATAAAAGCCTTGGAAATGTGGTGCTATAGGATAATAAGATGGGCGGATAGAATCACTAACGAGGAAGTTATAAACAAAATAGCGGAAGAACGAACAATATGGAGGACGTTGATCATCCGAATAGACCACGTTTTGAGACATGAAGACCTTGTTAAATTAGCATTTTATGGAAGTGTGTGGGGTGAGAACATAGACGGGAGGAAAAGGATGCATTACGCCATGCAGTTTGGGTGGATGTGGTATGAGCTAGTCATGCGGAAATGAAAAGTCTTGCGCAAGATAGGTTAGCATGGAAGGTTGCTTCAGACCAGTCCTAGGACTGAATACCACAACAACAACAAAAACTTTTCGAAATTTTAGCAATATTTCCCTCACTCCTTTGTCTTCATTTTTTCTTCACAACCTCGTCTCGTGTTTCTTCGACCTATACTTCTCTTCAGTTTTTTCGTCGTCTTTTCCTTATTTGACCTCTCTTAGTATTTTTAACACGACAAGGTCATTTGGCTCGTTTTGTAGTAACAAAATGTTTCTCTTGAAAAATCACCCCCGTTGTTTCCACCGGAGCGAAACGTTTCACACCTTCCTTGTGTATGTATTTACCTTTCTCGAAACCCTTGAATCCTCGTGTGCTGTTTATTCCACAGCATCCACTGACAACTGTGATCCGCCTCTAATCATGATGGAATAAATCTCCTTCGAGAAAATTAATTTACAGGTTGCAGTACAGCAATGTTCAAATTTATTGATATTCAGGACGATCTTATTTCGGTTTCAGTGACTCTGAAAAGAAAAAATTCTTTGTAAGCATTCAGCGTGAGCAGTTCTTTTCAACTGTTCTTTCTTCCTCCAGACAAAGAAATTCTTTTTCGTGTGACGATAATTTAAATGGCCGCTGATTGCGCAATTCAAATCTCTCTCCTTCTTTCTCCCGTCCTCTTTTTCCTTATCGATCTGATGAGATTCGGTTAGCATTGAGAATCAGTGTCCTCTATTCAGACTTTGCTCATTCCTTCCCTTGGAATCTAGTTTCAGCTTTTTAATTATCTTTCGTGGTCTCTCTTTTACATATATATCTATATTAAATCACAAATTCGTTTATGTTTTTATATAATAGCAAATATCCATTGTTGTTACTGATCCACATTCCATCAAACAAGATATATAAATTTATTATGTAAGCGGAAAAATCACTGAGGAAAGTGGTTTTAAGTTTTGAGTGTTGTCCTGTTATGGATCTGAAACGTGAAAAGTAGATTGGATAGTGACGTTACAGATGTTGATGTGGAGAAGAATGGTGAAGTAAAGGTAGATAGAGAAAGTGACTAATTAAGACCGAGAAGAATAGGAGCGAAAAGGACTTAATTAAAAGAAACCGTGACTGAAAATAGGAATAACAGAGCAGAAACGAAGGATGTTAGAACAGCAACAGCTTAACAGGAATTCAGCAAGATATTTAAATTTATTATGTAAGCGGAATATCAATGAGGAAAAAGAGCAGTGTTTTTTTATTTAAGTTTTGAGTGTTTTTCTACTATAGATCTGAAACATGTAAAGTAGATGGGATAGTGACATTACAGATGTTGATGTGGAGATGAATTGTGAAGTAAAGGTAGGTAGAGAAGAATAGGACAGAAAAGGACTTAATTAAAATGAAAACATGGGACAAGTGGACGAGTGAAGCTGGAACTGTTACACCGTGACTGTGGCTGGACAAGTTGAAGGAGTGAAATGCAGCAGGAGAAGAAGATTAACAATGAAACAGTCGATTAGTTTAGGGAACTAGGAATTTAGAAAGATGGCGGCATGGGACAGAAGCATGCCATTTGGCAAAACGTCAAACGATGAAGACTTGGCTGGTTCTGCTGTTGCGTTTCTGAATCACCTGACGAAAGTATCAAGAATAGCAGAAACGTTTATTTCATCTGTAAAATTATGTCTCTTAATTGGCTACTTATTATTCTAATTAGTAAATTAGTAATTTTGAATGCCCGTATTATTTTGTTTCATCCCTATTTTTTTACCATTCCACATTTTAAAAGAATCTCGTTTCCAACTTCCGTTTACTCCAGCTGTTATTAGAGGTCTGCGCGATCCTGCATCACTCCACGGTAATTCACGGTTCCCCTTTTATTATAAGAGCGCACTTGGCTTGTTGTTGGTTCTTTCCGTAGCAGTAGAAGAGGCCTGCGAGGGTTAAAAAAACTTTAGCCATTATTATAGTCTGCAGAATAAGCTGAGAGAGAGACTCTGGCTTGTTACGCATCTTGTTAGTTTCCTCCGAGACTTACGCAAATCGGATTTCATCAAAAGTCCGTTTAGAAAGGGAACGGCGAAGGAGAAAAATATGTTCGTTTTATTAGAATGAAAAAGTTGGGGGACTCGAATGTTCGACAAGGGCGGAGAGAAACTAAAAGTCGATCACTTCAGTCTCTCTCTCACACACACACACACATTCACAGTCCGTATGTGACCTCTGGTGTACTTCTCTGCAGTTTTCTGTCTTGATGACTTTTCCTTCATGTTCACCGACTTGTCTTTTATTAAATTCGCCTTAAAAGTTTTAAGTTAGAACACAACTACAGCCAGCTCGTAAGTGAAACTGTAATATTTTTGTCTGCTTGAATCTCGGCTTAAAAAAAATATATGAGGGGAAACAGAATTTTTTTTGGTATACAGAAACGTCCATTTTTTTTCTTTTTGTCTTCCTTTATGTTATTATTTTGTTTTCCTTCCATCGTGTCGTGTTTCGTATGCAAAGACGAGTCTCTTATCCGTCGTTTAAGGCCAGCTGTGGCTACGAAATCCTAGGGAATTCCATCAGAGCTTCCTCCATACTTGCAGAGGAAACGTAATATGGCGCTGTTTCCCACTGGAGCACATGTCAGCATACAAAGCAGGCCCCCAATATTCCACCAACTTCTGGCTCGTTCAACAACTTCGTTTCGCACAATATACAAGCAGCAGTGTTACGCACGATTTACCACACACGACGGTAGACGTTTATGAAATACAAGATGGAGGAAAGGAATGACATCTTCCTCTAGACTCCCAAATAGATGCATGTTTATTTGTATATTCGTTTCCAGAATCTTCCTTGCTGTGGAATTCAGTCGTAAGCCTGGTTTGATTCAACCCTCCATGTATTGCGCAAGCCTTTTAATGGACGCGGATCACAGTTGTCAGTGGATGCTGAGGAATAAACAGCACGCCAGGATTCAAGGGTTTCCAGGAAGAAAAATACAAACACGAGGAAGGT